>OV884058.1:246029518-248529518 GCA_930367215.1 Pollenia angustigena
ACAGTAAGCGTGTTAATTTAAGCAAAATTATTATTGTTTATTAATGTCAGTTTCGTGTTTTTAAATAATTGTAGTGACATTATTTAAACAGAACTTATTTGCGGATTATCGCATGGAAAAGGGTGTACGTCATGATTTCTTTTCTGTTTTTGCTATTTTCTTTCCCGCCGCAACTGGCATTTTGGCTGGTGCCAACATTTCTGGTGATTTGAAGGTAAACAATATTACCATTATCAGTATTTCATTGTTTTGGTCCGTGAAAACCTTTTTTGTTCATAACACGTTTTTTCATTTCTATTGTTTTCATTAAATTTTTGTCTTTTGTTTTTACACCTTCTGAAAGGATCCACAAAAATCTATTCCCAAAGGTACTTTGTTGGCCATCTTAATAACAACAATCACTTACTTAATAATGGTTTTAATAGCTGGTGCTACAGTGGCTCGTGACGCTACTGGTGATGTTGCGGACATGGTTAATGGCTCGTTTGCCTTTTTGAATTGCACAGAAAGTAAGTATACCTACATCTCCCTCCACCTCCACCTCCACCACCACTTCCACCTCTCACGCAAACAGTTAAAAATCTTTCCTTTTCAACGTTTTCTATCCGTATTGAAACTTAAATATGATTAGTTGTTATTTCCAAAGAAACGAGAGAGATAGCTAGAGAGAAAAAAAAAACAAATAACTGTCAGTTTTGTTAATTTTTCAAAATTTATGAATGAATTACATAAATATTTTTTTCCTTCGAAAAATTGTTGTTAGTCATGATTTTGTTTTTTGCCATTCAAGGAACTTTAAAATATTTAATGTAAAAAGAAAATCTTTGCGTTGTACTATAAAGTAAAGTTTGGGAAAATTGTTCAATGAGTGTTGCTAAAATAAACAGAAAAAATTTAAAAATAGTTTTAAACGGTTTTAAATATTTAATCTATCTCATTAAAGCGTTTCAGTCGATTTAAAATACTTTTAACGCTGACAATTTAATTTATTTTTCAAGATATGAATGTTTCCTATAACACTTAAGGAGAAATAAAATGATTTTTTAGTTAAACTCTTCACCGAGGGTAAAAGGGCATATATTACTTAGTCATTCTGCTTGTAATTTTTACAATATTTATTCTAGCCCCTATAAAATATATTCTGGTTCCTTGTGAGAAAAGAAGTTCAAATCACGATGTCCTTCTGTCTGTGCTTCCACAGAAATAATTCTCCAACATTTTTCACCAATTAAAGCATTAATCAAAAATAAAATCAGTTTTAATTAAAAATTTAATCAAGTAAATTAAACGTTTAATTCATACTATTAACTGGTTTAATTGATACTATTAATTTGTTTACTGGTGCAAGTTTAATTAATTTTTTAATTAATATCACAAATTTTTTAATTGAAATCAATTTTTTTTTCTGTGTCCGTTAAAATGGGCGCATATAGTACGGAATTGCTTGCTATTGAAATTCAGCCTGATTGGCCTACAAATGGCTGAGATATGAGCAAAAAACCATAATCTTTACCCATAAATCTCCTGTTGTTGTTGTGTTTTACATATCTGGAGAACAACAAGAGCCAAAATTCTAAATTAGGTACTTGGTTATCACTCGACAAAATGTAGATGGGGTTGGACAAGTGGGCGTGCCACTTAACATGCAAACTCATTACAGATTTCTGTATATGTATCTGGAGAACGGCAAGAGACAAAGTTTCAAAATTAGGGACAAGCAATACACAATATCTGAAAAATTGTGGGCAGGATTTATTTATTTATATCTAAAGTACGGTATTGAACCAACTTGCTATTATTACCACACCGCACACAGGGACAAATATGGATTCAATAAATATTAATAAAACTAGATACCTTAAGGGCTTTAGGGTCGCTGATTACGAATCTGCAGCCGTATTCTGTAATTCGCTAAAGCTTAATCTCTATCGCTAAAAATCTATAAAGTTGATTTAGCGATTTTTGGCTATGAATCAGAGTACGAAAACAAACAAAACAAAACGTTTGAATTCGTTTTGTTCTTTGCAGTGAGTAAAACAAAAACAAAACCAAAACAATGAGAATGATTGTGCCATTTTGTTTTGTATTATTTTTGCTCGTGAGCGCAAATTGTACATTAATATAAACGTACACAGCTGGAAAAGAAAAGAGTAAGAACAATATTGAAACATTCAGAGAAAAAACGTTTGACAAACGTTTGGTAATTGATTTACTCACTACTTTCGTTTCTAAGTGAAATAAAAAGAGAGGTTTTTTTTTTTGCTTTTATTAATGTTTATTTTGACTACCATAGTAATTAAAAAAAAAAAACAAATTTAATTAAATAAAAAGTAACTGAACAACCTAAACAAAAGCGGCAAGCGTTTTTTTAAAGATGAAAATTTTATTTAAAAACAATTTCAATAAAACAAACCGACATAGCGATCTGTCAAATAAGATTTATCAGCCGGGTGGTTTCTAATTCGGATTCTAATGACTTGTTTCGTATAAATTGTATGCAAATGAGAAGTTTTGACATACAAAAAACGCTTCCGCTCTTATTTAGGTAGCTCAGTAATTCAAAGAAAAAGGAATAAAAAATAACATAACAAATAATTTTTTGGACGAGGCATTGTGGATTTTACTCTTGTTATGCCACTACAAAAACCAAACAAGAACTAAATCAATTACTAAAAACAAACCGTTTCTCTATCTGTTTTGTACTCAGATGTACGATTGTAACGGTAAATTAAATAATGCAGATGAGTGGAAAGCCAATTGTTTCGTTTTCTCTCTTTGGCACTTGAAAAATTTTTGTTTTGGTTTTGCTCATGTACAATACAATTTAAAAATTTTGAATAGTTTTGTACATTTTGCAAACGTTTGCGAGATGTTTTGTTTGTTTCTATACTCTGCTATGAATGCAATTCTGTAACGTGAATTGCTAAATTTGGGTACGCCATAAAAATTTAATTCGCCGCAGTTTTAGCTTTTAATGCCATCGCTAATATTTTTAAATTTTGTATTCTCTAAGGCATTTAAGCGATCGAGATTTAGCTTTAGCTAAGCGAATAACAGAATCTGGCTGCTGATGTTTGTTTTTAAAAATTCCAACTTCTAGATTAGCCTCTTCATAGTCTTGGACGTCACCAAACTCCTGTTTATAATTTTCTTCTTCATTGCTTTAGCATAGTTTCATTAAATTTTGCTTTACCTTTTTCTAATTTATTTTTGTACACTCAAGTATTTTGTGAGAAGACTGCATTGAATGAAAAATTTTGCTTTTGCGGTTCTGTTAGTAAAAATTTAGTTACGGAATTCCCCTTTTTATATTTTTTCGTCGCAGTTAAGTATAATTCATTGTTACATACGAGTATTTTGTGAGGAGACTGCACAGAATGAAAAATTTGGTGAATTAAAAAAATGTAATTTGCATATGGGATTTTAAGAATAAGGTGAAAAAGAATTGAGAAAAATATGCTCTATTTATTAAAAGGGGAGACGAGGGTACCACCACTTGACTTTTTTACACTTATAAGTAGTTGTTTTTTTTAACTTATAAGGTTAAGTCGTGGAACTGTTTGGAACTTTTTTATAGCTCTCGCTAAAGTAAATTTTTCAAAATATTATATAATTAAATCAGTATACTATATCTACACTACAAATAATTGTTTTTTTAATAATAACTGCAAGTTAAATTTGATACCTGATACTTAAAAATATATTTAAAAACCTTTAAACTGTAAATTTACGAAAAATTGTCGAGTGTAGCAACAATCAACGCTATAGATGCTACTTATGGGTATAAGAACGTGTAACAGATAATAATATTTTGCACGCACGTACAGACCAATGTGATGCGTTAAAAAAGTTAATGCTTATAGATTAATGGCTTACTAGTATAAAAAACATATTAAGTGCAATAGTGGTCACATTCATTAATCGGTTATTTGTTTTTTTTTCACTTAAATATAACAATAGCAATTATTAAAGAAGTGTTATACTTTCCTATTAAAATTTAAATATAAATTCTTTTAACTTTTAGGGAGTTCCATTTAATCGACTTTGCGATATTTAAATAAATTTTGTACGAATGATCCGCCTCAATTGACGTAATATTACTTCAAATATTTAACCTTCAAGGCGAATAGTTTTTTAAATATGATGTTAAAATTATTTCATAATTTGTTTTCGTTTTAAATGTAAGTTAAACGAAGGAATTTTGCGCTCGTCATCCAAAAACAGGCTTTTCATTTATATTGTTATAATTTTTTTTTAATGAATGATTTTTAAGAATAAAAATTGGGAATTAAGCACGACAAGCAAAATCTTATTAATTAAAAATTTTGTTTTCCCAAAAAATTGCTTTGATAGAAAATATGCAAGTGCACGACTTAAAAAAACTGAACTGCCTATTTGCTTTATCTTGATTTTCTAGCGAAAGCAATAAAGCAGTTTATTTTTGGTTTTTGTTAACATACTAAGATAAACACACTGTTTATTGGTGGTATTTTGTTTAAGCTTTGATATCATTACAAATAAGACTTTTTTGTTTGCAATTCTCAAACACTTTGCAGTTTTGTTTTCTTATAACTTTGGCTTTTCTAAAACTTTTTGGGAGAATGTTTTCTGATGATCTGGTCAAAGCAACAAATGAAATGCGCATAGAAACTAGCTTATCCCCCAACAATAAATTTCAGTGTTTTTCATTTAGTGTGCACAGTGGATGCGAGAACCAGCGCTGATATTTTATCTATTATTTGTGTTTCATGTATGTTTGTATGCATTTGGGTTTGTTGTTCATTCGTGCTTGTGAAATTGAAGAAAGTCGTTTGTATGAGTGTTTTTATGTGTATTTTTTAAAAGCTAGATTACACTATCTCACAAGTCTTACGTATTACATAATACACACAAAGTATAAACACTCACACATGAAATAAAATGCAACCCTGATCCAATGAAAAGTATTAATGTTTAGAAATTTTTCAAAAAACGATGAAGTCATATTAAATGTCAAACTTTTTTCATAATACTTGTCATTTTCGTGACACATTGCTTAACACTATCACACTTTGTCATATTACTTGAGTTTTAATTAATACAAAGTATAATAGTGTTATGTAGGTTTAAACGAAGATGCACTTTTATGATGCTTTTTAGTAAAAACAAGTAAGAAAGTATAGTCCGACCATATGATACCCTACACCACAGTATTTAAAAACACATCATGCTTATGTGTCCATGTAAATATGGATTTATCTATGTTTATAAACTTCATGAAAATCAGTTTGAAAGTTTGTGAGAGGCAGATATTGCCCCCTGCCTCCCCTTGTCATCCTATTTTTGAAAAACTGTATAGCTAATGTGTCCCTATAGATATGGATCTATTTATGTTTTAAATTTTATTAAAATCGGTTTGATAGTTTCTGAGAGGCCACAACTTTCGCATGCAACTTTTTGTTTGTTAGCAAGAGGTGTAGGGAAGAAAACGGGGTTGAAAAAGTTGAAAAAATGCTTGAAAAAAATGTAAATGTAAATGTGAAAAGAGTTTCGTAGGAACTACTTTAAAAGAAAATAGAAAAAAAACTCGGCGGTCATTGAGTTTTAAAATTATACTTCTAAACGCATTTCTTCAATTCTTGAAATTTGTGTTACATTTTTTTTTTCAATTTTGTTAAGTTTTATTTAATTTTTATTATTTATTTGAATTTTTCTTTTTTTTTTGTTTAATTTTTATTTTATATTTTAACTTTTTTTTTGAATTTTTATTATTTTTAAAATTACGTGTTTTAATTTCTTTTTCTTAAATTTTTGTTTATAATTTTTTTAAATGTTTTCCAAACAAGTTGAAATCATAACCACATAGCATAAACAATGTTTTCGGCGCTGAAATTCGCTTTGGAACTGTTTTCTCGCATTCAATCAGCTTTGCGCTCTGACCAGCTCGGCGACCACTATGACCTGTTCGCGCTTATTTGCACTTGCTTGTATAGTACCAGTTTTTTCGCAATAAGCGTCAGTCGGCTCAGCTCGGCAACTCTGTTCGCACCCTTATCCTACTAAACCGATTTGGCTGGATTTCAATTCCAAGCTGCTTAGGGTAACTACAAGCAATTTGACACCAAATTGTTCGTTTCTTTTTAGTTTTTCGAAAGTAAGTGTGTTCTCAACAGACGGCTAGACAGACGGACATGGCTAAATCGACTTAGAATTACTCAAGGGGCCAGAATATAAATATATGGGGAGATGAATAAGGAGATGAATAATACAAAAAGTTTCACACGAAATGACAAACTAAGCATACCCTCATAAACAACTAGTGTTGGTGAAGGATATAAAAAGGGTAGAAGGGTAAAATTTGCTCTCCAAAAAGGGGAAAAAGCTCAATAAAGTTAACAACAATTTGCTTAGTAAGAATATTTTAGGGAAAAGATGACGTTAACTTAAAAATAAAGCACATATTTAAATATGAAGTTAAAAAAAAGAAATTTAAGCGTTTTATTTTGCTTTTTAGAGTACAAAAAATAATAATAGCTTCCTTAAGGCAGCCAAGGCCGTTAGAGGGTCAACCTTTTTTGATTTTCATTCAGTTCACTGCGTACATAAAAAAAAACACCGCCATTCACTACATAAACGCACTACACAGCGACAGAATACTGAACTTGTGTAGTGTGTAAGCATCATAAAATACCCGAAATGAATTTTCAAATTTTTTTTTATTTCATAAACAAAAAGAAAGAAATTGCGTATTATTCGAAAAAAGGATTGCAATGATTAATTTAACTCTTAAAATTAGTAAAATTTAAATCTCTCATAAAAAAAAAAACAAATAACAAACAAATATTTAAACATTTTAAGTTTTCCTCAGCTGTTAAAAAAATCCTTCAACAATATTCCTATTACTAAAATTATTTTTATGAATTTTACAAATAAAAACGCGTTCATAAGCCTTTATTTAGTTTTATTACTTCGTGAAGAGGATTTTAATACAAAACAAGCAACAAAAACACATCTTCCTCCTTCTAACCATCAATCATTTTAAACATTTTTGTTCAACACACATTTTTCTCCTACACATACTCCATTGAAAATGAGCACAAATCCTGTTTTCTTTAAATCTATTAAAAAGATTTCAGAAATATTTTCTCATATTTTCTTTTCTACGGGTTTCTAGTTCTTTGCGAATATGGACTACAAAATTCTTTTCAAGTAATTGAGTTAGTATCAGGTTTCGGTCCCTTAATCTACGCCGGTTGCTTTGCGGCCACTTTATCCTCAGCTCTGGCCAGTTTAGTCTCAGCACCAAAAGTTTTTCAGGTAAAAGACAATAATAATTCAATTAAACCTTTATCGTGATTGTATTGAAAAAGACAATTTAATAAGCATTTTTTTATTGTTTACTTTCGTGTAGGCTCTTTGCAAAGATGAACTTTATCCGAAAATTGTATGGTTTGCCAAAGGTTTTGGCAAAAACAACGAGCCGGTTCGTGGTTACGTATTAACATTTGTAATTGCTGTAGCGTAAGTATCGCATTCCAATTGTCAAAAATTATTCTTTTATCTACAATGTTTAAATATTTATAATTTGCTTTTTCCTTTTTCTTTCCTATTTCAATTGCTATTGCTGATGGTTGCTGTTGACTTTAACAGTTTCATATTAATTGGCGAACTGAATCTCATTGCTCCACTTATATCGAATTTCTTTTTGGCCGCCTACATGTTGATCAACTTTAGCACATTCCATGCCAGTTTGGCCAAACCAGTTGGCTGGCGTCCAACATTTAAAGTATGTATTACGGTGTATATAAGAATTATTCATTGGTTTTACGAATGTTACACCATTTCCAAAAATTTGAAATTATAAGAATAAAAAATTATTCACTATCCCAAAAAGTCTTAAGTATTTTACGAAAATGCCTACCTGATCTAATTATTGTTTGAAAATTTTCAAAAAAAGTATAACAACTTAACAGGACTGGACCTTATTTTTCTCAAAATACGTAAGACTTGAGGGATAGTGTAAAATGCTCTTTACATGACTTTTCAAGAAATATCTTAATCAAAACATGGAACAGAAAGATACAAGTCATTTAAGTAATGTCTGCGATTATTTCCAATTAACCCTAGAATGCATAACCGGGTATACGTGTGTTCACTAGCGTTTGTGCTTGAAAAAAAACACTATGCTAATAGAGTTTTATTGACCAGTGGTTCAATAGCTATAGTCAAGGCGAATTCACTAGAAAGTTGGGTCAAGTCAAAATATTGTGTTTTTTATCCGGTCAAAGTTTGTTTACAAACTAGTTAACAAACCTTTTTTTTACTAGCAATATTTTTGACAATTTGACTACAAAAGCAGTGTTGTTGTAGAGTTGACCTTACCTGCTAGTGAATTCGCCTTGGCTATAGGCTTCCAAAGAGAATACCTAATCAAACCAATAACCGGGTTACCAGTGTTTGTTTGATGCTGTTAAAAGAATTTTTATTAAAATATATAACATTTTGGTCTTGAAAAATTTATTCATATTTTTACAATTTTTTTTTCTTAAAACTTAATATTTTGGACTATAAAAATAAAATACTCAGAAATTAATTTTGTGAAAGCCACTTAGTTGACAAAATATTAAGTAGCCTTGAGATAAATTTTGGTTTTATAAAATGTTAATTCATTTATTGGAAATGGTGAACATTTTCTTAAAAACATAAAATCAATTGGCAATCTTTCTTTGGGTTTTCTTTTGGTTAGTATTACAACATGTGGCTAAGTCTGTTGGGTTCTATACTATGTGTCGCTGTTATGTTCTTGATATCATGGGCAACAGCATTGATTACATTTGCCGTGGTGTTGGCACTGTACTTAATTGTTGCCTATCGGAAGCCAGACGTCAATTGGGGCTCTACCACACAAGCACAGACGTACAAGAACGCCTTGATATCTGTGCAACAATTAAACAATGTTGAGGAGCACGTTAAAAACTATCGTCCCCAAATATTAGTGTTATCCGGTTTGCCAAATACACGACCTGTACTGGTTGATTTTGCCTACATGCTTACCAAAAACTTGTCGCTAATGGTGTGCGGTCACGTATTGCGTGGCTCAAGCTCACAGCGTTATCGTAATTATTTGCAAGAACGTGCTACTACATGGTTCCGTCGTCATCGTGTTAAAGGATTCTATTCCCTTGTGGATGGTGAAGATTTCGAATCTGGTTCAAGAGCTTTAATGCAGGTAAGTAACTAAAGTTGAGATTTAAATATTTATGAAATGAGATTAGTAGAGACAGAAAACTCTCTTGGGTATATTTGGTGTTGACTTGTGGTATTTTAGGAATAATAATGAAACGCTTTAATTCCCTAAAAGTCCTTGCCAAAGGTCATCAAACTAACTCTAAATGTTATATTTAATGTTTTTTTTTTCTTGCACATTTTATTGCTATTTTACAATTTTGGTGTTGATTAATGGCTTTCCTTTTACTTTTCGTACACATTTAGGCTGCCGGCATTGGCAAACTAAAACCCAATATTTTATTAATGGGCTATAAATCGGATTGGCAGACATGTGAACACAAGGACTTAAATCATTATTTCAATATTATGCACAAGGTGAGTTAAAGGGTTTGCCATTGTTTGTTTCCAAACGCTGATGTGGCTAAAGTTTTGGAAATTTAACAATAGTATTGTGGTTATTTGGTTGAACTGTTTATGGTTTTTAATCCAAATTTTGATTTTTTAATTTGGCTAAAGTTCATCAAATTTAATTTTCATTAAAATATTTTTATGAAGAAAGGAATTTTACAACATGAAAATTAATTAAAATTTTTATAAAAAAAATTTTTAATTAGTTGAAAAAAATTAGCAGTAAAATTTAAAATCAAAGTAAGAAGTTATTTCATGATAAAATTAATAAGGTAACACACTAGTTCTAGAACAAGTACCACAAGGCAAAAACAACATGTATTTTGTTGGTAGAATAACCTGATAGATTCTCAGAAAATATGTACACAAACAAAAAAGTAAAAAAATGGTGACATAATAGTGGTATTCACACAGAACTTGTTAATTTTCTACTCGGTAGTTTGTTAATTTGTTAATGTTACCAACTGTGAACGACTCCTTTTTTAAAACTTTGTTAGTCTGGTGACTTTGAAATAAAACAAGTTAGAGTGCTATATTCGGCTGTGCCGAATCTTTGATACCCTCCACCGACAGTTTGAATATTTAAGTAGTAATATCTGTATGATGTTATTATTATCTCAAACTGTGACGATTTGTTATTAATTATGGTTTTAGGCGACTAAACTGTTTCCGGTAGTATGGTTTATATGGGGCCTAGGCCCTAGGGTAAATTATGGACCGATCATCACGATTAAATTATAGTTTTCGGAACAACCACTCTCAAAAATGTAGGGCAAGAAATGGGCGTAAATAGCGGCTCTTTTGCCAACGAAGCATGTAGTTAGTTACCTGAAAAATTAATTTTTTTTAAACTCGCAAAAAATTCGCAGATGAAATATTTTAAATTTGGAAGATAATTGATTGTTCTATAGAACTATTATAATATTATGTATGTCTAGACTAAGACGATATGTTGAATCAGCAAACGTATGCTTATACTCATATCGACCCATTTGCGCGAAATTATCGTATATGCCAATTTTTTTGAAATTGAGTTTTTGATGCAATCTTGCTCTACATTTAAAGAGACGTCGCTGGACAAAATATTGTAGGCGAATTCCACTTCGTTGCTCCAAAAATTGAATGTATATTTTCATATTTATATTGCAAGTGATAGCAGAGAAATGTATAAAAATGGCTCTCCTGTAAAATTTGGTTTTTGTAACATACAATAATTTCGCGCAAAGGGGTCATTATGCTTAAAAATAATAACAAATGTCTCTATCAGCATATGCAATATGCTAGGTGTCTAGACGATATGCTGAAAATACTAAATTTTTTAAATTCATCATATGTTAGCAAATTATATTTCAACAAATAAGTTAGCGTACAATTTTTGTGTCTACACGATATGCTGAATTTCGTATGTTGTTATGTATGTTGAGTAAAGAGAACATTTGTTTAAAAATTTAAAATAAATTTGACAATTCTCTTTTTTTATTATTTTAATTTTTTTTATTTACAATTTGTTATAAGTTATCGCCTTTAGTGCAAAAATTAATAGTTTTATGTACGCATATTAATACTGAATAAGTAAGAAAAGATAAATTGGGCTGGGTCAAATCTGCAAATATGTAGTTAAAATATATGTATGAACTGGTTTGATCTAAAAATTATTTATAAAGCCTCACAGTTTTATAATTGGTTACAGTTCTACCGTTATGGTAAGTTATGGGCCGGACAGCAGTATGTTTTTCATTTTGATACCCACACCACCATACAGTCTGTAACACTTTAAAATATTGGTCCTATAACCATTTTATAGTATCCCGATCGACTCAATCATTATCTTGAGTCGATATAACGATGTCTGTCCGGCCGACTGGCTGGCTGCTTACTTTGTAGAGTGCAAAGTTCAGGTCGCAATTATTTGATAAAATTTGGTAAATTGGTACTAAATATTTATTGTTATGGAAAACGGTGAGGAACGGTCCATAAATTCTCAAAGATACTAACTACTTTTCAGCTTAGAATCTTTGTGCCAATAAACCATTTTTTTATCTTGGTATTAAGATTAAACTTTATATTCTAAATCTATAGTTCCTATACAATTATCACTCACAAAAATATTACCAATACCATAACATCCTTAAAAATGTTAGTATTAATACAAAATTGGGCGACTATAATCTGATTTGTTTTATCGGGTCCATGATTGCCCATGAGTCCCAAATTAGGTACGCCCTCAAATATTTATCTGTATATTCTATGGTATATGTTATTATATGGTCGGACTTAACCGACTTTTTAATCATATATGTATAACTTAATTTGACCAAATTTGAATAAACTATCATGATTTGTATCAGTTTAGCCGTATTAACGGGATTTTTGGGTCGATAATTACAAAATTCGGTTGAGTAATTTTAGTATTAAAAAACAATTGGTTCAGTTTGTCACTAATTTTTGTTAATTTCTTTAATACAAATAGAAATTTTTCAGGGTGAAAGGGTTCTGGTTTAAATGAAGAAGATTAACTCAGCTGAGCGAAGCCGGTGCTTGATATACCATAAAATTAAGAACCCTTATGTCCAGTCAAAAACCAACATAAAAGAACAATTTTATTTAGCAAAGCCGGTATTTGGCATACTATAATTAAGTAATAGAGTATATAAACTATTACCACATGTATACTCATAACTCTATATTAAACACAAGATTTATTATAATATAATTTGTTAACATTTTTTCATTTTTCGAATTTATTCTATGAACTAAATTTCCGTTATTCATTTTATAAAGCTTTTTTGTAATAGTTCTATTCCTTAAATTTTCCAGAAATGACTTTATACACTACCAGACTATTATATTGTATTTTCTTTTTTACATTTTACCTAAGCCTTCCGTTGGAAAGCAATGAGGTATATTGAATGTACAGAAAAATGTACAATTATTAGACACCAGCAGAATGTAATGCATTTTCTGGCCCGCTACGGCCTTCGTCAGCATTGTTTGTGTCTCACTGGATAGTGTTGCTTTATAAATTGAATGTATTTGACTCAACTATTTTAACAAATAGAAAGTAAGTAAAGTAACCTTCGGAAGGAAATAATTCCCAGTTTCTATAATTTTTTAACTTTAATAACTGAAAGCTTGAAGCGTTCCCTATAAAATATTATATGCAAAAAATACCTTTATATCGATAACATTTTGAGATTAGAGCCATTTTGATAAAATGCATTAGTAAATTAAAATATTTTTTTAAACTGGTTCTTTATGGATTAATAGTTCGGCATGTCTTATATACCATGTGAAAGGTATTTGGAAACACCCTTCGGCGATATCCATATTGCTGTGATCCAATTTATACTTCAAGAAATATTGGTTAAGAATTTATCAACTTTTATGGGCTATAACTCTTAAACAACGTTATTTGGCAAACATTTCTATTTTCAAAGCACTTATGCAATTTTTTGTTTCTTGTTTGCCGATGAGCTAGAAATCTGGTTAAGTTCCGGGGTTATGTAAAAATTAATCAAGTTATTAAACGAATACCAATTTTTATATTATTTATATGCTACCAAATTTGCTGTATGCTGAAAAGCTTGCATACGACTTTCAACAAATAACATATTTGTCAACATGCGTAAAATATTTGTTGAAAAGCAAAAAATATTGTGTCTAGACGATATGCTATAATTGTGAACAAAAGTTTGCTGACATCGTTAACAAATGCCTGTCATATGTTGGTTAGCATACGTTCGTTGAAAAAATTTGATGTCTATATGATATGTTGGCACTGAAAGCTAATTTTTCAACATAAATTTGCTGATTCAACATATCGTGTAGACTTAGCTTAACATGTGTTATAATTTCTATAAGTCTATATAATAAAATTCTAATTCATAATTCCATTAGTTCATTTTAAGGTCACTTTAATGTCTGAAATTTAATCGATTTTATAGATGAGTTTACCAACATTTTGCTGTAGAATGTAAATTACTTACCTTCGGCATTATTTCCCATTTTTTAATTTTTCAAAAATATGAATTTTTGTTACGAAAACTTTTATTAGAAGATATCACAAAATTCACTGAACTTAAAGGTTTTCTGAAAACTGGCTTAGAAATCGTAATCAAAACACCTGTTAAAGTAACAGAAATTAAATTTTTTGAAAAATTTAAAAAGCTATGTTTACTTTGGTATATTTTTATAATATTAAAGCAAAAAAAAAAAACTTTGCAAAAATTCAAATTTTTACTTTTGGCCAAAAAAAGGGGAAAATTTCCTATAGTGCATTGTTACATTCAGTTAGTTCAGTGAGTAATTAATTAATTTAATTTTATTGGAAATAGTTGAGTTTTTGAACCTTTTGTATTGCATCAATGATAAACTTGAACAACAAAAGTATGTTTTAGAATATATATATATATATATGTATAGGGTGTTTTTTTTAAGCTTATGAGAACTTAAAATGATAGTACAAGATAGAAATATTGTTGGAATGAAACTTAATTTTTTAAATATGATTTCCGGCATATGTTCGCTGCGATTATGAGTTACATTGTCCATTCGATCAGTCCAACTGTTGACTACTTTATCCAATAAATCTAATGAAAGCAACCTCTGATAGTACAAAACTATTAGATGTAAAATTGACTGCTGATCAAATAAATGACTATTTCTTAGATGGATTCTGATGACTCATTTAATAATTTAAGTTTTAACAGTATCTAGTAATAAAATGTTTTCGTTTAGATGTATCAATAAATCTAAATTTAATATTAATACGATTTCCATATGACGTGCTAAATTCCCAATTTTTCATATTTGATAAATACACTGAAATTTACTGTTGAGGGAAAGCTAGCTTCTATGCGCATTTCAATGGTTGCTTAGACCAGCTCATCAGGAAACCTTTTCCAAAAATTTTAGAAAAGCCAAAAATATTAAACAAACAAAACCCTAAAGCGAATAAGAATTATAGACACTCTAAGTCTTAAGCTCTTATGACACTACATTTTTAATGCATTGTTCAAGTTTTGGTGCACAGTGCAAATATAAAGAATGTAATAGAAACATTTATCGAGTGCGACGGGTTCAGATGTATTAAGATAAATGGAAAGCTGTCAAAAATTTTACTAAAGTTATCGATAAAAAATGAAGTTATGTCAAGAAAAAAAAAATATAAAATGTTCAACTTAAAATTTACATTTCAAGCTTAAAATATTAAAAGTGTTGCTGAATCAGCGGTTTATGGGCAAATTTAGCGATTTACCGCTTTTTGTTTTTAGGTTTTTCATAAACTAAGATTTATAGTACATTTTTGTGGTGTTTTTAAGGATATAAATAAAATTAATTTCAACTAAAAAAATCTTTTAGTACAATTAGGGTAAAAAGTACAATTTTTAAAGGTTGTTGGTACATTTAAATTTAAACAAAACACTAACAATAAACAGTGAGTTTATTTTTTCTTACACTAAGAGCAAAAGCTTCATGCCAGACATGAAAATCATCATTGTATCAATGATTTTTTTCATTAATAACGAGCTAACGAAGCACTTCATTGCATTAATGAAGAACGTTTCGTAAAGTTTCATATATAGTATGAAATTTTCTTGCGGCTGTAGTATGAAGCAATTTCATTCATATCACGAAAATGTCATGAATATTTTGTATTAATAAAATGATATACTTTCATTGCAATAATGAAAAACTTTCATGAAATGTATGACACTGCTTCATACTTTTATGAAAATCAATCGTTGATGATCATAGGTCCCATATAAACCCCCATTCTAAAATCTCATAGATGATGATATCTAAATAATATTCGTCACAAGAACTTTTATATGAATCTTAACCTCATTTTCCATGGGTCCAAAATTGGGAACACTTTAAAAAATTGTTTTTATATACTGTGGTGTATCATATAGTCGGGCTTGACCGACTGTACTTTCTTACTGGTTTTTGCATGTAATAAAATTTGTCTTTGACGACAAAGTAGGAAATATTGTCTTGTATATAGTATCGAATATATTATATTGAATAGGTATACAGTACACGCTCGGAAATTAGAACCACTTTGTTTTTAGAACGATTCGAATTTCCAAATTATTCGAATTTCTGAACGGTTTTTTTTTACAAAAATTTAGGTAAATTTGACCATAAAGATATAAAAAACTGTGCTTTTTTTTAATTTTAGTTTATCTTACATAAAAACTATAACAAAAATAACGAAATATAACAAAAAATAATAATTCAGTTCATTTGACTTTATTTAGTATGTTTAACACAAACACTAAAAACACACTTTTAAACTCTAACAACATCAACAAGATCTGTAAATCATCTTTTAAAATGGGATTCCCCTTTTTACTTTGTATTTGGTTAAACTAAATTGTCAGAATTTTAGTGATTACAATAAAAAGAAAAAACCGCTCGGAAATTCGAATTTTAGATTCTAATTTTAGAGCGCCAAATGTATTAAAATTACTGATTCGAATTTCTGGAAATTCGAATTACTGAGAGTTCGAATTTCTGAGCGTCTACTGTATTGCCTTGTATATAGTTGAATAAGAAATTTTTAAAGAAATTGTCACTAATATCGTCCTGTATGACCTCGCCGCTATTTGCAGTGATGCCAACTTAGTGCTTTTGGCACTATTTATGGTGCTTTTTGATGCCTCAAAACGCCAAAATTTTATCCATAGTGCCAAACTAAAAAAAAGCACTAACTTGGTGCTTTTTAAATTTTTCGTTAGTGCCTTTAGTGCTTTTTACAATTTTTACTTTTTTTCTACCATTTTTTAAAACTACGATTATATAGAGGATGATTTAGTTGAACTTTGCTATTTGGGGTATAATTTTGAAAATGCTTGTAAAGATTTTAAATGTTCAAATGATAAAAAAGTGATAAAAGAAAGTTACATTCGTTTCACCAAAAACTTTATTTATGAAGTTAGAGCTAGGCTTCCTAGCAATTTGGAAATTTTACGAAACGTTGCACTTTTTAGGGTTGACAACATGTTTAGTAATCGTTTTAAAAATGATGTATTTCGGTAAACATTTTGTAGACACATGTAGACACTGTTTCAAAAATAGAATATGGCTTGGAAAATGTTAACAATTGCTAAAAACATGCAGTCGGAAACGTTACAAAAAAAAAAAAAAAAACGCAAAGACTTTAAAAACAAAAAAGAGCCGTAGCAAAAAGTGTTAAATAAATTAAAAACAGCTGACAGAAAATACTTTTTTAACGAGTGTTGTGTAACCTGCCATTTTTCATTAGTTTTCCATGTGTTATGCACTTCTACCTCTAGTGCTATTGAAAAAAGGTTTGACTAAGTATCAGAATGCAAACATACATGTTTTTTCTATTTTACACCTTATTTGTGTTCTTTATTCAGAAGCTTACATATGTTAAAAGTTGTTTTATTAAACTTTGCACGATTTTAGCTTAGATTTATTTGAACGATAAGATATAAGTATGTTTATGGAAATATATGATGTCCTTAAGTTTTATAAACATTGGCCGGTCATTGCAAATTTTTGGTAATTGTAACAGGCCAGATTTTTTCGAGTTACGAAAATCGAGCTTGCACTGTATTACTTTAAAACTGTTTTATGACCAATTTAAACTCCAAATGATTTGGATGATATTGTTTTTATTGAACATAGTTTTTTCCCTGTTCCCATTTTTACAATTAAATTAACATAGGAAAAATGGAAAAAGTGAAAAACCTCGAGGAATTTTTATTCACGATAGGGGTGATTATTAAATCTTAAATGAAAATAGTCCCCATCAACGCCGTCGCCTTTTTTTTAAATTTTGGAGGTATATTATATTCGGCACAGCCGAATGCAACTTGTTTTGTGTTTAATTAAATTTTAAAAGATTGTAAAATTGGCTTAGTGCTTTTTTACGCTTTTTTTTGCTCGAAATAGTGCTTTTTAGTGCTTTTTGTTAATTTTAAAGTGCTTTTTGCTCTCAAAAAGTTGGCATCACTGGCTATTTGTATGAAAATTTTGTCGATGGTTTATATTGAGCTTTCCTCAGTATATCTTCTACGAATTACTATTGTCTTGCACCCGTCGCTAAAGATGTCTTAAAGACGTGGCCAACTAGGTATTTTTGATTTTCACTACCGACAAAACAAAACATTTCCAAACATACAAAGTATTTGATGAACCAGTCTGATGTGTGACCATGAATCTTTAAAAGAACAGTTAGATTAGTTTTTAGAATTATAGCAGAGTGAGGAGGGAGAACACATAAACTTTACATGTGTACTTATGTATAGGTATAACAATGAGTTTGTTGCCTAAGGCAACAACGCTTCGAAATCTTTTCTATGAAGAATATTTCATTACATAAATGAAATATTTTCATTTTTGTTCACATTAATTTTAAAATGTTAGACCATAAGTATGTGTGGATGTGTGCACACACGAAATACAAGAAAGAATTGCAATTTTAGTTTATGTATGTATTACCATAAGCCAGGCGCGGATCCAGCTTGAGTCTAAGAGGGGGGGGGGGGGGGGAATTTTGTATGACACAAAAAATTAAAAAATTTGTTTTTTTTTTTAAGTTTATTCAAAACAATATGTGTATACTCAACAATAAGGTTAAAATAAAATAATAGATCAGTTCAATATAAATTAAAATAAATGAATCTTTTTAAATAAATAATTTATGATTTCCTTGTGAGGCAAATTTAGATAGCACAGTCTATCTTCTATCATTGTTGATCTGAGCCATGTTTTTATTTGACAAAGGGTAGGAAATGAAATGAAAATTTTAAATATTTTTCTTAGATTTGGGTAGATATCTTCATCACAGCGTCTACAACGTTATCTGATAGATTTTCAGGCTCAAGTTTAGATGTTACCAAAAATTTTGTACATTTAAAAAAAATATTATTATTGGGAATTCTTGTATTATCGAAATAAACAACACAGATTTTTATAATTTAGGGGAATTTCCTTATTCCCCCCCCCTGATTCCGCGCCAGCAATATGCATAGAAACAAAGTTAAAAAATAAATATAATATGTATTTTTATTCGACCTTTATTATTTTAATATGTATGTAAAATAAATGTTCAAGCTTAAGGTCTTATTGTTTTATATAAAAAAAAAAAAATTTTTTTTTATAAAATTTATTTTCACCAATATTTCGGCACTTTCTTTGAGTGCCTTCTTCAGGGTTTTTTTCTTTCAACAAAAATTAACAATTTTAACAGAATTAACAATAAAATGACAAAAATTTAAAAATTTTTTGTAATTGAATATGAAAATAATTTTCAATACAAACTAGATCTATTACAATTTACATAAATTATTAACTTCCGTTTCTATTTTTATAAATTAAATGTCTATAATTTTGTGCTACATTTTCAGTATCTGACTTAAAATTAATTCTCGACACTGATGGTACTCTTATAATTTGTAACATTTCCAACATAAATCTACGTTTGTAATTATTTTCCGTGCTTAAAACTTTTGTATTATCAAAATCTGGATAATGGTTTAGATTAGCACAATGAGCTGATAAAGCTGTTTTTTGTGAAATATTTCTATACTTCTGATCTGACTTATGTCCTGCTGACCTAGTTTGCAATTTATTCTTTGTTGTACCTATGTATACCATATTACACTGTCCACGATTATTACCCTTACAAGGTATCTGATAAACAATATTAGTCATTTCCATCCTCTTAATTTTGTCTTTTGTTTTTGTAAATAGTTTACCTACTGTGTTGAAAGATTTATAAGCTATTTTGTATATTTTGTTATCATATATATCTGATTTTGCCAATCTTTCTGAAAATTTTGGAATATATGTTACTGATTTATAAATTTTCTGTTCTGTAGTACTATTCTGGTTGTTTAATCTGTAATTGTTATGTTGTATTAATAAATCTGTTATTAATTGCTTAGGAAAACTATTCTCAGTTAGAATTTTTGAAATCTTCCTTTTATTATCCCTATGAAACTCTGAGTCACTTATTTTAAGAACTCTTTTTATAAAATTTTTAGCAGTATTAATTATTATTCTCCTTGGATGTTTTGAAAATTAATTGATAATTCTACCAGAAGATGTTGGTTTCTGATACCAATCTATTGATACTCCATTTCCATTTCTAATTATCAAGGTGTCTAAATATGATATTCTTGAATTAACTTCCCTTTCAATTGTAAATTTAATATCCGAATGAAATGAGTTAAAAACATCCAACATTTGATCCATTCCCGATTCCGGAATTATACAAAATAAATCATCAACATATTTGGTCAAGATTTTCGGTTTTATACCTAACTTTCCTACACATACATCTAATAATTTTTCCATAACTATATCTGCTACTATTGGAGAAGCTGGCGAACCCATAGGAAGTCCTTTCATTTGAATATATATGTGATTATCTAATTGAAAATATCTATTATCTATTATACAAAATCTTAGAATACGTAAGAATAAATCTTTTTCTATATTCGTATGTTCTCTTATTGTATTCCATTTTTCTTCTATTATATTTAGAGCTAAATCTTTTGGTATGCTTGGAAATGATGAAACTACATCAAGAGAAATTAACTTTTCATTATTAGTCAATGTAATATTTCTAATTCTATCCTTAAATTGAAGAGAATCTTTAATATTGTATTTTGAATTTTCTGTAATTTTCTTAAGAATTCTTGTTATATATTTGCATAGTTCATATGACGGAGAATTTATCATTGAACATATGGGTCTCAATGGAAAATCTACTTTATGAATCTTTGGAACACCGTATAACCTAGGTGCTATTGCTGTGTTAGTTTTAAATTTGTTCTTCTCCATAATTGTAATTATTCCACTATTAAAAAGTTCCTGAACTAAATTATTATTTGTCTTTTCCAGTTTATTAGTAGGGTCCTTATCTAATCTCTTATAATTCGAACTATCCTTAACAATATCATTAATTCTTAACTCATAATCAACTTTATTCATTGCCACCGTTGTATTTCCTTTATCAGCATTTAAGATAACAATGTCTCTATTAGACCTCAAAAATCTATTCGTTTCCCTAACTTTGTCCAATATAAACTTATCACTATTAGTTAGTCTCATTTTATTAATGTGGTTTTCTATGTTTGTAGTCAGTTTTGTCCTCGCTATTTCCTGTTCCTCTTTTTCCTTAAGTGTCTGCACTAAATCCTCTCCTTCAGTAATAATTTTCAAAATTGGAAAATGTTTCTTTTCTGTTGGTAGTATGTGTTTATGACCTAGTGAGAGAACCCATTGTGCCTCCATTGGTATATTTATGTTGGATTTGTTAACAAACCACTTATTATTTAATTTAATACCTATTTCTCTTTTCTGCAAATTAACTAGTTCTTGAAATTTCTTCTTATGTCTAAATTTTATTTTCTCACTAAAATTGTTTGCCAACTTATCTTCATATATAAGGAATCTTGTATAGCTTGTCTCATCAAATTTTGTAAGAATAGGCACAAACATGAGCAATTGAAAGAGGTTAAAAAGGAATGTAGCATAGTAGAAGAACAACTACAAAATTTTTTTGATGAGACAAGCTATACAAGATTCCTTATATATGAAGATAAGTTGGCAAACAATTTTAGTGAGAAAATAAAATTTAGACATAAGAAGAAATTTCAAGAACTAGTTAATTTGCAGAAAAGAGAAATAGGTATTAAATTAAATAATAAGTGGTTTGTTAACAAATCCAACATAAATATACCAATGGAGGCACAATGGGTTCTCTCACTAGGTCATAAACACATACTACCAACAGAAAAGAAACATTTTCCAATTTTGAAAATTATTACTGAAGGAGAGGATTTAGTGCAGACACTTAAGGAAAAAGAGGAACAGGAAATAGCGAGGACAAAACTGACTACAAACATAGAAAACCACATTAATAAAATGAGACTAACTAATAGTGATAAGTTTATATTGGACAAAGTTAGGGAAACGAATAGATTTTTGAGGTCTAATAGAGACATTGTTATCTTAAATGCTGATAAAGGAAATACAACGGTGGCAATGAATAAAGTTGATTATGAGTTAAGAATTAATGATATTGTTAAGGATAGTTCGAATTATAAGAGATTAGATAAGGACCCTACTAATAAACTGGAAAAGACAAATAATAATTTAGTTCAGGAACTTTTTAATAGTGGAATAATTACAATTATGGAGAAGAACAAATTTAAAACTAACACAGCAATAGCACCTAGGTTATACGGTGTTCCAAAGATTCATAAAGTAGATTTTCCATTGAGACCCATATGTTCAATGATAAATTCTCCGTCATATGAACTATGCAAATATATAACAAGAATTCTTAAGAAAATTACAGAAAATTCAAAATACAATATTAAAGATTCTCTTCAATTTAAGGATAGAATTAGAAATATTACATTGACTAATAATGAAAAGTTAATTTCTCTTGATGTAGTTTCATTATTTCCAAGCATACCAATAGATTTAGCTCTAAATATAATAGAAGAAAAATGGAATACAATAAGAGAACATACGAATATAGAAAAAGATTTATTCTTACGTATTCTAAGATTTTGTATAATAGATAATAGATATTTTCAATTAGATAATCACATATATATTCAAATGAAAGGACTTCCTATGGGTTCGCCAGCTTCTCCAATAGTAGCAGATATAGTTATGGAAAAATTATTAGATGTATGTGTAGGAAAGTTAGGTATAAAACCGAAAATCTTGACCAAATATGTTGATGATTTATTTTGTATAATTCCGGAATCGGGAATGGATCAAATGTTGGATGTTTTTAACTCATTTCATTCGGATATTAAATTTACAATTGAAAGGGAAGTTAATTCAAGAATATCATATTTAGACACCTTGATAATTAGAAATGGAAATGGAGTATCAATAGATTGGTATCAGAAACCAACATCTTCTGGTAGAATTATCAATTAATTTTCAAAACATCCAAGGAGAATAATAATTAATACTGCTAAAAATTTTATAAAAAGAGTTCTTAAAATAAGTGACTCAGAGTTTCATAGGGATAATAAAAGGAAGATTTCAAAAATTCTAACTGAGAATAGTTTTCCTAAGCAATTAATAACAGATTTATTAATACAACATAACAATTACAGATTAAACAACCAGAATAGTACTACAGAACAGAAAATTTATAAATCAGTAACATATATTCCAAAATTTTCAGAAAGATTGGCAAAATCAGATATATATGATAACAAAATATACAAAATAGCTTATAAATCTTTCAACACAGTAGGTAAACTATTTACAAAAACAAAAGACAAAATTAAGAGGATGGAAATGACTAATATTGTTTATCAGATACCTTGTAAGGGTAATAATAGTGGACAGTGTAATATGGTATACATAGGTACAACAAGGAATAAATTGCAAACTAGGTTAGCAGGACATAAGTCAGATCAGAAGTATAGAAATATTTCACAAAAAACAGCTTTATCAGCTCATTGTGCTAATCTAAACCATTATCCAGATTTTGATAATACAAAAGTTTTAAGCACGGAAAATAATTACAAACGTAGATTTATGTTGGAAATGTTACAAATTATAAGAGTACCATCAGTGTCGAGAATTAATTTTAAGTCAGATACTGAAAATGTAGCACAAAATTATAGACATTTAATTTATAAAAATAGAAACGGAAGTTAATAATTTATGTAAATTGTAATAGATCTAGTTTGTATTGAAAATTATTTTCATATTCAATTACAAAAAATTTTTAAATTTTTGTAATTTTATTGTTAATTCTGTAAAATTGTTAATTTTTGTTGAAAGAAAAAAACCCTGAAGAAGGTACTCAAAGAAAGTGCCGAAATATTGGTGAAAATAAATTTTATAAAAAAATTTTTTTTTATATAAAACAATAAGACCTTAAGCTTGAACATTTATTTTACATATTAAAAAATAAATAAAAACACAACGCATAATGAAGAATGTTCTTGTTATTTATGATTTGGTGTCGTTGGATTTTAAATTAATGAAGAAAATCCATTATTTTTTAATTTTTTATATTAAAACCAAATATACTTTCTTTGCCGAAATATGTTAATGCTTTAAATACCTACTAAAATCAAATATAATTAAGTTTCATATGTATCACAATATTTGCGAAAAATTAAATTTCATAATATTAATGTAAAGCTTTTCATGAATACAATGATAGCTAAGAAATTAAAAAAATTATGAAATAAAAAAATTCATTGCAGATATGAAATTGTTCATTGCATCAACGTTACAGTTCATTCATACAGTGAAGGACTATCAATGAACCCGTTTCATTAATTGAATGAATGATTTTTCTCTTAGTGTACATCCCCCTGCATTTGGTTGGGTTCTTTCCGACTAGAATTGTAGTTGTAAGTGGGTTAAAAGAAAAAACAAAATTAAAAAACAAACTGCTTCATAACACAGCTTTTAGTAATGTCAAATCAAATATGTGCGGTATAGATGGTGTACCGCTATAATTTTTTAAATAATTATACTGTTGGTAGGCGGTCACATTTAACATTTCTTTCTAACAAGTTAAATTCTTCCTATTTGGAAGTGCTCTATGAAATTCGCGAATAGATTTATTTTTTTAAAAGTAAATTTTCACAATTCGAAAGCGTTGTTCCAGCTTAAAACGGTTCATGATAACTTGCCGAACTGAAAAGAAATGTCAACCTATTCTATAGTTAGACATGCTCAGCTGTGAAACCATACTTATCGATTTAAAGTTCTCATGCAGCTAAAAAAACACCCGATACATAATTTAAAATGGATTAGGTAACTATGAAATATGTAAATGAAATCAGATTTAATGTTTTAAAAAACATTTAACTGAAATTTTCTAGACTTTTTGTAAATTAAATGAGGAAACAACGCAATGAAATAAAAGGAATTTGTTCAATTTCTAATTAAAATAGTTTTCTGTACTACAGAAATGTAGGATAGGAGGGTTGTAGCAAAAGTTTTATTTTTTCAAATAATTTTAGATTTATATGTATGGTTTATAGTAATTTAATTTATTCAATCTTTTTCCAAAGGCATTGGACATGTACTTATCCGTTGCCATTTTACGAGTGCCAGACGGTTTGGACTGCTCTCAAATTTTGGGTGATGAAAGCAGTGCACAAAGAAACATTTTAGATGTACCGCGTACGCTGCAACCCAACGAAAGTTCAGCTGACCTAAATGCTGTGGAACGTAGTGCACAAAATGGTTTAAGTGGCAGTATGGACTCATTAAGTCACAATGTATCGCAAGGTAAGTTTTGAAAATAATGTCCCTGCAAGCATTTTATGAAAAAAATTATCATATACGAGTCATTTATGACTCCTCTGCGCGATTAAAATAGGCATATATGAGCTCATTTTCTGATCATAAATGATTGTTTTCTCGGGAGGAAATGGTACCCTACCCGGGACTCTTCTTGAGGAGTCTTTTATTACCCGTTTTTCTGATCAATTTCGACTCATTTATGACTCATATTTTTAATGATTTGCGAGTCTTTTTCGAGTAATTTTTTAGTCGTATTTCTGATTGTTTTCGAGTCTTTTTCGACTCATTTTTTGGTCGTAATTCTGATCGTCTAAGAGTCGTCGTATTGATGTAACAACAACGTAAAATTAACATCGACATTGACAACAACTTATACAATAGGGATGATTATGTTTAACTTGAAAAAGATGTTTGCTTTATTAATTTTATTTCCGGCAGTTGTTGAACGTTTTTCGATTAGTTCAATGGACAATTTGCAAGCAGCCGCACATAAAAATATAAGTAAAAATACAATAAGTTTGTTTATAAAAAAAAAATTTGTAAAGAAAATAAACTTACGTTTTATTATATGAAAAATAAATTTGTTTATAAATAATTTACTTTAAAACAGACCTACGTGCACTCTTGATCACTTGATTAAACCCAAAAGTCTTGCTTGAGCTTTCACACTAGGCAGTTTTTTATTTATTTATTTTATATGTACAATGATCTAAAATGGCGTAGATGCGATACAATTAGAAAAAATATTTAATTTAAAGAAAACAATTATTTTCTATTTGGCAGATTTTTAAATATTTTAATAAATTTCTATAAGTTTTAAAGTCAAAACAGTCATATTTCAAACACCTGTATGATCCATTTTCGATTGCTGTATGTTTTGTTATTGCGTTTTCAATAAATTACTTTTAAAGCATAAGCACGAATCATTTTCGAATCTTTTTTCAAGCGCGCAAGTGCTTAATCAGTTTTTAATCGTCAAAAGTACTCGAGGAAGACTTAGTTAGGTGATTTTTGATAAAACAATCTTCCAAATGCTAGTAGGGGTATATAAAATATATAAATTTTGTACATTAAAACATATTTGTACATGTGTACAATGCGGTGGAGCGTCAGTGTATAATTGATAAAAAAAAGTCATCCAATAAACTTCGAATACCTGAGGAATGTTGCATCTGCCTAATTTATATACAATTTTTTTTTTTTTTAATTTTTCCGACACATTTTTTTGACTTCTACCAGGGCTGGGAGTTGGAGCAATTTTATCTTTTATCAATTATTTTTTTTTTTTTTTTTTTGCTTAATTAATATGGAAAATTTTATTAATTATTTCTTTTAAGTCAACACGATACATAAAGAAAAATTTCGTGCTGAATAAAAAAAAAAAAAAAAAAAAAGTCATGAGAGATGTGACAAAAAATAAAAAAATTTAAACGCCATTAAGGGACAAAAGCTACATTATTTCCCATAAAAACTGTTTAAAAATTAAAAGAAAAAAAATCTACTTTTACCACTTAAAGCCTGGTAATATACTTAAGGTGTTATGATACTTGATATTTTTTGTATTTTTTCTATATTGGAGAACAGTGCACATATATTTGCATAGGAAAACTGACTAAGTGTAAAGAGTATGATTATATCATAAAAAATCTTGAAAAGTCAAACAAATATGCATGTGTCAAAAAAAAAAATATAAAAATTTGTAACTTAAAATTTACATTTCCAGATTAAATGTTAGCACTGTTGCCAATCTTTTTAGCTTTTGATAGAAAGTAGCGGTTTTTAACTTTTGTTTTGCGATTTTTTGACGGGTTTTGTGGGAAAAAAACGTAGGCAATATTGTTTGTTTTGTTTACATTTTATTTTGGAATCACAAACAAAAATTTTTTTTTTAAATACAATAAAATTTAATGCAAATAAGGAAAAATATTACGAATTACATCGTGGTATATTCTTTTATTAAAAATTTATGATTTGAAATCCCACCTGCTTCATTTCGTTTATCAAAAACAAAATAGTTTCATCTGCCCAAGCTTTTGCCGTTTTTTTTTTTTTTTTTTTTTTTTTGTTTTAGTCAAAGAAATAAAATATACACGAGAAATGTCAATCAGAAAAAAGGGTTTGTTTACATATTGTATTTCTTGTTCTTTCTCGCATTTGTTGTTTCATTCAGTCAATCCTAAAATATCCAATACAAAAAATAGCAAGTATCATAACACCTTAAGTATTTCGTCTGAAATGTTGTAAAACTTAATAAAACTTATTTCTGTGAAATACATACGAAAAACTGTTGATAGAGTTGTACTCTATTTATATTGCAAAAATGATTCCAGCTTCAGTTTTCCGTTTTGAACAAGTGCAGCTCATATTGTTTCGCACAGTATTTTGATTTTGTAACGCTTCTTATAAAAACCACAGAGATAAAAAGAAAATGAAGAAAAGTTTTTGGTTTATGTTTGTTAAAGTGGTTTTTATAACGAACGTTACAAAAAGAAAAAATAAAACAGGAGAAAAGTTTTTTGGTTTATTTTACTTTCGCAAAACAATGTTGTATACTTGTAACTAATAAAAACGTTAAGTTTTGCAAAACTGTGCGATACATAGATAATATTGATACATGTCAAATGTTCGAAATTTTTTTGTAAATTCGAACACAGTACTAAGCTTTATGGATTATAAAATTACTAATATTTATCCAAATTTTATACTTCATGTGATCTTAACAGATTTATCGTTGAAATACAGCTTGAAAAAAAAATATATATTCAGTCTATTTTTCATCTTAGGGTCATTATTACAAGTTGCAAATAGTTATTTTTAGTATGATATCTGACAGATAAATAGTTTTTAATCATTACAAGTTACCATTAACCTTAAAAGTGACTGATAAGCTAACAGCAGGCTTATACATACTCAGGGTAACTCAAGTTAACTTTAAGCATTTGAAGCTGCCATATTTTCTGCTGAAGACATGGTAAATTCAATGGCAGTTTTATGTAAAATTAAACTCTCCTTATTAACCTTTGGCATTTTTATTTAACACAAAAAACCAAACAATTTACCACAAAAACAAAAAAAAGAGCACAAAAAGTTTACTTCTGTTTTCAATTAAAGAAATAAACAAATGTAAGAAGTTGTCACTACGTAATTTAAACAACCAAAAGTTGTGGGTATCTACTGCAACGTTGCCACACTATAAAAATTAAATTTTTCATTAAATCGGATAGTTCTTATAATGGAGAAAACTTAATAATCCCTTTGTCATTCACAATTGCTATTGCTCACGTTAACTATCTGGAATTTTATCATAAGGTTGTAATAATGGCCCTTAATGGGACAAATTAAAATTATAGTTTTTTATAAAACGTTGAAATTTAAACTTTTAAGGCAAAAAAAGAGAGTTTTCCTTTTAATAGTGAAAAACTTATTTTATTAAAATCAACTGGGGTCTAATCACCGCATTCGATACTACGTCTCGAATAAACTATCGAATTTTTTTCGAATGCTATTATTTCAAATTCGATACATTTCATTCGATATCGAGTTCCATGATACCAAAATAAATAATTTCGATCAATTTTGCTCGATATCGTATGCGGTGATTGTCAAAATTTGCGCCAGTTAACAAATTTTCGCGGATATCGCAAAAACAAGTATCTATTTTTTTTAGTGATTTTGTAAACGAACAGAACCCTTAATACCGCTCTTAACTATTTTCAAGAAAGAGCCGAACATTATATAATGTTTTGTTCTTCGACAAAGAACAGAACAATTAAAGTGACATTGTAGACAAACATTTTATTTTATTGTTTTATAATGTTTCTTTTTATACCCGCACCACAATTGTGGAGAGAGTATTATGCATTTGTGTTGATATGTGTAACACCCTAAAATATTGGTCGTAGACCCACCAAAAAGTGTACCGATCGACTCAGAATCACTTACTGAGTATAGGTCGCAATTTTGAAGATAATTTGATGAAACTTGGTGCATAGGCTCTAATTTGCACAAGGACCAAGCCTATTGAAATCGGTCCATAATTTCATATAGCCCCCACACAGACTGCTCTCCGGAATAGGGTCTTTGTGCCTACTATCCAGGCGCGGATCCAGCTTGAGCCTTAGGGGGGGGAAATTTTGTATGATACGAAAAAGTAAACAATTTTTTTTAAAAGTTTATTAAAAACAATATGTGTATTAGGGTAAATCCTTTTTGCAATTTTTGCGAATATCAAATTCTTCATCGCATAGCCGTATAGACCGTGAAAAAATATTAAGAAATTATGTATTACATTTTCGCGATCGTGAAGAAAGTTTCCGCACCAATAAAGTTTTGAATTTCAATTTTTCTCCTTACTATACAAAATTAACATTTAATTGCAAAATTTTTAGTATTTTCTAACAATTTCATGAATATAACAAGATCTTACCATTTGTACGGAAGAAGGGCGCAAAAAAATCGCGACTCTATTTCGCGGTTTTTTTAATAAACTAAATTTTAATGGCAAATGATAGATGTTGTGATAGATGAGTTATTTGGCGGATATATGAAACAAAGATAATTTTCAGCAGCGCAGAACGAGCTATTAAAGTTGCACAAGATATTTTTCCATTATGTAAATCAACTCGCACTTTAAACTTAAATAGCATATATAAACAATAAATGTACCATATATAATGTGTATGGAAATTTAAAAAAAAAATTTTTTTTGAGGAGCTTTAGAAATTGCATTTGGTGCGGAAACTTTTTTGGCCAAAATGGTCTAAAAAAATATTTTCATTATCAATACTAAATTGCCCATCGCGTGGTGGGATGAAGAAATTTTTTCCAAAAAAAGTCATTGCCCTAATTAAAAAAACTCAACAAAAAGGTTAAATAAAATATAAGACCAGTTTAATATACATTAATCATTTTAAATAAGCAATTTATGATTTGCTTGTGAGGAAAATTCAGACAGTACAGTCTATCTTCTGTCATTGTTGATCTGAACCATGTTTTTATTCGACGAAGGGTAGGAAATAACCTCCCGCTCGTAGCTTTACTGACGAGCATTGAAACGAAAATTTTAAATATTTTTCTTAGATTTGGGTAGATATCTTCATCACAGTTTATTAAAGCATCTACAACGTTATCTGATAGATCAGGCTCAAGTACTAAGATCTAGTAGGTGTTTATCTCTATTATCAAATCTATTCAACTCATCAGCTAGTTGTGGTTTTAACAGTTTTGTATCTGTATATGACTTGATTACACTTTGAGGTAGAAGTTTAGGTATGTTCAATACATTTGGGATATCTATTGGGAAAGTTGTTATGAGACCTTCTAAAATAAATTTAATAAGAGGAATGTAACCTACAACTCGGTAGTAATCTTCATCATTTTGGATGTGATTATTTCGTTCAAATCTTGTCTTTTCGAGGTTCCTCGATTTGAACGCAAATTACTTTAACTTTTTCAAAAATCGCTTTAATTTGTTCTTCGGCTTTATTTCTTTTTTCTTCAAGGCACATGATTAAAATTTTGATAAGGGGTGATCCTTTTTGAAGATCTATATCTTGCTTTTGTAAAATGATACTAAGTGGCTGTGTTACAATAGGAATCACACTTAATATGTATATTCCGCAAATAAATTTAAAAGTACTAAGTGAGTTCCTTAATATAAAGGTAGAGATACTACCTTTCCACTCAGATATTTTTTCCAAAGCTTCTACTATATGAAGTGCACTTGTTGCAAAGCCGCATAATGAAGAGAGTTTGTCTCCCAAATGCTTTGCTTAAACTGTTTTTCGCTTGGGATGATTATATTTAAAACATTTTGCCGTTTCTTTTTAATTTAATGGCACTTTATTGCTTTTGGAAATTGAGTTGTTCGATTTATGGGAATAGCAAGGCTCCATTTTCTGCTGACATCAGAGGACACCCATCTGTTCCATCTCCTACACAATTTTTTAGGTCAGGACCAAAATTTGTCAAAGCTTTAAGAACTATTGATGATAGTGCCTTCGCATCAATTGACACATCAACTTCATGAATATCTTTTGAAGCCTCTTCAAATGCGTTTACAACAAAGCCAATAAATTATTTTCTAAAAACATTTTGTTGTATGTTGAAATATCTTAAAGATAGGAAATCTGGCTTTTCCCTGACAAATCACTGCTTTCGTCAAAAATTATCGAATAAAATATTGATTCATATAACACACACATACATAAATATTGCAAATACTAAGGCTTTTTAATAATTCAACCGCACGCATTATCAAGTCAAACGTTTAGTCTTTGGATATAGACGGCACCTGCTGGGATTGAATGTGCAATAATAAGTAATTGAATACGGTAAACTGGAGGTTTCATTGGAAATATCTAATAAATAACTATTAGGATTAAGATGTGGATACTTATCGAAAATCGTAAGAGATTCAATAAAAAAAAATAAAAAATACTTATTGAAAATTTCGTTAGAGACTTCATAAAAAAAAAACAAAAAAACCTTGCTGGGATTTCCAAACATTTTTTACTTTAAAAAAAATATTATTATTGGGAATTCTTGTATTATCGAAATAAACAAAAAATATTTTTATAATTTACGGGGGGGAAATTTCCTTATTTCCCCCCCCCCCCCTGAATCCGCGCCTGCTACTATCAAACAAATTTTAATGAAATTTAAAACACAGATCGATCTATATTTATATGGACACATAAGCCATGCATTAAAAAAAAAAGGATCACGAGGGGAGATAGGGGACAATTTCCGCCTCTCCAATACTATCTAACAGATTTAAATGAAATTTTAAACATAGAAAGATCCTTTTTGAAAATTTGTTTTTAGATACTGTGGTGTGGAGGGTCTCATATGTTTGGGCTTGGCCGACTATACTTTCTTACTTGTTTTACATTGATAAGAAAAGAAAAAAAAAAAAATTTTAGCAACGACCGCACAACGAACAGCTTATGTCTAAAGCTGTTTTGTTGGTGTAAAATTATTTTGCTGACTTTTTGATTTTTTTTCGCATGTGTATTTTGTTTTTGTTAACAATTTTTAATTTTTTTACCAGCCAAAAGCGACGAACATCAATGAGCCGAACCGAACACAATTAAGTTTGCGGTTAAAAAAAAAACCGAACGGAATTAAACGTTCTCATCTTTTGTTAAGTTGGATAAATCAGTATTATTTTTGTTTTCGAAAAATTACAAACAGGGAAACGTTATTTTTTAATGATTAGCGCTTGTGATTTTCACAAATCTACTTATACTTATATATACTTATTTTCAAACACTGATTTTAAGTGTAGTGATTTACAACAACAAAATAAAGTTGGTAAATGTTGCCTCATATGATGTTTCGCAAATTGATCGATTTCATCTTAATTTCAAGATGTTCATGCTAAGGTAGAGGGCATTCCTATGTTTTTCCATGTATCTGAGAATAAAATAAAGGGTGGTCTAACCAAAACGCACGATGTTAATTGTTAATAAAACAACGAGTTTTCAAAGAATTAACTTAATCTTTTTTTATTATGCTAGAAGAATCTATGACAATGATGTGTGAAACAAAATATCGGCCAAATGATCCCCACGGCTCCCCACATTTACGCACGGCATCTGCTTGACCAATCTCATTTTCGAAGAAGTACTCTTTGTGGATACATAGGCCTTTTAACAATCACTCGTGGATTCTCATTTTCCCAAATGCGGCAATTCTGCTTGTTAACGAATCCACTGAGGGGAAAGTGTGCCTCGTCGTTGAAGATGTTTTTCTTTGTAAAGTCATTATTCCATTCGGCGTATTGAAGAATTTAATTTTGCCAAACACTGAAAAAAAAAATAAAGTCTGGCACAAAACTCGATGTTAAGGCGTTACTCACAATTAACATCGCGCTATTTAAAATTGAAATTCGCAAAAAAATTGTGACGCATCACACCCTAGAGCACAAGTATATAGAAAGAGTCATGGTTTAACAACAAATTATAACTTTACAGCCAGACAGACAGACAGAAAAACAAAAAGACAGAAATACACTATTTAGGAACATTTAATCCCAATTTTGTGTATCTGTATATTCTGAAAGTACATGAGTGTGTAGAAATCCACTTCAATTATGTTGGTTTTAATATTGAACAAGAAAGATATAGCAAGATCAACCTTTTAATATGCTATGTATACTACTTGAAAAAATTTCAATTTAACTTTCGAGAGCGGATCCTTTTTGGCATTTATAGGCAATCGAGAAACTAACCACTAGGGTTAACTTTTTCGATTAAACGAATACAATTTTAATATTAAACGAATAATTCTAAAACCAGAAATTTTATAAATTACGAGATTTTTTTTCGATAATTTTAGAAAATATTACTACTAGAGCAAATAAAGATTCTTTTTTAAATAAAAGTTGTAAATGAAGCTACAAATTGTTGCTTTACTTTTGGGCACTTCCATTTTAAAAGAGTCAAAATAACTTCGGATTTCTTGAAACTTTTCACAAACATTCTATCCTCTGCTATGCTTCCGCAAATAATTTCCTCTATATAATCGATCGAAGTAGCCCCCTTTGATTTTGTTGGTGGAGCATCTTCCTCATGGACTATGTTAAGGTCACTGTGTAAGTGTTAATTGGTGATGTTGATAAAAATTTTAAATTCGACCCTGTAATGAAATTTTTTAAGTCATGCCAAAATAATCATATACAAACACCATTACGTGATAAAAGACCAAAAAAAAAGACCCGTGTCTCCCAGTTTTGCCCAAAGTCGTGCACTTTTTTTTATGGGCCCCCAAAGATTTGGTGCCTCGGTGTCATTTTAGCAAAAAGTGATAATTTTCACAGGCTTATATCTTGCAAACCGTGCGTAATAATTTTTGAAGTTTTTTCGATTTTGTTCTTGAAGATAAAGTTTTTTTGATAATATACGTTCACAATTTTTGTTGTTTATGGCAAGATCTACAACTTTGTCTCAGATGGTAAATCAAAATTCCGAACGGTTTGCAAGATATGAGCCTGAGAAAATGATAACTTTTTGCTACAATGACACCGAGGCCCTTATTGTGTTCGGCGTATTAAAATATTCACGTTCTCTTTCATCAATTACCAAACAGTCGTAGGCGTTTTTCAAATACGCCAAACACAATAAGGGTGATTATTACCATTCGATTAATCCTTTAATAGAAATTAGCAATTTTAAATTATGCTAGAAACACAACTGGGACGATCGACGAATTATTCGCAACGAATATTCGTCATTAGAAATAGAACACATTGGTGTATATAAAAGTACACACAATCATTGCGTATACCGAAATTCGTCATGCGTAACGAACTCAGCGATAGGTTTATTTCTATTTCTTACGCAGACGAACGACGAATAAATTGGGAAAGGGACAGTGCAGCATGATATAAAAGTATCATATTTGTTAAAAATCGTGAAAGCTGTAAAGAATCACAGGGACAAATCGCTTCTATTGCGAACTTGGCTAACATTCGCGAAAAATTGCAAACTTTTAAACAAACACTAACATTTTTTGAAATCGCAAATTGATGAAAAACAACAAAATGTCGAAAAATAACAAAAAAAAAAATTTGCAAAAACAGCGAAAATTCGCGAAAAAAAACCATAAGGAATGGCAAAAATTCGGTAAAAATTGCTTAATTAGCGGAAATTCTCAAAAATTTGCTAACAGCGGCATGATAACAAAGTCTACTATTTATAATAAATCGTGAAAGCTGTAAACAATCACAAAGACAAATCGCTTCTATTGCGAATTTTCGCAAAAGTTTTGCAAACTCTTAAACTAAAACTTAAATTTATTTGAAATCGCTAAATTGGTAAAAAAACAAAATTTCGAAAAATAACAAAAAAAAAAAAATTTGCAAAAATTGCGCAAATTCGCGAAAATTTTTAATATTTTAAACAAGCCTTTATGGCCTGGTGTTTACGCACTTATTGTGTCTCATATGACGAACTTACGCAACGAATTCTTGCCGATTATGTTTATACCATAATTTGAACATAAACATTTTTTATAAGGATTATATGTATTTATAAATGGAGGGTTCACAGCTGAACCATGAAATATAAGAAATTTTTAAACTAGTGCGAAATTCTCCTCAAAGTGTAACAGTTAGTTAGTATTACTGAAATCTTCATTTCAGAAAATAATGGTCGTTCTTTTACTTAACCTTAAAATATCTTCGAATTGTCTGTATCTGAATTGGTTCGCTTCAGCTGTGAACCCTCCATTTAAAAGTTTTTTGTGCCGAATTTTATGTATGAGTTTTTTTTTTCATTTAAAAGTGATTTTGATTTAAAGTGTTTTTCATATTAAAGTGATTTTCAGGTTTAAATGCTTCTGACCTAACGGCACCTACCATAGCATAACAACCATTTTAAAAAGATGATGATGAAAGTGAAAGTAATTTTTGGGAGTCAAATTTTGTTTTATTTCCATAGAATTTGTTAACATGGTTTTTAATCTGGATTTAATTCAACTACCAACATGGATAGTTTGGCTTTATACTTGGAGCACATTCAGCAGTCTTAGTCCTAAAATTCATGCAACTATATTTAAAATTATGACTAAAGTTCCACTCAAGAGGTGTGTACATGTAAACGTCTATCCAGTCATGACTATACGAACGGAAGTACAAGCCATAATCCACTCAGAAAAGATTTTAGTCCCAATATTCTTATGTATTACACACTTCGGCACAAACGCATAATGTCCTCCCTACATCCATAAAATAACGTAGTGACTAAAATCAGCAAAAAATTAATTGATCAAAATGTTGGTCAATGAGCAGACAATAAAAGAAATACCCAGCCAAGCAAACAAATTTGATTTGGTTAATGTCAACTTAAAGTATTATTTGACCAAAAACTTATTTATTTTTAACTTTCTATTCAATACGTGGGTGGGTCAATAAGTCCGTGAAATTTTAAAAATTTTATTTTTTAATGTTTCTCTAATTTTTTATCCCTTCCAAAAAATGAGATTTGTCAGCTCATTAAAAAATGTACAATTTGTTTGTAAGATGATTTCATCGTTGGAGTCAAATTTTTTTCTGCCGATAATTTTTTATCCGGAGAATAGGGCAGATGTGGGACCATAAGGGGCACAGGAAATCAACTATTTTTCATTTTCTTCTGTTAATCGCTGCCAAACACAAGCTGTATGACGTAGCTTATTAAAATCTTGACATTAGCCAACTGACAGATGCATGTTTACAGAAGCAGTGAAGCTTCCAAAATTTACTAAAATTCAAAATTTTTCAACGACGGCGGCGAAAATACAACCGTCGGCTTTACCAAATAATGTAAAGTGCGACTTTAATGTTTGTTGTTTGGAAACTAACTTTGTAAACATTCATATATTTTATAAAAATGTTAAAAGCAAAATAATTCAAACAAACAAGAACAACATATTATTATTATTATTCTTTGAATTTGCATTTTTAATTGTTTTTTAGTGTTGAAATTTTTTCTCGCCCCATTTTTATTCGTGAGTTTATTTGACAGTTCAAAGCAGGAACTCTACTCACAAAAATGTAACAGACACAGTTTTTCTGTAAGTTGGTGAGTACTTTTCTTACGTGACAGCTGTACTCGCCAAAAAAAAAAGTTACAGACACAGTTTAGTGAGAAAAACAGCTGTTTGTTTCAATATATGACATTTTTGTTTCATTTCACACATTTCAATCGAAAAGTTTCTCGACGCGAGAGTTACAGAACATGGGCACTGGTTTGTAAACATCTGTTTACAAAACAACAATTACAAAAAAATAACTAGTGCAGTAGGTTTGAATAAAATTTAATCCATTTTTTATTATATATTAATATATTATTTAGAATTGTTAGGAAACATTATGGAATATTCAGACAGAGAATTTCTAAAGTAAAATTATGTCTGCCATCAAGCAAATTAACAAAAACATATGATTTAATTTGCCCAAATAGCACGGTAGTGTGACCGCATTGTACCGATTATTGTCGCAATTGAGTTTTGGCTGCTATGAACCGAATAAAATTGTCACAATGTGCGACGATAATGGGACCACCCAAGAATAAATTGTGCAATCTTTTCAAATGTGCGCCGATATAGCACGATAAAAATCGTCACAGATTGTGCTATTTGAGCCGATAGTGGGATATTAGCTTTAAAGAATTTTTAGTTTTTTTTTTTAACTGCATATGGTGAACCATTTTCAAGTTATTCCAATATATGTATGTAGCGGAAGTGCCTTATTTTGGACATACGGTATATCTCGAAAAGTCTAGCTGATAGATAAAAACTGAGTGCAGATTCAGCGTCCCAAATTGCCTTAAAAACAACATTCAGTTCTGAATCAACGTAAACCTTGATCCCTTGTTTTCCATAATAAAAACGGTTTATTAAATTGAATAATAATTATAACTATTAAATAATTATTAAATTAAACGAACCTTTTTTACTATCGAGAATTTTCCTTGAAAATTTCTTTTATAAATTTTAACTTAATAAAAAATATGTTTATGAATATATGGACATAAGTCTTTAAAGCATGTTTAATTTACGGTCAATTTCACCAAGTTCAGTTGAAACTAACTATTACATTAACTTCCTGTTAACAATAGTGGTATTCACACCAAACTTGTTAATTTGTTACTCGGTAGTTTGTTAATTTGTTAAAGTTACCAACTGTGAACGACCCTCTCTTTAAAACTTTGTTAGTCTGGTAACTTTCGTAGTAGAACAACTAATTTATTGTTCTGACACAATTTATTATTCTGGAAAAAATAAAACATGCCACGAGAAAGTGTAAAAAAACAATTGTAAGCCGTTTAACTACTCATGCTTTGACATAAATAACGTTTGCTGACGGTAAGTAGTGAGTTACCAACTAACAACTATTTTATCAGGGGTGCCGTGTCGTTAATTTGTTAAATGTTAATCCGGTAGCGCGTTAAATATACAAAAACAAAATGCGTGTCAAAAAGTAACGATTAACGACTAACAAACTAACAAGCTCGGTGTGAATACCGCTAATGTCTTTTTGACAGCTTTAACTGATAGTTAATTATAACTGAACTTGGTGAAATTGGCCGTAATAGTTTAATTTTTATTAATCCAAAATTTTATATATTTTTTATTTTGCATGTATATTTTTTAACAACTACAACAACAATTGAATTGTCCTTCTGCACCTGTATTATGTAAATATTTTTGTTATATTTTTCGGCACCACAAAAACAAATAAATAAATAAACGTTGTTGTAAAAATAATAAAACTATACCTCACTGTTGCCATCTGTTATGCTGCACTTCATCAATTTGTAATCAATACCAACAAGTAGATGCTGCTGAAATAACAACCACTGAAAATGATATTAAATTAACAAAAGGTAAGTTTTTGTTTAAATTCTTTTTATTATTGTAAATTATTTAGCTTCTTTTTTATTAAAGAACAAATTAAAAAGTCTTAAGTTAATTCTTTATTACTCAACATCAAATAAAAAGGACGATTAATTAGAAACTTAATGATTTTCAATATTTATTTCGAAATTATCTTAATTATACCATGTAAATGTCACATGTTGAATTTAACAGAAGTTCGTATTAATTGAACTTTTCTTTATAAAACAAATAATTAATAGCTTTGTTTTTACTTTTTTAATTAAATTGCAAAATTATAATTAAAACATATTTCAAATTAAATATCTATGAGCAATAGGTTCAGTTTATTAAGAATCACTCTAAAGCTAATTTAAGCCAAAGGTTAAATTCTGTGGCATTTTGACAAAACAACTTAAGTTAAGATAAAATATTAAAAAAGTAAAAAAAAAATCAGTGAAAAAATCAGTTTTATAAAAAAATAAAATAAACCAAACACAAAGAAAAATTTGGTTTATAATACAAAATTTTAAAAACGTTAACAAAAATATTTTTTTTGAATGAAAATTAATCATACGAATCAAGGTCCATCTATCAGGTCTGCTTACTTGTACAAAAACAAAAAACTTTTTCTTTTAAGCTGCCAAAAACTTACTACCACATATACAAAGCAAAAGGAAAAAACGTGTATGTAAAGAAAGCTCAAAAGAACGAAAACAATGATCATCAGGCTTCTGGCGCATACCTTTTCAATGGGCCTTGATACGAATTTTCATTCAAAAAACATTTTTTTCAACTTTTTAAATTTGACTTAAGATATTTGGTCAAAATGCCACAGAATTAAATTTTCTCAACAACATATTACTTTTTTGCATTTGAAAGTCAACATTGGAATTTTGGTGGGTGAAAAATATTTATGATTAAAATTTAAGGCACTTAAAAAGGAGTTAATTGCAGATCAATGTGTCTCTGTTATTGAATGACGTTTAAATTATTGAAAATATGCCACAGTGTGAAATAAATAAAAAAAAAATTGCCCTGATGAAGAAATAAATATAAAACAATAGCAGAGAGCAATTTTAAATGTTTTAGCCCGTTTACACTACAACGAAATCTAGAACTTACGAGAGTTCAAGCTAAGTCTAGTTGTTTTTGACCAAATTTTCCATACAAGACTAGATTTTGACGAAATCTACTCAAGATCTTGTTTTATTTAGTAAAACATCGAGGGTTTTCTGCATATACTACCGAAAATACTTCTCTGTTTCCAAAAAAACTTTCATTTAAACAAAAAACAAATATGGCGGCTTGTTAAAACTTTTAATAAAAATTCAAAAATGTTAACGAAATAGTAATAAAATCAAAAAGATAATAATATTGATAAAATAAATGAAGTTAATTATAAATAAGAGGTAATGCAATTAAATGCCTCTTTCTTAAATGTATGTATGATTTGGTTATGAACACATAATCTAGCTTATGTCTATGCATAGAAGCCAGCTTTCCCTCAACAATAAATTTTAGTGTATTTATCAAATATGAAAAAATTGGGAATTTAGCACGTCATACAAAAATCTTAATAATAAATTTTGTATTCCCGAAAATAACTTTGTCAACGCGCTAGATTTTGAAGAAAATTTTAAATGATATAAGCCAAGACTAGCAGGCTTTTTTGACACTTGAATGCAATTGATTAGCGGTTACATTGGTAATGGCTAACAAATACAAATAGGAATTTGGATTAAGCTTTGAATACATATTGTAATTTTCGACAAGAAAGATTCAATAAAAAAAAAAAAAAAAAAAAAACAAAGACTAATAAGAGCGTAAGTATTATAATTCGCTGCGGGCTCAGACGTATTAAAGTCTATTTCAAAAGTATGCATTATAAGGGACCTATGGTAAACACTAGACCAATCCCATGAAATTTTGGAAGCGTGATTTCTAGTCGTATACAACTATGACAGGCCAAATTTTACTACAATAGTGTGTTTTTCGAGAGCGGGCTTTATACGGGGCATATGGTAAATTATGGTCTGATCTACACAAAATTTAGAAGTATAATTTATAGTCATACTAGCTTTTACCCGTGACTTCGCTCACATAAAAAATAGGGCGGCATGAAATAAGCCCCCAAAAAAATAATGAAATAACCCCCAAAAGTTTGTACAGAGTACAACAAAAACGATTTTTAGGGCGTTATTTTTTGTTTGGGGTGTCATTTAATTTTTTTAATTTGGGTATTATTTCATATGAAATTATCCCCCAAAAAATCATTATGAAACAAAGACCAATATATTTTTTGGGTTATTATTTCATTTTCAAATTTATAATGAGAACGTTTTTGGGCGCAAGGATTTATCCACTTTGGTATGCAGAACACCGGCTTCGATAAATAAAGCTACCCTGCATAACCGGCCTTCGCTTCGCTAACTTAATCTGCCCTGCGTAGCCGGGTCGAGTCGGTATTTATATACTACACACAGAAAAAAAATCAAGGTAAACTCGTTCAAAACAAGGTTGATTTTACATTTTTCAGTAGTGATTTTGCTTCATTGTTGTTTCATGTTAATTAAACATGATTTTTCAATAACTTGCGAACAACATTTTTTCCTTTTAAAATAACTATAATACATGTAAATTCAACATTGCAGTAAAGTTAGAGCAAAATGTCATTTATATTGAAATAACAATCCGAATCACGCTGAATGAAAGTTATTACAAGTCGAAATAAAGTGAATTTCATGTAGAATCATATTGGTTGGAGTGTTATATAACAGTGTGAAGACAACACACAACTTACCCCTGTAGACACATGTTTCACTTATTTTGTATCTCCTTTGTTAACAGAAGCATCAGCAGAATGGCCCGATATGGTTTTCGTCATCATTCTACGTTGAAAACTTGATGTACTATTTAACTAAATAATTTTAATTAAAAGAATACGGGAATTGTCTTCTTTTTATAACATATTTTAAACATGAAAATAAAAAAAATGTACGTACTTAAGTTTGTATGCATGTTAATTTAACAAGATACACTTTTGATTTTAATATAAAACAGGTTTTTAGGGATTCAATATTGAACAATGTTATTTTAACAGTGAATAATATTAAATAAACGTGATTTAAGGTTATTTTAATATTTTTCATTTAAAATTAATATGAAATAATGATAAATTTAAATATAGGGCATACTTTAGCAGAAATTTACCATGATTCTCAATCAACATTTCGCCATGTTATTTTAACATTGGTATTTTTTTCTGTGTGTATAGATGAGAAAATCCTGGTGCTATGCAGAGACGCTTTAGCTAGCGAAGCCGGTGTTTGGTATACCGGCTATGCAGAAAAGCCTTAGTTGGCGAAGCTTGTGTTTGGTATATCATATCATATGTATCGCGTGATTCTTTAAAGCTAAACTGTATAATTAATTGTATTACATATATTGGCCTCCTATCTCAATTCAGAAATTGGGGTTTTATTTCATATGAAATAAGCCCACAAAAATTAGGGAATTATTTCATATATGTTTTGAGCGTTATTTCATTTCGTTTGGGGCTAAATTCATTTTCAAAATTAGGACTTTATTGCATATGAAATAAGGCCCCACGCTTTCGGGGGTTATTTTCATTATTTTTTTGGGGGGTTATTTCATGCCGCCAAAAAATAGAGCAGAATTTATGGAAAAGAGTGTATCCTGAAAACAATTTACAGACATGTGTATAGCTTTGTACATCTATACTTATTTTATGTTAAAATATATCAATAAACAACATTGTATGAATTGAGAAGTGCACTTGCTGCATTTTTAAATTTTTTATGAATTTTTAAAAAACAAAAATTTCGAAATTTTGATAAAAAAAAAATTACTGCGCATATTAGATAAAAGTTTTTTTTTTTAAAGGAAATTTTATTGCGGAATTTCGGTTTTTTTAGTTTTTTTAATAAATTAAACCGTTTTTGAGTTACGCGAATATATGCTGTGCAACCTCCTCCATTTTCGATAAAACGGTATATCTCGAAATCAGGAGCTAACCTAAAAAAACGGTTAGGACTATTGGATTCAGCGTACCCGAATTATGTTAAAAAACCATATGCCCGCCTGGCTTGTCTATTTTTTCATCTAGCACAGCGATATCTATGACGAAATTTAACGTTTTTTGACACTTTTGCTGTTTACACAGAAAAAATTATTGCCGAATTATTTTCAAACAAACGCTTGTTTGAACTTTTTTTTTAATTTCTACAAATTTTTTTACTGATTCAATTAATTTTTTGTTTGATTTTTATTTAACCAACAAAAATGTTGACAACTATTCAAAAATATAATATACGCGTTATTGGTTTGAAGTTTTCATAATTTCGTATGAAATATTTAACGCTTTTTAATATTGTCGTCTTTTTGCATTTTTTTATTTGATCGTTAGCAACACTTCTTTATGTGAAATATAAGAACTACAACAAAAAACACATACAGTCTATTTTTGGACAATTTAAAAAAGTACAACAATAAGAAAGATGATAAAATAGCATGATGTGGGTTGAAGTAAAAAAAAAAAAACAAAAAAAAAATAGCAGGTAAAAAAACGTTTCACTCTTTTTAAACAACAGAAACAACAACATTATAAGAAACAAAATAAATTTTTGGTTAGTTTCAAAGTCGGTTAAAAACAACAAAAACCCGTATTCAATTTTTTCAAACAATTTAGTTAAATACATACATCAAATACAAAAATAGAATGATGACGAAAAACATATCGAGTCGGTCTGCCGCCGTTTTTAGTTACATTTCTTCTTCTTAAGCAAAGGAAAGATACAGCAACAGTGAGTGATGAAGAAAAACATTGTGTGTATAAATAAGACTTCGTTCAAAAAATATTCAAACAAAAAAATGTGTCTCAAAGCCAGCCGGCCGCTCTGCTCTGCCTTCATATTCGCCTACGGTGCTTGCTTGTGTGCGCGTCATTGAATGTGTAAAAACTTTTTTGTTTGATTCAGTAAAATTATTTGTTTGAAATGTATATGAATTTCAGTAAACTTTTTGTTTGATTCTGTAAAATTATTTGTTTGAAATTAATCAGTGTTTTTTTCAATAAACAAAATGCAAATAAATTGTTTGAATATGCAAATTTGTTTATAGGACCGATTTCAGACAAAAAAATGTTTGATTCTACAAATTTTTTGTTTGAATTGGAAAAATAATTTTTTCTGTGTAGTGTAAGATGTTGTTGTTTTTTTTTTTTTTTTTTTGATTTTATCTTTAAGCCTGGGGTCTAATTACACAGAAAAAATTATTTTTCCAATTCAAACAAAAAATTTGTAGAATCAAACAATTTTTTGTCTGAAATCGGTCCTATAAACAAATTTGCATATTCAAAAAATTTGTTTGCATTTTGTTTATTGAAAAAAAAACACTGATTTTTTCAAACAAATAATTTAACTGAATCAAACAAAAAGTTTACTGAAATTCATATACTAAATTTCAAAAAAAAAAAAAAAAGTTTTTGCACAAGCAATGACGCGCACACAAGTAAGCACTGTATGAAAAGATGACGGCAGAGCAGAGCCGCCGGCTGGCTTTGAGACACATTTTTTTTGTTGAAATAATTTTTGAACGAAGTCTTATTTATACACACAACACAAAGTTTTACTTTATCACTCTCTGTTTCTGTATCCTTTACTTTGCTAAAGAAGAAATGTAACCAAAAACGGCAGCAGACCGACTCGTTATTTTTTCGTCATCATTCTACTTTTGTATTTGATGTATTTAACCAAACAGTTTTAAAAAATTGAATACGGGATTTTGTTTCTTGTAATGTTGTTTCTGCTATTGTTTTTCTTATAGTTGCACTTTTTTAAAGCGTCCAAAAATAGACTGTGTGTTTTTTGTTGTTGTTCTTATATTTCCGTAAAGAAGTGTGCTTACGATCAAATAAAAAAATGCAAAAAGACGACAACATTAAAGAGCGTTAAATATTTCATACAAAATTATGAAAACTTGACACCAATAACGCGTTTATTATATTTTTGAAGAGTTGTCCACATTTTTGTTGGTTAAATAAAAATCAAACAAAAATATTGTTTGAATCAGTAAAAAAATTTATAGAAATTAAAAAAATTTTCAAACAAGCGTTTGTTTGAAAATAATTCGGCAATAATTTTTTCTGTGTACCGCATACGATATCGAGCAAAATTGATCGAAATTTGTTATTTTGGTATTATACGATATCGAATGAAATTTATCGTAATTTGAGATGATAGCATTCGATATCTAGTAACCAAAGACATTACATCTCTCCAGTTTTCATCCTATACGTCAGTGTCTATCGTATGCAGAAAAATACGATAGTTTACTCGATACGATAGCTAACTCGATATCTAATGCGGTAATTAGGCCCCTGGTAGTCTGTTCAACATTTCACGTGAAATGATGTCAAAACGCATATGAAAAAAACTTGTGCGGAATATCTATGAAATAATGTAGATAGAGTTGTACTCTGTTCATTTTGTGAAAAAGTTTCGAAATGTTTCAGGCAACATTTTTTTACAACTGCGAAATAATGTAAGCTGCACTTATTCCACGTGGAATTTAAGCAAAAGCAAAAAAGTATGAATAGATTTTTAAATAAGAAATAAAAAATTAAAACAACATAACCGGTTGCTTGTTAAAAAAAAATAAATTTTAGTAAAATACATGTGGGGTTTGTTTACATATGCAAAACAATGTCGCATACTTTACTGGAATAAAAACGTCAAATTGCACAAACTCGCAAGATAGGTAAGATTGATACATGCCAAAGTTTTCGTGTGAAATAATAAAAGTTGCTCAACATTTTTCACGAATTTGAACCGAGTACTGGGCTTATGGTAAAATTTTTAGGTCTGATTAATAGCTAAAAAGTTGCCGAAGAGATACAAGCAATATTTCGAATGGTTCACGAGATATAGACTTAAGAATCAGTTCATGTTTTTTGAAAGTTGTACTAAAATCCAACCCCAGTCGAAAATTCAAAAATGAATTAAAAATATAATTCAAAACCCAGCTGGGTTTTTCTTCTACAATCATAAGCTTTCCGATTTTGGGGGTCTCAATTAGTTCAAGATTTTAGTGGTGCACTGTGTATTCGATACTCATGCAAAACTTTCTATATTGCATGGAAATTCAATTAAAAAAACTTTTTTAATCGATTTTCTCAGAATTTTGTTTCTTTTTTGTTAACTTAGCGGACTGCTCAATTATTAATTTTCGTCAATTCATACAGTAAAGGACAAAATTGTTCTCAAATTTGGTGTTATTAGCAAAAAAAAGGCTAAATCTTTTTGTCTTATTTAAATTTATTTAATATTTTTTAACTTTATTAAATACATTACATTTTGAATTTGTCCTTGCCGAAGATGGCTTAGCTTAAAATGTGCGGGTCTTCAAAGGTGGTTATGTCGTCCTTGGCACATATTTTGCCCCTGAATCAGAGGAGTGCTTAATATCAAGCCATTAATGAGGCAACCCAAATATTAACATTTGGCAATAATTTGCCAATTTGCAATATGCCCACTACCGTCCGACTGACCCCAATTCATAATGTTAGCCTCATCTAAGCACACATTAAAATTCGTTGTATATGCACAGAGAAAAAATATCAATGTTATATTAAATTTCTGCAAAAGTATGGACTCTATTATAAATTACCATTGTTTTAAATTAATTTAAAAGGAAAAATGTTAAAATAACATTTTTCAATATTGAAACCATAAAAACCTGTTTTACTTGTTTTGTATAGAAAAAAAACAGCACCATAAAATGAAAGACACAATTTTTTTAAGTTTAAAATATGTTATAAAAAGAAGAAAATTCCCCTATTCTTTTAGTTAAAATTATTTTGTCAAATAGTACATCAATCAAGTTTTCAAAGTAGAATGATGACGAAAGCCATACCGGGCCATTTTGCTGATGCTTTTGTTAACAAAGGGGAATACAAAATAAGTGAAACATGTGTAACAGGGGTAAATGTTTTGAAATTTTCTTAAATAAATGCATATGTTGTCTCTGAAGCTTCTTCACACTGTTATTGCACACTCCAACCAATTTGATTCTACATGAAATTCACGTTGTTTCAACTTAAAATAACTTTCATTGAACGTGATTCGGATTGTTATTTCAATATAAATATAATTTTGCTCTAACTTTACTGCAATGTCTAATAAACATGAATTATAGTTTTTTTTTTAAATGAAAACAATGTTGTTCTCAAGTTATTGTAAAATTATGTTAAATAAACATGAAGTAACTATGAAGCAAAAACACTACCAAAAACGGTAAAATCAACCTTGTTTTCGACGATTTTACATTGATTTCTTTCTGTGTGGGACGTTTTGTATATGATGGGCCGTTTATCAGAACACTTTATGAGTCAGGGCATACATATATGGTAAATTCTGTATACAATTAATTTCCGGCAGCCGGCTGTAGCAAATTATGGACCGATCATTATAAAAAGTTGAAGCATCCCGCAAATTGAATGTTACTTTCTTTGATATTTATCGTGTTAATACATTAAAAGCAAGGTTTTTGTAGGTATCTATTTCATAAATTTTTTTTTAAATTTAAAACTTTTTTTTAATTTTTTTTCTAAACGGGATTTTTTTTTTTTTTGCTCAAAAGAAAGCTTGTCTTTTCCTTTAAGGTAGTTTTGGTCGCTTTTTGGGCCGCGAGTGGCTTATGTTTATAAAAAAATAATTTCTACCTTAAGACGAGAGTTTTCAAATTTTTAGCATATGCACTATTTTGAATTTTTTCCTATTTTTGTTTAAGTGTTTCTAAAACCGTAAAAATAAAACTTATGCTGAGAAACTAGACAAATTAACCTTTCCGACGGTATGTAGCATACCCAAATGGATAAAAATGATTTTATAAAGTTATCAGAAGATTGTGTTAATCATTTAAAAGATGAAATTGGGAAAATTTATGAATTATTCAAGGAAAAAAATAAAAACATTAAGCAGAAATCGTGGCCGGTTGTACACGATCAGGTTGGCGATTCTACATTACACTCAGTATGAGGTATGTTCAGTGGATTCTATGTGGTTTATGAAGTGATTTAGTTTTAATCATGTCAATTTGAAGTGAATTTCAAATCACTTCAATGTATGTATGGGTAATCATCTCGATTTTTAAGTGATTAGAGCTTAATCACGTTCGAGCCGCTTAAACGCGTTTAGGAACCCAAGTGTGGACATAGTAATACCCACAATATGTAAATCCTAGGAATAAAATCACTTTTTTCAATTAAAATGTTGATAAACTAAATTCGTTTTATTAATTTGTGATAATACTTAAATTAATGTAATAATTATATCTAATAATAATAATACAAATAAAAGGATAAATAATTTAATAAAATTTAATCATAATCGCATTCCATGCTTTTATATCACAACTAGTTTTACACTTAACTTACTGTAGCTGATGAAGTGTTTAATACTATGTTCACACTTGGGTTCTTATACGCGTTTAAGCAGCTCGAACGTGATTAAGCTCTAATCACTTCAAAATCGAGATGATTACCCATACATTGAAGTGATTTGTTAATCACTTCAAATTGACATGATTACAACTAAATCACTTCATAAACCACATAGAATCCATTGAACATACCTCAAATGTATAATCGCCAACATGATTGTGTACAACCGGCCAAGATTTCTGCTTAATGTTTTTATTTTTTTCCTTAAATAATTCATAAATTTTCACAATTTCATCATTAAAATGATTAAAATAATTTTCTGATAACTTTATAAAAGTGTTTTTATCCATTTTTAATACTTTAAAGAAATATAAATTTGTTTGTTGTTTTTTTTGTGTGTTTGTTGTGTGTTTTTTTTTTCTTAATCATCTGTCATCTTAATCATCTCAAATGTAATGTGAACGGCTTTGATGAGCTAAATCAACATTTTGCTTAAACGCGTTTAAAAACCTAAATGTGAACTTAGCATAAGTTTTGCAATCTTTCATCTCTCCTATGTGCCGCCTTTATTTTCTGCTTTTTTGCCAATACTTTCTTGGCATTACAATGTGCAGCTGTTGATGTTGCTGCTGGTTTCGTTAAAGTTCTGAAAGTGACAGTAAGAAAATATCTTAATAATATTTAAATTTGTTAAAAAAAATGCAAAAGATGAATAAGTATTTTATTTAAGAATTATTTAACGGCAACTTAAGGATCGATCAGTCTTAGGGGAAATCAAGAAAAAAGGAAGATTTTTTATTCTGTTGGTTTCTGCAATGTTTTAACGTGTATGAAAAGTAAAGAAAAGTATGCTGATAGATATTGTTAGCCGCAACAATGCCATAAGTTTAAAGTCTTCTTATTTAAACGCATAAATATTCACGAGCATTTTTGCATATTTCATGAAATTTCTCATCATTTTGTCGGCTTTTTCTTCACCATATTCAAGATTTAATTTAAACATAAAAATGTTATAGCAACTTTAAAGCATTTTATAAATTTAAAAATACTAAATAAATTTGTAGCAAACTACCGATTTGTGGTCGAGTAAAAACTTAAATAATTTTTGTAATTTCACACATTTCATGTTTGTAATTGTATTGTAACATTTATGTGCCTTTTTTGCAGACCTAAATGATTGGGTATACAAAACCAAATTAAATGATTGATTTGTTTATAGATGGAAATTTAATTTATATTCAGTCTTCCACCAGGTTCACCATTCACCCATTAAATTAAAATTAAACACATGCATATACCAATTTAAATGTGGTCTTATCACACAACCACGTCCACCCTCTTTTTTGCTTTTCCGGAAAAAAAAGAAAATGATACAAATATGGGTTGAATTCAATGGAAAGAAAAAACATGAAGCGTTTGTAATACACACACACATTCCTAGTAGTACACAGATCCTTAATAGAATATCCTTGTATTTTTCATTTGGTATTAAAAAGAGAAAAGAAAAAGATATAAATATGTTGCGGATTCAATGGAAATGAAAGACATGAAACGTGTGTCATACACCAACAAACAAACACATTCTTTAGGTATGCTCACATTCAACAAATATTTTACCAAACTTTAACACTTTTTTTAAACGATTTTGCTGATTCACTAAACTTTATTTCGGAAAAAATCGTCTTAACATTGTTAAACGCTGTTTGAACAAGCAAACGTTATACAAAATCAAACAAATGTTTCATTAAACAAGAAGTTACGTGTGGGGCGTCAAATATTTGTTAAGTGTGACCAAAGCTTAAGAAGAACACTCATCGATAATAAAACATTCGTGTATGTAACACTAGTGCACAAATTTACTAACATACTATCCAAATATATAAACAAATTGAAATACATTTGAAGAGCAAGACTAACATAGGAATTTACCTTAATATTAATAGTTCCAGGCAAAAGTCTACGTACAGTAATAAACAGAGTTTCTTAAATACTTTTTATTAATTTATATTTCTTTAAAGTATTAAAAATGGTTAAACAATTACTTTAATAAAGTTATCAGAAGATTATTTTAAGCATATTAATTATAAAATTGTGAAAATTTATGAATCATTTAAGGAAAAAAATAAAAACATTAAGCACAATTAAAAACAAATCACTTTAGTGTATGGGTAATCATCTTGATTTTGATGTGATTACAGCATCATCACGTTCAAGTTGCTAAAACGCGTTTAAGAACCCAAGTGTGAAAATACCCAGGCAGAAAAAGACAATCACCACGACGCTGTGCCGACGTTGCAGGGGGTACTATCAACATCAATACAACGTACTGTTTACCAAATTTACAATGTTGTCACAATATCAAAATGATAACGCCAAATGTGCGTCTTCCGACTCTTCTTTTTAGTGTTGTCACAGTACTGTAAATTAAAATTTACAATGTTGGATTCACGAATTTACAACGTAGTCACAACCGTCTTCCGACTCTTATTTTCAATATTGTTACAAGTATAAATAAACAAGCAAACATTTGTATATTTTCTAACCTAAAATAGTTTTTGTGTTTTGATTTTAATACGACACTAGTTGCGTTCGAGAACACAAAAGTTTTTACTATTTTTTACTAAACTTTAATGCATTTTACGAAATTGCGTTCGAGTACACAAAATGTAGTAAATGAGAACATAAATTGAGAGCGAAAAGTGACAGTTCTTGTTTGAGTATTTACAAATTTTTACTGCAGAAATTTTTGCAGTAAAATTTAGTAAATCAAAAAAACATATGTTTCAAACGGTAAACAAGCAAAAGTAACAAATAAAAAGCATACAAATTGTGAAAAAATTGTTAAATAAAAGAAAAGTTGAAATAAAAATTAAACCGAAACAAAAAGTGAATAAATATTAATTAATTAAACTTGTTTGTGAAGCATTTATATGGCTAAATACAAACTTTTGAAATTTTTTTCGTTATGTTAATTTTTTAGAGTTGTAAAAGTGTGAAGTATTTGGGTACTTAAGTAATCAATAGCAAAAAAGTTATTCATGTTCTTTTAAATAATTTTACCCGCTACAAATTAGTAAAATCAAATAAAATAAAAAACAAAGAAGATTACGTAAAATAGTTTGTTTGTATTTTCCAAAAATGTTCGTGTTATAAAAAGTAATTAATCGAGTACCGATTAGAAAACGAGTTAAGTAGTCAAAAGTGTCAATATTTTTCAACACTTCAATTATTTGCCAGCAGCTGTTGCCTTTATTTTACGAATTTTTACAAATTTTGCGTTCGCGTACTTTTTTGGACAACAGCTTTTTGTGAGAGAACATTTTTTAGTTTACTCATTTACTGCATTTTACTGTAAAAGTACTCAAACGCACCTACTATTAAATTAATAAGACTAAATTTTTGCATATACAGCGTTGTAGCGGTATAGAATTATTATAAACACGGTATTAGAAAATTAAGGTTTAATTCTTGTATATACAGTGTTGTAGCGGTATAGTTTTATGGTAAATACGATTTTAAAAAACTTAAGTCGTATATTTGCATTTAGGGTGTTGTACCGGTGTTGAATCTTATTTAAAAACGGTATTAAAAAACTAAGGTTGTAATTTTGTATCTACAGTGTTGTGATGGTACCATATTTTTGGTAGAGTCACAATTTTGAATTTACAGGGTTGTGGCGGTACATAATATTTAGAAGAGTCGTAATTTCTGCCTGGGTAGCATTACATATATGAATTTTAACTTCATAACATAATTTTGTTTTGCTTTGCCTATGATTACCCATGGGTCCTAGATGTGGTATACATTCAAAATATTATCTATTAAAACTGTGGTGCAGGCTATCAAGAGATCAGGCTTGACCGACTGTACATTTTTACTTAATTTCTTTGTGTTATATTTTAACATAAAGAAAGTTATTTGTTATTTATTTTTAAAAATAAAATTCGATACTATAATACTAATACAAACATAACTGAAAAATTTTGTGGCGATAAAACTATAAACGACCATCTCTGAAAATTAATTTTCGTGATTTTAGTTACTACACCCGATTTACATGTAGCAAGTTTTTCTTGTGCCAATTTCACTGGTTTTCTCCAAAAATGTTGCCGAAAGTGTTAAGCTAATGGCAATAACTTAATTAAAATATATAACAATTTGTCTATATCAAATTTAGTTTTTGAGTTACTGGAAAGTTGTGTTAGAAAAATAAAAATTATTTTATAACTTGGAGCGTTTCAAAAACTTACAAAAAAGAATGATGCATAGGGGTCCAGTTGCAGACAGAGATATTATATAAATGGTCCAGAATCCTAAATAACGCTCTTTCGTGACGTGGAAATCTTAATGCATATGCTCTTACTGCTTCTCGCTTACGTTTATCTATGTGGCTTCGCATAACAAGAACGTCCACTAGGTGTTTTTAAGGACGCTGTAATGTAAAGCTCGTATAATCTCAATTGGCTCGACTTTGATTGTTCATAAAATTTCATGTTTACACTGCAACAGTAAAAAAAGACTCGATACTTTTTTTCTTCTGGTCAGCCAGTTGGGATTCCAAATTTTCAAGCCATTTTCTTTGCCGCTTCACCACAATCTCAAGTATTCAGAACATGACTTACAAGTACAATCTGACGCCTATCGGATTTTTTTTTTTTTATTTGTAGAGGCATGCCAAAAAGAAGCATTTACAAACTGAGAGTCTGAACACAATGTAACGATAATTTATTGCGGTGCGGTTTTTCATACGATTTTTAAGTAAAAAAACCGAATTAATTTGAAAGTGCTGAATAACTTCAGCCTTGCAATAAAATATCAAGTTACATACAAATGTTAAACAAATAATAGTTATTAAACTCGAAAAACATTGTATCTTGCTGATCAGGTCATTGTTTGCAACGAACAGTATTGCTTGTTAAGCAGAAGGGTGCAAAGAACTCTAGCAGACAAACAAACAAAAACTTAATAATCAAACATAAACCTAAGTCAGCAATGTGATACAAAATAATTGATACAATAGAAATTGAATTTATGAAATATATTTATTATACACATGTGAACATGTATTATATTTTAAGACTTAGTTCGGTTCAGCTCTGATTTGAAAAATCATTTGGGGTTTTTGAAAACATCTTTGTGAGTACAATTTCTTTAAAAATATGCATGTGGTCAACGGCTTTATGCCCGCAACACATCGTTTTCACGAGTAATTGTTATTGTTTGCACAAGAAACATTTACCTGTGTACACATAAATTTGGCTCGTGAACATTTGTTTGCACAACGATGTCTAATATCAATGACAGAATCACCATATGTGTCAGTTTCTGTTAAAAAGTACCTATGGGCAAAAAAGAGTTTTGGAATAAAACCATTTTGAAGTTAACAAGTTCATTTTGAAACGCCTGCACGCTTTTAAAGCTCGAAAGCCGATATAATGGGGGGTTTGGGGGTCGCTGATTACGAATCTGGTATTAGATTTTGAAAATTCAAAATTGCGTTTCCAATATGGCGGACTATTTTTTGTAAGATTATTGGAATCGCATGAAACTCGTCACTTAAGGATTTTCGGGCTCGCTGTTTACAAATATGGTATTAGATTTTGAAAAGGTGTTTTTTAAAGCAATGCAGTTAGAAAACTGCGGTTTGCTGCATTAGAAAGATCGTATTGTCTATTTTAAGAATCACAAAAAAAAGTAAAAATCGATTTTTTCATCCATTGGTCCCTTTGAACTAAAACTGACACATATAAATAAACGCAATCCAGACTGTTATTGTTTCTTTTTATATGGGTTGTCGGGACCAGTGCTTAGAAGTGTTTTTATCTATTGCTTTTGCTCAGTTTTATTTGATTAACCTTTGTACAATTGCAAAGCCAAATCAAAGCAACAGTACAAAGTCTTTAAAAAACTAACAACAGAAAAGCAAAAGGTTAAATTAATATGCTGTTGCTTTGAAGTAAAAGTTTTTTCTTCAAAAATTAAACTCTTGCTTTCGCTTTTGCTGTGAAAATAAATATCAACTATTGAAAAGTTGGCTTTGCGTTCGTATAGTTTTGATTTGCTGTAACTTTGTACTACAGATGAGTTAAATCAAAGAAATATTTCTTAAAAGAAAGATGAAAAGACAACATTACTACAAAACGTGTAACTGCTTTGTTGTAGAAACAACAACAAAATGGTCACACTGATCGTAAGCATGAATGCAAAGCAACTGTCTGTGTTCTTTCAATTTAGCTTTTTACTATTGCTATTGACAACACCGCACCTACTAAGAAGCAAAACGAATAATTGTTTTTATGAACTATTTGCTTAATTTTAGTCCCATATTGTACGAAGTCTTAGTTGATATTTATTTCCACAGCAGAAGCCAAAACATGTGTTTAAAGTGTAAATTCTTTTGCTTCTCTGATCAAAACACTGGTATAGACGAATGTGTTCCTCACACCAAGAACATGAATTAATTACTCTGGCAACATTTGGTTCTTGTAAATAATTGAATACAACTGAACGGTAGCAGAAGCTACATATCGTCAGCTCAGAATTGGTTTGGCGCATATGCCAAAAAGTCGGAACAAAGAAGATTTACATGAAGATTACTCAAATTGTACCCGATAGAATTTTTTTATATTTTTACCACTGCTTCCGGTATATGTTTTGAAGAAAAATGCAAATTTTTGCGCACTTTCAGGAATAAAGTTAGAATTTACAGTATAACCCGGATAATTACCCCACGCTTAAATGCCTTTCACGCTTATTTACCTCGAGTTTTAAATCCCCGTTTTTTTTCTTCCATTTTTTAAACAAAAATCCACGTTTAATTGCCATACGCTTAATTACCCGATTCGGATAATTGCCTTAAAAATTTAACTCCCAAAACAAAATTATACCTAAATTTCATTCGTTTAATTGCCTCAGTACTATTTGACAAAATCACAGCAAGTAATGCAAGAAAGTTTTACATGTTAATAATTTGAAAATATGCACTAAAATTTTTTTTTAAAAATATGCCTAAAAAACAAAACATGGCTTGATTAAAAGCAAAATATTCAACAAATTAATATTTGCATTAAAAGTTATGTTATGAGGTCCAGATTCATATAGAGTTATATTCTTAAAATTTTCATAGGTTTTGTTCTTATGACAATTAAACGTATTAACCCAATTTGATCAAATTATCTAAAAACTGCTACCTTTACTTTTCGCACAAGGTTTACATGGACATACAACCAGCAAGATGGACGGACGGACACGAAAATAATACTTAAGCTAGTGTTTCCGATTCGATCGTTTACTAAACGATGCGTCTAGGTTTCTATGTTATAAGTTGCGAAAAACATTTATCTTCAACAAAAACTTGCTTTGGCTTAAAATTGTACAGTGAAAATTTAATGTAGGTGGCGAAATTAAAGCAACAGAAAATTCATCTGTTAACCAGAATTTAAAGCAATTTTTTTTTTGCTTAACATGTATTAAAATAAGTTTTAAAAACATAAAATATGTGTGCAATAAAATTGCAGCAATGGTAAAAATATGGAAATTATTTACAAACAAATCGATACCAAAATTCATTTAAAGCTCTAAGCGCATAAATATATTGTTTCTGCATTTATTGGTCGCACAAGAAAAACCATTCAATTGCATATTTACGGCTTCCATGAGTAGTAGTAGAATATGATAGGACATCTCAAAAAGCACTACAGATAAAATTTAAGACAACAAATCCCATTGTTTTTATTGCTATCTCTTAAGATTTAGCTGGTACATGTTAAAATTCCTTTCTTAAATTTTTTCATACATCAAAGTTAAGTTATCTTGTAAATAAATACGTCTAATTACCTCACTGAGGTATTTAAACGAATTCGCTTAATTACCTCAATGAGGTAGTTAAACGTATTCTTATTATTACCTCAACGAGGTAGTTAAGCGTTTTCGTTTAAATGCTTACCCCGCATAATTACCCAAAAATATTGGCATTTTTGTCGAGGTAATTATCCGTGGAATACTGTAATAGTATTTTTTTGAAAATGAAAAATATTGTTTTGTGCCGCATACGCTACTTTTCTAAAAAAAAATTAAAAAGTGGCTTTTTCTGCTGCATACGTATACTTATTGCTGTATATTGAGTAACCTGTTGTTGAGATGAATTTTTTTTATAGTTTTTTTATTTGATTTTACTCTACAAAAACAGAAAAAACAGTTCTACTGTTATGAAAAGTTACATAAAAAGCCACAAATTAAACAACTAAAATAATGCAAAAGTAAAAAGAAAATTTAAAACTTAATATTGAGTAAATTTTTATAATAAGCTTTATCAACACGTGGAAGAAATATAAGCAAGTCCTTTATGTCTCTATTTTTATCGCTGGAAATAAATGATGGTTTCGATATTTTCAAAACATTCGTCAACAAATTCTCAGGAGTTTTCAAACAATTTTTTGATGCAGACTTAACCAAAATTGCATTTTTATAATTTTCCTCTCTGGTAGAAGTTTTATAATATATACATAAATCATTATTTTAACTGTATAGACGTACTTTAATTTTAGGAAAAGGGACTTTTCGAAAGTCTATTTTATTTGCTTTCAACGAGTATGTGCGAAAATTTTCCGGAAGCATTTCCATAACTTTAAGTTTTGTTTTATTACATATTTGGCATTGTTTTAAGCAAATTTAGTAAATGAAGAGGACTATGAATTTCAATATTCTTTAAGTACCGGTCAATAACACCATGGACACAGTCCACTTCTTGAATTAAAGAATGTTCTGGTTCTGAAGACTTTTGTATTACGGCATCAATATTATTTTGTTTAAAGAACATTTTGATTGAGGTTGCGTTAATTTGATTTTTATTTTGAGGTACGCAAGAATCGCTCCATAATGTCAAAGTTTTAATAAGTGGATAATCTTTTATTAATTCATTTAAAATTTAAATTTAAGCACTAGCAATATTGTTACCACTCCGGGCACTATGAGCTTCCGTCAAAAAGGCACAATAAGTAAAATTTGGTATATATGACATAATAATGGTTGCTGTAAGATTAAACATATTTAATTTTCGTTTGTAGTAAAATTTTGAAGCATTTCCCTTAGGTAGGCTAAAAACACAAATAATAGCAAACCGTACACTTGGTTAGGTCCATTATAAAACTATTTTTCACAAATTTATTTTCTTGTTGTCATTTTTCTTTGCTTTTGCTTTAACTACTTTTTTTTCTTACGGCAATGCAGCAAAGCATTAGTAAAATATATTTTGTACGTTTTTGTATGAAGAATTTGCTGCAATCGCCAAACAAATGGCTTGTAGAGCAAAACAGTACTTAAAAAATTTTTAAACAGTTGATATGCAGCAAAATTAATGCTTTATATCTCAGAAACCATACAAATTTTCGCGAAACAGGTTTTTGATTTAGAAAGAGGGTATTAAAAAAATATATTCCTCATACCTAACTCATTTTTTTTTTAAAATGGTCGGTAGGTAAAACCAGTTATGAGCTGACGATATGTCTTTAAAAAAATAACGGTAGTTAAGAAAAGTGCGAAAACTTTTAGCCTAAACTATACAAATTTCTATACATACCCACACATATCATATGCAAGAATTGAACATGTTTGTTATATGAATGTATTGTGGTTAAAAAATATCATCAGTCCTTCCTTCTATCAGTAACCGAAACGATTTAAGAAGCTAAATAAGATATGAAACTTAAATTGGCACTGACTGCTAATCTTAAATTGGGAGCCAATTTGTAGATAGAAAATGTTTGTAAATGAATGTGTAAATTGATAGAAAGATGAATGAATGAATGAATGGTAAGGTGGTAATGATGTTGATGATGGAACTGTGAACTTGATACTTTGTCTCACATAATAAATAAAAAAAAAAGTAAAGGAGTGATGGAATCTTTAATACAAAACATTTAATAAATATCAATATATTTGCTATTTAAATGTTTTTGATCATGTTTAAAACAAAAAAAAAATATAAATTTTAAACTGACAACCGACACAGGTCCCTTGTAACGTGCAATTTTGGTAAACGGAAGCAACAGAAATTAAGGATGTTGCGTAAACCAAGTCAAAAATGTCTATGCCTGTTTAAAGAGTTTATGTCAAACCATGTAAAAGGGATATTTGGCTTACAATAAAGAAAAACACAAAAAAAACATTATAATTGAATAAAAAATATGCGCAAATCTTTAATGTAAGTAAATTTGTAATTACGGTTTTTATCAAGTTTAATATTCATGATTATAAAGAAAAAGTGCGATATTTTCTATCGTGCTTTCACATTAAATAATTTTATGTGATCTGCAGTTCTTAAGGCTATTTTAAGACCAACACAATCGTCCAAAGCTCTGTTATTCTCATCCACCCATTGAAACGTCAAAGCTTTCGATTGCATTTTGACAAAAAATTTTTAAGGTGTTGCACCTTAAACAACGTTCTTCTTAATGTAAAAATAAATCAAAACACAAAATGACTGTTGTTTTTCTATTGTGTTAAGAATTTGTGTATCAAAGCCACCTTGACAAGTAAATACGACATGTTCACGTATGTTTGTAGTTTTGAATTCATTCATTATAAACTAAAGTAAAAAAAACCGAAAGAAAATAAATGCCAGTTGAGTCTTGGTTTATTAAAAAGTTGCGTTGCGAGGTTTGCGTTATCCCAGGACACACTGTGTATTTTAAGCCTTTTTATTTTATATACCTGACTTGTAAACTTTTCAAGACACACGTTTTTAAAGAAGGTGTACTATATTCCGTCACTAACGTATATGTTAATTGCCTCTGAAATATCAGCTACCAAAGTCGCTCTCGATGTCAAAATATCGTGCTGCCACCACAAACATCTTTGTTTGTGTCGTAAGCGTCAAGCTATCTTCAAGATAATTAGTATTGTGGTTATTTTTGTCGAACTATTTATGGTTTTTTGAATCCAAATTTTTAATATTTTTAATCAGGCTTAAGTTCATCAAATTTAATTTTTCATTAAATTATTTTTATGAAGAAAGGAATTTTACAACATGAAAATTAATTAAAATTGTTATTGATAATTTTTCACTCTTGACTGACCTGAGATTCGAACACAGGCGGCTGGCCTGAGATTCCAACCCAGGCTGCTGGTTACCCTGACATGTTTCGATCATAACCACTTGATCTCTTCAGAGGGATTTGCCGTCTTACACTCTTAGCCATCGATGACTGCTGACGTTAATAGTCAAATATCAATCCTTAAACCAAATTGTATTTTAACCTTTGGTAGAACGAAATTTGCTTTTTTGAAAGGTTATCCATTTTAATTGACATGTTCTTCCTTACTTCTGTTTTTTTCGTAATTTTTTTTCAAGAATTTTTCTTGTTTTTCATGTTTGTCTTTCTTTTTCTTGTTGACCTTTTTCAGCACAACTTGAAGGACAAATGTACACATAGAGCTCGTGCTTTAGCTTTAACAATAATTAGTATTTTTGTTATTTTTGTCGAACTATTTATGGGTTTTTTTATATTTTTAATCAGGCTTAAGTTCATCAAATTTCAATTTTTAATTAAATTATTTTTATGAAGAAAGGAATTTTACAACATGAAAATTAATTAAAATTGCTCTTGAGATTCGAACACAATATTTTTTTTTTTTTTTTTAATTTAAAGATTAAGAATAAAATGCATTTTTTTCCTAAACTTATCCCGCGGAGCTCTACGCTTGTCGCAGGAGACCAGAATATTCGGCGGGAATCGAACCCGCAAGCTCAGCTCTGATAGATTAGCTCACTACCAGCTAGCTAAAAGCTATTTATATCTGTACACGCAGAGAAAAATATTGGTGGGCATGGTTACGGCAACAACACTATATTTATTGTAACAATATATTGTTGTCGTACACAAAAAATTTTTATTTATATTTAATATCCACAATATTATAGTTACTGTAAACATATTAATGTTTATCAAAATTATAAATTTGAGTATTGTTGACCGAAAAATAATGTTTTTTCTAACAACTAAATTATGATAACTTTCAAAACAAATTATATTATTCCAGACATATCATGATATTTAATATCCATGACATTATAACTTGCTATAGATTTATCATATTATGTTAAAGATGCAATCAAACTATTTTTACTGTAATAATATTATGGTAGCGTCATTTGTAAAATTATTTTGAATCATTTGTGTCGTTTGTTTTATATGTGAGCGGTTAAACAAGATAAATTACCATAAAAAATAATAAATTTAAAGAAATTAAAATAATTAATAATCAATAGTGCAAAATATCGTAGTAAAATCCAACAACAAATATTGAACTCCACTATTTTATTTACATCAAGAAAAATTGTAAAAAGTCACCAAATAAAAAATCGATACATAAAAATTTTAATTTATTTTGTATTGTTATGACAGTTATTAAAGGACCTGAATCATAATATGATTGCTTCTAAGTTTATTATGACTAACATGATTAATTTCTTAACTTATTATGATTAACATGATAATAATATGATTCCATCTTAACATATTATGATTAACAGAATAATAATATGATTAAGGGAAAAGTATTATGATATAATATTACGAATAATATGATTCCATAATAACCTTAATATGGTGACTACAATCATGAATCTTATCATAATATGTTGCTATTAAATGGTTAAAAAAAAACACACACATATTTCGGTATTGTAAAATATCAACTTCAGCTTTATGCTTTCTTTAAAATTAATGGGATATTAAATTTTAAGGACAAATTATACAAAATTCGGTTCTCATTTAATCCCATTAGAGGAAAGCAATGATCATTGTTGCCAATTCAGCATTTTTCATGCTAGATCTAGATTTTTTTAATTCATTTGGCATGAAAAAAACTGATCTTGCATGTAGCATATTTTCTAGCATCATCAAAAAATTTCTAGCATTTTTTAATTCTTCTTAAAAAAAAAGGAAAAAAATGAAAATTTTAACATTGAATTAGATATAATAAAATGCAACAATGCTTATGCCTAATTATGTAGATATGTACATTAGAGCGACTCTCCAAAAAAAGTGCTCGATGTACCCTTCTAAAAGTGAACCTTGGACTCTTTTAAGATGACATTTTAAATACTTCGGCTCCAGCTTTGACCACTCGTGAGCTGGACCAGTTTGAAAAAGGGTCTATTTTTGCATGTTTTGTTAATTTGAGAATCTGTTTCCTTGCCAACATATACAAATTGGGTATCATAAGAAAGGTTTTTTAAGGCGTATTCAACTGTATATACAATTTGTCCAAGGACGATCATCCATGTCCTTTTTTTTAAGGATTTTCTGAAAAAAAAATGGATTTTGAATTTTTTGTTCGGGGTTGTTTGTAATAAAAATGCCAAATTAACATATTTAAGTCTTTAGTCGATTTAATTAAATACGTGTTTCAGCTTTTTTTTTAAATTCTTGCTAGTTCGCGTTTTGACAAAAATGCAATGGGGTGGTAACCCTTCGTTTTAAATAGGGCAATATGGGTATCAAACTTTTTTTTTTGCCAAGTACATCATCTTTGTATGTAAATAATATAGATTTTTGCAAATTAGATGCATTTTACACCGTGCTCTGGATTATATATAAATGCAATTTTTAAGTAACTCTAATATGATAGCGGATTTAGTTTCTAGATCATGTATGGATGAAAAAAGAACTAAAGAAAGAAAAAAAAATGATAATTTAATTATTAGGTATTTTTTTTAATAATTTTTAACTTTGTTTTATTTCTTTATTTTTTTTATGTAAATTTTTTAGCATTTTTTCTAGCTTTTAGCTCTTTTTAAGCAAAATCTATCATTTTTTCCTCAGTAAGTTTTGGCAACACTGGCAATGATTGATATTTGGTTGTGCGTATGATTAATATTTAAATGCAACAGGTTTTAATAAATCACTTATACGTCTAGTTTTCTATTGGAATGTTAATAATGGAAAAATTTCTTAATTATTATTGCTGCATCAGTTAATTTAATTTTAATTATTTCTTCTATTTATTATATAATTATGTAACTTTTTTTTATAAATTTTAGCCTCTAGTACTAGTGATTTATCTTTTGTGGCCAGCACTCAACCCAAGGAAGTTTCCGGTTTACCAGATCCGGCCGATCCCAAGTCACCACAACTACTGGTAATAAAGTTGTTAACTATTTCCTACATTAACCCTAAAAAGGTATTTATTAAAAAACCTTTTCCTAATTTCTAATTTGCAGACAAATTCTCTACGTAAATCTAAAACCAAGCATGATGACCCTGCTGCTTTATACAAGGGACCCGGCGGCGCTGAACTGTCAAAGGATGTGTTGAATCAATTGACTCAATTCACTCGAAAACGCAGTCATGCTGTTATTGATGTGTGGTGGCTGTATGATGATGGCGGTTTAACATTGTTGTTACCGTACATCATCAGTACAAGGAGAACATGGCAGTCATGTAAATTAAGGTATTAAATGTTTGAGTATTCTTTAGAAGTAAAGTATGGAACATGAAATGTATATGTGATGATTTATTTAATAGGAATCAATGAAATTCTTAAGAGAAGAGTAGATATTGTGGAGAAACTAAAGTTTTTTGGACTTTGGAATTTGTTTAATTTTGAATTTCAGACGAAGTTTTTTAGGCGCCGCTTATGAATTTTCATTTAACGGAGTAGTTTCATGTTCATTTTCATTAAATTATTTTAACTTTATGGATTAAACTCGGGTCGAATTTACATGTTTCGAGAAAAACCACATTCCCATCATCAGAATTCTTTGTCGATCTTCCGTATGCGCCACAGCGGAGCCTGCCAGTCTTTAGTCAAACATCAATCTGTAACCAATGGTATTTGGTGGATCGAAATTTGCTGTATTTGATTGCCTATTTTCAATTTTATTTACATGTTTTGTCCGTACTTCTGTTTGTCGTACTTTTTGCCTTGAAAACCTAAAATTTTTTTTTTTAGAGCTTGTACAATAGCTTTTTTTTGTTTTTGCTTCCTTCACTAAAAATAATTCAAAAAATTTCTCTGTTCTCCAGATACAGTGGAAAAACACTGTTTGCAGTTAATAGTGCTACTGCAATTGGAACAAGTAAGAATGTATAGGTGGTCAAGCCCGACCATCCACAATTTATTAAAACAATTTTTGCGAGTGACCCCTATTTAGGACAAATTGGCAATCATGGACCCACCTGACCAAATGGTATTAATAGGTACCGAATATTATTAAGATATGGGACCTGTGGTTAATTTTGGACCAACCAGGACAACATTTTGTCATGACATAGTACCTATCGTAAAAGTTATTACCTCCAATTTTTTGTTAATATCAATATTCATAAGGAAGTTATGGCATAAAAAGCTATTTTCGGGAGTAGCATTTGTATAGTCGGACCGATTATAACAAATTTTTGTAAAGGTACGGTCACATATGGCAAACATTTGACAAAAAATATCAAATATTTGTTTGCCCTAATCTGACCATAAAATATTTTTGAGGGGCAAACAGAAAAACAGCTGATTTTGAGCAAACTAAAATGCTCCTAATATGACCATTTAACGTCAAATATTTTTCTCGTTTTTAGGCAAATAAATATTTATTCTTACAAAAAATTTGTAAGACCAAACAGCGGCAAGCAAAAAGCTTTGAAAGCTTTGATAAAAATTGTTTAATAAAATTGAAAAAATTGAAAAAATTAACAAAATTAAATAATTTTTTAATGAAGAAATAACGTATTTATGTAAAAAAATTTCCTGTGTTCTCTTTTTAGCAAAGAGTTGCGCGGTAACTAGGATTCAAGATGTTACAAAATACATTTCTTTTAAGTAAATAGGTAATTTATTTAATATGGATGTTATAAATGAGGTTATGTTACGAAGTATGCATTGCAACCATGGCGTATCTATATAAAAATATCAATTTTCGAGAGTGTACCAGTTTGGGGTCAGTGGACAGCCGTGGACCTGCCAAAATAAAATTAAATAATGAATTTAAGATTAATTTAAAACTTAGAAGTGCTGAATAATTTCTGACATCGACATCTTTATGAAATATTTTTCATCTTGATGTGATTGTAGCAAGTGACCTAGAACCAATTCTCGGCCAACCAAGACAACATTTTGACACGACATACAAGCTGTTATAGAAATTATTGCCAAAAGCAACATTTATAAGATTATTATGACATTAAAAGCTATTTACAAAAGTGGTATTTGTATAAGAGCTATATTAAAATATGGATCGATTACAATTACATTTAATAAGGTGATAATAGATTGTCTATGGGCACAAGGACTCTTCTCCAGAAATAAGTTTTTATGGGGGCTAAGTGAAATTATCGACCGATTCTTTCCACCTCTTATGACAATAAAAACGTAAACACAAAATTGCATTACCATCTGGTGTGTTCTAGGTATCGACTCGTATTGAAAACGCAAAATGTTTTTAATTTTATTCATTCTGAAATCCGCATGTCTTTGTTTATTCGAAGTTCTTGTTCAAAGAAAAAAAAAAAAAAATAATTATGATGTTTTCTTTGATAGTGCCCCGTGAAATAAGTGACTACACGCAAAGAAAAAACATGGTTGTGGTAAACATATTCTAAGAGCAACATATTATGATAAGAATTATGATTGTAGTCACCATATTAAGATTATTATTGAATCATATTATGACTAAATATACTAGTAATATGTCATCATAATATTTTTCCCTTAATCATAGTATTATTCTGTTAATCATAATAAGTTAAGAAGGAATCATATTATTGTCATGTTAATCATAATAAGCTAAGAAATTAATCATATTATTGTCATGTTAATCATAATAAGCTAAGAAGTAATCATATTATCATCATGTTAATCATAATAAATTTAGAAGCAATCATATTATGAAACAGCACCTTTCATAGCTGTCATAAAAATACAAAATAAACTAAAATATTTTTGCATCGATTTTTTATTTTGTGGCTTTTTACAATTTTTCTTAATGTTTATCAAATAGCGGAGTTCAATATAAGGCTTGCAAAAGAGCAAATGAAAAAACTGTGCTTTTCATGGGCAACCGAGTGTGTCCATTTTTTCGATTTTAAGATGTTGATGAAATATCGTAGCACTTTTATAAAATATAACGAAATCTCTGTGTGTTTTGTTGTTGGATTTTACAAAAAAACTATGATATTTTGCATTTGCGCTTTTACATCACTAATACTTGAATGAACTCCGCTAATATTTAAATTTTTTAATTTCTTTAAACTTGTTTTTTTTATGGAATATTATCTTTTAATTGTTTAACCGCTCACAAATAAAAAAAAAAACGACACAACTGCATCAAAATTATTTTACAAATGGCGCTTACATAATATGATTAGAGTAAAAAAAGTTTGATTCCATCTTTAACATAATATGATAAATCTATAGCAAGTTATAATGTCATGGCTATTAAATATCATGATATGGTTGTGAGAAATATAATATGTTTTAAAAGTTATCATAATTTAGTTGTTAGGAAAAACATTATTTTTCGGTCAACAATACTCAAATTTATAATTCCGATAAACATTAATATGTTTACAGTAACTATAATATTGTGGATATTAAATAAAAATAACAATTATTTGTTTACGACAACAATATATTGTTACATTAAACATAGTGTTGTTGCCGTAACCATGCCCAACTATATTTTTTCTCTGCGTGTACGATTTGTATATGGAGCTATCTTAATAATGGCGACGAGCAACAAAAATACGCGAACATTGCAAAAAATTTGCAAAAATAGCGATAATTTTTTTTATTTCAAACAAGCCATAAAATTAATTTAAAATTCTATAAATAATGGCAAAAATTGAATAAAAATGTCTAAATTAGCGTAGATTCGCAAAAATGTGATAAAAGCGGCATGACAAATAGGTTTTTGAATTTAATTTCTGACACAAATTTTTCATAATTTTGTTATCGTTTTTTGTTATTATTAAAATTTGTTAATTTCCTGACGATGCTAACGAAAGGTTAGCGAAATATTGAAGAAAATAAATATATTTTTTTATAAAAAAAAGACCTCAAGCTTAAATAATTAAAAGTAAGTTATTAAAAATCGTTAAAGCTGTAAAGAATAGGAGGAATCGCGAACATTCACGAAAAAAAAATTAATGAAAAATTGCAAACTTGGAAGCAAACCCAAAAGTTTATTGAGATGCCTAAATCGGTTAAAAAACAAAATGTCAGAACAAACAAAATTAAAATTTACAAAAATAACAGGCCATAAAATTGATTAAAAGTCCCTAAAACTATAAGGAATGGCCCAAATTCTGTAAAAATTGCTAAATCAGTGGAAATTTGCAAAAATTCGCGATATTTGTGTTAAAATACGTATTGCTTTCATTAAATTGAATAAATAATAAAATTCCTTTCTTCATAAAAATAATTTAATGAAAATTAAATTTGATGAACTTAAGCCTCATTAAAAATATTAAAAATTTGAATTTAAAACCATAAATAGTTCAACAAAATAACCACAATACTAATTATTGAATAAATAACATTTCAAACTAAAACCCAAAATTTAGTTTTTGCTAAAAATGTTCTAAATATAAGAATAAAAGTCGATTCGTTTTACTTTCACTTACCCCTTACTTCTGTAATTGAAAACGAATAAAAACATGTTGAGGTGAATAGCAGAACACAAGAAATGCTGAAGTTATCCAGTTTCGAGTGATTTCGGATTCTAGAACACACCCGATTATCTCAAAAAAAGCGACATGTACTTTGCGAAAAATTTTAACATGGTGGCAAGTTCGTTCAAGTTCTTCCAAGCAGTTTTGATTGAAATTAAACACTTTTGATTCAGTAGCAAAAGAGTTATGGACCGGAATGTGAACCAACCTACCGAAAAAATCGATATTTTTGTTATAAAAACTAACGTTAATGGGTTTCGGAATACATATTTTATCGTTAAATTTTGCAGAAACTCAATGTATATGCCTAAAAATCAAGTTACTAAATTTCGTGAAGATCGGTATACATACATACAATGTATATCCATTGTCTAAAAATACTTTATTGTTTGCGTCTAAAACCGTAACGAAAAATATATTTTTGCTTCACAATTTAGTTTAATTTGGCTGTAAAAGACTGGAAATTACTTCGCCAAATTGCCTTATTCCTTTATTTGTTATCTTAATCCTCTTTTACTTTGAAAACTCGCTCTTCTGTACCATTAAACCCTAAAAATTTCAATATTTTGCATCAAAATGTTAATTTTTAGATTTAATAAAAAGTATTTTTATTTATTTAATTTCTATTTTTGACAATTTGAAATTATGAATTGGCCCGAATTTTATCTTTATACCGATTTAATAAGATGGTCTATGGGCACAAATACCCTATTCCGGAAAGAAGCTTGTATGGGGGCTATGTGCAATTATAGACCGATCCGCCCTATTTTTAATAGGTTTGGTCATTGTGGCAATTAGAACCGACCTGTACTTTACATGGACAGCCCACCAGCCAACCGGACGGACATCGCTGGAGTGACTTAGAAAATGACTCATGGTCGATCAGTATACTTAAAGCTTGTTCTAAGACCAATATTTTAAAGTATTACAAACATCAGCACAAATACATAATACCCTCGTCAGTATTGTGCTGTGTGGGTATAAAACGTGTTTTTAGGAGGATATTCTAGGGAAATCGAATCGTTTCTAAATAAGAAAAATTTTCTTAAGGGGATAGTTGTGGTGGGATATCGGAAATAATTTTGGAATTTGAAAAATTCAGATTTGAAAATCTAAATTTTACGAAAATTTCTGGAAAGCATTAATTCTCAATATGGAAACACATGGAATGTTACTAATAACCAGGGCAAGTTAAAAATGGCACGAAAAATGGTTAAAAAATAATGGCAAAATGGCACGGAAAAGTGTAAAAAATGGGGAAACTGGCAAAAATAAACATGTTGTTATAAAAGAAACATTTATTTTATTAAGTTTGTATTGTATAGTGCAATAGCATGTCTCCTCAAATTCTCAAAAATATCTCCTGTTATCACATAAAACAGTTCAATAAATGTAAAAAGCACTATTTTAACATCGCAAGATGTAACTGGAGCATATTTGAATGCTAATAGTTTAGATGGAGAAAAGTTGGCAATAAACTCATCCGTCTCATTTTCCTTTAAATGTGCGTGATTTGCAAACACCTCCAAGTTAAAAAAAAAACAAAATTCTAAGAAAATCGATTAAAACAGGGTCTTAAAATTGAAATGCCAAACCATATAGAGAGTTTTGCAGGAGTATTGAATTTAATTCAGTTGTAAATAAAGGACATATGTATATATATATATTGAATAATTCACCAGAAATTGCGCCAAACTTACGGAGTTTTTTACGAGATTGAAAAAACAAATAAAATAAACTTTTCACCAAAATCTTTTTTAACTGACATCTTTATTATTTTCCTAAGCACTGCGTGCCAATTAAGTCTAAGCTTTTATTTATAGAAAGCCCTATTGTTTGTGACTTCAAGAGACTTGAGCAGATGCATTGAAAGTGCTCTTTTATGTACACTTATGTATATCGCATTTAGACTATGCAATTAACGCCGAGTTTTTTTTCTATTTTCTTTTAAAGTAGTTACTACGAAACTCTTTTCACATTTACATTTACGTTTTTTTCAAGCATTTTTTCAACTTTTTCAACCCCGTTTTCTTCCCTACACCTCATGCTAACACACAAAAAGTTGCTTGAGAAAATTGCGGCGTTAATTGCATAATGTAAATATGGTCTTAGTTGCTTTTTACGTCCGATTTTTGCAACATTTATTAAGCATTTCGTATAGATTTTGTCTGATATTCGCTAAGCTTATTTAAAAATTTCTTCTAGGTTGCAAAAAAAGGTATTTTGTGGCAGGCTGGACCAAAAATGGCAATTGAAGAAATTGCAAAAATGCCAAAATGGCATATGCCATAAAAAACTTGCCCTGCTAATAACACATTATGTAGAAATTGTGTCCCACACCACACAAATTATAAGAATATAAATAATAATCTCATTTGCTTCTGCGTTAAAACCTTAAGTAAATTTTTAATAATGCGGACAACTTTTGCATTAAGATTTTTTTTTTTGTTTGTTTCTTAATTTGCAGAGTTTATGCGCTGGCAAATAAAAAAGCCGAATTGGAATTTGAACAGCGATCTATGGCCAGTTTACTGTCGAAATTTCGTATTGATTATTCAGATTTGCAGTTGATACCGGACATAACGAAGAAACCACAGGAAACTTCAACACAATTCTTTAATGAATTAATAAAAGACTTTGTGGTCAGTGAAAAGGAAAGCTCCACAACTGCAAATACAACACAATTACAGGAAGATGATGGTAAGCGAAGATACCTTAAAAATATTAGCAAAATGTAAAAGTTTGTTTTTGTTTTCACTTCCTTTTAATTTGGTTGTTTCTATCCCTGTAGTGCTTATAAGTGAAGATGACCTGATGGCTGTACAGGACAAAACGAATCGTTATTTACGTTTACGTGAATATTTGCGAGAGCAATCTACTAAGTCAGATTTGGTGGTAATGACGTTGCCCATGCCACGCAAGAACATTGTAACAGCACCCCTGTATATGGCCTGGTTAGAGAGTTTAAGTCGTGATATGCCACCCTTCTTATTTGTGCGTGGCAACCAGACCAGTGTGTTGACTTTCTACTCATAAACAAGGCACCACGTAACAACCATTTTTTCCAGATACATAGTAAAACGACCTCATCATTTTATTATCAGAAGAAGATGGCAAAAACAAGTTTAAGAGTATTCCAGAATTAGGCAAAAAAAAAAAAAAAAATTAAAAGAGGTTGGAGCAGAAATGCCAATTTGTTTATTCCTTCCTGCTTTTTGTAATGGACGACAATTTTATTGTATACATAAAGAGCATAAAGAGACACATATTTTTTATTTTTACTTTTTATTTTCTTTAATCAAATTTATTCTATTAATAGAATTTTACTACAGATCGATGTATCTGGATAATTAGATACACACACACACACACACACACACTTATAATTGTAACTATCTGAGCTACCTAAACAAGAGCGGCAAGCGTTTTTTAAACATGAAAATTCTATTTCAAATACATTTCCAATAAAACAAACAAACAAACAAACAAATCGAACTGTCAGTTAAAATTTTCTATTCGGGTGGTGTCTAATTCGCATTCTAAAGGTTTGTTTCGCATAAATTGTATGCAAATTAAAAGTTTTGACACACAAACAATGCTTGCCGCTCTTATTTAGGTAGCTCACTATGTTTTGTTTTTTAAATTTCTTTTCTTTGTAGAACATTTTTTTTATATTCTGCAAAGTTGTCCTTTTTGCTTTATTTAAAAGAAACCTTAAAATAAGATTATAATTTTTTTCAAACGTTAATAATCTATTTTTTATTAAGAACTTTTATTAATTTTTGTTTTAGTTCTTAACAAAACACACATGCACCTCTGGTTCATTGAAAGTCATAAAGTTTTTATTTTATATTTTGTTTGACCAGCTTTTTCTTTGCTTGTTAAATATAAAGTTAACTTGTATTCCTTTTTATGTTTTTATTCCACTTAATTTTTAAAACAAAAAAATTTACATACATATAACTTTAAATAACAAAAAAAAAAAAAAAAAAAAAAAAATTCAAACATTGAGACAAATCGTCATGAACAATTCATGACATTTATAGACATTACAACTATAACACATAAAAATATTTTACTAACTTAATATTATTTAATAACAGTACGAATTTTGTATTTATTAAAATTACTTTTAATTTAGTTTTTATTTACACGATAAACAAACATAAAATAATAATTGTTAATTAAAATTATAAATAAAACTTGTTATAAGAATCAATTAAGATCACAGATAACTAAAACACACACCTTAAAAATTTTATATTTTATTGATTTATTTTCTTTATGCGATGCTGCTGGCAGTCTACCAGCACCGCGCATATAGGGGCCAAAGGCGCACGGTGGCTCAGACATTAATTTCATTGGCCAAAATTTCAATTATTTGTTATCACCGATTCTATGCCACTGAATAGATTAAACTAAGATAGCCAAACAAATTAGGTCAAAGCATTGGTAATTGTGTGGAAAAAATGTGATTTTTATAACTTCGATCAGAAGGAAATTAGCGATCCTTGCAATCTTTTACTGCTAATGGGCTGCATGTTTTGTTATAGTGTTGGGAAAAAAGTCTTTAAGAAATGATATGCTGTATCCCTGTACCGCTTATATCTGGTTTGTTATAAAGTGTTTTCTAAGTCAATTTTGACTACTAGTACTTTTGTCTCTGCCTGTTAAAGACTTTTGAAATTTAAACGAAATTACAAAAACAAATTTTTTTGATCATGACAACAGTTATCAGGGGTGTGCTGGAAGTCGAAAACGTAACCTAGCATTTACACATGCCACTGCCAGTTCGAAAAACTCAATTCACTCACACTTTTTTACTAATACACTCACATTTTTCGCAATGACAGCACCAGTGGCAGCAAAAATTGCATGCGAGTGGAAATTTGGCACTTGCCAAAGCAATGTTACAATGTTAAAAATGTAATTCACATTTACTGGATTGTTGTCAAATTGTTATTGATGTTTTAACTAAATAAAGAATTATTATGATTAATTTTTTAAAAACGCGCATAAATAAAAGCAAGTTTGTTAATAATAGAGCATTAATATCGTTAAAATAATGCTAATATAAATATTGAAAACATTTCCCCAAAAATTTGCCATTATGATTAACTCGGTAACTCTATCTGGTACTTTTTTTTTTAATTTGAGAAGTAAACAAAATTGCGCAAGTTGCTGCTTCTACGACATTTTGAAAATGAATTCGCAGTGGCATGTGCAATCACAAAAGTTAATGGCATGAGATTCGACTATTTCGAACAAATTTTCTTTGATAATATGTATACAACAATGGCATGCCACTAATTGCATGTGTAAAGGCAGGGTAAAATGCAAGAATTTTAAAAGTCTATTTTTAATAAGATTTCTGCAATAAAAGAATTTTATGACAAATATTTTTCTGTTAAACGGAGTTCTATTACAAAATTTATAAAAATTATATTAAGAGTGTATTAAAAACAACTTCCAAATTCTTGCGTTTTCGATTACTCCCCTGTATGTTATTATCAGTTTACGGAAAGTGCGAGCGAGTTTTATTTTCCACATTATAAAAAATTATACTTTTATTCTCGCGAGTAATGAAAATAAAACTCGCGAGTATTAAAAATAAAACTCGCGAGCGAAGAAAAGCAAAGAAAAGGATTCATTTGAAAGAATGCAATCATGTAATACCTTTTGAAAATATAAAAATACAAAGCAGTTTTCAGTTTTAAATTGGTAAATAAATATTTATTATCATTGCATTAAAAATAAATGTTTGTTGCTATCAGTGTTGCCAGGGCTGGATGAAGACATAAGCTGAATCCATCTTTTTTAAAGACTTATGTGCTGTTTCCATATATAAAATGTATATAAAAACCACTCAGTTTTTTGAGAGAAAAAAGCAAAATTTTTTTTTAATTAAATACTCAATTTTTTTTTATTATTTAATTTGTACAAATCCATATTTTATTTAATGCATACATTTTTCTTTAACTTCCATTTTTTTGTAACGAGCACAAAACTAACTCGTTTAACTTAACCCTTCTGCACTCCTTGTGTCAATATGACCCAATTTTGGTTTTCAAAAATTTGTCCCTTGAAATATAAGAAATGAACGTGAAACTTTAATTTATCTATGACAGAGATGAAAATTATAGATTTTAATGAAAATAATAAAATTTTAATTTTTCATCACCCCCCCACATTCAAAAACACGATTTACACACATTTAATATCCTATGGGTCATATTGACCCGAGAGAATCGACTCGAATTGTGCTCGCGAGTAGAATTTTTTCCTTTTGAAGTTAATGCTGCGCATCGCTGCTTCAGTAGCTATATATGTACGAATTAGTAAAAGCCGCCAACCGTTAAGTCATCCAACAAAAAGCGCTTCGCTACTTCTGCTAATAATGATACAATTTTTTCTTAAAACACAATGCAAATCTATTTAAGTTTTTTATGAATACGGCAGTTTATATTTAAATTATTTAATGAACGATTATTTAAATTATCTTTTACCAACTTAAAAATATTTTTTTATTTAGTCTGCAAAATTAACCAAACATACTAGATAAGGAATTTTCATTGAACTCAAACTATTTAATTACCCAGTAAACACTTCGCCTACTTTTTTATAATGAATAGCTTCTTTCACTCATTATTTAGTAGCTTTCTTCTATATAACTACTTTTTTTCATATGTATGTAGATAAACTATAATGACTTACATTTTAATGCGTTCTTTTTGGGACTTTCCTTGTAAAATTCATTGGTTCTTTCAGTAGAATTGGAATTAGTATTTTTACTTTTTCCTGATTACTTAACACATTATTTTGTAGGCCAAGTTTTTAATGGGTATTCTTAAAGTATTTCTAAAGGCCGTTACACACTATCCCACAAAGTCTTACGTATTTTATGAAAATGCTTCGCTGATGTAATTATTGTTTATAAAATTTCAAAAACCAACAACAACTTATCATGGCTGGGTTGCATTTTTATAAAATACGAAAGACTTTGTGGGAGAGTGTGTAACGGCCTTTACAAACACCCCTTCAATGTTAGTTCCTTATTTACATAAAATTAAAAACAATTTTAAATTAACATTTTAAATTCAACAAATTACAACATTTCATATGACATTGGTTACATCAATATTTTGTCAATATATCCGCAACATTAGACTCAGCAGGAACACATTTAAAATTCATTTCGTTTGCATTGTACTTCTCCTTTATGTATGAAGCGGCTTTGTATGTATGACCCACAAAAATTCTATTCTTTTGAATTTCAATTTGACTAAAATTGTAGAACCGGAAAAAACATTTAATAACACAGCAGGTGTAAACGGTACAGTAATACTAAATACAATTGCTTAAAGTTCACTTTCCTAAAGATTTAAGCATTTTTTTTTAGGTCAGCTTAAGTTTATTTTTGTTTTGCAATCTAGCGACCTTCTCCGAGAAAAGGGACCGAGTGTGTGAAAATTAAGCTTTAAGAAAAACGAATTTAAAGTTTCATAACACATGTTTTTCTCATTTTGATCGATTTTCCCAAGTTCGTTTTGTACGTTTTTATGGGGTAAACAAATTTTTATCAGCAATCTAACTCATTTCATCTTATTGTACGGCTGTAGGAAATATCGCCCAAAGAAAAATGGCCCAAAAAAAAAATTAAAAATCGCCCAAATGAAGAATCGCCCAAAATAACATGAAAAATGACCCAAAAAGTTATATATGAAATTTTGCCCAACAAAAACGAAAAAGGGCCCAAAAAAAAATGAAAAATGACCCAAAAAGCAAAAACGAATTTTTCCGAAAAAAAAATTAAAAATTACCCAATTTGCAAAAAAGTGGTTATTATTCATATAAATTTAGTTCCATACAAGTGTAAGTTTTATGTAAAAAATTGCATTCTATATTCAACAGCTGCTCGGCAGTAAGGACAGTAATACCGGCTGCGCAAACTTCGCTAAGCTTCTCTGCATAGCCGGCCTTCAGCCGGGCGCAAGGATTTTCTCCTCTATGGTATAGCAAACACCGGCTTCGCTAACTAAAGCTACTCTGTATAGCCGGCCTTCGGCCGGGCGCAAGGATTTTCTCCTCTATGGTAGAACAAGTACCGGTTTCGCTAAGTAAAGCTTCTAAAATCTGCCTTGTTTTCGAACGAAGGCCATATACGCAGAGAAGCTTTAGTTAGCGAAGCCGGTGTTTGTTATACCATAGAGGGGAAATCCTTGCGCCCGGCCAAAGGCCGGCTATACAGAGAAGCTTTAGTTAGCGGAGCCGGTGTTTGTTATACCATAGAGGGGAAATCCATGCGCCCGGCCGAAGGCCGGCTTTGCAGAGAAGCTTTAGTTAGCGCAGCCGGTATATATTATATCCTTGAGGAGAAAATCCTTGCGCCCAAAAGTGTTTTCGTTATATATTTAATATAAACACCCAGAGAAAAAACAACAAACTTATTTTTAAATAAATAACAATTATATTAAATAAAGATGGCCCGAAAAAATGGGCTATTTTTCATATAATATTTTTATATACGAAAAATCACCCAATAATAACGAAAAAAAAGCCCAAAAATTTTGGGTCACTTTTCATATGAATTAAGGCCCAATTTTACATGGAATTTTTTTGGGTGATTTTTCATTTTTTTTTTTTTTTGGCCATTTTTCTTTGTGCGATATTTCCTACAGCCTATTATACATCCTTTTAGGTACCAGAATACACTCTCAAGTCCAAACCCGTTTTTCTGACACACAAGGTCCCTTTTCTTGGAGAAGGTGAAGTTTGAAAATCCGAGGTTACCAATCTTATAGGTCCACAATACGCTCTCCCGACCCTCCATGAACCCGAGCTACTTCAAGTCAACTCAGCTGCTACCCGGATATGACAGTTTGAATTTTCATTCAAATATGTTCAGCCGTTTAAAAGTTGCTAAATTAGTTTTCAAAACAAAATATTCGTAAACCATTGCGTTATATACATATATATTTCTTTCAGTCATATGAACAAGTAAAATGAAAATAGCAGGAAAAAAAAAATTTGCGAGTAATTTGATTCAAATGAAAAAAGTGCTCTACAGACAGTTCCAAACAGTTGCAAAAGTATAGATGGAGTTGAAGAGGACACTTTTAGCTTTCTGATGGTACTCTCCTTTTGACCATAAGATAATTTATTTCTTTGAAATTCTGATTTAACTAAAATAAAGATCCACAAATGCTGGAGTGAAGTATAAAATATTGCAATGAACAGTTCTGATTACAAGACGTTTGTTGAGGCCCTCCTCTTTATAGGATCGAAGGAAATATATATATGTATATATACACTCACAAAATTATTACAGTAACGAACTGTAGTTTATTTAAGACGTATTCCGTTCAGTCATTTTTAAATAAATAAACATTTAAAATCCCAAGCAAATTTATTTTTAACTGATTGAAACAGTTAATCAAAAGTGATTATTAATACGGATTTTCAGTTAAGTTATGGTGTTTTCTTTTGTGACAAAAATGTTCCATGTATTCGCGCGGGTTTTTGTTCTATTCTAAAAATATATGTAAAAATGTGAAAAGTTGTCGTTTTCCTTTCTAAATATGTTGCAACAATAAATGGCAATTTTGTTCCATTTCTTACCTGCAGTTATAACTGAGTGTGAGATAATACCCTTTTTTGCATCTGCGTAAAGTACTTTTTTATGCAAGCAAGTATTTTTTTTATTAAGTTTATTCTTGTGTTTGCGTACAATTTGAGTTATATTGTAATTTTTAGTTATACCCTAGAGGAAAGGGAACTAACACTTAACTTGTCACGTGACAATTCTATAGTGATAGGGACCGGTTCGAGTTCTAACACTTTATATGAAGGGAACTTGTCACTTTAACATGGCGATGCCCTACGAGGGGTTAATTGGCACCTTTTTGACGCTTTGTAACAGGTCAATGAAACAACCTAAATAGACCCATTCAATTTCAGTTTAAATAATGCCTGCCGCAAATATTGTCCCAAATGAATTATGTTATTAGGGCGGATCCCCTTCATTTAAAGTAATAGAACCAGGTAGAATAAATCAGTCATTTCCCAGACAAAATCCAATTACATGATAAGTTGTTTGTCAATTACCTTCTGAAGTAACTACTCTTTTAGCTAGTGCTGGGAAACTATCGATAGACTATCGATATTATCGATAGTCTTAAAATATCGAAACTATTGAAAGGAAAAATATCAATATCGATATTATTATTATTTAAAATACAGCTATGAAGACTTGTTACAGCAGCTATACACACACAGTTTTTTGCCGTAAATTTTTACTTGATATTATTAATTCGCGCTGAATTACAGCAAAGATTACAAACAACAAGAATGGCAAGTGGTATGGATAGCTTAGCAGTGCTTTTTACTGCTAATTAAAGGACTTTAGGTCGAAATTTTTACATGTTTTATAGGGACTGAAATGGCAAATATTTTTGTAATGTTGTAAAAAATGCAAATCCAAATGCAATAAGACAAAACAATAAATAAATCGATAAATATCGATAGTTGAAAATATCGATAGTATCCCAGCACTACTTTTAGCACATTGTCACCAGTTAAGCGATATGTTCTGTTTTAACCTATCACAATTCGTTCCTTTTTATTATAAAACTGCTTTCACTTGTCGCGGGACAATTGACACAAATTTCCCGCAGGGTATTGTGATGGATATAAAAACTTTTTGTTTTTCGCTTGTTTTAATTCTATTTAATAATTATATTTTTTTTGTCGCAAAATTTTTAACAACAGCTGATATTAACTATTGAAAATCAGTGCTGTTAACGCTTATGGAATTCAAAGAAAATTTAATGTTGAAAATTGCTACAAGCGTGGTGAATATCGCTTTTAGTACAAACTTTGCATTCAATAGTTAAAACGCTTAATACACATTAGTGTTGAGTGTAAAACGTAGCTATTATTTTGTTCCATTGTAATTTAGAAAAATGTATCACTTTTTAAGGGTTCACGTACCTGTTAAATAAATTACACAAATATAATGCATTATTATTTTTTAGAAAAGAAAACACCATTAAATTCTTCTTTATGTTAAATTAAATGAAAATGTAATTTAAAGTAACGAAAAGTTCATTTAATTTTTATTGTCAAAAAATCAACAACGAATTCCGTAAAAACAAATGAATATTCAGTTATTTCATATAAATTAACTGTCAAAAAATTAACTACATATTCCTCAAGGCGAATTCATAAAGGTAACATTTTCGAGTCATCTGTTTATTGTTTATTTTTTTGTGTGTATACTGAATGCCAAGCTTTGTTTACATTTTGTGAAAAAATTAATTCAAATTTAAAATTCAATAAAAATTTGAATAGTTGAAAAAAAACTTATTTAAGTTTTTAAAAATAAAAAAGTGAATATAAAATATGAACACAATAATTTAAAATGCGTAAGGAATAAGTGGAGCCACAATTAATTTGCAATTGAGGACTTTCTAAAGCAATTGTGTATATTTTAGTAACAAACAAATTTCCTTTTTACAAAAACAAAATACATAGTATTTTCAATAAAAAATGATAGCTAGCATAACTCTATCTCATGATGCTGTCACCTTTATAAATTCGCCTTGATATTCCGTAAAAACAAATGAACATTCAGTTATTTTTTGTAATTTATCTAACAAAAATAAATTTTTACTTATCTATAAACAACGATTTGCTTGTTTTGCGTAAAACAATTCCCAGTTTCCATTTGTTAATATAAAAAAAAAACTTTAAAAATTTTGTCAGCGTTTTTTTTTTATATGAAGTTTGACGTTTGGTATGACAAAAAACTGTCAGGTGAAGACCCTATGTTAGAAAATATCAGGTACTGACTAGAAGTGAAGACAACTTAAAATTGACGTCGACATCGATAACGATAATAGGGGTAAGCAACAGCTTTGAATGGGGGGTATAAACCCTGCAAATAAAATTGGACCACCTGATCCATTTTGATAAAATGGACTACTCCATGGACTGGTCCGATGTAATGCGAGCATGGACCATGTCATTGTTAAAAAGTGTTTGTAGTGAGACGACATGTCTTCGTTTTTAAACGACTTCAAAACTAATCCTCTTGTGTACACCATGGAGTAGTTTTAAAACTACTCCTTAGTGGTCCAAAGGTGGGTTATATGGTCCTATCCTAGGACATCGTAATGTTAAATAGACCAGGTTTTTTCCATACGTTTGGGTTAGTTTTGGACTAGTCCTGGTCCCTTGTGGACTACTCTTTACGCGCCATTGTTTGGACTGGTCCTATTATTTGCAGGGAAATCTTTTAAGACATCTAAAAAAAAAATTTACAGGATATTTCAAATAGAATATGGCATCATTATTTTGAAACGTACTATGTACTTTTGTTTGTTGGGTAATTTGACCACTTCAAAAATTTACATATACGATTTTTTTATTTTTCAGAAATTTTACGGAATAGTTTTATTGCATACGCTCTTTACCAATCCTGAGTTTATACAGGTGAAATCCAGTTTATGCTAAAAGTATTTCTAATGCAATCAAATATTAAAGGATTTTCCCATTAACAGATGGAATAATTTTTGCATTATAATGTTAAATATTGTGATAAATTTCTAAGAAGACAAATAACGAACTTCCACAAAATTCTTTGGTTATGGAAAAGTTAAATGTTGTAAACATTTGTATTGGCTTTTTCATTTAACGTAGAACATATACAGGGTGGCTCAGATTGAGCTTTATAATTTGAATTCTTTATACCTGTTTTAATTAGTATTTTTTCCTTGTTGAAAAATTAATAATGAATAAGTAAACAATAGAACAAAAATAATTACACACGAAAATTTGCGAAAAGTTATGGAAAATATTTTAAAAACTGTACGTGTGTACGAAGCAGTAAATGGGCAACACTTACAGGTCGACTTGAAATCCAATCGCCAAACGATTTTGTGTTCAATTCAATTTTTCGCAATCGAATTGTCATATGCGATTTTATACGGAAATCGATTATTGGGCTTTTAAAATCGATTTTTTATTTTTATCAAAATTAACATTTACAACTTTACATTTTATTTTGTGTGTGGGTATGTTTATGCAGTTTTCCAAGTTTAAAGTAAAAACTCAGTTGTATTTTAACGTGTTTACTTATTAACTAAACCCTTTGTGTACTTCCAACTTAAATAAAGGTCCTCTTGTTCTTTAGTTCACAAAAAAGTCATAAACGTATCGTACCGAATCAAACACTAAAATGGGAGCTTCGTGAAAAACAACATAATTTTCCTGTTTTTAGGCAATGAAAACAAGTGAGTGAGTGATAAATTATATTGAAAACCACAATAAAAAACGAAAATTTGTTTTTGTTTTCAATGTAATTTCTCACCCACTCAAGTGTTTACATTTTCTAAAAACAGGCTGATTATTATAAAAACACAACTGGTTAATCAAAACATGACATTCCTGTAGGATTATGCTAATATTTTAAACGACCAGTGTGTGAGCGATACTAAAATTAAGTTATTAGCAGAGTGGAAGCCCCGAAAGTAATTTATCCCAACGATAACGAAATTACAAGGGAATATCTTTCCGATATCAATGACATGCAAAAGTTTGTTTTCTAGCGCTCACTGAATAGTGACTTAGCAAAGATTTTAGGAGCTTAACTTAGCGAAACCGGTACTTGTTATACCATAAAGGAACAAATCCATGCGCCCGCCCAAAGGCCGTCTGCGCAGAGAAGCTTTAGTTAGCGAAGCCGGTCTTTGTTATATGATAGAGGAGAAAATCCTTGCGCCCGGCCAAAGGCCGGCTATGCCGAGTCGCTTTAGTAAGCGCTGCCGGTATTTGTTACACCATAGGGGAGAAAATCCTTGCGCCCAAAAGTGTTTTCTCTATATGTTTAATATATGCACCCAGAGAAAAAACAACAAAACCATTTTTAAAAAAATATTAACCTTATTATGTTTGATTCAACCAAATCATTGTCACCGACAACCATAGTATGGTAAAATAACTTTCTTTAAAAATAGTTTTGTTGATTGTGACTATATTAAAACATGTTTTTCTCTGCGTGATCTTTTTTTTGTATTTAACATCTTTAGTAATTATGGACCTTATGACATTTTTAAAAATAACATAATGTCCATTTTCAAAAGTGTCACAGTATCCATGGACACTACGACACTGGACGTTATGACATGCCACCTTGCAAAAAGCAATACTCTGTTTTAAGGAATTGATTGTAACTATGCAGTGATTAATTAATTTTTAACATAAAACTTACATTTGTATTTAACTAAATTTATATGAATCATAAACACTTTTTTGCAAATTGGGTAATTTTTAATTTTTTTTTTTTTAGAAAAAATTCGTTTTTGCTTTTTGGGTCATTTTTCATTTTTTTTTTGGGCCCTTTTTCGTTTTCATTGGGCAAAATTTTATATTTAACTTTTTGGGTCATTTTTCATGTTCTTTTGGGCGATTTTTCTTTATTTTTTTTGGGCCATTTTTCTCTGGGCGATTTTTCCTACAGCCTTAATTCGTCGTTATTAATTTATTGCACAACTATTTTTTAATTTCCTATACATTCATCAAACTTCATTTTCTACAATTCTTTTAAGCAAATAATTCAGTGTTAAAAGCATGAAATTTAATTTGCATTGAAATAATTAATATTCAATTAAACACTAAGAATTATTAGATAAATACGAAAATAAATAAAGTTTAACACACAAGGCAAATGTTGTTTATATAAGGAGATGTTTATCTACATACATATATCTCATACATATGCCTTTCCTAATATAAAAGTGTATAATAAATCAAAGCCTAATGATTGTATTACGAGTACAATGAAAACAAAAATAAATTGAAAATATATTTACAGTATTACGAGTACACACTTCTAGATTCATGTAGGCAGCACACAGAATAAAGCACATACTCGCATACAAATGCACATTTGTATTAAGAACAATAAGATACTTTTATCTCAAGGTAGAAATTTATTTCAATCTAATAAAATTGTTTTCCAAGAAAATAAAGAAGAAAAAAAATTTTTTGTTTCTAAAAATAACGAAAATGAATAAATTTTACTCCATTTTAGGAAAATTAGAGCTGAATAAAGTGTCATTATTTTTAAGGACGACAAAACAAATGATGCGTAAATATACGTTTTTACTCTTCTAATTTACGAGAATTTTTCTGGGAATTTATATTTAACGTTTTCTCTTGAAAGTGCCCTAAAAGTCAAAGTAGGGTTTCAATTTGGATACAAGTTACCAAAACAAAAACATTCTTGTAATTTCCGGGAATATTATACGGGAAATTTGGGGAATTTTTCCACATTCAGAATTTAAATTATATTGGGAATTAATTAACGTTGAAAAATAAGTATCACGAATAATTTTTGGAATGGACTAAGAAATAAGCAACATAAGCATTAAGATTGTTTCCCAATGGAAGCGACACTTTCATCGGCTGTTCGCAATGTTGGTAACAGTTTTGTTTTCAAACGCATTTACATTTAAACTACCTGACCCGGTCCGCGTTGCTGGCCCTAAGCAAACATTAGTGTTGTATTACCACACGATTTAAATTGAGCTTTTAACGAAATTTACGGCCTTTAAATAAAAATCCATGGATTTCAAAAAAAAAATAAAATAAAATAAAATAAAAAAAGCAACAAAAAATAAATATGTGTATATGGGCATCAGTGTTGCCAAAACTTGGTGACCAAAAATGGCTAAATTAACGGAAAAAATGGCTAAAAAATAGCTAAAAGCTTTTTTAAATGAAAACACATTAAAATTCAATAACAAAACAGAAATAATTCATTTAAAGTTGTTTACGATGAAATTGTAAGTTAAGATCAATTTGTTAAATAAGAATAAACGTAAATTAATATTAAAATAAATTAATATTAAAAAATTAAATCATCGGAAAATTCGATGTCGTTATTGTTCAGTTTTAAATAATTTAAAGGTAAATCATAATCACGACAACATTTACCCAACCTTTTAAGTCCAGATCCAAACTAAAAAAAAAAAAAAATAAAAAAGTATAGTCGGTTAAGCCCGACTTTATGTACCCTACACAACATTAGAAACTTTGTACCAAATTTTATCAAATAATCTCTAAATTGCGACCTGTACTTTGCGCACAAGGTTGCGCACATGGACAGCCAGCCAGTCGGACAAACATCGTTAATTCGACTCAGAAAGTGATTCTGAGTCAATCGGTATACGTAAAGATGGGCTAAGGACCAATATTTTAAGGTTTTAGACATCAGCTTAAACGCATAGTACCCTCTCCACTATTGTGGTGGTGGTATAAATATTGTATTGTTATGGTAAAAATATTTACCTAATTGACAAAATCGAATTAACGGTTGCTTAATGTAACCTATTTCTCAAATTACTTTTAACGATGTTTACTTGGCTTAACACCCTCTCTACCTCAGCATTAGACCATGGAAGTGAGAGCAACTTTATAGTCAATTCTGAAATTTCTAAAACAAGAAACAGCGATGCTTGTGTTGATCGATTTTATAAATTAAATGGTGGAATACAGTTCCTTTATTTTGAAAGATGTTTCAGCGCCATAGTTTATAGCGATTTTGTTGTTGATTAATTTAAAGGCGTTTAATTTGTTCAAAATGTTTATTTTACTTTTATAAAGTTTTATTATTCTTTAAAAAAAAAAAACGGCAAAAAAAATTTATGGCTAAACAAGTTGAAAAATGGTTAATACAAAAATGGGTAATGGCTAAACTCATTTTTTAATGGCTAAACAGGGTGAAAAATAGCTAAATCTAGCCACTAAATGGCTAAATTGGCAACACTGATGGGCATTTCCCCAGAATGGTCTACTAGGATGAAAAAATAAAATGTTTATTACCATCGTCTTTTATTGTTTATTATTAGAAAAAAGTCTATGTTGTTATAAAAGAATGGTTTGCTAGCATATCTGAGCTGTTTTACTTGAGGAAATTCGGCTGGAAACTGGAACATTTTATAATTTCCTGTATTTTCTACATCTAAAGACATTTTTATATACTTATTTTACATGCAACAAATATGTTATGTTTACACTCTTTCTTAATAATCTCTCTATTAAAATCAATTGTAAAAGGAGTATTTAGTTTTTTTTTTTGTTAAGGAAATTTGAAGACATTAATGGTAAAATGTATGGTGATAATAATAAAAAAATATATGGAAAAATCGGACGTTTGCGATCCGTACGTTCGCGACCGGTACATAAGCCAATTAAATAAAAACCAAGAGATATATTTTATTTTGTAACTACTGGATGGAGACCTACATTAATACACTTTTAAAATAAATTAATCACTTATGAAAACTCCGTTTCATTACGCAAATTTTTACATTTCACTACTGTCAGCAGGGCTGTCAGATATGGCGATTTCTCGCCAAACGTGGCGATTTTGAAAAGTGTTTGGCGATGGGATTTCCCATTTGGCGACTGGCGACTTTTATGGCGATTTCTGATATAACTGGCGATTAACTTGGCTATTTTTACCATTTATATTATTTCGGCAATTTTGTTTAACAACTTGTCATTTTTGTTATCATTACTAATATAAAAAAACATATTAAGTGAATTTTATATTCAGTCACTATTTTATTCTAATAGTATGTATGTAATTCTAATAGTATGAAGGTCAAAACTCCAGTAATGAAATCGGTGAGGCTGAAGTGTACGATCTTATAGACTTGTGTACTTAGTTTAAGTTTTTAACTGGAAAAGGTTTCCTGATGAGCTGGCCTAAGCAACCAGTGAAATGCACATAGAAGCTAGCTTTCCCTCAACAATAAATCTCAGTGTATTTATCAAATATGAAAAATTGGGAGCTTATTTCATCATACGGAAATTTTATTAAAAACAAAATTTACTTTGGCGACTTTTTTGTATTTTTCCTCAGTTTTTGGCGATTTTTGACTGAAAAATTATACTAGCGTTTTTTGTATGCAAAATTTAATTAAAAAAAAAAGACAATTTTACAAAAACTGAACAAAATCGACGTTTGGCGATTTCTGACATCCGGTATGGCGATGGAGCTCAAAAAAATCTGACAACCCGAAGTTGACTTCTATTTTGCGTACGTTCGTGACCACACGTTTATAACTCTTATTATGAAAAATTAAACTCGATGAAATCCATCTTTTGTACTAAATATAGACTTCACAGTGTCACCCGCCTGAATATTCTGAAGAATCGCTGAAAATTTCATTAAAATCGGCCCAGCCGTTTTGTTGTCCATACGTTACATACATACATACACACATCCTGTTTTATATATGTATGTATATAGAAAAAAAAAAAACAAGTAAGAGCGCTATATTCGGCTATGCCGAATCTTCACCATCTGGTGCAAAAATAACAGAAGTTTATATTTTAAAATAAACACACCGTTCTTAAAACATAAATAATTCAACTATGCACCACGCCCACTTTTCCAATCCCGCCCATATTTTGTCGGATGACTTTGGCTCTTTCTGCTCTCCGTGTTTTTGCACACATCTCGGACATTTGTGGACCGATCTGGCTGAACTCAATAGCAAATATTTCCGGACTATATGTGACACAAATCCTCGCCATATTCGGGATCTTTGGAAAACCTATTTCAAGGGACATATGGACAGACGGACATCGTTAAATCAACTTCGCTTCTCATAAGGACCCATAATATACATGTATATACTTTATAGGGTGTAAGATAAAATGAAAGGACAGACTTATTATACACTTAACCGAAGGTAAATATCATTATTTCCACTAAATATTGTTTAATATTTTTTACTTGTTAATATTTTCAAAGGCGCCATTTATAATTTCTTCCAATTGTTGCTGTTGTATATACCGAGTTTTCTCACAAAAAGTTGGTTACTTTTTTGTAGTTAAAATTGCAATAATTTATATAAAACAACTTGAATTATGGGCCAATAAAAATTTTGCCTCCATTAAATCATTGCACATATTCTAGGAGTCTCAACAATTTAAAAACTATATCAGGTTACTTTAATATAGAAAAGCCCTAACTAACGTTTTCCTTACTTTACAGGAGAGGGAAAAAACTTAATAAAAATTATAGTCTTGTAGTCGCGATTTTTTTTAAACGCAGTTTTTTACTAAATTCTATAAACATTATTATTTATTCGTTGTAGTCAATAGCTTTTTCAAAAAGCTGGCGCATTGAAAATATCAGGCATGGAGGCTTCTTCTTATACTAAAACCACACTGCACTTCCTGTAAGATTTGCAGCACTTCAAATTTTAGAAGTTCCATCAAAATTATTGAATATTGTTTGGTACGCTAAGTAATTATGTGTATTCCCCTAAGACTCTCACATTTTTTATTATCGCCTTTTCTGAGAATTCGATTTCTATTAGATTTTTGTCGCTAGCAATAGTTGTGCATTCGACAATATTTGACTATAACAGAACAAAAAAAATCTGAGTTTCTACCTTACGACAATGAAATATCAAAAATAGTTAAAATTTTAGACTTGTTTCATTGACCTTTATCTTATATTTCTTCTCAAATAATTTATCTAACAAAGAAATACGGAATAGCACATAAGCTGAATAATGACGTTGGATTAGAAAGAACAACAGGGACTTAACGGAACACCATAAAAGCAGAACAGAAACATGACAAAAAATGTAGAAATTATAATTCAGCACAGGAAACAGCGTTATCAACCCATTATAGGAATTTTAATACATTATCCGGGTTTCGGGGACACATCTATTTTGACGTTGATAAATGTTAGAAATGAGACAGATAAATTATATTTTAGCTCAAATTTATAGACATTTATCCAATAAAAAAAAAAATATGTTGACGGAAAGGAAAATTGAAAATGTATATGTATTAAACGGCGAATTTCACAAAGTTCAGTTATTGTTACCTATCAGTTATAACCGTTAAAAACATATTGTTAAGAATTATTGAATGAAACGTTAAATTTATTTTTTCATCAATTGAAGCACAGCCGCGAATAACGTTTTAAGTTACAAAATAATAATTTTTCAGGAGAGCAAAAAACGTTTTTTAACGGGCAACATTATTTGTTTAAAAAATTTTTTTTTTCTATTATTAAAAATAATACTAATAAAAACTTTTATGCAAAAGGCTTTTAAAACATTATTCCGCACTGCAAAACCATTTCGGTTTCATCACTTTTTTAGTAACTGGCAATGTTCTTCCACTGGCCGACACTTTTATGCAAAAGGCTTTTAAAACATTATTCCGCACTGCAAAACCATTTCGGTTTCATCACTTTGTTAGTAACTGGCAATGTTCTTCCACTGGCCGACACTTTCTATGCCATTCTGAAGGCGTTAAGGCGCATAGTTTTGGTTGATTTGATGTTTTAACTGTGTAAGTCTGTATTCATACAGCTCATGTCTTATTGACATGATTGCTACTTGATGACGAGAGGGACGAGGGAAAAAGAAACGAGTACACAGATGCATGTACTGTCTTTACGTTTTGCTTTCTTATTCGTTGTTATACCCACACCACAATAGTGGAGAGGGTATTATGCATTTGTGCTGATGTCTGTAACGCCTTAAAATATTGATCGACCCAGAATCACTTTCTGAGTCGAACTAACGATGTCCGTCCGGCTGGCTGGCTGTCCATGTAACGTTGTGCGCAAAGTACAGGTCGCAATTTTGGAGATAATTTGATTGAATTTGGGACACAGATTCTTATTAGCACAAGGACCAAGCCTATTGAAAATAGACAAAATCGTAGGACCACGAGGGAAGATAGGGGGCAATTTCTTCCTCTCAGAAACTATCAAACCAATTTTAATGAAATTTAAAACATAGATAGAACCATATCTTAACGGACCCAAAAGGAATGCATTTTTTAAAAAATAGGACCACGAGGGGAGATAGGGGCAATTTTTTCTTCTTAAATCTTCTTAAACCGATTTGAATGAAATTAAAAACATAGATAGATCCATATCTATATTGACACATAAGCTATACAGTTTTTCAAAAATAGGACCACAAGGGGAGGTAGGGGGCAATTTCGGCCTCTCACAAACTTTCAAACCGATTTTAATGAAGTTTATAAACATAGATAAACCCATATTTATATGGACATATGTATAGGCATGATGTGTTTTATAATACTGTGGTGTAGGGTATCATATGCTCGGGCTTGACCGACTATACTTTCTTACTTGTTTAATTTTGTTTTTGTTTTCAATATCAAAAAGCACACATGCATACCCACGTCGTCAACATGACATGAATCATTTGAACGACAACTCATGTTCAAAGAAGAAAAAGGAAGAATCTTGTCAATAAGACATGAGCCGTATGAACTCAGACTAAAAGAGTAAGGTTAACGGTTTTCTGCAAAAAAAAAAAAAACAGTTTTTGCAAAATGTGGCGTTTACAACGTTATTCGCGCGCGGCTGAGCTTCAATTGTTGAACAAATGTTAATTACAAATTTAAAAATTTTTAATTAAGAAAAAAGAAAGAAAGTCCTGAAGAAGATTTCCCAAGGAAATCGAAATATCGATAATATTAATAAAAAACCAAAGTGGCCTTAAGCTCGATAAATTCTTTAAGATTCAATAGTAAAGTTTTTTGTACAATAAAACTACCAGTAATGAAATACATTGAACATGTTTTCGGAATTTAAAAAACAGTCCAGCAAAATAGGAACCCTAAACCAAAGTAAAAGGAAACAAAGCAACAAATCGGCTTTGGACTACTTTTTCCTGTCCTTTTTTTGAATTCTCATGGTAAATGTTTGAAAGGTATTTATTATTCCTGAAAAATAACAAAAAGTAAGCGAACCAAATTGTTTGCTTGTTTTTGAAAACAATTTACACATACAACAATTCTATAAATTAGGTGTGCCATAGAAATACACAAGATATCAGTGTTTCCAGCAGCAAAATTCAAATATACACTTGAGATGAAGCAAAATTACCCGATTTATTGAATTATTATTGAAGTTTTATTTAATAAAAGGCTTACAAAGAAGCAAAAACACTACAAACTCATTGAAAGAAGATCAATATTAGTCAAACAATTAACATTCTTATGGCCATTTTCTCATTAGGCAATTATCTTTTTTCCCAACGAAAAACTACACATTAAAGAAATTTGGTTTTCTCAATGTCTCATTTGCTTCGATTTTATTGCAAAGCTAACCGGCACTCATCTGCCAATTATTTATTTTCCTTTTATTTGCCGTAGAGATAAATTCAATCAGCTGACTCCCAACTTTTACATGTATTTTGAGTGGCGTTGCCAGCTTAAAACAATGTTTTTTGTCGGTATATTGAGAAACCCAAAATCGTTAACGGACAGTTTATCGGTCCAATAAATTTATGTTGACATTAAGTAACAGGCAGTTTGTCGATACATTGAGAAAATGGCCATTATTGTAATTTAAAATAAATTAACATTAAAATAAATAATATTAAAGACTTAAAAACAATTCATAAAACATTAAAAAAAATATCGAAAACAAATAAAAAAAAATTCCTAAAATAATAAGATGAACTTCCACATTTGGTTTCATATATCTAGGGAAGGTTCAAAATGTCCATTGCCATTCCTTAATAATGGGTGCTTTTTTAACGCTATAGAGCTTACGAAAGGTTAGCTGTTAAACGAACTGTCATACTGCTTTCACTTTTCGCTCAGGCACATCATCATAAATAGATTCATGCTTGATTTACTTTGGAAATTAGCCATCTATTTTCGCAACTTATAGGCGACTGTTGTAGAGAAAATAAACTGGCAATAAGATTTAAAGGCCGTTCGATGTGACACCGCATGATTGTTTTTTGTAGGGCTGTGAAGTCATTGGTTAATGCTGATAAATCAGCAACAATTGGCGTCTTGGAGGTCAACATTGTTCATTTTATTCTTGACATGCAGCCAGTAATGCTCGTAAAAGAGAAACAAAATTTGACGCCTGCAATGCGTTTCGTCAAGGACAGGCATGGTGCCTATTTGTTTGAAATGATTTTTAAATGGTAAAGCCGTGTATTAATCTGCGAAAAAAATTCATTTTTTTTTTTTTGTGTTGTCTACCATTTTAAGTTTCATGGTCTTAAAAAATCCTTATTTAGTAAACAAAATGACTGCATAGTTTTATACAACTGACCCTAAAGTAATTCAGTTTAACAGCTGTAAATGGCGTTAAATATTCTTAAAAATATCACTAAAAAGTCGCAAGATAATATATAAAATTAATTATATGTTGCAATATTGAAAACATTTCTTCCCCCAGGCATTACCAAACTTTAGAAAATGTATACTATTAAATGATTGAAGTCTTTTCATAAAAAGAAACCGAGACTTTGGTTCAGAAGAAACATCTTAGTATAGTTGATATATGTTGATATTTATAAAAGTTGCAATTTACATCCGAATTGCACCTAAGGGATATTACCCACGCTCTAACCACGACAGTAAAATTTATACCAAATTCGGGTAGTTACCCACAAAGTGGCAACACTGCAAGATATTCACTTTTTAAGTTTTTCTTGTATTTGTACCCATTTTATTCAAACCAAAGTTGGAAACCGATACCGCTGCCAATACCGTTTAAATTGAATGCCGGTATTAATAGCGAAACCGAATTACTTTTTTGCATCAAATACCGGTATACGATTACCGTTTTCCTTAATACCGGTATTATACCAGTACAATTGTTTCGGTATTAAAAAATAATATAATTTTATAAAAAACAATTAAAAGTTTCAACACTTGTGCTAATGAAAAATATGTTTGTTAACTTGACGCTATGAGTAAATCATAGAATGTAACATAAGTTTTACAACAACATTTATAGGAAATTTTAAGGTGTGGGATTGACAGTTTGAAAAACAAAAGTTCAAGTGTTAAAACATTCGGTCAGATTTCTGAAGGGTGAAATACACTTATCAAAATACTAATCAAGCATTACGGTAGTAATAGAGAAAATGTGTGACACCGATGATGCTGAACGAAAAATATAAGAATTTAGATATGATGGCTAACATACACGAGTGAATTTGCTAGCTAGAAAAACTAACATTTCAAGTGCGATGGCATTCCATTACTACGAAGCAGGTTTGTAAGGGAGAATTCTAAAAAGGAACTGTAAAAAAACAGTCAGTGTGTAAAGCTGATAGCTGAATAAAGCGCTTTATGTGTCAAAAAAGTATTGATTCAAAGTGGGAACTCATCATATAAAATTCATGCCTTTCGTAAGCGAGATCGTAAGTGAAACTCTTACATTTTATCCTTACAAACCTGCTTCTTTGGAAGCTCCATTTTTTTATTGGGATCATACCTGTACTAAGTTTGTCATTTTAAAGATAAGGACCACTTCTAAAATATTCGAACTCTAAGTGGAGGGTATCAAAGTATCGGCGCAGCTGGCACTTTAACTAGTTTTTTTATGAGTATTATAAAAATATTATTTATTTCAAATGATTTGCACCTTTTTTAAGTTTTACTTGATTAAAAACGTATTTCGTTAAAGTAAATTATATTATCAGCTCGTTATCTCGGTCAAACAGAAAGTTGATCAAGTTAATATTTTATTTTTGACAAACTGATTTTATTTTTTTACAAAAACCTTATCGCTGTGCCTAAAAAAGTGGAGTTCTACAATATTGATGCATATTTTATTAACTCGTAAAGTTAAATCAATAAAATAGTGTAGGGAATCCAGTAATTTTACTATTTTTAAAGTCATAAAAATTGGTGTTGAACACAAAATCAAAGGCACAAAGCCATATAATTTTTTATTAAATTATTTAGAGAATTTAATAATAAACTGCGTTTAAAAAAAATCGCGACTACAAGACTATAATTTTTATTAAGTTTTTTCCTTCTCCTGTAAAGTAAGAAAAACATTAGTTAGGGCTTTTCTATATTAAAGTCACGTTATGTCGCATAAACATTTGAATGATTAAATGGTTTATTTTATGTACGACTTCTCACACTTCAATTGAGACACATATGGGGGATTCACAAGGTGTCATAAAGTCAAAAGTCTTAAAATAATAACATGAAAAAATACGACTGTTGTGAACAACCCCTCATAATTTAGTGTGCTATTTTGAATTTAAATCAGCTGATTTAAAACAAATATAAAAAATAAATAATTACCTAACATCAAAATATGTTTTAATTCTTTTCCATGAATTAATAAATTAAATTAGATTTTACCTGACTATTTTCCATTTTGCAGACGCAAATCAGAAATAAATTTTATTTCGTTTGTTTACCAAACAGCAGAGTCATAAGCCGATCTTATTTGACGCCGCAAGTGATTTGTTGCAAAAATTGCTAGCCGCAGGTCAAATTTTGATGTTAGCCGGATAAAATTATACCATCAACGGCGACGGCTACAAGAGCTAACGCGGTAAGGCTCAGCCGCTCAGCTCTGGTCTCTTCTGATTAATTACGACAGCGCAATAAACATAGCAAGCAACGTTCTATTAATTTAAGACACTTTTTGTTTACAAAGCAACAACAATATTTTTAAACCATTGTAAAATGTTAGAACATTATGACAATATAACATGATAGCACACCTTGTGAATACCCCAATGGTAAAAGTATTATGGTGATATGTTTGGAATTCAACATAAAAGCCTTTGTTTAAGACCGCATTTACATATATGCAATTAACGCCGAGTTTTTTTTCTATTTTCTTTTAAAGTAGTTTCTACAAAACTCTTTTCACATTTACATTTACATTTTTTTCAAGCATTTTTTCAACTGTTTCAACCCGTTTTCTTCCCTACACCTCTTGCTAACAAACAAAAAGTTGCATGCGAAAGTTGCGGCGTCAAGTGCATAATGTAAATATTGTCTAAGTCAAAAATGTGTATTTAATATATTTCGTTTTACATATACATATGAAGTATTTAAAATAAAATATTCCAAATTTATTCATATCCACCCAAAATAATTTGAGAGGTTAAACATGTCATGCTCATCTAACTGTTTTTTTTTTTAATACCCAGACTCCCGATTAAGAGATCTGAAAAATATGACCAAAATAACATAAACTAAATGTATCTGTTTTACATAATAACAACAAATATTTCTCTTCTTTTAACAATACTATCTGCCTGTTCAACGATTTCGAACGTAGACGTCGCATAGAATTTTATATGGAAAATATTTTTAGAACTGAGTTTTTTTCATATAAATTTTCTATACGAACGATAACGTTCGAAATCGTTGAACTGACAGTATGTACATAATAAAAATAAAAAAACACTTACAACCGCATACCGCTATTAACATTCGGTTTCGCGTTTGCGAACTATTCGCCTATTTATCCTATTCGCAAACGCATTTGTTAAGATACATGCGAATATTTAAATCGAATATTGATGATGGCAATATCAATTAAATCTGAAAACTTTTTTGAAAAAATAAAATGTAACAATTATCAAAAGTACCTATAAGCAAATATCAAAATGCATATTAAAGTTAATTTAATTAACGATTTTCTTAATAGTGATTAAGATATAAGTTAACACCGAACCAATGACAACAACAAATATTGCACATGCAATGTGCCAACAAATCTAAGAAGTTCAACAACAAAACTTGCCAACAGCAAAACTGCAGCACTATCAATTTCAAACCATGTAACTTGAGTCCACACGAGCCGCAACATTTCATCGACTGTTCGATGGGAAAATACAAACTCAGCAACTGAGTTACATGCGCAACCACAAGTAAATTAATTGGTGGGAAAATGCGGGATCGGCAAATTATTTTAAGAAAGTAGGTTTCATTATAAGAAAAAATTGTAAAGTCTTTGCAGTCAGTTTTGGAATTTAAATTAATAGAGAACCTTACTATTAATCCGTCTGATAAAAAAATATTTTTTTAATAAAAATTAAATACCGAGTTTTAATTTAAATAGTGTATGTAATCGGATTTCTATGGCAATTTCTTCTATTAACGTATGCGGAATAAAATATGGACGGACACATTAGCAGTAATAAAAAAATGTATGTACATCAGGTATTAAAAAATCAAAATAAATATGCAATTGTTAAAATACAAAACTTAAACTTATTTTATAAAAATATTTCTAGCCACATCTATGGACTTTTTTCATATTTTGAGGCACCCTACGGATAGCCTCTTGAATCACCTTTGTCCATTTAATTAATTTTATCACTCAAACAGTCTAGGTTTCTTGGTTCCTATCCCTATTTACAGGAATTCCTTTCCAAATTCGCCTAAAAAGTTTGAATTGGTGTCCATTCATGAGCGTCCATTGTAAAGAAGCTCCCATTATCCATGATACGATTCACGGCCAGCCTGCAGCAAAATAATTTTGTAAAAAAGTCCGTATTAGATTTTTGATGACAACTGACTCTTTTTTGATACTGTTGGAACAGTTTTCTTTGCATATTTGACTACTCTAATATGGGCATTTCCGTCAAGAGGTCCACCGTGACCGAACATTTAAATGTTTTTAAAAGCTGATTATGTCACGATATTGTTATAGAGAAATATTTAGATTTTACTTATTTAATAAATTAATTCATAAATTTTTTCACTTAGATGAACAATCAGACTGTAAAGTTGTGCAAACGTAATTTCCTTTTTGTGAGAATGTTTTATTGTATGTTTTCTTTAATATTTATCTTCCTGAAAAGAGGTGATATTTGAAAAAAATTATTCCAAAAAAATTTTCTTACATGGTCTGTAATCTAAGGAAGGGTTCAAAAAGAAATAAGTTATTCGGATTAACGGTAAATTTTTATTTTATTTTAATCATTATTCAGTTAAATTCTTATGGAAAAAATTTCACGTTCGAAATGTCACGTATCGACCCAGATTTTGGCTAAAAAAAAGAAAATACAGAAGATTTTGGAATCAAACCAAGACATTTTAATGTTACATTGCTAAGTAAAATTCTGGAAGTAGTTTGACTAAAAAATAGTGCCAGGTTTCGCTGAATTACGCCTTTTTATACATGGCCACAAAAACTACTTCTGTTTTTTTTCACGTTCGAACCGCTACTTCTTTTGCCATTATCTTTGACCTAGAATCGCACCCTCCAGAAACTTTAGCATAGATAACAGTGCTTTCATAGTGCTATAATTTAAGGGTTAAGAGAGCGTAAAAATATTTTTTGTTAAAAATATTATTGCATTTTTAATGCGTACGACTGTCACGTTCAACACTTTGGAACTACCCATATGTGATACGTACTTCTAATTTTTAACTCTTCATTTATTGCAAACTATTTTAATTATATCGCGCAATTTCTACCTTCAACATAGCTCTGGTTTGGTTGCATTGTATCAAAAATTTTTACCGGATTGTTGTTTTCTATTAAACTTTTTACTTTCGAAAGCTTTTAATGTCTTATAAATAAAAGATTTTTCAAATTGGATTTCAGAAAAGTGACGAAAAAATTCAAATTTTCTTTAATGAGGACTATTTTCACAAACTTTACAAATCAACTTACGACCTTCTAATTTTTTTATGATATTTTTTTACTTATAATCTATTTATTGAACTGATCTCTAGCCAAATTGTTAAAGGGATAGTGCCGAAACTTTTTCCATATTTTGCTTTTGTAATACATTTTGTTTTATTTTTGCACTGATGGTTGAAAATCAGTCCATATTTCATTCCGCATACGTTACATCTGTTTAAGAACCTAATTTTTTAAATGTAATAAATTTATTTTCTTTTATTTGCTATTTTATTGTAAGTTTTTCCATTCGCAAAAATTTTATTTGATTATCGCTACACACACATTCGCTGCATCCCTAAACAAAATATACGACCACCTTAAGCCGGCTAGTTTTTTGGTTTATTTCATGAATTTAGGGATTTGTTCTATTCTGTATTTTAAATAACAAAAACTCCACAAATATGCACGAAAAAGGATACATATTTTTTCATAACAGCAAAAGAAATACGTACAGAAATTACCAACGTCAGGCTTACTGTATTACTTTATTTAAATAAATCAGTGTTCGGAAGTAAACAGAACATTATTTAGCGTTCGGCTCACACACTCAGGAACAAGTCTTATAATATTTTATTCAAGAAGCTTGATATATTTGAAGCACTGCCCGCGCATAACGTTTAGGGTTACCAAATAATTATTTTTCAGGAAAGCGAAAAAAAACGTTTTTAACAGGAAGGATTATTATTTTTTTTTTTAATTATTAAAAATAATGATAATAAAAACTTTAATGCAAAATATCATGAAATTTGAATTTTAAATTACATGCAAATATACATTTTAAAATATTTCGAGTGGAAAAACGTTTCATATGCCCAGGGGTGCCAGATAATTTTGATAAAAAATCGGCATATTTAAAAAAAAAATCGGCATTATCGGCACTTTAATATAAAAAAAATCGGCAAATTAAAAATACCTATTTTAAAAACAATAAAACCTATTCTTATGAAATTTCAAAAGAATCAATCAAAATAAACGTTTTACAAAGAAATTGTAGTTAAATATAAAGTTTTTTTTAACTTTCTTATAATTAAGTATATTCCATATACAAATATTTGAGTTTGACATTTTTATTAAATCCGTTTTAATATTAAATCAAAACAGTTTAAATTATTAGTTTTTAAATAATCTTTAAAAAACGAATAACTTGCAAAGATAAATTTTCCAGTGAACATCAAAACTCTGTTACATTATAAAATTCTTTCCACATTTGCGGAAGAATGTGGAAGGACCAAAAATTGTACCAAATGCTGCCATAAAATGTTCACGTTATAAATCTGAAATTTTTTGCCAAAAAGTTTGCAAATTTATTTAATTTTCCTTACATAAGAATTGACTATTTAATTTATGTACTAACATCGTCCTCAATTGCGTTATAATCTAAAAAAAAAAAAAAATATTTAATTATCAAAGTAATTATTATTTAAATTTTATTCATTAGTGAATATAAATTTATATTACCTTTATTCTTTTGTAAGTAGTTATCTATCCATTTTCAAACACAAATATAAAGTGTTTTATATTTTCCTAATAGAGAAAAAAATGTTAACTGAATTATTTTAGGTTTAAAAATTATTTCTTTTTTAACTTTGGCCTTTAATTCTTCATAGTGGAATATTTTTCAAATAAAAATGTATTAACCCAACACACATTACAAGCACTACATTTAATATTGAATAAAACTAACCCCTTTTTCTTTAGTAGAAGCGCTGACTTAATAACAGTTGTCTCTTTTCAATGTTACAACTGTTTCAGTATCGCTTAAAGTTAGTGCAGTGTTGCCAATTTAGCCATTTAGTGGCTAGATTTAGCCATTTTTCATCCGGTTTAGCCATTAAAAATTGAGTTTAGCCATTAGCCATTTTTAAACTTGCTTAGCCATAAATTTTTTTTGCCGTTTTTCTTTTAAAAGAATAATTTTTATTTAATTATAAAAATTATAAAATTTTATACTTTATTAAATTATTTAATTAATTTTTTAAAAAAGTGACCTGAAGCTTAAATAATTTAATAAAGTATAAAATTTAATAAAAAAGGTCGAAGAAAAAGGATTATAATTTACTAAAAATTATAAAAGTAAAATAAACATTTTGTACAATTAAAACGCCTTTAATTTAAATCACAACTTTTACAAATGTTGAAAATCGCTATAAACTATGACGCTGAAACATCTTTCAAAATAAAGGAACAGTATTCCACTATTAAATTTATAAAATCGATCAACAAAAACATCACTGTTTCTTTCTGGTTGCAAGTATTTCAATAAAGGCAATTAGGCGGTAACAAAATTGTTTTAGAAATTTCAGAATTGCCTATAAAGTTGCTCTCACTTCCATTGTCTAATGCTGAAGTAGAGAGGGTGTTTAGCCAAGTAAACATCGTTAAAAGTAATTTGAGAAATAGGTAACATTAAGCAACCGTTAATTCGATTTTTTCAATTAGGTAAATATTTTTACCATAAAAATACAATATTTATGCCACCACCACAATAGTGGAGAAGGTACTATGCGTTTGTGCTGATGTCTGTAACACCTTAAAATATTGGTCCTTAGCCCACCTTTACGTATACCGATTGACTCAGAATCACTTTCTGAGTCGAATTAACGATGTTTGTCCGGCTGGCTGGCTGGCTGTCCATGTAAACCTTGTGCGCAAAGTACAGGTCGCAATTTAGAGATTATTTGATCAAATTTGGTACAAAGGTTCTAATGTGGTGTAGGGTATCATAAAGTCGGGTTTAATAGACTATTCTTTCTTATTTGTTTTTTATTGTAGATCTGAACTCAAAAGGCTGGGTAAATGTTGTCGTGATTATGATTTAAAACTTATAATTATTTGAAACTCATGATTGAGTGATTCCTATGAGATGAACAGTAACGACATCGAATATTTCGATGATTTAATTTTTTAATATTAATTTATTTTAATATTAATTTACGTTTATTCTTATTTAAAAAATTGATCTTAACTCACAATTTCATCGAAAACAACTTTAAATTAATTACTTCTGTTTTCTTATTGAATTTTAATGTGTTTTTATTTAAAAAAGCTTTTAGCCATTTTTTAGCCAATTTTTAGCCATTTTTTTCCGTAAATTTAGCTATTTTTGGTCACCAAGTTTTGGCAACACTGAGTTAGTGTATTATTATCAAACAAACAAAAAGTAATCGCCTTTTACGTGTTAGTCAAAAAATCGGCACTTTGATAATTTAAGGGCAAAAAATCGGCAAAATGACGATAAATCGGCAAAAATGTCAGGCCTGCATATGCCCAATTGCGATGTCACTTAAAACGGTTTTCCACTAATAAAACGTTATTCCACGTTGCAAAACCATCTCGTTTGTACTATTTTCGTTGAAAAAACAGAACAATTGTAGTGATACTGTACACAAACATTATATTTTAATGTTCTATAATGATTATTTTTTTTACATTGATAAAGAAATGAACAAACAAAACATTTTAGCAATGACCGCAGCACGAACATCTTGTGTGTGTATTGTGTATATGTTTTGTTTGTGTAAAATATTTTGCTGGCTTAAACGGTTTTCCACTAATAAAACGTTATTCTACGTTGCAAAACCATCTCGTTTGTACCATTTTCGTTGAAAAAACAGAACAATTGTGGTGATACTGTACACAAACATTATATTTTAATGGGCTATAATGATTATTTTTTTTACATTGATAAAGAAATGAACAAACAAAACATTTTAGCAACGACCGCAGCACGAACATCTTGTGTGTGTATTGTGTATATGTTTTGTTTGTGTAAATTATTTTGCTGGCTTTTTGTTTTTTTTTTCGTATGTGTATTTTGTTTTTGTAAAAAATGTTTGGTTTTTTTTACCAACCAAAAGGGGCAAACATCAATGAGCCGAACTGAACACAATGAAGTTTGTGGTTGTTTAAAAAAAAACAAACGGAATGAAATTTTATCATCTTTTGTTGAGTTGGATAAAAACAGTTTTATTTTTGTGTTCGAAAGATGACAAACAGGGAAACGTTATTTTTTAATGATTTCTACACAAACACTATTAGCGTTTGTGTTTTCCACAAATCTACCGAACCGAACACCAAGGGAATAAACATTTTAAATCAAGGAAGGTGCTATATTCGGCTGTGCCGAATCTTTGATACCCTCCACCGATAGTTAAAATATCTCAGCTCTGGGCTCTATATTATTAATTAATCTTTATAAAAACGAACGTCAGTATTAAAGATGGGTGCGTTTTGGACCTAATCTTATTGACCTAAAATCAGGCGCACACAGAAAAAAATCAATGTAAAATCGTCGAAAACAAGTTTGATTTTACCGTTTTCGGTAGTGATTTTGCTTCATAGTTACTTCATGTTAATTTAACATGATTTAACAATAACTTGCGAACAACATTTTTTCTTTTAAAATTGGGGATTGCTGTTCGGTTTTAACCGAAATCGAAACCGCGGTTTTAAATGCCTAAAAACCGAAACCGAAAACCGACAAATAAAACCTCGGTTTTAGCTTTTACTCTAACAATATATTTATGCTTAAAGAAATTGCAAATTATACACAGTACTCGAACTTCATATACATCATAATAGTATTTAAAAATTCTTAAAATTCAAAATATGTAAGTACTCCTGGGACTGGCTGCGACCACAAGCATTTTGTATGAAGTTTTTGTGGCCTGATGTACTACCCAGTAAAAATTTCGCCTACAAAATAATGTGTGGAGTAATCAGAAAAACATAAGAGCTCTACTTACAATTACAATTACAAGAACCAATGAATTTAACAAGGGATGTCCCAAAATGAACGCATTAAAAAGTAAGTCATAATTTTTTTACCTGCATACATCCAGAAAAAAGTAGTTATAGAATTTGTTATAGACATAGTTATAGAAGAAAGCTACAAAATAATGAGTTAAAGGAGCTATTCAATTAGAAAAAGTAGGCGAAGTTTTTACTGGGTAGCAAATAATGTTGGAGAAAATAAACACTACTTATTTTTCAGCTGAATAACTACTTATTTTTGTTCGAGGTGTCCAAAGAATTCAGAACTTACAAAATACACTTACTAGAAGTCAAAAAATACATAGTTATTATTTAAATAATAATAAGTTGAATTGTAAGTACTTACAATAAACTTATCAGAAGCCAAAAAATCACTAGTTAATAGACCTAATAAGTAGTTATTGAGTACGTTACCAGTAAGCAAATATTCAGTAGTGAAAATTACAGAAGTAATAAGTAATAAGTTTTTCCTGGGAAATTTCTTCTTCTTAAAACATATTTTAAAAATGAAAATAAAAAAAATTTATGTTTTTATTTTTATGGTGTGGTTTTTTTCTATGCAAAATAAGTAAAACAGGTTTTTATGGTTTCAATATTGGACAATGTTATTTTAAAATTTTTCATTTAAAATTATTTTAAAACAATGGTAATTTCAAATGGAGTTCATACTTTTGTAGAAACGAACTATGATTCTCAATCCACATTGCGCCACACATTGGTTCAAGAGCGGCATTAATTAATTTTTTTCATGTTCGCCGATTGGGACAAATTTTTGGTATTTTGTTGTGAGATATATGAATATTATGAATATATAAACCTGATATATTTATTATTTGCTTGAACAGACACGCTCAAAGTTCATATACGTTCGCTTGTTTAAAATGGCATGCAAATTTACAGTATGTTCAATCTTTTGGTACAATCACAGTAAACTTACCATTTGACTTTTCTCTATATTTTCGCAAATAGCAATTGTTAAAGATGAGATTTGCATTAAAAAAAGTTGGAGAAAGTGCCATATAAAAAAATTCCGTAAAACAAAATATAAACAACATCAAAATTTCAATGCTCATCAACTTCAGTGAACTGCATATTTTAAGCGCTGTGGAGCGCTGTTTAACAAAAGATGTCAAATTACAGCTTAAACTCTCAGCTAAAAGTTTAAAAAAATTCAGCTGCTCCTTTCAAAAAAAAAAAAAAAACAGTAAAAAATGATAAAGCAACCAAACAGGAATTTTCGTTCATGGCTGGTACTACATGCCTGTGCAAAAGATTCTGGTGCATTGTAGCAAAATTATAGCAGAAGCTATTCCACCAATAGGTCTCTATCTAAAGGCCCTTATTCACTGATTTTAATCTAATTGTTTTACATTTTAATTGATTATTTGTATCAGGAATGCTGTCCGAGGAAGCGAGGAGCAAATACTATAGAGCCTTTAGATTAAATCATTCGTGAAGAATTGGATGTGTAACCACTAATGAAGACGTAATGCATAATCTTTTATTGTCTTCAGACCCATTTATAAATAGATTTCGCTCAAAGCTGCAAATCAAAAAATTGGATTACGATAACGATGTTAAAAAGTTATTAAAAGACTGTGCTTAAATTACGTATTCATGTTTTTATACCCTCCACCACAATTAGTTGTGAAGAGGGTATATTAAGTTTGTCATTCCGTGTGAAACTTTTTTATTATTCATCTCAGACCCCAAAAAGTATATATATTCTGGGTCCTTGAGTAATTCTAAGTCGATTTAGCCATGTCCGTCTGTCTGTCCGTCTGTTGAAAACACGCTCACTTTCGAACAACTCAAAACAAATGAACAAACTTGGTGCCAAATTGCTTCTAGTTATCCTAAGCAGTTTAGGCTTGAAATCCAGCAAAATCGGTTCAGTAGGACTTGAGTTATGAATCAAAATGTGGAACCACCACCTAAAAAAATTGATAATTTTGTTCCAAAAAAATAACATATATGCTGCAACAAGGCGCGGAATGAGATAAGATTTTGCAAAAATTTGTTTTATTTGACTGGAAATCACGCTGTTAAATTTCGTGAAGATTCGTCCATAAATTACCCTAAGCCCTATATAAACAATACCCCCGGAAAACAGTTTAGTACGCCTAAAACCGTAAAAAATAACGCTAGCGTAACAAAATTTGGTACGTCACAGTCTTTTAGGACTAGAAATAACACTGTGAAATTTGGTGACGATCGGTCTATAATTTACCTTAGGCCCCATATAAACCCTACTACCGGAAAACAGTTTAGTACGCCTAAAACCGTAAAAAATAATGCAATCATAATAAATTTTGGCTCGTCACAGTTTTATAGGACTATAAATGATACTGTGAAATTTCGTGAAGATCGGTACATAATTTACCCTAGGCCCCATAGAAACCCTACTCCCGGAAAAGAGTTTAGTACACCTAAAACCATAACTACTAATGGTAGCATAACAGAAATTGGTACGTCACAGTTTTAAAGTACTAGAAATGACGCTGTGAAATTTCGTGATGATCGGTCCATAATTTACCCTAGGCCCCATATAAACCCTACTACCGCAAAACAGTTTAGTCGCCTAAAACCATAATTAATAACAAATCGTCACAGTTTAAGATAATAATAACATCATACAGATATTACTCCTTAAACATTCGAACTGTCGGTTGAGGGTATCAAAGATTCGGCACAGCCGAATATAGCACTCTAACTTGTTTCTATTTGTTTTTGCTATGGGAGGTGGGCGTAAAAGTGGGCGGAACATTTATATGTTTTCAGGAGTCCATTCTACAATTATAAAATTAAGGTCCAAATTTAATTTTTACTTTGTATGGGAGGTGGGCGTTAAAGTGAGCGGATCATTTTGATTTTGCAATTTTTTCTTGATTCAAACAAAAAATTCCTATGTGGCAATTTTCATTATTCTTCTACATTAACATACGATTGTAAGTGCTTTTCCGAAGGCTGCCTTTAATGGCCCCTATTCTAAGTTATGGACCTATCATTCCAAAATTGCAATTGTTATTTCTGAGCACATAAAGCAAAATCAAGTGGAGTTTATATGGGGGCTATGGTAAATTATAGACCGATCTTCACGAAATAAGGCAGTTTCTAGTCTTATAAAACTGTGACGTGCCAAATTTTATTGTAATAGCATTATTGGTTACGGTTTCGGTGGTGGTTCCACATTTGGATAAATAACTCTTATCCTACTGAACCGATTTAGCTGAATTTCAATCCCAAACATCATAGGATAACTAGGAGCAATTTGACATCAATGTTGTTCGAAAGTGAGCGTATTTTCAACAGACAGATAGATGGACAGATAGTTGGACATGGTCTAATCGACATAAAATTACCCAAATCAACCGATTATGGCCTTTAAAGTCTAGGTTTTACGTAATATGATAAATAAATAAACAAATATCGTTTCTTATATATATACAATGTACTTCATTAATAGATAAATTTATTGCTAATGTCTAAATACTATTTCGCATCTGGCGCGTTCATGGCATGGCGCAAACTTTAGGTTTATTTTGACACACCTTTCGCAGTTAAGGAGGTTGACTTTCGGCAATAACTTTTCCAATGTTCGCTTCTAAGTGCTGCTTTATCTACATAGACCTGGGGCTTAACATATCCCCCGTAAAAGTTAACAGGTCAATTTTGTGAAATTATTCGCACCCTTATGTTTCTCTGTTCGAACTGAGGAAAGAAAAATACGTAAGCACGTCTCTATTCTGCTCTCCGCTGATTATAACTTCATAACCATCGAAATTTGTGAAGACATATCAGTACCAGTGATTTCACAAGTCCACAAAGCGCACCATACAGTGCGCTTTTCTGGATGTAATTGCGTTTCTGGAATGGCTGGAGGCTTATCATCTGCTAAAAACGCGATTACTTCAAAACGACTCTACTAAAAAATGCTTTTATAATAAACAAAACAAATTTTCATTCTTGGAGGAAATTCAATTCAGTCTAAAATAGGTTTCTTACTGGTTTATATTTTAATTTTTCACCAGCACTTAAAATCCCGCAACACGCAAACTTTATATCAAATTAAATTTTGGTATCGCATTTGCATTAAAGCATGAATCAATTCTAGAAAGACTTAATTGTTCTAAAGGTCCACACCACGCGTTACTCGCTTTTTCGCAGCATACGCAGCTGTCAAAAAAGGAGAATCTGTGTAGTTATACATACCAAGGTTCATGCACAAAAGCGTAGACGCCTTGAGGCGAAAAGTAGGTTTACTTTCTACTTTTGTAAGCATCAAAAGCAGCGTTCGAACAAATCAGCTGATTTTGACAAATTAAATTTTATTTTTACTTGTGCTGCTGCTGTATAAAAAGCGTTGCATGTAACTTGAAACGTAGGACGCAAGAAACAGAATGTACTAATAAAGTGACCTCACAAGCGCAGCTGTTTGCAGTGATTTTCTTCGTGTGTGACGTTTGTCGTCATTTTTTTTGTTTATTTACTTGTTTTTATTAGGCATTTTGACACTTGCCGTCTCAATTCTAGCAACAAAATGCCTGTTGTTTTTTTTATTGTTTCATTGTTGTAGTACTGAGGTCACTTTGTTAATACATTTTGGCAAGAAAGGTTATAAAAGCATGAGCTGCGTGGAGGCGAAAACGCGTGGTATGGACCTCCAGCTTAAATCTGAGTAATAAATAAATTAACTCTTAAAGATTTATCTTAAGCTACGCGGTTTTTGTTGTTTGTGTTAAGATTTTGGCTTTGGTGTGTTTTGACATGTGCAGTAGGATTAATGGCCAACATTTCTGTAAAACATTTCATCCTCGACTTCCTTCTTCTCATGGGTGTTTTTTACGATTTCTTAGAAAAGATCCAAAAATTACCTTTATAAAGGGGATTTCGAGGGTTAATATGGCCACAAAAATATTAAAATATTTTCTACAAAATTACTGAACATGCCTTATATCTCAGATTAAAGAACACATACTTTCATATACCGATATTCTTTTTTTTCCTCTACCAGAATTTTTAATTGTTTATTTTTTCTATGTTGTACAGTGCAATCAAAAAAAAAAGAATACCAACAAAATTTATAATGTAACTTGTTTTGATATATGTATGAACATACATACGGGCATTTCCATGTCATCATACGTGATATTCGTACGCCTTTAGAGAGGTAGAGATTTTGCAAAAAAAAAATTTGGAAAATAAGTTTATAATTATATTTCATAACAAATTTGAAAAATAAACTATGACATTCGAAACCTTGATGTTCGAAATGGGTGCATATCGTAATTGTCATAAAAGGGAAGTTTTCTTCAGGTAAATTTAAAATTATGCGATAATTTATAATAAACAAAATTTAATATCGTTCATGACATACCATACGTGACAGATTTTTCTTTTATAGTATTCCAAAGATATGAAATATGTGTTTTGTAAAAATATGTATACAAAAACTTAAAAGAAAAAGGTAAGAAATAGCCGGAATATATGAAAGTCTACACCACAGTATTCAAATACAAATTTTCGAGAGTGCATCCTATTTGGGATCCATGGCCAATAATGGAGCCACCAGAACAAAATTATGTCATGAGCTTAAGATTCATTTTAAAGTATTTGGTGAAGACTATTAACTAGATATCTTCATCTATATAAGATTTGGTTGCCCTTAAGTAATTTTAGGATGGTGGTTTATATATACATATGGTTAGTTTTCGATCCAGTACAACATTTTGTCACGACATAGAAGTTATCGTTAAAGTAATTATCGCTAGTTTTTCTTTCAACACCAACATTAATAAGGAACTCATGGCCTTAAAACTTTTTTTCGGGAGTATTATTTGTAACGGAACTATGGTCATATAAAGACCGATTCCGATTCTAAATAAATTTGGTAAGCTGATTTAGATTGCAATTAAAAAATGTTGAACCATATTTTATCTAAATACCAACATAAAAAGAAGATACAGTTATTTGTATTTGTAGTACTTCCAACATCCGAAGACCTTTTAAAGCTTAAAAAAACCTTTTTAAACCAATTAAAAAAAAATCGATTAATACTTGTTTGCGACAAATATCTGGCTTTGAATTTTAATTTTGAAGCACTTACGACTAATCAAATACAAATGACGTAGAAAAATAATGTTTTTGCACCACGTACGTGACATAACAATAAAATCCAAACTAAGCCAAAAAAATATACCGCTAATCGAATTGTATATTTGGTTCTTCCTCATGGATTTAAAAAAAAATTTAAGGGTTTTAATTTTTTGAATTGTGGTTGACATTTTCGTGGAAATAGTCATATGTATGTTTGTTACATTTAATTTCAAACAAAAAGTACATTTAAAGAATGTTAAATCTGAAAATAACATTTGAAAAAACTTATCACATAAAATACTCATTCACTTCACTACATTATTTTTTTTGTTTTTTGTAAAGAGTATCTCTTCTCTTCACATTACATATGCAAATGTAAGAGCACTAAACATTATTCGTCTGTCTGGCGTTGCTGGGCTGAAATTTTTTAAATGGTTTTCTCTGTTTTAAATGTTATTTAGTGAAACAAAAGTCAGATTACGTACTTTCTAAGCAAAAATTACTTTAAGTAGAATAATAAGTGTTTAAGAACTTATATCAGGGCTTATTAAAGCTACCAAATGTTAACTATTATTTTAATGTTTTGCCACATTTGTTTACAAAGTTATTACGGTTTATAGTCAATCTTAATGCTCTAAGGATCTTTTTATATGTTAAGTTATGTTATTTTTTATCGTTGTTTTTGCCCAAGTTTGGGACTCACAAAGTACGTTACTTAAAATATGTAAATATTTGTTAAATATGTAGAATACCTTTTTTCATTAAAATTTCTTTCATATACCCATATGTACTAACAGTAAGTAGAGTTCCCATACAAAGAAGAAATTCCGAAAATACTCTGGAAAACGATTTTTGTAGTTTTTGGAATCTTGGGAACTAAGACGGGAAATTTCTACGAAAATTTGTTATAATAATAACTGCAAGTGTATCTGCAGCAAAAGATTATGAGCATTAGCTTTTTCTTATGGTGTTTTCTTTTCTATAAAAAAATCATTCATTATAATTGTGTAATATATTTATCAGGTTACACGTACCCTTACATAGTGATACACTTTCTTAATAACAATGGAACAAAATAATAGCTACGTTTTATGCATTAAACACATACACCACAGCAGGCTACACGAACACACAACAGCAAATGCTGCTGGGTGCAATTATAGTCGTGTAGTCAGCTACTGAATTATGTTGAAGACGGCAGCTCCAATTAAATTACTAGAAACAGCTGTTTTTGTTTACTATGGGTGTGTGTGAAACGGTAGCAAAGTACTCATGGAAGTAAATTTTTGACACTGTTGAGTTGAATAAAATTTCACTAGCCCTGGGGGCTAATATAAATTTTGACATTAGCGTATAAATCTTAATTCACCATAGAACTTTGCTACCGTTTAACCAGAACAAAATTATGTCATAAGCTTAAGATTCATTTTAAAGTATTTGGTGAAGACTATTAACTAGATAAATTCATCTATATATGATTTAGTTGCCCTTAAGTAATTTTAGGATGGTGGTTTATATGGGACATATGGTTAGTTTTCGATCCAGTACAACATTTTGTCACGACATAGAAGTTATCGTAAAAGTAATTATCGCCAGTTTTTCTTTCAACACCAATATTAATAAGGAACTCATGGCCTTAAAACTTTTTTTCGGGAGTATTATTTGTAACGGAACTATGGTCATATAAAGACCCTATGTATTTATATTTAAGTGGTGCCCACTATCATTTTTTTACTTTTATAAAATGGAAAACATGAATAACTGCAGACTTTTATACAAACTTAATTTAAGATTATAAATATATAAATACTTATTTATACTACATTTTGTAACGTAAAAACAAATGATTTTATTGTAAAGCATTTTGTTTTACAATAAATTTTGTTTTTGTCTTAAATTTCAATTAAACGAGTCACTTTTGTACTAAATTTTTCTAAATACAGACACTTAATAAAAAAATACATATAAACTGCATTAAAAATAAAAAAAATTTGTCCGTCAACGCACGTGGTATAGGTCGTAAAAGTTTCAGAATACTTTTGTTACGTGATGCAAAATGTTGTTGCTGATGCGTAATTACGAGTTTCAGTTGTGATGCTGATACTTTTTACTGCACAACAGCTGTGCAAAGTTTGAATTTTTGAACACGAGCTAATGGCGATTTCTTTTCTGAGAAAAATATGTTACAGTATATACATGTTACATTTTCTAATGTTACCTATAATCACTCGAAGTGTTACATATTGTGCAATTTCAATAGAACACAATTAGTGCTTTTATTTACAACTATTACACTTTCATCATTAATGTACTTAATGAGCGATTTTTAAAGCTATTTAAGCGGTTTCTGCACGCTATTACGGGTTGGAAACAAATATTAACATCACTAATGGCTTATAAAAATTAAAACGTTTATAATATAAATAGACTTTTTTTGATTTTAATGTGAAATTATTTTTATATTTTGTTTTAAAACTAATTGTTTACAAAATTATGAGCGGTATGAATTATGACAAACAAAATAAAGCATTCGTTCTACAAAGAAAGTAGTAAGTACCAAAGTTGTAAAACAGGGCAGTATGAACACCTTAAGTAAAAGTAAGGGTAAAATATGCAACATGTTTTGCACGTTTTTTATAAACATATTCACAAAAGAACTTGAACATTTTTCCCACAGTTGTATTTTTTGTACAAACGAACACAAAAATGTAGAACATGTAACATTAATGCAACATTTTTCTCAGAAAAGAAATCGCCATAAATTTCAAAAGTTTACTAAAGGCTAGATAACACTATTATACTTCTTATTAACACATGTCAAAATCTCAAGTAATATGGCAAAGTGTGATAGTGTTAATGCAATTTGTCACGAAAATGACAAGTATTATGAACAAAGTTTGGCATCCCATACGACTTCATCGTTTTTTGAAAAATTTCTAAACAATAATACTTTTCGTTGGATCAGGGTTGCATTTTATTTCATGTGTAAGTGTTTATACTTTGTGTGATGGTATGAACACAAACTGTCATATAAAATTAGACAAAACTCATTAGATTTCTATCTCACAAAGTATTATGGAATACGTAAGACTTGTGAGGTAGTGTAATCTAGCCTTAAGCAAACATAAAATAAAAATGTTTATCAACAATAACGATGTCAAATTTTATTGAAAATATTGAACCAAAAAGTGACAGTTTTCTTATAAATGACAAGAAAAAGCATCACAAAAGAAAAAAAAAACGATTTCTGTTATGTCAAAAGTTATTGCTTCACTTTAACTTAAAATTTTGTTAATATTTATTATTATTGAAACATAATCTGCCGTTAATAAGTTTGAAATGTGTTTGAAGGCAACATTTTTATTTTAATTTGTTATGAATATGTCAGAATAAGTTTAAGGAAGAATACTTCAAGCTTTTATAAACCATATTTTTAGTAACTCCATCATATAGAATTTTATATTAATCAAGCTTTAAAAAATTTTATTTTGGAAAATTTTTCAATTTATTTATTAGTTTGAGTAAAAATATATATGTGGTAATAATTGAAGCACAGCCGCAAAAAATATTAAAAATCAATGAAATTTTTGTTAAAAAATATTCAAGTATAGATTTTAAAGAAAAGTTAAAATAATAAAGCAAAATTTTTAGTATTGGAGGGATAGTTTGATTACAACGTTAGTTTTTTGCACTTTTTAAATTTAATGTAGTAAAATATTTTCTGCTACCAATTCAATCGAACGTTTCACAAATCCGCAGGCAATCTACCTGTTGCTTTGCATTTTGTTGAGCAATATATCGGTTTGTGCCTTTTTAACGTTATTAACCCTTAATATTCGATTTATAGAAGAACTACTTACATACATGTTCTGTCCCTAGCAAAAATAAAGTGAGAAAATTCACGATAAGGGGAATTTTTTCCCGTGAACATTTTTTCACGTCATTATTCTCTTTTGAATTACATCTATTCATGGGAGTTGTTTATGGTCGCAAATATGTGAAAAGAGGAAAAATTACGAGGGAAAAATTTTTCACGATAGGGGTGAATGTTATTTCAACCCAGCTAGCATTTTCAATCGTCAAGGAGTCTACTGGGAATCTCACAAAGAGTGGTTTTGATAGTCGACGAGCTCATTTTTTAATTGAAGACAATTCTTTGCACGGGACAAACTGATGATGCCTATGAGAGATTCTTCCATAACGCAGCGAAAAACGCTTATATTAATCGTAAAGGGAATCGTTTTTGATGTATGTAGAGATTGTCTTTAAAAAAGCATGCCAAGAGTCGTATGAGACTCATGTAGGTATTATTTTACAACTCGTGAAACGCTCAGCCGTATGATTGAGCTAACTAAATAAGGGTATCAAGCGTATTTTTCATGCCAAAACTTCTAATTTTCATACAATTTCTGTAAAACATACCTTACGGTCGCGAAATCCACACCATCCTGTCGGAAAATCCTTTTTTACAGATCCTTAGGCCGGTTTGTTTTATTAAAATTGTATTGGCAATAGCATTTTCATACTTCAAAAACGATATTATTTAGGTAGCTCAGTAATTGTTATACGAGTTTTACAGTGAGTCTCAAAAGGTTCATTCCAAGATTTAAAGACGAGCGTGTTAAAAAAAAAAAATAAAAAAAATAATATATTAAAAAAAGATTTAGATGTTTTTGTTTTTGTGACTCGTCAGATAATCATCAGAAGATTCTTTTAGGAGTTATTTATCAAACAAAATTAAACAAACAGCCTATGCTAGCTGGGAAATAACAGGTCATTTTATACATGTATGTATGTTTATTTAATATAAAAGAAACATTAACAAAAACAATGAGAATTCCCAGAGAACATACAAATTTATGGAAAAAAACAAAATAATTGCGATTAAAACTTTTATAAACAGCTTAAATTTGATATTTATGTGAAAAAGTATCTTTGATGTTTTGTATGAAAATATTTTAAAGCTGCGCAAAAATATGAAAAATGTGCAGGTATACAAAATGCACGTAAAAAAGGATTTTGAAGAATAATTCCAGAAAATATGTATGTATTTTGGGCAGTTAAGTCAAAGTGCAGCTAACTTTGATTTTTTGTATGAAAATAATTTTAAAATGCCAAAAATTTTGTGCATTTATCTTAAATGTGCAGGTATAGAAAGTGCACTTAAAAAAGGAATTTGTATGGAATTATAAAGAATAATTCCAAAAATTATCAATTTTGTGCAGTTACGTCAAAAGTGCACGTAAACAAAAGGCAGTTAAGTCAAAACTACTGTATCTCTATATTAGCTATAGTTAAATACATAGACATTTAATTAAAAGGACGCAGCACTTAAGTTTTTCGCACAATTTCCCCATTTGTTTTTGTGGTAAATTTGTTGGCATTTGCCCACTGCACACTTTATGTTTGTTCTCTTTTCTGCTCTCTTCTATTATACCCTCCACCACAATTAGTTGTGAAGAGGGTATATTCAGTTTGTCATTCCGTGTGAAACTTTTTTACTATTTATCTCAGACCCTATAAAGTATATATATTCTGGGTCCTTGAGTAATTTTAAGTCGATTTAGCCATGTCCGTCTGTCTGTCCGTCTGTCCGTCTGTTGAAAACACGCTCACATTCGAAAAGCTCAAAAGAAATCAACAAACTTGGTGTCAAATTGCTTGTAGTTATCCTTAGCAGTTTGGGATTGAAATTCAGGAAAATCGGTTCAATAGGATCTGAGCTATGAATCAAAATGTGGAACCACCACCTAAAAAAAATTGATAATTTTGTTACAAAAACTAACATAAATGGTGGAAAAATGCACAGAATGATATAAGATTTCGCAACAATTCGTTTTATTCAACTGGAAATCACGCTGTGAAATTTCGTGAAGATCCGTCAATAATTTACACTAGGCCCCATATAAGCCCTACTCCCGGAAAACAGTATATTAAGCCTAAAACCCTAACTAACAATGCTATCATTACAAATTTTGGCAAGTCACAGTCACATAGGACTAGAAATTAAACTGTTAAGTTTCGTGAAGATCGGTCCATAATTTACCATAGGCCCCATATAAAACCTACTTCCGGAAAACAACTTAGTACGCCTAAAAACGTAAAAAATAATACTATCATAACAGAATTTGGTACATCAAAGTTTTATAGAATTAAAAATAAATCTTTGAAATTTCGTGAAGATCGGTTCATAATTTACCATAGGCCCCATATAAACTTTACTCCCGGAAAACACCTTAGTACGCCTAAAAACGTAAAAAATAATGCTATCATAACAAAATTTGGTACATCAAAGTTTAATTGGACAAGAAATAAAATTGTGTTATTTCGTGAAGATCGGTCCATAACTTACCCTGGGCCCCATATAAACCTTACTCCCGGAAAACAGTTTAGTACGCCTAAATCCGTAAAAAATAATTCTATCATAACAAAATTTGGTACATCAAAGTTTTATAGGACAAGAAATAAAACTGTGTAATTTCGTGAAGATCGGTCCATAATTTACCCTGGGCCCAAATATAAACCCTACTCCCGGAAAACAGTTTAGTACGCCTAAAACCGTAAAAAATAACGCTAGCGTAACAAAATTTGGTACGTTACAGTTTTTTAGGACAAGAAATAACACTGTGAAATTTCGTGACGATTGGTCCATAATTTACCTTGGGCTCCATATAAACCCTACTACCGGAAAACAGTTTAGTACGCCTAAAACCGTAAAAAATAATGCAATCATAACAAATTTTGGCCCGTCACAGTTTTATAGGACTATAAATGCTACTGTGAAATTTCGTGAAGATCGGTACATAGTTTACCCTAGGCCCCATAGAAACCCTACTCCCGGAAAACAGTTCAGTACACCTAAAACCATAATTAATAATGCTATCATAACAGAAATTGGTACGTCACAGTTTTAAAGGACTAGAAATGACGCTGTGAAATTTCGTGATGATCGGTCCATAATTTACCCTAGGCCCCATATAAACCCTACTACCAGAAAACAGTTTAGTCGCCTAAAACCATAATTAATAACAAATCGTCACAGTTTAAGATAATAATAACATCATACAGATATTACTCCTTAAACATTCGAACTGTCGGTGGAGGGTATCAAAGATTCGGCACAGCCGAATATAGCACTCTAACTTGTTTTTATTTAGATTTTATTTTTCTTAATTATAATACTTTTAACACACGTTTGAACACTTTTAAAATTTTTATTTATTGTAATAATATTTTTAATATCAAATATTAAGCAAAATTCTTATTTCTTTGATAATTGATATAATATTTTTTATTTGAACTCTCTGAGTAAATTAATTGCAGGGCTGCCAACTGTCACGCAATACATACAATTTTTGTAAGAAATTACGATTTTCCATTATAAAAGAGACTTGGTAATCTTACAAGGGAACTACTACGTCATCAAACGGTAAAACATGCGCAAGGCGTAATCTTTATTTCTATCATTCTTGGAAAAAACTATTTTACTACAGTAGTTTTCCGGTTTAACGAACCAGTACTTTGTCAGGCCTGTACGTTAAACTGAAAAGTTCGTTATGTGCCATACTTATGTATGTATGTCTAGTACCCGTGTTATGAATAAATAAATAACTAGAACTGTTTTATTTGTGGTTTATTTTGAAATATGTTTTGAGATCTGTATTCATTAATAAAAAATAAGTTCAAATTCATTTTCAATTTCCTTAAAAATTTTACATAAAAAATTTGTAGAGTAATTTTGGTTTTTTTAGAACAATGCATGCATGAATGTCGTTGTCTTAAAAACCAAGAAAAAGTTGTTTCATCATTCTTGGAAATTCACCTTGTTTCATGGCTTTCCTATTTTTAAATCCAAAGTTTGTACTTCTTGTTCCTTTTTGCACAAATCCACAACTCGCAATCCGTTTTGGTAATCATCCACAATTTTTAGTTTTTCTTTTAAAAAAAGTCATTTTCTTGTACTCATTTTACTGATCATTGCAGCATAATCAAACAAAAATGCTTCAAAAACAAAACCTAAAATAGCGGTACTTTTTGCTACTCACTTTGTTTTTATGCTTTTTAAACTAAAATTATGAATCCTATTTGTTCGCTAAATTAAGGACAAAAAAAATATTTTTGTTCGGTATATAAGACCTCTTTCACACTCGGCAAGTTATTTGCGCAACACTTGTTTTGTAGTCGTCAGCGGTTGTTGTCGGCAAGTAACTTGCCGAGTGTGAAAGGGGTCGAAGGTACTCAATAGAGCAAACTTGTGTGTTCGTTAAACAGGAATACTACTGTATTTATCATTTAAAAACATTTTTCGTGAAATTTCGGGAGTGCAATTTAATCGGTTCCTGGAAAATCACATTCAGATTTCTATACCAGCGCTACATACTTTTTTAAAATCTTAAAATGTGTTTTTTTAAATTTTTTTTGAGGACTTAACATCCTTCTTTCTCTAAAATGATTTTCTTAAATTGTGTATACACTTTACTTTAATGGTTCTGTTTAGGCTTTCTGTTTCAGAAGCATTTTTCAGGCAGTTATGCGACGATTAATAATATGATTTTCTTTAGTTTATAAATGGAGCAAAAGCTAGTTATTCAATAAAAATTTCTGCATCGGCAAAATAAAATGAAGTATTTTAATTTTATTTTTGTTTTTTTCTCTACCTGCATTTAGAGTTGACAAAAAATCAACTAATTGTAGTCGGGACTGAAATAAAAGATAAGCTCACTGTTTATTGTTGTTGTTTTTGTTTAAGCTTTGATATTGTAAAACTGGGGCCTGATTCTGGCAGTCGTGATCGAGTACACTCTCGATTCGAAAGCAATTTAATATCTTATTATTTTAGTCAATACTGAACGAATCGGAATTATTTTTTCAATGTTGTATTGTTATAATTTGAGTTTCACAATACTGTAAAAAAATGTTCGATTCGTTTAATATTGACTGAAAGAATAAGATATAAAATTGCTTTCGAATCGAGAAAATACTCGATTACGACTGCCAGAATTAGGCCCCTGGTGTTTATAATTCTTTTTCGCTTAACACATTAGTTTTTCTTTAGATAAAGTTTCCTGATGATCTGGCCTAAGCAACCAGTGAAATGTGCATAGGAATAGCTTATCCCATCAACAATTAATTTCAGTTTATTAAAAGTATGAAATGGGAATCTAGCACATTTAAACGAAACCTTGTTAATTAATTTTTTGACTCCTAAGAAAACCTTTGACAACCTCGTTTTAGTTTAATGAATTTTCAGGGAATAAAAGAAAAATAGGCGGGAAATAAGAAACCCTACTGGTGTTTTACTCGTATATAATAAATATACATACATACACAATATGTTTTCTTATTTCTATGATTTTTTTCTTGAATGTAAAAAAAATGTTTTTAAATTTTTCTGCATAATTTTATTGTCGAATAAGTAAAACTGGTAGATTTGCCTGTGCCGATACCCTCCACCGAGTATGGGTATATTTTAGGAGTGGGCTTTATATGAGATTTATAAATTATTATACATAAAGCGACATGGCCACACGTCAAACTGATTCATAAAATTTACGTATGTGTTGGTAATATTTTGTTTTGCTTAAGGCCAATTTACACTATTATGTTTTGTATTAATACATGTCAAAAACTCAAGTAATATGTAAAAGTGTGATAGTGTGAATGCAATGTGTTAGGAAAACGACGAGTATTACGAACAAAATTTGACATCCCATACGACTTCATCGTTTTTTGAAGTTTTTCTAAACAATAAAACTTTTTTAACAAAAGCATGTTCATGTGTGGTAGTCTGACTACAAGCTGTTATGTTAAATTAGATTTTTTAACAGTCGCAACAAAACTCATTAGATTTCTATCTCACGAAGTATTATGGAATACGTAAGACTTGCACAGCCACACATCAAATTCAGGCCATCAAACTTCACTTAAAAGTCGATCTACACTCGTAAAACTGCTCTGAGTGGAGAAGCAGCTCGCGCTTTTCGTCATTATTTCTTAAGGGCAAACAGGTCGTTTTTGTTTGTCTGCTTTTGTTGCGTTTTGCGTTGTCCCCCGCATTGGTTAGTGTTTCGGCGTCGTATAACTGTACCGAGTTACAGTTTTTGCGGTATCTGCATTGACTATATGCAATCGTTTTTAACCTCAATGTTTTGATGTGTTGTCTGGTGGAGAACCAAAGAAAAAAACTCATGTGACTGGTGGAGAACCATATATAACTCAGACGTTTTACTGGTGGAGTACCAAGGAAATAACTCAGACGTTTTACTGTGGAGACAAGATATGCTCTGGAGCTTATTCTGGAAGCTCTTCGCCTTCCTATACGAAGGTCTAGATCGATCGAGGACTTGTGGATGAGGCTCCAATAAACCGTGTGATATCCTGGCAATATAACTCAAGATAGTAAGCCAAAAAATTTTAGTTTTTAAGCAAAATCAAAAAAAAAAAAACAAGTTAGAGTGCAATATTCGGCTGTGCCGAATCTTTGATACCCTCCACCGACAGTTCGAATGTTTAAGGAGTAATATTTGTATGATGTCATTATTATCTTAAACGGTTTGTTATTAATTATGGTTTTAGGCGACTAAACTGTTTTCCGGTAGTAGGGTTTATATGGGGCCTAGGGTAAATTATGGACCCATCATCACGAAATTTCACAGCGGCATTTCTAGTCCTTTAAAACTGTGACGTACCAATTTATGTTGTGCTATCATTATTAATTATGGTCACTGTGACGATCGGTTCATAATTTACCTTTGGCCCATATAAAACCCTACTACCGGAAAACAGTTAAGTACGCCTAAAACCGTAAAAAATATAATAATAAAATTTGGTACGTCACAGTTTTTTAGGACTAGAAATAACACTGTGAAATTTCGTGAAGATCGGTACAGAATTTACCCTAGGCCCCATATAAACCCTACTACCGGAAAACTGTTTACTTGCCTAAAACTATAATTAATAACAAATCGTCACATTTTAAGAAAATAATAACATCATACAGATATTACTCCTTAAACATTCGAACTGTCGGTGGAGGGTATCAAAGATTCGGCACAGCCGAATATAGCACTCTAACTTGTTTTTAGCTAACTATCTTGAGTTATATTGCCAGGATATCACACGGTTTGTTGGAGCCTCATCCACAAGTCCTCGCTCGACCTAGGCCTTCGTATAGGAAGGCGAAGAGCTTCCAGAATAAGCTCCAGAGTATATCTTGTGTCCGTCTTGTAACGTCTGAGTTATTTCCTTGGTACTCCACCAGTAAAACGTCTGAGTTATATATGGTTCTCCACCAGTCACATGAGTTTTTTTCTTTGGTTCTCCACCAGTAAAACACGTTAAAATGTTAAGGTTATGAAACGATTGCATGTGGATAATGCTGACACCGCAAGAACTGTAACAGACAAACACGGCCTGTTTGTCTTTAAAAGAAAACGACAGAGACGCGCGAGCTGCTTCCCCGCCCAGAGTAGATTTACGAATGAAATAAAACACAAAAAACTGACTTCTGCTTCGAACTAAAGCTGGAGGTCCATACCACGCGTTTTCGCCTCCACGCTGCGCATGCTTTTATAACCTTACTTGCGTTCTACGTTTCAAGTTACATGCAACGCTTTTTATAAAAAAAAAAATTTAATTTGTCAAAATCAGCTGTTTTGTTCGAAAGCTGCTTGTGACGCTTACAAAAGTTGAAAGTAAACCTACTTTTCGCCTCAAGGCATCTACGCTTTTGTGCATGTAACTAAAGGCTAGATTACACTATTATACTTTGTATTAATACATGTCAAAAACTCAAGTAAAATGACAAAGTGTGATAGTGTGAATGCAATGTGTCACAAAAATGACAAGTATTATGAAAAAAGTTTGACATCCCATACGACTTTATCGTTTTTTGAAAAATTTCTAAACAATAATACTTTTCATTGGATCAGGGTTGCATTTTATTTCATGTGTAAGTGTTTATACTTTGTGTGATGGTGTGAACACAAACTGTCATGTTACATTAGATTTTTTGGCAGTCGCAACAAAACTCATTTGATTTCTATCTCACAAAGTATTATGGAATACGTACGACTTGTGAGATAGTGTAATCTAGGCTTAAGTATGTATAACTACACAGATTCTACTTTTTTGACAGCTGCGAATGCTGCGAAAAAGCGAGTAACGCGTGGTGTGGACCTCCAGCTTAACATAGCGTCTTCACCTGACAATTTTTTGTCATACCAAACGTCAAACTTCATATTAAAAAAACGCTGACAAAAATTTTCGAGTTTTTTTTATATAGACTTTGACGTTTGGTATGAGGAAAAATTTTAACCAGAGTTCTGAAAAATACACATGCTGTATAAAAATCTCGCACATAAATGTAAACAAACACAGCTCAAAGAAACACAACATATTTTAATTTACATAACAGTTATGTGTCTATGTAAATTGTCTACGGTGCAACCACGATTGTTATAAGGTCGTAACAGACTTTAACCACACATGTACGATGTGGACCACAACTTGTGGTTAAAGTATTTTTCGATCTAAGTTTGGAATCACACTATGAAAGTTTTCTTTCAGAATGTCAGAGTTTATTGGTGAGAGGGGAAGAGAACGTGATTTTCTTTACTCCTCTCTCACCTATAAACTCAGACTTTCTGAAAGAAAACTTTCATAGTGTGAACCCAGACTTACAATATGAGAATTACACATGTCCGTGTACGTAACCAAATATACAATCGCAATCAATACAATCGTGGTTGTGTTTGGCACCGTAGTAAATTTAGAGACACACATAATTGTTATGTGTTGCTTTTGAACAGTACTTTGTGTGTATTCTTTGAACCCTGATTTTAACCAACCAAAAGTAATCGGTATCTACTGCAATATTGCCACAGTATTTTAGTTACATTTTTCATTTAATCAAACAGTTGCTATAATGGAGAAAACGTTATAGTCACTTTATCGTTCACATAGATCCTATTCCACTAAACAATCAGGAAATTAGTCACTAGCAGCCGTATTCATAACAAAAAGTTAGCCACAGTTTGTACACTACGTACAACGAGCTGCTAACTAGAATGCCAATTAAGCTTAGCAGCTTGTTCGCACAAAGTTAATTCATAACGAACTTTTCTCCATCTGCCAACTTTTAATAAATCAGCTCTGAATTTCTATGATGCCACATTGTATTACTCAAAAATGCAACACTTTTTGCATTAATCATCGCTGAATTTTTAATTTTTTCTTTTTTTGTTTTTCGCATCACATATAAAAATTTTAAAAAGTTAATTAAAAAAAAAAACAACAAATTGTTTTACATTAAACGGCTGTTTTTCACAAGTTGGCAAACGTTTGGCAGCTCGTTAACAATAGTTTAGTAAATTGTTAGCCAGAGTTTGGTTAGTGTATTATGAATAAACTTTTTGCTAACTTCATGCCAAATTTTCATTATGAATACGGCTGTAGGTTGTAAAAAAGTCCTAAGAGTCACATTAGTAGCTTAAAAAGAATTGTAAAATTAAGTTCGTATTCTAAAAAATTTTAAATTTTTTTAACGTACATTTATTTAACAAATTCATAAATACCTTCCAAGTTTATGGATATTAGGAATTTTTGGATTTCATTATCGCCATTGTCATCATAAGCACTTGTTTTCACATCAACATCAAAATTTTCTTCAAAAAAAATCTTTGCAGCATGTTTAATGTATTTTTTCGCTTTCCATGTCTTTGTTTTTTATTTATTCACTAATTTACCATTCACTTACTAATTATAATTTGCAACCTTTTTTACTTGTTAAACTGCTAGCAATGAAGTAAATTTGAAAAAAGCGTACGTATTATAAATGATGACAACCGGACGTCATCTACTTGACAACAGAGTGTTATAAATTTGACAACAAAATGGTATTTTTTACATGTTTTGTTTTAATTCATCAACATTTAAATTTGACAGCAGATGTTGTCAAAATATCGTCAACACTTCGCTGTCGTTTTAATACTATTGGTTGACAATTTCTAAGGTATTTTTCGCTCTGTGTACTTGATCAGGTATGTGTGTGTATAAAAATACCAGAATTGTTAAAATTTGTATGAAAAAAGTTATTTAATAACTTTATTTCTTTTTTTATATTTCAGCGAGTTTTTTTTACCGCAATAAATTACGGGAAATTAAATATTAAATAAAAACCTAAAATAGGTGTAAAACTTATTAAAGGATATAAAAACAAACACAGAAAATAAAATATTAACAACTTCCATAAATAAAGTTTTTCTACTTTTATTGCAGTCATGTGCTGTCGTGAGTGACGGACGGACAGACTTCATGTTGAATGTTGTAACATGCTCAGGAATCTCAGATAAAACAAATTCATATTTATTTATAAATCACACGTCATTGGAGCCATAATTGTGGAAGCAATTGGACATTTGGAACATAAAATAAAACAAGTGCTGAAATGAAATATTACAATTTACTACAAATAAAAGTATTTATTCGTCATTGTGTGCAAATTGTGATTTTCTTTTTATTTTGTTTACTTGCTGGTTGCCTTTTCCATTACACTGCACTATGGGAGAGATGGTCACTTTCTTTGGCCAAAACTATTTTTCTTCTATGTTCTGTTTTGATGCATGTTTTACTGCAATCTAGAATCCATTTTTCAGTCCCATTAAAATTGCATTTTGCTAAACCCTCCACAACTGTAGTTTTGAACAGCGTTACCGTTCAAAATTTTCAAAAAGGGGCACGAAAAGGTAATTTTCAAAAGAAAAGTGGCACAAAAAGGAGAATTCTGAGAAAAAAAGGGGCAAATTTAAAAATAAGAATATTTTCATATTTATTAAGTTATTTTCAACGTTACAAAAAATAAACCTCTTCTTATGTACATATAAATAATACATAATATAGTTGCATGGGACCAAAAAATCCCCTCGTTTTTTGCAATTTTGTTTATAAAAACTGGTATTTTAGTTAAGATTTCACTTCCACGTGCGGCGGTTGGCGATTTAACATTTGCTTCATTAATTTCCTTAAAAGACAAGTTTGAAGACTTTTGCGTTAAGTGTTTAATTGCTTGTATCTTTATTTTTTTTTTTAAATTATATACGTACTAAATAAAGTGCTGGAAAATAAACTGCTTGGCTACAAATCTATCTAAACTTTTACCCCCATTATTATAAACGATTATTAAATTTATCAAACGTTTATTAAGGCAAATTATTTATTTTATCGCTAATATTGCACATAATAAAAAAAAAGGGAATTTACGCTGAATTAATTAAATAAGAAAGTAAAAAATAGAGAAAAGACGGAAAGGGTTTGTTTGGGCTAATGGTACCTTGCACCATTAGGTATAGAAAAAACAGTATTTGACTGGTTTTACGAAGATGGGCAGGAGGGGATTCCTGATTGGGTTGGAGATTCTCTGGGGATTTTTAAATAAAGAACCAAGGCACTTCACTTTAATTCAGGTTACTTATGTTGATGGGGGAGCCGACGGATGCCTGGTTGGTTTGGTAGCTCAAGAGGAACTGAACTGAATACAATAAAGGTACGAATTAAAATTAACTCAAACCCGGCGAATATCAATAAATAGGAAATAATTCACAATAGGCTGTCTCAGAGCTGGAAACGTTAATAAAACCCTGTTTTACTTTAAACACAAATTTTCATACAAAATTTGTTTTGTAAACCTTTATGAAATGTTAAAATTTTTTATAAATACGGCCGTTAATAATCAAATGTAATTCAAAAGAAATTTTACTACATTTTCGTTCACTGAAAACGAGCGACTGCTGACAAAATGGTTATCAGAGCTATTTTGTTTTAATCCTATTTTCCTCTTTAAGTATATCCTTACAGAAAATTTTGTATATGGAGACAAAAATTTATGAGTTTCAACTTTGTATGTATTTCTAAAATTTCTTCATTCTGAAGAAAACTTAGCGGTATGGAAATTCATTATAAGGAGATCAAATTATACTAATTTTTAAAATTTGTTCATTATATGGAGAGCTACTTTGTAGAAGTTCATTATAGAGAAGTTCGAATGTATATGTACATTAGTGTGACCGCAAGTTATATGGGCAATTTTTTTTCGTATTTTCACTTGGAAAACCCCTTAGAATGATTCCAAATTAGAAAAAAATATATATAAAAAATTTTAGATCGTTTGCATAGTTATTAGCCGTGCGTTGAGCCCACAAAGTTTGCTAAAATGCTATTTTTCTCACTATGGGTCGCTTCAATTGTTGATAACTTCCGTAATATTTATTTTAGAGAAAAACCTTATTTACAAATATTCTAGGGCTATATCTTATGAACAATATTGCTCTGTATTAGTTTTCTTTAACATAAATGTTTAATACAGAAAAAACCAAATTAAAAAATAATACTGAAATTTTCACATATCTTCGCATTCTTTGCCTGGTGATTACACTACGTGACAAATTTTCAACAAAGTCGTGACCAAAAAAGAGCAAAATTGAACAAAATCATAAAATTTATAATGAAGTTTGAAGTTTTGTCCACTATAACTCTGCCATTTAATGACTCATCTCTTCAAATACCCATGGTTATTTAATAAATTTTATAACCTCTCAATAAAAGGAAAGACATACATAGTCCGTTCAAAATTGTTGAAGATATTTGCATTTCAGTCACATAATCTTTTTTAAAAACACAAATAATGGTTATTTTGGAATATATCAAAAACTGTTATACTTTTGACAATTCTGACTTCATATTCGGATTCAGGGGAAAGTTTTACATAAAGATTAGCTGTCAGAATCATTTGGTCACGACTTTAATGAAAATTTGTCACGTAGTGTAATCACCAGGCAAAGAATGCGAAGATATGTCAAAATTTCGATGTTATTTTTTTATTTGGTTTTTTCTGGATTAAATATTCATGTTAAAGAAACCAAATACAGAGCAACATTGTTCATAAGATATTTGTAATAAGGTTTTTCTCTTAAATAAATGTTACGGAAGTTATCAACAATTAAAGCGACCCATAGTGAGAAAAATAGCATTTTAGCAAACTTTGTGGGCTCAAGGCACGGCTAATAACTATGCAAACCATCTAAAATTTTATATATATATTTTTTTTCTAATTTGCAATCAGTCTAAGGGGTTTGTCAAGTGAAAGTACGAAAAAAAATAATGGCCACCCGAATGTACATAGTGAAAATACACGTATTGTTTGCAAGTTAACGTTGTATGAACTTGTTGCATATAATGTTACCCTTCACCACAGCTGAAAGTATATAAGCTCGTTTTTATTTAAGTTTGTCATTTCATTTTTAATTTAACAATATTGATCTTAGTATATATATTATGGATCCTTATGAGGAGCGGAGTTGATTAAATTATGCACGTCTGTAGGTTTGTCTGTCCATGTGTATGTTGAAATTTCTTTTCCAAAGACCCAAGAAATGATTGTTATAAATTTTTGTTATTTACTTATATGTAGCCTGAAATAGTTTTCTGTTGAAATTCAATTAGATCTGTCCACAAATGGCTGAGATATGAGCAACAAAAAAAAATCTTTTACCCATAAACCTGTACTTATTGTTGTCTTACTAAAAGCTATACGGACATGTTCTGGTAATCAAAATCAAGTGAAATTTAAATCGATGATGGTTTTCAATTGCATTTTTGTGAACATTAACGTAGCTTTTCCTGATTTCAAAAGAAGTTTAGGTAGAGGAAAGTGGTTCTCAAAGTATGCGGTATATAAAAGGAAATATTTTTATAAACTTTGATTATGGGAGAGTTTTTAAAATTCGTTCTATTTCAATTTTACGTGATTACGATTTCCAGAACAAGCCTAATAAACTAAATTTTTTTCACTTTCACCTTAAATAAACTTTGGTGGAATAGCAAAATCGCTTTTAATTGACTAAATAAAAGACTTATAAAAACCTCATTTTTCAAAATTAGGGCTTTGGCACAATAGCGCCTATATCATTTTATTAATTTTTTTTTATTTTATGTATTTATTTAAGGTCTACGGAATAAATCCTTACAGAGCGAAAATAAATATACCACAAAGGAACTATCAGCATTTACTTTTGCAAATATTAAAAAAAATCGATGTTCTTGATTCATTTTATATGAAGGTTCAAATATCTTTCTAACAAGTGACTTAAGTTACATGATTGTTTAACTTTTGGCTTTTTTATATTTTTGTGTTTTATTTTATTTTAACTTCTACTATTGTGGTTATTATGCCTTACATACGTTTATGAGACTGAAGTTTTATGTTATTTTTTTTCCTTGTTATTTTTATGTATTTTTATATCACTAATAAACAGGGAAACCATAAATATGCAATTGCATGTTTTTCCTTGTGCGACCAATGAAAGCACAAACAATATATTTATCCGTTGTAGAGCCTTTTATGAATTTTGGCATCGATTTGTTAGTGCATATTTTACCGTTTGCAGCATTTTTGTGCATAATTTAGTTGAACCATCTTTTTTGCCGCATATTTTAAGTTTATAGCGCATATTTTGCCTTTTTTAAGCATATTTTGATACATGATAATTTTTTTTTTTTTTAAGTTTTTATTTTTTTTAATTCCCTCTTTTAGATGCTTATATTAGCTTTCGCAGAAATTTTTTTTGAAATTCTTTTACTTCAATTTCGTCATCTACATTTAATTTTTACACTCAAATTGTAAGAAAAAGCAGGTTGTCATTATGGAGAAATGTTATGCGATGTATATACATAGAAATGTAGACTAATCTTTTAGTAGTCCGGTCGACTCAAAATCACTGTTTCAAGTGATCTAACGATATCTATCCGTCCGTCTGGCTGGTTGTCTGCCCACGTTAACCTTGTGCGCAAAGAACAAGTTCCAATTTGTTCAGATAGTTCGGTAAAATATGAACGAGGTCTGTGCAAATGGTGAAAATCGGTCTATAATTTCACATATTTCCCATTAAAATTTCTTTCCAAATAAGACTCTCTGTGCCAGTAAGCCATCCAATTATGATAGTATTTAAATTAAATTCTTCCCAAAAATATTTTACTACAAATTAAATTATTTTCGAATCGTTTCACATTTGCCCGAGCTCCCATCCTTAAATAGCTTTAACTTCCTTTAAATGTTAACATTTGTTAACAATTTAGCGGCCGTACCTAAAATCCCTTTAAGACAAAAACCCATATGGATTTTAATATCTATAGATAATATTCGGCACAAATAACTCTGGTATGAATTTTAATCTGATATGGGCTTAATCGATAATATTTTTGGGGTTTTTTTTATTTTGTTATTATATTGTTATATTTTGTTTTCAAAATTTGCAATTTTTGATTTTATAGGGCATATTTTTAACATTTTTCAGGGCATATTTTCCAGTTTTTACTGCATATTTAATACGCATAAAACGTGATTTTTAGAGCATTTTTCTGGTTTCCCTGCTAATAAATGTAATAAAAAAAATCAAATAAAAAGCAATTTTAACTGCATAAAAGTCCGAACCCTGGCTATGATTAACATGACAATAATATGATAAATTCTACATAATAATCGTAATCTGGGGACTACAAACCTGAATCTTATCATAATATGTATGTTGCTCTTAGAATATGTTTACCACAACCATGTTTTTTCTTTGCGTGTAGGAGAAGTAAGTATGATTTTTATTAATACTGTTACGAAAGTTAAATTATCTAAGCATTATTTATAGTTATAGTTATAAGTTATCTTGTAAGTTATAGTTTTATGTTATATTAGTTACTTAAAATTGTCATGTATAATTTTCAATACAACTGTTATTTTAAGATAATTCCTATATGAATTTCTGAGTCATTTCTAGAAATGGTTTTAGAACATAATAAATAGTTATTACAGGAAGATTCAGGAAAAATCCAGAAATAATTATGAAATATAAAAAGGGGTGACTCATGTCAAGGCGAATTCAACAAGGTAAACTCTTTAGAACATCTGTTCATCAGCTGTATAATCCGAGTTGTCAATAAATTGTATTTTTTAATTATTTTTGTTTTTCATTTAAAAAAAATTGTGATTGTGTTAATTTGTGAAATTTTATGACAAAAAAAATTAATTGTGGATTAATTCTAGTTAACCATTTCAGTTCCAAGCAAAAAAACAAAGGGGAATAGAAAATGAAAAAATAGCAAGAAAAAATAAAATGGCACAATTCTTGGAAACGTGTAGTTTCCGAGCCATATATATCTTAAGTCTTCATATAAATTTGTGGCTTCCCACTACATATCTGAACGTATGTATATAGCTAATATTGGTATAATTTAAGAGCTTTTATTTAAAAATTCTTAATCCATAAAGGAGCGGCGATGAGTTTGCAAAAATATATTATAGTAAGCATATCAATTGCTATGCGAAGAACCTTTATTTTGCAAAGTCGGTGTTTGTTATACCATAGATGAGAAAATCCTTGCGCCCAACCGAAGGCCGGCTATGTGGAGAAGGTTTATTAAGCGAAGGTGGGGTTTATTTGATTAAATTTTTGATTCCTAGTGCACTTCCGTGACGTTTTGATATAAATTTTTGTAAAAACTGTATTAGGAGGTAAATAGTTAAAAAGTTTGCAATAAATTTTACATTTTTAGAAAGATCTGTTAAAAAGCTTTCAAAAGACACTAATAATGGCCACATACGTTTACAAATTTAGTGGAAAATCGCAAATTCATATGAAAACTTTAGAAGTCCATTACTCTGAAACTATGCGTTTTGTAGAATTTTACCATGAAATTTGTTCTTCTTATTTTTCAATTTTCTATTCCTCTATGTCCTTTGTTGTTGGAGCTGCGTTGGTAAACTACATTTGTATCCAATTTTTATGCATATGCTGGATCCTTGAGCAATTTTTAGTCTATGTAGCCATGTCCGACTGTTCAAAACACTCTCACTTTCGAAAAAACTCAAAATAAAAGAACACTCCAACACAATTGGTTTAGTTGGAAACGAGTCAAAAAACCCAATGTGAAACATCGTGCCTTAAAAATTTATACACACTTTGATTAAAAAAAACTAATATACATATGTAAATGCATGGCAGAATGCACCCTTAACATTAAATCTTCAAAAACACAGAATACATTAAATTTTGTTTGGATCGGTTCATAAACACACAACTTTAAATATAAAAAAATCAATAAAAAATTTTATTGTTTACTTTTTATTCACACTTTATGTAAACAACTATTTTGACAACTCGGATATGTTACACTAACAAAATGCCTGTTATTTTTGTTAGAGTTGTAATTGTTGTAGCGACGAGTTTACCTTGTTGAATTCGCCTTGACTCATGTATAGTAAGAATAGTTTCTTTTGAGAAACGGTTCTGTTCGTAACTAACAATTGTGAACAAAATAATTAATTTCAATAAAGTTTGTTAAGTTGAATAAGTGTGTGTTCTTATTCGGATTTGCATTTAAAAGAACTCAAACGCGTTTATTAGAGGAAAAACGTAACAATACTATGGTGAAGGGTATATTAGTTTCGAGATAGCCGAATAAAGCGATATTCCTCGTTTTTATTTAATCATTAATACAAAAATAGCGTACTAAATTCTTGTTAATAAAAAAAGCTTTAAAGTAATAGTTTATGATTACTAATAAAAAGAAAAAATAATTAATTTATATTGTTTGACTTTTTTACCAAAAAAAAAAAAAAACCAATGGAAAAAAACATTAAGGAAAAAGCATATAAAAGTTTGATTGAACTAGGCGTTTAATTCTTATGTTATAACATAGGAACAGATCAAATTGTTTATGTATTGCAGTGTTATGCTATTTCTTCAGTTGTTACCCTGCAAATAATAGGACCAATCCAAACACGCGTGTAAAGAGTAGTCCACAATGGACCAGGACTAGTCCAAAACTAACCCAAACGTATGGAAAAAAGCTGGTCTATTTAACATTACGATGTCCTTGGAGAGGACCATATAACCCACCTTTGGACCACTAAGGAGTAGTTTTAAAACTACTCCATGGTGTACACAAGAGGATTAGTTTTGAAGTCGTTTAAAAACGAAAGCATGTCGTTGAAAAACGAAGACATGTCTCTCACTACAAACACTTTTTAACAATGACATAGATCAGGTGGTCCAATTTTATTTGCAGGGTATATATGGACATTTCTTGGGGTCACGAACGTACGTTTTTGATGTACAAATAATAAAGAAAACAAAACTTTTCCTAGACTTTTTTTGCGATTCGATAGAATTTGGGCAGCTCTGTATTTAGTACAAAATATGGATTTCATCGAGTTTAAGTTTTCATAATAAGAGTTATAAACGTGTGGTCACGAACGTACGCAAAATAGAAGTCAACTTCGGCTGACGGTAGTGAAGCGTAAAAATCTGCGTAATGAAACGGAAATTCAAAAGTGATTAATTTATTTTAAAAGTGTATTAATGTAGGTCTCCAACCAGTATTTACAAAATAAAATATCTCTCTTGGTTTTTATTTAATTGGCTTATGTACCGGTCGCGAACGTACGATTTTTCCATATGTTTTTTTTATTATTATCACCATGCATTTTACCATAAATGTCTTAAAATTTCCTTAACAAAAAAACTTAATACTACTTATACAATTGATTGTAATGGAGATATTATGAAGAAAGAGTGTAAACATAACATATTTCTTGCATGTAAAATAACTATATAAAAATGCCTTAAGAAGTAGAAAATACTGGACAGTATAAAATGTTCCAGTTTCCAGCCAAATTTCCTAAAGTAAAACAGCTCAAATATGCTAGCAAACCATTCTTTTATAAGAACATAGACTTATTTTCTATTAATAAACAATAAAAGACGACGCTAATCAACATTTTATTTTTTCATCCTGGTAGCCCATTCTGGGGAAATGCCCATATCTATTTTTTTGAAAATATGCTTCTATAATATTAATAAGTTCATAAGTAAAACATGGACTGCCAAGTATCTACATGCAGTCTATTGGACAATTAATTGTTATGCTAGTTTAGAAAAAAAATCCGTTTAGCGAATGCACTTCTTTGTGGTAAAGTAAAAACATACGTACGAACATTTAAAAGCTGGAAGGCTCATCTGCGTTCATTAATTGCCAATATAAAAAAAATTAAGTTCGAAAAGGGCAAAAGGGGCACAAAAATATACAAAATGATACAAAAGGGGATTTAATATAAATGGGCAAAGGAAGTGTGAAGCTTTTTTAATATGCGTTTAAGACTACATTATTTAAAGTCGATTTAGCCAGGTCCCTCTGCTCATTTTCGAAAAACTCAAAAGAAAAGAACAATGTTGGTGTCAAATTTGCTTGTAGTTACCCTAAGCAGTTTGGGATTGAAATCCAGTAAAATCGGTTTAGTAGGATAAGAGTTATGAATCCAAATGTGGAACCACCACCATAAAAATTGATAATTTTTGGTCAAAAACTAGCATTAATAGTGGTGGAATGCACATACACGCGGAGAAAAAACATGATTACTGAGTGGTCACTACGACCATTTTTATTCTTATTTGCAAATATGTTTACCCAAATAAATTTATTATAGTCCTAATATAACTTGAAAAAATATTTTTTGTCCTTAACATTTTTAAAATCACTATAATAATATTATGTATATGGTGTTTTACACCTAAAAAATTACTCTGATCTAGCTAAACATATTAACTTATATGAAACGTTTGCTACTGTAATGTACTATATACATTAGACTGGTCGCATCTTGTATGGGATTTTTTTTTTTTTTATTTAATTGTTTGCGCTGCTTAAAATATGAGGTTTGGTGTAAGAAATCATGACCTAATTTTTCAGGTCAATCCAACGGTGCCTAGCCGTGCCGGGTGGGGCCCAAAGTTCCCCATTTTATAAAAAAAAACATCTTTTCTATCAGATCTTTATAGTTATACTAGTTGAAAAGCCGAAAATCAAAAATATGACTACGCTACGATCTTCGGCAGAGAAAGTACTTCAAGTGTGCCAGCTTCCAGCTTCCTATGTCATCAGATGGCTTCAGAAAGTTGCGGAAAGAATAGGACATACATGCAAACATCCTGACATACTAAGAAATTATATATTGTATAGATAGATTAAAGTATTTGCAGTTTAATATTTTAGTATGATACGAACGAAAGATTTTTAACTAATTTTAACTAATTCGGGGTCGCTGAATCCAGTGGTGCTAGCCGTTTTTTTAGGTAAGCTTTAGTTTTCGAGATATACCGTTATTTCGAAAATTAAGGATGTTGCACAACATATGTTCGCGCAACTCAAAAACTCTTTAGCTTATTGAAAAACTAAAAAAAACCGAAATTCGGCAATAAAATTTACTTTAAGAAAGTTAAAACTTTTTTCTTCATATTGGCTTTGGTTTTCGAGATATACCGTTATTTCGAAAATTAGGGAGGTTGCACAACATATATTCGCGTAAGTCTAATATACATTCTAATATACATACATATTTTCAACTATACATTTAAAATCATAATACTAGTTGCACACAAAAGGTTGTTTACAACCATAATTTAAACAGTGTGTGTTTATAAAGAAAAACAAAATAATTAAAAAGTTTTTCGGGGAGAAAAAGGCTATGCTGCAATGCAAAACTTACAAAATAAATTAGTTTATTGAAACAGATATGTTATTTATATATAATTATAATCAAGTATAAATATGCAATAAAGTTGCCTTTCTTACCCTGGGTCTCCACTTAGCAAAATTTATTGCGGCAAACATCAAATTTGATTGCTCCATTAAATTTGCGACGTCTAGACCGTATATTGCCATGAGTGGCAATCCATTGCGCAATGATTGCTCTTCTAATTGCTTGAGTAATTATTGCTTAGCAATCTGCTGTAAAATGAGTTGTCATTTATCTGACATTTCATTTCCCTGTACGTTTGTTAATGGCAAAGCAATTTCACGTGTTCTCCAGCAATATAATCAGTAATTATTTCTCCATTGTTCTGTCATTATTCTGCCGACGTTTTTGCTTGTACTTAGCAATTAAAATTGCTACGTGGAGACCCATCGTTACAGCCAAGAAAACCTACAACATTGAAGCCGGCATAGAAATTATTTCAATTGCTGTTCCAGAGTGTATTATAATAGTGGATTTTATTGTAAAAAAAAGTAAGTGTGTCTTTAACTTTATTTTTACAAGTGCTAAATGTGTGTTTATAATTTTATTTTTGAATATACATATGTATGTATATACTCTATATGTATTTGAATTATATATGTATGTGTATTTAATGAAAAATATATTCTTGATATTAAATGTTTTATTAATTTTATTGTGACAACTATATAACATGTTAAAATAGACATGTTGCATGATGTAAAGAAATATATAAACATGGTTTGAATATTAGTTTGCGTTTTCTTCTAACCATAATAATATGTTTGAGACAATAATTAGCTATAACATTATGTCTGAGCATATATTGTTACTTAAGACGTGATTGACACAATCATAGCCACAAACATTAATGATAGTTTGAGATTGTAATTGTATCAACCATTTTTTTGCATTGCGTGTATTGACTCAAAATTTTGGACCAATTCTTTCTATACGACTAGAAATAATACCACAACATTTCACAACACTCTCGGAAAACATTTTAGTACGTTAGGGTCACTCCGTATATTAAATTTGTGTTTCTTAACAGGAAATGTCTTAACATAAAAAGATAATTTCTACATTAGCCACCAAAAAAGAGGAGATTTCTTCACAAAATGTTTTTAACTCAAGAACGTTAGTCAAATTTGATATTAAAAGTTAAATAATATGATTTAAATTTTTTTTAACTGGAAACCACAGGGTTGCCAAAGTAATGGAAGACCTGCTTATTCCGAGAATGGTGGAATTTAACCGCAGTGAAATTAAAGCTTAAGCATTAAGGCCGCTTTAGCCGACCGTAAATGTAATTAAATGCAATGTAAAGTACCGTAACGTACTGTAAGCTCGTTTGTGCACTTATAGAACATGTAAGAACGTGTCAGCTGTTTTTCACAACCAAAAACAAAAAAGCATTAGTATACATAAAACAACACACACAGTGATGAGAATTAAAAATGTTGAAATGGTGACCGCTTTGCAGAAAAAGTACCAAGTGATTTAAATAGTATTAAAACTGTATTTCTTGCATGTATAAATAATAGAGTTGTCAACCGATTAAGAATAATTCGATTAATCGATCAAACAAAACCAAACTCTTGTTCGAATAATTTCAAAACGACGATTTTCGAATAACGAATAAATCGATTAATTAATATCGATTAATCGAACATGTTTTTTTATTAAAAAATATTGTTGCCATAGCCCTGGTTGTAATTAATTACAATGTTCTATAGAAGAAATTATAGCAAAAACCGTGTTGAGTACTCATTGTATTTCAAAAATGTATTTTATGTTCTTATTAAACAAATCATAACAAGCAATTGAGTAGGTGAGTTGCAAAACTCGTTCGTTACAAAATTAAAAATACGAGATGGCAAATGATTCTTACAGTTCTTTAAGAGAAGAAATATACATACTTATCGTATCAATGCATGTCCTCTTCCATGATTTTAGCACGGGCATGCATTGAAGCAATCAGAATATTTCGTCTAATAAAGCGCCAAAAGAACTGTAAGAATCATTTGCCATCTCGTATTTTTAATTTTGCCACAAACGAGTTTTGCAACTCACCTTCTCAATTGTATCAGCTGTTTTATTTTTAATCAAACGTTAAAAAATTTTCAAGAAAGGTGATTTTTCAATTTCGGGTGAAGAATTTAGAAATAAACAAAAAGCTTAAATTAAAGAATTGATTTATATAAAATTTATATTATAAATCATATCTTGAAAGTAGAAAATGTTGTTGTAGTGAAAGATAATCCAACGACATCAAGAAATGCTTGGTTCAATGAAAAAATAAATTAAGATAGACAGCGGCTGTTCTATAGAAGAAATTGTAGACAGAAGATTGGCTGAAGATGGTAGGTCTGCCAACGCCTTTCGAAACTCCAGAGTAATATCGGATTATTAAGGAATTAAGGGTTTTACGATGCCTTTAAGTAATACAACAATATGAAGTTAAGATGAAAAATTTTATGCATCAAAGAAAGAAGAAGTCTTAGCGGATGGAATGGAAGATTTTCCATAGTACATAATTTATTTGCAAACAATTTTTTTTTAATCGATATTCTCATCGATTAATCGAATAATTTTTTAGATTTAATCGTTTGATCGAACGAACAAAAACAATTATTTGAATTATTCGAATAAAGTTGAAAGGCGAATAATTGACAACTCTAATAAATAAATAAATAATTTAATATTTCATATTAATATTACAGATTCACAAAAACCAAATATGTATTATATCATATTTGTACACATGTTCTTACATTAATTTCAAAATGTGCATACACCTAAACAAGGTTTTGATACCACTAACAACCAGATTTTGTTTGTTTGTGGATATGTATACATTTGTTAATTTTATACATCTAAACATACCCTGCAGGAAATGTCACAAGTGAATCTGGGGGGCTACCGCGTATTTCGATTCGAAAGAAATCATTAACGGATTCGAACAATTTGTACTGTGTATTACGATTTTCGTAATATTTGTTTCGAATAAACGGACGTTTTTCATACTTTATTGAAAACAAAAAATCACTTTCTTAAAAGCCACTCTCTATTACGAACAAAAATTGTTCATCAAATTTCCCATTTTTTAAAAAATACAACCTCTGTCATCGTTTCGAACGATTACGAAAATCGTAATACACAGTACAAACTGTTCGAATCCGTAAATGATTTCTTTCGAATCGAAATACGCGGTAACCCCCCTGTACTGATTCACTATTGACACAGTCACCAGTACTAGTGACTTATTATACCCCAGGCAATGGTTCTTACAATAGCCATTTAACATGTGCGTGTCATTGGAAATCTACTACTGACGTTGGTACTACTGACTAGGTAGTTCCTTTGGGAACATATGTAGACATTGGATCCAGAGAATCACTAGTACATTTTAGTAAAAGTAGTCTTAAATTTTTTAAGAATAGTAAATCATAACAATCTTTTTACTTATTATTTCTTTAACTTTTATAGGAATTGTAAATCTTTTTCGTATTAAAGCCAAATATAGTGGCAAATGTAATGTAGTGTAGACACATCGTTGACAATGTCACCAATTAAGTCGACAATACTGGTGACTTGGAGACACTTGCACCCAGGTTTCATTCAGGGTATATTTGTATAAATAAAAATATGTATGGATTGTAACTTATTTTGTCAAAAGTCAGATATTATATATGAAAAAGTCCCAAACAAAAAGAGTGATTTTACCCGCATTGCATTTAAAATATAAGCAGCCCATCACTATCTACAACTGTCACGTAACCTCGTAATGAAATTCTATTTTCTACAGGTTGGCACGCTACGGTTAAGTGACATTACAGTCAGTTAAGAATTTGCATTGCTTTCCATATAACAGAAACGATCAGCTGTTTACATTACATTTACATTTCTACATTAACGGTCGGCTAATGCGACCTTTAAACTAAATAAATTTTAACTTGTTAGTTGAGGTCCTACGGAAATTAAAAAAAAAAAACAAAAATTAAAAAAAGCTTGAAATTATTTTAATTTAAAAATCTTCTCAGTAAACGTTTGTTTTGAAAAAAAAAAAACAACAATCATAAATAATTGGCCCTGGAGGCTTTCTATGTATTGAAATTAATATATAAATAAATAAAAAAATTTTATTCCCGTTCGAACGTAACTAATTCTGATACGCAGAAATATTTAAGAATCCTTCGGAAAACAGTAACCACCCCATTCTTTGAACTTGCCCCTCAACTTGCAAGAGATTTTAGAAAACAGCGATTGTTTTAGCACTTGCACTGCAAGTGTAAACGCCATAAATATCAAGTGTGTTACCAAATCTACTTTATTGTCGAAACATTAATTATAGCTTTAAATTATTTTATGTATAAAAAGAATAATTTCTTAGCTCTTTGAAAATATGCAATAATAACATTGAGCTCTGTAAATAGAAAGTTATATAAATACCGTTCTTCTTTATACAACAAACTGTAACGTTACTGACCGACTAAGGTTGGCCGTTCCCCAAATCAATCTACTAATGCGGGATTCTCGAAAATTCGAATGTTAGGGGTGTAACAAAGGATAGAAACGGCTAAATTCGAAAACTAAGATATAAAAATATATGTAATATTGGCAATGTAATAATGGTTGTTCTTTGAAAAAAATAGGCGGGCAGGTGTCTGGTATTTTTTTGAAATTCGGCCCTTATTGGGAGTAAACCTGTATTTTGAAACTTTTTATCGCGCTATCTATTTTTTAAGCCAATAAACAGAGAAATAAAGATTATATCATATTCGTAACTTACCTAAAAAATACAAATATAAACTTGGAACTTTTCCAAATTCGAACTTTTAAAGGGTGAGTATCGTTTCGTTTCCTTTTTTAAAACATTTTTGTCAATTTATATTTTTGTATCACATTCGTAACATATTTTTTTCGAAATTCGAACGTTTAAGGAGTGAAAATCGTACCTATTTTTGGTACGTTTTCGAAAAACATTCTTCTCATCTCATCTATATATATATAAAAATAAGTTGCATAAGTTGTTAGTAATTGATGTTCTCTAAAATGCGTAAATTTTGTTTCTGTAAAGTTCACGTGGAAGGTGACGTCAATACCAAGGTTTTTTATGTATCAACGGTCTTCAAATGTGTATTGGTTCTTGAGTTATAGCCATTTTAGTGAACACTGCATTCATTCCGAAACATGTATTTATATTCCCATACAAATATCAACAAAATGCCCTCCATTTTGAACTTCTCCGAAACGGCTTTACCGATTTTTATGAAATTTTGTATGTGTATTTGTAAGTTATGATAGTAGGACGTAGAGAATATTTTATAGCGCTAGAAGGCGCAAAATATTGCAATAGGGGTAAAAGCTCCCACTCCCCAATCTTCTAAACTAATCAACCGGTTTTCTTAAAATTTGGCATGCACACAATGTAACATCTGAAAGAGAATAAGGAATAGGGAGGGAAATAAGGTAAGAGGGCTAAAAGCTCCCCCACCCTATATATTCGTAGCTAATCAACCGATTTTTTTTGAAATTTCGCAGGCAAATAGTGTTACAGTTGAAAAGAACTATAGCCTATAGTTTTTATTATTTAGGGCGTGAAATAGATCAAGAGGGGTAAAAGCTCCCCCTCCCTCCATCTTCATAACAAATCAACCGGTTTTCTTAAAATTTGTCATGCATTCACTGTAACATCGGAAAGAGGACAGGGCATTACATAGGGCAAGAGGGGTAAAAGCTCCGCCTCCCTATATCATCTTAACTAATCAATTAATTTCTTGAAATTGGGCAGGCAACTAGAGAAACATCTGGAAAGAGCTATAGCCTATAATTTTTTCATAAAATTTCGCTAGCAGACACTGTTACATCTGAAAAAATAAGTTATGTGGCAAAACAACGTTTGCCGGGCGAGCTAGCTGACATATAAATATGTACGAATTAGATTAAAGGAATGGACAAAAAATATCGATGTAACAAAACATTGATAAAAAAAGAGTCGATTTTAAAAATACACATGTATCGATATGTAATTACGACTATTGAATTCGATTTTGAAACTTTTGTAAAGAAAGTTCAACACTTTAGAAAGTTCAACACTGCATAAAATACAATTGTTTTTTTAATAAATAAAAAACGGCAATTTTCCATTATACATTTTCATAATTTACACAGTCACAAAAACTTAAAAAAGAACTCCTATATGTGGTTTTGGTGATTAAAATTTGGTTTGTGTAAATAATTGTGCATTCCTTGTAGATTTTTTTTAACAAATAAAAATACCGAACTTCTTCCTTCCGAAACAATGTAAAGTTACAATGAATAACATGTAATATATCGATACATCGAAATACGGATACTTTTAATATATATTTAAGATATATTTTTCAATTTGCCTATCCTTAGCTCCCACTACAATATGGAAATTTTTGACACCTCAATTTGGAGAAAAAAGTAGCAAAGAGGATAAATACGGAATATTAAATTTCTTTCTTTTACGTTTGTGTTCTACGTGTGGTTCACGCAAAGAAAAAACATGTTTAAATGTGGTCACTACAAACTATTATTAAAGATAATTCTTAACACATTATGTTTAATTTAACCACATTAGTATTACCGACAACCATATTATGGTTAAGTTAGTCGTCTATCAAGAAGCCACAACCATATTATGGTTGTCTATAAACATGTTATGGTTAAATATGATAATAATTTGTTTTAAAAGGAACAATATTATTTTTCTTTCTTCCGAGAGCAACATGCTATGGTTGAAAACTAACCATGCTATTTTAAGTGTTAAACATATTTTAGTTAAAATTAACCATAAGATGATCGGAGGCAACAATAATATGGTTGTGGCTTCTTTATGGAGGGCTAATTTAACCATAATATGGTAGTTGGTGACAATCATATGGTTAAATTAAAAATAATATGTTCAAAATTTTCTTTAAAAATAGTGTTGTTGGAGGTGACCATATTTAAACATATTTTTGAATTTTCTATTATAAAAACTTAGATACGCAAAATTATAGGTGCAACGGCCTGAGTGAATATCAACCTGTTAGATGAAAAATTTTGGATTTTTTTTTAAACCTAGAAACATAAACTTTGGCATATAAATGTGTCCATGGAAGAAAGGAACGCGATAACAAAGTAGCGGGTTAAATGCTAGTTAGCTTGCCGTTCTCATGATATAAATAAAAAAAATAAATAAACAACTACAAGGTATTTATGGGTAATATTAGAGGCAGACGTGGTTGTCAGCCATATCTCAAACATTTGTGGCCCAGTCAGGCTGAGTTTCCATATGAAACAATTCCGTACTATATGTGACATAAATATATAAACACCAACTCGTCATCACATTTGAGGTCTTCCGAAGACCCATTTCAACGGACACACCGGCAGACAAACATCGTTCAATCAACTTCGCTCCTCATAAGAACCCAGGAAATATGTATGTACTTTATAGGGTTTAATGTCAATATTTTTGCCGGCTAAGGTCTATTTCATGACACAACTTATTTACAATTTTATTAGCAGTTAAGTTGCCATAATTAAATAAAAAAATCCCGAAAATTCCCGCACAAATTTCCAGGGATTTTTTTTCCCGAAAACTGTACGGGATCGCGGGATTTTCGTCCCGTATAAAAAACACTAATTTTAATGGGTCTATGATCAATATTGTACAAATTACAAACGGAATAAGAAACTTATAAATGCCAGTTATTTTCTTAGAAATAAAGATATTTCGTTCTTGGTAACTATAATTAACATAAATGTGCTTTGTTAATTATAGTTACCAAGAACGTGTTAAGTGTGTTTACAATTATGCACTTGCGTGACATTTAACTATTTAAAGTTAATATTTTCTATTTGTAAATGTATCCTCTCAGTCGACTTAAAACAAGTAGTTTGTTTTTGTTTTTGAAAATAGATTTAAAAACATGTGCGAATTAAAGACGTGCAAAAGTGTATCAGATGTATTGTACTTTATACATATCTGTTACTATGTGTATAAATGAGAGCATGAGTGTAATTGATATTGTATGGTTCTGCACACTGACCATAAAATAAAAACAAACAGTTGTTTATAGTTTTAAGGCTCAACCATAATATGCATAGTCTTGCTTAACCTACTGTCAAAAATTAAAAAAAAGTCTCTCAAATGTATTTAAGAAAACAAAAACAAAATAAAAAAACATTTGATTCCGTACGGAATGTGCGATTAGATTCGCACCTTGCTTAAGCAAATGACAGTTTCATTAAACTTAGCAAAAAGTTTCCTTAAGTTCAATATGGTTTGCCGCATATAATTTACATGTATTCGCTCATCCGCTTAAGCCAACTTAAGCATATTGTGGTTGGGCCTTTACATTGAGCATGTCAAAACCTTTTGATAAATCTTATGTAAAGTCCCTGATTGTTAACGTGAATAATAGCTATTATTAAGGATAAATTGACCATTAAGGTTTCTTCATTATGTATTACAAATTTTTAAATTTTTTCTTAAATCCCACAATTCCCAGAATGCAAAAAACCGCAAAAACTAGTTTTTAATCTTTTTTTTTTAAATATTATGCATATTAAATTATTACAACCAAATTGGGTCATACAAAACATTGCTTTTAGTTTTTGATTCTTAAAATTTGTTAAAAAAAAATTGGTCTATTTCGAAAGAGCCTTGCGTAAGTAATCTTTCAAAAACGTATAAATAATGTATAAAGGACATTATTTAAGAAGCGGACAACCCAATAAAAAGTTTTGTTGGAATTCCTTTATATTTGGAATAACTTTAGTTCTCGCAGATGGGCATAAGTGTGCGAAATATTTTTTTTCTTTAATGTTTATTTGTCGAGTTGCCGTTTTAAAAAAAAAAATGTTTTATTAAATAAATTTTTCAAACTAAAAAAATTTTTAAGTGATTCTTAGAAAAAATCGATTGATCTTTAAATTAAAAAAATCAATTTGAAAAAAATTTGTTCATCTGCAAAACCGGAAATGACAAATTTAAATCAAAGTTTTTCTAACTTCGACCTAATTTTAATTACAGCGGACATTTTATATTGTCAAACTCTTATAATGTGCTTTTTATAAGTTTAAAAGTTGTGCAAATTATGATTTTAGGCACTTGTTTATTATACGTGTCCCCTACATATAAATGTTTTATATTTTCAACTTTAAATTTTTGAGTCCCACCCAATTTTTTGTAAACTTAAATATAAGTTTACAAAATACATTTATTTGTTTATGAAGATGATGGTTTTAATATATAAATTAAATATTCGAGCTTGAAGTCTTATTATTTTATAAGGAATCCTTTGTGTGTTTGAATAAAAGCGTTCTAAATTTTAGTTCCTGGAATTGTGATTGCGGAATCAAACTTTGGTTGCAGAGATGTTCGTTCACGTTCAATATCCTTTCAGCAGTAGTAAATTGCAGTTTTTTTTAGAGAAGATTTTGCCCAGTCATATAATTTGGAGAAATTATTGCTTTACCTGCCGGTAACTGCAAACTGGTGCTATGGTTAGTATCGTGGTCTACATATAAGTAGATAATATTTGCAAAATACTAAACCAAGGTGGGTCAAAAATAATAAGTATTAGTTTTCAAAGTCGGATATTTCCTAAACTATAAGAGATACATTTAAAAACTGTAAACTAAAATTAAGAATTCTGGATCCATTTTAATTTTTGTAATACCCGAGGTGCCCTCTATGGGAGCCTAGGGCGCCTCTCTTAAACAGTCTGTTGACTCCAAATCCAAAGCTTAAACTCGACTACAACTCTTTAATTTTCACCTCGAATTGTGGAAACCATCTACCCTTGAGGTTTTAACAGTAAATATTATTTCGCGCACTAATTTTTTTAACTGGCCTCAATGTTCACCGGATTTAACAGCTCCTGACAGTTTTATTTGGGGATATTTGAAAAAAAGAGTGTCTTTTAACAAGCCAAGAACTATCCCCTAACCAACATTGAATATAAAAGCATGGCCATTTTATCCGAAATTTTGGTGAAGCAGCAAATTGCAACCACCTGTTTAAAACTCATTCTGCGCTGCTTTCTATATATTCATGAATAACTTTTACTTTTTATCAAACACAAATAGCCTTTTTCCGGTGTGCGAAAGAGTTCCTTATTTCTAACAATTACATTTAAAACAAAAACAAACTTTTTAGAAAGAAATTTCGGGATTTGCTAAAACCAGTCCCGATTGGAGTCCCTAGTTCCTACGACATACAAAACAATTGTGTTCCTAGCAATAGTACAAAAACAAATAATTCGCAAAAACGGAAAATGGTTAGAGCAAAATGTTGTACAACTATAAATAATCCATCAGAAGGTTACCGTTGAATAGTTCGAGAAGTAGGCAAAACAGGCTGAAATCGACAAAAATTGAGATTAATGCAATATTTTTGTCCAAATAAGATGAATAAAACAAAATTTTATTAATTTTACTGAATTTTTATTTTAAAAACTTCATAAAACTGGCTGGTTTTCTGTCCATGTAATCTTTTGCGCAAAGTACTGGTCACAATTTTGGAGAAAACTTCCTGAAATTTGGTTCTGATTGGCACAACGGGGAAAATCGGTCCTTTCTTTCACATAGCCCCATACAAGCTTCTTTCCGGAATGGGGTCTTTGTGCCCATAATCTGTCTTATTATGTCGGTATTTAGATGAAATTCGGTCCAAAAATATTTTATTGGCATATAAATTGCCTTAACATTTTTTTAATCGGCCTATATTTGCCCATAACTCCCATACAAATACATCTCCTGAAAATAGCTTTAAATGCCATAATTTTCTTATAAAATATTGCTCGCTGATACAAAATTTACTGACGATAACTTTTAAAACTATGTCATAGCAAAATATTGTACTGTTAGGTCCAGAATTGACCATATGTAGGCCATGCTCTAATCTAATTAGTAGGGATGCGATTTCCATGCAAATGCATGTTTTTTGTCGATAGTCTAAGAACGATGTCGACCAATTATCTTTCCGAATCAATAAATTTGCGTTAAAATGACATCAATTTGTTTTTGCATATTGTTGCATATTTTGGTGAAAATGCATATTTTTGCATATTTAGGTTTTAAATGCATATTTTTGCATATTTTGACATTTTTGAGGGATCTTTTATTTTCCATCATGGGTTATACTTCGTTGCAGAGAATTTAGAAGCCAATTCGATTATATTGCAATTTTTAATTAAATGTATCCCTTGATTCACCTTCCACCGCAGCCTGTAGTAGCGAAATCGGGGCCTGGCTAGATGCTTCAGAATTCTATTCAAAAAAACTTCGATTAATTTAAGAATCTCTGAAGACCAGACACCAGAAGTCAATTAGCATTTGTATTTTCCAATTACGGATATATTAGTGAAACAATTACTAATTAGGAGGGATTCAGTTCACTTAATTTAAAATTAACAATGCGGAAGGAGAATAGCCCGACAAATTAAAAAAAAAATAATCCTAAAAAGTTTTGCAAAAAAAAAAAAATTAAGGATTTCAAAAAGTAAAATGAATTTCAAATATTTTTGATCTGATCTGGAAACAAAGTGGGATTTGCAAACCAATTTTTCCAAAATGCATTTTCATTCTTCAAGTAGAAGACAAAGTTTTACTTTTAATAAAACATTACTTATTTATTTAAACAAACAAAAATTTTATTAGTTATTTAAGTTTCTAAAGATATTTGAATAACAATAGACTGAATTTTATATATTTTTGTTTTCAGTAAAATTAAAAAACGATTTTTTTATGGAATTTGCTTAAGTTTTTAGTGCATATTTTTGTATTTTTTTAGTGCATATATTGGATTTTTTAGTGCAAATTTTATGCGCATATTTTCGATTTTTTAGTGCATGAAAATCTCTTCCCTACTAATTAGAATGTAAGTTATTGAAGACACGAACCATGTGAAGTTTTTAACCAAAAGATTAAAACTTATGATTTCTAACAAAATATTCATGATCTCCCAAAAATATTTTTCAATATATTTAAGTGAACGCTTAATTTCTATACATATTTCAAATATGTAATAATAAATCACTTTTTCTCCTCTGATTAAATAAAATTAAGACAAATCTTCGGAAAGACTAGTTGTTTTTTTTTCTAATATTTTTTCTTATTTCTTCGATATGTTCGTTTTTTTAACATTAAAACCGAATGTCTTTCAAAGCATAATATTGATAATATTGTTCAGTCACATCCATATATTAAATTAATTAGGAGAATTTGTGCTATAAATATATTGTTCATTATGATTTAGTTATTTCTTTTTCAAAAAATCAATGGAATCATTGTTATAAGAGGTGTCCCATGATTAAAGCAAGATTTGAAATATGTAAGTATTGTAGAAAATACAGTTTCTAGTCATTGAATTGTTATTTTATTTGTTATATTTTGGTTTATACGCATGTCGAACACTTGTTGCCAAAGAAATTTGCCTTTGAATGACCTAATAAAGGAAGCCAAAATAGCGTTAAATGAGATTATATTGGGCCGACAATTGAGTCCACCGAACCGAGAAAGTATAAGACGGTGGAATTTTCTCATGCAGTAGTTAAATTGTTTTACCCTCTTTAAGGCACGTAACGCCGTACACACACTTTAGCAACAGCAATATTATTTATTAGGATTGTGGTAATTTTGTTGAACTATTTATGGTTTTTAATCAGGCTTAAAAAATTTGGATTAATATTATTTTCAGCAAAAAAAAAAAAAACCGTTTAAGCATGAAGCGATATCAGGTATATTCCTCCCGCAATAAGCAGGTGTACCTTTTGCATGCATTTTTTCCGGTCTCACACATGCGGCACATGCGGCAAATTGTTTTTAAACTCTCATTATTTTTGAGGTATTGCTTAGCAATACAAACACATTGTTATATCTTTTGTTGAAAACCTTGACAATTTTGTTTTTCGAGTTGTCCATTTATACTGTTAAATTTGGGACACCCTTTACAACATGGCATACAATCCACAATATCGTATCACGTACAAAGACTTTCGATTGGTATTCTTGTTTTTTCCTTAGTTTTAAATGATTAGATTAAATGATTTTAGTCACTGTTGTGCTGTGTTGGCTCAATGACCAGTGTAACTAAAATACAGACTCATACACGCAGAGAAAAAAATAAATATTATTTAATTTTTTATCTTTAAATCTTATGAAAGTAGAACATAAAATGATGTAGCAGGAATATAAAAGGGGAAAAAATAAATATAACTTAATGATTTGTAACGAAATAAAATTCACAACAACTCAAATCGTACATTCGTATACTCGATCACGGATAGCAACATAACTGAAGTTGAGTTGCCAGCAGCTAAATCCGGCAACGCCGGTCCTGTTAAAATATAAAACAAAACAAAAAATTGTTTCGCTGCTGGCAACACAACTGAGTAATTGACCCATTAAACTCAACTTAAGTTTCCATTGTATAGAACTTAGCAAGGTGGCCTCAATATCACAACAATGCAACAACAACAGCCAAAGCAAAAACAGTCAGCTGCTTTTTGAGAATACTTTGTAAATACATTCTGTTAGGGCGAGCACTCAGGGGATGACCCCTACTAATGTATTGCATTATGTTGGAACTAGGAAAAAAATGGTACGTGAAGGAGGATAGAGTGAGTAGTGTTTTTGAACATTCGACTTGAACTTATTCATGTTGTAAGTAGGAAAGTTATTCTACATTCGAACAGTCCGGGAAAAAAACGAATTACATATCTATGTAATGCGTTGTACGATTCACCTGCCAATCGTCCACAAAAGGATGGGCTCTTGAGGAAAAACGTGTATTACAAGCAAACGAACGGGTTTTGGCAATCAGATCCCTAATTTCGTCAGAACACATCCCATTGTAGTAATGATAAAACAGGCAAATACAACCAACATTGCAACGCTACTCAAGGGAGTCAATATAATTGGATACCCTACTGTCACCAATGAGAACCTACGCCATCTCCTGCACGCGGTCGAGAAGCTCCAAAATAGACTTTGAAGCACCGGCCTACATATGAGAGTTATTTCCATACACGGTAGGATATAGGTGGTATAAATAGTAAGGAAATCAGATGACATGAAGAAGATCCTACACCATCTTAAAAAACCGAGGCACTTGAATGCTTCTTTCGACACCTTGAATATATGTTCTGTCTGAGAATTATTAGCAAATAATTCGGCAAAACAATAAGCCTAATCAACCGGGTCCGTGAATGTTCGGCCATTCTTTAAAAGAGTTGGTATTGAAGAACTAGCATTGACCCTTACTCTTTGAACGAATGACTAGAAGCTTTTACTACCTCGGGGAGCAGCAAGAACTTGCTGCTCGTGAAGAGTTTTTTCCTGTCTAAGTACTTTCGCACAGGAACACCTTGCCATTTCGCGTAGCAATTCAGAATCAGCATTTTTATTGTTACGCCAATTTTTGAACGCTTCCTCTCTGGATCTGACTGCTGATTTGCACGACTGATTAAACCAGAATTGGGATCGAGATCTACTCGAAGCTTTTTTAACTAGAATGAAGATTTTCATTTCGAGCATTATTACATTTTCACCTATTTTCGCCATGGCATGGAAACCAGGTTTTGAAAAAAGTCATTGAGCTCTGCCCAACGTGCTTTTCCGTTAACAAATATTGATCGTTTCGTAGCCCATCGTGAAACGTTCCGAAGTTCGGAGAACGGAAAAGAGGCGGAAATGGTGCAATGATTCGAGCTGCCAAGAGATGCTAGAACTTTAACTTCGTACTGTTGAGGGTGCGAAGAGAGGAAGAGGTCAAGGGTATTGTGTTGGTGCCCATCAACGCTTGGAATATGTGTTGGCTTATTCACCAGTTGCACGAGGTGGTTGTGCGTAGCAAAAAGCTCAACATATTGAAGCCAAGAAGAATTTTCGACATTAAAATCACCAGCAACAACGATTTTACTGTCGGGACAATTCTCCAGAATCTTCGCTATTGAGTCGGAAAGGCAGTCTAGGCCCGATAAAGTGACATCGCTTCCCGCATTTGGACTTCTGTAAAGTAATCCGAAATCCAAATAGTGTACATCGATTTTGAATCTAACCCAAAGACAGTTAAATTCCGCATCAAACATGCTCATTGATTACTGGCATTGATTTACAACTTCATCGCGTATGTACATAGCAAGACCCCGATAAAATTAAAGAGGGATAGAAGGTGATGCCCAGGAATCTGAAACTCAAGTTAATCGGAATACCTGAGTTTCACATAAGGCGAAAACATCCGGCCGGTATAGACAAACGTGAGCATATACAGAGAAAATATTCGTTCTCAGCCCACGTATATTGTAAAAGTCGATTCGAAACTGACCACTAATCACAACATAAAAGAAGACACTTTGTATGATATTTGTTTTGTTTTAAGTAGTGCTACCATTATTTTATCTTAATCATCTTGAAGAAGATTTCCAAAGACAATCGAAATATTGAGAGATAAATAATATATAATACCTATTTTAATTTATTTAATAAACAAAAAGTGACTTTAAGCTTAAGAAATATATAAAAATACAATATTAAATAGAAAAAGGCCAAAGAAATAAGAATTTGATTATCACATTTTTATATTAAAGGCTACGGTCACACTTATTAAATATTTGACCAAATAAGCGTAACCACTACTTTTGTTAATACATAGTTAGTGAGATTGAGCGTGGTCTTAATATCACAAAATAAACTAATAAGATTGCAAGACATAGCAAAATACTGTTTTTTATAAGATGTGGTATTATAATCAAAATAAATATTGTAATTAAAGGAAATTATTATTTAGTCTGCTTGTTGGTCCCGTTTTTGTCAACAAATATTTGACAAGTGTGACCGTGGCTTAAGTTAACAATTTATAAAAAAAAAAGAAAGAGGAAATTTTAGAAGAAAACCGAATAATTATTGAACAGCATTCAATAAATGCAGCAAACAACCACTAATTTATTACTTCCTAACATAATGTACAAACACACATTTTTAAACATAAAGTTGTAGTAAAACTGTTAAGCACTGTTTTGCTTTAGATAACCATATGACAATTTTAAATACCAGTTAGGATTTATAAATGCGAAAAAGAAAGCATTTTTCACAGAGACTCCGCTCGTATTAAAATCATCTAAAATTTTTTTATAACCATTGGAGAGAATATATTATAATTTTCGTGACGCTGCCTGACACAGTTTTTTATCTCTGTGTATACAAAATAACACACACATACTGGAATCATAAATGTCAGCAAACTTTACAAATTATTCATCGGGGCTCAGGAGTGTGGACGAGATAAATAGCAACAAGAGTACGGTTTGTTTTTAAAAGTCATCTGTAAAAGATTGACCGGACATGAAATATATACAACAATACTTACACTAATTCATCCTTTGTGTGTCCTTTCAATGACACAGGAAATTCAGGGAGAAAAAAAATAAAATTAACAATAACAGAAAAGGAAAGAAAAATTTGTGTTTGTTTTTGGCATAATTTAGTGGGACTGTTGAAATTTTGTTGAACTTAAAATTGAACTCAAAATTGGTAAAATTTTAAAACAATTGATTTCGTAAATTATGACAGTGTGTTTGAAGAGTTTCTTGAATGAGGCCAAAACACATATCCTGCTACTTTTATAAATAGTTAATCTTTTTGTTATTCTATATAAGAAAACAATTTTGTATCCATTAGAAAAATCTTAAAACTGTTTTGTAATTTACAAGACTGTTATTTCTGTACCACCAGTGGTAATGAACTAATTAGTTGGGCTAAAAGTTTTATCCCAATTTTCATAAAACCATTTCAAGTTTATAAAAGGTTTATGAAGCGAATTTTCTATGAAAAATTGTTCAATAAACCTGTTATTCGTTCACAATAACAGCAATATTTTCACTTGGAGTTTACAATTAAGCAACAATTTTTTTCGCAACCACACATATTTTCAATTAAGAAAACGTTTCCAGATTTTGCCCACAACAATATGACTTATTTTTAAAAACATTTTGTTAAAATTTGCATTCAAAACTAAATAAAATAGTTATTAACGTCATTTATAATTTTCTACAATTGTTGTTGAAGAAGCTTACTACATTTTTGTCGAAAAATTAAAGTAAAATATATGAAATGCTTTGGGAAGAAAATCCATTGCTACCATTGTGCAAAAATGTTTTAATAGCACAGTGCAACACGAAAAAAAACCATATACGGACACCACTACGTGATAAGAGACCAAAAAAAAAGACCCGTGTCTCCCAGTTTTGACCAAAGTCATGCACTTTTTCTTTTATGGGCCCCCAAACAACGGTTTGCAAGATATGAAAATGAGAAAATTATAACTTTTTTGCAAAAATGATACCGAGGCCCATAAAAGAAAAAGTGCATGACTTTGGGCAAAACTGGGAGACATGGGTCTTTTATTTTTTGGACTTTTATCACGGAGTGGTGTTTGTATATGGTTTTTTTTCCATGACTTAAAAAATTACACACAGCGTAGTTAAATTTTTTTTAAATTAATAACTTTAGGCCCGTTTTCACAACTTACCGATAGCTAAAGACAGGATTTTATCGGCCGTATAAAAATTGTTCCACTATTACAACTACTCTTTCACCTGCCAGTTAGGATGTACCTTAATTTACTTTATCGCTCACTTTAGGTTGAAGTAGTTTTAATAATGGAACACTTTTTATAAGGCTGCTTAAAGTCTACTTTTAGCTATCGGTAAGTTGTGAAAATGGGCCTTAGATTTTTATTTTTAAGGAGTGAAACTTGGCTTCCCTTTTCTATGCCCATTTCATACTGGACATCACCACCAACATCGTTTTTTTTAAGCTTCAAATGTTTAAAATGCATTTGAAACGATTACCAAAACAATATCCCGGAAGTAAAACATTTAAATTAATTTCAACAGAATATACCGATTTCAAAGTACAATTTGCGTTATGGTTAAAGAGTTACGGATAACTGATAGGATTTACATACACATATAAGTGCTTCTGTAAAACAGTTTATTTATTGCTTACAAACTTTATGGCCAGTATAGAAAAAGCTAAAACAAATTTTTTATTGTTATTTTTAAATCCTCAGATAAACAGCAAGCCTACGGCAGTCTATTAAAAACAATGTTTGTTGGTTTCATTTAGATTTAAAATAAGACATTTCATAAAAAACATTGTGTATTATTTTAAGCAACAAAAATCGAGAAGGATATTCAGATAAAAATAACGGCAAACAACAGAAGTTGTTAAACCAATTATGTTTGTTAAACAAACCAAATGAAACTGGTTTAAAGAAATTACTAAAATACATACACATACACTCTCTCTCCCTCTATCTAGTATTTTACGAAAATAATGACAGGAAGGAGTCTTTTCTTTTCTGCACGATTTAAGTAAGAGATTATTTTGTCTTGGGAAAATGGTACCCCAAGTACATTACATAGTAATTTAATTTAAGTGCACACTCCTACATACATACATATGTATGTTTGTATATGAAGTTGACATCAGGATTATTCTTATAGCCCGCTTACAATACAATGCAATCTAGTAGATTTTATTTAAAATCTAGTGCGTTTACATTGTCCTGTTTTGATATTAGCAAGTTTGTTTTCATAAAAAAGACAGCTGCCTGGAAGTTTTTCATGTGATACATATCGGGTGATTTTTTAAGAGCTATAGGAAAGTTAAAAAAAAATACATACAATTCAGAAAAATTCATGAAATCTTTATTTGAATCGATAGCACGGTCCATATAATTTAATGTTTGAAGATTATTTCATGCAAATGTTGACCGTGACTGCGCCTCAAATGGTTCATCCGCTTAGTCCAAATTTGGCATACTCTTTCCAACATTTCGGCCGGTATCTCGTGAATAAATGCTTCAATGTAGTCTTACAATGCGCCAATTGAAGCGGGCATGTGTGTATAGACATGAGCTTTAACATAGCGCCATAAAAAATAGTCTAAAGATGTTAAATTGCACGATCTAGGCGGTAACCGGTCCCGAACGTGAAATAAAATGTTCACCGAACTCGCCTCTCAATAAGTCCATTGTTAAGCGTGGTGTGTGGCATGTGGCACCGTGTTGTTGAAACCACATGTTATGCAAGTCAAGCTCTTGCATTTTGGGCAAAAAAAAAGTTGGATATCATCTAACGGTAGCGCTCACCATTCACAGTTACGTTACGATTCGCATCATCTTTGAAGAAGTACGGTCCAATGATGCCACCGCACCAAACTGTGACTTTTTCTGGATGCATTGTTAGCTGTTGCAAGACTTCTGGCTGATCTTCACTCCAAAATCGACAATTCTGCTTATTAACGTACCCATTGAGCCAAAAATGAGTTGACCATACAATGGAAGAAGAGCGCGATGAGCTTTCTTAACAGAGCACGCATTTTGATAATAAAATTCAATAGTTTGCAAGCGTTGTTCGTTTGTATGACGATTCATGGTTAAATTATAGACCAAACTGAAGATGTTTGACAGTGAAACAAAACACGGAACGTACGTCAGCTGTTTAAACCAGTGTTGCCAAAAAGATAATAGCTAAAAAATCACCCATACAAACCTGCATAAGTGCATTTACACTTGTAATTTTCAAACTAGTTAGCAACCTACTTTCATAAACTATACCGTTTACATCAGCATTTTAGACAGTTAGAGCCGTACCTTAACAAGAGCGGAGGGCGGAACGTTTTCTTCCGCTTAGCTTTTACGCTGATATGCTATACCTTAACAAGAGCGTAAACGTTATCTCACAAACAGTAGTGTTAACTTTCTTTTTTAATAAAACCCACATAATATAAATAAAAAGATGAGAAAAAACCCCAAGATTGACAAAAAAAAAATAGCTAAATTGCCATAAACGTGTTGTCAAAATCGTATTTTCCAATTGCAAAGCGTTGACGCCGCGCCATTTAGGGATGCTTCATACAAATTGTATGGGCATGAGAATTTTTGACAGCTAGAAAACGCTTTCCGCTCTTGTTTAGGTATGGGTGTTAGGTTATTCTTGATGAAATGTCAAATATCACTTGCGTTGCCAGAACAAAATTTGAAAAAAACAGAGTTGTATTAACAAAAATTGGTTGTTTGTAACTAGTTTATCTCAAAAGCTAGCTACAAACGTATTTTTAATTTGTATGGATAAACAAGTTTCACAAACTAGTTTATCATCATAAACAACTGATAACCTGTGGTTGTAAATGCACTACAAGAATGAACATTGCCGTTTAATTTGTATACCCTTCTCCGAAGGTAAAAGGGTAGATAAAACTTTGTCATTCCGTTTGTTATTTCCACTATATTGATATTAGACCTTATAAATATATTCTGGGGGCTTATGTGCAGCGAATTTGATTTAACGATGTCCGTCCGTCCGTTGGAATGAGTTTTCCGAAAACCCCGGGTATAATGGGGATTTGTTAGTTATATTTTTATGTCACATATAGTCCGGAATCGTTTGCTATTGAAACTCAGCCTGATCGGTCCATACATGACTGAGATTTGAGCAAAAAGAAACCACGTCTGCCTCTCATTTTTGCCAAAATTTCTTTGTGGGCGAGATGGGACAAGAAAGTGTTGCATTCCCCATAAAAAGACATTCTAAATTTCTGTATGTCTGGAGAACGTTTTATTTTTGATGTAAATGTTATTTTTCCCTTGTGCAGGGAAGTAAGTTTTAGCACTATATCAAAAATCCATAGATGGTTTACTACTAGATTTTAAGTAGATTTCTTAAAAATGTAGCCACGAATTAGTTTTTATTTTGTTTGGAAAATGTAGAAAAAAAACCGCTAGATTTGCTCGAAATCTTGTAAGTTCTAGATTTTGTTGAAGTATTAAAGGCCTAATACAGTATAAAAAAAAGAATGTTAAAACAAATCAGTTGTTAATCGTCCATCTGAGCAAAATATTATTCGAAAACAAGTAAAAGTGCAATATTCCGCTGCGCCGTATCTTTAGTATCTTCCACCGGAAGTAAAAAATATTTCTGAATTTAGACTTCTATCGTAAAATTATAAGCCAATATTGATAAAAACTGATGTCACAGTATTATAATTAGCTGTGGTTTCAGGCGTGTTTAAGACTTTAACAGAAGTACTCTTTATATAAAGTCCATGGTCAATTATGGACCAATCCTTACGAAATGTAGTAGTATGGTTTCTGATCTCATGAAGCTACACTAGCGTTAGTCATGACGGTTTGAGGTTTACTAAAGTGCTTTTCGTGAGTGGTATTTATATGAGGCGTATAGTAAATTACAGACCGATTTTCACACAATTGATTATTAAGTATGATTTCCAGTCATATAAAAAGAGTTTCTGCAAATTTAAGTAATAATCGTTGCGTTTCGCCAACATTTTATGTAAGTTAGTAATTTTTTTTTTGGGGGGTTTTGCTACATTTAGGTTCATAAGCCCTTTTTTACTAAACTCAAACTGCTTAGGAGCACTAAAAACAATTTGACACCAATATTGTTCTATTCTATTGAGTTGTTCGTGTGTTTTGAACAGACGTGCTTGCAACAAAAAGACGGAAATAGCTTAATCGATTAAGCATTACTCAAGGACCCTGAATATATGTACTTTATGGGGTCTTAGATAAGTATTTAAAAACATTCACACGGAATGACAAACTTGGCAAATTTACCCTTAATTACCACTTTTAGTGAAAGGTTTAAAAAATTCACATTCCAAACTCTTTCATAAACAATGCGTAACCTTTGTTCTAGTATTTACACAGAAAGAAAAACACTCGCGATAAATCAAGTTTTTATGATTACTTTAGGTACGAGTCGTACTCAAAAATTCAAGGACGAATAACACTAAAACGTACCCAAAACAATCCTAAATGGGATTACTTTCGAAAATCAATCTTGAAATTTCTTGAAATAAGTATTAAATTCTTCAATCAAGTAAAAAAAAGATTTAACTTTTCGTTGTGTTTAAGCCTCCGGCTTACACATGTTTTGATTTTGTATACACATTGAAAAAAGATCTGGCCAGACTCATGTGTACCATGAAGGATTAAAAAGTTAATTTGAACTCTTGCTTCTCATTTAGTTTATATATTTGGTTAAATATGTACATAAGATTTCTAAAGTAAAAACCATATCGGGCATGATGTTGGTAATACGAGTAAGCGGTTCGGGATAAAATCAACTTAATAATACTTGAATCAAGCGCATTTTGAGATTGATTCAATCTTAGTTTTAAGTAAAACAATCTGATTTTCCTATTATTTCAAGTACGGCAACCTATACAATTACATTGTGCGATTGTATGCGTTGTATGAATTTTACATATGTTTTTGTTAATGTTATAAAATTCTCTTCTACGTGTGTGCACACGTACGTAATAAAAGAGTATAAAAGAGAATAATAGAGAAAAAAGAAAACGCGGCGCCCTGATTTTGCTGATCGCAGGTGTAAAGTATAAAATTTGTATTCGTAAGCGCGAATCATTTTCAAACCTCTATTCAAGCATGCAAAAAAAATTAATTTTTGCCATCAATAATACTCGAAGCAGACTTTGTTTAGTGATTTTTTAGAAAATGTTCTCCCAAATGCTAGTAGGGCTACTTTCTATGCTATTGCATAATTAAAAAACAAACAAAAAAAAAAAAAAAAAAACAATAAAAACTAATAAAGAATCATAAAACGAACAAAAGGAAAATTAAGCTAAATAAAATAAAATTTGCTCGTTTTTGCAGTTGTATTGTACTCGTGTTGATTTATTTTGCTGTTAATGTATTAACAATAAACAAGTTTTATTATCCTGTCGATAAATTCACTCTCATAAATATGAAAATGTTCATTACAAAAGAAAAGCACAAGAGAAAGGACAACAAACATTCCTTAACACTTAATCGTTTACACAGAATGTTAAATAGATAAATAATTTTTAATATTTCTAGTTAGGCTTGAGTTCATCAAATTTAATGTTCATTAAATTTTTTTTACTGAAGGAAGCAATTTTTTACAACATGAAATTTTTTTATTAAAATTTATTGATAATTTTCTTGGCAGAGGATGGGCTCGAACCTGGGTTGAATATACATTAGACTGGTCGCAATTTTTTTTTTTTTTAAATTTAATTGTTTGCGCTGCTTAAAATATGAGGTTTGGTGTAAGAAATCATGATCTAATTTTTCAGGTCAATCCGACGGTGCCTAGCTGTGCCGGGTGGGGCCCAAAGTTCCCCATATTATAAAAAAAAACATCTTTTCTATCAGATCTTTATAGTTATACTAGTTGAAAAGCCGAAAATCAAAAAAAAACGTTTTACCTTTCTTAAAGTAAATTTTATTGCGTAATTTCGGTTTTTTTTAGTTTTTCAATAAGCTAAAGCGTTTTTGAGTTGCGCGAACATATGTATATATATCTATACAATTTATAATTTCTTAGTATGTCAGGATGTTTGCATGTATGTCCTATTCTTTCCGCAACTTTCTGAAGCCATCTGATGACATAGGAAGCTGAAATTTGGCACACTTGAAGTACTTTCTCTGCGGAAGATCGTAACGAAGCAATATTTTTGATTTTCGGCTTTTCAACTAGTATAACTATAAAGATCTGATAGAAAAGATGATTTTTTTATAATATGGGGAACTTTGGGCCCCACCCGGCACGGCTAGGCACCGTCGGATTGACCTGAAAAATTAAAGCATGATTTCTTACACCAAACCTCATATTTTAAGTAGCGCAAACAATTAAATTTAAAAAAAAAATCGCATACAAGATGCGACCAGTCTAATATACATGTTTCAAGAATCACCACATCCTTTCATCAGAATTCTTTGAGTTCTAACCTCTCAAACGTCAATCTTTAACCAGTGGTAGTGGTGGTTCGAAATTTGCTGTAATTATCATTTTTCAATTTATTTACATGTTGCCTCCTCTTTCATCGGTTTTTTCGTATTCTTTCTGTCAAGACTTTGTCTTGAAAACTGGAATACATTTGTTAATTATGTTTTTTGTCGATATTTTATTTGTACAACTTGAAGTACAAATGCAAACATTAGAGCTTGTGTCTTAGCTATTTTAAGAACAGTTGTGATTTTTTTTGAACTGTTAATTTTTGATATTTCTAGTACGGCTTGAGTTCATCAAATTTAATTTACACTAAATTATTTTTACTGAAGGAAGGAATTTTTAACAACATGAAATTTTTTTATTAAAATGTATTAATAATTTTCTTAACTGAGCTGGGGCTCGAACCTGGGTGGAATTTTCATGTTTCAAGACTCACCACACATTCTTTCATCAGAATTCTTTGAATTCTATAAATAACGAAAATATTTAGTTAAATTACTTGATATATTTTGAAAGAAATTAAAGAAAAAAAAGTTTTGTCATAATAAAGTTAAAACAAAAATTCTTTAAAATATAAAAAAAATCGTAAAGGTATTTAGCAGTGTCCTTGTCAAATTTTCCACTGCGAAATGCATAGATGAAGTGCAAAAGCAAAAAAATTTGCTTCTTGAATTAGCAGTTTAAAATTTTCAGTTAGAGCGTGCTCTATTTTGAACTGACAAACCATCTTGCATCAGCTGTTTAGGAAGTAATTTGTTAGCGGCGGCAAATATAAGTACACTAAAATCTTTTTTTTTTACACATATTCTTAATAAACCAATATTTAAAATTTACTGAAATATAATTTAAAGTAAATATACATATAAACATAAATCCTTATATAAATTAATTTTAATAAAGTTTAAAATTTAAAAAATATATAATTTTTTTTTCAAAATGTTACTATAATCTTTTTACGTGTTTAATTGAGGAAAGAACTAAAACTAAGAGACTTAACTATTTCTATACTTAATTTATATTATGTGGGGTTCTGCTTCTCTCTGCCACCGTTATACGTGCGCTACAGGTAAGTTGGTCAACAGCTACTGCTCGATGCAGTTATTTGGAAATTACTTTATTTTGCCAGACATACCGTCAGCAGGTTTTAATGCAATCAATTTATTGGGAGCGGAAGTTCCCACAGTTTGGCAATACGAAAGTGTCATTTATTGGATTACCATTTTTACCGTACAGGGTGTTAACTCTTCCCCCCTTAAACTCAACTGCGTCCTCGCTGTTTATGGTATAAGAGCTTTTAAGTTGATCTTTGTTGTCCACGACTGTAACCTTGAGTTTCTTGTTCTTCGTTGTATATGTCTTGTAACAGATTAGGCCAATGGCTATGATGAAAACTATGAGGTTAGTGATCAGTCTCGTACCATATATGTATTTGATTGATGAGATTTCTTCTGTGTTTGTCATGTGTAATTCTTTCAGCATTTCTAATGATAAGACTTCTTGGAATATATTGGTCGAATTTGTAGACTGAGCTATAGCTCGTAATGGCTTAGCTGAAGTTATCTCTTTAGTCCAGTAAGTTTGATTTTGGATGATTATTGTTGAGTTCTTGTGGTGTATTAGGAAGGTTCCTCTCAATGATATGGTTTTGTTATCTATTTGAATTTCTCCGTTGTGGTTGTTGAGCAGCAGAATGATTGTTGATATTTCTTCTACTAATGGTAGGTGTTGGTTGTTGATTGTTGTGCACTAAGATGGTACACGCAAAGAAAAAACATGGTTGTGGTAAACATATTCTAATAGCAACATATTATGATAAGAATTATGAATGTAGCCACCATATTAAGATTATTATTTAATCATATTATTACTAAATATACTCGTAATAGGACATCATAATATTTTTCCCTTAATCATATTATTATTCTGTTAATCATACTAAGTTAAGAAGTAATCAAATTATTGTCATGTTAATCATAATAAGCTAAGAAATTAATCATATTATTGTCATGTTAATCATAATAAGCTAAGAAGTAATCATATTATCATCATGTTAATCATAATAAATTTAGAAGCAATCATATTATGATACAGCACCTTTCATAGCTGTCATAAAAATACAAAATAAATTAAAATATTTTTGAATCGATTTTTTATTTTGTGGCTTTTTACAATTTTTCTTAATGTTAATCAAATAGCGGAGTTCAATATAAGGCTTGCAAAAGAGCAAATAAAAAATCTGTGGTTTTCATGGGCAACCGCGTGTGTCCATTTTTTCGATTTTAAGATGTTGATGAAATATCGTAGCACTTTTATAAAATATAACGAACTCTCTGTGTGTTCTGTTGTTGGATTTTACAAAAAAACTATGATATTTTGCATTTGCACTATTACATCACTAATACTTGAATGAACTCCGTTAATATTTAAATTTTTTTAATTTCTTTAGACTTATTTTTTTATGGAATTTTATCTTTTAATTGTTTAACCGCTCACAAATAAAAAAAACGACACAACTTCTTCAAAATTATTTTACAAATGGCGCTAACATAATATGATTAGAGTAAAAATAGTTTGATTGCATCTCTAACATAACATGATAAATGTATAGAAAGTTATCATGATATGGCTATTAAATATCATGATATGGTTGTAAGAAATATAATATGTTTAGAAAGTTATCATAATTAAGTTGTTAGAAAAATAATTATTTTTCGCTCAACAATACTCAAATTCATAATTGCGATAAACATTGATATGTTTACAGTAACTATAATATTGTTGATATTAAATAAAAATAACAATTATTTGTGTACGACAACAATATATTGTTACATTAAACATAGTGTTGTTGCTGTAACCATGCGTAACTCTGCGTGTAAGCTTTTAATTAATTAAGGTAGACAGTTTGAATTAGTTATATTAACAATATCTGCAGTTTTACATATTGATAAATTGTTCAGTGTTTTACATTCATTCTTAATTCCTAATACCTGTTGATTACATGTTATTATATCCTTAAATGGTAATTTTATACTAATATTTCCTTTCTTTACTGATTTTACAAGGTATCTCTTACAATCTATTTTGTTTGTATTAGGTAATGATATTACATATATTAGAGTAGAACGATTAGAAGCAATTTTTACTTCGCTAAACTCTAGTGCTTCAATTAAATTAGTAAAAGGAATGTCTTCTTTTTCAAAAAATTGTTTAGTTAGATTAATTTCTAAATTTGATAATATAATATGTATAGAATAATCTATTTGGACTAATTCTTCTTTAATTATTTTTAATTTTCTTTCTAATCCAATTATAATTTGTTTTTCATATATGTCTGTTGACTGTATAGTATTACGTAATTTGTTAGTTATTTTCGTAATCTCGTCTTAATTATTCATTGTTTGTTTATTTATTGTTACTTGTCTATCGTTATTTCTTATTAAGTTATTTGTCTTATCGTCTATTAATTGAAAGTCGTCGTGGTCAGGGGTGCCCGCAAGCCACTTCCATGCAGTTCCTAAAATGTCTAAGAATCTTTTTTGTAGTCTTGGTTGAAGTGCGCTGAGTATATTTTTGGCTTGTATTATGTCGTGCTTTAGATATATGTAGCTACTGTCTTTAGAAGAAATATGTTCATCTAATGTTTTTTCAATATCTGCTATAGCTTTTTGGTATTCATCTTATTCAATTATGTGAATAATTTTAAATGTACCAGTTTAAAGTTTAGCTGTCCCCGTTTCTATAGTTATGATTTGCGAGTTAGTGTAGTCTAGGACTTGAGTCTCAGCGAGAGTTGCTGCAATTATTGATATAAAATTCAGAAGTCGTCCGTAGTCCTTGGAATTCGTCATGTTGTCCTGATTAATCCCTTATGAACAATTCTACCTTTGGTTGTAACAATAGTGCTATTTCTATTTTCTGTAACTATTTCTTCTTTGTATCCATTTGAAAGTTTATCTCCTACTCTTTTTTTTGCTCTGATGAATATGACGTCGCCTGGATTATAACTATTAAAATCGTGCCTATTCTTGTTATAAAAGCTTAGGTCCTTTTCTTGTTTTTCAATAAGTCTTTGAATGTTTTCATTTCTGTTTTGTTGGATTAGTCGTGGGTCGGTTGTGACTCTTCTTCCGAAGAATACTTCTATTGGTTTTGTTTGGTGGTGGAGTGGATTGAATAGTTATATTTATGTATTGATTTTTCTAATAGGTCTTGAAATGATGTGTGAATTCTTTCTGCTTTTGTACATCTAATTATTTCGCTAATAGCCTTTTTACACTGATCAACATCTAACATCTACCATCAATTTCCCACCATTTGCGAAGATGTTAACATCTTTCCATAAGAAATACATAGGGCTAAAAAACAACATCTTTCAACATCTTTAAAATATGTTCCTATCTCATTTTATTCCACTCTACATCTTTCGATTATTTTAGTGTCATCACTATAAAAGTGTCAATAAGTTCTATTATTATTGTGGCATCACTGACAAAATGGAAGTTGCTTTGAAAGCAGCGTTACCATTTGTCAAGTTTTATATCTTAATGCAATGCTTTTTTGTTAAGTATTTTTTATATTTTTAAACAAATTGAACTTCAAATACATTTTTGAGTTTTCTTTTTAAATGTTGGCACTTTTGTGAGAAAAAAAACATTTTTAATTTAATAAATTTTTTTTTTCAAATATGGTGACATTTTTGTTTGATGGCAGATGTTAGATGTGAGCAATGTAAACGAGTGTTTCACATTTTCTACATCTTTGATGATAGACGTTAGATGTTGATCAGTGTAAAAACCCTATAAGGGTGGAGTGAAATCTTTCGATTTGACCATTTACTGTGCTTGTAAAGGGTGGTTAAATTGTAAGGGCCGATGTTGAATGTGAACCACACCTAAACGCCAAGTTTTTTTCCGAATTTTATTTGACATTTCTCTATTTCAGACTTACTCAATTTGAACCTGGAGAGATACACAATCCAAAAACGTGTTAAAGTTATCCAGACTTATTATGAAAATGGGCGTTCAAATCAAAATGCATATCGTGCACTTCGTGATTTTTTTGGTCAATTTGATCGTCCAAATGTGCGTACAATCGCAAAAATCGTGGAAAAATTCGAGCAAACCGGGTCTGTAGAAGATGTGAGAACACCAGTGCATGCTCGTACTGCAGGAAATATTGCTGCTGTTCGCGATAGTGTGGCTGAAGAGCCGTCCACCTCAACTCGTCGTCGTGCCCAACAATTGCACCTCTCACGCTCGTCGTTGATGAACATTATGCATTAAGACTTGCATTTACACGCTTACAAGGTGCAATTGGCTCAAGAACTAAAGCCTCTTGACCATTCCAAACGTCGTCAATGGTCAGAATGGTGGCAAGAAATGGCGACAGTGGATGATAAATTTTCGAAGAAAATCATCTTCAGTGATGAGGCACATTTTCACCTCAGTGAATTCGTCAATAAGCAGAATTGCCGCATTTGGGCGAATGAGAATCCAAGAGTGATTGTCGAAAAACCAATGCACCCACAAAGAGTGACTGTTTGGTGCGGTTTATGGGCTGGCGGCATCATCGGGCCGTATTTTTTCCAAAATGAGGCCGGTCAGGCAGTTACTGTGAATGGTATTCGCTATCGTGAGATGATAACGAACTTTTTATGGCCCGAATTGGAAGATATGGATGTGGACGATATGTGGTTTCAGCAGGACGGTGCCACTTGCCACACAGCTAACGAAACAATGGCTCTTTTGCGCAACAAATTCAATTGCCGTGTTATCTCACGTAATGGCGATGTCAATTGGCCGCCAAGATCATGTGATTTGACACCGTTGGACTTTTTTCTTTGGGGTTATTTGAAAGAAAAGGTGTACGTCGATAAGCCAGCAACAATTCAAGAGCTAAAGGATGAAATAATTCGGCACATTAACGGCATAGAACCTCCATTATGCCTCAGGGTCATCGAAAATTTGGACCATCGGATGGAGGTGTGCCGCCGTGGTCGCTGCGCCCATTTGGCCGATATTTTGTTCCATACATAATTGAGTAATACCAATATATCATAATAAAATAAAATTACAATAATTTCCTAAATAGTTTGTGTTTTATTCAAAATCAACTTAACCACCCATTATATGGTGGGGCTTTAAAAATTTCTATATTAAATTGATCTTCTACCAGATGTATTACAGGGGCTGAACTTAATGCTTTTTCGTAATCTATTATAATTTTTGGCTGTATTATGTCTTGCGTTGCTCTGGATTTTATGACTCTTATCTGTGCATATTTTGAAAACTTGTCTATAGCTGTTAAGATTTTATGTTTATGTGTGTGATAGATATCTAAAGCTACGTTCACACCTATTAAATATTTGACGTCCTACACGTAACCCCTAGCGTTATTAAAGAATAATTTGCTTTTGCTAAACGTTTGGCTTGATTAAAATCCATTAAAGAGTTTCTAAATTACACTAAACAATTCTCTTCTTAAAAATAAAGATTAGTAAGTGAATAGAACTTGTCAAAAATAAAGCTTAAGTTTGTTCAATTTATTGGTCACGCTTTTTTTGGATTTTTTCGTCAAATATTTGTTAGGTCTGAACATACCTTAAGTAAACGATTTGTCCTGCATATTGAGGTATAGGGGTAGCTTGTAATATGGGTTTTGGAGGGTGACGCACGTACTTTTGCTCTTTACAAATCTTACACTGCTTAATGATTCTGTCAATTTTTGCTTGCATATTTGGAAAATAAATTTTTTTTAAGATTTGTGCTTTATTCTCGCGTCCATTTCGATGAGCGCGTTTGTGTTCCTTTAATATTTCGTTTTCCTGCTGTGTTTCGTCAGTTAAGTCAGTCACTATGTTCCGTGTAAATCTTACTCTGTAGTTGCTAAAGTATTCGGTAAAAATTTTTTGTAATTACCTGGTGTACGTTCATCAGAATAGATACCGTTTGTAACAGATGGATTAAGATATTGCTTGAGATAATTGGTTAAATTCTCATGATTAAATACTTGTTCTGTAATGATATGTCTATGGTATGTGGGAAACGTAATTTGGAAGTGATGTGAAGGAAACTCGTCAATTTTGAAAAATATTTGATTTTTAAATACATTTTTTGGTTCATTTGCAAAAGGTATTAGATTATGTGGAGAGCTGTCGTCACTATGTACAGTATCTTCTAGGGAGCCAGTCTCGTGTTCACTTGAAGTTGGTAGTAAGTTTATTTGAGGGGGCCTCGAAAGTGCGTCTGCGACGACATTTGATTTTCCTGGTTTGTAAAATAAATCGTAATTGTGTTCCTCTAAGATGGCTTGCCATCTCTTCATTTTGTTATTGTTATTTTTGCTGCTTAGTGCGTAAGTAAGAGGTTGGTGGTCTGTATAAATATCCACTTTAGCGCATCCATAGAGGTAGTTTGTAAGTTATTTAATGACCAGATGATCGCTAGCATCTCCTTTTCGTTGGTAGCGTAGCTCTCTTCTGTTTTGGTAAATGTGCGGGATATAAACATTATAGGTCTGTCTTCTTGAGAAAGGACTGCTCCGATTGCGTAACTGGATGCGTCTGTGGTTAATTGAAATTTTTTGGAATAGTCGGGATATGAGAGCATAACTTCTTCGGTAGTAACTGTATTTTTGAGTTTTTGAAATGCATTGTGTGCTTCTTCATTTACAGATATTTGCAATTTTTTTTAATGATTTTTGGACACGCGTCCATCTTCCCCTCTTAAAAGGAGTGTAAGGGGTTTTGCCAATTTCGCATAATCCCTTATAAACCGACGATAGTAGCCTGAGAGTCCTAAAAACGAACGAAGATCCTTAAGAGTTTTAGGTACTGGGAAGTTAACTATTGACTCAATTTTTTTTGGATTTGTTTTGAGGCCATTTTCAGATACTATAAATCCTAAAAATTCGACTTCGGATTTCATGAACTCGCACTTATCGAGTTGAACTTTAAGGTTTGCTGCTTCTAAAACTTGAAATATTATTTTGAGGTCATTGAAATGGTCTTGTTGAGTTTTACTAAATATTATGATGTCGTCATAATAAAGCATCTTTTTCCTATATGATCCCTTAAAATGTCATCAAGAGCTCTTTGAAATATGGAAGCAGCATTCTTGAGACCAAAGGGTAGACGGGTGAATTCATACTTCCCGTTATTAACCGAGAAAGCTGTCTTTTCTGCATCTGATTCTTTTAATAGAATCTGATGGAAGCCATTTTTCAGGTCGAGTACCGAAAAGAATTTATTTTTGCCTAGTTGGGATAAAACTTCGCCAATTTCCGGAATCGGATATCTGTCTGGTATTGTAATTGCATTTAATTTTCTATAGTCGATGACTATACGATATTTTTTTTCTCCTGATGCATCTGATTTCTTTGGGATGATCCATACGGGCGAATTGTATAGAGATCTAGATGGTCGTATAATACCGTCACGTAAGTATTCGTTTATTTGTTTTTCTACGTGACCTTTGAGACACATAGGGCAAGGGTAACATTTTGTATAAACCGGATTGTCTGAAGTTGTTCGTATTTGGCCTTTTACTGTAGTAGTAAAAGTTAATTTTTCATCTGGATCACAAAAAATTGCTTTATGATCAATTGTTAGTTTTTGAGATTTTCTTTTTGGATTTGGTTTAAATGTTCTGATCGTATATTAATATGATTGACATTCTGAGAAATTTGTTGTTTTAATTCTATTTTTAATTTATTTTTTATTGACATGTAGCTATCTTTTGTGTAAATCACGGCGTTTAATTCTTTAAGTGAATCATTTCCAATTATGGCATGAAATGATTTTAGAGTCGGGAGTAAGAAAAATTTTATATTAGTATCTTTTAATCCGAAAAGATTTGCAAAGGTATGGTGAGTAATTTGGATATGTCCTCCAATGGAATTTGCATAAAAGGGAGTTCCGTTTCTAATAGCTTTTTTTACTAGGAAGGGTTGCACATAATTTTTGTTTGAGCCGGTGTCGATTAGAATTTTAATGATTTCTCCATTACCGAGTTTACAATAAATGTAAGGCAATGAAGAGTTATTCATTCTAAAAAATGAATATCTGTGAGATCTAGTTTTTCATTAAAGCCGGAACAAAGGTTTTGTTCCTCTGTTTCGTAGTCTTTGGTAGAATTGGTGTATTCGGGAAAAGATTGATCAAATTCTTGATCAAAATAACTTTGTGAGTCTTGATATTGTTGTAATTCTATATTAAAGTTTCTTTGTCGGTTATCATTATGAAGTTGCATAAATTGTGCTGGCCTTTTACCATGAAATGCGTCATTTTGTGCAGGTCGGTTCATATAATTTATCTTTCTGGTTTGCATGCTTTGGTCTATATCCATCATTTCGGGTTTTGGTTGCGGTTTAGGAGCAATTGGTCTAGGTGGTGCGAAATAATGTTGTTGCGTATTAACATTTGGATGGTAACGTTGCTGAGTATGAACTATCGGTTCGTTTAGGAATTGTCTAGGTGGTAGAGGAGGGTAAAAGGGTTGTTGTTGATAAAAATGTCTTTGTCTAAAATGGTTGTGGATGACATTTGTTTTTGCGTATGGGATGTTGTATGTTCGGTTGTACCGTATTTTTTCTATTAAAGTTGTTTCTGAAAGCTTGATTTTCGAGTTTGAGCCAAAGTTGGAGGGCTTGTGGTAGATCTGTCGGTTCTCTCATTCCGAGTAATCTCAGAAGATCACCATTAAGACCCCGTACAAAAGTGGGAAGGGCTTTATTGCGGTAAGTTTGTATGAGAAGATTTAGGGATTCTGGCCCAGCGTCTAAGCAGGATAACTTATTTCATATTAAAGAAAAATGTGAATATACTTTCTGATAGAATTCTTGGGTGGTTAGTGTCTCTTGTGTTAGCGCAGTCATCTGATATTCTAAGGTGCTAAGATCGCGCTTATCACCATAGTGGTTTGTCAAACAGCGAGAGATAGCGATCCAATTTAATGGCGTGTTATAAGATTCTAATACTACGTCTGCATTCCCTACGATTTTGTTTCTTATGACGGTAAGAATACCATAATATCTTGCTGTTCCTTGTACATTTGAGTAAATTTCTATTATCCTATCTACACTTTTTTTCCATGACCCGAATTCTCCAGGTTCCCCCGAGAATTCGCGAAGACTCCTTACAATGTCTGGGATTTTTTCTAGTTCACTAATATTTCCGCTAGTAACTGGTTGGTCAATTTCTATTGCACTTTCTGTATTCTGTGTCAGTTTTTCTTGCACTAATCTGTCAACTAATTGCTTAATATGGTCGTCATGGTCCCTATTTGCCTGTCTGTCTGTGATTTGTCTTGGTATGGTTCCAGTATTATTCAGAACGGGTGGTCGTTCTAAATTATCAGGGTTAGACATTTTTAAAAACTGTTACGCTTTTCTTTTCACTTTAAATTTTAGATAATTTGTTTGTAGATGTTTTTTTTTTTTATTTCAATTTTAATTATCTTTTATAACTTAACTTAACTTAAACACTATGCTTACATATATATATCCACACGAAGCCGGTGAGATGGTCCTTTTTGTTGATACACTACTACGGGTCTGCAACGGTTCTCTGGCGTGGTTTCCTGCGGACGGACACTACAGGATGCTGAATGGGTTTATAGATGATATTAAGTTGGTGTGGTGTTTATCTAAGCGACGTGCTTCTTAAGAACGATTTAAACTTGTTCACTAATAGTTTTTATTTTTAACACTTAAATAACTTTACTGGCGTGCTTTTGAAGACGTCTTACAGTTTTTTTTTTTTTTTTTTTTTTTGTTTTTTTCACACGTTCACTTTATATCACTACAACCACGTTAGGCGCCAATTAATTTTATTAAAGTTTAAAATTTAAAAAAAATATAATTTTTTATTCAAAATTTTACTATAATCTTTTTACATGTTTAATTGAGGAAAGAACTAAAACTAAAAGACTTAACCATTTCTATACTTAATTTATATTATGTGGGGTTCTGCTTCTCTCTGCCACCGTTACACGTGCGCTGCAGGTAAGTTGGTCAACAGCTACTGCTCGATGCAGTTATTTGGAAATTACTTTATTTTGCCAGACATACCGTCAGCAGGTTTTAATGCAATCAATTTATTGGGAGCGGAAGTTCCCACAGTTTGGCAATACGAAAGTGTCATTTATGGGATTACTATTTTCAACGTACAGGGTGTTAACTTATACGGGTGTGTTCTAGAATCCGAATCCACTCGGAAGTGGATTACTTAAACATTTTTGGTGTTCTGCATATCACATCCACATGATTTTATTCGTTTTCAATTAGAGTAGTAATGGGTTGGTGAAAGTAAAACGAATTGACTTTTATTCTTATGCATATGTGATAACATTTTTAACAAAAAAATAAATTTTGTTTTTAGCTTAAAATCTTCTTTATCCAATTAAATCAAGAAGTTATCGTTATCTAAAACGCAAAAGGCCTTAACCAACCATTAACTTTAAATCAAATTTTTCATTGAGTATAATGTAATTATTGCTCATTTTTATGGTTTTTTATGTTATTTTCAGACAATTTGTTTTTTTTTAATCGATTTAGCGATCTCAAATTAATTTTTGGGTTTTGCAATTTTTCCCGAATTTTAGCCATGTTCGCAATAGAAGCGATTTGCTTCTGTAAGTTTTCTGATTCTTTACAGCTTTCACGATTTTTAATAAATTGTAGACTTTTCTATCATGCCGCTGTTGGCAAATTTTTGCGAGTCCCGCGAATTTAACAATTTTTACCGAATTTTCGCCATTCCTGATAGTCTTAATATTAAACATTTTCAAGAATTTTTGCAATTTTTTTTTTTGTTATTTTCCGACATTTTGTTTTTTTTAACCCATTTAGCGATTTCAAATAAATTTTAGTGTATGTTTAAATGTATGCAATTTTTTGCGAATTTTAGCCATGTTCGCGATAGAAGCGATTTTTCCTGTGATTCTTTACAGCTTTCACGCTTTTTAAAAAATATTAGATATTTCTATCATGCTGAGGTTAGCAAATTAGCGATCTTAAGTTCAACAAAAGTTTTTTCTAAGATAAACGTCGAATACACAAAAACATGCGGATTTGAGAAAACCAATTTATGAATTATGTGGATTTAACAAATTTTTCGTTTTCAATTCGAGTCGAAACCTAGAACATACCTGATAATTTTCTAAAACGAAGGTGCAAAAGCAAAAATTATAAACATTCTTTTAAATTTTGACAGGCATTTGCAAAATACATGTGTGACAGTACCTTAAAAAAGTAGAGTGGTGTAAGCAAACCTTAAGGTAACATCTGCTGCTTATTAGCTTAAATTGTTTTTTTTTTTTATAAAAGACAAACATAAACAAATTCGAGCTCGATATGAATAATTTTGACCTCGATTTTGGCAGTGATTATCGTAGTAAAGCCCAAATTTGATTCTATGATAATTCATTATATTGGAAATTTTTGGATGAAAGTTTAGACAGTTGAACGAATTAAGTTTTTAATTATCACTGCTCAATTTTAACTAAACCCACTGCTTAACTATAACGGTAACTTGACGATTAACTTGGCCCGTGTTAAAACGAAATCGTCAATAAAAAATTATGTTTGTGTTAGATCATGGTCGGTTGGATTCTAAAAATGTGAATATCATAAATATTAAAACTATTTCAGTACCTACTGTTATCTGGACAATTTCGAAATAAGGTGGCTCTACTTCTACAGCAACAAGTCTTTCATTTACTGCCTGTCCACCGTTTTCGAACGAAAACTGCTTTCGTTAAACTTGTATTTAAGACAAAACCAATATTTTAAAATTTGTTTTTGATTTGACTGTAAGTTTGGCGATCGAAGTCTTCGTTTGAAAGCTAGGTGTCTGTCCTTTTAGTCAACAAGTTTTTGAAAAAATATGTATTGAATATTTTATTAAAAATCAGCTTAAACACGAGCTAAAAAAAATAAAATCAGTTCTAATAAAAAATTTAATCAAGTCAATAAAACGTTTACTTATATCAACAACATTACTGCAGAAAATGTTGTTAATATCAAAGAATATTTAATTGATAGCATTAATTTGTTTACTGGTGCAAATGTAATTAAATTTTTTATATGTGTGATAATGTTTTAATTAAAATCAATTTTTTTTCAGTGTTAAAAACTGGACATCGGCACTACATGGAGTTCGATTATAGAAAACCATAGTTTCCGATAAACTGATTTACTATTAAAGCAATTTCGACTTGTTTTGCATACTGGGAATGTTAATAAATTTTAAGTCTGCAAATTTTTAAGTACGTAAAAACCCCCTAAACGCACATTTAAAATCATTATCACTAATTTGTGTTTATAATTTTGATTCTAATTTTAAAATTTTCTTATTTATTTTTTTTATTATTGAATCTTTCTTGTCGAAAATTACAATATGTATTCAAAGCTTAATCCTAGTTGCTATTTTTTCAGTTATTACCAATGTAAAGGCAAATTTTCTGCTAGGCTCAAAGTGTCGGTTCTTTTTAGCCTCTGGTGACCTTCCCGGGCGAGGTAGTTAGGATGTACCACAAATTTGTCACAGACGATTTGTCGTATTATACTAGACTGGTTTCATTGTAGCTTCTGGATGTTTGATGCGCATGCAGTACCCCATAATTTGTTACCATAAATTCATAGTGGTTTTATGCTAAACCTGTATAAGAGAACTTTGTTGTCTAAGGAGAAATGGAATCACGAGACCATGTCAAGCGGGTATCTGTATGAATTCCAAAGTACTAAACATGATTTTCTACCGGAGCAGTGATGTTATTTATTTTTACTGCTTGGCACGTTTGTCTTCTGAGCGTGAAGGTTAAGTTTTTTTTTTTTAAATTTTTTTTTTTTTTTTTTTTTTTATTTTATTTTTTTTTAATTCCCTACGCTAATCCCCGCGAAGCTTGACGCTTGTCTGCAGGAAAGAAACCAGAGTCTCTGGCGGGAATCGAACCCGCAACCCCGGTGTTGATAGACTAGCTGACTACTAGCCAGCCTACCGGGGCACTCACATATAGCCGGGTCAACCGGTATTTTCCAATTTTCTAGCCAGGGCTCATAGTTCATTGATGTGTAGATGCAGCGATGCAACTTTTGGGTAATGATAAATACTAATTAATGCTGTGGCGTCAGCAAACTTAAAAGTATGTGTGTTCGGGCTTGTTGGCATATCTGATGTGTATATTTTAAACAGTAGCGGTGCTTATATGCTGCCTTGAGGGACACTAGCAGATATTTTCTTGGCGGGGGAGTATTTATTTTTTGATCATTAGTGTTATTTTGATGTCGAATGCCTGGGAAATGTCTATAAACGATGTTGAGCAATATTCTTTTTATCAAACGCCGCACAGTGGGGTAAAGCATATGCAAAACGAGGATTTATTCAGGGAAGCCTGTAATTTATGACACAATATTTTTTTTGGATTCTGTGTCAATTAATTATTATTTTCGCGACTGCATTTATGAGCATATTGTTCTCTTACATTTTTAAAATCTTTATAACGAGCTTCTTGTGCCTCCTTAAAAAGTTGGGAGCATGGGATATTATTTCGGGTCCATGAATCAAGAATTTGTGTAAAAAGTGGGAGGCATATAATTATATATAATAATATATTTGATTATGCAGGCTGAAATACCATATTTTAAGAATATATAAAAAGTGAAGCCCAAGTATTCTCACAAATATTTTGAAAATCAAGATTTCTTAATAAAAAACTCATTTCTTAGACCAATTTAAAAATATTTTCGCAATATTTCTATTTACAAAAATTTATTAATAAATAAGTCAAATACCTGAATTTGATGGATCCATTTTGAAAAATAGTTTTTTCTAAGAAACAATTCTCACAATTCGCAATTAAAATATCTTGATTTTCACTTTTTAACAAATATTTCTTAATTATAAAATATTATTCAACTTTGACAGCGTATAACAAAAAAAGTAATCAACATAGATCCATAATTGTTACCGTTATTTGTGTTGAATTTTATCTACTTTTATATGGTACCAAATAATTGTTAAATTAATCCTCGTTTTTCGTGGGGAACGATTCTATGCACTTGTTCGATTGTACAATACCTTGTTTGGAATCCGAACTGATGATCCGGTTGATTGCGTGTTCATTTAGATAGGGAGTTAATCGAATATCTTTGATAAGATTGATAATAAGCTGATTGGTCTTTACAACGTAATTTGACTAGCGTCTTTTCCTGTATTTTAGGAATCATAACAATTGTAGAGCTCTTCCAAGAGGATGGTATGCAGCCAACTCGAAATATCGCATTAAAGATGAGCAGCAATGTTATTGACGCAGACGTTGGTAAGTTTCTTACGTCGACATTTTCTATGGCTGATTTTACTTGAGTTTATTGTGTGATTTTCGCCACAGTTACTGCATTTCCTTACCTTTGGGTCAACTTTGGAGTGATTGTATCCGAAGTTTTATGAGCGCCACCACAAACCACACATACGTGAGGTAGCTTGCAATATGAGTTTGTATGCCCGTTTTTCTGAAAAGTGGTGCATTCAATGGGTCCCTTCAGTTTTAACGGCTTCTCTACTCTTATTCTCCTACTAAGGAGCTATCTCAAGTTGTAAACAGGATGAACCGAATTTTTAGATTTAAGTAGCGATGAATTAAATGCTTTCTCGATACGGTGCATTTGTTGAGGAACTTTGTTCCTGTTCAAAATATTATGAACAGAAATCACCTCATACCCCTCCAACGCTAAGCAGAACCTTTTTATAAGTAAAGTAGCTTTTCTTTGCTGCAACGTGGTGCTTTGAGATGATATTTAAGTTTATTTCGGTATGGGTTTGGATCTTAGTACTTTAGATTTGCCCTCATCGTATTGGCACGACACAAAAGTTATTGCTGCCCACAAGTCCCGACAACAAGTTAACTATGATATTAAATGTTTGCTCTCTCAAATAAATAGGTGAAGGTTTGGCTTCTTTAAGTACTGCTCCTTTGCGTCAGGAATGGAGAGTACAGCAAATCTTTTTTGGTTTGTTGGCAAGGAGGCAACATTAGAACTTTTGTATTATTTAGGCGTGCGATCCTGGTACGTGGACGTAGGACTTGCCTTTCTCTAGGTTATGGTTTTTTTGGTACAGCTCCATTGTTGAGATGTAGAAGGTTCATCGTTGGTATTCTCCTTATCAAACGATCTTATGCTCTGAACTATATTTACGGCTTGTTCAGCACGCTTGTTCAAATGTCCATGTTTTACATGCATACCAGTACTCTGACATAATTGCATGGTGGGTCTTAGTTACTGAGTAATTAACATTTACCAGATGCTTATGTACAGAGTTGACAAGGCATGCATATCTTGCAATATGTCAACAGTTGACGGTACTGAATACATTCAAACTCCTTGGTATGAAGTTTGAGCTATCTAAACTCTGTTGCATTGTTCGAACCTGTCATGCAGCCCCTGTTGATTAGCAACAGGACAAAGATGTTTAATCCTCACAACCGAACCCATTCCACTAATTCCAGTTGTAAATCGGAAACAATTTACCGCGTAAGATTGGGTAGCACAACAAACCACCTCGTGTAAATGTTTAAAGCATCCTTCTTGTTCAGTAACACTTATCATTTGTAAAAGAAATAATTGGAAAGGAATGCGACGGGTACCGACGGTGAGTTTTCACATACCTTCCCCTCGGGCTTGTACTGTTGAAGGGCGCAACAAAAACAACCGTTCAGGATGGCGTTAATTATCCCATCTTGGTATCATAACGCCACAAACCTCTCCACGCAGACATAAAATGTCTTGTCCAATTGGTTTCACAACAACCATGTAGTGCAACATTAAATATATGGGGATATTCACACTTTCTTTTCGAGGTCAGCATCTGGCCTGATGAGAGAGCTATGTGCTCAACCCAAATACCCAGGAGCTACTTTACTAGGAAAGGCTACTAATCGATGATACATAAATGTCCACTACAACATCAGGCACTCCTTGACTCACTCCATATAAGCACACGTCTCCAACGCTAGACGGATATTTCTCTATAAATAGTCTTACGAGACAAAAATGTATCTTTCTGAATAAAATCCCTTGACATTTCAAGAGCCCTCCACTGCATGTGGACGATAAAACAATACCTCACCAATGATCAGCACAGCTGCGCATGCCCACCTGCGGGCCACTGATCCCCGAGGAGAGCTATATAACCTTAAGTACTATGGTAAATACTTCACACCATTGAATCCTTCCGTTCAAGGGCAATAGACTTTTGGAAGTAGTACCGTCACATGCTAGCGAAGTCTCAATTAGAGCCTTGTATTTGCCATCTACTAGATATGTTACCACAGATTACCACGGGGGGTAATACATAGGCTTTTGTTGCAAGTTGAAGGTATACCACTAGGGCCTTCCTTCTGAACAAGCAACTTAATCTCCAGCACACCTGTTCAGGTTGGGCATACTCGAGCTAAACACTGCCAGTTGTCTTTGCACTTAGACAGTTCCTGTTATACGCTGGGTCGCGAATGCTTTCATTGCTGACGAGTGGAGAAGTATGAGCTATGTACGCATTCCTATTAGTTGCTTGAGTTACTGTTTTTCAAAATAAGTTTTACAAAAGAACTGCGTCGAGACTACATTTGCCCTACAATTTGACATAAAAATTTGTCGTGAAATAAAATCTATTTATTTCAAGAACGTTTTTTTTCGTATGCTCTCAACAATACTACCATACTTTCATTGAATTTGATAATGGGCTTGTGAATTTTTGCCTGAATTTTAAAGGCCCATGAGCTTGGTTAAGCAACTATCAAAATTTAGCAAAAAGACTCTCAAATGCAAAAAACATTTGGTTCCGTATGGAATGTGCATGAGTTTCGCACTTTGCTTAAGCAAATGACAGTTTCATAAAATTTAACAAAAAGGTTCCTTAAGTTCAATATGTTTCGACACATATTATTCACATGTATTCGCACAGTTGCTAAGGCCTGCTTATGTATATTATAGTTGGGCCTTAAGACTCAGTTCTGTTTGAACTCTAAAATAAACGTTTTTGCTTGGAATTTTCTATTGAAACAAAAAAAAAAAAAAACTCAAATTTGTTTTTGTTTTCAATATAAAATTTCTAAACAAAAATTTATATTTTAGCTTGAAAAAAGGCAGTAAGTTTTAACGTAAATTTTGTTTTTACCCTGCACCACAGGTGGAAAAGGGTATATATGTGTGTATAAGTTTGTTATTTTATTTAACAATCGAAACTGTGTTAGAAAAATCCCTTGTTTTAAGAGTGCCGTCTGTTTGTATGTATATCTTCGGTTACATTTTTGGAGTGTGTCAAAGTTTATGTTAAAGTGTTGTTGTAATAGAAGAAGACACGTTTCAAGTTTTATTATTGTTAATAAATTTCTAACACATTTGCACGAGGCAGTAACAGTTTCATTGAGAACTATAATTTGGAAGAATGATGCGAGAATGACAAATGAATAGCAACAGTTTGGTTTTATTATGCTATTTGACAGTAATATTTTATGGGTTTCCTGACTAACCCAGTAAGTTTTTTTTTTTTTATTTTATATAAAAACAACGTCAGTTTTTTGTTGTTGTTGTTTTCATGTTTAACTTGGTAGGAGTCCTTTGAAACTTTGAAAATACTTTAGGGGGCAGGGGAGCAAAACCCCCCATAAAACAAAACCATTTAATACCTAATATCTGAAATATCTGAAAACTTGCCGAACAAAATAATTTATCTCTCTCAGAATTAAGACGTCAAACTCAGTATAAAAAAAATTTTTCCGGACAAAAAAATTATTTGGAACAGTTTATGGTAAAGATGCAGGGAGAGAAATATATATAATATACAAATGAAAAACCGTATGATCGTTTGTTCCCTATATACTTCTAAGCTACTGAACCGATTTTCCGGCGCTTAACAAGGGCTATTTAATTTTTTTTATTTTCAAGTAGGCGTGGCACCTCCCAAACAATGACAATAAGTTTTTATATAAGTATGGTTGGAGTACTGTAACCGTGAAAATATTTAAATCTTGTACAAATAGCTTAGATAATAATACACAACATCTTTAAAAAAGTAGATTCACCGGGAATGTAGGCATGCGGCACCTTCCTTCCATACGAATACATTTGAAGATTCTGTATTTAAATTGTATACAAGATGCATTGTTATCAATATATGAAATCTGTTTTAAAAACAATTTTACTAATTTTATTTTGATGAGGGTAGCAAAGCGCACCGGGTTAAGCTAGTTTTTTAAAGCTTTTTATGAATTTTGTCATCGATTTGTAGAAAATTTTTTTAGTTTATTTTTATTTGAAATGCAAAAATAACTCTTATGAATCTGAAGCTCACACCATGTTTTTTTTTTTTGCTGGAGAGAATACTTTTTGAACATTCCTAAAGTTTTAATTTTATTAAAATCAGTTTAGTAGTTATTGAGAAATTTAAAGTCAAAGTTGAACTTTTGATGTTTTTAAGCATTTAGTAGCTCTGTTTCTTTACTCTACTTTCGGATCCCACGAAAAGCGTTCCCGTACTTTTAATTTGTGTTAATGAGAGCGAATTTGAGAGAATAAAATTCTTCTTCTTCTTGCACGAAACAGCCCAAACTTTTTCTTCGTGCATATTGTGTAAATTGTCAAACAGCTGTAAAACATAAACAAAACAATGAAATGCAAAGGAAAAAAATCATGAACCAAATTTTGGAAAAAGCGTTGTAGAGTAAAATAATGTACTTAAATATAAAGTTTTATGTTGAAACATTAGGAAAACATAATGTTAGTTATTGTAAAAGCGTTTGTTTTGTTTAGTTGTTGGTAAAATTAGTTTATTTCTACAGACAATATAAAATTTTTCAATAGTGGCATAAACTTTTATCGTTTTGTAAGGACTATGAAAACAATGGACTTTTTATTTTGTGCTTAAAATTTGGTTTTTTCTGTTCCCGTACTTTTGTGTAATTTTGTCTCTTTATGAGAGAAATTTATGCTTGCTCTCATTTTCACGAACTTTACCCAAAAAGTAAAGAAACAGAGCTAGTATGAAAATGTTTTTGATTGAGATTGAGAATTATGGTATTTTATTTATTCAAAAAGGGAATGTTTGTAGTTGCACAGTTTTAAGAACTTTTTAATCTTCATAACTGCCAAATTTCATAATGATATATTTATTCCTGTCAGAATTATAGAATGTCAAATCTTAAAATTACTATTTTTTACTCATATTGAAGGCCCTTCCACTCATTTTCACTGTATATGTAAATAATAATATTAATGTTTGACGTTCCATGAAAAGTGGTATCACTATGAAGTTTTGAAGTTTTTTAGACCAATAAGATCTTTAAACAGTGGATTAAGAAATATTCCAAATTCTCAATACCGGGAAAACGCTTTTAAAAAAAAATTTTTTTTTTTTTTTTGAAATAGTAATACTGCTATTAACCACCTGCTTTTGATCAGAATTTTTCAGAAAATCAAGAGGCATATTAGAAAACATTACTGTTCCAATTTTATAAAAATAGGTGTGTTGAATTATTAAAATTTGTAATTAAACTCATTTTTTTTGTTTGAAAATTTTGATTTTTTTTTGCTTCTACAAGCATACTCATAACGTTTTCTTTCGAAAATTATAAACACTTTCATTTATTTCTGGAGAAAATATTGTTTTATCAGCGAAAGAACATCGTTTGGTGAAATAGTAAAAATTAGTATTTATTTTTTATTCGATATTTATTATTTCAAGTATTAATAAATTGTCGAGCTTGAGGTCTCATTTTTTTTAAACTTTTAACGTTTATTCGAACCAATAATTCGGCACTTCCTTGAGTTCTTTGACTCATATATATTCCCTTGATATTCATATACATTCGCCTCAAATATACCACTTTACTTATAGAAAATTGGATTAGCATTCAATAATACAACACACCATTGCTTAAAGTCAATTTCCTTACAATAAAAAAAAAATGTTTAATCCGCTATTGATAACAGCATGATATAAAACATAATTCACCCGAGTAAAAAAAATTTAAAAATCGTTATAATATCAACCCAAAAAATCCGTTTAAGAGTCTGCACACAATGTAACGATAACTTATTGCAGTGCGGTTTTTCATACGATTTTAAAGTAAAAAACCGCAGTGCGGAACGGCATAAAATTAAAATCTATTTATTTTCATTGCGGACTTTCTTTCTCTCTCAATTTTTGATACTCATTAAGCCCAATTGTGAATAAAAATTCCCCGGGAGTTTTCTCCCTTTTCCCATTTTTCCTATGTTAATTCAATTGTAAAAATGGGAAAAGGGGAAAAACTCCCGGGGAGTTGTTATTCATAATTGGGCTGATTATCTTTCTGATGTTGCCATAGTTTTTGAATAATGTTCACAACATTCACCAATAAAAAATGGAGCTTCCAACGAAGCAGGTTTGTAAGGGAGAAACATCAACGTTTCGCTTACCATTGCGCTTACGGAAGACATGAATTTTATATGGCGAGTTCCCACTTTGAAGCAATACATTTTTGACACATAAAGCGCATTATTCAGCGCATTTAAAAATTGTTGGATGTAACGATCAGCCTTACACACTGAATGTTTTGATACAGTTATTTTTTAGTATTCTCCCTTACAAACCTGCTTCGTAGTAAGGGAATGCCGTAACACTTGAAATTTTTTTTTTTTTATAAAAGTTGTTGAGAGTTCTTTCACTTACTTTACTGCATTTCTGTAAGTCTTATTGCGTAGCGCATAATTGTGCGCTTGTTTTTTTAAATGTACTATTAGTGCTTCGCAAAATGATAAAATTTTTTATTGGGTATTGTAAACAAAAAACATGATAAAAATGTATGCACAATGAAATTAATAAAAATGTAAACCAAAAATTAAAAATACTGCCGTCGCCGTCTTCCGTTGTATTATGTTTATTTTTCTCTCCCGCAACGAGAAATCGCACCGCACCGCAAACATTGAGCTTAGACTCTAATCCGAGATAAATTTTATAATATTTTTGTAGGCCATTTTTAGAGTTCCACAAGTCACTCTACCGACTCTCTATGTTCTCTTAAATCAACTCAAAAGCTGCCCGACTGTGACAGTTTCAGAATAATTTTTCAAAACAAAACGTTCGTGAACCATTTTGTTATTTTTTAGTAAGTCTAAATTTACACGTTTCATCTTTTGATGCTCAACTTCTTTTCAATTCCCTTTTAAAGATGCCAACATAATCACACGCAGCAATCGGTTTCAACTTTTTTCGGTTCAAAACAACAACAATTTCATTAACAGCGAATAAAAAGAAAAAAGAAAAGAAAAAAATTACATGCAGCCAATGCTGGCATATACCAACGAATAAAAACACAAAGCGTACTGACCGAGTACAGGCATCTCTGTACTAACCCCCTTTCTTCTTTCTTCTCTCACCTAAAAACATAAGAGTTCAGCATCAAAAGATGAAACGTGTGAAAGTAGACTAAAATAAAAAGAGCAAAAAAATATGGCGAGTAATTTCATTAAATTGAAAAAAGTACTCAATAGACATGTGTTGCGTACGTATATGTATGTATATGGGGTAAAAGGGGTCACTTTTAACTTTCTGATGATACAAAAATCTTTTCAACCCCTTTTAACCGTAACAAGTTCTATTCCTCTGAAATTCAGATTTAACTAAAATATAGATCCTGGGGAAACATTTCACGACATATCAGGTATAAATGGTACAGTGGTACAACGAACCATTTCTTAAAGCCTACTGTCTCACTAAAATAACAAAAAAAATGCAATCTATTAGTGATCAAATTTACAAAAATGAAATTTTTCTAATACAACATAAAATGTTTGTTTCCATTAGCATGCCGCACCCACAATTAAAAATATTTTAATCCAGTTTTTGAGATGCCATAGCTCTAGTGTGTTTGCTAAGGAATGGTATTAAAATTTTTAAAATCGGCGATAATAAAATATTGGACATCTGGCCGATGAAATTAAATTTATAGCCACAGTTTGGCGTAGGCTTGACGGACTATTCACCTTTTACTGGTGTATTTTATGAAAATATTATAAAATTGTTTTTTAATGCATATTTCCCCGGTTATAATAATGTGAAATACTTTAGGTAGTGTGTCTAGGGATGAAACGATACCTCTAAGGTATCGATACTTTTACTCGATGTGGTATCGCTCGTAAAGTATTGATACCTACTCAGTATCGATATTTACTTGTATCGAAAAAAAGTACCGATATTTACTTGTAAAGGTACTTGTATCGGTTTGTATGATAAAAGAACAGAAAGAAGCATTTATAAACGTTCTTATTAGTGTTTTAGTACTATATAATACAATAAGATCTGCGACCCTTTAAAATTTTTGTGCAAAATGAAAAGTTTAAAAATTGAGGCCACTTTTTGTTACCACCTAGTACCAATTCCCTTCCGAAAAGTCTTTTTTATCTTAGTCTTTGTGCATACGGCTCATGCCTTATTGACAAGATTGCTACTTTATAGGCGAGAAGGACGAGGGGAAAAAACGAGTACACAGATGCATGTACTGTCTATACGTTTTGCTTTCTTATTCGTTGTTTTATTTTGTTTTTGTTTTCAATATCAAATAAAACAAAATAAAAAACATGTCGTCAACAGGACATGAATCATTTGAACGCCAATTCATGTTCAAAGAAGAAAAAGGAAGAATCATGTCAATAAGACATGAGCCGTATGAACTCAGACTTAGGAAACGAAATTTTATAGAACGTTCAGGATAACATCCTTCATTCACCTTTTATTCCAGAAATCAACGATGTCACTGTGTATTTATTTTAAATGTAAATATGTATTTTATTTTTAAATTGGTAAATATATAATAACGTGTGGTAAAACCATAATCTACGATGTTAATTGTGAGTCACACTTAAACGTCAAGTTTTTTGCGCAACTTAATTTGACCTTTCTTTGTTTCAGTATTTGACAGCTTCTACCATTGAGAGGTACACAACTCAGCAGCGCGTTAAGATTGTTAAAGCCTTTTACGAAAATGGTCGTTTAATCAAAATGCATTTCGTGCACATCGTGTTTCCACAATCGGTAGAATTGTGCGCAAATTTCAGCCAACCGGGTCTGAATAAAATGTAAAAACTAATGTACATGCTCGCCAAGTTAGTTCTGCGGCTGGCGGCGTTATCGTACTTCTTCGAAAATTAGGTCGGCCAAGCAATTACCGTGAATGGTGTTCGCTATCGCGAGATGATAACGGACTTCCTATAGCCATAAATTGAGGAAATGGACTTAGACGATTTGTGGTTTATAGGTGTTAACTGGTCAAGCGGTTTCTTGACACCGTTACTGCTGCTCCAGCTTTGTAAAATAATCAAAAATTTAAGATTAATTTCAAAACCAAAGTGAAAGCATTATTTTTGACCGATACCGAGTATTTTTTTATCGATACTACTTGTTACTCGGTTGCTAAGTATCGATTACAAAAATACTTGGTACTTATATAAAAGTATCGAATATGTACTTGTATTTACTCGTATCGTTTCATCTGTAAGTGTGACACTTTTTTATAATTTATTGCTTTCGACGCAAAAGGGAGTATTTTTTCAATTAAATGTCATATATTCAGAGCCGCTTCATGTCAGATTGAATATTCCAACTCGGCGCATATTTGCGGAGAGATTCGTATTCGTTTTCGCAAATATTAAAAATTGACATTCGTAATATCACTTATACCTACGAATGAAAACGAAAATCGTGTTCTCGCCTAAAAATTCATAATTTGAGCTGTAAAAGTTGAAGAGTGTAAACGCAGATTTAATAAAAAAAAAAACAGGAATCAATCTCCACAGACGGATTTCGAAGATAAACATTAAATTTTAACAGTTAAGTTCTTGTCTCCACTGTTTATTAAAATATATAAAAACAGGAATCAATCTCCTCCACACACGGATTTCGAAGATAAAAATTAAATTTTTGCAGTTTATGTTTTAGTCTCAACTGTTTATTAAAATTTTTCAAAGCTTTTTGTTATGGTGAAATAAATAAATAATGTTTACTTGTATAAATTTACGACCAAATAGTGCAGATAAAATTCATAGATGGGAATATAATACAATATTTTTATAGTCATGAAGTTTTCTTAAAATGAACATGAATTTTTTTTATTACATTTAGTGAGACTGGGATGATTTCAAATTATTTATCAAAGAATTTTTATGGTTTTTATGGAGCTCAGTTATTAAATATTAAATATTTATTTCATATTAGAACGTTTTTGTTTTTAGAATTAAGCCAAATTATAAAATAAAACATTAATAATGGCACGTTTTGTCACAAAAACCATAGTGCATGTATTAAGTCTTGCCAGATTTAAATTCGCAAAGTTCTTGACATTTACTTGATTTAAAAAATAATTTTTGCAATTAAGAAATGCTCACCTAAGTGATTGCAGTTTTATTTATATTACAAATTCAGTGTTAAGCATATTTGTTGAATTTTAACAATTTTTATTCAGAAAATATTTTTTTATATTTATGAATTCAGTTGTTGATGCCTTTTCAATAAAAAATTTAATTGTATTAACGAATATGGTAATATGAGAAATCAACTGTCATTTATTTTTTTCTGTGTATGATAGTCAAAATGTACATGCAGTTGCCCAATAAACTCTACATTCCTCTACATTAAATTAATTTTAATTAAATTTAGCCATGTTAAAAATGATTTTGCTTTTGGTATTTCACAGAAAATAGTTAAAATGATGAATGTAACGTAAAGATTTAAAAGGACATCATAAATTTTAACTTTTTTAAGAAGTTTTATTAAAATTTTGAATGTATTTTGTTTAAAGCTCCAGGGCCCTATTCCACAAACCAACTTATCTTCACTTTGCGCTTTTCAAATTTTTCGTCGATTTGCAAAACTTTATGTTCCACAGAACTATTTAATTTGATAAGTGGTAAGTTGAAATTGATTAGTGAAATTTGGAAAGTCTTTGCAATTTTTATATTCTCTTTTCAATTTCTGTTGCACGTACGTTCTCTTGTGCAAAATTATTATTGTAAAGGCTTTGCAAATAATTATGCTGTTTCGTTCCACAAAAACTGTAAATTCTATTTTTGCAAAGCAAATTTTGCTAAGTTTGTCAAAAATTTGCAAGGTAAACTATCTCTTTGCAAATTCATATTGTTATAGCTAGTGAAGCTTTCAAAATGTTAAGACGCGAGTTTTTGTTATACAATAGTGGAGACGTGGACATAACAAGAAATTATAGGGCCCGAATTAATTATTCGGGACTACAAAATTTTAATTGATTTAAGTTTATTTCTTTTTAAATACAATTTAAGAAGAATTAGAGCACAATTCACAGCGCAGTTTGTAAGCTGAAAATCAACTGCTACTGTGCTGCTTCGCCTCGGAAATGGTTGCCAGTACCATAGAGTTGCAGCTCTGCATGGCGTTGCAAAATCAGCGGTTTACAGAATCATCCATAGAGTTGTCGATGTTATGTTATAGTACACGCATATGTCCATGTTTTTTGGAAAAGCGCCAGTTGCAAGGATTGGGCTTTTTTCAAAACTTCCTCCCAGGAAGCCTGTTTTTATAATATATTAACCTTTAAAATGAAATGTTAAAGCTTTCTTGCAATAGTCCTATTTTTGCACGATTTTTCCGATTGTACGCACATTTGGACGATTAAATGACCAAAAAAATCATGACGTGCACGATATGCATTTTGATTTGAACGCGCATTGTCATAATAAGCCTGAATAACTTTAACGCGTTCCTCGATTGTATATTATCCCATAGTTCAAATGAGTGAGAAATTGAAAAATGTCAAATGAAATGCAGAAAAAAACTTGACGTTTAGGTGTGGTTCAAATTCACATTCAACTTAAAATTTAACCACCCTTTATGATATCACCATTATACCAATTTTCTTCAAATAATCTTTTAATTGTACTTTGCACACAAGCACAATTCAGAAAGTGATTCTGGGCTTACCGATCGTCTCACAGGTCGGTCTAGCACGAATATTTTTATATGTTACACACATTAGCACAAATGCATAATACCTTCTTAACTTATAGTGGTGTGGTTAAAAAAGTGACGCAATAGTGGAGTGAAGGCGGCAGCAAAATTTTGGGTTTGTGACGCCTTATTTTAAAAAAATATTAAAACAATTTTCTGTTTCACTGCCACAGAACCTGTTAGCAATATTTTTGTTATTGCTCTTTAGTGTTATTAAGTATATGTAATTTTACCTGCGCAGAAATAAAATATCACATTCTCCATGTTCACAGGATTTGATAAACAAAAAAACGTATTCACATTTTTTATGTGTGATTTTCGTAGCTGTTATCTACTTAAGAAATAAAAATATTTAAATAGTGCTTAAATTTATATTCATATGAAACATAAACTGGGGTAAAAGATAAAAAGGGGTATTTTTTTATCACAAGGGACGGAAAGCACTTGTAAATGTTAGCAAAAAAATATAATAAAGTTGCTCTCATAATTACAAATAAAAGCAATGCAATTTTGAATACGAAATATACATAAATAAAATGTTAGTCATGTCTTAGGGGCCAAATACACTTGTCAAACTCTTGTCCAGCAGGCAAATTCACACGTTATATTCGCCGTCATTTCTAAATTTTTTGATTTTCCATCCAGCATTGTCGGTGTGACACATACAAACACATTATTTGTTTTCACGCTCCTCAAAACAGTGAGCAATTGTAGAAAATTTTATTAAGTTTTTTATTACTAATTAGAGTTGTGGTTATTTTGTTGAACTATTTAGGGTTTTTAATCCAAATTTTTAATATTTTTAATTAGGCTTAAGTTCATGAAATTTAATTTTTCATTAAATTATTTTTATGAAGTAAGGAATTTTACAACATGAAAATTAATTAAAATTGTTATTGATAATCTTTCATTCTTGACGTGGCTGGGGCTCGAACCCCGGCCGGCAGGTTACCATGACATGTTTCGATTGCAACCACTCAATCTCCTCAGATGGATTTGCCGTCTTACACTCGCAGCCATCGACGACTGCTGACGTCAATAGTCAAACATTAATCCTTAAACCAAATTGTATTCTAACATTTGGTAGATCGAAATTTGCTTTCCTGAATGATTATCCATTTTAATTGATTTTACATGTTTTTTCCTTACTTCTGTTTTTTCGTACTTTTGTCAAGAATTTTTCTTGAAGTCCAAGTACATTTTTTGTTTTTTCATTTTGTCTTTCTCTTTTCTGTTGACCTTTTTTCAGCACAACTTGAAGGACAAATGTACACATAGAGCTCGTGCCTTAGCTTTAACAATAATTAGTATTGTGGTTATTTTGTTGAACTATTTATGGTTTTTAATCCAAATTTTTAATATTTTTAATTAGGCTTAAGTTCATGAAATTTAATTTTTCATTAAATTATTTTTATGAAGAAAGGAATTTTACAACATGAAAATTAATTAAAATTGTTATTGATAATCTTTCAGAAAACAGAAGTAAGGGAAAAACATGTAAAATCAATTAAAATGGATAATCATTCAGGAAAGCAAATTTCGATCTACCAAATGTTAGAATACAATTTGGTTTAAGGATTAATGTTTGACTATTGACGTCAGCAGTCGTCGATGGCTGCGAGTGTAAGACGGCAAATCCATCTGAGGAGATTGAGTGGTTGCAATCGAAACATGTCATGGTAACCTGCCGGCCGGGGTTCGAGCCCCAGCCACGTCAAGAATGAAAGATTATCAATAACAATTTTAATTAATTTTCATGTTGTAAAATTCCTTTCTTCATAAAAATAATTTAATGAAAAATTAAATTTCATGAACTTAAGCCTAATTAAAAATATTAAAAATTTTTTATTACTGCAATACCAATCGGACATAATTCGCATTTAATGAAGCATAAGAAGACTTCAACCTTGAGCGTTAAATTTCGGGGATGAGTTTTTGATTTCTGAAACATAGACTGAATAAGCTATAAGTGTTGTTTTAATATGTATATTTTATAACATTTACAATTGAGCCATTTATTTCGAATAGGGCTAAGGTACATAAATACAAAGTGTTCAGAAGACACAAAAAACTGAATATCTCTTAAACCATTTCACTTTTTTAAATTTGGATTGTTTCCTAAAATTTAAAGCCTCTGTTTATGCTTGAATAGTAAAAACAAGAAATTATTTTTAATAATATTCAACATTTTTCATTTTTCGAATTTATTCTATGAGCTAAATTTCAGTTATGTATTTTATAAAGCTTTTATGTAATAGTTCCATTCCTACAATTTTTCAGAAATGACTTTATACACTACCAGACTATTATATTGTATTTTCTTTTCACATTTTACCTTAGCCTTCCTTTGGAAAGCAATGAGTTATATTGTATGTACAGAAAAATTTACAATTATTAGACACCAGCAGAATGTAATGCATTTTCTGGCCCGCTACGGCCTTCGTCAGCATTCTTTGTGTCACACTGGATAGTGATACTTTATAAATTGAATGTATTTAACTCAACAATTTTAACAAATAGAAACTGGGAATTATTTCCTTCCGAAGGTTACTTTATATTATATTCAACATTTTTCATTTTTCGAATAGTCTGGTAGTGTATAAAGTCATTTCTGAAAAAATTGAAGGCATAGAACTATTACAAAAAAGCTTTATAAAATACATAACTGAAATTTAGCTCATAGAATAAATTCGAAAAATGAAAAATGTTGAATATAATAGTAACCTTCGGAAGGAAATAATTTCCAGTTTCTACTTTAAATAATTTTTGAAGGAGAAAGTTTGCATTACAGTTTTTGGAGATGAGCCCTTTTCGAAAATTATTTTTGAATTTTTGGGGTTTTACTAGCAAAAAAATCTTTAGTGTATGTAATTTATTGAAACAAACAAATATTCAAATAGTCTATAACGTTAAAACATTTATCTGCATTATAAGATAAGATAAACCCCTTTTTTTTAATTAATTGATTTAAGAACTCCATAATTTTAGTAAAATTAAACAACATTTTCAACGAAAAATGTTTTATTATAAAGAAACAATAAGAACAATTCGGTACATTTTTATCCGTTTATTACAATAACAAATTAGAAAACACATACATTCATAAAACAAATACTTACCAAAATAAAAATATATACATAAGAAAAAAATATTCTACAAGTGACTCTGAATACATTTCGGTTGGCCATTCTGGAAATCATTATCCTCCGAGCAGCTGCATTCACACTAGGGATGCCAATCCCGAATACCGAAATCCCGGGATTTTTCTAAAAATTTAAGTCCTGAATCCCGGGACTTTTACATAAAATTCCCGAGATTTTGGGTTAAGTAAAAATGTGCTAATTTTTTTTTTTATCTAATACATCTATATTTAAATAAACGTGAGTCCCCCTGTTAAAAATAACTTCAATACTATAATATGAAATTTTTTTTATATATTAAATATTAAACTGGTTACAAAAAGAAGTCGCAAGTGAATAAATTTTACATGCAATGCATTTTGTGCCACTGAAAACAAATTCAGAAGTAAAGTTTGGTGTGGTCTTTTTTCTAAGTGAATGACAATAGAACTGCGCACGCAAAATGCAACAAAAAACACATTAAAAACACATTTGACACATATTTGTTTAAGTTTGTTTTATTACATTAATACTTGCATATATATTTAAGATAAAATAAATTTAATATTGTCATATATCATATATGTAGATATTTATTAACGATACTACCCAGAAATGTTGAATGCGAACATTGGTTTCGGGCAGCAGATGTTTGCAATAAAATAAGAAATCGATAATCAGACGTCATTAATTTGTTTTAAAAGCTTTTTAACATATAAGTTTAAAAACATAATTCTTTCATATTATCAACTTTAAAAGAATACATTAAACTGCTTTATCTTGTAATGAGTTTAATTTTATTACTTATTTATAAACGTTGATAAATGTATTTGTATTCATTTGGTGCCTTTCTAATACAACAAGATACAGTATCTTAAAAATTACCTTATTAGAATCCGATTAGTTATTAAATATTAATAAAAAATTTACACAAAGTTTCGGCTTAAACCTAAATACATATTAGAAGATAAAAAATTTAAAACAAATTGAACATTCATAATTTAAGCATTAATAATAATAAATATTCTAAATTTTAAGCAGTTACATAATAAACATTCTAAAGGTAGTATTCCATTAGTAATTTTTTAAACTTTATTGCGTTGCTAGTGAAATGTATGTTTGTGGGAAGATGGTTCCAGAGAAAAATTGTGAAAATTAAAAATTGATGAGAAGATGCTGTATCTCGATACTTAAAAGTTCTGATTGAATTATTTCTGGGTGCAGTAATGTTAGTTTTTCAAATAAGTAGCTGGGCTCTTTAGTTGTTATAATTTTGTGTAAAAACAAGATTTTTAAGCTTCAAATAATCATCAAGAGAGATACCAAAGATACGTTTAGTGTACAAGGACGCACTCGCAAATCTTTTTATACCAAATATATAGCGAGTTATGTTATTAAATGTTGTGCTCATTTTTCTCTTGTCATTACTGCTACAGCTTGCAAATATTTCCGATGAGTAAAGCAGTGTGGGTATTAAATATATTTTACCCAACAAACACGGAGGTTTGATTTCAAATTGCAAATGATTTGAAATCAAACGTTTGATAATGATGTGAAAATCATAGCGTTCTCAACAAAAAGGGGAAAATATTTTCATATTGAAAAATGCCTTTATTTTCAACATGCTTTCAAACGTAATTCTCAAATGTTTTTCAAATGTGGATTATAATACAATGTGGAATATAAATAAAAATATTTTATTTTTTTAATTTAAATTTATTTTTTAATTAGATAAGCTGCGAGATAAACATTCGGCACCATAGCTGAAAGATTAAATAATGTTCTTTCCGTCCTCTAATTCTTGGAAAGACAAGTAGTTCCTTTTATTTTGAGGATTGTAGCACCGCGATCGCTCAACAAACTTTATTCACTTTCCCGTTTTATTTTCCTTTATTCGTATTTTTAATCATTGTAATAACTCACAAATAATTTTAATTTTTCACAAGAAATAAGCTGTTCACTTTTTATTAAAATTTATTTTTAATAGTAAAACACATGTAACCACAAAGTAAAAAATTTAACTTTAATCGCCATTTTTAATGATTACATTTATTTTTCGCTTTATTATTGCCAAGTTTATTTTTGATTTGAATTTAACATTTGACATCAAATTGATAAAACATTTGATATCAAATGTTTATTTTCAAATCATTATCAATTTGAATTTAAATGTTAAATCAAACAATTGAAAAACGTTTGAGAATTGTGTTTGATGTCAAATGATAAAGTCATTTCATATCAAAGGTTTGACTTCGTGTTTGTTGGGTAGCTAACAACATTCTTAACTAAGATGGTGTAAAGCGATGACTAGACCATAGACTTCTTAGCATACTATATGTTCTTCCACAAGCTTGGTTAATGTGATCAGTCCAGGTGAGCGAGCGAGCTATTAAAAATAATTCCTAGATTTCTGACAGACTTAACCAATTTCTTCATGAATTAATTTGTTTTAATACTTATACATAAACATTAAATTATAATTTTATGAATTTTAAAAATTGGCTTTTATATATGAAGTCCTGATCCGTCTCGGGATCCCGTTTTTTAAATTAAAAATCCCAAATTCCGGGTTTCAAAAACCTGGGCCTATTTGGCATCCCTCATTCACACATTTTCAAAATGAAGATAAACAAAAATTGTGTTATTATTTTAATTTTTCTCCGGAAACGATTGCTAATGAAAACACACATATTAAATATTATAAATAAAAATGGAGACGAGTCCTTATCGAAATTCATTTAAAAAAGCCACCTGTTTTTCACCGTTATGTAAGGGGTACATAGCGTTTCATTCCAACAGTATATCGGTCTATATGTGCACCTCCAAAAACAGCATAAATCTCATATGGTAAGTTATTTACCGACAATCAGAAAGATTCATGCTGCTATTTCTAGTCATATAGAAGTTAGTTAAAACAAATTTGAGTAAAATATCATGATTTGTAACAGTTTCGAAAGACCAAAGGTAAATTTTGGATCGATTATTACAAAATTGCTACCGTTTTTAACGTATTTAAATAATTTTTCAGAGTCTCATGGAGAAAATGGAAAATAATGGATCGATTTTCACGACATTTTCGACTATGATTTGCAACTTTTTGAAACTACGGTTTAAGGCGTACATACTAAACTCTTTTCCGATAGAAGACTTTTTATAATATGATTTTTAATCAAATAGAATGAATTTGTGCCAAATCGTTAAAAATCCGTGCATTATGGCACCATTTATGCTTTTTTTTTAACAGACGGACAGACGGGCATGGCTAAATCGAAGAATTACTCATATATATATTTTTTGCAGTTTGAGATGAATTATGAAAAAGATTCGTAAGTAATGACAAACTTAGTATATCCTCATTCACCTCTAGTGGTGGTGGAGGGAACAGAACGGTTATTTATAAAAACATTTAAAATTTTAAGCAAGTAAGAAAGTATGGTATGGTTTAAGCCAGACCATATGACGCCCTACACCACAGTACACCAGAACAAACTTTACGAAGCGCACCCTATTTGGGACCCACGGGCAATAATAGACGCACCAGAACAAAATTATGTACATAAGTGAGTTGAGAATTCATATAATCGTTCTTTGAGCCAAATATTATTTAGATATCTTCATCTATATGAAATTTGTTTGCCTGTAAGTGATTTTAAGAAGGGGGTTTAATAAAAGAATCGTTTATATTATGGTCCACAGCACGGAATTTCTTCTGTTTTTATTAAAATTATATAAAAACCACCCAACCAACTAAAAATTAGAAAAAATAAGTTAGAGTGATAGATTCGGCTGTGCCCTTCACCATCTTTAAGTATATATTCAAACAAACATATTGAAAAAAAAATTGGCAGCGAGCTGTACTAATCCCTTTTTAATTTGAAGCAAAATTGTTAAAATCGATCAACAAATGAGTTATTCCAAAAACATTTTGGGACCCAACTGCCAGTTTGTACTTGAGCTGAAACTTGCGCAAATAATTATCGCTTAAACTCAAGTGACGAAGTTATTCGATAAAAAATTGTTTGGGCAATCGTCTTGCCCCCGCCAATTCCCCAAATATATTTATGGCAGTTACCATTGAGTAACGCAATAATTTTAGCATAAACATGACATCTGTGTCAAGAATGTTGTTATTGATTTCACTATTCGTTTTTCTACTCGTTTTTAAAACGATATTTTTTATATTAAGAACAAGAATCTATCCTTGCGATGCTAATAAGTTGCTAGAAAAATATTGATATAAAAATAACTAAAAATAAAAAACGACCATAAGTTTTAGACGTCGCTAAACTAATATTCTTCACCGCCGATGGTTAATACATATCTACTTTGTCTTCTGATCAAGAGTCAAACCATACACAACTAAAAACAAGTAAGAAAGTATGGTCGGTCAAGCCCGACCATATGATATCCTACACAACAGTATTTAAAAACACATCATGCTTATGTGTACATTTACATGGATTTAAATATGGATTTAAATATGTTTATAAACTTCATGAAAATCGGGTTGAAAGTTTGTGAGAGGCAGAAATTGCCCCCTGCCTCCTCTTGTGGTCCTATTTTTTAAAAACTGTATAGCTAATGTGTCCCTATATATATGGATCTATCTATGTTTTAAATTTCATTAAAATCGGTTTGAGGGGCAGGAATTGCCCCTATCTCCCCTCGTGGTCCTATTTTTTTAAAAAATGCATCCCTTTTGTGTCCATAAAGATATGGTTCTATCTATGTTTTAAATTTCATTAAAATCGGTTTGATAGTTTCTGAGAGGAAGAAATTTCCCCCTATCTTCCTTCGTGGCCCTACGATTCGGCCCATTTTGAACACGCTTGGTTCTTGTGCTAGTAAGAACCTATGACCCAAATTTTATCAAATTATCTCCAAAATTGCGACCTGTACTTTGCGCACAAGGTTATATGGACAGCCAGCCAGCCAGCCAGCCAGCCAGCCGGACGGACATCGTTAGTTCGACTCTGAAAGTGATTCTGAGTAGATCCGTATACTTTAAGGTGGGTCTAGGACCACTATTTTAAGGCGTGGGTATAAATAATAAATTTAAAAAATGTCAGGTTTATTTTAGGCTATCAGCGCAGAAATGGTGTAACCCACAATTTAATTTGGTTACGGTTCTGCTATAAGATATGTTCTGTTCTTTACAGTGCAATAGTCGAGCAAGCCAACTGTTTGAATCCAAGACAGATGGCCCTAGAAACATAGGTTTTGCACGGGCCGTTGCAACCATGTTCTATAGTGCAAGAGTAGTGTTAACTTCTCATTATCTCATAGTCTGTGGTTACACCACTTCTGCGCTGATTGCCTCATTTATTTATTTTATTAAATCTATGAATATGAATCCTAACAGACTATTATATATACTAGTGTTCGCCTAATGGTAAAAATTCGACCATAAATTTTTATGTTGAAGAAAACATAGCATATCTAACTAAGTATATATGAATATATGTACATACGTATTTCGAGCATTTATATTTTCCGTCTTAGTGGATCGATTTGGCGAGGGACCAACCTCCGCTTCATATTTTATCTTCTACGTGATTTAATTTTAAGTTCAATATAAAAAATATTAATTTAAAAACAAAAAAGTATCAAAAAGTCTCCTTTATAGATTGTCATCCACTCAGGACATTGCATGTTTAATTTTATGTTTCTATGTATGTCTTATATTAACGAAAATGAATGAAAGTACCAGATGTTGAACGAAAAAGTACTAAAAAGCTCCCCTTACATGTTCTTATTCTCTGAAATTTGATTGCAAATTTTAAATTATTTCAGGTCGCTGATTTCCATTTTTCTCTATCAGCTCTAGTTTGCGAGATATAACGTTATGTCCAAAATTAAGGCACTTTCACTACATATATTGAAATAACGTGAAACCCGTGCGTGTACTATATGCAGTTAAAAACAAAATCCGAAACTCGGCAACCATATTATCATATGAGGGTTGTTTCATTGAAATCGGTGCACAACTTTTGATTTGATTCACAATTTACTGAGAAATCTGAATATCGATTTTCATACAAAAATAACATTTTAAATATGTGTGTGTCGTGAACTTTTTTTCTTTTTGTATAAAAATCGATATCCAGTTTTCTTAACTATTTTGCCTGGGGTCACGAACGTACGTTCGTAAGCTTTTGATGTACACATAATATAGAAACCAAAACTTTTCCTAGCATTTTTTTTTCGATTTGATAGCATTTGGGTAGCTCTATGTTTATTGCAAAAGATGGATTTCATCGAGTTTAAGTTTTCATAATAAGAGTTATAAACGTGTGGTCACGAACGTACGCAAAATAGAAGTCAACTTTGGCTGACAGTAGTGAAATGTAAAAATCTGCGTAATGGAACGGAATATTCAAAAGTGGTTTATTTACTTTTAAAGTGTATTAATGTAGGTCTCCATCCAGTATTTACAAAATAAAATATCTCTCTTGGTTTTTGTGAAATTGGCGTATTTACCGGTCGCGAACGTACGGATCGCGAACGTTCGATTTTTCCATATGTTTTTCTATTATTATCACCACGCATTTTTCCATAAATGTCTTCAAATTTCCTTAACAAAAAAACTTAATGCTCTTTTTACAACTGATTGTAATGAAGAGATTATAAAGAAAGAGTGTAAACATAACATATTTCTTGCATGTAAAATAAGTATATAAAAATGTCTTTTGAAGTAGAAAATACAGAAAAATATAAAATGTTCCACTTTCCAGCCCAATTTTCTCAAGTAAAACAGCTGAGATATGCTATGAAACCATTCTTTTATAAGAACAAAGACTTTTTTATAACAATTAACAATAAAAGACGTTGATAATCAACATTTTATTTTTTCATTCTGGTAGACCATTCTGAGGAAATGTAAAGTAATAATTTCCATATTCTATTTTTGAAAATTATTTAATTAAATACATCAAATTTTCAAAGTAGAATAACACCGAAAACCATTTTGGGAATGCTGGTGTCTTATAATTGAGAATTCTTCTGTAAGCAAAGGGCGGAATACAACAAAAGTAAAATAAACATGTGTGACGACGGGTAGGCAAAATGAAATTATTCTCTCTGGTTCTGTAAGGTATTATTTCAAGTACGAACCGATATTAAACAATCTTAGAAATTCTTGAATCAGGATTAAGATTAATTCAACTTTATAATACTTGAATCAAGTGCATTTTGAGATTGATTCAATTGTTGTTTTACATTATTCAATCTCATTTTCGGATTATTTCAAGTACGAATTCGGGATTAAATAAGTGAAGTACTTTGCACTTGAATATCCGTACTTGAATCGGGCATTCTGTACTTGATTTATGGAAATCCGTACTTACCGTACTATTGACACCGTTTCGGCTTGATTTAAGCACTGATGGATTGATTTTTTTTTTTTTTTTTTTTCAGTGTAGTAAATCTATGTCGGACTCCAACTCCAACTTAATTTCACCACAATAATTTAATTTGCTGCACGTTAAGGCTTATAAGCCTGGTTTTTGAGAAAAGGCTTTATATAGAGCCTATGGTAAATTATACTCCTTCTTAACGAAATTTTATTTCTTATCTTATCAAACTATGTGTTGGTCTTAATTTTGCAGCAATAGTATAAAGTTTTTCGATTAAGGGCGTAATAAAGTGTTTTCAGAGATTGTGTTTTATATGGGGCATTCGTGTGATTTATAGAGAACGTAGATTATGCTGAATTGCATCACAAACGCATTATTCGTAACGTTTTAGCAATACTTACATTATTTTTGAGAGAAAACCAACTTTTTGAAATTTAATGCCAGTTGGTGCATTCAGCCACAAATTTATGTTAGTTTTTAGAGAGGTTGTCTCACATTTGGATGCACACCCAAACTGCCTAGGAGAACTAGAAACAATTTGACACCCAAATAAAAAAACATATTCTTATGGAATGACAAACTTAGTATAATGCTAATTAAGGGTATAAAACTGTAAGATATATCGATGGCTTTCTTTCTCAACCTCGTATCTTAAAAAAATACAACTTTTTAGGAGAGAAAAAAAAAAACGTTTTATCTTTGTATACTTCTGTGTTTGGGTTATATTATAATAATAAGTTGTTGCAGTGTTAGAACACAAAAATAGCAGTCGTTTGTTATGAAAAAGTCAAAACCGTATTTTTAAGTTACGAGGTTGAGGAAGTAAGGCATCGATATGTCATTAAATACAGTAAATTTAATATATCTTTTATGCTCAATTTGTTAAACGGTAAAATTGTTTCAGAATTCATACTTCGTAATGTTGAGCTTTCAGTTCCTGTTCGTCTTTCCGGAAATTTTATTCCCCTAAGACTCTCTCACTCGAATTGTGCAAATGAGTTCTGAATTTGACAATGTTTTTACGTATATTGATTTCTTTGATCCTATTGGCATCAAAAATTAAATCTTAAGTGTCTTAAAATTACTTTTATTTTAAATTTGCTCGTTTTTTTCGTGAAAAAATAAAAAAATTTTCTGTGATTTTTTTTTTTTTTTTGTTTTCTTATACTTCTTTCCAAGGCCCATTGAATAATTCTGCGCAAGAAGCCTGATGATCATTTTTTATGTTCTTTTTAGTTGTCAAAAGTTGTTTACATTTTGCTTACTTGTGCTTGTATAGGTTTGTTTACGTTTATTGTTTTTTCCCACACATACGTTTATGGTATGCCACTCATATACGTTTTTTCCTTTTGCTTTGTATATGTGGTAGTAAGTTTTTGACAACTAAATAGAAATTTACACAATCAAAATACATGTCGATTTTTGTTTTTGTTCAAGTAAGCAGACCTGATAGATGGGCCTTGCTTCTTGCTATAATCAAAATTATGATCAAAGTAATTTTTGGGAACACAAAATTTTTAATTAATAAGAATGAAAAATTACACTACCTGACAAAATTTCAGCAAAGTCGTGACCAAATGAATCTGACAGCTAATCTTTATGTAAAATTTTCCGCTAATTCCGAATATGAAGTCAGAATTGTCAAAAGTAGAACAATTTTTGATTTATTGCAAAATAACCGTTATTTGTGTTTTTAAAAAAGATGATGTGACTGAAATGCAAATATCTTCAAAAATTTTAAACGGATTATGTAATTCTTTCTTTCTAGTGAAATGTTATAAAATTTCTAAAATAACCATGGATTGCTAGTGAAGAGTGCGCAAGAAATGACAGAGTTACGTGGGACAAAAATCCAAGCTTCATTGAAAATTTTATGATTTTGTTCAATTTTGCTCTTTTCAAGGTTTTTTTTTTTAAACCAATGATTTAAAAATCCTAACGTTTTATTGCATGCGACATTAGACTATTTTAAAATGAACATTTTGCGCCCAACAAGACATAGATTGGTACAAAAATGACAAAGCTACAGAAGATTTAGTAAGTTAACCCACATAGATATTCAATAGTTTCAAGCAATTTTTAATATTTATTGTTACTAAAAATTTAGCTTTGTATATTTATTTCTTGTAGGTTAATTCAATTAATCTTCTGTAACTTTGTCATTTTTGCACCGATCAGGATCCTATTGGGCACAAAATGTTCGTATTGAAATAGGCTAAAATTTTATTTTTTTAAATATTTGCATTTCAGTCACAGCATCTTTTTTAAAAACACAAAAAACGGTTATTTTGGAATATCTCAAAAACTGTTATACTTTTGACAATTCTGACTTCCTATTCGATTCAGCGGAAAATTTTACATAAAAATTAGGCGTCAAATTCATTTCATCAAAAAATTGTCACGTAGTGTTATCAATAAAAATTTTTAATTCATTTCTTTATTCCCAATTTGTATTCTTGATAAAAACACCGAAATTTATTGCTGGAGCATAAGCTAGTTTCTATCCGCATTTCACTGGTTGCTTACGCCAGATCATCAGGAAATATTCCTCCATAAAATTTTAGAAAAGGCAAAGATATCGTGCTTAGTTCCCAATTTTTATTCTTGATAAAAACACTAAATTCTTATTGATTATAAATTTTGTATTGCCAGAAATTACTTTGATATGAAATTTTCAAGTGCACAGCATAAAAAAACTGAACTGGCAAATTGCTTTATTTTGTTTTATTTGCGAACACAATAAAGCAATTTGTTTTTATTTTTTCTAAACCCACTTACAACTACCATTAATGTTGGGAGAATTCCAACCAATTGTAGTGGGGAGTGTAAGAAAAGATAAACTCACTGTTTATTGTTGTTATTTTGTTAAATCTTTGATATCGTTGGAAATAAGACTTTTTGGGTGTTTGCAATTCTCATTCACTCTGCAGTTTTATTTGCTAATATCTTTGGCGTTTTCAAATTTTTTGGGAAAGAATAAAAATTGGGACTGAAGCACGACACACAAAGTCCTTTTTATATAATCAAAATTTTAAATTGTTGATATTGATTCACACTTTTAAATGTTATAAGTCGTAAACCATTTTTAACACGCGATATTTGAAAGCTAGTTCTATAAAAAGAGTAGTTCAAACCAAAGAAAAAAAAAAACTTTTTAGCTGCAGCTTGTATTTTACACAATTTTTAACCACCGCTTTTTTATTTTTTGCGCCACAGTACAAAATCAAAGTTCGTGTCACGCGTGATAGTTATTGTTCAAATAATTATTCACTCATCAAAAGGTGAGCACGTTCACACAGAAAAAAATACCAATGTTGATTGAGAATCATGGTAAATTTATGCAAAAGTATGCCCTTTATTTAAATTTATCATTATTTCATATTAATTTTAAATAGGAAATATTAACATAACCTTAAATATCGTGTATTTAATATTATTCACGGTTAAAATAACATTGTTCAATATTGAATCCATAAAAACCTGTTTTATATTAAAATCAAAAGTTTATCTTGTTAAATGAACATTAGACTGGTCGCATCTTGTATGGGATTTTTTTTTTAAATTTAATTGTTTGCGCTGCTCAATATATGCAGTTTGGTGTAAGAAATCATGATCTAATTTTTCAGTTCAATCTGACGGTGCCTAGCCGTGCCGGGTGGGGCCCAAAGTTCCCCATATTATAAAAAAACATCTTTTCTATCAGATCTTTATAGTTATACTAGTTGAAAAGCCGGAAATCAAAAATATGGCTTCGTTACGATCTTCCGCAGAGAAAGTACTTCAAGTGTGCCAAATTTCAGCTTCCTATGTCATCAGATGGCTTCACAAAGTTGCGGAAAGAATAGGACATACATGCAAACATCCTGACATACTAAGAAATTATATATTGTATAGATAGATTAACAAATGTTCGCGCAACTCAAAAACGCTTTAGCTTATTGAAAAACTAAAAAAAAACCAAAATTACGCAATAAAATTTACTTTAAGAAAGTTAAAACTTTTTTCTTTATGTTGGCTTTGGTTTTCGAGATATACCGTTATTTCGAAAATTAAGGAGGTTGCACAACATATTTTCGCGTAACTCAAAAACGCTTTAGTTTATCGAAAAACTAAAAAAACCGAAATTCCGCAAATTTACTTTAAGAAAGGTAAAACGTTTTTCTTATATGCGCAGACGTTTTAGAAACATAATTTTTTTTTCTGGAAAAAAAATATTTTTTTTATTAAAATTTCGGAATTTTTGTTTTTAAAAATTCATCAAAAATTGAAAAATGCAGCTATGCTTCTAATTTTATGCAGACCTATAAAAAACAACATTGCAAGCAAAACAAGCTATAAATGATTTTCAACTAGTATAACTATAAAGATCTGATAGAAAATATGTTTTTTTTTATAATATGGGGAACTTTGGGCTCCACCCGGCACGGCTAGGCACCGTCGGATTGACCTGAAAAATTAAATCATGATTTCTTACACCAAACCTCATATTTTAAGCAGCGCAAACAGTTAAATTTAAAAAAAAAATTGCGACCAGTCTAATGAACATGCATACATACTTAAGTATGTAAATTTTTTTATTTTCATGTTTAAATTATGTTATAAAAAGAAGACAATTCCCGTATTCTTTTAATTAAAATTATTTAGTTAAGTAGTACATCAAGTTTTCAATTCTGCTGATGCTTCTGTTAACAAAGGAGATACAAAATAAGTGAAACATGTGTTACAGGGGTAAGTGTTTTCAACTATTCCCATATGTTGTCTTCACACTGTTATATCACACTCCAATCAATTTGATTCTACATGAAATTCACGTTGTTTCAACTTGAAATAACTTTCATTCAACGTGATTCGGATTGTTATTTCAATATAAATGACTTTACTGCAATGTTAAATTAACATGACTTATAGTTATTTTAAAAGAGAAAAATGTTCCTTGCAAGTTATTGTAAAATCATGCTAAGTTAACCTGAAACAACAATGAAGCAAAATCACTACTGAAAAATGTAAAATCAACCTTGCTTTGAACGAATTTACATTAATTTTTTTCTGTGTGTTTAAGAAATTAAAATTTAAAAATCATTCACGAATTTGTATGCACTCACGATGATCTGGGTTCCCCTGCAACCGTATTTTTTTTTTATTAGAATACGCCATAGTAAGACTTTGAAAATATTTCGTGGGTGTGCTGACCTGATAATATGGGAAGAATTTAAAATTCTTCCTGCATGAGCAACGGCACGGCTTCCAAATACGATTGCCTATTACAGTTGACCATAGTTATTTATAAAGTTTGCTAAAAACCGTAAAAATGTGAAACCGCGGTTTCGGTTTTAAAATGATTAAAACCGGTCGGTTTCTGTTCGGTTTTCGGTTTTGAAAATATCAAAGTTAAATTCATACATAAACATATATATTTTTTTTCATGCAATACAATTTTTAAATTTGTTTCAATTCAGGTACTTTTATTCGCCCTTAAGTGTATACCTGGGCCTGGCCAGGCATTTTTTGACTTTTTTCTATTTTTTTTTTTCATATAATTATTAAGTATATTAGAACGAAACTTTATGTATTCCTCAATTCCGCAATTGGCCAAATGAAAATGTTGTGCATATTTTAGCCACCTGGGCCTGGTCAGGCCCTTCCCTATAATATATTTCAAAAAGCATACACAACACATGAGAATTCTTCCTTTTCTGTTTTTTCGAACAATTATTTTATTTTCCCAAAAAACTGTTCCTGCTATAGCCATAAAACTCCATACATATAAAAGTAGTCACAGCCTTGCCCAGGGGTTCGTTGGTGTGAGTTTTTTCTGTAGCCACAAGAAACTCCATACAAAATTCAAGTGGCCCAGGTGGCAGTTTATGCCTCACAAATAAGGTGTGTACTTGAGAGTTATATAGATAACATTTGTTCTTCTCAGTACTCATTTTGAATTTTAAGAATTTTGAAATACCTTGTCATTGTTGAAGGCTGTTATGTATAAAGTTTTTGTATATGAAGTACGAGAATGAAGTTTAATTTGCAATTTCTTCAAGCATAAATACATTGTTAAAGTAAAAGCTAAGACCGAGGTTTTTTTGTCGGTTTTCGGTTTCGGATTTTAGGCATTTAAAACCGCGGTTTCGGTTCCGGTTAAAACCGAACAGCAATCCCTAGTTATTTATATCGTTAAAACAACTTTTGATTTTATAGTCATAGTCAAATATTTGAGAATTAAAGCCGAATTAAAATACTTATGTGCAAAATCACTTTTAAAACAACTGCACGATTTCTTTTTTAATTTTCAAAAGTGACACCAAATTTAAGTATTTTTTGCATTAAAGTATTACACTTTTTTCTGGTTAAATATAGTAAAAGTTAGTGGCCTAATGAATTCTTTAAAATCACATCTGTGTTTTTACTAATTAGTTTCCATATGAATGCTTTATTTAAATAGCTGTTCTTAGGTTAAATTATTTAAGACAAAATTTTGGTTAAGCCCATTAATTTTCTATTTTTAAAGGGTTTGTATTACAGTGTGTAACATGTTTTAATTAGAAGTCGTTTATTTATACTACTGAAATGTATTAAAGTTAAATTTTCCCTGAACTCTAAGTTTCAAAAATATTGTAATTTGTTTGAATTTTCGAGAAATTAAATATTAAATTTTAACACATATTGCATTATAAAGAAGATTCCCCTGGCACTGAATTAAAACGAGTAGAACAATTGTTCCCAGTTTTAAAAGGGAATAACTTGAATTTTTATTGAATTTGTGTTATTATTATGCTTTGTTTTAATTTAACTTTAAATTTTTATTTTTTTTACAACCAGAAAAAATTTTAAAATAAAGTTCTTTTTATACCCTACAAAACAAAAGGAGTGGATGGCATTTTGCGCTTGTACTCATGAGTTTATTATTTGCCTCATACACAAAGAAATTATCGTTATCCTTTTTATTCCCATCATAAAGCATTTATTAAATACGTTAATACCATTTTGGTAAAATCGTTAACAATGTAATTTAATTTTACGTTTTATTTATTAATTAATTTCGTATTAATAATTGTTGTAAGATGGTGCCATATTAATCATCATATAAAAAAATTGGCAAAAAAAACTTTTATGAATTTATGAAACGGTAAATTCAAAATCTATATATATAAAAATAAGTCCGTATATGTACTTCGCCGAACTACTCATAAACGCGTTGTGCGATTTTAACCAAACTTATTCACTACGTAGGCAGTGGCCCATATATGGTTTATATGAAGTTTAGTTGAAATCCGATAACGCATGTGTGTGCGGTGCGTATGTGAAGTGAGTGTGTTCTTGCCGCTGGAAAACCATCTTTATTAAAAACAAGTGTGTTTCTTTTCTTATTTTGTTTTGCCGTGCGAAGCAGGCAACGGGCCCGCTAGTTGAGTATAAAAATCATATGGATCCAAAAATCCCATTTAAAAACGAAAAAACGCTGAAAAAGACAAAACTTTGTACAGTGTAAAATACATACCTATCTTGACGGATAATAGACAGAGTTCCGAATATTCACTCACTATTCACTAGGGTATTCATTTAATCGACATTTTGCTTTAATCGGTTAATCGCTCGATTAATTAACCGAGGTTTTGGTTTAATCGGTTAATAATCGGTTAATTTTGTTTTTGATCGGTTAACCGATTAATAAAGTTTTTTATAAATTAAGTAATTTCAATATATAAAAATGCATTAATTGCTTATTATTTGGAGTGTATAAGTAAAAAAAAACAATAACATACCAAACATAACAATTATTGAACTAAAACGAGCAAGCAAAAAAAAAAAAAAAAAAAACAATTCATAAATATGTAAAATGCATTTTTCAATTAATGCGCAAGGTGTGGTATCAAGTCATATCGTCATAATATCCTAAAAAATAAACTGAAAAATATTTAAATTTGTTTAAAATAAATATTGTTGTGTTTCAAACAAAATAAAAATTGTAATGCTGTGTTCAATGATTCTTCATAACTGCATAGTAGAAATCTATATTATGAGCGGTAGCTTACAACAGTCATATCGTTGGCTAAATATGCAAACCTGCTAACTCACTTTCAGCACATTTTACAGGAGAGACAAAAAACTGTTTATTTTTCCTATTTGAAGCTTGATAGAAAATTAAAATTACAGTCAGTTCTACACACTTCAAGACTTTAATAGAAGAAAAACTACATGCTGGTTGACGAGGCGTATCTTTCTCTACCACACGGCACCAAAATCTCAATTTAAATAAAAAGTGGTTTGCATATTAAGCCGACGATATATATTTCCTGTAATTATTTTAAGACATAAGACTTTATGACTACCTTGTGAATCCAGAAAATATTTACGTATTTATTCAAAAATAAACTGAGATAATTTTATTAGTTATTTCAATAGTTAAAGGACACCTTATACAATAATCATTTAGAAAAATAATATGGTTTAAATGTTTAGGATTAAAGCGATTCTTTTCTTTAGTTTTGACAAAAGTTGACTTGGAAACAATTCTTTCATTATCGTAGATGAATATCTAATATCTCAGTACTTTTCCAGGATTTTTCTTAACATATAAAATACTCCATTATGCCATTAGAGTCTTTAACAATTTTTAACACTACTAATTGTTTCGGTTAATTTTGTTAAAAGACTGATATGAGAAGATATGATAAAAAACAAATAACTAAATACAAATATATAAATATATAATCATATATTTTACCCATTTTTCGCCACATTCCTGTTGATCGATGAAGAAGATAAAAAAAACATTGAAAAACAATGTAATTTAAGTCATTGGTCGGCGAAAATGGGTTAAAATGAACATCACTGAACACACAAATACATTTTGTATATGATATAAAACAAATAATTAAAAACACACAAAAAAAATGTTATAATACTACAAAACTTTGTAACTTTTGTAACTTCGGTTAATCGGTTAATCGACTGAAATTAACCGGTTTAATCGTTAATCGAAAAAAGCCAATTTGAAATTAACCGATCAGTTAATCGGGAAGTAATTAATCGGTTAACCGGTTGACGGTTAACCGAATGAATACCCTACTATTCACTCATGGTCAGGAATTAAAAATTTTATACACTGTTGTGTGCTGTTTTATTCGTGTTTAAAAACACAAAAAAGGTTTTGCTATATTCGTTCTTCTCTAAAGCAGTGATGTTCATTCAAGCAAACAATTGTTTAGAAGCCCCACCCTTTTGCTTTTTGCGCTCATTAATTTAGTAACTAAATTTTAGTTGCACATGTACGGAAGATGTGTTGATCTTGTTTCGAATACAGTGTGTAAGATAAGTAATAAAATTAAAAAAATATTTGAAAGTTTTTACGAAACCGTCATAAAAGCATAAATGTAGAAGAATTTATTGGAGTTTTTTTTAGATATAATTCTTAATTTTAATTTCTCATTATCCACATACGCGCGTATGTACAACCTGAAAAATAAAAAACAATTGCATTTATGTGCTTAAAAATAAAAAAAAATTCTTAGCAATTCATTTTACAGTGCGAGAATACATCAATTTCAGTTTATCATGAATTATCATTAATTATCATGAATCATTATTCATGTCAGTTTATCAGTTTATGCATATATGAATATTTCTGAACCCTGATAATAGACACCTATGGACAACAATAAAATCAGAACAAAGTCTGAGTTCACACGGCTCATGTCTTATTGACAAGATTCTACCTTTTTCTTCTTTGAACATGAATTAGCGTTCAAATGAATCATGTTATGTTGACGACATGTTTTTTATTTTGTTTTATTTGATATTGAAAACAAAAACAAAATAAAACGACGAATAAGAAAGCAAAACGTAAAGAAAGTACATGCATCTGTGTACTCGTTTCTTTTCCCCTCGTCCCTCTCGCTTATAAAGTAGCAATCTTGTCAATAAGACATGAGCCGTATGAACACAGACAAATAAACTTTACATGCAAACCGAATTCAAGTCAGATGCAAAGTCATCTGACAAAATCTTAATAAGAGCGTGCTCTATTTTCTTCTGACAAACCATCTGACATCAGAAATCTATGCCGAGAAGACACCGGCAGCGGCGTCCACTATTGACGGAATCAATGTCAGAAGCAAATTTCATGTACGTTTGTGACCGAATATTATAAACCCTCTGTAAAACAGCAATTTTTACAGACATGCACAATTACATGTGACTTGAAAAGTTGACAAGTCAGACGTAAAAAACATGTCGTCTACATGCACCTTTACGAAGTAAAGTGTAACGGAAGGGACGATCAGAATTGAGACTTAATTTATATAGGAACAACAAAACACTCACTTGAAAGAGAATGGGAGAACATCAAAATGACATATTGAAGAGGAGAGATACAAGTGCACTATCACCAGGGTTGTCAGAAATCACCAAAAGTCGCCAAACGTCAATTTTATTCAGTTTTCCTACCTTATTTTATATTAAATTTTGCATAAAAAAAATGCTAGATTAATGTTTCAATCAATAATCACCATAAACTGAGAAAAATACAAAAAAGTCGCCGAGAGTAAATTTTGTTTAGAAACTGTTATTTTTTTTTTAAATTACATAAAATGGAGATCATATATTCAGTTAAAAAAACTAAAATTAAGCACACAAGTCTATAAGATCTACACTTCAGCCTAATCGATTTCATTACTGGTGTGTTTTGACCTGCATACGTACTATTAGAATTTAATAGTGACTGAATATAAAAATAAAAATCGCTGAAATAATATAAATGGTAAAAATAGCCAAGTAAATCGCCGGTTATATCATAAATCGCCAAAAAAAAAAGTCGCCATTCGCGAAAAGAAAATCCCCACGTTTGGCGAAAAATCGCCATATCTGACAGCCCTGATAATCACAACACATGATTTCAAAATCTCACCCCTTTGAAACAGAACAAGTGCAAGTGTTGGATTTTAAACGAGTGGAGAGGAAGAGATATACGATAGAAAGCTTGAGAAAACAACAAAACATCATGAAAACAATGAACCACAATGAAGATATCGACAACATTAGCGCTAGTTATAGAACCGCAATATAATTAATTCTGTGATAATAATTTTAAGTTGTGCTTTACTGCTTTTAGTTAAAGTCTTTGCGCAATTTAATTTTATTAAAAATCTGATGTTTTTAGTGGTAAATAATATATAATTCTTGCAAGTTGTGTTTGCTTCAGTGTTGCCAGTAAAATTTCAGAAAAATATATTTTGGTTTCCAAAAAGATACACTTTTTCCCAAAAAGATAAATTTTGAAAAAAAAATCCATTTTTAACGTTTAACATTTATTAACATAACATTTTTATTTCATATTTAATAAAAATTGTAAAGCAAGTGATATCATTTAAATTAATTTTTTTATATTTATTTAAGTCATCAATAATTTTAAAAAATACAGTAAGCAAACTTTTAAAATAATTATACCTATGAACAATCTTTGGATGTAATCAAAACAAATTCATCTTGTAAAACTATACGAGTTAAGGCGTTTATACTAAGGCGATAATATCAAAAAGTTCATACAAATTTCCTGAATATAAAAAAAATTTTCATATTTCCTTAAAACAATTTTAGCATTGAGTAGAGTTTTAGTTGGCTAAAAATTCTCTAATATTTAATTTCTGTACATTTTGCGTACAGATTCAAAAGAAACGAAAAAGGTCAGGATTATACATGGTACCTGAAGTCATCAAAAGATACGAAAAATGTATCTTTCGTATCCTAATGGCAGCACTGGTTTGCTTGTTGTGAAAAATATTTTGTATTAATATTGTCCTTTTATTATTTTTATTTAAATAGACGACAAGTGACGAAACGTCGAGTGAAATGTAATAAATTTGTTTTTATTTACACCAACATCATTAGGTCTTATTAGCTTAAAAGAAAAATAAACTGAAAAAAACATAATTTGTTTTCACTCTGATAAATAACTCTTACATATGAGGAATAATTTATGTATGTATATGTCATAACACAATTTTGTGCTTGTCAGCAGACCGACTGTACTTTTTTATTTGTTTTGTAAATGCGTGAATAACATAAATATAAAACAAGTAAGAGTGCTGTATTTTGCTATGCCGAATCAGATATACCCTTCACCATGGTGCGATAATAACAGAAAGTTATATCAATACCGTTCATAAGATACGAAAACTAGTCCAATCACGCCAATCCAGATATACGATTACATCGTACGTTGGGGTTACTTTTCGACTAGTCCTAGTCCCTTCGTTTGAACTGGTCCCACGTGTGTGTGTGTGTGTGTGTGTGTGTGCCATTTTTACACAATGCACATGACCGTATTGGTGTTCATAAGTATGTATAATGTACTTATCCCCAGCTGGAAAAAGAAGGAGTACGGAGGCCTTCTAGAAGGATAAGGCCTTCCGCTTTCCTTTCTTTCGCCAGAGCGAAAGGTTATCTGAAGGGTTTTTAAGAAAGGTATGTTAAAAGGCCTTTCAATTAATGGCTCTTAAAAGGCCTTTCAGACCATCCTTCTACAAATGCCTTTGATTAAAGGTCATATTGAAGGGCTATCAATATAAAACATTAAGGAATATTTCCTTACAAATGAAATTAGAAGACTGAATAGGTTTCATGTACATACTAGATCTCCAATATATAAAATGAAACAACACTTACATACATAACTTTTTATATATGTATACTAGACTGGTCGCATCTTGTATGGGATTTTTTTTTTTAAATTTAATTGTTTGCGCTGCTTAAAATATGAGGTTTGGTGTTAGAAATCATGATCTAATTTTTCAGGCCAATCCGACGGTGCCTAGCCGTGCCGGGTGGGGCCCAAACTTCCCCATATTATAAAAAAACATATTTTCTATCAGATCTTTATAGTTATACTAGTTGAAAAGCCGAAAATCAAAAATATGGCTTCGTTACGATCTTCCGCAGAGAAAGTACTTCAAGTGTGCCAAATTTCAGCTTCCTATGTCATCAGATGGCTTCACAAAGTTGCGGAAAGAATAGGACATACATGCAAACATCCTGACATACTAAGAAATTATATATTGTATAGATAGATTAACATATGTTCGCGCAACTCAAAAACGCTTTAGCTTATTTAAAAACTTAAAAAAAACCGAAATTACGCAATAAAATTTACTTTAAGAAAGGTAAAACGTTTTTCAGAAATGACTTTATACACTACCAGACAATATAATGGTCTGGAGTGTATAAAGACAATATAATAGTCTAGAAGTGTATAAAGTCATTTCTGAAAAATTAAAGGAATAGGACTATTACAAAAAAGCTTTATAAAATACATAACTGAAATTTAGCTCATAGAATAAATTCGAAAAATAAAAAATGTTGAATATTTTTTGTTCCTTTAATTTTCATATATCTGTGGCATTTTGACAAAACATCTTAAGTCGAATTTAAAAAGTTGAAAAAAATGCTGTTAATCATACGAAATTATAATCAAAAATCATGTTTGTGTACGTTTTTAAAATTTTGTATTATAAACGAAAATTTTCTTAAATTTAAGTTTATTTTATTTTTTATTAAAATTATTTTTTCACCGAGATTTTTTTTAAAACTTTTTTGCTATCTTATCTCGACTTAAGATGTTTTGTCAAAATGCCACAGATATGATTGCTTAATTTTTTAACAAAAAATTCCATTTGATTGGAAAAGTACTCTTTAAGTTGAAGCTCAGTACCATTTCAATATTTCAATTTTCTGATCTGAATTCTTTTGCTTTTGCTTGTGCAAAAAAACAAAACAAAAAATGTTGCTCCTTCTTTCCTCGCTTCTCATAGAAGCGAGTGTGGAAGGTGTATCTTATCTTTTATACCAAAAAGCCGAGGCATTCTTTAGCAGTTACGTAAGAATAGTAACCCAGCGGGAAAATGGAATTTATAGGAATCGAGAAAGTAATACATATCTTGTATGATACCATGTCCTAGGATTGTAATAAATTATTTTAATGTATCCTGCGAATGAATTAAATAATTCTTTCTTTGGAATAAATTATATTATTCAAAAGTCTTATAATAAAAGTCTTCTCCAATGCCGTTTGGAATACATTTTTTAAAACCTGTTTACTTTAAATAACTTTGACCCACAGACATATAATTTGTGCTTTGACCGTACGCTTTCAAACACAAACTGCGACTAAAATAAAAATTATAAGTAGGCGACATAAAGGCAGCAAAAAAATAACGGATTTTTATTAAGGAAATATGTATGTAAAGTAAAAACACGAATAATTGTTACTAACAGAAACAATACATTTCTTGTTCTGCAAATGTGGGTATCAGTGCTTAAATTTTGTGTCTGATGAAATTACCTTCTCGATTCCAATGAATGCATTATTATTCTTTCGTAAATAATGCATTATTTTTTTAATTATTTATGTAATCAATGCCTCATTTTCCCGCTGGGAATTAAATCAGAAAATTTTTTAAGCAGGCCTTTTGAAAGGCCTGAAGTAAGAAGGTCTTCTGAGTTTTCCCGCTGGGTCGTTGGTCTCATGTAGAAAGACCCGAACTTACATAATTGCAACTTTACAGGAGAAGGGAAAGTATAATAAACGCTGTATGTATTACAATGCCAATTGATTGTAAAACTGTTATATAGTTTTGATTCTTGGATTATTTTTTGATGCTCAGTATGCTTTTCTTTATTTTTAAACTTAACTGATTCTTAAATTTAACTGATTCTGAACGCGATCATATTTATACAGTGATAAGTTGTCGTTGTTGGTTTCATTAGAATTAAATTAGGCGTTTAACACTATAAATAACCCTGTGGGAAATTTCTGTCAATTATTCTTAAAGCACTTATCCCGTGACCAGTGAATAAAATTTTTAATAAAACAAAACGAATTGTGATAGGTGAAAACAAGACATATTCACTTAACTGGTGATAATGTGTTTGAAGTATAGTAACTCTGGAGTAGAGGCAATTGACACAAAACTAGTCATGTGACTGTATTTTATGCTGGTAGTGGCTGATTCTATCTGGTATTACCTCATATTAAGGGAATCTATCATATTAACATGGTTCACTCGGGACAATATCTGGTACAGGCATTATTTTAACCAAAATCTAATGTATCAATTTAGGTTATTTTTTTGATCTGTAACAAAGTGTCAAAAATGTGCCAATTAAGCCCGTCCTAGGACAACGCCATTTAAAAGTAACAAGTCGCCTTCATATAAAGTGTTAGAACTAGAGCCGGTCCCTTCCACTTTAGAACCGTCCCATGACAAGTTTGGTGTTAGTTCCCTTTCTCCTAAGAACATTTTTTAATAGCCAAATTAAGGAACTTGTTAAAATGTTCATGGGTTGCATGAAGATCGTTTGTTTTAAAATGGAGCTGCACTTTTTAACCCAGTATTTTATTTTATTGCTTCCTCATTTTTCAAGGAAAAAATGTAAAATAAATTAATAGAAATTTTTGTATTTAAAATATTTTTGTTTTAATATATTTATTTTCTACCAATTTTGTTGAATAAAAATACTAAGGCCCGTTTTCACAACTTACCGATGGCTAAAGGTATGATTTTATATGCCGTATAGAAAGTGTTCCATTATTATAACTTTACTTTAACCTGCCAGGTAGGATGAATCTTAATTAACATTATCGCTCACTCTAGGTTCAAGTAAAGTTTTAATAATGGAACATTTTTTATAAGGCCGATTAAAGTCTGCTTTTAGCTATCGGTATGTTGTGAAAATGAGCCTAAAACTACATATCAAATTTATTTTTTATATTAAGAATATAAAAAGAATTATAGAAAATTTTTGAGAATCCAACTAGTTTAATATTAAAAAGTTAAAATAATTTTTTTCATAGTATATTTTTTATTCGATTTTATGAAACTTAATACCACAAACATTTTAACAAAAAATCTAAAACTAAAATTGTTGTTATTTTCTTTTATAAAATAGAAATTAAAATTAAAAACGACTGATGACGAAATTTTAATTTCTTTGGACGTGGTATCGTTATTCACTAACATACCGATTCATTTAGCCATTAGCAGTGTTGCAAAATTGAAATTTTGAAATGGTACTGAACTTCAACTAAAAGAGTATTTTTCCCACCAAATGGTACTTTTTGTTTAAAAAAAAAAAATAATTTATGAAAATTAAAGGAGCAAAAAATATTTTATTGGAATTCATTTATCTAAATATTTAATAGAAAACCTATGTTGCACCTAGGAACTACGGGAAATTAATAATAATAATAATAATAATAATAATAATAATAATAATAATAATAGAAAACAGTATTTATATTTGACGTACACATGTAAATAATATTTCTGTTATACATAAGCGTCAAGCGCCCCATCCATGTTATACGCTTTATTATTTCTATATTGTCCTATATTATTATTTAATAAGTGGCACAATGGGTTTAATAAAAATATGGCGGAACTCAAAAACAACATTGTACATTGTTGGCAACACATTTCCCAGTAGATTGCACTTCTTTCCGATTTCGATTCTTGCCAATATATTATGTCACCTTCGAAAATCACATGCACATTGGCGATAAAATTGAACAGTTATATTGCAAGTGTGTGAGCCTAAAACATTAATGTTTAAAAATAAAGGTTTTAATTCAGTGTTATAAGATAAAGCAAATTTCCTTTAAGAGATCATATGAAATATTATAACTACAACAGCAACCACCAGTTGATTTTAATAGATCTTTAGTTTTTATCAAACTTGAAACAGTTTCTACGTGTAAACGATTTCTTCCTTTGCTTTTTACATCATTTTGGATTTGAAAATGTGCGTTCAATTTATGCTCAGAAATGTGATATCCATAAAATACCATAACCAATATGTGAAATGTCAGCAAACATTAGTGTTGATTCTTATATTGGCTATAAATTTCCAGGAAATTTTAATATATTCAGTTCTGAAATGCTTTTTCTGAAAGATCCGCTAGAACACGGAATTGAGAATTGATATAATTATAGTTTTCTTTATCGTTTGTAAATAACATTAATAACAACAGTATTATGCTATTGGTTTTTTCTAAAGCAATATTTTAAGGATTTATTTTCAAAAAAAACTTTAGTTCTTAATGTTTCGCAAATTGATGAATAATATGATTTCGCAGTTTCTTTTACTTCATAAACCATTTCCTTAACATTGCGTGTTTCTAGAAATATTGTTTTCATTTAAATTTTGCACTAACATATTTTCCACTGCATCCCTTTTTATAAATTTTCTTGCCACTTGTAAGAATAAATATCACATTCTGGAAAGCAAAATATGAATCCGGGCGTCCACGCTTTGCATTTTAATATTAACATTATTTTTAAAATAAAACAAAATAAGTTTAGCAACAAACACATGATGACCAAAAAGTACTGAAAACAACGCGGGGGTACTGCGGTATTTTTAATATGAAAAAGTACTGAAAAAAGTACCAAAGTACTGAATTTTTCAACACTGGCCATTAGTAACATCATGACCCATTGGAATGTACTGCAAAACCATATAAAAATACCTAGGTCTCAATTTCTTGATTTACTCAAATTTTGTTTAAAAGATAACAATTATTTTATATACGGGGATAGTTTTTATAACCAGACGTATGGTATGCCTATGGGCAATCCTTTGTCACCAACGATAGCAGACATAGTTCTGGACACTTTGCTGGAGAAAGCTACACAAGAACTTAAAGATAAAAATGTAAACATAAAACTAATAACTAAATACGTTGATGACCTATTTGCCATTATTAGGAAAAACGACGAAGAAGAAATATTAAATACCTTTAACGGCTACCATAAGAAACTTAAATTCACTATTGAAAAGGAACAACATAATGCCATATCCTACTTAGATATGAAAATCTATAGAGAGGATAATAAACTCATTACGGATTGGTTTACAAAATCGGTCGCATCCGGACGTTTAATTAATTATCACTCCACACAACCAATGAAACAAAAAATCAATACCGCGATAAATTTAATTAAAAAAGTTGATCAATTAAGTGATACTAAATTTAAAGACAAAAACTTAAAAATAATTACAAATATACGTCTAATAATTACCCAATTAATATTATAAATAACCTAATTACCAAAGCAACAAATGAAGAAACTCGGGAACAAACTATAAATAATGCATCTGGCATCACCAAACGATTTTACAGTCTCTCATATATACCAAAACTGACAGAGAGCAAACAAATGAAGGAGATAATCAGTGTTGCCACTTTGTGGGTAATTACCCGAATTTGGTATAAATTTTACCGTCGCACAGTAGCGCCCGTAGAGCAAACGAGGTTGCAAAAATCAAAATTTTCATGAGCACCGACGAAGTTTTGAATAAACTCATGTTATAGGAAACTTTTCAACGATTTCAAATCTGCCACTCTTAATAATATCACATTTTTAGTTTAGAAGATATAGCCGTTCAAAGTTGACCGACTTTCGGTTTTCAAAAAAACACACAATTTTTAGTAAATTTGTTGCGATTTCAGGTGTAATATCACGAAAAATAGGTAACGAATCGCCTTATTTTTTGTTTGTATTGATTGATGCATTTATTAAATGTGTAATGATAAAAAAAAAATGAACTGTTTGCTTTGTGTTTCTCCTGGTAAATCACTATTTAAAAACTATCCGTTTTTTCACTATTTTTCAACTTTGACGGAAAATAACAAAAATCTATATTTTTCTATATTTGCCATATTTGCAAAATCTGTTCTTTGATTATTTCTTTACATAATTCAAAAATTTTATCTGCCCGTACGTGCCCGTTTGGCTTCTAGAGGTAAAAAAGGTTAAAAAGACATGGTTGCCATACTAATATTGCGGTTTAATAAAATTCTTTAATTTGGCCCCTACAGCGCGTAGGATGCTCCTAGATGGGTCAAATGTATGACCAACCCCACTTTATTATTTATTGCCGAATTTCGGTTTTTTTAGTTATTTCAATAAACTAAACCATTTTTGAGTTACGCGAATATATGTGTGACATGGAATTACCCATATACCGAAAATACAGAAAATTGAAAAAATAAATTTAAAAAAAAAAAATTTTTTTTTTTAATTTGTTGGGTAATAATTTAGAACCCTAAAGAAAAAAAAAATAAAAACAATCTAAAAATGTAAAAATAATTTTTTTTTAGGTACCATAAAATTGATTTTTCTACTAATTTTAACTTTGATAACCCATAAGTAGGCCCCTACACAGCGTAGCACCCTTTTCAAATGCACATTTCATAGGCTGAACAGTTATCTATCATATGCTGTTTAAACTGTTCAATTACCTTATTCGGTTCAAAAGATATGATTTTTGCAACGAAAAAACTCAAATGGCGCCACTGTGCGTCGTGGGTAGAGCGTGGGTAATTTCTCTTAGGTGTTATTCAGGTGTAATTTGAAATTCTCACTTCAGATAACCAAATAAAATCAAGATTCGATTTGAGTGATGACATTTATTTACTCTTAAATGTTGCTTATAAAAAATGCACAGTCTTCTGAACCGTAGTCTCGATTTCTTTTTAAGAAAAGTCTTCAATCTTTTAATATATATTTTCAGAAGTTCGGTAATGAATGTCGCAAGATGGAATCTTAGATTTGGATAAAAATGATTATAAAAGTGATTTAGAACCTGAAGTCTATTGAACAAATTTATTGAAACTAAAAACTAGCCTGGGGGAATATATGTTTCCGATATTCGAACATACAATACAATTTTTTTTTTTATCTGGTAACTTGCAAATGCTTTAGTTTGAAGAATATTTAACGCCCTTAACAGTTGTAACACTGAATTACGAAAGGGACAGTTGTATAAAAGCCTGCAGGAATTTTGTTTACTAAATAAGGAATAAAGGGTATTTTAAGACCATGAAACTTAAAATGGTAGAAAACACAAAAAAAAAAATTAATTTTAATCGAAGATTAATACACGGCATTACCTATTGAAACCGATTGAAAACAAATAAGCACGTCCTACTTTGTTCCTCTCTTTTGAGCGTTGCTGGCTGCTCAGCAGCATACACCAGTGACTTCACAGCCCTACGGAAAACAATTAAGAGGTGTCACATCGCACGGCCTAAAAGCCTAATTGACAGTTTATTTTCTCTAATCCAATTTGGTGGCGTTGTTCCAACATGAATCTATTCATGATGATGTGCCTGAGCAAAAAGTGAAAGCAGTATGACGGTTCGTTTGACAGCTAACCTTTCGTAAGCTAAAAAAAAAAAACAACCATTGTAAAGCAATGAGCATTTTGAACCTTCCCTAGATATATACAACCAAATGTGGAAGTTAAAATTATTATTTTAGGCGTTTGATGTATGTTTTATTAATTGTTTTTAAGTCCTTCATGTCATTTTTGTTAATTTATTTAAAATTACAATAAGAATCTTAACAGTTTGACTAATATTGATCTTCTCTCAATGAGTTTTTGTGTTTTTTCTTTTTAAATGTCTTTTTATTAAATATAACTTCAATTTTATATCAGGTGTAATTTCATTTAAATCGCGTAATTTTGCTTCATCTCAAGTGTAATTTTGAATTTTGCTGGTGGTAACACTGGAGATAATAGAAGATGAAACAATATCATTAGCTCATAAACCCAATAAAACAATTAGCACACTTTTTACACAAACAAAAACCAAAATTGAAAACTATGATCGTAGCAATGTCGTGTACGAAATTAAATGTGAGGGTAATAATGACGAAACGTGCGGTAAAGTGTATGTTGGAACAACCAAAAGAAATTTAGCTACTAGGATAAACGAACATAAAGCAGACATTGACAAATTAAAATACTCAACAGCTTTAGCCCTACACTGCATTGATAATAAGCACACACCAAATCTAAACGAAGTTAAAGTACTAGACGTAGAGCGGAGGGTAAACAGAAGATTTACGCTGGAAAGCTTACGAATACAGGAGAGACTTAATACAGCTGTAAACAAAAAAGATGACAAAGACCGAACGAATGCAAATTACACGATTGCAATATTATAATTTAGTCCATCTTCAACTATGATACTGACATTAGGAAAAGTTTAACTGTGATATTTTTTATTAATTATACATTTATATTTTTGTTTTATTTGTGTGTTTAATTGTACTGTGTGTATTGTTTAAAACCACATTTAAATTAGAAATTATAATGTAAATACAAATTCAAGATTTTATGTAAGTTAAATTGTTCTTTAAATGTAATTGTATTTTTTTTTTTTGATGTTAAAAAGTATTTTAATTTTGTATTTAACTCATATCTTACAGCTATGATTTTAACTTTTATAATACACAGAAAAGATTAAATTTAAGATTTAGTAAAGAAGGACTTATAAACATAATTGTTAACTCGAACACAACCATTAAAAACATTCATTAAAAAAACATGATTATGGATTATTTTAAACAAATATGTATGTAAACAGAAACAAATAAGTTGTTTATTTAATTTGGACGTCAATGTCTAACAAACTTTTCGTTAAATCTATAAATAACACTATGCCACAAAAAAATGAACCTCAAAAATAAGATATTTTCTAAGATAAATCGGGGCTGCTGATCACGAATATGGCATTCATTTATTTTTCTCAAGAAGCGTTTTCGAGATATACGCGAAAATCGTGTTTTTCTGCAGTTGTTTTAGGTTTTTCGAAAAATCTCGAGGGCTGTTCAACTGAATTGTACAAGTTTATTAATCGATCGGATTAAGATTTACTGAGTTACAGGACTTTATACTGATTTTTTATGTTTTTTTAAAATTCACCATTTAAATTCGCTCCAGTAAGGTAAGAAAAAAATTTAATTTTTTTTTTTCAAACACGTATTTTAAATAATATTTTGTTTCAAACGTAGTAAGTGTAAAATTGTTATCGTCGGCCAAAGAATTAAGAAATAACGGCATATTTAGTGAAAACATCCGAATTTGTATTGAAAGAAAATACACCGGTACAGAAAAACTCTTAAGATCTGGTTTTCTACTTTGAAAATCTGATGTATTTAACATAACAATTAAAAAAAAATAGAATTCGGGATTTTTTCTTTTTTTTTTTGTGAATTATGTTATGTTTTAACTAATTAGCAGAAAAAATATTGCCATAACACAAAAGTGTAACCTTTTATTTTACATTTTACATCTGAAAATTAGACACAATTTGTCAATCTAAGGTGTTTTCCTTTAAGAGCTTAAAAATACTTAGTAACAAAATAAAAGGATAGAAAAATAAACAATATCTTGATTAAATTTGGAATTTTTAATACTATTTTCTTTCAAGAGAAAACAAGATACGTTTACGACGGCATTGTGGGCAAGTGAAGCGTGCTTTAAAAAATATACTTCGTTAAGTTCATACGACGTAGAACTTAATTATTTGAAAACGTTTAATCGAGTGAAACATTATTGTTATAGCATAAAAAAGAATACCAAAATATGTGTTTATGGAAAGCTACACTGAAGGAAACCTGGGAGAAGTGTCTCACAGTCACCAGTTTTTTTTTTTTTTTTTTTTTTTTTTTGACTATTTTAGTGACATCGTCAACGAACTGTGTCCACTACACTACACATGCCACTATATTTGCCTTTAATACTAAAAAATGCGATAAATTATATTTGAGAAGTATAATTCCTTTAAAAGTAAAAGCAATATTAAAAATTTATTGTTTTGAATTCGAATTCGTACCAAAAGTAAAGACTAGATTTATTAAAAAGTACAAGTGTATCTCTGGTTTCAATGTCTGCATACATATGTACATATGTTCCGAAAAGAACTACTTAACCAATAGTACCAACGTCAGCAGTAGATTTCCAATGACACGCACATGTTAAATGTCTGTAGAAAATAGCATCGTCAATAGTGCATCAGTGCAGATTCACTAGTGACATTTCCTGCAGGGTAGACTGATAAGTTTTAATGAAAACGAAAATTAAGTGCCAATTCACACGTTGCATGTCTTATTCATCAGCTTGCTACTTTATAACGAGAGTGAAGAGAGGAAAATAAACGTTTCTCTCTCACTCTCTCTCGCCTATAAGGTAGCAAGCTGATCAATAAGACTTGCAACGTGTGAATTGGCACTAATTAAATTTTTCAATTCACATCATCATGAAACTGGGGTAAAAACAAAAAATTTTTATTTAACATAAAGGAATTTCTACAAAAAAGTCCGCCACTTTTATCAAGCAATTAAGATTATATTAGGGAAGGGCAAATTAAAAAAATATATCGATTATATCAAAAATATCGGTATATCGAACGTATTTCGCTGAAACTATTAGCAAATTAAAAAACTTAATCACTCCTATCGTGAATAACAAGTGGAATTTTTGTTCCCATGAAATTTTCATTCCCCTCGAAGGGAAAATAGCAATCGTGAATCTCATGTGACAAATTTTTCACGCTACCAGTTCCAGTGAATGTAAAAAAAGAAGAAAGATTAAAAAAAATTAAAAATCAATGAAATTTTTGTTCAAAAATATACAAGTATATAGTTTAAAGAAAAGTTTAAATAATAAAGCAAAATATTTATTATTGGAGGGATAGTTTGATTACAACGTTAGTTTTTTGCACTTTTTAAATTTAATGTAGTAAAATATTTTCCAAAATTCTGCCACCAAGTCTATCGGAAGCTTCACAAATCCGCAGGCAATCGACCTATTGTTTTGCATTTTGTTGAGCAATAAATCGGTTTGTTTGCCATTAACTTTATTAACACTTAATATTTGATTTATAGGAGGAACTTCTTACATACACGTTCTGTTCCCTAGCAAAAATAAGTGAGAAAATCTAAGGGAAATGTGAACAAATTACGAGGGAAAAAATTTTTACCGATAAGGGCAATTTTATTCCCGTGAACATTTTTTCACGTTATTATTCTTCTTTGAATTACATTTTTTCATGGGAGTTGTTCATGATCGCAAATATGTGAAAAGGGGAAAAATTACGAGCGAAAAATTATTCACGATAGGGGTGAATATACCTTCGTACATACATAATTATGTACAAATATATTATATGTAATTACCAGAGAAGACAAAAAAAAGCAATTTTCAATACTTTTACAGCAAAAAGAAATTATAAAAAAAGCAACAAAAAATTGATAAAAACAGCAAAAAAAAAGCACTAAAAACATGATCAAAATTATTACAATTGGGGTATTCACAAGGTGTGCTATCATGTTATGTTGTCATAATGTTCTAACATTTTACAATGGTTTAAAAATATTGTTGTTGCTTTGTAAACAAAAAGTGTCCTAAATTAATAAACCTTTGCTTCCTATGTTTATTGTGCTGTCGTAATTAATCAGCCGTCGCCGTTGATGGTATAGTTTTATCCGACTAATATCTGAATTTAACCTGCGGCTAGCAATTTTTGCAACAAAACACTTGCGGCGTCAAATTATATCACTTAGGACTCTGATGTTTGGTAAACAAACAATATTAAATTAATTTGTGATTTGCGTCTAAGAAATGGAAAATAGTCAGGTAAGATCTACTTTAATTTATTTATTCATGGATTAGAATTAAAAAATATTATGATGTTACGTAAATATTTATTTTCTTATATTTGTTTTAAATTAGCTGATTTAAATTCAAAATAGAACACTAAATTATGAGGGATTGTTCACAAGAGTCGTATTTTTTCATGTTATTATTTTAAGACTTATGACTTTACACCTTGTGAATCCCTCAAATATACCATCATGTGGGCTTTTATGTTTTCAAATTTTAATTTTCTACGTCGATCTGTTAAAAGTGACGGAGGTTGACGGTGCAAATTTAAATTTGAGAATTTCTTTAGAGGACAAACTTTTTACATATTCCTTTTTTTTGGAACTGTACCAGACTCTAAAATATATTTTATTTCCAAAAACTGCTGATATCCGGGATTTCTTTTTAATATTTTCTCAAATATCTTTTTATATTGTTGGTCCTCGATCTTGCATAGGCCGTCAAAAACTGTCGATAAAGCATTAGCGATATCTGAAATTAATAAGCCCGCAGTTTGCAATTTTTTTATAGCAACCAAAATGTTTGCAAAATTGTATTTTAGAAATACAAGTTGAGAACTTCGTTCGGAGTTTTCAAATATTTTTTTGGATTGCACAATTGAGTCGGCATCTAGACTGTCAAGTTCTAAAACAACGGCTTCAACTTCTTCAAGATGTTCAGCGTAGTACATTGCCGCTTCTTACCAAGTTGGGCATGGAGACGGTGGAAGTACAACATTAGGATTAATTTTTGGAGTTGTTTTCTTCGCGGTGCCTGTAAAAATTTTGGTTTTTGTAACATATATTTTTAACATACATATGTATTTTTATATTAAAAAAACGCAAGAACTTTCAAGTTATTTTTAATACACTCTTAATCCATTTTGTATAATTTTCTTATAGAATTCTGTTTAATAGAGAAATATTTGTCATAAAATTCTTTTACTGCAAAAATCATATTAAAAAAAAACGACTTTTAGATTCTTGCGTTTTCGATTTCCAGAACACCTCTGATTAACAGTTATATTTACCTTTAAGAAAATATTTTTAACATTGGAAATCCATTTATTGACATTTTCAAAGTTTGTTCGAATGAATTCAGCTAATCGATGGATACCATGTGAAAAACATGTTAAATGAAGCATTTTCGGATACATTGCCTTTAGAGAAGATATTCCACTTAGCATATACATATGCAGCTGCATACGTTACTATAAGTAACACTTTGTTATATTTTATGCCTTAATACAGAAAATTAATATCAAATCTAATCTCGATTTCTTTTCTACTTTACCATCTGGCCACAATATAATACAAAATGCTGCAACAGATCCGCCATTTGCCGTTTCAAGTACTTGCATGTTCAATAAATAAGATTTATAGCCTGTTCGTCGATTTCGAACGTTAACGTTCGCATAGAAAATTATATTCAAAACAAAAACAAAATTCGAAAATTTGTTTTTGTTTTAAATGTTATTTTCTATGCGAACGTTAACGTTCGAAATCGACGAACAGGCTGTTACTGTCTTTCAATTCTTCTAAGACTCCAAAAATAAAATTTGCAACATATCTCTGTTCGCTGTCCGTAGTTTCATCTACAGAAATCAATATATATTTGTCTTCTGGTATGTATTTCTAGCGAATGCAAGTTTCAGATGGAACCGACATTTGAGAATATTTTTCAATGAAATTTTTGAAATTGGATTTTTTAATGGTATATTGGATTCTAACAATGCTTTACATTGATCCTTTTGAAATGTTGTGGCAGTTGGAGTCACTGGATATTCCTTAATTAGTTTCTGTGGATGGTTCTCTTGCTTAGAAGACACCAATTGGTGTTTCCCACATCTTATATGTTGATCCACATTAGACTTTCTTGAACAATTTATTTTGCAGCAGCATATTTTGCAAAATAGCCAATTTTCTTCAATTTTCAAGACTCCTTCATATGTTTTTACCATTTTTAATAATAAATTTCTATTACTTTTCTCGTTCGGCATTTTTTAAACTTTTTTATTTATTTCTATTTTTAACAGCCTACTATGATTTCAGTTGATTGTTTTTAAAATGAAAACAGAGTTGCAAAAAGGTAGTAACGGCGAATTCACCTTTATAGGGGAATTCGCCTTGGTAGTAACATTCGAAGTTTTTAATTAAACAATGGGAAGTTAAAACAAAAAACCAAAAAAAGCAACACCATTGTAAAAGAATCAAAAAAACAGGTTTTATAAAAAAAAGCATAAAAAAACATTTTAGTCTTCTCTGGTAATTACAATGTAACTTTTTATTGTTTCATTTTATTTATAAAAATTAATAAAAACGACAAATTTAATTCAAACAAAAAATTCAATAAAAACAAAAAGTTCAATTATAACAAAAACAAAAGGGAAGAATACAAAAAAACCATATGAAATTTTAAAAAAGTAAATTACGAAAAATTTAAATGGAAGAAAATAAGTCATGGAAATTGAATTGCACCCCAAAAGTACCAACTTTAACTAGAAATGTTTTTGATTGTTTTAGTCAAACCAGCAAATCATCAGATATGGACATCAAGAGCTCGCTCTGTTTTATGTGCTCTCCTGTCAATCTGCTTCTTGTATCCTGCATTGCTTCTTATAAATGCCAATAATTTTAGATCTTAATATTATTTAAAAAAAACATATGATGCATGCAGTGATGCCAATTCTTTAAACAAATATTGTTTGAAAAACGGCTAAAATTTTGATTTTTAATGAAATTTTATCGAAATCGATAGTCGTATTTCAGTATCGATATATTGATATATCATTATTTTAAATATCGGCGATATATATCGACTATTTTTTTTAAATATCGGTATTTTGATATATCGATATTTTTGCCCATTCCTAGATTATATGAAAGGAAAATTTCTATATTTTTTAATTTTAGTATATCGGTGAAGAGCACAAAAGAAAAAACTTGAACAACATGTATCTGAAATACAAGTTTAATTGCTTGCGGACGCTACGTAGAAAAACCATAATTTGCTTTGGAACTGCCCATATAATTCTGTTAATGAAGTTAAAAGCAAATCAATAAAAATTTCATCACAAGTTTTCTCATAAATAATTTGTTGCTTAATTACAAGTACTAGTAATAAGTAGTGAACAAATTTTAATTACGATTACTTGGAATTTGTAATTCATCATTTTTATTGTGATAAAGATTTATTTTTTAATGTGATCTTAAATTAACATTTAATCCAAAAGTAATTGAGTTAAGTCCTTGATGTAAATTACATTAGCTGTAAATGTAATTGCAAACACAATTAAAATTTAATTAATACTTTCTTAGTCTTATGGCCAATTTTCAGGATTGATATTATAACACATTTATATTTAAAATCGTTTGATATACAAAATTCTCTTCTTCACTTTACACTAAAAAAAAAAACTTAATTCTACCACATGGGTGAATTTAAATTTAACTCCCTTTGTACACTTGCATACATTTCGGAGGAACGCATGGAAGATGTTGAAAATGTGAAATACGTGTTCACACTTGAAACATCTAACATCTACTATCAATAAAAACTATCACCATATCTGAAAAATAAACTTTTATTGTTTTTAAATACTTTTTTTCTACAAAAATGCCAACATTTCAAAAGATGACACCAAAATGTATTTCTAATTCATTTCTTTAAATAGTTTTAGCAAAATAAGGCTTGAAAAAAAGGAAAAACTAGAGAAATGGTAACGCTGCTGCTTTCAAAGCAACTTCCATTTTGTCAGTGATGCCACAATAATAACAGAATTTATTGCCACTTTTGTAGTGATTACACTAAAAGAATCGAAAAATCTAAAAGGGATCAAAATGAGATAGTCACATTCTGTAAAGATGTTGAAAAATTTTGATTTTTAGCCCCATGTATTTCTTATGGGAAAATCCCAACATCTTCGCAAATTGATGTTAAACCTTAAATGTTGACAAGTGTGAAAAGGTTATAACTTAAGTTTCCATTGGAATAACTTAGCAAGGTGGCCTCAATATGATTACAATAAAACAGCAATAGGCAAAGCAATAACATTCAGCTGTTTTTGAGACCACCTTGCAAATAATTAAACTTTTTTATGATATTTTTTTGAGTTTAGTAGTGCGACCATACTTTTATCTTAATTAAATAAGACTTTTCAAATAAAACTCAAAAAATCAATCTGTATTTAAATACGATTAAAGTTCATATGAAAATTAACTTAATATAGATTAAAATTCTATCCTGAAAATTGGGTATTATCAAAGTATATTTATACCAAGTACATGCAAGTCTACAACAAATCAACAATAAAAAAACAACATTCATTTTGTTTGTGTAAAAACATTTGATACTGTCCAACAGCAAAACATAAAGAAAACAAAAAAAAAAAAAAAATTCATGGCGCAGTAAAATGTAAGCAAATTTTGACAATATCGAAAATAAAACAACTGAACAGCTGATCACTTGCATGTACTTGTAATAAATATACTTCGGATATTATAATGTTAACTACACAGAAAAAAAAATTGACTTTAGTTAAACAATTCGTTCAGGCAATAATTTTTTTTACTAATTTTGGCCCTGCAAAAGAAATGATCAACTAACGGATTTGTATTTTCGAGTCATGCGACACAAATTTAATCAATTAACAAATTTATGGCATACATACAATAAAAAATACACAAAATGTACACAAACATTTAAATTTTTTAATGTAAAATAACTGAAAATTAATTTGTTTTAACGGAACATGGAGTTGAATTTTTGACAGTAAATATTAAAAATAAATGAAAAATAAATACTCTATTTACACAAACAAAAATAAAAATAGAGAAAAGTGAGCAGAGTAATCTAGTGTATGAAATCACATGTTTAGGAAAAACAGATGAGGAGTGTGGTAAAGTTTACGTGGGTACTACAAAGAGAAGCCTTAGTACACGAATATCAGAACACGAAACAGACATAAGGAAAAAGAAAATAATTACAGCTCTGGTTATGCACTGTGTTGAAGAAAAACATTTACCTGATCTCACAAACGTTAAAATATTGGACAAGGAAAAGAGAACAAATAAACGATATACACTGGAAAGTTTGAGAATTCAGGAAAAAGCTACGAATGCCTTAAATATAAAAGACGACAAAAACAACACGAATGCAATTTATACAATCGCAATATTTTAGTTTAGTTCTGCTTCTGTGATACTTAGTTTAATACAATTTAATTATACTGTGATATTTTTTACTTTTATTTATATTTTTGCATTTGTTTTGTTTAATAAAATTTATGTTTTATGTTGTGTTTATGTAAAACAGAATGTGTGTTAAATATTCAAAATGCAGAACTATTGACGAAGGATTATATGTGAGTAAAATTATTCCTGTAGAACTAAGTTATCGTTGTTGTTATTAAACTATTATTTTTCAATTGTATATTTATTTTGATGTTGCCAGATCTAATAAAATATCCCTGATGATGTTGGGAATCTCCAACGAAACGTCGGAAAAATAAATTATGAAATAATCTTTTATTTGCATAGAATACATGACCTTAATAAGCCCGATTTAGAATTTTCTAAACAAATCAATAAGTAGACCGGTTTTTAACTGAATTTTCATTTATTTTATATTACAATTTCAGTTAATTTAACGTACAGAATATTGTGAGTGTAATAATATTACATAAATACTACACTCAAAAAAAATCCATGCCTTATATGTGCGAAAACTGTCGTACATTGTACGAAACTTTTGTAAATGGTACAAAAAAGAAGAAGCTTGAAATAAAGTAGGTTGAAATAAACTTTATTGGTAAGAACTTTTGATTTACAACAAAATTCGCAATACATTTAATAACTTGGCTTTTGTTTTCGTCTTATTTTTTCCAGGGAATGTTAGACGAATTCATTTAAAAAAATCCAAAGGAATCTTTTGAGTCTCCTATTGCTTTTGCAATTTTCATGAAAAATACCTTTACAAATTTTCTGCAAATTGCAAAAGTCAAAGCAGGCTTAAAAGCTCAATTTAAATTTTTTTTTTAGGAATTCGCCTAACATTTCGTGGAAAAAATGAATCGAAAACAAAAGCCAAGTTATTAAATGTACGTCACTACATTATGAACATTTTTTATTAGGTTTGAAAAATAGTTTTAGCAATATCTAGGAAAAATAGTAAATTGTACATTTAATTTTTAAGGATACAATTTGCAAACAGTTTGACTTTTGAAAGTTGGCTTGCTGATAAACAAAACGGGGGCTTTCATTGTGCATTTCTGTAAAAATGTTGGGTGGTTTTTTTAGCTGCATGAAAACTTAAAATTAAAATACCAGCCAGAAATATTATTGGAATGAACTTTTTTTATTATAATCTGGAAGGTTAATTCGTGGCATTTATTTGTTTAATATGGTTAATAGGATTTCCGCCACTAAGAGTTACAAAGTCCATTTAATCTGTCTAAATTTATAGTGACCGTGTGGCGTCTATTGTGGCTTGAATACAGGACCACTTTTGGAAAAAAAGTAAACTAATTGTTTTATAAATATATTGTTAAGCGCTCTTTACGACAAGTTGCATCTTGTTAAAACCAAATATCGCTGCTGTTAAGCTGATTAATTTTTGAAAACAACAACTGGCTCCGTGCAATAACTCCCAGGTGCAATAAGTCCCAAGAAAAAAATGAAATTAGACCCAAAAATTTTTCATACAAATGTGGGAGTAATTTCATTATGAAATAGCTCCCAGCCCTCTCGGTATTATTACATTTTTTTGGAAGTTATTTCATTTTTTGCCTGGGAGTTATTTCATAATGAAATAAAATCCAAATGAAATAAGTCCCCGAAAAAATTAACGTGGAAGTTATTTCATTTTTTTTTTTGTTTTCGGTGTTATTTCATTTGCTGTGGGAGTTATTTCATTTTTTGTGGGAGTTTTTTCATTTTCAATTATTTGCAATTTCTTGAAATTGTTTAATATTTTAAACGGTATTTATAACGGGATATTTCAAACTATTTGAATACAATGACTTAAGTTTATCAAAGAAGAAAATTTTGCTAATTGCTATTGCAGTGTCTTATGGTTACCAGCAATGCAGTGAAGCTTTAGTTAGCGAAGCCGGTGTTTGTTATACCATAGAGGAGAAAATCCTTGCGCCCGGCCAAACGCCGGCTATGCAGAGAAGCAGAGAAGTTAGCGAAGCCGGTGTTTGCTTTAGTTAGCGAAGCTGATGTTTGTTATACCATAGAGAAGGTAATCCTTGTACCCGGCGTGCTAAAACTGCAGGCAGTTGCCATTGTAGGAGGTCAGGATATAATAAAATGCCCCATTTGTTGTCAATATGTCGAGGACTCAATGTTAGTTTTTTGTTAACCTAATATGTAAATATTCAAGTAAAACGAATACATATATAATAAGTTTCTTTGGAAGTTATTTCATTTTTTTTGGGTGTTATTTCATTTCTTTTATATGTACTGTTTTTGGAAGTTATTTCATTAATGTCTTTAGTTGTTGGGGTTTGTTTCATTTAAGACTTGGATATCATTTCATTTTTTTTTTTTTTTTTTTTGGGTTTATTTCTTTTTTCCAGTTTGGGACTTATTTCATTTATTTTGGGATTTAAATCATTGGGAGTTATTGCACTGGGACTTATTGCACCTGGGAGTTATTGCACGGAGCCCAACAACTAAGTCAGCATGTAAACCGCACCAAGTAGTCAATTAAAATTAACCAGATATAAGTTTTGCAAAATGGATAAAGTGCTCTATGAACTTTGCGAACAGATTTATTTGTTTTTTAAAGTAAATTTCTATAATTTGGAAGTCGACTGAACGGAATAGTCAAAACAGTTTTAAATTTTCAGTTGTCAAACCATAATTATCGATATTAAATGCTCTCATGCAGCTCAAAAAAACACCCGATATTTTACATCAATCAAATAACATAAAAACGATACGAACATTCGATTGTAAACTGTTCTGATCAACAACACAAGACCTCTCACATAACCACTGTCAATAAAACAATAATTTAAACAAAATATTATCAAAGTTATTTACGGGAATACAAAATTTATTATTAAGATTTTTGTATGACGTGCTAAATTCCCAATTTTTTATATTTGATAAATACACTGAAATTGATTGTTGAGGGAAAGCTAGCTTCTATGCGCATTTCACTGGTTGCTTAGGCCAGATCATCAGGAAACCTTTTCCAAAGATTTTTGAAAAGCTAAAAATATTATACAAATAAAACCCTAAAGCGAATAAAAATTTTAAACACTCAAAGTCTTACTTGTAACAATATCAAAGCTTAAACAAAACACCAACAATAAACAGTGAGTTTATCTTTTCTTACATTCCCCTACTATAAAATATATAGGGCACTCCACGCCAATCGATTGGTTTAAAAATTTTTTTTCTTGATTACCCCAATTTTGCTATATTTTTAGAACACTGCAAAGGGACCTTCCTGCTAAATTTTTAATTTTTTTTGGTTACTCCTTCAAAGGACTCCTTTTAGTATTTTGTTCATAACTTTCTTAATTACAACAGTCTAAAAAATGTTTAACCATCCGATTTGACGTAGATTTGCCCCCCCTCACCCCTTTCCATATGAAATCTGACCCACTTATCGCTTCTTAAATTCGGAATGTAACGAATACCGAGGCCGATATATCGGCCATAATATCATATATCGGTTTTGGCGATATTTTTCTGTCGATATGAAGATAATTTTTATATTTTTTTTGGAATATTTTTGAACAAACAGTTTAATTTTCTATGCTTTTTTTGCGTAGCAACTAAGAGAAATAACAAATAAAAAAGAAGAGCATGAAATTAAAACCGAATAATGAAATTGTTTCATATAATAAATGAATTAACGGAGATGGAAAATAGTCCACAGTCCAGAGTCGGCTGACTTTTCATTTGCTATAAATAAAATATTTAAGGCCTTAGAAAAAATGTAAACCTATTGTTTTTCTGTAATGACTGGATGTCATTTAAATAAAAAAAAGAAGTCCCTACTTTGATGGGTATAAGAATTTTGTTTGGCCGGCGTTTGAAACGCCACTGACACTATTACTTTATGCCGGCACTAACAAGCGCCAAGGCAAAGCACTACTTGGAGTGCTGGTGGTTTTAATAAAAAAAAGAAAACAGAGAGCCAATTTACTCGGCTAAGTTTCGTATTTGAATCTTGCTTTATTACAAAATTTGTCTCCTTATAAACTAAAATAACGGTACTTAAATCTAATCCTTATTCTATATATTTACATGCAATTATATGCTTACACATACATACATAAAATATTGTTTATTTACTATTCAAAATATTAACAACACAGCTGATTCTAAAAATATATGAAACAGCTGATTTAACGATAAATGATTAGAGATGTGTAACAAATGATTAGTGATATGTAATAAATACATTACACCCTCACCCTTTATTGAAAAAAAAAATTTTTTAAATAAATTTTTTTTTTTTTTTTTATAATACCATTCATTTAATTATATTTTTTCAACATATTATTATGATATTTTCTCATTTTACCTCCTATATCTAAAGTAGAATTAACTCCTTGTTTTTCTATTATCCTGTATGGCCCATGATATGGTGCCTGGTTTTTCTTTCTATTCACTGTTCTTAGTAGCACTACCCTGTAGTAAATAAAAAAGTCAGTTGCAAAAAACACTAACTATAAATTAACTTTTTTTTAAATGACTACAAATTGGTTTAAGTCTCATGCAGATATCAACCAAAAAGGCACACGTAAAACACAAATAAAATCAAAATATGTAAAACAAGCATGCCATGAAGTCAAATGAAAAAAATATATACAAACATTTTAAAATAATTAAAAAATTAATCAATACAAATCTGTTTATGTACTAGCAATTATGTGGCGTATTTATTTCAGGACTATTATACATCATCATTTAGGGCAGTTTAATGCAAAATTTTCATAAATAATCATTTCTATAACAAAATATGTAAAGATATACATATGTATGTATGCAGGTTCATATGTACATATATTTTTTTGACAAAAATTATTTAAAATTTAAATAATTTATTATAAACTGACAATACTTTTAATTAATTACAAATAGGTTGAAAAATAAGTAGTTAGTAGTCAGTTAAAAAGTCATGCAAAGATGGCCAATTGACTACTGCCTATGACATGCCCATGTTAAAATAATGAGTCGTCGACAAGGAAAAAAGTCACTTAATCAACTAGTTGTGGTTATAAAAAAACCAGTTTGAAGTTAGTTATAAATGTGTTTGACTTCCTACAGGGTAGCTCTCCTGCTTCTAAATTAAGTGTTTCTGTGTTTCGAAATTTATTTACTCTACTGACTTTAGCTATTTCTAAATATTCTTTCGTTTTCTCTAAAGAAAATTGTAATCTTTGCTTTAATTCTCTTGCATAGTTTTCTATATTGTAAATTTTGTCATTGCTTCTAATTTCATCGTTTGGCAGGTAAGGTAACTTCCCAAAGACCAATTCATATGGCGTGTAATTTGTATCTATGTATGTGTGTCGTTGTATTGTACGCGAATGTAAAATACTGAACCCAAGTATCCCATTCACTATCTTTACAGAAGTTTAATAAAAATTCATTGAGTACTCTGGTAAGGTGCGCTAAAAATTTGTTTTATATCTAACAATTTGCATATTTCTGACATTAATTCATTTGTGAATTCAGTACCCTTATCTGATTTTAAGATTTTAAAATTACCGTATTTCAAAATAAATTGTTCTACCAGTGTTTTTGCCACTGTTCTCGCCTCTTTAGTCTCCATGGGAAATGCTACCACGTATTTTGTAAGTTCGCATTGAATTGTAAGTATGTATCGGTTGTAGTTTGACAAACGCAAAGGTCCAACCGTATCGATTGACACCACCTCAAAGCTAGTTCCTGGTGTGTCTGTTAACATCATTTTTTCTTTTGTATGTTTAGTTTGTTTATTTATTTTGCATTGTTTGCAATTCAAAATATGTTGTTTTATCATTTTGCTCATATTCTTCCATATGTAGCGCTGCTTCAGCTTCAAAACCGTCTTTCTGATACCTTAATGTCCTCCATGAGTTGAATTGTGGTATTCAATGATAAGTTTCATCTGTGTTTCTTTACAAAGTATTCGTTTTGGTTCTTCATATATTAATATTTTTAAATTTGTTTTCGTTTTCAATTGTAATTTGTTGTATAAATTTTTAAATTTGTCCATGGCCATGGTTTTAAATATTTCATCGTTTTTACTCAACGCTAGCTCGGTTACTCTTAAATCACGCATTTTTGATAACAGTTTCTTCAACGTCAACGTTGTGCTCGATGAATTATCGCTGCATCTTGCTATGATTTCATCATCCGATACTTCTATTAAATTATTTTTAAAATCTCTATGTATTTGAATCTTGAGTTTTCTTGTTTTACGTAAATCTGATATTGATGTGCAGTCCCAGACAAAAAGTTGATCAGGCTTTTGCTCGGACGTACATTTTGCACTGTTTGTAATGTCAGGGTTATTTTCATTCTCCAATTGTTTTTTCTTGTTTCTGGTTATTGCTAACACCTTCTTAGCTGATTCATCCACTTCTGGGATCATTGCTCTCAATGTGTCGCTATTCAAAACTATTCTCGACAATGCATCCGCATTCGTATTCATTTTTCCTTTCTTGTATTGTATTTCAAAATTGTAATCAGATAAATCCATTCTAATTCGTGTCATTTTTGACGACGGGTTTTTATGTGAAAATAAAGAAATTAGCGGTCTGTGGTCAGTAACCACGATAAAATCTCTACCATATACGTAAGGTCTAAAAAAAGTAACTCCCCAATGAATCGCTAACAACTCCTTTTCTATTGTAGGTTTGTTTAGGTCATGTTTTGATAATGATTTGCTCGCGTATGAAATTGGTAAATCTTTTCCAACTTCACCTTGCGATAAAACTGCACCAAGAGCATAATTTGACGCATCTGTGGTTAAAATGAATGGTTTGGCAAAATCTGGGTATCGAAGTATTGGTGGTTTCATAAGCTTTTCTTTTAGCTTTTCGAACGAGTCTTGACATTCCTTGTTCCATAGGAAAGGTTTGTTTTTCTTTAATAGTGAATTTAAATTTTTAGCTATGTCTGCAAATTTTGGTATAAATCGGCGATAGTAATTGCAGAAAGCCACAAATCTTCTCACTTCATCTGCACTTGTCGGAACTGGATAGTTTCTAATTACGTCATCCTTAGCTGGATCTGTTGTGATCCCTTTATTTGTTATGAGGTGCCCAAGGTACACTACCTCTGGTTTCAAAAAACTGCACTTGCTCGCATTTAGTTTGAGGTTGTATTTCATTAACCTTTGAAAAACTTTTATTAAATTGTCGTTGTGGTGCTTTAAACTGCATCCAAATACGATAATGTCATCCACATATAAAAAAAAAGCCTCAGCATCTAAGCCACTAAGCGCAATTGTTAACATTCTCTGAAAACTGTTTGAAGATATTTTTAAACCGTAAGGTAATCGCTTAAATTGGTAATGACCATTTCCTGTGGAAAATGCTGTCAAAGGGCGTGAATTTTTATGTAACCTTATTTGATGGAATGAACTGCTCATGTCCAGCGTCGAAAAATATTTGGCTCTACCAAGTTTGTCGAGCACATCTTCTATTCTTGTCAGCGGAAATTTGTCGTTGACTATCTTTTCGTTTAGTTTACGGAAATCTACCACTAGACGCCATTTTTTTGTATCATCTGTTGACTTTTTTGGTACCACGAGTAGTGGTGAATTGTATGGGCTAACCGAATTCTCAATTACGTTGTCGCCTAATAATTGGTCAACCTGATTATTTATTTCCTCTACTTGTGTCTGTGGAAGCCTGTAGTTTTTTATATATACCGGTGTTGAATCTGTTGTCTGTATTTGTTGTGTATAAAAATCATTAACACTAAGCTCCTCCCCTGGAAGATGGAAAACATCTTGAAATTCTTTGAAAATTTCTCTTAGAGATTTTTCTGCATGTGGGTCACTTCCCCCAATATCTAAAATTTTCAAAATTGTACTTAATCTGTCCCCGTCAGGCTGACTTGATTTTCCTGTCGAATATACATTATAATTTTTTAGTGGTCTTATTTTGCAACCAGCACTTCTAAAAATCACACTGTTGTCAGTAGTATTCAGTACTTTAACATGTGCTATGCCTTTCGCGGGTATTAAGGAATTTCCTAAAAATACACCATCGGCTAACTCCTCACTCAGCACAATGCTCTCTTCATTTACCTCTACATCGAGAGGAATGATCGCCTCTGTTCTTGCTGGTACAACTATGTTTATTGGTTGAATTTTTCTCGAATTCATTGGTATGACAACCTCCTTCTCATTTATATTAAAAGTGATTGTGTATGTTTCAAAATCTATCTTACATAAGTGTTTTTCCAAAATGTCCCGTCCAATTATTCCATCGGTTTGGATTGGAAAATCATTCTCCACAATGTGAAAACTGTGTTGAAAAGCTTCTCCTATTATTTTTAGATTTAAACTTTTTGTGCCTATACAATCTACGGCTTCTTTTGTTATACCGGTTAACCTCAATTTCTGTTGTATTTATATCACAGAAATTTTTATTTTTACATATTGAAATGTCCGCCCCTGTATCAACTAAAAATTTTAGACTACTATTAATATTACAACATTCTAAACTTATGTATACATTAATGTTGCTCGATATTCTATAAATTGAAGCACAGCCGCGAAAAACGTTGTAAACGCCACATTTTGCAAAAACTGTTTTTTTGTAGATAAACGTTGACTTTACTCTCTTACACAGTTTAAACATCAAATCAACCAAAACTATGCACCTTAACGCCTTCAAAATGGCGTACAAAGTGTCAGCCAGTGGAAGAACATTGCAAGTTACTAACATAATGATGAAACCGAAATGGTTTTGCAGTGCGGAATAATGTTTTAAAAGCCTTATGCATTAAAGTTTTTATTATCACTATTTTAAATAATAGAAAAAAAAATTTTTAAAACAAATAATGCTGCTTGTCAAAAAACGTTTTTTTGCTCTCCTGAAAAATTATTATTTTGTAACTTAAAACGTTATTCGCGGCTGTACTTCAATTGTTAACTTTGGCCTCATTGGGCAACTTTTTCCGTTACCCGGCCCCCTTAGTTTCCCTCATCAGCATTGTAGTGTAACGACCTGTGTGCGTTATTTTTACTATTTTGTGCTTTATTGCTGTTATCGCTATTTTCATTGAAATCGTTGTTTCTAGTGGGGTTTTTATTTTGATTATAATTACTATTTTTGAAGCTTCTGTTGCCATTATTTTTATTGTTGTAATTGTAGTTTCCAAAATCGCCATTATTTCTCCTAAAATTGTTGTTCGCACCATTGGTGTTTCTGTAATTGTTCTTTGAACCATCGCTGTTCCTGTAATTGTTATTATAACCATTGTTTTTCCTATAATTGTTGTTTGAACTATTGTTGTTTCTGCAATTGTTGTTAAACCCATTGTTGTTTCTATAATTGTTGTAAAACCATTGTTTTTTTTTTAATTTTTACTTGAACGGCTATCTATACGAAATAGGTTCACATTATCTACTCCTAAATTTCTCTCTGCCGTCATGCATCTCTCAACTGCCTCATTTAATGTTTTCGGCATATTGGCCAATAAAAGTGGTTGATATTCAACATTCACTCCTTTTATAAATACATTCAGCGCAACACTATCACTTACTTTGTAAATAGCATCTTTAGCTTCTTGTGTAGGGCTTGGTAAATTTTTAATTTCAAAATTACTCATATGGTCTGGAAGTTCGGCAATTTTCTTCCTAAAATCAGATATGCTACTCTTATCTTGCTTTGTTGTACCTAATTCTGTCAGAACTTGTTGAAGCGTTTTCGGATTAGGAAAAGCGCTTTCCAATGCTTTTTTTAAATCATCAAAAGTTACTGGTCGGTTTGAACCACCTAAAATACTTCGCACATGTACCGACAATTTAAAATTGTAGATGTACTTAACGAATATTTCTCTATCTTCTTGTTTTATCAAATCATGTAACAACTCCGATTGAGTTATGAAATCCTCTAAGTATTCGTAAGAACCTTTAAAAACTTGTAGGTTTTTACTAACCATACTAATATCAAAATCAGCCATTTTTGGTAAATTACCTTCTTGCCTATCCTGTTCAGTATCTTTCTTCTTTATATTTATGTTTTCAATTATTTCAATTAATTCCTTATGCAAAATTTCAAATTCTGTTTTATGTGTTTTAATATTTTTATCTTCACTATCTTTAGTGAACTCTTCAACGCTCTGTTTTAAAAACGCTAATCTTCCTAATTTACCTTCCCTATATTTTTCCTCATAAATTCTGTTTTTGCTCTTTTTTAATTCAATTTGAGCTTTTCTAACTCCTCAATACATTCATTTATAAAGCTCATTAATCAAAATGATAATAGAAAAAAATAGATAATATAAAAAAATTTTTGTTAATTTAATACCTTAATTTCTCCATGTGTATTAATTTACAAAAACAAATTTAGTTATCCCATTTAAATATTTGTTTTAAACAAAATTAAATTAGTTTTAAAAAGAAATATATTATTCTACTTCAATAATTTTTCTAAGTGTATGGGTACCGAGTACTGTGATTAGCTGATCTATAAAATACTCTGCGATGATTGACGTTTAATCGTCAGCTGATCGGTAGATGACTTTTTCATATTTTATTTTAATGTGCTTTTTCTTTTACTTATTAAAAAGTGCCAATTTCATAAAATTTTTAAAGTTTTTAAATTCAATTAAATATTAACTTCAAACTTTAAAATCAAGTGCTGTGTTTTTCTTTTTATATAATATACTACATGATTTGTATTTTTAGCAAAAATAAAAAAAAATATAAATTAAAAATTATTTTTAATGCCACATAATGGCGTGTTATTATACGGGTTTTATTTATTTCTTTTTAACATTACACTTTTCTTAAAAACAACAAAAAAATTTATTTGTTTTTGTGAGCTTTTAATTCATGCGTTATAGCATCGATTTCCTCCCAAATTTCTGATGCCCGTTCCCAAGATGGTGGAGTTTCGGACGACACAATATTTTTTAATGCTGCCAATTTTCTTCGCAGCTTCACAATTCTGCCTGCTCTTCTTCTTTTTGGCTTTTGTGTTGGCGGTATTGCAGTTAACCTTTCTTCTGTTCTGCGCTGCTGCCGCTTCAAATATTCCTCGATGGTAATCGGTTGTGGTTGTTGTTTTGGAGTCTTTGCTGTACTGGTAGGTGTTGTGGTATAATTATTCCCTGTGACCGGCACAGAAGTTTTTTCCAAATTAGGCAGGATCGCCATGTAATGACTGGATGTCATTTAAATAAAAAAAAAGAAGTCCCTACTTTGATGGGTCTAAGAATTTTGTTTGGCCGGCGTTTGAAACGCCACTGGCACTATTTTTTTATGCCGGCACTAACAAGCGCCAAGGCAAAGCACTACTTGGAGTGCTGGTGGTTTTAATAAAAAAAAGAAAACAGAGAGCCAATTTACTCGGCTAAGTTTCGTATTTGAATCTTGCTTTATTACAAAATTTGTCTCCTTATAAACTAAAATAACGGAACTTAAATCTAATCCTTATTCTATATATTTACATGCAATTATATGCTTACACATACATACATAAAATATTGTTTATTTACTATTAAAAATATAAACAACACAGCTGATTCTAAAAATATATGAAACAGCTGATTTAACGATAAATGATTGGAGATGTGTAATAAATGCTTAGTGATATGTAATAAATACATTACATTCTACAATTCGTGACTTTCGATACAATGTGCGATTATTATAATTATCTTATTGAGCTACTTAGCAGGTCTCTGCACTCCGGAAGTGTTGAAAACAAGGTCCCCCTACAGGTGGTACAATTTCTTGATGTGTTTTTGTTAAAGCTTTGATATTGTTACAAGTAAAACTGTTGCTATAAGTCTTATACGTTTAACAGTTTTATTTGGTTTAATATCTTTAGTTTTTCTAAAATCTTTATGGATGAAGTTTCCTGATGATCTGGCCTAAGCAACCAGTGAAATGCATAGGAATAGCTTATCCCATCAACAATAAATTTCAAGTGTTTTTATCAAGAATAAAAACTGGGAATTAAGCACGAATAACAAAATCTTTTGAAATTTCTGATAAGTCTAAAAAAACTGGCCTTTGGACCGTTTGTTGAAAAATTATAAGAAAATCCAAGGAGGATGAGCCTCTTTTCATCCTATGCTGTGATTGTGCTAAAAAGAAGTCTTAGATCTGCTAATTTTGTTAGATGCGCAGATCCGTTTGTTTACTGACGCAATGATATGTTATACCCAAACTTGAAGAAAATGGTCCAAAATTCTTAAGTTCTCATATGAGTTCCATCGCATCTGAAAGACAATCTTTTACTGAAAGTATCGTTAAAACGGACTTGCGAAATCGTCTATCCCACACAAGTTAAGAATACTTTGTTTTCTAATCAAAATTCTTATTAATGTCAATTTAAAATATTAATAATTAATTTCTTACGCTGTTATTTTCATAAAAATTTTTTTTTGTTAATATAATAATTAAATCAAAGTTAATTCTTTGTTTTTTAAATCCTATTAATTTTTATGTATTAATAATTACTTTCACTGCCATTTTGTTTAATAAAACAAATAACTCTAATTGAGTTTTGTTAATTTTAACCTGTATTTGGTGCATGCCCAATTGCAATGAACACTCCATCCACTTTCAATTCTTGAGTTAATTTTAATTCAAATTCAATATGCGTATCGGTATCGTATCGGCAAAAAGGCGTATGTATCGTTACTTCCCTAACTTAAATGACCCTGTCCTTATATATTTATTAAAATTCATTTCTGTGAAAACTAAATATTAATCTTTTTTCCTAATTTGCAACATAAACAATAAGAGTTCTGTTTGCATTGTTTACCTTAAAGTTGACTTTTTAAGTAAGAGGCACAGTGATGCCAACTTAGCTATTATAAGGCTAGGTTAAGCTCTTTTTAATTACTTCTGTTTTACTTCGTTTTTTAAAGAGTTAACACGGGCTCTTTTCAAACGTGATATTGGAACGTTTAACACTTTAATACTCCCGTGTTTACCCTCTTGTTTCGTCATTGAAAAGAAAAGCAAAAGGAATCAAATACTGTGGCTAAAAAATGGATTAAGCCAACAAAAGATCCGTCGAAAGCTTTATGCAAGCATAAGAGTTTAATAATAAAAGCTTAATATTTTCATTAACTTAGTACACCATTCGGAGACTCAAAAACATAAAAAATGTATGGCGCTATTTAACAATGTTGTACTATCCCAACCAGATACTTTTGTATATCGTTTTCACCAGTTGTTCCGACAGAAACGCAAGTTGCACACGCTGTTGCATACCGCTGTACATACACCAAAATAGTATTATTTTTTAAAAACAAACAAGTGAGAAAGTATAGTCGGTCAAGCCCGACCATATGACACCCTACACTATAATATTTAAAAAAAAATTTTTGAGAGTGTACCCTACTTGGGGCCCGTGGCCAATCAAGATCGCCAGAACAGAATAATGCTATGATGTTAAGAATTATATAAAAGTTATTTTTGCCGAATATTTTTTGGTTATCTCCATCAATATGAGATTTGTTTGCCCCTAGCCGATTTAAGGAAGGGGGTTTATATGGGACCTATGGTTAATTTTGGACCTACCCGCACAGCATTTTGTCATGACACAGTACCTATCGTAAAAGTCACTGTCGGAAATTTTGATGTAAATACCAACATTTATAAGCAAGTTATGGCACTTAAAGCTATTTTCGGGAGTAGCACTTGTATGGAAGCTATTCTCAAATATGGATCGATTCCAAAAAAATTGTGTAAGATGATTTTGATTGTAATAAAATAAGGTTTGTCCAAATTTATACTAAATACCAACATAATAAGATGATGCATTTAGTTGCATTTTAGTACTTACAATATCGCTTTTAAAGCTTATACAATTTTTATTATACCAATTTAAAAAAAAAAATCCGATCAATATTTTTTTGCAGCAAATAAATTGCATTGAACTTTTATTTTGAAATACCTAATGATGTTTTCGCACCACGTACGTGACATTAGAAAAGCATCCAAAACAAACACAAAAATATACCGCTAATCGAACTATAAATTTGTTCTTTCGACATGGATCTTGTTCATTGTTGTTGTACCATAAATTTTAAAGCATAATTCCAGGGTTGCCAGTATCTGAATATTGCAGAATATTGAAACTTGTCAATTGCAGTTACTAAAAATGAATCAATGAGAAAGTGAGTTAAAACTATTATTTTTTGCTTTTAAAAAATTGAAGTAAGCTTTAAGTACCTCGGCATAGTAAAGTTTGGGTGATTTTTTCCTTTCTACCATATTTGAAAAAAAGTTTCATGTTCTCATGGAAATATCCATATATAAAAAGTAAAGGTTGTATATAAAAACAAAAATATGACCAGAAGATGAAACCAATTTTACTCTTTTCGAAAATTATTGTTCCTATTTTTAATTATATTTATTGATGTGTTACATATTGTAATGTTAATTTTTAAGTAGTAATTTTATTAAACATTAATATGTAAATAAAATTTTTTAATATACATGCATATGAAAATGAGTTTGAAGTACAAAACTTAATAACAAATGGATTTAAAACAGAACAATCTTTGATTTTTAAATTTAGCACTTTTAAGCTCTTTTCGACTGCTCGGACGGCACGTTTTGCCAATGAATAGTTGGCAGGCAGCAGACACCAGTATGGGAATGAAATATACAGGTCGTACAAGCAACTTCTTTATTAAATAGTTGCAAATACCTCATACGTTTGTACAACTTATATCAAGCACCACTTAGGAAATGATATTAAATTTATATCGTAAATGGGAAACTTGTGGCAAGTTTGGAAACAATTAATAATATAAACCATAAGCCAGGACAAGTATCGGCTTAATTAAAGAAAGTTTTTTTTTTATTTATTTTCATGGAACTTTGGAATAATCAATTTTTTTATGTACTCGTATGTTTGTATAGTTTTCCTTTTCACCAGTGGTGCTAACTGCTTATAACTACAATGGCTAAATGTGTAGTAAAAAAATGGCTATATAGTTGCAAAACAAGATTTTATTGCAAAAATAAAACCCATACATAATCTTAAAAAACCTACAAGATTGTGCAAGTGCCGGACAAAAACTTTCCGCGTCACGGTTTCTGTTCCCATATGGGCAAATCCTGCGTGACGAACGTTACACTCGCACGCGTTTTCTGATTGAAATAAAAACATTTTTTGGTCTTTCAAAAAATATAGCTTCAACTTATATATCGCTCATTTGCTGCAAGACCGGCATAACTCAAAAAATTAAATTTTGGAGTTAGAGATGCAGAATTGTTCGTTTTGTTTTTCTTTATATTGTGTATTAAATTCATCTTTATATATTTTATTCTTTCCCAGTTTGAAGAGAATGTGTCTTCTTTTTTCTAAGTAGTTAGAGCAAATCAAAAACTTTAAATGCGTTTATGTCGAAATGAATTTTTTTGAGTTATGCCGGTCTTGCAGCAAATGAGCGATATAGTATTAAGTGACATTAATATGTACTTACGAATGGCATATACCATAATATCTTAGTAAGTATTTGTTGCGAAATGGTTTTGTGATGCACGCTACAAAAAGTGGAAGTAACTTCAAAGGTTGTAGTGTGTTTTCCTAATTTTTAGCGAATTTTGCATCATAAGGTATACAAAATCTAGTTCCTAAAAGAAAGATGACTAAGAGAATAAGAGAATTCTAAACGCACTTATTCGCAGCAACAAAATGTTGTGATTTGTTTGACAAAAGCCGTGAACGCTTTGTGAGGCAGGCTACATAATGAACGCTACAGTTTTTCAAGTAGTATTTTATTATTATATTTTATTTATTTAAAAAAAACAAATTATATTTTTATGAATTGCATTTCTCAAACTAATTTCTTAACTAATGAATATCAAATTTTTTTAACGAAATTTATATTTTGATAAGTCTGCTGCTATTTTAAGTACAAAAATCACCCAAAATAATGCTTAAATCACGTATAACATTAAGAAATCAGCAGTGGGGTAGGATTTGGTAAAAATTATTGCATTAATGATCATTGAAATACATAGTTTTTAATATAAAAATAAAACTATACCTCTAGTCTTATATTCCATTAAAAATAAATTCGTTTGAAATTTTTTTGGTTGGTGTGGACTGTTTCTGGGATTTGCCCATATGTATGAAGATTTTTATCGCTCTTCCAATCGGATAAGACGTGCGGGTTTTTGATTATGGCACATTGAGTTCCTTGTGGATATTTGGGTTTTTAACATACCAGGGAGCAGCTGTGATTACTTCATGAATTTACTTTTACAACTTTGAATTTTTTTTAGAGGCCCATAATTGAAAACTAAAGTTGAAATGTAGAAATTCGCTTTCGAAACTAAGAAAAGAATTTCTTTCATTAAGCCAATTAATTTTAATTGGTTTAAGTTTCATTTGAGTTCATTTTGCCTCTATATGGCATTTCCACGTAAGACTCTGATCTAGATGTATACCGAGATGGTATTTGATTATTAATTTAACCCTTCGTGGGACACATGAGTCTGACCAGATGTTTTTTCAATCCGTTTTGTATAGAAAATCAAAACATGTGTAGGCCGGACTGTTAAATTGGAAAGAGGGCATGATTCCCGACGCAAAGTGTTTGTTATATTTCTTTGACCTTCAACGCGAAACCGGACGATAGAAATCTCCAAAAATCGGCTAACGTAAATTTTGCTCAGTTTTCGTAACTTTTTTTTTTTGTAATTAAATTTAGCCTACAAAAAAAAGCTAATATATAATATTTTAGTTAAAAATCGCCAAAAACTGAGAAAAAATACAAAAAAGTCGCCGAAAGTAAATTTTGTTAAGTTTTTTTTTTAATAACATAAAATGAGATCATATCACTAAAATTAGGTCTATAAGATCGTACACTTCAGCCTCATCAATATCATTACTGGTGTTTTGACCTGCATACATACTATTAGAATTAAATCGACCCTTTCCCGCAAATTATCGTATATGCCAATTTTTGGAAATTGAGTTTTTGATGCAATCTTGTTCTACATTCAAAGAGACGTCACCTGACAAAAATTTAATGTTTATTCTCATTTTGATATTGCGAGCGAAAGCAGAGAAAAGTAGAAAAATGGCTGTCCTGTAAAATTTGGTTTTTGTAACATACGATAATTTCGCGCAAATGGGTCGAAATAGTGACTGATTATAAAATTCACTTTAAATGATAACAAAACAAAAATCATGTGAAAAAAGTTGCCAGATTTTTTTACTTAGGAATGATTAAAAAAAAAAATGACAAACTGTTGAAAAATCGCTAAATGTATATAAATGATAAAAATAGCCAAGTTAATTGCCAGTTATATTAAAAATCGCCAGTCACCAAATGGAAAATCCAACATTCAAACACGTTTCGAAATCGCCAGTCACCAAATGGAAAATCCCACCGCAAACACGTTTCAAAATCACCACGTTTGGCGAGAAATCGTCATATCTGACAGCCCTGTATGTACGCATTTGTTCGCATTGACATTTATTCTCCATTGTTTCCACGTTTCCACATGCAAGTAAATACTTGCAAGTAGTGTGTATGTATTATCAGCGAAAAATCGAGGAAACTTCTGATTGGCTGAAAGTCCAAAAATTATGTGAATGTTAGTGAAAAAGTGTGATTGTATTGAGTTTTTCGAACTTGTACTTGCATGTGGAAACGACAGGTAAGAAACAATTTTGAATAATGAAAAATTTTAGTTACCGAAAAAATCGATTTTATGTACTATAAAGTTATTTGCCAATTAAGAAGAGTTTAACGTTGCAACACAACTGATGCTGTAAATGCGGCATCAGTTGTGTATTAAAAACTTGAAGGAAATTCGGCTAAATAAAAATTTTAAAAAAGTTGCCATAGATATTTTGTTTACTGTTTTGTGCGACCATTGTTTCATGGCTAATTGCGATGACAAATCTAGATTAAACTAAATGGCTGAATTAGCAACACTGCCTTTTGCAATTAATTTCCTAACAAAAGTATTATACCATTCACGCCTGAATACTAACGCCAACATTTGCCCGACATTTTTCGATGTTTTCTCTTATTGTTCTTTGTGATATTTGATTATTTCAATTTAAAAACTCAAAGAATTAATTTCCGATGAAGTACATATTTTATCAAAAATTTACTTAAAAAAAATAAATTTTCACCAGATTTCCAAGCAAACTTTTTAACAAAAGAACATTTAAAATCAAGATATTTGTTACTTTTGAATAATACGAATTTATTATGTGTTAATTATTCAACAACAAAAACATAATTGTCAAATAAAATTAAATTAAATACAATAAATTATTTAACTAAACTTTTTTTTCAAAAATTAAACAAATAAAGAATAAATAACAAAGAATTCTGTACTAACATTTTTCTGGCCAACTTTTGCGGCTGAAAATCAAGATTAAATTTTTAACTCAAAACTGTACCCAACAGAAAAATATTTGTTTAAAGCATGCCGAAAAGGATGTTCAGTTATACAATTTATGTGTATGCGAGTGTTTATGTAAAATCCTGTATACATATTAAAAGCTTTGTGCCTGTTTACTCGGTATGTTTTTTATATCTGATATTATTTTAAGTGTTGTGCGTTAAAATGAATAAAATTAACTAGAAATTTTTTCAATTGAATGCATGTGACTGTCATGTGAGGACACAAAAACCTGTTTTTACAAGATTCTATTGTTTGGCAACAAAATAATCCTATTTATTTAAACAGTATGATGTTAATTTAATTTGTATCCAACATGTGTGTAACCTGAGTTTGAGTATGAGTATGAGTATGAGTTGGTTTATATTTTCGTTTGTATTTCAAAGCAGGCACGATAAAGGCAGTAAGTACAATTCATTGCTACAAATAGTAGGGAATTTTCGCTAAATTTTAAGGACAGATTTTTTATTTAAGGCAAATGTAGGCAATTTATCTCATTTTCAATATATTGTGTAAAAAAAATTCGTATTATTTTCCTTTAAAAATTAAAATTTTTCATATTTAAAAACTGTAAATCTTCAACAAGTGCCAAATCCATGTACGCTAAATCCATGTAGGCATTTAGGCATTTAGCAGGATTCCAAATCCAAAAAAAAATTTACTTTCTAAGACAATATTTTCATGAACTATTATTGGGTTAAACGTATTTTAACCTTATTTTTTATTTATTTATTTTATTTTATTTTATTTTAATATCTATCACAACAAGATATAAATCTTATAATTTACAGTGATAGTAAGTTACATGGCAATTTAACATATAAATTTAACATATAAGAATTGAATTAAAAAATTAAGTTATACAATAAAAACAATTAATAATTAAATGGATATAGATATATTTAAGCTATATTAAAGATTTTTAGAATACTTTAATAATTCCTTCTTAAAGGCCAAAGTGTTGCTTTGTGTTTGAAAACGTGATGGTAATTTGTTCCAGAGACTAATTGTGTAGTTAAAAAATTGTCTCGAAGAGATAAGATATCTATATTTTTGAGAAATCAAATTTTAACCGCGTGGAGATTTGGCAAAAATTATTCTCTTAAATAAATATTCGGGCTCCTGTATATATATTATTTTATGCATCATGAGGAGGCTTTTAAATTTTAGTAGATTTTTAAAGCTCATGTCATAAAGCTGAAAAGAGTACGACGAAAGACTATCAGTTCTCCTACGGTTAAATACATATCTAGCTATATTATTATAGGTTACCTCAAGTCTATGAAAATCGGAGGTGTCGCAATTGGCAAATATTTCACATCCATATAGTAAAACCGGTATTAGATAAGTTTTAGCTAGTAGCAATCTTATATTAAATGGAGTGAAAGATTGAATAGCCCATAAGTTCCTAAGCATTCCGTGCACTTTTCCTGCAATAATACAGATATGGTTTGACCAAGAAAGTTCAGAATTAAACGTAATTCCTAAATTTGGTGACGATGGCACAAAGTCGATTTTATCATTGTTGATAAATAATGAAGCATTGTTATTAAGTGCTTTCTTATTATTTTTGGATATGAAAATGCATTTAGATTTCGATGGATTTATGCACAAACCATTCATGCACGCCCAGTGATGAACTCTATTAAGATCATGGTTTATGAGATTAATACAAGAACTTACACTGTCTATTTTGGTACTTAAGTACAATTGTACATCGTCAGCATACATTTGTATTCCACAATGTGTTAATACATCTGGCAGATCATTTATATACAACGAAAACAGAAGGGGACCCAAAACAGAACCCTGCGGAACCCCTCTGTTAACTTCAAGGCAATTAGACATTAAGCCATTCAAGAAAACGGTTTGCTTGCGATTAAGGAGATACGAAAAAATCAGTTTACTGGCTGTAGGGGAAAAATTGAAGAACTTTTGGAGCTTAGATAACAGAATCTGATGTTCAACAGTGTCAAAAGCTTTACTATGATCTAGGAGTACAAGAAAAGAGACCATGTCATTGTCCAGTTTAGACCTAAGTTCTTCCACCACGTCAATGAGAACAGTAATACAGCTCATTCCCTGTCTAAATCCAGATTGATAATCAGTTAATAGCTTTTGTTTACTCAGATATTCACAAATTTGACTTTTCATGATATTTTCCAAAGCTTTTGACAGAAATGGAAGTATTGCAATGGGTCTGAAATCATTGTTATTCTTGGAAATTGGAATAATTTTGGCTTTTTTCCACGCATCAGGAAAAACTGACTTGGTTAATATTGAATTAAACAAATATGTCAAGAACGGCAGGAGTTTATGAACAACAAGCTTAAAAAATCTAGGATTTATGCCATCTAGACCCTCAGCATTTGATTTAATGCCAAATACACTTTTCTGAACTTCCGCTTGATCAACACATCTGAAGCAAAAACTGTGTTCAAAAGGCACGATGTTTAATTGGGCATACTTGTTTACTGTTTGCCTTTTAACTGGGACATTGACAAATTTGTTGTTTAATTCGTTAACGTCCACATTTGAGACAGAAGTAGTGTTTCTACTCTTTCCAATACCTATTTCACGAATATTTTTCCACTTTTCTTTGCTTCCTAAGGCCGATGAAAATTTCAATTCATAATACGTATACTTCGCAGTAGTTATGCATTTTACGACATCTTTTCTTGCGGATTTAAAGATCTCATATAATTCTGGGGTTTTAAATTTTTTCCAACGACTGTAAGCTAAGTCCCGAGCATTTATTAAGCGTTTTATGGTTGAACTAAACCACAGGGGCTGTTTAGATTTTACAGTTTTTGTTTTTACCGGCACAAATTCATTATATAAGTCAATAAGATTATTTTGAAAGAAATCGGTTTGATCATTTACGTCTTCGATGTTATAGATGAGATGCCATCCGATACAGTCAATACGCTGGTTTAAAATATTATAATTAATGTTCTTAAAATCCCGGTAACTATAACAAAAATGTTCAGTTTGGGTAAGGGCATCATATATAATGAAAATAAGGTCGTGCCTTGAAAAGACTGCAGCGATACTTGATCATACAACAATATTTTCCTTCTGTTGTTAACGAAAAAAACGTCAAGCAAGCTATTTGCACCATTTGGATAATGTGTGAGAACAACACTGTTCACTGGCAGAAGCCCAAGTGCTTGCATATCAACAGATAACGAATTGTCATTAAGTAAATTGCTGTTTAGATCGCCAGCAATAATAACATCATTGTAAAATAATGATAACGATTCAATTTCAGCCATTAGGTTTGTAATATCTATGCTAACATGAGGTCGATAAATACAGGCCAGAAGAATTTTTTTCCCGTCCCCCATTATTAATTCCAGAAAAATATATTCAATTTGACTAGAGTAATTGGATTTAAGTTTAACACTGGCGTTTATATCATACCTGACATATATTGCCACACCTCCAGCATGAGTCAATCTATCAGCTCGAAATAATTTAAAGCCTGGCAAGTTGAAAATGGAGTCAATTATTTCAGAGTCAAACCAAGTTTCAGACACACAGATAACATCCACAGCAGATGCCATGAAAATGTAGCGAAAACCTTGTTCCATAACAACTCTAAAAATCAAGCTAAAAAGGCAGCGTATTAATTCATTGTTACTTATTTACTTAATTTTTCTTTTTGTTAATTAATAAAAAAAATAATATTGTCGGCTCATTACTGGTTTGACCTACTGACCATTTAAACAAACAATTTTTTAGGTATGAGGAATTATGTTTTTTAGTACCCCCTTTCTAAATCCAACACCTGTTTCGAGAAATTTCTTATGGTTTCTGAGATTTTAAGCATGTATTTTGCTCCATATCAACTATTTTAAAGTTTTTTAAGTATTGCTTTGCTCTACACGCCACAATTTGCCGATTGTACCAAATTCTTTATATAAAAACGTACAAAATAAATTTCACTCTTGCTTTGCTTCATTGCCGTAAAAAAGTAGCTTAAGCAAAAGCTACAAATATAAAATTGGAGCTGTTTTTGTAAAATAAAACCAAATAAAAAAAATATCATCATTGTTGACTTTTTATTAGATTGTTGTTAGTATAGAAACTTTCTATTTAGCACGTTACTCAATGTTTTTTACTTTCAATAAAATACTATTATCTTCTATCTTCATTCATGGAAGTTGTCAAAAATTTCCATTTTTCTTCAAAACAAATGCCGGAAGCAGCGGAGAAAATATAAAAATTCTATCGTATTCATTTTGAAAAATCTTCATGTAAAACTTCTGTGTCATTTTTTCCACTCTGACTTTTTGGCATATGCGCCAAACCAATATTATGCTGACGATATGTATAAAAGTAAAGTACAAGTGAATTTAAATGTACATATCACAACTCAAAATTCTTAAATTTTCAGGAGAGCCAAAACAGTTTTTATGAAAAATCGTGCTAATAGTTAAAAAAAATTAGTTCCCTTATGAAAAAAGTCCAATTTGAAAAAAGTTTTATGCCTTTTTCAATTTTGTAAGTAGCTAGAGATGTGAAATGAGAATTAATTTATGAAAAAAAGTCATTTTTGAAAAATTTTGAGTTGTGACCCGTTATTATTACGGTGCGATATGTACGTACATTTTTTGTTATTTTATCTTTGTTCACAATGGGAGCAACATTTCGTTTTTTCTTCTATCTTATTCCTTCCCAAACTATTGTATATTTTCCTTTAATTTTTCGAACAAAAATGTAACTAAAGTTTTTTTTTAAAAGTCTATTTTAGCAACAATTTGTAATAAATTGAAAATGACGTCCGTTATAATTTTATTTAGGTTTGAATGGAAATTTTAATAAAATGTTTTAAGAAATAATAATAAATACGTAACATTGTTCAAGGCAAAATTTGTAAACGGATTCTTAATTGAAAATGTGTGTGGTTGCGAAAAAAATTTTTGCTCCACTATGAACACCAGTGAAATTGTTGCTTTCATTGTGTACGAGACTTAAGTAATAAAACTATGTAGTAAAAAATAGTGTAATTTTTTACTGAATTAAGTTAAGTACAAATTTGAAATTGTAGTTTATCATCCTTGTTTCAATATTACATTCAAATGTATAACCTTGAAATAGATATGCAAAATCTAAATATGTGAATACAGCGTTTCCGTTATGCCCCTTTTCTTAAATCCCCTATTTTGTATTGTTTGTGCCCCTTTTTGATCAACATTTTTTTTATATTGGCAATCAATAAACGCAGATGTGCCTACCAGCTTTTTTATTGTTCGTATGTTTTTACTTTACTACATTTGTAGTAGTGCATCCACTGAAAGTTTTTTTCTGAATTGAAAGTATGTAGATGCCTGTCAGTTCATGTCATCCTCTCTAAATTTTTTTCAACATGACTTGGAAAATTGGATTGCAAGTCATGAACTTAAAAATATAAAAAAATAACTAAAAAAAAACAACATAACACAGCAATGCATAGAAAATGGATCAGTTTAGTTAAATCAAAACTTTTATATGCTATTTTCTTAAAGTTTCTTTGTTCCTTTATTTTTTTGGGAAAAAATGTCAAACAAACCAAGTGCCAAAGTGTTTACGTACCAATACAAATCGTCACCTTAAAACCCAAACAGCGTATCATCACTTTTCAAAAGTTGACAGGTGAAGGAAAAAAATTTATAAAATTGAAAATATTTGTAACTTTAAAACAAACATTTTACATTATGATTGAAATGAAACAAGAAAATTACATCGGATGAAAAAATTCTGTTTTTTTTAATCCCGAATGTTGTGTGACTTACGTTATCTAGAATTTTTATTTCCTAAAACAAAATAAAGTATCATCAATCTAAAAAAATATGAAAAAATTAAATTTTTAAAAACCGTGCTTTCCCTTTATATAAAATAGTGGTATGTATTATGCGTTGAGGGCCTTTGTTCCACCTAGGAACTACGGGAAATTAATAATAATGTTTAATGCGTGCGTGCTGATTGATTTTTTTCCCAATCGATTGATTTTTTCCCATTCGATTAATTACACTGTGCTAGTTGCAAAATTAGTCAAGCCGGTAACATGGCGTTTTACCATAATTCGGCTACGCTGAATCCAATGGTGCCCACGGTTTTTTTAGGTTAGCTTTTGTTTTCGAGATATACCGTTATTCGAAAATGGAGGAGGGGTTGCACAACATATATTCGCGTAACTCAAGAGCGTTTTAGTTAATGAAATTACTAAAAAAAACGAAATTTCGCAATAAAATTTCCTTTAAGAAAAGTAAAAATTTTTTAATCAGAATTTCCAAATTTTTGTTTTTTTTTTAATTCATAAAAAATTTGGAAAATGCCGCTAGGTTTCTAATCTGTTGACAACTTTTGATTTTATTCACAAAAGTCGACAAATTTTAATTAATTTAAGAATTTCATAAAACGCAATATTTTTATGGGAGCCCCCCTAAGAAGTGGTGATAAGGAGAAAGCATGTCTCGAAAAAATGTTAAAGACAAAAAAACTAAATGAGGTCGGTCATATATTTTATCCCACTAGACTCTAGAGGTAACTACCCAGTAAAAAATGTGCTCCAAAAGCAGGTTTTTTGTATGAATTCATACCTCAAATCACTTCAAACCTGCTGATGGGATGCCTGATTTTTGTATGGGGTGTTCTCTGTTTGGAGGACTTTTTTCTGCTGACAATAAGAGCTTCTTTTAACATGCAAACAAAGCACTCCTAAACTGCATTTTTAAGGGCTAACTAAATTAACATAGTCGTTAATGTTTTGCTTTTACTTTTTTCAATCATTTTCGTTAACCATAATATATTTTTATTTTTTTTCGCTTTAAAACATTGTTCGTTGTCAGCACTAAAATAGCAGCTTTTTTCTATATTTTATTCTTTATCCTTTACTGCTGTGAAAAGCTGTCTAACTGAAGCGCATGATTATGCACTTTTTCTCTGAAGTGCTTTAAAAAGCCCAAATTTTTTTACTGCGTAGAGGTAACTCCTGGGCATTTATGGGACTTTTTCTTCAATATATCTCTAGTCTGCATTAAACATTTTGTATGGGAGCCCCCTTAAGGAATGGAGATAGCGCGTAGGTATATTAGAAAAGTGGGGTTGGTTTGGTTTGACCCATCCTACGCGTGGCAGGGGCCAAATTAAAGAATTTTACAAAACCTCCATATGTGTATGGTTGAAATTCTTAAATTTCGCCCCTGCAGCGCCTAGGATGCCCCTAGATGGGTCTAAAAAAAGTGTAAATTTCGAGCACAGTGTTATTAATTCACATCGATGTTATTCGATTTATCAATTAAGAAACCATCGATATTTGCGATGCATCGTATTGATTCTAATTGAAACTGAAAAAAAATTATTAAATAAATAAAAGTCGATTTTAATATTTTTTAAAGAATATGAACATTTTTTTATTATATATCCCAATACTTTTTATTCAGGCTTTGCAAAAACAATATTTTGTTGATCATTTTTGCTTGCAAACTGCTTCTTTTCTGGGACAACACTAATGAAGCCTTTGATAAGGGCCTTTCAGATGGCATTGAACTCGCAATCATTGTTAAATATTTGTATGCTTTACTGTACAGCCTAGGGAATTAAATTATGTAGTCGGCCCACACTTCTAAGGGGTTTTCATTACGCTGACTTACCGGATTTCGCAAATAAACGGAGAGCTCAACAGAAAAGTTTCCTTCAGTCTTATTTGTTTTTCGGTTTTGTTCAACTAATTTGTGGTGATTACTGCAAAGACTAAAATCCTCAAACTTCTTGTCTGAAATGTCGGAGCCGCAAACCCCAGATATATTCATCTGCCTTTTCTTTTTTTTAACATTTCTTGCCAATAGCCAGAAGTGAAACTTGTTTGATAGCACCCATTGTACTTCTATTAACAATGGTTCTTTAATTTCAACAGCTTTTAATTATACCATACAGTGAGCTAGTGGAATAACTTTGCTCTGGCTGCCTCGAAACGGCGTAACACGTTAAGTAGTTTTGAGAATGTGGCCAATTTCATACCGAAGTAAGATTTCACTTATAGCATTTCGAAGTTCAAGAAATCTTTCGATCATATAGAACGTACAGTTTCAACGATTGGTACTTCTTGAATAAGTTTTGCATGAGCTTTTGTTGTTTTTCTTACTTCGTCACTTGCTACACAACTTTGCTTGAAGAAAGTTACATTATTTTTTATTTTGGTTACTAATGTCTGCAACTCTGAGACATTTTAAAACTTTTTGGGCAACTAAATTTAGCGTGTGTGCAAAGCACGGTATGCCCTCTATTTTTAAAAATTTTATTCTACAGCCTTTGCTATATTGGCTGCGTTGTATGTTACTACTGAGATAGCTTTATCAGTTGAAAGCCCCATTCATTGCATACCTTTGTAATAATTGAAGCCAAAACCGCGAATAACGTTGTAAAAGCCACTTTTTGCAAATTCTATTTTTTTTTTTGCAAATTATGGTTAACATTACTTTCTTACATTGTAAACATCATATCATCCAAAATAATGTACCTTAACCTCTTCAAAATGCAATACAAAAAGTCAGCCAGTGAAAGAACGTTGTAAGTTACTAAACAAATGAGGCGGCATGAAATAACCCCCCAAAATATAGCCCCCCAAAAAAATAATGAAATAACCCCCCAAAAATTTGTACAGAGAACAACAAAAACGATTTTTGGGCGGTTATTTCATTTTGTTTGGGGTGTTATTTCATTTCTTTTTTTGGGGTATTATTTCATATGAAATTATACCCCAAAAATCATTATGAAAAAAAGCCCCAATATATTTTTTGGGGGATTATTTCATTTTCAAATTTATAATGAAAACGTTTTTGGGCGCAAGGATTTATCCACTTTGGTATACAGAACACCGCCTTCGATAAAAAAAAGCTGCCCTGCATAGCCGGCCTTAGGCCGGGCGCAATGGTTTTCTTCTATATGGTATACCAAACACCGGCTTCGCTAACTAAAGCTTCTCTGCGTAGCCGGGTCAAGTCGATATTTGTATACTATAGAGGAGAAAATCCTGGCGCTATGCAGAGAAGCTTTAGGTAGCGAAGCCGGTGTTTGTTATACCATAGAGGACAAAGTCATTGCGCCCGGCCGAAGGCCGGCTATGCGGAAAAGCCTTAGTTGGCGAAGCTTATGTTTGTTATATCATACCATTATATATATCGCGTGATTCTTTAAAACAAAACTGTATAATTAATTGTATTACATATATTGGGCCTTTATTTAATTTCAGAAATTGGGGTTTTATTTCTTATGAAATAAGCCCCCAAAAATTAGGGAATTATTTCATTTATGTTTGGGGCGTTATTTCATTTCGTTGGGGGCCAATTTCATTTTCAAAAATGGGGCTTTATTGCATATGAAATAAGGCCCCACGCTTTGGGAGGTTATTTCATTGGCGCTGCGAAATATGGCCCCAGGAAATATGGCCCCAAAAAATAAATGAAAATTGACCCCAAATTTGGGGCTATTTTTCATAATGCAATATGGCCCCATTTTTTTAATGAAAAATTACCCCAAAAAAATGAAAAATAACCCTAAAAATAATATGAAATATGGGGTTATTCTTCATTATGAAAAATCACCTCAAAATTTATAATGAATTTTAACCCCAAAAAAGAACACAAAGAAAGTGACATTAAACATTTTCGGTGGAGTTCATATTCCCAAAACCAAAAATCCCAAATTTAGAATCCCGATTTCAAAATCCGGATAATTATACAGTTTTGGTTTTAAAAACCGTACGATTGATAGCACGGTTGGGCTTTCGGCCATGCACAAGGATTTTTTTCTCTATGGTATAACGAACACTGGCTTCGCTAACTAAAGCTTCTCTGTATAGACGGCCTTCGGCCGGGTGAAATGATTTTCTTCTCTTAGGTATAACGAACACTGTCTTCGCTCACTAAAGCTTCACTACATAGCCGGCCTTCGGCCGGGCGCAAGGATTTTCTTTTCTATGGTATAACGAACCCTTCTCGCAATAGCCGGCCTTCGGCCGTGCTCAAGGATTTTTTCCTCTATGGTATAACAAACACCGGCTTCGCTAACTAAAGCATCTCTGCATAACCGGCAAGGATTTTCTCTACTTTGGTATAAGAATTCTGGTTTTTTATCCCTAGAAACTTTTACATAGAATTTTATAAAATTTGTGTTAAAATGTTTGGGGTGATTTTTCATTTCTTTAAACTTGCATTTTTTATTAGTAGATGAAAAATAGCCCCAAAGTAAAAATTGTGATTTTATTTGGGGTCATTTTTCATTGCACTTAAAATGCAAAAACACCCTAACGAAAAAATGAAAAATAACCCCAAAAAAAACAAAAAAATTGCGCCAAAATTGCGTGTTGTTGTGTCTCATGGAAAATTTTGGGGCCGTTTTTCATTTTCCTTTTGGGGCCATATTTCCTGGGGTCATTTTGCGCACCGCCATTTCATTATTTTTTTGGGGGGTTATATTTTGGGGTGTTATTTCATGCCGCCAACAAATGATACAATCTAATGATTTTGCAAATTGGAATAACATTTCAAAAGCAGCTTGCGTAGTGGAAAAACGTTTTAAATGACATCGCGATTGTGGATATGAAACGTTTTCCAACTAAAAAAGTTATAAACTGCAAATTTGCATGTTATTTTAAATTAAATTTTTTTTTTTTTTTTTTTTAAGATTTTGTTATTCGTGCTTAATTCCCAGTTTTTATTCTTGATAACAACACTTGAAATTTATTGTTGATGGGATAAGCTATTCCTGAGCGCATTTCACTGGTTGCTTAGGCCAGATCATTAGGAAACTTCATCCATAAAGATTTTAGAAAAACTAAAGATATTAAACCAAATAAAACTGTTAAACGTATAACTTATTTCTTGATATTTTACATACAAGTTTTTATCATTATTAATTTTGATAATCTAAAAAATAATTTAAAAATAAGTTATCTTGCCTTTTAAAACCGGTTGTTTGCTCTCCTGAAAAATATTTAAGTTGTCACTTACAACGTTATTTGCTTCAATTGTTTATATAATTCAGAAGTGTGTCTCTCATCGACACAACTTTATCGACTGAAATTCAGTTGCAATACCAAAATGGGCTGTAACACCCAAAAAACTTCGCATTTGCAAATCGGACCAAATGTCAGTTGTCAAAGTAATATTTTCCACTGTGGGTAATTTGCTTTTAAATGTTTCGGCTAAAGCTTCATTTTTTTTTATCAACCCAACGTGATACTGTACCTCTACTTGGAACTTTAAAAGGCAGTGATAAAACTTTCACTAGGTCTTTAAAAACCTTCATTCTCTACAAGTGAGAATGCGTGATTGTCTTTGCAAATCATTTACACTATAGCGTTGTAAATTTTGTTACCACCTGAATACGAGGCAATATCTTCAAAGCTTTTTTCTGAAGCCTAAAAGGTATTAATTCGGTAGCAGTCAAAACGTACATTACATAAACTACTCGTAGACAGCACACAAGAATCTGAAACAACTGGGGTATTTGCGCTTAACACTCTCACAAAACTTGAATGTATTTATTTTAGCGTTTCAGATCTAGTTAGAAATATTAGCAGCGGCTCTTATATTTGTTTCGCACAGCTTACACTTTGCAGACTTTCCAAACTAAGCTGGACGTCAACGGTGCCATATTGCATGGACCATGTTATTGTTAAAAAGAGTTTGTAGTGAAACGACATGTCTTCGTTTTTTAACGACATGTGTTCGTTTTTAAACGATTTCAAAGCTAATCCTCTGGAGTATATCAGTTTTAAAACTTTACCTTAGTAACGCAAAGTTTGGTTATATGGTCCCGCCCTAGGACATCGTCATGTCCCTTTTGCAAAAATGACACCGAGGCCCCAAATCTTTGGGGGCGCAAAAAAAAATTCATGACTTTGGGCAAAACTGGGAGACACGGTTTTTTTTTTTTTTTTGGTCTTTTTCACATAGTGGTTTTAGTATATGGTTATTTATTAATGTTTTGTAATAATTATTTAATTAATAATATTATGTATAATATTACACTATTAACAATAATTTATTATCACATAAATTCTAACTTCATTATTACGTTTAAAAAATTAATTAACATCGTTTAATAATTATCATTAACCACAATTATCATTAACAAGAACATTGTCATTTTTTCAAATAGTCGTTGTGGGTTTAATAACTGGGATTTAGTTGGTTTTGTCATACACTCTTCCTTTCATTAGCTCACTACTATGTACTTTAACGACGACTTATGGTGTTTTCTTTTCTAAAAAATAATGATGCATTATAGTTGTGTAATATATTTATTAGGTTACACGAACCCTTACAAAGTGATACATTTTTCTAAATTACAATGGAACAAAATAATAGCTACGTTTTGCACTCAACACTAATGTGTATTTAGCGTGTTAAATATTGAATGCAAAGTTTGTACTAAAAGCTATATTCACCACGCTTGTATCAATTTTCAACATCAAATTTTCTTACAATTCCAATAAGCGTTAACAGCACTGATTTTCAATAATTAATGTCAGCTGTTGTTAAAAATTTTGCGACAAAAAAAATATAATAAAAGTAAAACAAACGAAAAACAAAAAGTTTTTATATCCATCACAATAGAACTAAAAATCACAATATAAGGCAAAGTGTCCGCAAACACAAGAAAAAAAAATACTGCTTGCATAAAAAAGAATTTACGCGGATGCAAAAAAGGGTATTATCTCACACTCAGTTATAACTGCGGGTAAGAAATGGAACAAATTTGCCATTTATTGTTGCAACATGTCTAGAAAGGAAAACGACAACTTCTCACATTTTTGCATATATTTTTAGAATGGAACAAAAACCCGCACGAATGGTAGCATATATGAAACATTATTGTCAGAAAAGAAAACACCATTAATAGCAACCTAGTGCAACACTAGTAAGAGTAGAACAAATTCAACTGTATCACATTTATTCTCACTTGTCAAACAACTGTTTTTGTTATTGATATTTGCATTAAACAAGTTCTTTTTAAATAATTATTGGTTTCCCTATTTAAAATTTTTACATTATCGTTCAATTCAATTTTGGACATAAAACGAAGATATTCAGTTAAAATAAACGGAGTAGTAGAACCAGAAGAAAAAATAAAAGAGGCTTTTCATTCTTTTTTTTGATAATGGTAATTTTTAAATCGTAAAGTTTAATATTCAATAGTTTTCGTTTTTAACAAAAATTCTAAACAGAGTCTTTGGGGCCAATAAACATTCAATTTTGCTGGTACGTATATAGATTTAGATTAAAACTATTTTTCTGCTTCTCTAATTATCTCACCGATTATTTGCTATTATCTTTGGCGTTTCAAAAATTTTTGGGAGAATGTTTCCTGATGATCTGGCCTAAGCAACCAGTGAAATGCGCATAGAAATTAGCTTATCCTCCAACAATAAATTTTAGTGTATTTATCATGAATAAAAATTGGGAATTAAGCACGAAAAACCAAATCCTATTAATTCCAAAAAATTACTTTGATAATAAATTGTAAGAAATTTTATTAGGTCGATATTGACCTACATATATATAAAAATACCACAAAATATTGTAAATGTTTGTATTGATATCAAATTTGGCTACCATAACTTGTATAATTGCTACTATATCATTGTAGAGGGTGGTAAAATTGTAAGGGCCGATGTTGAATGTGAACCACACCTAAACGCCAAGTTTTTTTCCGAATTTTATTTGACATTTCTCTATTTCAGACTTATTCAATTTGAACCATGGAGAGTTACATAATCCAACAACGTGTTAAAATTATCCAGACTTATTATGAAAATGGGCGTTCATATCAAAATGCATATCGTGGACTTCGTGATTCAGTGATGAGGCACATTTTACCTCAGTGGATTCTTCAATAAGCAGAATTTCCGCATTTGGACGAATGATAATCTAAGAGTGATTGTCGAAAAACCAATGCAGCCACAACGAGTGACTGTTTGGTGCGGTTTATGGGCTGGCGGCATCATCGGGCCGTATTTTTTCCAAAATGAGGCCGGTCAGGCAGTTACTGTGAACGGTGTTCGCTATTGTGAGATGATAACGAACTTTTTATGGCCCGAATTAGAAGATATGGATGTGGACGATATGTGGTTTCAGCAGGACGTTGCCACTTGCCACACAGCTAACGAAACAATGGCTCTTTTGCGCAACAAATTCAATGGCCGTGTTATCTCACGTAATGGCGATGTCAATTGGCCGCCAAGATCATGTGATTTGACACCGTTGGACTTTTTTCTTTGGGGTTATTTGAAAGAAAAGGTGTACGTCGATAAGCCAGCAACAATTCAAGAGCTAAAGGATGAGATAATTCGGCACATTAACGGCATAGAACCTCCATTATGCCTCTGGGTCATCGAAAATTTGGACCATCGGATGGAGGTGTGCCGCCGTGGTCGCGGCGCCCATTTGGCCTATATTTTGTTCCATACATAATTGAGTAATACCAATATATCATAATAAAATAAAATTACAATAATTTCCTAAATAGTTTGTGTTTTATTCAAAATCAACATCGGCCCTTGAAATTTAACCACCCTTTATTAACTATGTATATGTCCCATAAAAAACAGGTCCCCAAGATCATTTGAAAATAAACAAATTTAATTTGCATAGATTTTTAAGTTTTGTTTTATCAGATCATATTATTAAATATATTTTCTTTTTTTAAGGTCGTATTTACATTATTTTCACTGTGTAAATGCGAACATATGTAAATGCGTTTTCCAAATAATTTTTATTCTACATTATACACATATGCTATGTATTTTATATAAAATTGTTATGTTTTTTTAGAAAACTCTAAAAGGGCTTATTAAGGTCTTGTGATCTATGAAAATAAAAAGATGATATCATAACTTTTTCTTCCGACGTAACGTTGGAGATTCCCAACATCTTCTGGATGATTTTTGTATTGATATATAGTCTTTTCGTCAATTGTTTTAATTTTAAGTAATTATTTAACAAATTTAGTTTTATACACAGCATGAAACATAAATTTTTATTAACAACACAAATGAAAAAAACTATTATTATTAAACAATTAATCCAAATTTTTTTTAATAATTTTAATTAGGCTAAAGTTCATCAAATTAAATTTTCATTAAATTATTTTTATGAAGAAAGGAATTTTACAACATGAAATTAATTAAAATTTATTGATAATTTTTCATTCTTGACTGAAGCTGGGCTTGAACCCAGGCGTTTTTACGGACAGGTTACCCTTAGATGTTTCGATTGCAACCACTCAATCTCTTCAGAGGGCTTGCCGTTTAACACTCGCAGTCAAACATCAATCCTTAAACCAAATTGTATTTAACCTTTGGTAGATCGAAATTTGCTTTGAATGATAATCTATTTTAATTTATTTTACATGTTTTTCCTTACTTCTTCTGGTTTTTCGTACTTTTGTCAAGAATTCTTCTTGAAGTTCAAAGTACATTTCTTGTCTTTGTTTTTCATTTTTTTGTCTTTCTTTTTCTCGTTGACCTTTTTCAGCACAACTTGAAGGACAAATGCAAACATAGAGGTCGTGCCTTAGCTTTAACAATAATCAGTATTGTGGTTATTTTGTTGAACTATTTATGGTTTTTAATCCAAATTTTTTAATATTATTAATTAGGCTAAAGTTCATCATATAAAAACCAAACTTAAGCGGTTAACAGTTTGTAACTAGCAAATGTTCTATTGCAACTTCTATCATATTTGAGACTGAGTTGTAAGTTTGACAGAAAACGCGTAAGTGGATTATTGGATGTATAAAAAAAAACGAAATGATAAAATTTAAATGCAAAAACCGAAATATGAATAAGAAGTAAATGTAAGGTTTTCAATTTATATGCCATATTCGCACTAAAGCTGGTTTTGCAGTTGCTGTTGTTAGTGAAAATTTATGATAATATCATGTGTTACCAGAAGTATAACAAAATCTCCACATGCAGTTTTTTATCACTGAAAAATCGGACTGATTTTTTTATGTTTATAAAAAATATTTTTCAATATTTTATTCAAATATTATTTTCATTTTAAAACATGGCTTTAAAATAGACGTTATTGCCATTTTTCGAAAATAAATAGAATAGATAAGCAACTAGATATGAAACCTGGTTGTAAAAAACCTTAGTCTGTTTAAAAACCTAAATGATGGGAATGTGTTAGTAAAATGTTATCATAGTTTGAATTTGAAATAAATCCCAGCGTGTGCCCTATTTGCGACTAATAAGCAATCATGGATGCGCCAAAATAGTTCTCAGTAATTTATGAACAAATTTGGCTGAATTTTAATGGCAAAATTTAAATGAGCATATCTTGCATAAAAGCCCATTTCAATAGCCAGACGGACAGATGGTCAACCGGATTTGAATTTCTCTTCTCATAAGGATCTAGAAAATATATATATTATACGGTCTAGGATCATGCAAATGGCCAAACTTGGGAGACTTGTTTCTTGAGGACCTTTTTGAACTTATATGCAATTTTAAAATAGTAACGACAGTTTCCAAGAAACGTCCATTCAGAAATAAATTAAATGAAAATAAAATTTGAAAAGTTAAAAATTGTGTCTGAAAAGTGAAATTTGTTTTGAAAATTGCCTAAAGAAAGCCAATAGACTAAATTGCTCAGCTCATACCGAGAATATGTTGTCTGTGATAGGTTTACTTTTGAATTAAAAAAACAAAACGATGGTAAGCACAACAAGTAGTAGCGCTTTATTTGGCTATGCCGAATCTTGAATCCAAATTTTCAATACTTTTAATCAGGCTTAAGTTCATCAAATTTAATTTTCATTAAATTATTTTTACGAAGAAAGGAATTTTACAACATGGAAATTAATTTAAATTGTCATTGATAATCATTTATTCTTGCAAATACATTCGAACCCAGGAGGCTGGTTACCCTGATACCTCCCCCCTGTTATTTCTTAAATTTTATTTTGCGCATAGAAAACTAAAGTTATTTTCTGATTTTATTTATTCCTCAGAAATAAAAGTTATCTGTTGAGTTTTATTTACTCCTCCGAAAAGGCGAATTTGCCCCAGAGTTCGTAAAAAACTGTTATTTGTTAAATTCAATTAAATTTGTTATACTTTATTTAATTCAAAATTGACTTATAAATAAATTAATTCAAGAAATAACATTTATTTTTTAAACAAAAAATAAAACTTAAAATTAATATAAACGACGTTTTACAATTTAACACAAGTTTTAAATATTATGACGAAAACGTTTTCTTGATCTAATTATAATTAGACAATAATTATTGTTTGCATTCCCCGTTTTCAACATAAAAAAATAAATTACTATTTGCATCACATTTCAGGATGATACGATTCAAGGAACATTTACACAACGTACATCCATAAGCCCCAATTGTCAAATTGCATATGTATAAGACAAAATATATGTATGTGTTCATTAAATTGTTTGTTTTATGTGGAGACAATTTTGACAAGTAGGGTATATTATATTGCTCTCCCGAATTATACTATTTAAGGCCGAGTCGCATTTTGTGTTGTGTGTCAGCAAAATAAAATAAAATAAACAAAAAAAAAAAAAAAAATTATTATTATTGAAATTATTTATTGAACTGTTTATGGTTTTTAATCCACATTTTTGATATATTAATCAGGCTACAGTTCATTGCATTGCATTTACTTTTCATTTAATTACTTTTATGAAAAATGGAAATTTACAACATGAAATGAATTAAAATTGCATCATAAAAATTATTTAATGAAAATTAAATTCAATGAATATTATTTTTTGTAGCGATCTTGATATAACGGTTTCCGACCCTTATCAATTACATCAAGACACGTTCGGGCATAAAAAGCAAAACCAATTAGTAAAAATCTCCAAAATATCCTCGAAAAACAGCTGTTTAAATATCCGTCATCAAGGTATTCATTGTGTGCCCTCTTCCGTTGTAACGTTAGATTCAGTTAAAAAAAGACGACATACAAAGTACGACAGCTTTTAAAGCGTTATTTTTTAAGAGCTTTAGGAAAGTTAAAAAAAAAACACATAAAATTCAGAAAAATTCATGAAATCTTTATTTGAATCGATAGTACGGTCCATATAATTTTATGTTTGAAGATTATTTCATGCAAATGTTGACTGTGACTGCGCCTCAAATGGTCAATCCGCTTAGTCCAATTTTGGCATACTCTTTCCAACATTTCGGCCGGTATCTCATGAATAAATGCTTCAATGCTGTCTTCCAATGCGTCAATTAAAGCGGGCATGAGCTTTAACATAGCCCCACAAAAAATAGTCTAAAGGCGCTAAATCGCACGATCTAGGCGGCCAATTGACCGGTCCCGAACGTGAAATTAAATGTTCACCGAACTCGGCTCTCAATAAGTCCATTGTTAAGCGTGCTGTGTGGCATGTGGCACCGTCTTATTGAAACCACATGTCATGCAAGTCAAGCTCTTGCATTTTGGGCAAAAAAAAGTTGGATATTATCTCACGGTAGCGCTAGCCATTCACAGTTACGTTACGATTCGCATCATCTTTGAAGAAGTACTGTCCAATGATGCCACCAGCCCATAAACCGCACCAAACTGTGACTTTTTCTGGATGCATTGGTAGCTCTTGCACTCCAAAATCGACAATTCTGCTTATTAATGCTTATTGAGCCAAAAATGAGCTTCGTCGCTGAACACAAGAAGCGTGCGATGAACTTTCTTAACAGAGCACGCATTTTGAAAATAAAATTCATTAATTTGCAAGCGTTGTTCGTTTTTAAGACGGTTCATGCTTAAATTATAGACCAAACTGAAGATGTTTGACAGTGAAAAAAACACGAAACGTGCGTCAGCTGTTTAAACCAGTGTTGCCAAAAAGATAATAGCTAAAAAATCACCCGATATAATCCTTTGAAACAAATTATTGTCATATTTAGCCATCACATGTAAAGAGGCAACCATAATATGGTTGTGAGTTTTTGATGAAGGACGAATTCAACCATAATAATGTTGTCGGTGACAAAAATATGGTTAAATGAAAAATAATGTGTTTAAAATTTTCTTTAAAAATAGTATTGTTTGAGGTGACCATATTTAAACATGTTTTTTCTTTGCGTGTATGATCTAATATAAATTGATATACATATATTTCAAAAATATACATTAAATAGGACCAGTGTCTACTTGTGGTTCGATCTCATGCAATTTATATTAAACAATACACTTTCCTACGCAAGTAAAAAGTCAGTTTTTGTTAGGAATATTTTTTCAAGACGATTTTCGAAAAATCAGCAAGTTTTAATTAACACACAATAAGTAAAAAATGGGCATCATCAGAAAATATTTTTTTCCAGAAAAAACAGCGGTTGGATGTTCCGAATCTTCATCTACGCAGTAAATAGTTAGCTGACATCAATTTATGTACATTAAAGGATAAAAAGCCAAATCGTTATGCAAAATGTGCCAAGTGGTCGATGTGAATAGCCCCAACTGCTATGAACATTAGGGAATTGAGAAATTCGGGTCCTCTTCAACACTGTGGCTTACAACTGCGATGTTTTCACCTGAACAACCCTGTCAGACTAGCGTTAGTGCTTTCACATTATTATCAAGTTTATCGACCAATTTTAAATAAAGGTCCCAAAAATGTTGACCGAATTTTACGAAATTTTGCATTTACAGATCTACTGTTTTCACCCTCGATTTTAAATATCGTACTAGCTGTTTTGAAACAATTGCCGAATCTTCTACTGCCGACATGCCAACAAGTAAAATGCCAAAACTGTCATGTTATTCCAATATGCCCCTGTTGTTAAAGTTTTTGTTGAAACATCCGTTACCGTGAAAATAGCACTGTTAACACTAACAAATCTTGTTTATCAGATTTTTTTTTTTAATTTAGAAACTCCAATGCCCTTTTAATGCTGTGCTGACAACACTTTGCAGCAGGAACATTTTTTTTGTTCTTATTCATAAACTTTAATATTTAAAAGTAATTTTTCATATTTTATACAAAAAAAAATGGTTAAAATATTTCAAGCGAAAAGGTAAATTAAAAAATAAAAGCAGAACAAGTTTACGGGTATTATCCATAATGATTTATGTAAATGAAAAAAAATTTAATTTTGGTTTTTTACCAGTGAATGTTTAAGTTCTTCGTTAAAGAAAATGATTTAATAATTCTCTTAAGCTTTAAATATGCTGTCAAATATCCACCATACAGTCTACAATTTTACTTTTAATTCTACAAACAAAAAATCCGGTTAACATAATAAATCTTCGGTATCTTAACAAACGACCCTTTTTTATATTAACCTTTGCACTTTTCCTTAACCCTTTTTTGCCACTACATACTTATTTTAACATTTTTTAAGCCTCTTACTTAACTTTGAAACAAGAACTCTGGGGCATAAAAAGAAAAGTAGTGATAAAAACAGCAGAATATAAAACAGCAAGAGAACTGTTTTTATCTTTCCTTATCTCAGTAAACATTTTGTCAATAAATTGCAAAGTTTTTTTTTTCCTTTTCTCTCATACATATTTTATAAGGTGCAAAATATTTTAAATTTATATTAATGCTGGTAATACTTTCAGTTAGTCATCAAACGAATAAGAATGTAAAATAAGAACTGAGTGTTTGCATGTTCAATCTTTGAATTTTATTTGTGCCATCCAAAGTATTTTGCCTCTACCATTAATGCGGTTCTATTGCATGTGTCTTCTAAAAATTGTATGAGCAGGGAAACCGTAAATATGCAATTTTATGATTTTCCTTCTCTTTTTCCTTTATCTGTTTTTAAAGTTTTTTGAAGAATATTTTGATACTTGTAAATTTTTTTTTTTTTTATACACAAATAACTCCCCAGTAAAAACTTCGCCTACAAAATAATGTGTTAAGTAATCAAAAAAACATAAGAGCACTACTTACAATTCTACTGAAAGAACCAATGAATTTTACAAGGCATGTCCCAAAATGAACGCATTCAAAAGTAAGTCTTTATTTATTTTACCAGCATACATCCAGAAAAAGTAGTTATAGAAGTTGCTATAGATAAAGTTATAGAACAAAGCTACAAAACAATGAGTAAAAGTATCTATTCATTTTGAAAAAGTAGGCGAAGTTTTTACTGGGTCCTTTATGAATCTTAACCTCATTTTGTTAAATTTTTTTATTTATTGAATCTTCATGTACTTCATCAACAAGAGGGATTAAAAATATTCAGTAAAAGCAAAACAATTTTTAATCAAACATTGAAAGCTTATGGAGAACCATTTTTAAGCCAATATTTTAATTACCAAAAAGAAGACGAAATAGTATGCTATTTTTACAGCAGGTAGATATAAATTATTCGTGTAAATTTCTTCCAAAAAGTGAAAAAATAAAATTTTAGATTCAATACACTGACCAGAGTATTTTTATACCCTCCACCACAATTAGTTGTGAAGAGGGTATATTAAGTTTGTCATTCCGTGTGAAACTTTTTTATTATTCATCTCAGAACCCATGAAGTATATATATTCTGGGTCCTTGAGTAATTCTAAGTCGATTTAGCCATAACCGTCTGTCTGTCCGCCTGTCCGTCTGTTGAAAACACGCTCACTTTCGAACAACTTAAAAGAAATGAACAAGCTTGGTGCCAACTTGCTTGTAGTTATCCTAAGCAGTTTGGGATTGAAATCCAGCAAAATCGGTTCGGTAGGACCAGAGCTATGAATCAAAATATGGAACCACCACCTAAAAAAATTGATAATTTTGTTACAAAAAGTAACATAAATGCTGGAACAAGGCACCGAATGAGATCCGATTTTGCAAAAATTTGTTTTATTAGACTGGAAATCACGCTGTAAAATTTCGTGAAGATCCATCCATAATTTACCCTAAACCCCATATAAACAGTACTCCCGGAAAACAGTTTAGTACGCCTAAAACCGTAAAAAATAACGCTACCGTAACAAAATTTGGTACATCACAGTTTTTTAGCACTAGAAATGATACTATCGGTCCATAATTTACCCTAGGCCTCATATAAACCCTACTCCCAGAAAACAGTTTAGTACACCTAAAACCATATTTAATAACAAACGTCACAGTTTAAGACAATAATAACATCATACAGATATTACTCCTTAAACATTCGAACTGTCGGTGCAGGGTTTCAAAGATTCGGCACAGCCGAATATAGCACTCTAACTTGTTTTCTATTGGTTTGAGTTGCGCTGAATCCGAATCTGTACACAGAATCCCTAAATCACATCATGTTTTTTTTAATATTCGAGGCTGCGCGAATTCAAACAGTTACCTTTAAAATTAATGGTTAACTTTTGAAATATCTTGTTTCTTCTCTGAGTTATATTTTCCTAAAGTATGAAAAATCCTGGTTTTTGCTTTATTCAGGGTATATTTGTTATTTTATTTTTATATACATTCTTTTTTTAAATTACTCTCAAGGTTTCGACTTTTTTCAAATTTTGCAGGTCTGTGTTATTCATTATTTATTAATTATTCTTATTCTAATGCTTTATTTTATGTCCCGCAAAATTTTCCCCATCACCGTAACCGTTCACATATAGATGTTGGTTGTAAGCCTTCTTCTAATCTTCTAATGAGGCCAGCGGTATTTCTTCATCTAAAACGAGAGTGGCAAACTAGTGGACTCGGGTGCATATTTCGTATCATAGTTTTACTTATGGCACATTGATATCCTTTTTAATATTCGAGGGGTTGGCTTATAAGATTATTAGAAAAAGTTTGTTTTGGCTCCTTCGAAATTGTTTCGACATAAGAGGCTGATACCGTGTTCAGATATACCTTTTTTATTGAGTCAATATTCGGTTAATTGACATAATTATCTTTCTGTTCACATATACACAATTTAGCTAACTCAATTTATATAACTACTACATACAACATTCAACGTAAACAAAAATGTACATGTATAAGAAAATGTAAACAACTTTTGACATCTTTAAGGAATAAACATCTGGTTTTTGCGCTGACCAAATGAATGGGCCTTTTTTTGTTGTAATTTTAATTGCCAAATGTCAAAACACTGTTTAGTAAGTTGTGTTTTGCTTAATAAACACACTTGTTACAGTGTCGCATTTTAATTTTACTCAATATTTATAACAATTTCGTATTAATTGAGCAATAACTAAGTTGCAATTTTGTATGGATAATTGAGCTCAATAATGGCATTTATTGCGTAAAACTCAATTAAGGTGCATATCTGAACACGGTATGAGGCAGTAACCCATAACTGAGTGCTGTGGTACGAGATTGGCTTTAAGAAAGAGTTGTACTGCCGTATTTATAAAAAATTAAAATGGATTTGAAATGCATTTTAAGAAAATTTTGTATGAACATTTTGCCTTAAAACACATTTCAAACTTATTTTATTTTTTATGAATACGGCAGGTAAAGTAGAAGTTTGCAATCGAGACTAAGAACAGAATTTCATTAATGCATATACGACAACCGCATCTTAAGCAAATTAGCATCAAAATGTAATACCACGGCATTAATTGCATACACCACAAAATTAGCAACATCAACGACCAATGCAACACCACTGTTGTACCAAACATTTTTACCGGATCGTCGTTTTCTAATAAACAGTTTTTTACTTTCAAAAGCTTTTTCTGACTTATAAACAAAAAATTTTAATGAGGACTATTTTCACAATATTTACAAATCAACTTACGACCTTCTAATTTGTTTTATGATATTTTTTTTAATTATTATCAATTTATTGAACTGATCTCTAGCCAAATAGTTATAGGGATAGTACTGTTACTTTTTCCATATTTTGCTTTTATAATACATTTTGTTTTATTTGAAATCTGTCCATATTTCATTCCGCATACGTTATATTGATAGTAGGTTTAAATGGAAAGTCCATAAACAAGAACTACGAAACGAAAACTGTGGAACGCTGCTTACTCCCTATACCACCTAAGCTACGCTGCAGCAAGCAGCGTACTCCGCCAAGTATACTTCTCGCTAGTAAATCCTATTTAAGTCACGGCATAGCTGCCTGGGGAAATTCTTCCCACTGTAAGAATCTACTGCAGTCACAAAATCAATTGCACAACATACTATACCAAAACCAAGAAAATTTAGTAAGCAACACCAGCCACTCTGTCAATAGATATATCCATCAAATGACAGTAAATAGCAGTACAAATGCTCACAACGTTCAAAACTTATACACACACACTAACCATAACAACTCTGCAATCAGAAGCAACAATATATAAAGAAACCTGCCACGCCTACTTAATGTGCCTAATGTCATAAATATATATCGATTATCGAATAATACTGACAACCTATAAACCATCGATACAATTAAAATTTAAAATTAAAAAAAAAACGAGGAACAGCTAGGGTGATAGAACCTTGAAGGTTATACTTCCGAACATCTACAATGAAATGCCAACACAACTATTGAAAACAACTGAGAAGTCCAAGTTAAAAAAACGTATACAATTTTTTAATAACATCCATACCATAATACATACCATTAATACATTTATTATTAAATTTATTTATATACATACATTAATATCAAATATGAAAATAAAATAAGCTCTCTAATAACCCTAGATAGTACCCAGTAAAAACTTCGCCTACAAAATAATGTGTTAAGTAATCAGAAAAACATAAGAGCACTACTTACAATTCTACTGAAAGAACCAATGAATTTTACAAGGCATGTCCCAAAATGAACGCATTCAAAAGTAAGTCTTTATTTATTTTACCAGCATACATCCAGAAAAAGTAGTTATAGAAGTTGCTATAGATAAAGTTATAGAACAAAGCTACAAAACAATGAGTAAAAGTATCTATTCATTTTGAAAAAGTAGGCGAAGTTTTTACTGGGTCCTTTATGAATCTTAACCTCATTTTGTTAAATTTTTTTATTTATTGAATCTTCATGTACTTCATCAACAAGAGGGATTAAAAATATTCAGTAAAAGCAAAACAATTTTTAATCAAACATTGAAAGCTTATGGAGAACCATTTTTAAGCCAATATTTTAATTACCAAAAAGAAGACGAAATAGTATGCTATTTTTACAGCAGGTAGATATAAATTATTCGTGTAAATTTCTTCCAAAAAGTGAAAAAATAAAATTTTAGATTCAATACACTGACCAGAGTATTTTTATACCCTCCACCACAATTAGTTGTGAAGAGGGTATATTAAGTTTGTCATTCCGTGTGAAACTTTTTTATTATTCATCTCAGAACCCATGAAGTATATATATTCTGGGTCCTTGAGTAATTCTAAGTCGATTTAGCCATAACCGTCTGTCTGTCCGCCTGTCCGTCTGTTGAAAACACGCTCACTTTCGAACAACTTAAAAGAAATGAACAAGCTTGGTGCCAACTTGCTTGTAGTTATCCTAAGCAGTTTGGGATTGAAATCCAGCAAAATCGGTTCGGTAGGACCAGAGCTATGAATCAAAATATGGAACCACCACCTAAAAAAATTGATAATTTTGTTACAAAAAGTAACATAAATGCTGGAACAAGGCACCGAATGAGATCCGATTTTGCAAAAATTTGTTTTATTAGACTGGAAATCACGCTGTAAAATTTCGTGAAGATCCATCCATAATTTACCCTAAACCCCATATAAACAGTACTCCCGGAAAACAGTTTAGTACGCCTAAAACCGTAAAAAATAACGCTACCGTAACAAAATTTGGTACATCACAGTTTTTTAGCACTAGAAATGATACTATCGGTCCATAATTTACCCTAGGCCTCATATAAACCCTACTCCCAGAAAACAGTTTAGTACACCTAAAACCATATTTAATAACAAACGTCACAGTTTAAGACAATAATAACATCATACAGATATTACTCCTTAAACATTCGAACTGTCGGTGCAGGGTTTCAAAGATTCGGCACAGCCGAATATAGCACTCTAACTTGTTTTCTATTGGTTTGAGTTGCGCTGAATCCGAATCTGTACACAGAATCCCTAAATCACATCATGTTTTTTTTAATATTCGAGGCTGCGCGAATTCAAACAGTTACCTTTAAAATTAATGGTTAACTTTTGAAATATCTTGTTTCTTCTCTGAGTTATATTTTCCTAAAGTATGAAAAATCCTGGTTTTTGCTTTATTCAGGGTATATTTGTTATTTTATTTTTATATACATTCTTTTTTTAAATTACTCTCAAGGTTTCGACTTTTTTCAAATTTTGCAGGTCTGTGTTATTCATTATTTATTAATTATTCTTATTCTAATGCTTTATTTTATGTCCCGCAAAATTTTCCCCATCACCGTAACCGTTCACATATAGATGTTGGTTGTAAGCCTTCTTCTAATCTTCTAATGAGGCCAGCGGTATTTCTTCATCTAAAACGAGAGTGGCAAACTAGTGGACTCGGGTGCATATTTCGTATCATAGTTTTACTTATGGCACATTGATATCCTTTTTAATATTCGAGGGGTTGGCTTATAAGATTATTAGAAAAAGTTTGTTTTGGCTCCTTCGAAATTGTTTCGACATAAGAGGCTGATACCGTGTTCAGATATACCTTTTTTATTGAGTCAATATTCGGTTAATTGACATAATTATCTTTCTGTTCACATATACACAATTTAGCTAACTCAATTTATATAACTACTACATACAACATTCAACGTAAACAAAAATGTACATGTATAAGAAAATGTAAACAACTTTTGACATCTTTAAGGAATAAACATCTGGTTTTTGCGCTGACCAAATGAATGGGCCTTTTTTTGTTGTAATTTTAATTGCCAAATGTCAAAACACTGTTTAGTAAGTTGTGTTTTGCTTAATAAACACACTTGTTACAGTGTCGCATTTTAATTTTACTCAATATTTATAACAATTTCGTATTAATTGAGCAATAACTAAGTTGCAATTTTGTATGGATAATTGAGCTCAATAATGGCATTTATTGCGTAAAACTCAATTAAGGTGCATATCTGAACACGGTATGAGGCAGTAACCCATAACTGAATGCTGTGGTACGAGATTGGCTTTAAGAAAGAGTTGTACTGCCGTATTTATAAAAAATTAAAATGGATTTGAAATGCATTTTAAGAAAATTTTGTATGAACATTTTGCCTTAAAACACATTTCAAACTTATTTTATTTTTTATGAATACGGCAGGTAAAGTAGAAGTTTGCAATCGAGACTAAGAACAGAATTTCATTAATGCATATACGACAACCGCATCTTAAGCAAATTAGCATCAAAATGTAATACCACGGCATTAATTGCATACACCACAAAATTAGCAACATCAACGACCAATGCAACACCACTGTTGTACCAAACATTTTTACCGGATCGTCGTTTTCTAATAAACAGTTTTTTACTTTCAAAAGCTTTTTCTGACTTATAAACAAAAAATTTTAATGAGGACTATTTTCACAATATTTACAAATCAACTTACGACCTTCTAATTTGTTTTATGATATTTTTTTTAATTATTATCAATTTATTGAACTGATCTCTAGCCAAATAGTTATAGGGATAGTACTGTTACTTTTTCCATATTTTGCTTTTATAATACATTTTGTTTTATTTGAAATCTGTCCATATTTCATTCCGCATACGTTATATTGATAGTAGGTTTAAATGGAAAGTCCATAAACAAGAACTACGAAACGAAAACTGTGGAACGCTGCTTACTCCCTATACCACAATACAATAATCATGACAATTTTATTCTTGGTGGCGATTTTAACTCCAGACATAGTCTATGTCAACGAGCAAATTGTTGGGGAAATCTTTTGTACGAAAAATTAGATTCCGAAAGCTTTCGGATAATTTACCCAGGTGATCATACATATATTCCATCTGACCCAAGAAGACAATCATCCACCCTGGACTTCTTTTTAACCGATTTAGCAAACAGTCTTACGCCAGTTTCCGTCATCAATGATCTCGGTTCCGACCACCTTCCTATTCATGTTTCCCTAAATAGTGAATTCAGATCTGCACAAAAAACATTTTATGACTTTAAGAAAGCAAATTGGTCACGATACGCTTCATTTATCAAAAGAAATTTAACAGTTTCAGATGAAAGCGACTACTACAATCATGATCAAGTCGATTCTATGATAGAAACCCTTAGTAACACAATATCAAACGCTGTTAACTATAGTGTCCCAAAGAAAATTTTTACAGCCAAAACTCAACCACTTCCAATGTACATTAAACATTTAATACAAATAAGGAATGTATATAGAAGAAACTGGAAACGCTTTAGAGACATAGATGATCATTTTCAAATGAAAATGTTTAATTTTCGCATTTCGGAAGAAATTAAAAAATTTAAAAATAATTCTTGGAATAAAAAGTTATCTACACTTGACAAAGGTTCAACACCATTCTGGAACATATCAAAAATCCTAAAAAAGAAATCTTCAAACATTCCAATTTTAAAATACAATAATACAAGATACAACACACAGCAAGAGAAGTGCGAAATACTATCTCAAACATTTCGTCTAAATCACACAATTTCTGAAAATCTGAGTGATCAGATAACTATCACAGATGTAAATAACGCTCTTAGTAATCTCTTTTCCACCAGCGATGTTGCTCGTAGTGATATATGTATATCAACAGATAAAATATCATCGATTTTGAAGAATCTTAAACCTAGAAAATCACCTGGTACAGATGGAATCACAAACAAATGTTTAAAAGCTCTGCCTAAAAAAGGAATAAAATATTTAACACAAATTATTAATTATTGTTTAAAACTACAATATTTTCCCAAAACATGGAAGCACTCAAAAATTATTCCAATACGGAAGCCAAGTAAACCACCTGACTGCCCTCTTTCTTATAGACCCATAAGTCTTCTGTCATCGTTAAGCAAGATACTTGAGAAAGTAATTAAGGAAAAAATCTTAAATTTTATTGATGCTGAAAGAATATTACCGTCTCAACAATTTGGGTTCCGAAAGGAACATAATACAGTTCAACCATTAGTTAGAATAAGAAATTTAGTGACATCAAACTTTAATACCGGGAAATCCACTGGTATGATTTTATTGGACATAAAAGCAGCTTTTGATTCTGTGTGGCACGATGGTCTTATTTACAAAATGATAAAATTAAATTTCCCAGTACATATTATAAAAATAATACACAGCTTTCTTTCAGAACGATGTTTTAATGTTTATATTGGATCCAGCTACTCCACTCAAAAAGAAATAACTGCTGGTTGTCCCCAGGGTTCCTGCCTCTCACCAATATTATATAATATTTACACAGCAGATTTTCCAACTCTTGATGGTTGTGTCACGTCTATTTTCGCCGACGACACCGCGTTGCTTAGGTCGGGTGTAATTGCGACAGATGTAGTATGTAATTTAGAAACTGCACTTATCGATGTTCATTCCTATTTTACAAAATGGAAAATTTTAGTAAATCCAGAAAAAACTCAAGCAATGTACTTTTCCCGTAGACGTAAACAATGTTTTCTTCCTCAACAACCTTTAACTTTCAACCAGAGACTTATAAACTGGGAGAATAAGGTCAAATATTTAGGGGTCATATTGGATCCTAAACTCAAATTTAAAGACCATATTCCCTATATAATCGACAAAATTCATAAAGTAACAAGATTGCTATATCCATTAATAAACCGGAATTCTAAACTTAATATTGAAAACAAGAGCCTAATATTGAAAGCTGTTTTTCATGCCATAATGTTTTACGCTGCTCCAGTTTGGTCCACATCAGCTCAGTGTCATACAAAGAAACTGCAGATAACGCAAAACAAACTATTAAAGATGATACACAATTTGCCTTGGCATCACTCCACTCGACGTCTTCACACTCTAGCTAACGTTGAACTAGTAAATAACAAAATTCAAAGGCTTACATTAAACTTTAATACTAGATGTCTAAATTCGGAATTTGTTCATATCAATGAGCTAGGCTCAACTTAATTTTACCTTTAAACTTTTAATTTAAATTTAAATGTTCATAAAGGTTTTTTTGAAAATTTTTACCTTTTATCTTATATTAGCTGAAACCAAAAGCATTATAATAATTTGTTATTTATATTTAAGTAGAAAAGGAAATTAGAAATCCTAAACTCTTTATGAAAATTGTTAAGAAATTACATTGAATACCAAATAAAGAATAAATGAATGAATGAATGAATGAGTAATCAGAAAAACATGAAGACACTACTTACAATTCTACTGAAAGAACCAATGAATTTTACAAGGCATGTCCTAAAACGAACGCATTAAAAAGTAAGTCATTATTTTTGTACTTAAATACATCCAGAAAAAAGTAGTTATAGAAGTTGTTATACATGTAGTTATAGAAGAAAACTACTAAATAATGAGTTAAATAAGCTATTCATTTTGAAAAAGTAAGCGAAATTTTTACTGGGTAGTTACCTGCAGACAAGCCACAAGGCTTCATAAAGTAAATAATGAATATAAAAAATAAACAACAATGTGAGTTAATTTTGCTTCTTATGCAATTTTCACTTTAATCTCCGATGTAGATGTATACCGAGATATTTTACATGCGAATGCTGTGGTATTATTTGATGAGCGATTTTATAAGGGGGCAACTTAATCTTACCCGCATAGCATTATTGTATTCTGTACCCATGTTCTGTAACTTTAGTGAGAACTTCTTGCATCGAAAAGATGTGAAACAAAATATTCCATTGTTTCTCGAAAAGTGAGAAAAATGTGTTTCTGTAACTCATGTCGAAAACTTTCAAAAGAGATTATGTCGTTCCGTTATAAATGTCATAATATTGCACTCGAAGCCGATGTGACATTGCAGACGTTCAGAACAACCGTCGGCTATGCCAAATTGTGTAAAGTGCGACTTTAATGTTTGTTGTTTGCAAACGAGCTTTGAAGACATTCGTATATTTTATAAAAATGTTAAAAACAAAATAATAAAACAATGAAAAATGTGCCAAGAATAAAATATTATTATTATTATTCTTTGCATTTCGCATTGTTTTTTAGTGTTAAAATTTTTTCTCGCCCAATTTTTATTCGTGAGTTTATTTGACAGTTCAAAGCGGGAACTTTTCTCACCAAAATGTTACAGACATACTTTTTCTGTTAATTGGCTAGTAATTTCCTTACGTGACAGCTTGTACTTGCCAAAAAAAAAGATACAGACACAGTTAAGTGAGAAAAACAGCTGTTTGTTTCAATTTATGGCATTTTTGTTTCATTTCACACATTTCAATCGAAAACTTTCTCGACGCGAGAGTTACAGATCATGGGCACTGGTTGGTGTAGTGCCATCCCTGAAGTAATACTTATTCGTGCACCTCTGTACTATGTAGTGATATTATATACTAATTTAATAAATAATGGTGATGAGATGGTCATTATAAAAGTAAGCTTTGAATAATAAAGACGTGTAGTGTTTCATTTAATAAATAGAATGGTTGAAACGGGAGATATTATAGGACCTTTATATCCAATGAGCACCAAATACTATGGCGTAGGCTTGACCGTCTATTCTTTCTGACTTATAATATAGAAAATAGTTATTTTGTACATCTTTCCGGGTCCCCTGGTGATGAGTATTGTATTGTAATATAAACCGTCAGTCACGGATAAACCGAACACGTGTATTCGGTCACCTTAATTTTACTTAAAAGTTTAATACAATTGACAACACTGAGAAAGAAAAATGATTGGAGCTAACCATATTCCTATTGTTAAAAAAATTAATGAAAGCTTAAGCGCTGGCTTAGTTGACTGTAAATCGATCTCCCATGTATTATATTTAGTTTAAAAAATAACATGTGGCAGCACTACGATAAATCTTGTAAAATTCATATAATCTGCATTGTAGGTTTAAACGCCCAATTTTTTGCGTTTTAAGATGGTTTATACCCTACAAGAAGACTACCGGTCATTTTACTAGTTATATGACCGGTAGTGTTGACCAATATATTGGTTAAAGTTTCTATTAGTTTATTAAGAGCAAAATAAAAAACTAACCGAAACTCTTGTGTACATGTGATTTTGCATCTCTTTCTAACTAATGAATTCCACTCGACTACGGAACATATATCTGTACTGCTTACTCAGCTGCTTTTTATTAGTCAATGATAACCAAAATAGTGTGTAATGCTAACTAGTTAGTCATAACTAGGAATGAGATGTTCATGCACTAAAAAATCGAAAATATGCGCATAAAACATGCACTAAAAATTCCAAAATATGCATTAAAAAAATAAAAAATATGCACTAAAAACTTGACCATTTTCAATAAAAAATTCCTTTGTTGTTTTTATTGTATTGTTATTCAAAGGTATAATATTTTTTAGAACTTACCCCCTGTTCATCGATTTCGAACGAAGATTTCGTTCGCTTAACTTTAATGTAAAACAAAAACAATGTTTTATAATTTGTTTTTGTTTTAAATCTAAGTTATGCGAACGAAATCGTCGTTCGGAAATAGATGAACAGGCAGTTAATTTAAATAACTACATCATTTAAATTGCGCAGTCAAATAAATACTTTTTTATATTATCAAAAGTAAGCCTTTGTCTGTTAAAAAGCTTTTGTAAATGGAAAATGATCTCTCAACGTCAACCGAAGTTGAGGCATACTTCAAGGATGCCAATACATTTGAAGAATATTAATTTTCTAATTCAGATCCCACATTTGATTCTAGCCTCTTCAGACCATGGGTACACATATGTATGTCCACCTAAAAATATTACAAGTTTTAAAGACTAGCGACATCGTGTGACCAATAGAAACAGTTTAATTACTTGCTTTAAGCTACTACGCTTCAAAACAATATCAAAAGATGGCAGGGTTTAGAAGTTTTAGCCATTATTTTTAAATCTGAATTTAACTGTTTGAAAAAACCATACTGTTGGGATATTTTTCCTCAATAACTAATCGCTAAGACCTGAAGTACACATATGTGCACCTCTTTTTCTACCAGTTTAAATAAAAAAATTAAAAAAATAATAAAAACCGAAATTTAAATTACACATAAGATAAAACAAATAGTTAATAAGCCCTTTACTTAATCGGTTCAGTCCTGATCTTAAGAAATTAAGAATTTACGTTGAAATTTTTCATATAATAAGACCTGAGGTACACATATGTGTCCCCTTTATTTCTAAGAATTCAAATAAAATTATTAAAAAAAAAAAAATATACAGTTTTCTTATTTCCTCCCCAAAAGGTGTAAACAATATATAAGAAATGTAAAAATTCAATGGGTTAATGCTCGGGTCTTAAGAGGCTAGATCAAAAATATTTGAAATTTGTTTTATTTTTTGAAATCCTCTATTTTTATTTTTATTTGCAACAGTTTTTGGATTTTTTTTTAATTTGTCGGGCTATTTTCCATTCACATGTTAATGTTACATTCTGCCATATCAATTAATTTGAGTTGACTATTAAGTGAATTAAATCCTGTATGAAACCAATAAATGAGCCGTTTATTTTGAAAGTGGCATTAGTCACTTTTTCAAAAAAAATCGAGTTAATAATAAATAATAATAATAAATAATAATAATAAATAATAATAATAAATAATAATAATAAATAATAATAATAATACTGAGAAAAATATCATTATCATGATGTATCAAATACAAGTGAATCTTTTCGAAAGTTAGCATCCATATTTTTAAACGTGTTAAAACGCAAACCCTTAAATATCTCGACTTAAAAACCGAAATGACTTATGCCACTTTCAAAATAAACGGCTCAAATCAATATTATGGAATTGGCTTCTGATTTCCTCTGCAACTCGGTGTAACCCATGTGCCAATCAAGTAGCATGTAACAGTTTTCGATAAATTGTTTTAGGGCAATTGGCAGCCTTAACCATGTAAGGTGCTGCATCGGTTAAAAATTTAAGGATCTTTTGTTGAAATCTTGTATTTTATGCAGAGCTCAAAAAAATTAATTAATTGATTTTAAAAAAAAAATTTTTTGAAGGGTTTTTTATACAATTTGGAAATTTTTCGAAGAACTTTTTTTTATTATATGGAAATTTAAAAAAATATATCACTCAAAAATTTTAAAATATGCAAAAATATGCATTTAAAACCAAAATATGCAAAAATATGCATTTTCACCAAAATATGCAACAATATGCAAAAACAAGTCAATGCCATTTTAACGCAAATTTAATGATTCGGAAAGATAATTGGTCGACATCGGTTTTAGACTATCGACAAAAAACATGCATTTGCATGGAAATCGCATCCCTAGTCATAACGTAAATATTGGCTAACAATAACTAGTTATTTATAACGTAAAAATTAAACATTTTTATTAAAAAAGTTAAATGGAATTTCATTAATACATTACAGTCAGTAAAGTAAATACCACGTACCATTATTTCTGTGGCTGCTCTTTGAGATTCCACTAATAATTATTTTTGTTCCTTTATTATCATCACCAAAACTTAAACGATTACCCTGGCCAAAGCCACCACCCGAATGACCGCTACCTGTTGAACGAGCACTCCTTTCAAAACGACCTTTTCGAACATGACCTCTGTTGTTTCCTGATAATCCAGCACCACGTTCTCTGAAGCCGCCATCAATACGTCCTCCTTTACCACTAGCATTCTGATTACAGCTTTTTGGAGGTGTCACTTTTTTTACAGTAATTTTTTATCTCACTACTTTAGTCACAAATTATAGATATAATTTAATTGATTTTTTTCTTTAATACCAATCGCAAATATTAAATTTAAGAAATTCACAAATTTTTACACGCGTATGACAAAAATATATTAAAATATTGGCATTATTTGGGAAATGTTAGTTGTACCATTCTAACATATATGTTAGAGTGGAACAACTAATCTAAAATTGTTGCAAGTGTGTTAGTAATTTTTTTATGTTGGTTATGCATTTCTTGTAGGGTTGTTGGTTTAAACACATTATAAACCAAAAAGAGAGTTTAACTTGCTGTGATTTATTAGCCCTTAGTGCAAAGTACTACTACAGTGAAATTTTAACAATCTAAATGTTTGCAGGTAACCATATTTTGGTGAAATATGACCATAATATACACGAAATTACCCAAAATTTGGTCAAAAATAAACATATTTGGTCAAATTTAATCATAATATGTTCAAAATTAATAACAAATTTATAAGTATTAACAACAGTTAAACATATAAATTTGTAATCTTGTTTCTTTTTTCCCTGTTAAATGTAATACATATTTTACTTTTTTAAGATGTCCGTTAATGCACATTGAAAAAAGCACGTAATTCATTTCCCATCCTGATCTTCATCATCATTCTCTAGTTTTAACAAATAATTAAAAGAAAACGAATATGGGAATTTTAAGAAAACAAAGCATGTGACTGACAAGCAGTCAACTACTGCAGAGAACAAAACAACCATACATTTGTTACTTTTGAACATAATTTTTTAAATTTAAAATTAAACATACAAGTTTAAAAATATTACAATTTCACACATATTCTCGTTATTATTAACTATAACATGTTCGGAGACAACCATAATATGGTTGTGGTTTTCGAATGGAGGACTAATTTAACCATAATATGGTTTCCGGTATAATTATAAAATAATAATATAGTTTAAGTAACCATACTTTGTTTAAGTGTATGGTTGTAGCTACATTTTGTAAAAAGATTGTATTGTTAAAACCAACCATATTTGAAGTTTCAGGGGATGAAAACATTTACCAGTTTTCAAAAATGTTGGAAGTAACCCATTTGCGTCGGCTTTTTACCAATGCATCTCTTATTTAACACAAAAGAACAAAAAATTTTGATCTTTTAATTCTACTTAGGGCCATTATTATAACTTGGCGTTAGCTGTTATCCGACAGTTAACAGACGCTTTTTGACAGATAACACATTATTATCTGTCAATTTAATCTTAACTTTAGCTAACTTCAAGTTGTAATAATGGCCCTTAATGTATCTGAACAGAAAATTTAAGCGCGAAGTGAGAGAAGTTGTCGTCTAAAAGTGAAAATATATAAAATCTGTTTAAAAAAAATCTTTTCTTTTGTGTAAATTGTTTATTTGTTTATGTTTAACCAGCTGCTTTTGTCATACATGTGTATGTGTTGAGACTTGTTGATTATCTCCAAGAGTACTAATCGAATGTAGTGATGAAATCTCACCTCATTTGGTGAAAATTTTTAATCGTATTATTGAAACAGCAGAATATCCGAATATTTTGAAAATATCAAAGATTGTTCCAATACCGAAAGAAATACATGCACATAGTGTAGATAAATACAGACCTATTTCTTTGTTACCTATTATCGATAAAGTTTTTGAGAAGTTAATACACAATCAGATGTTGAAATACCTAGAAACTAATAAGCTGCTTTATGATTGTCAATATGGGTTTAGAAAGGGGAGTGGGACGGACAATGCTGTTGTGAATGTCGTAAACTACATCTGTCAAGGATTAGATTAAGGCTTTTGCGGTGTGGGTGGAATTTTCTATGATTTTTCTAAAGCTTTTGATATCGTAGATCATGAAATTATGACTCAAAAGTTGCAGTATTATGGAATTTTAGGCAGTGAATTATGTCTATTTAAAAGTTATCTGTACAATAGGAAGCAGTATGTGGAATTAAATGGTTGTAAAAGTTTTCTTGGTGTCGTTGAACATGGTGTGCCACAGGGTAGTGTTTTGGGCCCGCTTTTATTCACTATATATGTAAATGATATTAATAATCTTGGACTGTTTGGAAAAGTGTATATGAAACTGTACTAAAAGCCTATATGGAAAGAGATGCAGCCTTAATCTTTGAATATTCAAGACTTAACAAATTAATTATAAATGCGACAAAAACCAAACTCCTCAGGTTTCGACCTCATTTAGTATTTTTGTAAATGGTAATGAAGTCTTCGAAAGCCAATCAATAAGGTATTTGGGAATCAATTTGCAATGTAATTTGTCATGGAATATAAATGTGGAGGAGCTAAAGTCGAAAATATCAGCTGTTATTGGTGTGTTATATAAGTTTAAAAACAAATTTAATGAGCAGACAAAATTAATGCTTTATCAGGCTTTAGTGCAAAGTCATCTGAACTATTTGGTAGTAGTATATGGGTGTAAAAATACCACGGAACTTAAATCCTTGCAGCGAGTTCAGAATATGGCATTAAAAAATGTATTTAATTTACCGTTACTGCATTCAACATTGTCCTTATACCAAGAAGTAGCAAAGAACATTTTACCCATAAGAGGACTATATAAAATACAGCTATTGGTATTTGTTTTTTAATCATTACGGAATATTGGGCACAACACAATTACTTTTCAAAGGAATCAAGCCAGATTTAACACTAGGAACTGTTCTAATTTAAGAGTTACAAGATGCAGATTAGAAACAACGAAGCAAAGAATTGAGTATGTTGGTGGATAAGAATTCAATAATTTGCCTCAAAACTTAAAAGATATACAAAGAATATCAATTTTTAAGTCAAGTATAAAAAATCATTTATTACAAAGTCTTGAAATGCTTTTAATTAATTGAAAACCTTTAAAGAGAAATTGTAAAACTGTATATAATAAGCATTTTTTTTTTTTTTTTTTTATTGATCTCATACACTTAATTAGTTACTTAATTTATAAGTTTTAAATAATTTTATGCCAACTCGCCTCAATAATGTCATTTGACGCTGAGGCAAATGTACAAATTTGAAAAATAAAATAAAGAAAAATAAAGTAAAAAAATAAAAAATAAAAAAAAATAAAAACCACCAATTATTTTCTTAAAAACTACAAGCACAGATAAAAGATGACTGTATCTCTGATCTCCATGTTAAAAACCCACCCTAAAGTGAGCACACTTTAACTCTTCCAGAAACTCAAATGTAAATTTTCACATTAATTTCTATTTAATTTTAAATCCGATTTATTTCCTTTTCAGTTGAATGTTATTTGGGTTTACTTTTAAAATGTTTACACTTTCATAAATTAACAAGAATTTCCCACACGTTATATAAATAACTTTATACAAATTAAAATATTATTTGAATTTGTGTATGAAATATGTAAAACGAATATTAATAAAGCTGGCTATCTAATTGATTTATTTTCTCATTTTATTTTAATTTTCTACATTTTAAATATAAAAAAAATTGTGAAAGCTGGAGCAAAAAGGGAAAACCAATGACCGGAAATTACGAACGGAAAACACAAAATTAAATTTTATTTTTTAAATAAAAAATTTTTGTGTGTGAAAAAAAGAATATTGTTTTTCTGTGTTTAAAATTTAAACGAAAAAAAAAAAAAAAAAATTTCTTTGAAAACAAAATTTATAGTTTCAAAAAAAAAGCAAAAACTTTTTTTGTAAAAAAAAACAAATAAAAATTTTTAAAAAACATTTTTTTTTCATTTTTCGAATTTATTCTATGAGTTAAATTTCAGTTATGTATTTTGTAAAGCTTTTTTGTAATAGTTATATTCCTTTAATTTTTCAGAAATGACTTTATACACTACCAGACTATTATATTGTATTTTCTTTTAACATTTTACCTTAGCCTTCCTTTGGAAAGCAATGAGGTATATTGAATGTTCAGAAAAATTTACAATTATTAGACACCAGCAGAATGTAATGCATTTTCTGGCCCGCTACGGCCTTCGTCAGCATTCTTTGTGTCTCACTGGATAGTGTTACTTTATAAATTGAATGTATTTAACTCAACTATTTTAACAATTAGAAATTGGAAATTATTTCCTTGTGATGGTTACTTTACATTATTATAAACAGTTTCTATTTGTTAAAATAGTTGAGTTAAATACATTCAATTTATAAAGTAACACTATCCAGTGAGACACAAAGAATGCTGACGAAGGCCGTAGCGGGCCAGAAAATGCATTACATTCTGCTGGTGTCTAATAATTGAAGCACAGCCGCGAAAAACGTTGTAAACGCCACATTTTGCAAAAACTGTTTTTTTGCAGATAAACGTTGACTTTACTCTCTTACACAGTTTAAACATCAAATCAACCAAAACTATGCACCTTAACGCCTTCAAAATGGCGTACAAAGTGTCAGCCAGTGGAAGAACATTGCAAGTTACTAACATAATGATGAAACCGAAATGGTTTTGCAGTGCGGAATAATGTTTTAAAAGCCTTTTGCATTAAAGTTTTTATTATCACTATTTTAAATAATAGAAAAAAAAAATTTTTAAAACAAATAATGCTGCTTGTCAAAAAACGTTTTTTTGCTCTCCTGAAAAATTGTTATTTTGTAACTTAAAACGTTATTCGCGGCTGTGCTTCAATTGTAAATTTTTCTGAACATTCAATATACCTCATTGCTTTCCAAAGGAAGGCTAAGGTAAAATGTTAAAAGAAAATACAATATAATAGTCTGGTAGTGTATAAAGTCATTTCTGAAAAATTAAAGGAATATAAATTACAAAAAAGCTTTACAAAATACATAACTGAAATTTAACTCATAGAATAAATTCGAAAAATGAAAAAAAAATGTTTATAATAATATAAAGTAACCTTCACAAGGAAATAATTCCCAATTTCTAATTTTTAAAAAACTTTTTTTTTTGTTAAAAAATATTTCTTAAAACTTTTTTTTTAGAATTTTTTTTTCTATGTATGTATTTTTAAAAAATGTAATATGTATGTATGTATTCTCAGAAACCTCTTCATAAATTTTATTTAAATTTGTTTTGAAGAATCAAATTTTTATGACAATGCTTAAATATTTTGTTTTTGTTTTTTTATGTTTTTAAGAAAACGTTTTATTTTAAAAACTTTATTTTATGCTTTTAAGAAAACGTTTTATTAAAATTAAAAAAAGACCTCAAGTTTGAAAATTTAGTCATATTATAAAACGTTTTATTTTAAAAACTTTATTTTATTTATTTTTTTTCGACGGCTTTTTTTTCAAAACTATTTTAGAAATTTTTTATTTTCTGTAAAATGTAGAACTTTTTAAACTTGCACAATAAATATTTTTTTAGAAACAAAAAAAAAAACATTTTCCGTCCTTGGGGAAAACATAAATTGAAAACAGCTTGATTCTAAAATATGATATTTCCCACATTTTAATAATATGCGTTTTTAAAACACAAAACCAAGTGTGTTGCTGAATTTGATAAATAATAGAATCAGATGTGATTTCTTCTTCACCAAAAAAAGGACAAATTGGGGACAACAGATTTGTAACATAATTAAAATATATATATATTAAAATATATAATAAAAAGTAGATGGTAGATTTTAAACGATTTGTTGACGGTTTAAAAAATGTTCTAAAAAAATATGAAACTCTTAAAAGTTTTATATCTCAAAAGTCCTCTAAAGGATAAGTGGTACGTACGTACCTGCAGTATAATTGTAGGTATAACATTTTGGCCTAAACTGATTTAAATTATGATTTAAATATCATCGTTAAAATACTTTTTCCAACTAACAAAAGGTTATTTTTCCCCATGTGTTTCAAAAACATCAAAAGGTACCTTAGGATTCATAAAATATTTTTAACACCAACGAATTTAATCTGTGATAATAAATCGCCACATTTTGTAATGGACAAATGTTATAAACTTTGAACATATTCATGTTTTAAGGAATTATATTTTATACAAGCTGTCCCGGCAAGCGTTGTTTTGTTATATAACTAATTTCTAGTGAAAGAAAGAGGAATAAAGCGCTTAATACCGTGATCGGCGATGAAAAAAACAATAGCCATTTATTTCTTTATTTATGTTCATTACATATTCATAAGTTAAACATAAAAAAGTGATGTATTTTTAATCCTTAAGTATCAGTGCAAATTAAATAGTCCGTCATTGGCCAATACAAATAAGCTCGATGGCTTGCCCAAATCTAAGCCGTAAACAGAAGTTTTCTAATGACCAGTAGTGTACCATTGAAAAGCCGAAGTAGAATAACAGCAGAAAAATTAAAAAAAAATACATAAACTTTTCGAAAGAATTGGTTGATTAATTTAGAAGGTATAGGCGGGGGATGCTTTTACCCTTTTTGCTTAATTTACGCCGTAAGTGTAAAAACTTATAGCCTTTAGTTCCTTCAAGACTTAAACCTATCATCGGATAATTAATTAAGAAGGCATGGGTAGAGGGACCTTTAACCCCTTTTGCCCTATTTTATGCCCTAAATGTTGGAATTTCTTAAAAATTTATATCTTAAAGTTCCTTTAGATGTTACAGTGTCTGCATGCCAAATTTTAAGAAAGCCGGTTGATTAGTTAAGAAGATATAGGGAGGGGGAGCGTTTACCCCTCTTACTGAATAATAAAAATTATAGGCTATAGTTCCTTCCAGATTTTACACTATTTTCTGCAAAATTTTAAAAAAATCGATTGATTAGTTAAGAAGATATTGGAAGGGGCAGCTTTCACCCTTTTCGCCCTATTTTACGCCCTCTAGCGATATGAAATATGCGTTAAGATCTATTCCGAATGTCATTGTACACATAAGGCATTACGGTACATGGTTTGGAAACTTTTCAAGAGACATTAAAAAATCATAATATGGAAAATGGAGGGCATTTTGTTGATATTTGTATGGGAATATATAGGAAAATCTAAATGCCATATCTCCGGGACCACTAGGCCGATTTCGTGCAAACTTTACATAAACAATCTACAGACTTTCCCCAAACTACACTTTGGTTTAAATCGGTTGACCCATTTTTGCAGTTAGAGGTGACATCAAAGTGTACACTTCTTTTTATATATAAGTTAGCATAGCAACTAACATCGCCAGATTTTGTTTCGTAATTTACTTTGATTTATTTATTTATTTGATGTAATTCTCCGTTAGTAAAAGCTGTTACTTAATAATGTAATGTTGTACTACAAACATACCTTCTTACATCTACATATTATCATTTATATTATCTTCTGAAAAAGCACATAGTAACAGCGAAGCAGTTTACTTTTGTATCAATGTTCTACTTTTTACAAGAGCGCACAATTGTTAACATATGCACCCACATAGCTACCAACAAATTGTTAAGCTAAATGGTACATGCGACAGAGCTCTCACTAACAACAACGTATGTGTATGAAGGTCGCATTATGCTTGGGTTTTGGTTTAATTAATTAATTGTTAAGTAGACGTTGAGTTGAGCAAGTAAGATCGCTATTAATAATATTATTAATTTAATAAAATAAATAAATTTTGTAAAATAAATTTGTAAATAAAATATTGTAATAAAAATAGTTAACTTATATAATATAAGAAGATTATTATACAAAAGAACTTTTTAATACGAAAAACAATTTTCTCGAAAACTTTCATTATCTTCATCAGCCATTACAACAGAATTTAGTTTCAAATACTGGCCATACCAGGGCTGTCAGACTTGGGGATTTATCCCCAAAGTTGGGGATTTTATGCGAGCAAAAAGGACAAAGAAAGTCATTTGGGGCTTGGGGATTTTTTGGGGATTTAAAAAAAAAATTCGGGGATTTTTTGGGGATTTTACACTATTTTAATATATTTTCCCTTTTATTATTTATGCTTATTTTTCTTTGTCTCGTATTAAAAATATGAAAAAAAAAGTAGCAAAACTTTTATCTTACTCTTATCAACAACTTATACGGTGTAAAAGGTCCTTATTAAGATTATCATTTTAGTTAAAAGGTAGTGTTAAAGGTACTTTATAAATTTATGTTATTTTTCCTTCAGGGTACAAACAAAATAAAATAATTTTTTTTCCAAAAAAATTTTTATTTGGGGATTTTTGGGGATTTCTAATTAAAATTTTTCTTACTATTTTTACTTAAAAAAAAAAAAAATTTTTTAATTTGGTCAGAAAAAAAAACAAACAGAAATATATTTACTTATTAAGGTTTTTTTCTTAATTTGGGGATTTTTGGGGATATTTTTTTAATTTTTTGGGGACAAGGAAAAAAGTACCTGGCAGCCCTGGGCCATACATATGAAAGCCTTAAATCTCATACATAAAAATACAAGAATGCAAATTATATTATTTCTTCGTATTATTTTAAAACAAATGCATGGCTCATTAAAAAAAGCCAACAACTTTAGAAATCGCCATGTCGCCAAATCGAAAATTAGGTCTCCAAACAAGTTAGAAAATCGTCACGTTTGGCAAGAAATGGCCACATCTTACAACCCTGGTTGCCAATACGTGTGAAATTACACGAAAAGAAATTTGTTTTCTAAAGTAATCAATTTCGTTTATTAAAACAAGGAAATCCCAAATCTAAAAATAATATCTTGATTTTTAATTATTTTGTTCGAATTTAGTAAAATGTTCTTAAACCAACGACACATACATATATTTAAAATAAATAATTGTTTGCTTGGGCGAGAAGCATGCAAAATTTGCTTGTTTCAAGTTATTTTAGTTAATAATTCTTTCCATGTAATTCATTCTGTAGCCCATGTGCAATTTGTTTCATGTGTAATTTTACTTTGTGTTTTATTTTTCATTCATCTTTGACCAAGGTTTAAAAAACTGCATTCGAAAACAAAAACTGTCGAACGAAATCTGTCTACAAATTTTAGCTTTTTGTGTTGGTTTGACAGTGACTTTTCACATTTAATGAATCAAAAGTAAAAGCAACAGCTTATATTTGGCCAATGACAAATGAAGAAGTAGAAGAAATTAAAGTTTTTCTACTATGACTGCAGTTTTTTAAACGCTGTTATTGCCAGCAAGGTTTTTCTTTTTGAACATTTTTCGAAGAAATAATGTTAAACATAAGCTGTCGAAATCTGCGCAAAAATAGTGCTTAAGATTGATTTGAGCTTATGCCATCTTTGTAATCTCCATTGTTGAAAGTACCAATGGACAAAGTTTCAATTATTTTGTACGATTTTTCAGGAAGTTATAGCAAAATTACTTTATGCTAATTTCTGCTTTTCAATGTGGAATTAGATTTAACTTCCAAAATTTGACAATTTTACTTAAGGAATATGATGTCTTTGACTTTTTTGTAAATAAACCATTCAGTTGCAAACAAGAGTTAACAGAAAGGTGATGCAGCGAAAATTTGTTTCGTTTTGTGTATGTATGTAATTTTGCTTTAAATGTGTGTATTCGTTCTAATTAGGTAAAGTTTGTCTCTCGCTTGAAATTTGCTCTGTGAGACAACTTGGCAAAATATTATAATATAAAAAAAATTAGAGTACAAAAACTATTCATTAAAATTAAAACTATTATACCCACCATCACAATTCGTTGTGAGGAGGGTATACTAAAGCTACGGTCACACTTATTAAATATTTGACGGCAATGTCCATTGGAGATTGTCGTTTTTGGAATGATCACAGTTTGTTAAGCTCTTTTTCTCTCAACTATTTGCGAAAATTCACGCTATTTTTTTTAATCTGTTTCTTTTTTGCAAAACAAAACTTAAATAAAATTAAAAAATCTTACAAATTATTTTTTTTTATGAAACAGTTATGGCCATTTTCTCAATGTATCGACAAACTGTCTGTTACTTAATGTCAACATAAATTTATTGGCACGATAAACTGTCCGTTAAAGATGATGGTTTCTCAATATACCGACAAAAAAACAAAGTTTTAAGCTGGCAACGCCACTCAAAATACATGTACAAGTTGGGAGTCAGCTGATTGAATTTATCTGTACGGCAAATAAAAGGAAAATAAATAATTGGCAGATGAGTGCCGGTTAGCTTTGCGACAAAATCGAAGCAAATGAGACATTGAGAAAACCAAATTTCTTTAATGTGCAGTTTTTCGTTGGGAAAAAAGATAATCGCCTAATGAGAAAATGGCCATTAGTTTTATTCTTCATTTTATAACTTTGTCATTAGTCGTAATCATGGAGCTAAGTTGTTATGAAGTTCCTCCAAATCAATCAAGAAAAAACTAAGCCTTTGTTAAGTTTAAGAATTTTATAACTACTGATTTTTTTAAGTACTTGCCCATGAAAAAAAAGCAGCAATGTCTGTTTGATTAGAGCAAACACAGCAATCTCCAATTTTATTATTATAATTGCCAGTAAACCGCTATATCGATTTGGTTGAAAGTTGCGTCATATCTTCATCATATTTTTATTAACTGAATAGCATGATATACAATACATAAATATGAATATACTTTAAGCTAGAGATTTTTACTATTTATTACGAAAACTATAAATGTGGACATTCCAGTCTTAGCATCTATACCCCTCAAATATTGGAATTAAAGGAAATGATTATTTAGTTTGCATGTTGGTCCCGTTTTTTCCGTCAAATATTTGACAAGTGTGACCGTAGCTTAAGTTTGTCATTCCGTGTGAAACTTTTTTATTATTCATCTCAGACCCCATAAAGTATATATATTCTGGGTCCGTGAGTAATTCTAAGCCGATTTAGCCATGTCCGTCTGTCTGTCCTTTCGAAAAACTCAAAAGAAATAATCAAACTTGGTGCTAAATTGCTTGTAGTTATCCTAGGCAGTTTGGGATTGAAATTCAGCAAAATTGGTTCAGTAGGATCAGAGCTATGAATCAAAATGTGGAACCACCTCAAAAAAATTAATAATTTTGTTAAAAAAAAAAAACTAACATAAATGATATAAGATTTTGCAAAAATTCGTTTAATTCGACTGGAAATCACGCTTTAAAATTTCGTGAAGATCCGTCCATAATTTACCCCAGGCCTCATATAAGCCCTACTCCCGGATAACAGTATAGTACGCCTGAAAACACAACTAACAATACTATCATAATTTTGGCTCGTCACAGTTTTAGAGGACTTGAAATGACACTGTGAAGTTTCGTGAAGATCGGTCCATAATTTACCCTAGGCCCCATATAAGCCCTACTTCCGGAAAACAGTTTAGTACGCATTAAACCGTAAAAAATAACGCTCTCATAACAAAGTTTAGTACGTCACAGTTTCAGAGGACAAGAAATAACACTGTGAAGTTTCGTGAAGATCGGTCTATAATTTACCCTAGGCCCCATATAAATATATCCACAAGGGTTTGAGTGGGACGATACACCGAAAAACACAAAAGTACCGTTATCTTAGGAAAAAAATTACAGCGTTTTTCGTGTTCAGGAGGTCCCAATTAACTTATGTAGGCATGTGGCGTTCTTGGTATTTTTGTAATTTATTATTGGTCTAAACCACAACCAATTTTAATGCATATATCTTTTTTTATAAAGATAATAATAATAAAAAGACATCATACAGATATGTGGAGGGTATCAAAGATTCGACTCTAACTTGTTTTATATTGAATTTGACAATTCAAATAAACGAACACAAAATAATGTTTTAGGCGTACTTAATGGCGATTTCTTTTCTGAGAAATATGTTGCATAAATGTTACATGATCTATCTCTTTTGTGTAGAGCATGTAACATTTATGCAACATATTTCTCAGAAAAGAAATCGCCATAAGTGTTTTTCGAGAGTGTTCCATTATTTATGCTTATTTTTGTAACAAAATCATCAATTTATGAGTGTGCTTGTTCCACATTTTGAAACAAAACTCTCATCCTACTGAACCGATGTTGCTAGATTTTAATCGCAAACTGCTTAGGAGAAGTAGAAACAAGTCGACACCAATATTGATCTTTTCTTTTGAGTCGTTCTAAGTAAGCGTGATTTCAACAGAAGGACAGACAGACGGTCATAGCTAATTCGACTTATGCTGGGATCACACGATTGCCGCAATGCACCAATTTTCACACTTTTTAATACCCCAATCGTGTGACTGCACAACCAAATGGCTCATGTACCAATCGAGGACAATATTGTGCTTACTTTTACCAATCAAATGCATCCCTGGTGCGTCAATCGTGTGACTGTTTTGGACCGATTTTCACGAAATTTCGCAGTGGCATTTCTAGTTCTATAAAACTGTGATGTAGCAAATTTTGTTATGATAGCGTAATTTTTTACGGTTTTATGCGTACTAAACTGTTTTCCGGAAGTAGGTTTTATATGGGGCCTAGGGCAAATTATAAACCGACCTTCACGAAATTTCACAGTCTTATTTCTAGTCTTATAAAACTTTGATGTAGCAAATTTTGTTATGATAGCGTAATTTTTTACTGTTTTAGGCGTACTAAAATGTTTTCCGAAAGTAGGGTTTATATGGGACCATGTGTAAATTATGGACGAAATTTCACAGTGTCATTTCGTGTCCTATAAAACTGTGACGTACCAAATTTTGTTATGACAGCATTATTTTTTACGGTTTTATGCGTACTAAATTGTTTTCCGGCTCGGGCGATTTTTTAAAAATTGATTTATTTAATCTTTTTTTCATATTCCATTGAGCTTATGCCTTGGCACTGCCTAGTTTGGCTGGCATAAATTAGCAACGATTTTTACTGACTATTTTGGATGAACCCTCTTTTCTCTGGAATGGCTAGGAGTATTTTTTTTAAATCGATGATAAATTTTGTTTTTAAAAATTTTTAAATTCGTTGCTAACTTTCATTGCCACAAGATTCCCAAAATTGTTTACTTTAAAGCCCTTAAATTCCCCTTGGTTTTATTTCCGGTGTTGCTATTAATCGTTGCTATCTTGGCGAACGTGAATTTTAGACAAGGAAAAAACAGAAAGGAAAAAAAAGATATAGATTAGAAAGTCTACGAATTTAACAGAAGAGAGAAAAAACAATGAACTTGAAAGAAGGTACAGACAAAATAGGAGCAAGTTACAGGGTGACAATAGGATAATTTATTACTTATCAAGTTTATTTTACACAAATTAAAATAATGTCATTTATAAATTTAATAATTAAAATTTATTTCTTTTACTCATATTTTATTTAATGTAAGATCTACACACATTAAATGTAAGTAAAAATACAAATTTATAAAAAAATGTTTTTAACAATGTTACACAATAAAAATGTTTAAATAGATGTTCCCCTGAAGAAGTCAACAAAAAATTGACGAAACGTTGGGGAAAAAATGTAATTTAATGTGTTTTTAATTTACAATGGAAACATTTGAGCCCTATAAAAAAATGTAATAACTATCAAACGCTTTTTGTCTTACAAACCTCCAATAAAAATTTGTATTCATAAACGAACACTAACAACTTTTTTACTATTAACTGTTTGTAGCGATTTTGTGTTTAAGTATTGCAGCTTTCTTTTTATTTTGCTGCCATGTTATGGCTAGTAAAAACGCCGATTACGTCTTGTAATGGTCCGGACGAAACGCCAATACGTTCCGTGGTGTGTGGACTGTATATAGGGGTGGATTTGGGCTACAGCTCCAGAATACCAGCCAAGGATCGAAACACCTTGGTATATTCCCCGAGAGAGCGCCGATTATGTGGTCCGGGCGAAACGCCGATACGTTTCGTGGAGTGTATAGGGTGGCTTCGGGATTCAGCGCTAATATATCCGCCAAGTATCCAAGCAACTTGGTGATATTAAAAAGGCCGGAAAGAGAACTAGAACAAGGCACAAATATTAAAACGAAAGAAAAGCACTTTTAACCATATAAAAACACTTTCCTGTTTTTTCCAAAAACTTTATAAATTTCAATTTATTTATTGCAAAAATACAAAATTTATTAAAAAATATTAAACTTCTAAACAATTTAAATAATTTAAGTTAAAGCGCGAGTATAAAAAAACAGCCGTCCAATATTTCTTTTAAACAACGATTCGACTTACACATAGTGACTAAAGTTTAAATACACCCTTAATATTTGAAGTTTTTGGAAAACTAAAGTTTTTCCGAAAATTTGTGGTATGCAGTTTTGTTTCCCTTCATTGATGATATAAAATTAAGAAAAAAAATATTGATTTAATTGAATACATAACGGTAATTTTTAAAAAAACAAAAAAATGACGAGGACAAAAGTTTAAATACACCTTGAAGTTTATCGAATTAAATACCATTTCTTCCTTTTATGTATGTTCCCGTTATTATTACTTTTTTTGATGTCAAATTTATTATTCATCTTCCAATTGTTGCTGTTAGTAATTTTTTGTTGCATAATTGTAAAATTTTGCGCAGAATATGGATAAAGGAAAATATATAATTTTCGGCGTAAGAAATTTCATAATTAAAATTTTTTAAGAGGGAAAATCCTATCGAGAAATAGGAAAATTGTTGAATTAACTATTTTTCATCGTCCAGAACAGCGTTAGAAATTATAAACAAACATTTTGAATTGAAAATATGGTTAGAAGCGGCCAACAAAAAACACTTTCTAATCGGGATCCTAGCCATGGCCCACGATAAGTGAAGAAAAATCACAGAGTAAGCGCAACCAAAATAGCGAATGATATGGCTAATTCTTTGAATAAACATGCTCATCCAAAATCAGTTCAAAAAGCATTAGGGAATAGGGGATATAACCGCAGGATTCCACGGGAAAAACAACTAATAAGTGAGAAAAGTAGAAGGCTTAAGATGGAGTTTGCTATTTCTTTTTTTTTTTGTTGGCCAGCAATAGGTTTTCACCAGACTTTTGATCGCCTATTATTTCCAAACAAATTAAATTTACATTCATATGTAAAAACAATAGTTTTCCTAAACTCCACGTCTTTGTTTTTATACTTATTGGCAAACTCCATCTTAAGCCTTCTACTTTTCTCACTTATTAGTTGTTTTTCCCGTGGAATCCTGCGGTTATATACCCTATTCCCTAATGCTTTTTGAACTGATTTTGGATGAGCATGTTTATTCAAAGAATTAGCCATATCATTCGCTATTTTGGTTGCGCTTACTCTGTGATTTTTCTTCACTTATCGTGGGCCATGGCTAGGATCCCGATTAGAAAGTGTTTTTTGTTGGCCGCTTCTAACCATATTTTCAATTCAAAATGTTTGTTTATAATTTCTAACGCTGTTCTGGACGATGAAAAATAGTTAATTCAACAATTTTCCTATTTCTCGATAGGATTTTCTCTCTTAAAAAATTTTAATTATGAAATTTCTTACGCCGAAATCTATATATTTTCCTTTATCCATATTCTGCGCAAAATTTTACAATTATGCAACAAAAAATTACTAACAGCAACAATTGGAAGATGAATAATAAATTTGACATCAAAAAAAGTAATAATAACGGGAACATACATAAAAGGAAGAAATGGTATTTAATTCGATAAACTTCAATGTGTATTTAAACTTTTGTCCTCGTCATTTTTTTGTTTTTTTTTAAAATTACCGTTATGTATTCAATTAAATCAATATTTTTTTTCTTAATTTTATATCATCAATGAATGTCATAACGTCAAAACTGCATACCACAAATTTTCGGAAAAACTTTAGTTTTCCAAAAACTTCAAATATTAAGGGTGTATTTAAACTTTAGTCACTATGTGTAAGTTACAAGAATAAATTTTAAGTAGCACCAGGGATGGGAAGCCCGCTGCCTTCGGTTCAGACGTGAACAGCTAGTGATGCAGGAAACTTTTATTCGGTTCACATGATATTCTATATTTAATTTTTTTATAATTTTTTTTTTTTTTTATTTTATAACTTAAAAATTATTCTTATTAAATAAAACTACATATTTTTTGTTATCAGTTGCTTATTTTTTTTTTTTTTTTTAATATTTTTGAACAATTATTTGTTGTTTTTAAAAAAAAAAAAAAAAAAGAACTATTTGCAAAAATGTAATAAATAATTAAAGAGAATATCTGCATTTGCCCCTGACCATATTCATTTAAATCATATAAATTTTTTTTTAAATAATTAACAATATAACATCAAATTGGTTGTCTAAAATAAAAAAAAAATAATAAAATATATTTACATGTCCATATTAATAAATAAAACATTTTTTCATTATTTTTCAACACATTTCACAAAAATAATGGGGGTATTCACGTCACAAGTTGCACCCTTGCAAAAAAGGAAAAGCGCAAAACTATAACAACAACCACAAAGACAATTATTTACGCACAACTAATTGTCTGTGTGGTTGTTGTATTATTTTTGCACGTTTGCTTTTTTGCAAGGGTGCACCTTGAGACGTGAATACCCTTAATATCATAAAATGCAAAGACTTATCAAAATGTCATTTTATTTTTGGTTTAAAGAAGGGCAAATTCAACAATAATTTTCTTACTTTATGAATGGTTTATTAAAGGTTAAACAGACTATTTTTCGTTTATGAATACAACCTTAGCAATTTTTGCTTAAAAATGGTTTATTAATCATAAATAAGTTTGTATGAATACGGCTGGTATACTTTAAAGTACGAATAGCTTATCCCATCAACAATAAATTTCAGGTTATCAATACGTAGTATAAAATGGGAATTTACACCATTTAAACGAAACCCTGTACGTTAAAGTTGTTTGATAAAATTTTGTAATATAACCATTTCAAACTCATACTTATTTTTAAACACTGTTATTTGCATTTCAGTCACAGCATCTTTTTTAAAAACACAAATAACGGTTATTTTGGAATATCTCGAAAACTGTTCTACTTTTGACAATTCTGACTTCATATTCGGATTCAGCGGACAATTTTACATAAAGATTACGTGTCAAATTCATTTGGTCAAAAAATTGTCACGTAGTGTAACCGATCAAAAAAAAAAAAGGGGATATGAAATTGTTTTTGTTTTTTTTTTTGTTAAGGAACACAAACAGTAAGTATATGTATATAAATAAAATAAATATTATCAAAAAGTAATTTCAATTTTTGGGAATACAAAATTTTAATTTCAAAAGATTTTGTTATTCGTGCTTAATTCCCAGTTTTTATTCTTGATAAAAACACTTGAAATTTATTGTTGATGGGATAAGCTATTCCTATGCATTTCACTGGTTGCTTAGGCCAGATCATCAGGAAACTTCATCCATAAAGATTTTAGACAAACTAAAGATATTAAACCAAATAAAACTGTTAAACGTATAAGACTTATAGCAACAGTTTTACTTGTAACAATATCAAAGCTTGAACAAAATACATCAACAATAAAAAAGTGGGTTTATCTCATCTTACACTCCCCACTACAATCAGTTGAAATTCTCTCAACATTAATTGTAGTTGTAAGTAGGTTAAGAAAAACAAAATAAAAAACAAACAACAACTTACAAAAGATGTTGTCAATTAAGTGTTTTTTTAGGCCGTGCACTTGCCTGTTTATTATCAAAAAGTAATTTCAATTTTTGGGAATACAAAATTTTAATTTCAAAAGATTTTGTTATTCGTGCTTAATTCCCAGTTTTTATTCTTGATAAAAACACTTGAAATTTATTGTTGATGGGATAAGCTATTCCTATGCATTTCACTGGTTGCTTAGGCCAGATCATCAGGAAACTTCATCCATAAAGATTTTAGACAAACTAAAGATATTAAACCAAATAAAACTGTTAAACGTATAAGACTTATAGCAACAGTTTTACTTGTAACAATATCAAAGCTTGAACAAAATACATCAACAATAAAAAAGTGGGTTTATCTCATCTTACACTCCCCACTACAATCAGTTGAATTCTCTCAACATTAATTGTAGTTGTAAGTAGGTTAAGAAAAACAAAATAAAAAACAAACAACAACTTACAAAAGATGTTGTCAATTAAGTGTTTTTTTAGGCCGTGCACTTGCCTGTTTATTATCAAAAAGTAATTTCAATTTTTGGGAATACAAAATTTTAATTTCAAAAGATTTTGTTATTCGTGCTTAATTCCCAGTTTTTATTCTTGATAAAAACACTTGAAATTTATTGTTGATGGGATAAGCTATTCCTATGCATTTCACTGGTTGCTTAGGCCAGATCATCAGGAAACTTCATCCATAAAGATTTTAGACAAACTAAAGATATTAAACCAAATAAAACTGTTAAACGTATAAGACTTATAGCAACAGTTTTACTTGTAACAATATCAAAGCTTGAACAAAATACATCAACAATAAAAAAGTGGGTTTATCTCATCTTACACTCCCCACTACAATCAGTTGAAATTCTCTCAACATTAATTGTAGTTGTAAGTAGGTTAAGAAAAACAAAATAAAAAACAAACAACAACTTACAAAAGATGTTGTCAATTAAGTGTTTTTTTAGGCCGTGCACTTGCCTGTTTATTATCAAAAAGTAATTTCAATTTTTGGGAATACAAAATTTTAATTTCAAAAGATTTTGTTATTCGTGCTTAATTCCCAGTTTTTATTCTTGATAAAAACACTTGAAATTTATTGTTGATGGGATAAGCTATTCCTATGCATTTCACTGGTTGCTTAGGCCAGATCATCAGGAAACTTCATCCATAAAGATTTTAGACAAACTAAAGATATTAAACCAAATAAAACTGTTAAACGTATAAGACTTATAGCAACAGTTTTACTTGTAACAATATCAAAGCTTGAACAAAATACATCAACAATAAAAAAGTGGGTTTATCTCATCTTACACTCCCCACTACAATCAGTTGAAATTCTCTCAACATTAATTGTAGTTGTAAGTAGGTTAAGAAAAACAAAATAAAAAACAAACAACAACTTACAAAAGATGTTGTCAATTAAGTGTTTTTTTAGGCCGTGCACTTGCCTGTTTATTATCAAAAAGTAATTTCAATTTTTGGGAATACAAAATTTTAATTTCAAAAGATTTTGTTATTCGTGCTTAATTCCCAGTTTTTATTCTTGATAAAAACACTTGAAATTTATTGTTGATGGGATAAGCTATTCCTATGCATTTCACTGGTTGCTTAGGCCAGATCATCAGGAAACTTCATCCATAAAGATTTTAGACAAACTAAAGATATTAAACCAAATAAAACTGTTAAACGTATAAGACTTATAGCAACAGTTTTACTTGTAACAATATCAAAGCTTGAACAAAATACATCAACAATAAAAAAGTGGGTTTATCTCATCTTACACTCCCCACTACAATCAGTTGAAATTCTCTCAACATTAATTGTAGTTGTAAGTAGGTTAAGAAAAACAAAATAAAAAACAAACAACAACTTACAAAAGATGTTGTCAATTAAGTGTTTTTTTAGGCCGTGCACTTGCCTGTTTATTATCAAAAAGTAATTTCAATTTTTGGGAATACAAAATTTTAATTTCAAAAGATTTTGTTATTCGTGCTTAATTCCCAGTTTTTATTCTTGATAAAAACACTTGAAATTTATTGTTGATGGGATAAGCTATTCCTATGCATTTCACTGGTTGCTTAGGCCAGATCATCAGGAAACTTCATCCATAAAGATTTTAGACAAACTAAAGATATTAAACCAAATAAAACTGTTAAACGTATAAGACTTATAGCAACAGTTTTACTTGTAACAATATCAAAGCTTGAACAAAATACATCAACAATAAAAAAGTGGGTTTATCTCATCTTACACTCCCCACTACAATCAGTTGAAATTCTCTCAACATTAATTGTAGTTGTAAGTAGGTTAAGAAAAACAAAATAAAAAACAAACAACAACTTACAAAAGATGTTGTCAATTAAGTGTTTTTTTAGGCCGTGCACTTGCCTGTTTATTATCAAAAAGTAATTTCAATTTTTGGGAATACAAAATTTTAATTTCAAAAGATTTTGTTATTCGTGCTTAATTCCCAGTTTTTATTCTTGATAAAAACACTTGAAATTTATTGTTGATGGGATAAGCTATTCCTATGCATTTCACTGGTTGCTTAGGCCAGATCATCAGGAAACTTCATCCATAAAGATTTTAGACAAACTAAAGATATTAAACCAAATAAAACTGTTAAACGTATAAGACTTATAGCAACAGTTTTACTTGTAACAATATCAAAGCTTGAACAAAATACATCAACAATAAAAAAGTGGGTTTATCTCATCTTACACTCCCCACTACAATCAGTTGAAATTCTCTCAACATTAATTGTAGTTGTAAGTAGGTTAAGAAAAACAAAATAAAAAACAAACAACAACTTACAAAAGATGTTGTCAATTAAGTGTTTTTTTAGGCCGTGCACTTGCCTGTTTATTATCAAAAAGTAATTTCAATTTTTGGGAATACAAAATTTTAATTTCAAAAGATTTTGTTATTCGTGCTTAATTCCCAGTTTTTATTCTTGATAAAAACACTTGAAATTTATTGTTGATGGGATAAGCTATTCCTATGCATTTCACTGGTTGCTTAGGCCAGATCATCAGGAAACTTCATCCATAAAGATTTTAGACAAACTAAAGATATTAAACCAAATAAAACTGTTAAACGTATAAGACTTATAGCAACAGTTTTACTTGTAACAATATCAAAGCTTGAACAAAATACATCAACAATAAAAAAGTGGGTTTATCTCATCTTACACTCCCCACTACAATCAGTTGAAATTCTCTCAACATTAATTGTAGTTGTAAGTAGGTTAAGAAAAACAAAATAAAAAACAAACAACAACTTACAAAAGATGTTGTCAATTAAGTGTTTTTTTAGGCCGTGCACTTGCCTGTTTATTATCAAAAAGTAATTTCAATTTTTGGGAATACAAAATTTTAATTTCAAAAGATTTTGTTATTCGTGCTTAATTCCCAGTTTTTATTCTTGATAAAAACACTTGAAATTTATTGTTGATGGGATAAGCTATTCCTATGCATTTCACTGGTTGCTTAGGCCAGATCATCAGGAAACTTCATCCATAAAGATTTTAGACAAACTAAAGATATTAAACCAAATAAAACTGTTAAACGTATAAGACTTATAGCAACAGTTTTACTTGTAACAATATCAAAGCTTGAACAAAATACATCAACAATAAAAAAGTGGGTTTATCTCATCTTACACTCCCCACTACAATCAGTTGAAATTCTCTCAACATTAATTGTAGTTGTAAGTAGGTTAAGAAAAACAAAATAAAAAACAAACAACAACTTACAAAAGATGTTGTCAATTAAGTGTTTTTTTAGGCCGTGCACTTGCCTGTTTATTATCAAAAAGTAATTTCAATTTTTGGGAATACAAAATTTTAATTTCAAAAGATTTTGTTATTCGTGCTTAATTCCCAGTTTTTATTCTTGATAAAAACACTTGAAATTTATTGTTGATGGGATAAGCTATTCCTATGCATTTCACTGGTTGCTTAGGCCAGATCATCAGGAAACTTCATCCATAAAGATTTTAGACAAACTAAAGATATTAAACCAAATAAAACTGTTAAACGTATAAGACTTATAGCAACAGTTTTACTTGTAACAATATCAAAGCTTGAACAAAATACATCAACAATAAAAAAGTGGGTTTATCTCATCTTACACTCCCCACTACAATCAGTTGAAATTCTCTCAACATTAATTGTAGTTGTAAGTAGGTTAAGAAAAACAAAATAAAAAACAAACAACAACTTACAAAAGATGTTGTCAATTAAGTGTTTTTTTAGGCCGTGCACTTGCCTGTTTATTATCAAAAAGTAATTTCAATTTTTGGGAATACAAAATTTTAATTTCAAAAGATTTTGTTATTCGTGCTTAATTCCCAGTTTTTATTCTTGATAAAAACACTTGAAATTTATTGTTGATGGGATAAGCTATTCCTATGCATTTCACTGGTTGCTTAGGCCAGATCATCAGGAAACTTCATCCATAAAGATTTTAGACAAACTAAAGATATTAAACCAAATAAAACTGTTAAACGTATAAGACTTATAGCAACAGTTTTACTTGTAACAATATCAAAGCTTGAACAAAATACATCAACAATAAAAAAGTGGGTTTATCTCATCTTACACTCCCCACTACAATCAGTTGAAATTCTCTCAACATTAATTGTAGTTGTAAGTAGGTTAAGAAAAACAAAATAAAAAACAAACAACAACTTACAAAAGATGTTGTCAATTAAGTGTTTTTTTAGGCCGTGCACTTGCCTGTTTATTATCAAAAAGTAATTTCAATTTTTGGGAATATGATGATCTGGCCTAAGCAACCAGTGAAATGCATAGGAATAGCTTATCCCATCAACAATAAATTTCAAGTGTTTTTATCAAGAATAAAAACTGGGAATTAAGCACGAATAACAAAATCTTTTGAAATTAAAATTTTGTATTCCCAAAAATTGAAATTACTTTTTGATAATAAACAGGCAAGTGCACGGCCTAAAAAAACACTTAATTGACAACATCTTTTGTAAGTTGTTGTTTGTTTTTTATTTTGTTTTTCTTAACCTACTTACAACTACAATTAATGTTGAGAGAATTTCAACTGATTGTAGTGGGGAGTGTAAGATGAGATAAACCCACTTTTTTATTGTTGATGTATTTTGTTCAAGCTTTGATATTGTTACAAGTAAAACTGTTGCTATAAGTCTTATACGTTTAACAGTTTTATTTGGTTTAATATCTTTAGTTTGTCTAAAATCTTTATGGATGAAGTTTCCTGATGATCTGGCCTAAGCAACCAGTGAAATGCATAGGAATAGCTTATCCCATCAACAATAAATTTCAAGTGTTTTTATCAAGAATAAAAACTGGGAATTAAGCACGAATAACAAAATCTTTTGAAATTAAAATTTTGTATTCCCAAAAATTGAAATTACTTTTTGATAATAAACAGGCAAGTGCACGGCCTAAAAAAACACTTAATTGACAACATCTTTTGTAAGTTGTTGTTTGTTTTTTATTTTGTTTTTCTTAACCTACTTACAACTACAATTAATGTTGAGAGAATTTCAACTGATTGTAGTGGGGAGTGTAAGATGAGATAAACCCACTTTTTTATTGTTGATGTATTTTGTTCAAGCTTTGATATTGTTACAAGTAAAACTGTTGCTATAAGTCTTATACGTTTAACAGTTTTATTTGGTTTAATATCTTTAGTTTGTCTAAAATCTTTATGGATGAAGTTTCCTGATGATCTGGCCTAAGCAACCAGTGAAATGCATAGGAATAGCTTATCCCATCAACAATAAATTTCAAGTGTTTTTATCAAGAATAAAAACTGGGAATTAAGCACGAATAACAAAATCTTTTGAAATTAAAATTTTGTATTCCCAAAAATTGAAATTACTTTTTGATAATAAACAGGCAAGTGCACGGCCTAAAAAAACACTTAATTGACAACATCTTTTGTAAGTTGTTGTTTGTTTTTTATTTTGTTTTTCTTAACCTACTTACAACTACAATTAATGTTGAGAGAATTTCAACTGATTGTAGTGGGGAGTGTAAGATGAGATAAACCCACTTTTTTATTGTTGATGTATTTTGTTCAAGCTTTGATATTGTTACAAGTAAAACTGTTGCTATAAGTCTTATACGTTTAACAGTTTTATTTGGTTTAATATCTTTAGTTTGTCTAAAATCTTTATGGATGAAGTTTCCTGATGATCTGGCCTAAGCAACCAGTGAAATGCATAGGAATAGCTTATCCCATCAACAATAAATTTCAAGTGTTTTTATCAAGAATAAAAACTGGGAATTAAGCACGAATAACAAAATCTTTTGAAATTAAAATTTTGTATTCCCAAAAATTGAAATTACTTTTTGATAATAAACAGGCAAGTGCACGGCCTAAAAAAACACTTAATTGACAACATCTTTTGTAAGTTGTTGTTTGTTTTTTATTTTGTTTTTCTTAACCTACTTACAACTACAATTAATGTTGAGAGAATTTCAACTGATTGTAGTGGGGAGTGTAAGATGAGATAAACCCACTTTTTTATTGTTGATGTATTTTGTTCAAGCTTTGATATTGTTACAAGTAAAACTGTTGCTATAAGTCTTATACGTTTAACAGTTTTATTTGGTTTAATATCTTTAGTTTGTCTAAAATCTTTATGGATGAAGTTTCCTGATGATCTGGCCTAAGCAACCAGTGAAATGCATAGGAATAGCTTATCCCATCAACAATAAATTTCAAGTGTTTTTATCAAGAATAAAAACTGGGAATTAAGCACGAATAACAAAATCTTTTGAAATTAAAATTTTGTATTCCCAAAAATTGAAATTACTTTTTGATAATAAACAGGCAAGTGCACGGCCTAAAAAAACACTTAATTGACAACATCTTTTGTAAGTTGTTGTTTGTTTTTTATTTTGTTTTTCTTAACCTACTTACAACTACAATTAATGTTGAGAGAATTTCAACTGATTGTAGTGGGGAGTGTAAGATGAGATAAACCCACTTTTTTATTGTTGATGTATTTTGTTCAAGCTTTGATATTGTTACAAGTAAAACTGTTGCTATAAGTCTTATACGTTTAACAGTTTTATTTGGTTTAATATCTTTAGTTTGTCTAAAATCTTTATGGATGAAGTTTCCTGATGATCTGGCCTAAGCAACCAGTGAAATGCATAGGAATAGCTTATCCCATCAACAATAAATTTCAAGTGTTTTTATCAAGAATAAAAACTGGGAATTAAGCACGAATAACAAAATCTTTTGAAATTAAAATTTTGTATTCCCAAAAATTGAAATTACTTTTTGATAATAAACAGGCAAGTGCACGGCCTAAAAAAACACTTAATTGACAACATCTTTTGTAAGTTGTTGTTTGTTTTTTATTTTGTTTTTCTTAACCTACTTACAACTACAATTAATGTTGAGAGAATTTCAACTGATTGTAGTGGGGAGTGTAAGATGAGATAAACCCACTTTTTTATTGTTGATGTATTTTGTTCAAGCTTTGATATTGTTACAAGTAAAACTGTTGCTATAAGTCTTATACGTTTAACAGTTTTATTTGGTTTAATATCTTTAGTTTGTCTAAAATCTTTATGGATGAAGTTTCCTGATGATCTGGCCTAAGCAACCAGTGAAATGCATAGGAATAGCTTATCCCATCAACAATAAATTTCAAGTGTTTTTATCAAGAATAAAAACTGGGAATTAAGCACGAATAACAAAATCTTTTGAAATTAAAATTTTGTATTCCCAAAAATTGAAATTACTTTTTGATAATAAACAGGCAAGTGCACGGCCTAAAAAAACACTTAATTGACAACATCTTTTGTAAGTTGTTGTTTGTTTTTTATTTTGTTTTTCTTAACCTACTTACAACTACAATTAATGTTGAGAGAATTTCAACTGATTGTAGTGGGGAGTGTAAGATGAGATAAACCCACTTTTTTATTGTTGATGTATTTTGTTCAAGCTTTGATATTGTTACAAGTAAAACTGTTGCTATAAGTCTTATACGTTTAACAGTTTTATTTGGTTTAATATCTTTAGTTTGTCTAAAATCTTTATGGATGAAGTTTCCTGATGATCTGGCCTAAGCAACCAGTGAAATGCATAGGAATAGCTTATCCCATCAACAATAAATTTCAAGTGTTTTTATCAAGAATAAAAACTGGGAATTAAGCACGAATAACAAAATCTTTTGAAATTAAAATTTTGTATTCCCAAAAATTGAAATTACTTTTTGATAATAAACAGGCAAGTGCACGGCCTAAAAAAACACTTAATTGACAACATCTTTTGTAAGTTGTTGTTTGTTTTTTATTTTGTTTTTCTTAACCTACTTACAACTACAATTAATGTTGAGAGAATTTCAACTGATTGTAGTGGGGAGTGTAAGATGAGATAAACCCACTTTTTTATTGTTGATGTATTTTGTTCAAGCTTTGATATTGTTACAAGTAAAACTGTTGCTATAAGTCTTATACGTTTAACAGTTTTATTTGGTTTAATATCTTTAGTTTGTCTAAAATCTTTATGGATGAAGTTTCCTGATGATCTGGCCTAAGCAACCAGTGAAATGCATAGGAATAGCTTATCCCATCAACAATAAATTTCAAGTGTTTTTATCAAGAATAAAAACTGGGAATTAAGCACGAATAACAAAATCTTTTGAAATTAAAATTTTGTATTCCCAAAAATTGAAATTACTTTTTGATAATAAACAGGCAAGTGCACGGCCTAAAAAAACACTTAATTGACAACATCTTTTGTAAGTTGTTGTTTGTTTTTTATTTTGTTTTTCTTAACCTACTTACAACTACAATTAATGTTGAGAGAATTTCAACTGATTGTAGTGGGGAGTGTAAGATGAGATAAACCCACTTTTTTATTGTTGATGTATTTTGTTCAAGCTTTGATATTGTTACAAGTAAAACTGTTGCTATAAGTCTTATACGTTTAACAGTTTTATTTGGTTTAATATCTTTAGTTTGTCTAAAATCTTTATGGATGAAGTTTCCTGATGATCTGGCCTAAGCAACCAGTGAAATGCATAGGAATAGCTTATCCCATCAACAATAAATTTCAAGTGTTTTTATCAAGAATAAAAACTGGGAATTAAGCACGAATAACAAAATCTTTTGAAATTAAAATTTTGTATTCCCAAAAATTGAAATTACTTTTTGATAATAAACAGGCAAGTGCACGGCCTAAAAAAACACTTAATTGACAACATCTTTTGTAAGTTGTTGTTTGTTTTTTATTTTGTTTTTCTTAACCTACTTACAACTACAATTAATGTTGAGAGAATTTCAACTGATTGTAGTGGGGAGTGTAAGATGAGATAAACCCACTTTTTTATTGTTGATGTATTTTGTTCAAGCTTTGATATTGTTACAAGTAAAACTGTTGCTATAAGTCTTATACGTTTAACAGTTTTATTTGGTTTAATATCTTTAGTTTGTCTAAAATCTTTATGGATGAAGTTTCCTGATGATCTGGCCTAAGCAACCAGTGAAATGCATAGGAATAGCTTATCCCATCAACAATAAATTTCAAGTGTTTTTATCAAGAATAAAAACTGGGAATTAAGCACGAATAACAAAATCTTTTGAAATTAAAATTTTGTATTCCCAAAAATTGAAATTACTTTTTGATAATAAACAGGCAAGTGCACGGCCTAAAAAAACACTTAATTGACAACATCTTTTGTAAGTTGTTGTTTGTTTTTTATTTTGTTTTTCTTAACCTACTTACAACTACAATTAATGTTGAGAGAATTTCAACTGATTGTAGTGGGGAGTGTAAGATGAGATAAACCCACTTTTTTATTGTTGATGTATTTTGTTCAAGCTTTGATATTGTTACAAGTAAAACTGTTGCTATAAGTCTTATACGTTTAACAGTTTTATTTGGTTTAATATCTTTAGTTTGTCTAAAATCTTTATGGATGAAGTTTCCTGATGATCTGGCCTAAGCAACCAGTGAAATGCATAGGAATAGCTTATCCCATCAACAATAAATTTCAAGTGTTTTTATCAAGAATAAAAACTGGGAATTAAGCACGAATAACAAAATCTTTTGAAATTAATAAAATAAATATATAAAAAGTTTTTTTTTTATTAATCGCACTAGGAATTCTTCCTAACATTATTGCTCCTGAGGAAGGATCAGTATTTGCTGGGTTCTGATAACGTTTTATATAATGAATAAAATACTCACTTAAAACGTAGTAATTTACAAAAAAAAGAATTTTTTTTCTAAAGAAAATGCATTTTTCTATTTTTTACATCCATATTTATTTGGCTTGTTGGTAGCTATTTTGATTTTTATAAACGCTGTGATAACTAGTTACTACGGTATTCATTTAATCGGGCTTTTGCTTTAATCGGTTAATTGCTCGATTAATTAACCGAGGTTTTGATATAATCGGTAAATTTTGTAATTGATCGGTTAAACGATTAATAATGTTTCGTTATAAATTAAGTTTTTTCAATTAATGAAAATGCAAAACTTATTTATTATTTGCAGTTTTTTTTTTGTAAAAAAAAAACAATAACATAACAAACAAAACAATATTTGTACTAAAACGAGCAAACAAAAAAAAATTCATTAATATGTAAAACATATTTTTTAATTTATACATAACTAGCTGACCCGGCAAACGTTGTTTTGCCTAGAAAAGTATTGTTTTTGTGTATATTGAAAATACAGATACAGAATGAGGTACAGGTAATATTCGGTGCAGATAATTTATCTCTATTTACAAAAAAAAAAAAAAAAGAATATGAAAATGTGAATTATAAGTAAATTATTGAATAAGTTAAGAGAATATCATTAAAGCACTTTGTGATAAACAATATTTTTCGTTTTGTTGTCAGGTGCGAAAATGAACAAAGAGGATGGCTTTCCGACAAGGGAACATTGGGATTTGTTGATTGTCATGGCGAATGCGAGACGAATTGGAAATTGGATTAAAAAAACTCGAATGGAATATCGGTTAGGATCATTCTCGGAATGAGAACTTCCTCTCCTTTAAACTTACCTTTTGGCACTCCATACAAAATGTATGAGAAAATGAATTTTCTTTATAATTTCTTTTTTCTGGAATATTTTAGACATTTTTTTGCTAACAGATCAAAGCATGATCAATTGCATAGCTTACGATTTGATTCATTTTCAATGGCACTTCTTGTCGGAAATTGTTCATACCAACATAGGAACCTTTGCCGGCTCATGCGCAACAACTTTACTAAAGACCATAGCATGATCAAATGATATAATTTATTTTGAGTAATTTTCAATGGTGCCGCCTATCGGAAATTGGTCATACCAACCTAGCGATTCTTTTCTTTAGTTTTGATAAAACTAGACTTTGGAAAAATTCTTTCACATATCCAAGATGTTGGAGAAATCGAAAGCAACCCAAAGGCAGATTAGCTTATTTCTCAATCTGGATTTCTCATGACATGTACACATGTACACATGTACACTATAAACTTCTTTCTGTGTGTGTGTGACAATGTACGTTCGGCTGTTGCTTCCCTGTCGGACATTCAGTTAACTTTAAATTAACTGAAAGCTAACTATTTCTCAAGTAGTGGTGGTTGACACTTGCATTGCTTTAATATGAAATTAAATAACTATTTTAACATTGCGATGTCCTAGGAAGTAGTCAATTGTCCGACTCTGCATTACTTGCAGTTAACTTTAAAGTTAGCTACCTAGCTGTTAACTTAAAGTTAACTTGTTTTAGCTAGCTATAAGCTGACTACTTTTAGTTAGCTTTAAGTTGGTTTTTTTAAATTAACTATAAGTTAGTTAAATTTAAGTCAACGAAAAGTTAGTTGTTTACACGTTGGCTTAAAACTCACTGTTTGTAACTTGCTACAAACTTAGCTATTATATTAATTATTCGAAATAAAACAGTTTTTAAAAATTATGATTTTTTCGAGAAATAAAATAGTTTATTTATTATTTAAACAAATCTAAGGCACATAAAAAATAAAATAAATTCGGTGAGCAATATCATTAAAATAAAAAAAAAAATTTAATAAGTTAAAAAAATTCACTGTTATGTACATACATTAATAAATATAAGCACATAATTTATTATTTTTGATTTTTTAAAACATCGGTAAAAATAGGAACTTTTTTCAAAATCGTATAAATACAGTTTTTGAAGAAAAAATAAGAATGCGAAATTAAAGAAGGCCTTACATTAAAACTCAGAAAGGCTTATCTTTAAAACGAAAACGGGTATTAGAAACAAATAAAAATTTCGTTGTACATAATTTATCCACATTTTATTTCGTGATATGTATATAGACGAATTTATGTAAGTCATAAATATGCTACGAGGGTCGAACTGGAACTTATATCTAGATTTTCTAGTTCGACCCTCATAGCATTTTTATGACTTACATAAATTGGTCATATACGTACATATCACGAAATAAAATATTGAAAAATTATGTACAACGAAACTTTTATTTGTTTCTGCTACCCGTTTTCGTTTAAAAGATAAGCCTTTCTAATGGCGATTTCTTTTCTGAGAAAAATATGTTACAGTATATACATGTTACATTTTCTAATGTTACCTTTAAACTCGAAGTGTTACATGTTGTGCAATTTCAATAGATTACAATTAGTACTTTTATTTACAACTATTACACTTTCATCATTAATGTACTTAATGAGCGATTTTTAAAGCTATTTAAGCGGTTTCTGCACGCTATTACGGGTTGGAAACAAATATTAACATCACTAATGGCGTATAAAAATTAAAACGTTTATAATATAAATAGACTTTTTTTGATTTTAATGTGTAAATATTTTTATATTTTGTTCTAAAACAAATTGTTTACAACGTTATGAGCGTTATGAATTATGACAAACAAAATAAAGCATTTGTTCTACAAAGAAAGTAGTAAGTACCAAAGTTGTAGAACAGGGCAGTATGAACACCTTAAGTAAAAGTAAGGGTAAAATATGCAACATGTTTTGCACGTTTTTCATTAACATATTCACAAAAGAACTTGAAAATTTTTCCCACAGTTGTATTTTTTGTACAAACGAACACAAAAATGTAGAACATGTAACATTAATGCAACATTTTTCTCAGAAAAGAAATCGCCATAAGTTTAAATGTTAGGCCTTCTTTTGTAGCAAATATTAAGCATAAAACAATAAATTTAATAAATTGAAAAAATTCACTTTAACGTCAATTAACATACTATCACAAATAGTTTACATAAATATTTTGTACATTTTTGGATTTTTTAAAAAAAGGTTTAAAAAAAAGTTTTAAATTAATTATTTGGTTTTTTATTTTTAATGCACTGAGCATGAATAAAACGTTTTTTTATTATTTTTAAGGCGTTACGTAGCTCAGTTTCTACATCCTGAGAGCCAAGAGATCGACAGGCATCTGTTTAAAAGATATGTTTTTAAATTTTAACATATTTTTAGATTTGGTTACATACATATATTTTAAAAAGAGGACTAACCTGTTAAAGCGTCATAAAAAGCAGCAAAGTCTTTTAATCGTTGTTTACCATGAACTCCATCCAAGTTTATGTCCATGCACAAATTTGTTGAAATAATTTCTGTAAGCGTTTTTGGCAAGCGGCCCTTCAATATTGATTTCATTGTATTTATCTGTAGAGTAAAAATTAATTATATAAATACATAGATATATAAACATATTTACATATTTGATTAGAAAACTTACGTAGTCTTTACGATTATTTTCGTTGATGGTTTTATTTATTTCACTTAAACCATTTAGAGAGTCTAAAGGGAATGAAGAGGCCAAATTACTTTGTGATACTTTGATTTACAATCATTTCTGTAAATAAGCAATTATAATCATACAAAATGTCAAAAGGAATGAAAATAAATGATTCAAACAAATATTTAGTCGCTTTAAGAGCAATCAATTTTCAAAAAGGCTGTTTGTTACTAGTTCAAGTTGAGTAAAACAAAATATTTAAAAATTATTTTCAAAACGTACAAATATACATAGTAGTCAGTCTTCTTCGTAAAAGAATCAAAACATGTCTGCACAGCTAGGAAATTAGTAACAAACAGACTTTTTGGAAATGGATTTGAATGGTTTTAAAAAGCAATTACCTTGAAGATTTTGTATTGTATCTGAAAGAGAATACATACAAAAATATATATAAATATATTGGTTATTGAAAGATATTTTTTGTTTATTTAGTCTTACTGTTTATTTGCTTAAAATGTTCTTCAAAATATTTGCCACAATTTTGGCATGGCTCGGTCTTTTTCTGATCTGTAATATAATTCATTAATACAAGTTATTAACAAAAAACTTTTTACGTGATTTTTACTTACATGTAGCTATGGGTTTTAAGCCAAGTGTATGGCGACTTATTTGTGGAAGAGACATCTACATAAATATTTTTATAATGTTAATTTTGTGCAAAAGTGTTTAGTTTATATTTTGGAATGTGGTTGTTTGAAACTTTTATTACATACAACCATGCAAAAGTGGTACTAACAGATATTTGTTTTGAAATGGAAACCCTGAGAATTTCAACTCAATATTTTCAATTTTGAAAAGTTCTTCATCACCCAAATCATTCTGAATAACTACACAAGTACCCAAAACATCAGCTGAATTAAATGGCTCCTGAAAAAAGCTCGCAATATTTCGAAATCGGCGACCCACTACTGACACCGGGCAAGTTAATGAGAAACCAGTAATTTGAATTGGTATAAAAGGTTTGATGGCGCAAAAATTGTTAGGGCAAACAGGAGAAAAAAAATATTCATGAGTTTGAACCCCATTTTTTTTATTAATTTTTAGGTTTTTCTGTTCAGTAACCATTTCTTAATTTTGCATGCGAATATGAATTTGTTGTAAAATATTTGAAGGCTTTTTGACATATTTTTTCAACTTTTGGAGATAATTTTCAAATGGGTAACAGGAAAAATTTTGTATTGGTCCAAATACTTTCGCACATTCACTTACATATCGTCGTGCGGGAGTTTATGTGCTCTATATGCCAAAAGTGTATTTTGAGAAAATCGATCTTGAAGTTTTAACATAATTCAGGTTTGAAGGATATAGAACAAAACAGACACTATTTATCTCAGAAACTAGATGAGATAGCCGAAAACGGATTACATATTTGAAAAATTTGGGGTCGAAAACCTAAAGTGGCATAATTAACTCGAAATGTGTAAAATGGCGGATAGAGCACATAAACTCCCGCACGACGATATGTGCAAAATACTATGCACATTGTAAGATAAGCTGTCTTCTCCAAAAACCAAAGGGAAGTTTTCCACGAATAGTTCAAAAAGGACTTGAGCATTTTCCACATTTTTTTCATATGTTCTCGGGCAAGATAACATTCGGGTAGCACAATGAAGCAGAAGGAATTCATAGTAGAAATATTCATGAACTCTGTCCTTTAAGACCAGTACACCTGTATAAAATAAAAATTGCCGGAACTCAGTGGCTTTCCAGTTATATAGCTCTTCCAATTCTCTCGGATATCTTGAAAATTCTTTTGGAGTGTATTTTTTTAATGCCTTTAAGTGTGTAGAAATATCCTCTTTAACTCGTTTATAGATTTTAAAGTTAGTTTTATCCGTATATAATCGCACTAACATTTTCTTTACAACCCCGAGATCTATCAGATGCATCGGGTCAAGGGGAACTTGAGTTATCATACCAAGGCCAAGCTCTTCAAACGGTGATTTATTTGAACGAAATTTTATTTGGTGATGGTTGGGGTACTTCCTTGATGTAAAATAGCTATCAGATATACGTTCACCTGAAACTGAAGAGTAAGTGAGCACATTCCCGGTCTTCTTGCCAATTTGAGTACATTTCGTGCAACCATATGATGAAGTGTGACCAACAATTCCACAAGCGAAAGCTTTAGCTGGGGTATCACAAATCAGCCCCCTCATTTCGAATGTTAATACTTTATTATTAATATGCAACCCATTATCAATTAATTCTTTTAATTCCGTAACAAAATCACACAGAAAACTAGTTATGTCATGGGGTTTACTCTTGCCGACATAGATACCAATAGGAAAAACCGAAATGTCGGGGAAATTTAAGATTTTGGCCAAAATTGGCCACAACTGAGTTCTCGAGCTTTTAAACAACGGTAAGCCATCAATATTTATATCTATACTTATTTTTTGGCAATCACTTATAATGCTTGAGACTTTTAGTAATTGCTTTTTTACACCAAATTGGCAATAAAAACCCGGAGACACATTTCTTAAAGATAATTTTTCACGTGTTTTAACAAAAGCGTTTGCACTTAAAGGCACTTCTATATTCTCTTCAACTAAAATTTTTAGCAAGTCTTGAAAACAATCGCGGGATGGCTTGTATTTAAAATACCATTTACCAAGCATTTCTTTTAATGTTTTTTTACCACAAATTTTTCACTGGGAATGTTATCAACACTATCAATCTGACTAATAGGTTCACTTGTGCTTGGTAAGTCAACAGATGGGCTTATGGATTCCGAATCTGCAACATTGCACTGTGTAAGTTTTGTGGAATACATAATTCTTTCTTTTTTAAAAAGTCTCCTCAAATGTCTTTTACTTGCACCTTTCATGTTTGTTTTGTAATAAGTATAAAAACAACCACACACAATAATATTAAATTAATTTCAACTATAAAACACTTTAAACCTTTTGAATATCTCACAAACTGTATATATTTTTAATTATTTATTTAATTTTAACAATTTTTCAATTTTAACAAAAAATTTTTAATCGAAAAGATTACACGCGGGATGTCAAATGTCTAAGACGGTAACTAAAGTCGACGGCGCTCAAAATTGGACGGCGTCGGTGGCCGTTAGCTGATCCAATAAGAATGAAGCCGATATTTAAAGACATTATCAAAAATTATTTTGTTGAAAGAATACAAAAGTTACTTATAAAAAAATATTTAGTCTCCATATGTATACATATAAAAACGATATTAAGGCCGATTGTTACAAACTAAACATTTTTAAAAATAATGACAATAACAAAGTTGTTATAATGCAAAACTATAAGCAATGCTATGTTTCCACTTCGATTTGAATCATCTGTCGAAATTGTACTTGGTTATTTTATTTAATTTTTTAATTATACTATAACCTGGCCATAACGGATTACCAAATTCTACTCCGTATATTGTTATAATGGCCCTAAATAATTAAATCTTTTGTGGGTCTTGGAGCCGTTTGTTTGCCAATCGACTTGGCTCTCTCTACTTAAAATTCACAGTGTTTGTATACACTTTGGTTAATGTAAATTTTGCATTGCGTAGTAGTTGGCTTTAAGTTAGTCTATACAAGCTAACTTAAAGTTGGCTTTTTTTGTAGTTAGCTACTCATTTGACGGCAGGGTTTTTTGTTCTTTCGTCAACACAAGCATAAATGTGATAGTATGTGTGTGCCCTTCACTGATCTACAGTGTGCCTCTGAGGGAATATATTACGAGTCAAAACTAAAGCTTAGCATAACATCAAAATTTATTTTCCATCATTTATTTTGCTTGCTAAAAAATTTCTATAAAATTTCTTTTTTCATCCATGCGACTTAAATGTCGTATTTAAATAAATTTTATTTTTAGCTCTTACTAATTAAAAAAAAAACTGTGTCTATATAAGAATTGTTTTAAACGTTTAAATATTTTGCTATTAAAAAGCAATTAAATTCAAAAAATAAATGTCATTAAACCAAAAATGTCTGTTAAGTCTGCTGTACGGATTTCACGACGAAATAATCAACAATCCAGCCAGGTCTCAGGGGTTATTTGCATTAAAAACAAAAAAAAAAAAAAAAAAAACAAAAAACAAAAATTAAATGAGAATATAAACACAAATATAACCTTTTCTTTACATTGTTATATAAGTATGTATTGCAAAAATTTGCTGAGTTTTTATCAATTATTTTACAATACAAAAAAATAAGACTGCTACGAAGTCTTCATTCGCTATCGACGAGCAGGCCTTTAGATATTACATTTTTTTGTGCCCCGCCTACTTCTTAAAACTCGCTCACATTTTGTCGGTTGTTGTGTATAGATAACCAAAATGCTTGTACCTAATGTGGAAACTTTGAGTCCTGCCGTTCTACAGGCATACAAAAAAAACGTCAACAAGAGATTTATGGGTAAAATGAGAGGCAGTCGTGGTTTTTTGCTTATATCGCAGCCATTTATGTAGTGATTTTACTGAATCTCAATAATAAGCTTGAACGGGGTATGTGGGTCTTCAGAAAACCTGTATTAACATACACACAAAAGACGAACATCGTGAAATCAACTTCGCTACTGATAAGGCCACAAAATATATATATTTTATAGGGTCTAAGATCGATATTGTAGAAATTAAAAACGGAATGATAAATGTACATTTATGTAACCTCTCCATCTGTAGTGAAGGCAACATGCACACTAGGGCTATAACTTTTTCACACTTTTTGCGAATATCAAAAACGGCATAGTATAGTCGTGTAGAACATTGTTAAAAAAGTTCACGCAGGGATCGGGTTGAAGTTTGAAAACAACAATTTTTATTGCAAGGAAATTTTAAAAAATATTCACCTGATATTTGTATCTATTCCTATACGTATCACTTAAATGCTATTTTGGAATTTATCCACTGCTTTAGATTTTAAAATTTTCCTACGGTTTTCAATTCATCGCAGTTCAAAATTTCTTGGAAGGTTTTAGAAATTTGCTTCCCTGCGTGAGGTTTTTTTTCGCAAAAAGACGGGAGACAGGTGTTTTCATTACTAAAAAAATTTGGTTATACCCCTAATGCACACGTAAAAAATAAAAACCCCATAGACAATTAAATATAAGTAAAACAAGTAAGAGTGCCGAATCTTTGAAACCTTCCACTGACAGTTAGAATATTTCAGGCGTGGGCCCCCGGCTTAAACCCGGCTTAACCTATTTACATATGGTCATTTTTTGGCCGACAATCAGAAATCTTTATGCCTTTATTTTTAGTCATATAAAAGTAAATTTAAAAAGATATTTTCGAGAGTGGAATTTATATTGGATTCATGGTAAATTATGGACCAATCTGCACAAAATTCTGCAAAGTGTTTTTTGGTATTAAAAATTTAAATAAGAACAAATTTCGATACAGTAGTGAAATTTGTTATAGCGTTTAATAGTTTTAAAGTGGCTTCAGAAGGCTGCTTAACGTTTAAAAGTTACATGGTATTATTTCTGGCTATATGAAGCCAAATTGGACATTTTTTTTATTACACAACCCATATCTGCTACGGTCTTAGGCGTATTTAAATAATTTCCCAGATTGGGCATTATATGGGGATTATGGTAAATTATGGGCCGATTTTTACGAAATTTGATTTGAAGCCTTATAAAACTATAAGAGACCAAATTCTGCTGCAAAAATCTTATTCGTTGCGGATTTAGGCGTAGTAAATTGTTTTCCGAGAGTGTGCTTTTTATGAGCCCTTTTAGTAAATTATGGACCGATCTTCGCGAAATTTAACAATATTATTTCTAGACATATAAAACGAATTTGCGCTAAATCGTATATCAACCCGTGCATTATACCACCATTTTTAAGGGCCTCATAACTCTAATCTTACTGAACCTATTTTAGGTTTAAATTTGGAGACAAACATTGTTATTTTCCTTTGAGTTTTATGAAAGCGAGCGTGTTTTTAGAAGACGAACAGACAGATGGAAATAGCTAAATCGTCTTAGAATTACTCAAGAAGCCAGAATGTATATACTTTCACAAGGAATGACAAACTTAGTATGTCCTAAATCACCCCTAGTACTGGTGGAGAGTATAAAAAGGATAATGGGCTTAGGTAATGATAATAACATTTTTCTTAGCTAATTTTAAGCATTAGGGAAGTTCTTTTTAGTCAAATTTATTTGAAATGTCAAAAAGTGTAATGACTTAGCCATTAGAAGAGTTATTATTTAAGTCATTTAAATCTCTAAATTCTACTTATTTTATATAAAAGTTTTGCATGAAAAGATCAAAAGGCTAGAATATGTGGGAGTAGATCAATTAAGTTTGTTCGGAAAAAGCTCTATAAAAGTATTCTCTTCAACTCATAGAAAGGTGTATTTAGCAAAGTAATTCAATAAATATCGATATATAAAGTTATAAGGAAATTATTTATGCTACAATGTCATAGGTCTCAGAAATATACCATAAAAGTTGTTTAACGATAAAAACTTAATTTCGGGCTAGAACTCTCTTCAAAGAGCAAGCTCTTCAAAATTATCCATATTTGGAGTATGAAGAAAATATCTCGAACCTGCTTATATTAAAATTCAAACTTTTAAATTGTACGGTCTTTAAATTAGCGGACTTAAAGGAACGTTCGCTCTTAACAAATATTTGACGATAAAATACAAAAAAAAAAAAAAAAACCTGACTACTTCATTAATAAACCATTAACGTTATTTTATATAAAATTTTTAAATTTTCTATATTTTATGAAAAAAAAAATGTAGTAGAATGTAAATGTGGCAATGGCATATAGAAGCCAAATTAACTCAATTGAAACTAACATCAATTCAAATTAATTGGCGTGTTAGAAGAAATTCTGTTCTTAGTCTCGATAACATACTTCTACTTTACAACTCTATCTTAAAGCCAATCTAGTGCTACGGTATTCAGTTATAGGGCCTCTAATATCGAAAAATTTAAAAGGCGCCGAAATAAACTTTTTTGAATAATCAGAGCTGCCCCCTCAAACTCAAATATCCACAAGGGCCTTAATGTGTCTGGATATATTCAGTAAAATATTCAATATGTGTGTTGTTCGACCTTTTGTTGTAATTTTAATGTAAATAATTAGTTAAGCTCAAGGTCAGGCAATTTTAAATGTAAAACCGTGTGTGACGTGTTTTTTATTATTGTTCCTCTTTACCCTGAAGATGAGATCCAGTGGATTTCGAAATATTGGAAACATTTTTTAAATAAATAAAAAAATATAAAAAACCTGACCTTGAGCTTAACTAATTATTTACATTAAAATTCAGTAAAATATTTAAAAAGGCTCGGATTGCACTCGAATCCGCTAATAAGCTAAGACCGCTAAACACGTACAAGCGTAAACAGATGCTGTTTAGGAAAACATTTTTGTCCAGCACTGGCTAACATAAATTAACGTATTAGGATAAGATTGGATTAATTATTGCTAGTTTATATTTAACATATATTTTACGATTAGGTGCCTGGAAGGCTAGTTGGTAGTGTGCTAGTCTATAAGTGCTGAGGTTGCGGGTTCGATACCCGCCAAAGTCTCTGGTCTCCTGCAAGCAAGCGTAGAGCTTGGCGGGACTTACATATGAAACAAATTGATATAATTTAACAGAAGACCAGATGTCTTACGAATAAAATAAGCCATTAGCCATGAAAATCGGTGATCAAATTTTGATTAAAGGAGAGGAAATCCTTATCATTTATAAGTATTTTGATGAAAATCAAACAAAAAGTTCTCATGTTATGATGAAATGTATTAGAAAAACCGCCTTATTTCAGGCGAAATATTAGTAAAATCGGTAAACAGTTATAAAATAAGCAAACTAAAATCAATTAAAATCACATAACTTAGTTTTTGATCCCGTCTTTTTTTTATTTTGAACCTTAATTTTGCTGATTAGACTCAGCATACTCAACGTTACGTTAACAAAACTTACAAAACCGTGAACATAATTTGTCAGAAAAATAAACTTATTAAGAAAATTTATAAAATCACTTTGCAAAATATTTTCTTAATGGAAGCGAATAAAATTTGAAATTTTCAAGTATCTAAAACAAAAATTGTATATACTAGATTTTCCCCAACCGTCAAAACGGAAATTTTACCGCGATGGGCATATAAAATCCGTACATCAAGTAGGCACCAGTACTTTTAGTTATGCCGATTTGTCATATTTATGAAATAATAAATTAATAAAAATCGATCATTTAATTAACACTTAAGAAGTATTGATAGTTTTTAATTTGAAAATAAGGTTCACCCTACTGTTGAAATGTACGTGTATTAGCAAATATTACTTTTCTTTTAACATAAATCTTACAAAACGTGTCTGGAATAAGTTTATATTTAAGAAGAAGGACAAACACCTGCTTTATTATTTTATTTTTTTAAAGAATAAAATGCTATTTTGGATGAAACTTACGGCGATTTCTTTTCTGAGAAATATGTTGCATTGATGTTACCTGTTCCACATTTTTGTGTTCGTTTGTAGAAAAAATACAACTGTGGAAAAAATTTTAAATCTCTTCTGTGAATATGTTGATGAAAACCATGCAAACAATGTTGCATTTTTTACACTTGCTTTTACTTAAGGTGTTAATTTTACCCTGTTTTACAACTTTGGTACTTACTACTTTGTTTGTACGATCAATGTTTTATTGTGTTTGTCATAATTCATGGCGCTCATGATTTTGTGAAAAGTAATTTTGACTTAGATGCACAATCTCCTTTGCACGATTTTTTGTGCAGATAAATCAAAAATGCAGCTATTTTAAATATATTTAGCTGCAGGTTCGCAATTGTGGTTACCTGCATAAAAGTGCAGCTAAAGTAATGTGTTTAAAAGAGGAGTTACAACGTTTTTATTAATAAATTGATAGTAACAATGACGTTCAAACAACCTGTAGTCATTTGTTATGCATTTTTATAATGAACAACGTAGCCAAATTGGTAACAATAAAATGGGGAACATAATAGTCACTGTAGTATAACGTTAATAATAGCGCGGTAGTAGTGTCAACAGGATTCGTAGTTGTAGAAGTCGTTGCAGTTGAAGCGCAAATTCGAAATTTTGAACTTTGTTGCGGACACTATTTCTTTCATATAATCGTTGTAAAGTTTCTGTAACCCCAAACCATTTGCATAAATGTAGGTAAATGCGAACAAATCATATGAGTTATATTGATGCCAATTTGACTTGTTTGCGATTTTTGATTTTATAAATAGCTTAAATTGGATATTTATGTGATAAATAATATGATAAATATGCAGGTATACATACAAAAGGCTCGTAAAGAAGGATTTTGAAGAAAAGTTACAGAAAATTAGTATTTTGGGCAGTTAAGTCAAAGTGCAGCTAACTTTGATTTTTTGTATGAAAATAACTTTAAAATGCCAAAAATCTTGTGCATTTATCTTAAATGTGCAGGTATAGCAAGTGAACTTAAAAAAGGAATTTGTATGGGATTTTAAACAATAATGACAAAAATTATTAATTTTGTGCAGTTAAGTCAAAAGTGTACTTAAACAAAATGCAGTTAAGGCAAAACTACTGTATAAGAATATTTACATATTAATATGAAAAAATTATATTTTCATTATTATCTTTAAAATTTTTCCAAGCCATTAGTGATGTCAATATTTGTTTCCGAAACGTAATAGCGTGCAGAAACCGCTGAAATAGCTTGTAAAAGTGCTTATGGAGCACATTAATGATAAAAGTGTAATAGCTGTAAGACAAATAAGCTAATTTTGTTCTATTGAAGTTGCACAACATGCAACACTTTGAGTGATTAAAGGTAACATTAAGCTTTGTTCACAATGAGAGCAACAATTTCATTTTTTCTTCTATCTTATTTCATTCCAAAGTACTTCATATATTTATTTTCGTTTAATTTTTCAAACAAAAATTTAAGTAAAGTTTTTTTAAAAAGTTGAGTGAACTTCTACTTCAGCAATATTTTGTATAAAACTGTTTTTGACGTTTTTAAAAGTTTTATTTAGTTTTGAATGAAAATTTTAACAAAATGTTCCAACAAATAATAATAAATACATAATAATGTTATGGGCAAAATTTGCAATTTCGCAAAAAAAATTGTTGGTCTATTATGAACAGTGGAAATGTTGCTGCCTATTGTGAACGAAGTTTTAGAAAGTGTTGCATGTTTATATTGTAACATATTTTTCTCAGAAAAGAAATCGCCATAAGATGACCTACTCGTTTTTCCAAACGGGTTTTTCGTAATACGGTTGACAGTTTTTTTTAAATTGTTGATTTTTGGAAAGTCGAATACTCCGGTTTTTTTAATCAAACCTACCTTTTTGTTGATTTTCCTTAGACCCCTTTTACATATTGAAAATTAAGTTAGTAAGGTGGCAAAGCTGTCCGCGAGACACAAGTTACTTTTTTCCTCTCTGCCTACAAGCTTCGTTAGTCTGCAATTTTTAATATTTTATACCTATATCGGGTGATTTTTTAAGGGCTATAGGAAAGTTTAAAAAACACATCAAATTCAGAAAAATGCATGAAGTCTTTATTTGAATCGATAGCAGGGTCCATAAAATTTAATGTTTGAAGATTATTTAATGCCAAATGTTGACCGTGACTGCGCCTCAAATGGTCCATCCGCTAAGCCCAATTTTGGCATACTCTTTCCAACATTTCGTCTGGTATCTCATAAACAAATGCTTCAATGTTGTCCTCCAATGCGTCAATTGAAGCGGGCATGTGTGTATAGACATGAGCTTTAACATAGCCCCACAAAAAATAGTCTAAATGCGTTAAATCGCACGATCTAGGCGGCCAATAGACCGGTCCCGAACGTGAAATAAAATGTTCACCAAACTTGCCTCTCAATAAGTCCATTGTCTTGTTGAAACCACATGTCATGCAAGTCAAGCTCCTGCATTTTGTGCAAAAAAAGTTTGATATCACCCACGGTAGCGCTTACCATTCACAGTTACGTTATGATTCGCATCATCTTTGAAGAAGTACGGTCCAATGATGCTACCAGCCCATAAACCGCACAAAACTGTGACTTTTTCTGGATGCATTGGCAGCTCTTGCAATGCTTCTGGCTGATCTTCACTCCAAAATCGACAATTCTGCTTATTTACGTACACATTGAGCCAAAAATGAGATTCGTCGCTGAACACAAGAAGCGCGCGATGAACTTGCTTAACAGAGCACGCATTTTGATAATAAAATTCAATAATTTGCAAGTGTTGTTCGTTTGCAAGACGATTCATGGTTAAATTATAAACTAAACTGAAGATGTTTGACAATGAAACAAAACACGAATCATGCGTCAGCTGTTTAAACCAGTGTTGCCAAAAAGATAATAGCTAAAAAATCACCCGATATAAACACAAATATACCCAACTTCAAGATAAAAGGTATAAGAATAACAAAACAAAGCCGAATTGCAGAGCAAATGAAACTTAGTACCCGTCCCCAAAATTCTCACCCCTCTCACCAATAAACCCAAGAGTTGCTGCAACAAAAATTGCAAGTCTGAACAATGACGGAGTTGTGTGTTGTGTCAATGAATACAGAAGAACAAGATATATAATTCTGTGTGAATGCCAAGAAATAAACAATAACAAGCTTAAATTTAATTCGTTATAATATTTTTTATTTTACGCAGAAAAAAATAAGGTTGAAGGTAACCATATTCTAAAAGCAACATGCTATGGATGGACTTGAACAATGTTTATGTTTGCAGGTTATCATATAATGGTTATATATTACCATAATATAGTTAAAATCAATAAATATTTGCCTGAAATCAATTATTATATGGTCAAAATTAACCATATTTTGATAATATTAACCATAATAATAGTCAAAATTTATGGTCAAAAATTTCCAAAATTAGGATTTAAGTAATCATATTATGGTCAGAACTAACTATTATTTAGTCAATGTTAACCATTGGATTATTATTTATTCCATCAACTGGTTTTTTAATGCCCAATTTTCAGGATAGTACTTAAATCTATATTAAGTTAATTTTCGTACTAAATACAAAAAAATATCAAAAAAAAAAATTTTTTTTATTTGCAAAGTAGTCTCAAAAAACAGCTGAATGTTATTGCTGTGCCTGTTGTTGTTTTATTGAGGCCACCTTGCTAAGTTATTCCAACGGAAACTAAAGTTGAATTTAAATGTACCACATCGGTACCCTACAGATAATATTGGACTACGTGGTCCATTGTGGCTTAAATGGACTACTTACAACATGGTCCAATGTACTGTAGTATGGACCACATATCCTTAAATGAAATTTTTTTAAAACAAGGTTTGAAACATTTATAGAAACATGCAAAGTTAACAAGGAAAATTGTTTACAAATTGAAAAATATTGCAAAATCATTTTATTTAAGATTTTGCGAAATATTCAAAAGTAAATTTTGGTTTGAAAATAAAACCTTAAAAATGAAAACCAAATAATTAATACTGCCAGCAATTTTATCGACAGAGTGCTAAACATTAGTGACAGACAATATCACTCAAAAAACATAGAAAAGATAAACAACATTCTTACAAGCAAAAGCTTTCCAAAAAATCTTATAAAAACTTTAATAACAAATACAGTAAGGAAAATGAATAACACAACATCTGGCCACTCTAATGCTGACAAGGAGAAAAAACAATTTTATAGTGTAAAATACATACCTGGACTTACGGATAAACAGAACATCAAAGACACAATAGAGAAGAAAAACATATCTTTTGCTTACAAACCTAATAAAACTTTAAGCACAATATTTACAAACATCAAAACACCAATAAACAAACAACAACAAAGCAATGTTGTTTACGAAATACCATGTAAGGGAAAAAACGATCAAAGCTGCGATTTGATTTATATTGGGACCACAAAGAGAACATTGGAAACAAGAATAACAGAACATAAAATGGACATAAACAAATTAGTTAAAGGAAAGTACTGCTTTAGCCCAACACCACTGTTGCCAATTTAGAGATTTTCCCGCTAAATCTAGCGTTTTTGAAATGTCAATCGCGGGAAAAAATACGTTTTAGCGGTAAGCGGGAAATCTAGCGATTTTCAAAGAACTCTCAGCGGCTTATTTTCGCTACAAAAACCTTTCTCAAATTAAAAATTTACAGATTTTTTACTTTTTCTTTTTGTTTTTCTGGCTAAAAACTTCTGGTTTATGTTCACGGTTTTAATTACTTTTATACAGGGTGTTCTTGAAATCGAAAACGCATGAATTTAAAACGTCGTTTTTTAATAAGATTTCTGTGATAAATGAATTTTATGACAAATATTTCTCTATTAAACAGAATTTCATAACAAAAATTAAAAAAATTTGATTAAAAGTGTATTAAAAATAACTACCAAATTCTTACATTTTGCCTTTTCGATTTCCAGAACACCCCTGATAGTTTTAGTGAACTGAAGATTGTATATGACATTTTTTTCGATTTTTAGTTAGTATTTTGTTAATCCTGTATGTAACAATTCACAACTTTAAGCACGCATTAAGGCATCTCCGTCTATCTATGCGTCTGTTGTCACTTTCAAACGACTCAAAAGGGAATATAAATATTGGCATCAAATTGTTTAGAATTCACCTAAGCAGTTTGGGATTGCAGTTCAGTAGAAAAAGTGCTATAAATTTAAATGTGGAACAACCACCCTAAAAACTAACATAACTAGTGGCGGAATGCACATATTGATATAAGATTATGCACAAATTCGTTGCATATGACTAAAAATCATACTGTTAAATCGGTCCATAATTATCGATAGGAAAAAAGCTCTAGTGTGCCTAAAAACGTAACAAATAATGCTATTGTAATAAATTTGGTCCGCCACAGTTTAGTATGGCTAGAAATCACGCTTTCAATTTTCGTGACTATCAGTCCATATTTTACCATAGGCCCTATATAAAACCTTCTCTTGGAAAACAGAACGTCTAAAGCCCTAAAAAATAATGCTATTTTTTAAATTTTGGTTTGTCACAGTTTTATATGACTGGAACTTACACTGTCAACTATCGTGCAGATCAATCCTTAACTTACCATAGGCCCCATATAAAGCATACTCTCGAAAAAAGCTATAGAACGCGTAAAACCGTAAAGCTTTCAATCTATGTTCTATTATAATAACATTTGGTCAGTCAAAGTTTTATAAGACTATAAATTACTTGTTAAAATTTTGTGAAGATCAGCCCATAATTTACCATATGTCCCATATAAACCCACTTCGGAAATATTCTAACTGTAGGTGGAGGGTATCAAAGATTCGCATAGATGAATATATAACTCTTACTTATTTTCTTTTAAGAATAAAATTACTAGGGAAGTTGGAAACCATAGTATGTAACGTAATTGAGTATGTGAGAATTGAGCCTTTAAAAAAGCAGCCTATATCTTGATTTATATAAAACTTTAAAAAATGTTTAAGTTTTAGCGGTATTTTTAAAAAATTCCCGCTAAATTAAATATTTAGCGGTTTCTAGCGGTTTTGACGTCCGATTTGGCGGGAAATGCTCAAAAAAAGTTGGCAACAGTGCCCAACACATAAAAAATAGAAATCATACGGCAGATTTTGACAAAGTACGAATATTGGATAGAGAAGGAATAGAAAGGAAAAGATTCACAATAGAGACGCTAAGAATACAACAGAAAATAAAAAAGACGATGAACTTAAAAGAAGACACACAAAACATTAGGGCCAGTTACTGTGTTGCAATATCAAAAAACCTGTGATATAATTTTTAAGTTTGTGTTTAATTTAATTTTTCATGTTTAATGTTTTTCATGCTTGTCTATAACAAATTATTGTTAAATGTAATAAAAATTGATTTTCTTATTGTAAGTCATAATTAATTGTTGAAAAATGTTTGTTGTAATAATATTGTTATATATACTTTCTTTAATTTAAATAGACGAATCCCTTGATAAAGTGAACATAACATTCACGAAACGTTGGGAAAATATGGATTAAATGCATTTTTAATTACATAAAAAAACTAGGCCGTATTAGCTAAAATAAAATCTAATTTAATGAAAAGCAGCGTCACTTCAGAAAATATTGTTTCCGGGAGAGACAAAATCATAATACCATTGTTATTAATGTTATTTACAAACGAGAATGAAAAATATGAAAGGATCTTTCAGAAAAAAAGAATTTTAGAACGGAATATATTTCTATTTTTTGGAAAAATATAGCTCAAAGTAAAAACGAAATGGATGACATTACTAACATTTTCCGTATTGCTTATGGAATTTTATCGATATCACATTCCTCAGCATCAGCTGAACTCACATTTTCAATGCAAAATGATGTAAAAAGCAAAAGAAAAAATCGTTTACACGTAAAAACTGTTTCAAGTTTGATAAAAACTAAAGATCTATTAATTTCAAATAATAGTTACTGTTGTAGTTATAATATTTCTTATGATCTCTTAAAGTAAATTTGCTTTATTTTTTTTTTAACACTGAATTAAAATCTTAATTTTTAACATAAATGGTTTAAACATTATTTTAGAACTAAGTTCTACTTAAGTTTAAATATAAATAGTCTACTATATCAATTTATCTGTACAAAATTTAAATTTTTAATTTATCCACTTATATAAATATGAACTATTTCAAATAATTTTCTTAAGAAAACACTGATATTTGTTTATTGCTAGAAAGTGCATTTTGATAGTTTTTTGGACTTTCAAATACAGAAAACTACCATTCCGTTCATGAAAACAAAAATGATTTCATTCCGAACATTTTTTTCGTCATTTTCTGAAGCACCAAAATACGGAATAAAATCTATTTCCGAACGGAATTTTACTCTGCGTCATGACTGATAAATTTTCTTTGGTCTTAAATACATTGATTAATGAATTCCAATTAAATATTTTTTGTTCCAAAAAGAAACTGGGAATTATTTCCTTTCGAAGGTTACTTTATATTATAGGTATTCAACATTTTTTATTTTTCGAATTTATTCTATGAGCTAAATTTCAGTTATTTATTTTATAAAGCTTTTTTGTAATAGTCCTTTTCCTTCAATTTTTCAGAAATTACTCAATATTTCAATTTTGCAACACTGGTTTACAGTATTAAACATTAAAACGATTATAAACATAAATGTGCTTTAATAGCAATCCTGAAAATTAGCCATAAGTGTCAATGTTTAGTTTTGTTTTATAAGTGTCAAGCTGGGCTGCCAGATAAATTTGTGAAAAAATCGTCAATTTCCTGAAAAAACTCGTCTTTCTCGTCTTGAAAAATCGTAAAAAAATGGGACAACTTAAAATTTGTTTTTTTTTTTTAATAATTTTTGTTTGATTTTTACTTTGTCGATTTAAAAAAACATAATAACTTCATTCCCATCTAGCATTTTAAATCGTGTTGTATAATCAACCAATCATCTAACAAACATCCTGTTAGCTGGGTACCAGAGAACTGCAAAATCACAATTTTTCTTGATTTATTCATACGCTCAAATTTAAATTCATTCTTTGCTTGCAAAACAATGTTCAACGTTGGTAATTTTTAACAACAATTAACCACTCGATGAGACACTTTGTTAAAATTAACAACAATAAAAACAACAATAACAAGAATACATTGTACATACAGAACTACTGTACTTTTTAAGATGATAAAAAAGTATTCTGTTTCTATGGAAATTGTTTGTACCTACTAATAAACGCACATATAGTTTCATTTAAATTTTTTTTCTTGTACTACATAGTTAATGCTGAATGAATATATGTGTAATGATTGCTTGATTTCTGGCTTTTTTGTTTGTATTTTTTTTTTTTCTTTACCAAAACAATCATTGTCGCACCGGACACACAAACATCTTTATTAAAAAACGAAGCTAACGATGGTATAAATAACAAAGCACGATGTGCATTATTTGAATGACTGCAAAGCAGCAGCGAATGTTTGCGGCTGCGCAAGTTTGATTGTATGACCGCAAGTGAGTGTATTTGTTGCTGTTCAGTTAATGCGTTTTTTTTTTTTTTGCAATTGCACAAAGCCGTTCTCTGCTGGGTACGTGTTTATTTGATTTACATAGAGCCAGTTTACATGGAGGGTCATGCCGCTGCGACACTGCCTGCGTTCTCTTTTGGTGTCCCTTCTTAAATCTGCTTGCGTTTACATGAAGGGATTTTGTTGCAGCAACAAAGCGACTTTTTGACGTTCAATTGACTAATTCTTTTTATCCCTTCATTCGTATAAAAAGTGGCCATATGCTAACTAATTGCTCATTTGTCAAAAGAAGCAGTGGCAACATAATACAACTATTAATACAGACAAAACTAAACAAATTTTAAAAACATAATGGCTGATCTTTCTAAAGAAGAAATTATTGAAGAGATTGTTGACTTAACTGAAATGGCTGTTGTAGTGTTAGATCTAGATGATGCTGAAAATATAAAAATAATTTTAAATTTACTAGATTGCTATGATAATGCAAATAATTTACCGAATAAAAAAAGACGAAAGGAGTGGGTAAAACCATGGAGGATAGAGCGACAGATACGGGGCTCATTTTTATTTCTAATGAATGAGCTTTCATTGGATGTTTCATCATTTTTTAATTATATTAGAATGACTGAAGAAACCTTTAAATTCATTCTAGGAAAAATAGAAAAGGACATAAAAAAAAGACACAATATGTAGGAATTCGATATCGCCAGCAGAAAAATTAGCTGCCACACTTCGTTACCTAGTGCTGGAGAATCCTATAGATCTATTAATTACCAAACACGATTGTCAAGTTCGCTTCTTTGTGCTGCCATTCCAGCAGTATGTGAGGCTATATGGAAAAATTTGAAAGACGAATATTTGAAGGTTTGTTATTTGGAACTTACATAATCAGGGGTGTGCTGGAAATCGAAAACGTAAAACGCAAGAACTTTATGAGTCGTTTTTGAATAAGATTTCTGTAATAAAAGAATTTTATGACAAATATTATACAAATATTTCTCTATTAAACAGAATTGTATAACAAGAATTATAAAAATTAGATTAAAAGTGTATTAAAAAGAGCTTCCAAATTCTTGCGTTTTACGTTTGCGATTTCCAGCACACCCCTGAATATTTATAAATACGAATACAGTGAAACCCGGTTGTAAAGAAATCTCTTGTGTTCGATATTTTTCCGAGTCATTCTAATATAAATCAGGGGTCGTAACAATTATGACATTTATTCTAAAAATCAAAAGATAATTGTTATTTTCTGGTTTTTTTTTGCCAAAAATAATTGTTATTTTTTGAATTTTTTTTATTTTTTTTTTTTTTTTGTCAAAAATAATTGCAATTTTTTGATTTTTATTTTTTGATTTGATTTTTATATTTTCTTGTTGCTGCTTCTTTTCCTTTTAAAATTCAAAAATAATAATTATATCAAAATTGAATCGAAACATCAACTTTTACAATAATTATTATTTTTACTATAGCGTAAAAAACTATAAACTTTAAAGAATAAAGGCGAAAGAAAGTTTAATTTTTTTATTTCAAAATATATAAATATTTGCACATTGTTAGGATAAATTTGTTACATTTTTGTACTTTATATTTCAGTCTTTTTTTATTTCACTATTTGTTTTTTTTTAAATAAAGAATTACAGAACAAGAATTAGAAGTCTTCTTCATCTAATATATCTTCTAATGCTTTTTGCAAAATAACGGGAGAAGATGCTTTTGAAGTTTTTCTCGATGTGCTTGGCTGTTCAGACGATGCAGACGATGTAGTTTTTGAATTTTTTATTGCGGCTTCGCGCAGAACTGTTTGAATTTTCCAAGCTGTTTCTCGCTGCAAATCTTCATCTGTCAAAGCATTTATTTCAAAAACAACTTGCTTTCTAATCCAATCATATTTCTTGGTTTCCATTAACTTTTTCGAAAGCAATGTTTTAATATTTTCCATGTCATACAATTTTTAAAATTAACATATTTATGTACCTATTTACAATTTGTATTTTCTTACCTTACTTGAATCAGAAAGGTTTGACGTAGAATTTCTAATTGTTGTATGTGATTTTAAAAATTCCAGTTGCTTAAAACACCACAGTTTTGGTTCGTAAACTTCTTCTAAGCCTACCCCACTTCGTTTACTATTATTTATTTCACGCAATTCTCGCAAATACTGCGACCTCAAAGTGTGCATTTTCTTTTTTATTTCATCCACTGTTATATTTTTATTAATTTTTTTTAATTCACTTGTTATCTCTAACAAAGAGTTTGAACGTTTTACTCGGTCTAAATACATTGGATGCCGCACATTATAAAGATGGGCTTATGTCCAGTTTACCAACGCAGCTCCAAACAAAAAAAAAAGTATATAGGGTAATAGGAAATTGAAAAATAAGAAGAAAAAATAAAATGACAAAATTCTCGGAAACGCTTAGTTTCCGAGTTATGGACCTCTGAAGTTTTCATATGAATTTGCGATTTCCCACTACATTTCTGAACGTATATGGCCAATATTGGTATCATTTGAAAGCTTTTGAACAGATCTTTCTGGATACATATTTTATTTAAAAATTCTTAACCCATTAAGAAGCGGCGATAAGTTTTCGAAAAAAAAAGTTTTTAATAAGTATATATACTATGTATTTATGTTTTAAATTTTTTTTAATTCATTTTTTTTCTAAAATAAACTTAACTTAACTTATATTCATACATACTTATTGTTATCTACACTTAGAAAATAAAAAAAATAAAATAAAAAAATTAATCGCTCTCTGATTCGTCTTCCAACGAGCTCTCTGCTGCCATTGAAATAATATTTCCAATATTGTTATTGGGGTGTACAGGGTTATACATTTTACCTGCAAGTTTTAAAAATTCACTATATTTATTTTTATTTTGCGATTTGCACCAACGAAGGAAGATAAACTTTTGCACATATCCGTTAAAAAAGTGCTTCCTTCTGTTGTATTCTGGCAATGACTGCTTTAAGTGCCGCCACAGGCCTTCGATGGTGTTTGTGTGCTGGCCAGTTTCTGCATCCACAAATGAAATGGAGTGGTTCACTTTTAGGTGTTTGTACCCAATATTTTTTAGAGCATCATATGACTGAAAAGATATACATACATATGTATGTATGTTTGTAATTTAGATTCATTAAAATATTGTTTATTCTTTATCACTTACCTTCCAAAAATCGGAAACAATAATTGATCCCGGAGAAATGTGTTTTTGTATTAGCGGTATTAGTGTTTCCCGGCTTCTGTTTTCCACTGGCACCATAAAACACTTTCCGCTTACTCTTTCCACTCCTCCGAAGATCCATTGTCCCTCTACATGGTGGCCTCTGTGGTGCTTTCGCTTTCCAATTTTACTTTCGTCAATCTCAACAATGATGTCAGGGCCTCCTATTTTTAAATTTGTTTGGAACGAGCCAAACACAACCACTTCCCGACAAAAATTGTTCCAATCAACTGCAGTTGTCCGACTCTCAATGCCTGTTTCCCTCATTATAAAGTCGAGGGATACATTTTCTGTCCACAAATATGTGAATATTAATATTTGGCATACACTTAGGTGCGATTTGTTAAAAAAAGTGTTTTTTCTTAACGAAACATTTGCGTTGCACCTGTGGTCTTTTAATTTTTTTCCCCGCGAGTTGTGCCAGCATCTACATATGCATACATAAATATTTAATTTTATATATCTAAATAAATTCACTTTTACTTACCTCCAAGTCCACCCGTCAATGTTATTACTGGGGACTAATTTCAAAGGATGACCATTATTACAAAGGTAATCGCCTTCCTTTGGAATCAGTCCCCAGTCCACTAAAATTGGGAGGGCTTCGCTAGGAATAGGCCCTTTTAAATTACTTTTAAAAATGGTAAAAATTTCTGTTGATCTATTGATCTCCATTATATTTTTAAAATGTGATGCCGAAATTTTTTAAATTACTTACATTAATAACGGTTATATTTATTTTATGCTTAACTGTTATATTATATATATGCATGTGTATGTGCATACATGTGTTAAGGTTTTTTTGATTCTCTTTTTTGCTTTATTTTATTTAAATTATTGTTGGTTTACTTACGTATTACTTACTTTGTAGGGAAGTTTTTGTAACGGAAGCCGGGGGTAGAGGAGAAACCCCGGCCGAAGGCCGGTTATGCAGAGAAACTTTAGTTAGCGAAGCCAGTATTTGTTATACCATAGAGGAGAAAATCCTTGCGCCCGGCCGAAGGCCGGCTATGCTGAAAAGCTTTAGTCAGCGAAGCCGGTGTTTGTTATACCATAAAGGAGAAAATCCTTGCGCCCGGCCGAAGGCCGGCTATGCGGAGATGCTGTAGTTAGCGAAGCCGGTGTTTGTTATACCATAGAGCAGAAAATCCTTGCGACCGGCCGAAGGCCGGCTATGCGGTGAAGCATTATTTAGCGAAGCTAGGGTTTATTTGATTAAATTTTTATTACCTAGTGCACTTCCGTAATATTTTAATATAAAATTGTGTAAAAACTGTATTAGGTGCTAAAGAGTTAAAAGGCTTTTTGCATTTCCAGAAAGATCTGTTTAAAAGCTTTCAAATGATACCAATATTGGCCATATACGTTCAGAAATGTAGTGGGAAATCGCAAATTCATATGAAAACTTCAGAGGTCCATAACTCGGAAACTAAGCGTTTCCGAGAATTTTGTCATTTTATTTTTTCTTCTTATTTTTCAATTTTCTATTACCCTATATACTTTTTTTTTTGTTTTGAGCTGCGTTGGTAAACTGGACTTGTTCCTAAAGATGTTCATATTCTTCATATTTTGAAATTAACACATTTTTTGTTTATAATTTATAATTAACAGTTATTTATTTCATGCAATGCTGCCATAAATTATTTCCCAATTTCTAAATCTCATAAATTATCAATCTGGCAGCACCGTTCATACATAACATGACATGAATCCAAGAGAACGAAAGATGTAAAAAAGAAATGTCAAAATTGTCGCATCAATTCGCATTACGTGCGACACTTATTACCCCGTACTCTCCACCACAGCCCTCACCATAAAACTCGTGTCGCATGGGGCATGTCGCAGGGGCATGTCCCTTCATGTAAACAGGCTCATACAAGACTAAAATCAAAATATATAAAATTCGTTTTTATATAAATTAATCATTATTGTTGCAACTTCTACAATATTATCCATGCACCCTATAAAGTCTTGTTTGAAATGGGGTTTCCGAAGACCTTACATGATGGTAACTAGGTTCTTATATTTTTATATCACGTTTAGTCCTGAATAGTTTGCTATTAAAACTGAATGTGATCGCTCCACAAGTGTTTGAGGTATTAGGAAATGACCAAGATTTCTTTTAATTTTTACCCATAAATTTCTAATGTTTATTTATAAACCTTAATTTTTTGGTGAGGTGCTTTAATACCATGGTAGATAAGGCCATGATGGCTTTATCTCTCATTCAATAGGGAGATTAAGCCTTTTTTGCTTTTTTTTCATTTGAATGGGAGATAAAGCCATCATGGCCTTAGCTCACATTAGCAATATTAGAAAATGACTTTATCTCTCATTTCAGTTCCGGAGACTCTAAGGTTAAGTATTGAAATCTGGATTCGCATACTCAAGTTTTTCTGCGTGACGGCCTGCAGCCGTGCTTAGAGTTTTTTTCCTCCGGTAGGACGCGGCAGGTGGCTTCGCTGAACAAGGTTTTCCTGCGTGCGTCACAAGAATAAAAAAATGTTTTTCAATGATAACTTAGGATTTTCCCTGTTACAGAATGTTTACACTATGCATAACAATTTTCTGAAAAACTATGGCTTTAAATCTCATTTGCGAAAAAAAAATATGGCTATATCATTTCGCAAAATTTTAAATATGACCTTAACTCTCAATGATTGGGCAAGAAGGCCATTATGGCTTAATCTCCCATTCAATTGAGCAATAATGCCATCATGGCCTTATCTACCATGGTTTTAAAGCACCCCCTCCCCATCCCCCCCAACTTTTTGATGTCTTCTTATAATCTTTGAACTTTATTTATTACTTATTTTTCACATTAAATAATTCTAGTAAAATACTGATTCCATTTGTGCTAGGGCGATCGAATTTGGCCGACATTTTTTCTATGTAAGGAGTATTATATAAAGAGCCAACTCGGTCTAATTTTTCACTTGGTCCCCATACTCGAATTTAAGGTTTTGGTACGATTTTTAATACAATTGTGAAGGGTAAATACTTTAGCTTGTTGTTTTATTTTATTGACTTCACTCAAAATTTCCTCTTCATTGGCAGAAAACTGCGGTAACAGTTTAATGTTTTGATTACATTTAGAAATGCATTAAAAATCACGACTATTGTATATAAAAAATGAACAATTTTGCTTTTCCCCATCAGTTTTTTTAGGAAAAAAATCTTTAAAATTAAAGCTGTCTTTTACAAAATTTTTTCTGTGCTGCTTAATATCTAAACTTATAAACACATTTAAAGTTTTCTTTTTTTTTTGAGACTGAATAAAATCGTCACTTGTTAGAAAAAATCAGCAAATCGGCATTTTGCTAATTTCCGAACAAAAAATCGTCAAATCTGGCAGTCCTGGTGTCAAGTTATAATTTATTTCCCTTTTATAAACAATCCCATAAAATCATTTCCCAGCATTTGAAGACCTTAATAAGCACTCTTTATTAAAATATAATGAATGAGAATTTTGAGCAATCTAAAGAAGTATGTAATTGAAAAGCATTCAACTCTTGTAGAGGGCAAATCGACAATAATGTTGTTGTTTTTAAAATAGTATTTTTAATTTAAATGTTAACATGCAATGTTTTAAAATATTATAATTTTAAACATATTATTTTTAGATATTATTAAACATAATATGCTTGGAGACAACCATAATATGGCATTTGGATGGATGAATTCAAATATATTATGGTTGCCGGTGACCTAGGTTGTACCTTTATTTTATTAAAGCATTATATTGTTAAATTTAACAATATTTGAAGTTTCATTGTTTAATAGAAACAAAATATTTTAAATCGTGAAAAAAAATAATGTTAAAAACAACCAGGGCTGTGGAGTCGTCAAGAAATAGTTCTAAATCCGACTCCGATTCCAACCGCTAAATGTTTTAAGTCCGACTCCGACTCCTACATTGATGCTAAATATACATATATTTGACTGGACCTTATTTAAATTTAAACTTTTTTTTTAATGCAGTACCTATTAAATGGTTAAATATAGCAAGAAAATTATTCTGTAAAAATTTAAAATCGATATTTTAAATATTGCATCGCCAATTTCGATGAATTTTTATTTTGGAAAATATTAGAAAATTTTTTATTTAGAAAAATTTTGTACTCGGGACTCCGGAGTATTTGTTGGTACGTCCGACTCCGTTGCATAAACCTCAATTCTTCTCAACACATTATTTTGTAGGATAAGTTTTTACTGGGTAATTATTGACATTTGGTAAGTTTTATCACAACACAGAAAAAATTATTTTTCCAATTCAAACAAAAAATTTGTAGAATCAAACAATTGTTTGTCTAAAATCGGTCCTACAAACAAATTCGCATATTCAACCAATTTATTTGCATTTTGTTTATTGAAAAAAAACGCCGATTTTTTCAAACAAATAATTTTACAGAATCAAACAAAAAGTTTACTGAAATTCATATTAATTTCAAACAAATAATTTTGCTGAATCAAACAAAAAAGTTTTGGCACAAGCAATGATGCGCACACAAGCAAGCACTGTTGGCGAAGATGAAGCAGAGCATAGCGGCCGGCTGGCTTTGAGACACATTTTTTTGTTGGAATAATTTTTGAACGAAGTCATATTTATACTCACAGTGTTTTTCTTCATCACTCACTGTTGCTTTATCCTTTCCTTTGCTAATGAAGAAGAAATGTAACCAAAAACGGCGGCAGACCGACTCGATATGTTTTCCGCCATCTTTCTATTTTTGTATTTGATGTATTTAAACAAACTATTTGAAAAAATTGAATACGGGATTTTGGTTTTTTTTTTACCTACTTTGAAACCAACCAAAAATTTATTTTGTTTCTTATAATGTGTTTTTTCTGTTGTTTAAAAAAAATTAAACGTTTTTATACCCTTCACCAGAGGTGTAAAAGGGTATATATAAGTTTGTCATTACGTTTGTAATTTCCACAATATTGATTTTAGACCCCATAAAGTATATATATTCTGGGTCCATATGAGAAGAGAAGTTGATTTAACGATGTCCGTCTGTCCGTCTGACCGTCTGTCCGTCTTACGCTTGATATGTGTTTTCCGGGAAAACCAGACATGGTAGCGGCTAGGTTGTTTTACATTTATGTCACATATAGTCCACCATTTCGTGCTACTGAAATTCAGCAAGATCGGTCCACAAATGGCTGAGATATGATCAAAAAACCACGACTGCCTCTAATGTTTTCCAAAAATCCCTTGTTGTTGTTGTATTTTTATTGCTTTTTTCTGTATATCTGGAGAACGGTAAGAGCCAAAGTTTCCAAATTAGGTACACACATTTAGGTTGTCAATACACACCACCCTACAAAATGTGGGCGGGATTGGAGAAGTGGGCGTGGTACCTCCCGTACAATTGTATAAAAACCTAAATTTTAGGGCTGTCATATGCCCTATGGATATGACTTATATACCAAAACAAGCTATAAATGATTAAAATCTGTTTACAACTTTTGATTTTATGTATTCACAAAAGACGAAAAATTTTAATTAATTTAAGAATTTTATTAAACCGCCATATGTGTATAATTGAAATTCTTATATTTGGCCCGTGTAGTGCCTAGAAAGTTGTGAACAGATTTTAATCATTTATAGCTTGTTTTGTTTGCAATATTGTTTTTTATATGACTCTATAAAATTAGAAGCATAGCTCCATTTTTCAATTTTTTATGAATTTTTAAAAACAAAAATTCCGAAATTTTAATAAAAAAATAATTTTTTTTTCCAGAAAAAAAAATTATGTTTCTAAAACGACTGCGCAAATAAGAAAAACGTTTAAGTAAATTTTATTGCCGAATTTCGGTTTTTTTTAGCTTTTCAATAAGCTAAAACGTTTTTGAGTTGCGCGAACATATATTGTGCAACCTCCTTAATTTTCGAATTAACGGTATATCTCGAAAACTAAAGCTAACCTAAAAAAAAGTGCTAGCACCACTGGATTCAGCGACCCCGAATTAGTTAAAAATCTTTCGTTCGTATCATACTAAAATATTAAACTGCAAATACTTTAATCTATCTATACAATATATAATTTCTTAGTATGTCAGGATGTTTGCATGTATGTCCTATTCTTTCCGCAACTTTCTGAAGCCATCTGATGACATAGGAAGCTGAAATTTGGCATACTTAAAGTATTTTCTCTGCGGAAGATCGTAACGAAGCCAGATTTTCGATTTTCGGTCTTTAAGACCGGCTTTTCATCTAGTATCTGATTGAATAGATGTTTTTTTTTATCATATGGGGAACTTTGGGCCCCACTTGGCACGACTAGGCACCGTCGGATTGAGCTGAAAAATTAGGACTTGATTTCTTACACCAAACCTCATATTTAAAGCAGCGCAAACATTTAAATTAAAAAAAAAAAAAAAATCCCATACAAGATGCGACCAGTCTAGTACACATATGTAGGTATATATACATATATGCCTATAAGCCAATTTAATGGAAATATTATTTTTAAGCACGTTGGTATATAAATCTGCCAAATCGGTTAAAAATGGATAAGTTATGTGCAAAATACTCCAAAAAAGGACTAAAAACATTAAGATTTTTATAAAAACTAAAATTTTAGAGCTGTATTATGACCTATTCATACGTTTTAGATATCAAAATATTGGAAATGTTTAGAAAAACTCGGAATATCGGTAAAAAAAAGTAATGTCAAAAATATAGTTTTTTTTTTTAATACCTATTTTCGTGAACCATAGAACTTCCCGACTACAAGTTTTATCACCAAAGTAAATGGTAATTTTATACTTTAAGATGTCGGTATGACCAAATACTGAAATTCGATCAAAACTTAACGTGCTATATATTAATTAAACTTTTAATATATTTAATAGCACGCAATCATGTGCAAATAATTAAATAAAACTAAACGATATATATTTTATAAATATACATGTATATATACATATATTTAAATATATATATAAACTTCTGTTCTTTCCAAACCATGGTGAAGGGTATATAAGATTCGGCATAGCCGAATATAGCACTCTTACTTGTTTTTACCTGCTATTGTTTTTGTTGTTTTTTTTACTACAAACCTCGTCACGCTATTTGAAATAAAAAAAAATAGACTGCATGTGTTTTTTGTTATAGTTCTTATATTTCACATAAAGAAGTGTTGCTTACAATCAATAAAAAAATGCAAAAAGACGACAACATTAAAGAGCGTTAAATATTTCATACAAAATTATGAAAACTTCAAACCAATAGCGCGCTTATTAAATTTTTGAAGAGTTGTCCACATTTTTGTTGGTTAAATAAAAATCAAACAAAAATATTGATTGAATCAGTAAAAAAATTTGTAGAAATCAAAAAAAATTTCAAACAAGCGTTTGTTTGAAAATAATTCGGCAATAATTTTTTCTGTGAATGAATAAATCAGTAAAAAAAAACTTTAAAAGTGGAATTGTTGCTATTTGTTAAGGACCTCCTCAGTAAATAATAATAATTTAAAAATGGGTTTTAAAATCGCTTGATATTAAAAAGGATTTTTTGTTAATCGAACAACTTTTATCGCATTTTTAAAAAAGCAATTATTTCTGCAAATAAAAAAAAAATGAAAAATTTAAAAGGCTTATTATAATTTTATGAAGATAATTAAAATACTGTTTATAAATACATATTCAAAAATAATAAATTTTTACTGTTCGTGAAAATAAGTATAACTTTGTGATCAGGATTGAATTTCTTTCAGAATTTGGAGAAATAATATTTTTGTCACTTTTAATGCTTCTTTAATTAGCAAAAAATGCCAAAAAAAATTATTTTTTCATTTTCAAGCTATAAATGCCGAATGATATTTTGTGCTTCGGGGGTACAGTCAGCTACATATGTACCTTAATTGCTAATTAGAGTGTCCCTAACTTGTCCTTTTACGGAAATTTAGGGTTTCCATTAAAACTTGGATTTTTTACTTTTTATGAATTTTACTACAAAATAATTATTTTTATTTGTTGGACAACTAACTGTTCTATTTTCGGATATTGTTTCAATTATACACCGAGAGAAAAAAATGTCAACAAGAAAACTTGGAAGTAAGAAAATTGCTACTGCTAACATTTAACGCGGCACAAATTGGCCTTGCAATTCAACACAGTTGTTAATGACTTCAAAATCTAAAATTCTGCGGTTGTGCGTGACTGGGAAAACTGGGAAAATGTAGAAAAAAGCGAAAAAATTTAAAAAATGCGTTCTTTTCACCTTCAGTCACATATAATTCTTAAAGAAGGAATGTAATCTTCAAGCACCACCGCAGAATTTTAGATATCTTAGTCATCAACAACTATGTTGAATTTCTAGGCATACTGAATATTACTTTGTGAAATATAAAAAACATTAAAGCCCATTTTCGGCAACAACATCTATGAAAGATCAATTATTCCAATATGCTTTTCTTAACAACTTTTTACTACCAAAATATATGCACCGGCGTTTCCCACGTAATAAGACAAGATATCTTCATTGAATGCCCAGATATCGCAGAAGTTATGGATGCTGTGAATCACCTTAAAACGAATAAGGCCGACAACATATCACCCGAGATGCTTAACACATTGACTGCCAAGGCACTTTCAGCAAATAAGATGCTGGAGGCCACAGCATTTTTTCCAAATAAGAGTGTCGCACGCATGTGTCCGACGAGGCGCCCCCCGACTTTTTTTTTATGCAAGGCCATGTCGGTCATATATGCACGACAAAAACACTCTCACAAAAATGCAACAAATTGGGTTCGCTCTGTATTTTTCCTTATTACGTGTTAATTTGCGTCTTTGCATTATAAGAATAATATGTAAAATAATTTTTCTTTTACATTTTTTTTTCTTACTGTATATAATAAAATGAATTAATTTTTTTTTTTTTTCAAAAAAATGTTTTTTTAATTTATTTTTGAGCTGCGTCGAAACCACTATTACAGAAATTTCATGGGGGGCCGTACATCATATTACTGCAATAAAATCCTATTTATCGTCAGCCACTTTTATGTGACATGGCTAGAAAGAATGTGTCCGACGTGGCGTAAACCACATAGTGCAGTGTCTCACATATGTGTCCGACGTGGCAGTCAATGTGTTAAAGCCGTCCCCCATACTACAGCAAACATATCCAGAACTTCTGGCTCACACATGAACTTGATTCTTATTAAAAAGAAGGTTTTATTGTTAATATTCCAAAAAAAGGGTGATCTGACAAACTGTAAGAACTGGTGAGGCATAACCATCCTTAGTGGAGTAAAAAAGATCAAAGCGCAAATCATTAACCGGAGAGTATCCGAAACTGTACTAAGGGATCGAAGGCCCGAACAAGCTGTCTTCCATCCCCAAAAAACCTGTGTAGACCACATGTACGAGTCTACGAGTAATTAAAGAGCAATCTACAGAACTTCGCTCTGCGCGTTTATCGATTTAAAAAAAGCATTTAATACCCTGAACCAAAACGCAATATGGAGCGCTCTTGCTTGCACAGGGGTCCCACCTAAAATCTTAAGTCTTACTCAAACTCTATACCGTGATCTTACGTCGTGTTGTTTACAATAACGCTCTGAACAGTAGTTTTGATGTTGTAGCTGGTGCTCGCCAGGACTGCGTGTTGTCTCCATATTTTAATAAGCTGCTCATAGCCAAATTATATTTATTTTTTGATTCAATAAATTTCTGAAAATTTACGCAAAAATGGTTAGGCTGGATCAGCGCCTGTTTACGTCACATACACTCCGGATTTGTTTGCTATTGTAATTCAGCCATAGTTGAGATATGAGCAAAACAAACCACGACCGCCTTTAATTTATTTTCATAAAATCCGTGTGGTGGTCGTTTTTTATACCCATTACCGAAAGTAGAAGCCGGTTTTTTTATTTTTTTAGACTTGTTTGCGTTTTTTTACACATAAAAATAAACATTCATGAACAGTTTTAAGAAGATTTAACGTTGTCCATCTGTCCGCCTGCTTTTAGGTATATCTAGAGGTCGGAAAGAACAAAAAGGAAGTTGGCGTGGCCCTTCCAATGTGTGCGTGATTGTAGAAGTAGGAGTGACACAAACTAGATTTATTTATATTTAAAGAACGATATTTATATCGCAGAATGGTGAAGGGTAATAAGATTTGGCATAGCCAAATATACGTGTATCACAAGTTTAGCAGTAAAAACATAAATAGCAAATACGATAACCAAGTATTTTAAAATATCTGCTTGTTGTTTGCTTTTGTATTTCATTTCATTTTTGAGTGTTTGCACATGACTTGAGTTTCCGGTTAAGAAATATATGAAATTACGACAAATGTTCCTACGTTGCAATATGTTTTTAATTTTTTAAGAAAAGAAATTGTGCTATTATTGCCTTAAGCAAAACAAATTTAAAGCTAAACATTTTTGGAACTTGAAAATAAACTCAATTCTATAACTTAAAATAAAAAATCACAAATTTTTTATTTGCATATCCTAAACTGTTATTAAGCGCTTTTTTATTCGCATTTAAAAATTCACTACGGGGGCAAGTAAATATTCGTATGTATATAAATAATTGTATTGGGGTTGTATTACAATTCTGGACAAGTATGTGCAAGATTTTGCTAATAAGCATTTACATATTTTATGCCAATTTCATTTGTGGCCATGGTCTCTCTTTTACTCTTCTTTTTTTGGTTGTTTGGTATTCAATTTGTTAAAGAAAACACTGTGTTACAAAAAAAATATTATTGATTCTCATTTGGCGGTTCTGTTTTGTTGAAGTCAACGGACTATATACCACTAACTTTTATCTATAACCTCATTCGTTCTTTTTTTTTTAGTGAAATAAGAACACAGATTTTTTTCTTTTTAGAAAATCGACTTGAAATGAGTTTTAAGTTAAAAAAAACGCACTTTTTCCAGCTCTAAACTAACGGTTAGACAAAAAAGAGGAACACACAAATAAGGAAGTTATATACATTAGACTGTCCCAAGCTTGTATGGGGAATTTTTTTTTTCGAATTCAGATATGAGTACCCTCCAAATTTTTTCCTTTTGATCCGAATAACCGAAATATGAAATATTATTGTTATCGGATAACGTTTACCAGTGTCGACTTGAAGTCAAAGTTTGAGATAAAGGCCAGTGTGAAAGCCATAGAATAATCTTGGAATTTAAAACCATCTTTTAATTTTACTTGTGTAATACACATTTATTTATTAAAAATATGCTAATATTCAGTGTTTTCTGAATCCTCTAACCACGCCCCCTACATCCCCCCCCCATGCTGGTACTGTACTGTTGCCCTGCCACAAGTCCTAAGTTCCTGCCTAAGACCATCTGGACATGGTAAGTGATATAATGTAGACAAAAAAATATATATATATATATAAATATATATATTAATTTTAAAGTTTTAGATTTTATTATCTATATTCATTAAATTTTCTTTTTAAAGTTTGTTTATTACAGTCCGGATACATCTGTCTGTGTTCTTGTACACAACGTAGTAAATATTGCTTTTGCTCCTCTTCAGCTGTAATTAAGCCATGAAAATCCTTTACTAACTTAACCGCTCTTTCAGCAGTATCATTAACCGCTCTCAGTGCATTAACTTTCTCTTTACTTTGTTGAAATGATGCATTAGTTTGCCACGTAGTGGGACATTCGCTTAGAAAACTGTCGTCGATTTTAAGCCGATTAAATAAGGATTTGCTTTTAAATGAAATAAAGTCTTCTATATTTTTGTCTAAAAATAAAAAGGGAAAACTGTTATCAATTGTATATTGAAGTATTTATTGAAAGAAATGAAATCTATTATTAGTATATGCAAGACTAACCGTAAAGTGAGCCGCAAAGTTCTTCTTTCGATGGGATGTAGCGTTTACCTGTTGCTAACGGAATTTCATTCCTTAAGTTAGCCACCATTTTCGCTTTAGTTTTTTGATCTACATCATCGTCAAATAGAGACAACATACGTACTTCATCTGTCAAGTAGCATAAATGCTGGCAAAACTTTTGCAACGTTGCATTTGTCAATTTTTTCATAAGCTTTCAAAGCCTTCAAAAAACACATATCTTGGTAAGGTGCTTTTACAGCTACACAGAGAAAACAGATTCGTGATCACAACCGAATTTGGCGCCAATCGAATTTGTCGGTTGCATGTACTATCACACAATTCGGTTCCAATTACTGAAAATTTCGTTACTTAGCATAATAGGTTTGATAGCAACATTTGAATTTTAGTACACTATCAATCATAACAACAGATATTGTTAGTTGTTAGTATGATTATTAGAAACAAAATTGTGCTTATACCCGAATAAATGATAGGTGCAACTGAATTAACACATAATTGGTGTTCATAACAAGAGATTTGATTGTCGTTATCAATTTATTTTTTTTAACCGGTCAAAAGTAGCCCATAAGGGGCAAGGACTTGTCCAAAGGTAATCTCAATGAATGGAAAAATGGGTTATTTTACAGTACGATGTCCTAGGGCAGGACCATATAACCCAGCTTGCATTACAAAGGGGAAGTCTTAAAACTACTCCATGGTATACACCAGAGGATTAGTTTTGAAATCGTGTCAAAACGAATACATGTCGTTAAACAACGAAGACATGTCGTTTCACTGCAAACTTTTTTTAATAATGACATGGTTCATACTTGCACTACATTGGACCAGTCCAGGATCAAAATGGATCAAGAAGTCCAATATAATTTGCAGGGTATAAAAAATAATACATACATTCATACATACATATGTATGTACGTGTATATGTTCATACCAATAAGAAAATGTTAATTACTTACCCCTATTTATTAAGTTTTTCACATTTTCCATTTTTGGTCGCAAATATATTTTTTAAATATAATATTTAAAATTAATTTAATCTATCAAATGTTTTGACAGAAAATTTAGTAATTATAATAATTATATTTTCTTTTGTTGTACTCGAATTGAATCTGTTCCAACAATCAATAATTAGCTGCAATAAATGACTAATCATTTATATTACAAAATTTATTGACGAAAGCAAATTATTGATTGCAATGACCAATATTCAGTATTGCCCTATATTAAATTCGGTTGTGATTCTAACCATTTGTACTAATTTTTAGAACTTAAATAAATTAGTTATCATAACTAATAAAAGAATTGAAGGAATCATATTTCAGTTGGAACATCATTTTTATAATTAAGAGAATTAAAAATCAGTTAGAACTATACATTTTTAATAGTTGCAATAATAAATCATGTTACTTGATCAATATTTTATTACTGCAACCGTTTCCCAACCAATCTGTTTTCTGTGTGTAAAATACATTTTACCCAAGGTTTGACGTATGTTGTTGCGATGAAAAGGCAGACATCTAACAAAGCCTCCTTATCTCGCTTTGATATTTTAAACTGAGAGCTAAGTAATACTATTTTTAATGAATAAATTGCCCTTGCCATCCATCGAGCTTGGTGCATGGCGCCAGGGGGCCGAATTTTAAATTTTTTTTGTGTATCTCCACCAAGAAATATTATTGACAGCTCTATCAGTTCCCGATAGTCACCTCTAGCGATGTCTTTAGTCAATTCAGATTGGTAATACTGTATCAGTTTGTTAACTTCTGAAACATTTAGACATGATAGCTTTTCTGTATAGCTTTGAATATTTCTGCAATCGACATTTTTCAAATTTTCTCGAAAGTTTTTAAACAGTGGAATATCAGGTCTTAGGCAGGAACTTAGGACTTGTGGCAGGGCAACAGTACAGTACCAGCATGGGGGGATGTAGGGGGCGTGGTTAGAGGATTCAGAAAACACTGAATATTAGCATATTTTTAATAAATAAATGTGTATTACACAAGTAAAATTAAAAGATGGTTTTAAATTCCAAGATTATTCTATGGCTTTCACACTGGCCTTTATCTCAAACTTTGACTTCAAGTCGACACTGGTAAACGTTATCCGATCACAATAATATTTCATATTTCGGTTATTCGGATCAAAAGGAAAAAAATTTGGAGGGTACTCATATCTGAATTCGAAAAAAAAAATTCCTGTCCGAAAACGTGCAGTATTACCTATTCAATACGATCACAAATTTTATTTAAAAATCAGTTAAGAATTACAACCCAATTTTTTCTCAATTTTGAAAATGGCATATTTTCCGAACCAGGCAACTTAATACCCAGTAAAAACTTCGCCTACAAAATAATGAATTTTACATGAGATGTCCCAAAATGAACGCATTTAAATGTAAGTCATTATTTTTTTTATATACATATAACCAGAAAAAAGTAGTTGTACAAGTTGTTATAGATGTAGGTATAGAACAAAGCTACTAAATAATGAGTTTAAGAAGATTTTCATTTTTAAAAAGTTTTTACTGCCCAGTAAAAACTTCGCCAACAAAATAATGTGTTGGGTAATCAGAAAAACAATAAAGCATTACTTACAACTCTACTGAAAGAACCAATGAATTTTACAAGGCATGTCCTAAAATTAACGCATTTTAAAGTAAGCCATTATTTTTTTACTTAGACACATCCAGAAAAAAGTAGTTATAGAAGTTGTTATAGAAGTAGTTATAGAAGAAAGCTACTTAATAATAAGTGCAAGAAGCTATTCATTTTGAAAAAGTAGGCGAAGTTTTAACTGGGTGGGTAATATATAAATTTTATTTTTAAATACACCGCTTTTCCGAAAAAGAAAACTAAGTAAGTAATAGCGTTTCTGACATTGTCCTAATTTGGATCCCTAAGCATAGGGACATTCACGGCATAGGGACCATTACGGTAATGAAAGGCGGATGGGCTGGCCAAGACTGGAGCCGCTCTTGATATTTCAGTGTGTGCTAGTGGCAACACCCCTGGGAACTATAAGAAACGAAAGCTTCAGACACTTTCTATTTATGTATGGCTGCCGATAAATGGAAGAAACTGGATGGCTGCAGGGCTACCAAAGTAACGTGGCCCACAAACGACATAGGTCGCTCTAAGCGACTTCTCAACTTCAGTCGCAGAGAGATGTCGTACTTACTGGTCACTGGACAATCGGTATGCACGCTATGAGATTAGGTCTCCCTTTAAATAGATGCTGCAGGGAATCTGGAACTGAGGAGCCAGTATTTCACTACTATGTGATTGACTAGCATTCAATAAACACCACATGGATTATTTGGGAATAACCTTCTACCAGGACCCTCTGAGATATCGCGGGTGAAACTCGACAACTTGCTGAAATATCTTAACTCAACGGGCGGGTTTTAGCCACCTAAGTTTTGCCCTGGGTAAAGCTTAAGCCGGGGTTTATATTCTTGTCGAGTTGTGTGGTGTAAAAACGGATTCAATGTCGACTCTACTTGCAGCACGCCTAGTTCTGGGTGTGCTACCACATTAACCAACCAACCAAGTAAGTAATAAAAAGTGTTGCGACTTTACCCTTTTGCTTGTGTAATACACAATGTGTTTTGTTTGTTTCTTTTTTACAACTCAGTAGAACTTTCGTACGTGTATTGGTAAAGGCAGTTTCTGTTTCCTGTTATCACAACCTTAAACGTAACTGATCAATAATCGATTAAATTTGGTAAGTATATAAATCTGGCTTTTTAAATTAAGGCTATAGCATTTTGGTCTACTGTTTAACTAAAAATAAATTAGGAAAAACGCGTTTTTTTAACCGTTAAAAAAGCATTAATGAAGCAAAACTATTATGTCAAAGAAAGAATGTTTAAAAGCAATTAAAATTAACAAGCTAATATAAGTTTTGGAATCTGTTATTATAAATAGTTTCGAAATCAATGGACATCAACAAAGCAGAATCGCTATATAAGAACCAGTGCATATTTTTTCCTTTACTTTTGTGTCACAGTGTAATTTAAATATTTTTTTTGTCGGTTCCTTTTATTTATTGTATTTCATTTCATAAATTTTTTCATATTTTTTCTCTAACAACCTCAGGGAATTTAAAAAGGATCTAACGTTTAGTAGGAAATAATTGGATACATTTTGATCCAAGGCAGGGATAAAAAAGCAAAAAACTTTACACACATTTCAATTAGGTATTTATAAATGGAAATTCCATAAATATTAAAAAAATGCCCAGTTTAATCTCTACAAATTGCATTTAAGAAATTTTAATACTAATAAACGGAAATTTTGTTCTACTCAATATTGAAACAATTTTCATTTAATTTTACATATTACCAAAAATGTTTGTTTTGTTTTGTTAAATAAGATTTTTTTTTGATTTATTTTTTTCTTTTTTAATAAAAAAGGCAATTTTATTATGCAAACAACTTTTGTGTTGTTCTAAGTCAAATAAGAATTTTGATTATATAATATTAAAAATTATATATGTGTACCTACTTGTTAAAATGATATTCACTTTTAATACTTTTACGGGGTAAGAAAGAAACAAACAGCATTTTTTTAAATTATAAATCTTATTTGATGCCCTATGCTCCAGTCTGAGTTTAAGGAATAAACATATACATATAAATCTTAATTTTACTTAAGTTTTAAAATTTAAAACAAATTTTCATTCATTCAAGTAACAGAAATTTAAAAGTGGCTTGAAGACTCTATTAGTATGACGCAGAGTACCGAAACGCTCGCTAATTTTTCAATCATGAGCGAGCGTGAAAAATTTTAAATTGTACTGCTTCTTCTCATACATGAGGTTGAGGAAAAAAAATATCAAAAAATTCATATATGAATTTGTCAGATATGAAAAATTTAAAAAAATTCACATTCAAATGACCATTAACAGAGGGAAAATGAAGCAGCAAAGAGGACTTATAGAAGCCCTTTTTACTGATATTAAGTTTCCAGTCGCATTCCAACTGTATTTATAATTTACACAATATATCATTGGATACCAAAGCCTGGGTTTCTTGCATCTACTTTAAAGGCTTTCTAAAAATAATTAATAATAAAGCTTTATCCCAGTGTAATTGTTGTTGCTAATAACGCAAAGTGAGTAAATTAACAACTAAACTTGCTACACATTCCAACATTACTGCTAATAAAACTATTTCGACAGGCCTTATCTCAGAAAAGTTAATTGGAATTTGTAAAATATTTCAAAAAATCCATTCTAAAACCCCTTTCGAAGAAGAAGCGGAATAAGTAAAAGTTTATTGAAAGTCTAGTTGTAAACCTTCTTTAAGGCCTGAAAAGCCAAAGCGTTTGCAATTTTTCCTGCAATGCAGCACGATAGCCTGTCTGTGCTTTGTAAAATTATTTGTTGGCTGGTAAACTAAAATGTGTTTTGATTTTGTAAAAAAAATTGTTGATGCCTCTAAAAGCCCTGCAAATAATAGGACCAGTCCAAACACGCGTGTAAAGAGTAGTCCACAAGGGACCAGGACTAGTCCACAAGTAACCCAAACGTATGGAAAAAACCTGGTCTATTTAACATTACAATGTCCTAGGAGAGGACCATATAACCCACCTTTGGACCACTAAGGAGTAGTTTTAAAACTACTCCATGGTATATAACCCACCTTTGGACCAGTAAGGAGTAGTTTTAAAACTACTCCATGGTATACTCAAGAGGATTAGTTTTGAAGTCGTTTAAACACGAAAGCATGTCGTTAAAAAACGAAGACATGTCGTCTCACTACAAACACTTTTTAACAATGGCATGGTCCATGCTTGCATTACATCGGACTAGTCCATGGAGTAGTCCATTTTATCAAAATGGGTCAGGTGGTCCAATTTTATTTGCAGGGAGGGTCTGTTTTTTTTTTCCTTTAATAGACATAAAGGCAAAAAAATATTGAAAAAAAAATTACTACCTGCAAGAATTGAAGACATGTATTTGGTCTCGTGAAAAAAATTTTGTTTGTTGTCCAAGCGCAACGGTATTGAAAACACTACATTGAATTTACAAAAACTGGCATAATTTGGCGCGAAACAATAAAATTGCATTAATGCAACAATAAAACAAATTTTCTTACCCATCAATCATACTTACTGTCGCTTTGCTTGTGGCGAAACAAGACTTTGTTAGTGTTTTCCAAATAACTTTACCTACGTAATAGGGCCCATACACAATACCATCATGATTGTACAATCAAGTGATTGTGCAATTAAGCTTGAAGCACACAACACACCAGCATGCTGGTACAAAATTCATTTTTTACCAAAAATTGTGTGGAAAATGTTGTAATGAATAACAATAAAATTTGTGCTGCTGTTATTATTGCTATTATCCTAAAACGAAAACGAATAAGGAGTAAAAAAAACGTGTTTTAATTTAAATTTTGTTTTAAATTTTGTATTTTTTGATGTTTATGCCTTAACGATTTAACATTTATGAGCTAACTTTACAGCACACGATACAATCATGCTGGTACAATCAAATAAATATCAAACTATTTTTGATAAAGCACCATCAGCTGGTACAATCACACCACAAGCTCATACACGGTCCATCAGCTGGCACAATCACTTGATTGTACAATCATGATGGTGTTGTGTATGGGCCCTATAAGAGAAGTGTTTTCAGTAATAAAAACCCATCGTCGCGATTGGAACAGAAACCAAAATATTTTTACAAACACAAAATACCAACAACTTCTTGTGTCTATTTTTTTTTTCTCAATAATTTCTGCATAAAGGTACGTCTTTTTAACGAAAGAAGAAGTGACCTTTTTTAAAGGCACCAAAGAATTGTTTACACAAAAAAAAACATATCGTCAGCTTATTTATATCCAAACATTATTAGAAAATTTGAAATTGATTTGTTTTGTTGGTTACGATTCACATTACATATATTTTTTTAAAATTTTAAACTGCTACCTAAAAAAATATCAAAGAAATTTACAAAATTAAAAATTACTTTTCATCAAAAATACAATTTTTTTTTAACAACATAATGTTTAATCACACTCAAGAAAAAAATTAGCAGAGTTTTTAAACTACTTATCTATATATATAAAATTGGATGTGTGTATGTATGTATGTAACGTATGGACTCCAAAACGGCTGGGCCGATTTTGATGAAATTTTCAGGGAATCTTCAGAATATTCAGGCGGGTGACATAGGGAAGTCTGATTTTTGATTTTCGGTCTGGGGGCGGAGGGGCGTGGCAAAAACCATAACTTGAGAACGGCTTGACCGATTTGAACGATTTTTTCTTTAAAATGATCGCCATGGTCCAGCTTAGGTTTTTACGGAAATAAAATTTTGCCTCGCCCACTTTTACGCCCACTTTTTTTGATTTACCTAATATCAGAAAACGGCTCCATCGAGTTGACTAATTGTTCTTTCAAATGTTCGTATTAATCAACTTTAAGTTTTCATCGAAAGAAAAATTTACCACGCCTACTTTTACGCCCACTTTTTCTATTAAGCGCATAAGTTGAGAAAGCTTGACCGATTCAAACGATTTTTTCTTCAAAATGATTGCCATGGTCCAACTTAGGTTTTTACGGAAAGAAAATTTTGCCCCGCCCACTTTTTTCGATTTACCTAAAATCAAAAAACGGCTTCATCGATTTGACTAATTTTTCTTTTAAATGTTCGTATTAATCCCTTTTACGTTTTCATCGAAAGAAAAATGTATCACGCCTACTTTTACGCCCACTTTTTCTATTAAGCGCATTACTTGAGAACGGCTTGACCGATTTGGACGATTTTCTCTTTAAAATTATCGCCATGTTCTAACTTAGGTTTGGCGGAAAGAAAATGTTGCCCCGCCCACTGTTACGCCCACTTTTTTTGAATCACCTAAAATCAGAAAACGGCTCCATCGAGTTGAATAATTGTTCTTTCAAATGTTCGTATTAATCAACTTTAAGTTTTCATCGAAAGAAAAATTTACCACGCCTACTTTTACGCCCACTTTTTCTATTAAGCGCATAAGTTGAGAACGGCTTGACCGATTCAAACGATTTTTTCTTTAAAATGATTGCCATGGTCCAACTTAGGTTTTTACGGAAAGAAAATTTTGCCCCGCCCACTTTTTTCGATTTACCTAAAATCAAAAAACGGCTCCTTCGATTTGACTAATTTTTCTTTTAAATGTTCGTATTATTCCATTTTACGTTTTCATTGAAAGAAAAATGTATCACGCCTACTTCTACGCCCACTTTTTCTATTAAGCGCATAACTTGAGAACGGCTTGACCGATTTAGGTTTTTACGGAAGGAAAATTTTAAAGGCTGTAAATTTCGTTTACAGCTCAACTTAAATCGTCTGGTAATACAACACTAATGTTTGCTTGGGGCCAGCAACGCGGACCGGGTCAGCTAGTAAGTAATAAAATGATTAAAAAAATTATCATATATATACATATATCCTATTTTTCCGGTAATTTAACACAAATATTTAATTATTTAATATTTTAAATGTTTGCTTCACTTAATACTAATATACTTTCGTTGATGATACCTACGTCTTTTTGTTTCTGAAAATTACAAATTTATATAATGCTACATGCACAACTTGAAAAATAATAATAAATTCAATATTTTTTCCATTTTTAGCTGAAATATTTAAAATTGCTTATAACTCCCATAAACATTTTACAAAGTTTTCTGCTTTGCATGTAAAATTATGAAATGTCATGTTACAATATTCTGCATTTAAGATGACGGAGGATATGTGCAGTTCTTTTAATGTTTTTTCAATAATGTTTTCTTACAAAAAATCCAACAGACACTTTGGCTGGTTGCCTTTACCAAAAATATTTTACACAAACAAATACACACAGTCATTTCGAGCTGTGGTCATGCAAACTGTCAAGCAACAACAACATTACTAGTGAGGATCGTTTCTAAAACTTTTTTTTTCCTCATTTTTCATGACTGAAGAAAGGCAAAAATGGATTTTTCCTCAAAAATATAAATGAATTTGGCGAAATATTAACAATTAATTCATGACTGTGAAAAAAGTTACATATTTTACATTTTTCATTTATGAAAAAAATTCAAGAATGGTTGAATATGAGCGATCACATTTGAATTTCTCTGAACTCTGGTATGATGACATGTCCAAAACTCAAATAAATTCAAAATGTAGTATAAAACAACTTTTTAAGATGTGGAAAAAATACATAAAAACTTCGACAGCTGTACGGCATTTACCAATATCTTGAAAACTTTCTTTATAAGAGTTGTATTTTTGCAAAAGCACAAGATGAAAATCAGGGATGGAAAATTTACATTTTTCTTAGTCATCGTCCAGACTTGCAGTCTGCCGCTATTGCTAATTAACAATGGCAATTTAGCTATTTTTTGGTCGATCTAACGTTGTTATCGCTATTTTTAGTTATAATTTCTGGGTTTTATTAAACATAAATGGTATCATTACTGTTCGTGACACAATGTTGACGCTCTTGCTTTGGTATGGCATATCAGCGTAAAAGCTAAGCGAAAGAAAACGTTCCGCCTTCCGCTCTTGTTAAGATATGACTGTTAAATATTCAAAGAAAATGTAATGTTTTATTCAGACTTTGGAGACGGAAAAATCGGCATATTGCCAATTTCGGAACAAAAATCGTCAAATCCGGCAGCACTGAAGTATGAAATAAAAATGTAATATTGATAAATGTTAAACGTTGAAATTGGACTTAAATTTTTTTTTTTTTTTAATGTATCTTTTTGGGAAAAAGTGTATCTTTTTGGCTAAAATGTATGTTTCTCGAAATTCCAGTGGCAACACTGGTTTTTAGTAGAAACAAAAAACAATAAATATACAAGAACAAATACAGCAAGAGATTTTTTGAGTTTTTAAACACGAATAAAGTAAAACACAACAGAGATTATGATGTAAATACCAAGCGAATGTTTGGAAGTATGTGTGAATGCAAGACGAACAAAAGAACCCAGCGGGAAAAAGAAGGAGTACGGAGGCCTTCTAGAAGGGCTTTGTACCCCTTCTTTTGGATAAACAAGGCATTCTCGCTCCATTCCATACGCATATCTTTTTTACACGCGTTGTCATTGCGGAGAAGGCCTTACGCTTTCCTTTCTTTCACCAGGACTTCTTAAAGGCATTCAAATAAATGGCTCTTAGAAAGCTTTCCAGAGAATGACTGTCAAAAAGCCTTAGAAAAAAGGTTATATTGAAGGGTTTTTAAGAAAGGTACGTTAAAAGGCCTTTCAATTAATGGCTCTTACAAGGCCTTTCAGACCATCCTTCTACAAATTCCTTTGATTAAAGATCATATTGAAGGTCTATCAGTCTAAAACATTAAGGAATATTTCCTTACAAATTAAATTAGAAGACTGAAAAGGTTTCATGTACACAGTATTAGATCTCCAATATAGAAAATGTATACCTAGTTTACAAACGTATGTTTATATTTTTTATTAAACTTATTGTAGTTTAATAAAACATGTGATACCTATTTTTTTATTGAAATAATTAAATTTGCTAAATATTGTAAAATAGATTGCAAATAAAAGTTTATAATAAAATAAAACTTTTGAGCACAAGTACTTTACCTATCTTCCTTAATGAACAAAACTCAACTAAATGCTAGGAACACAACTGGGACGAACGACGAATTTTTGGCCGCGAATATTCGTCGACAAAAATAAAACATATTTTTGTATATGAAAATACACAAAATTTCATACGCCGGCGAACGACGAACAAATCACTACCAGGTGACCATGTTGGATTTTAGTTTTCAAGTATTTTATTGTTTTTTATTATTTTATCGCATTTAAAATAAATATACAAAGTAGATAACTATAAGAATCATACATATATATTATTTATAAAGCACTTTTTTTTGTCGGTTGCAATTTGTATCTCCCATACCACCGCATCAAATTAAATGAATGATATCTCATTTTTAACACTAATGACGAAAAATAACTAGAAATTGAATAATTAATATTTTCATTAGTAAAATTAGTAAGTAAAATTTCTATTAATTATTTTCATTTTATGTTACAAAAATGACAACTAACGGTGCGAAATATTCGCACGGGTCATCTAATAGTTTTTAATTGTGTTTTTTTAATGTTTGTGTTTTTTAAGTAAATTTTTTTTCATATGGTCACACTATTTCTCTCTCTTTGCACAAACAGCAAACAACTTTCTCAATTAGTTAATCGTCGTTATTGTGTTTCATACAGTGTTGCCACTTTGTGGGTAATTACCCGAATTTGGTATAATTTTTACGGCAGTGGGTAGAGCGTGGGTAATTTCTCTTAGGTATAATTTGAAATATTTACTTCAGATGCCCAAAAAAATCAAAATTTGATTTCAGTGATGACATTTATTTCTTTTAAATATTGTTGCTAAGAAATGCACAGCCTTCTGAACCAAATTCTTTGTTTCTTTTTAAGAAACGACTTCAATTATTAAACATACATATATTTTCAAATGTTTGGTAATAAATGTCGCAAGATGGCCCCTTAGATTTGGATAAAGATGCCTATCATAGTGATTTAGAACCTGAAGTTTTTTGAAAAAAGTTATTCAAACTAAACACTTGCCAGGGGGAAGATATGTTTCCAATATTGCAACATATAATTAATTTTATTAATTTTAAGACCATGAAACTTAATCGCAGATTGATATACGGCATTACCATTACCTGTCCTTGACGAAACGCATTACAATTTTTCGAATAAAATGAACAATGTTGACCTCCAACACACCGATTGTTGCGGGCTTATCAGCATTAACCACTGACTTTACAACCCTACGGAAAACAATCAATAAGTGTCACATCGCACGGCCTTGAATTCTAATTGACAGATTATTTTCTCGAAATCAACACATCGCCTTCATTTGTGAAATAAAGTTACGTCATTTAATTCATGAAGTCACCTTTAAGTTGCGAAAAACGATGGCTGATTTTCAAAGTATATTTGGATAATTTGGTGGCGTTGTTCAAGCATGAATCTAGTCATGATGATATGCCTGATAAAAAAGTGAAAACAGTATGACAGTTCGTTTGACAGCTAACCTTTCGTAAGCTCTATGGGTCTAAAAAGCATCCATGATAAAGCAATGGCAAGGAACATTTTAAACCTTCCCAAGATATATCAACCAAATATGGAAGTTAAACTCATTATTTTAGCAGTTTTACTTTATGTTTTATTAATTTTTTTTTGAGTCTTTAATGTTATTTTTTGTTAATTTAAATAAAACTAACAGTTTGACTAATATTGATCTTGTTTTAATGAGTTTGTTGTGTTTTTGCTTCTTTGTAAATGTATTTTTATTAAATAAAACTTAAATTTTATATCAGGTGTAATTTCATTTAAATCGGGTAATTTTGCTTCATCTCAAGTGTAATTTTGAATCTTGCTGGTGGTAACACTGGTTTCATACGACGAATTTACTCAGCGAATTTTTACTAAAAAATTTGTCGTGTGGGGCGAAATTCGTCGTTCGTCCCAGTTGTGTTTCTAGCAAAAATGATTTACATACATTATTGTTTTTATTTTGTATTTTAATATGCACCTACTTTGTTTTTATAAAGGGATCTGAATTCTTTCGCTTTGGCGAAAAAAACAAAACAAAAAATTTTACTCTAAGACAACAACAAAGTTTATAAGGAAAAAACAATTTCAAAAAAATTTTTACAGACTTTGTTGTTGTCTTCAAGTAACTTGCCGAGTGTGAAAGGGGGCTTACTCGTTCTTTTCTCGCTTCCCATAGAGGCGAGTGTGGACCCCTTCTTTTGCAGTTACGTAAGAATAGTAATTAAATCAAAAAAATTTTTAAGCAGGCCTTTAAAAAGGCCTGAAGTAAGAAGGTTTTCTGAGTTTTCCCGCTGGGAAGTTTAAAAAAGCAATTCTCACATGTACAAACCCTGCAAATAATAGGAACAGTCCAAACACGCGTGTAAAGAGTAGTCCACAAGGGACCAGGACTAGTCCAAAAGTAACCCAAACGTATGGAAAAAACCTGGTCTATTTAACATTACGATGTCCTAGGAGAGGACCATATAACCCACCTTTGGACCACTAAGGAGTAGTTTTAAAACTACTCCATGGTGTACACAAGAGGATTAGTTTTGAAGTCGTTTAAAAACGAAAGTATGTCGTTAAAAAACGAAGAAATGTCGTCTCACTACAAACACTTTTTAACATTGACATGGTCCATGCTTGCATTACATCGGACCAGTCCATGGAGTAGTCCATTTTATCAAAATGGATCAGGTGGCCCAATTTTATTTGCAGGGAATGTCAAAAAAGAAAAATTTATTATCTCATGTGCAGTGCTGCCACAACCAATACAATTTTTACAACCAACATTTTTGAAAAAGTTACCAAATGTAAAAAAATATAACCAAATTTAAAATGGCTTTTATTATATTAGAAAATCTTTAAAATTTATTTCAAGTTGCATTGCAAAGGTTATTTGCACGTTTTAGTAAAATAATAATTATAAGTCAAGAAAACAAAACAAGAAATGTAGTTATTTTACATATTAAAATAATAACGAGAAACTTAATTAAAAGTTTTTATTTATTTAAGACTTTTTTCGTAAAAAAATTTTTTTATTTGACAAGAGTTAAACCTGTAAACTTTCCATACAAAGTTCAGTATATTGAAAGTTAATAAGCTGAATATTTTTTAATATGCCAGTTATAAATAACAAAAATGGAAAATTGTTTTCGGCTTTTTAGCTGTTATTGGCAGGACTGTCAAAGTTGGCGATTTTTTAATCCTTTTTTTCGATGCAAATTTACGTTTGGCGATATGGTAATTATTTTGGCGAACTTCAAAACGATTGGCAATATGCGAAATGCAGTTTATATAAATTTTTTCTAATTTACATATATCTTAAATATTGTAAAACTCTTTTCGCTTGCTTGTAAATTTTATTTCAAATTTATAGTTCTTAATATAAATAAATGTTTAACAAATTGCTCTATTTGATATATTTTGTGAATCATTGTAAAATATTATGGCGAATATAAACAAATCCGCCTTTCGTAACGTACATTTAATGGAGAAAAAGTATATGACTGACAGTCAAAAGTTTTTTTTTTTATCAAATAATTATCTTAAAACACATTAAAGTTATAAACAGTAAAATTTCCAATTCAAATTTCTTAAGCTTACAGCCATTTCTTAAAGAAAATTCCACAAATTTTAAAATTATGTTGATAAAGCAATGTAATTTTGAATGATCTTTTAAATTCCTTTGTGTATTTCCAAATATGTATATAAATATATACTTCTGAAAATAACCTAAATTCAGTACATTAAACTTATTTTCGAGTCGCATGATTTTATGCACTTCCTACTTTAAGTTCTTAATTATCTTTACTACTCTTAAAATCAAGAAAATTACGCTCATTTAAAAAAACATAATTGAAAATCTCTATTGATTTAAACTTCATTCCGATTTCAGAACATGGCATTTTTAATCTAAAAATCACAAATGGCAATATTTTCTTAGCAAAAGTCTTTAAAAAGTTATTTGGTTGCTGTTTTGTAAGGGGTTTTTTGTTTTCGATAAATTATAAAAAACTTCCGTTCATTGGCAACAAATAATTAAAAAATCGTAGTACAAATTATTCGAGCTCGTAAATAATTGTATCAAGAAAGACATATTCGTACTATTATTATTTTAGAAAAAAATAACCAAAATGAAAAAAATATTCACATCTCCACATTGAACAAAAATATAACCAATTTTGGTTAGAAATAACCAAAAACGGCAGCTCTGCTCACGTGTTTTATAAAAACAAAAAACGATGAAAATACTTTTATACAGGAATAAATATAGCAAAAGTTTTTTTTCTGTTTTTAAACACGAATAAAAAAGCACACAACAGTGTATAAAATTTTTTTGTCGTGACCATGAGTGACTACCCTGCAAATAATAGGACCAGTCCAAACACGCGTGTAAAGAGTAGCCCACAAGGGACCAGGACTAGTCCAAAAGTAACCCAAACGTATGGAAAAAACATGGTCTATTTAACATTACGATGTCCTAGGGGAGGACCATATAACCCACCTTTGGACTACTTAGGAGTAGTTTTAAGACTACTCCATGGTATACACAAGAGGGTTAGTTTTGAAGTCGTTTAAAAACGAAAGCACTTCGTTAAGAAACGAAGACATGTCGTCTCAATACAAACACTTTTTAACAATGACATGGTCCATGCTTGCATTACATCGGACCAGTCCATGGAGTAGTCCATTTTATCAAAATGGATCAGGTGGTCCAATTTTATTTGCAGGGTAGTGAATGAATATTCGGAACTCTGTTGGCATGTCCGAAGTATAAATTAAGTATAATAGAGGGCCCAGGATGCTGCCTTGTGGAACTATAGCGCCAATGGGCTGAGGTGAACTTAAGAAATTTCTTCTTTAATAATAAATTGACGACCGACTAAGTAGCTTTCTAGCAGCTTGTGTGTGTTTGCTGGTAAATTTTGCTTCAATTTATGTAATAAGCCTTCATGCCAGACTTTATCAAAAGCTTGCTGAGCAATATTTCTTTTCTTCAAATGCTTTTCTTATGACATTTACTATTCGATAAATCTGTTCGATTGTGCTGTATTTTTTTCTAAATCTAAACTGATGGTTTGGAACACATCTATTTTTACTTAAAATCCGTGTTAATTTCGAAACTAATAATTTCTCAAACAGCTTTGACATATTTGATAATAAGCTAATAGGCCTATATGACTCAACTTTTGTATGATCTTTACCTGGCTTTGGTATCATGGTAACTAAGGAAACCTTCCATTTTTGAGGATAGTATTCAAGGCGTAAAATAGCATTAAAAATAAAAACAATAATTTTCTTTGCTATGTGAGGTAGCTCCAAAAGCATTTTATTACTGATTTTATCAATACCAGGTGTCTTCTTAGTGTTTAAGTCACAAATAGCCTTTTCGATTTCTCTTACCTCAAATCTGAGGGGAATAGCTGATCTAGCAGCAACAGGTGGTAACTCGACCGCAATATTGTGAGATATATTTGGTGTAAATACGTTTTTCAAGTGACTAACAAACAGATTTTCTTTTTCAATATCGTTTCTTGCCCAACTACCATTCAATTTTCTTAATGGTGGCTTAGATATAACTGGCCTTTTTAGATTTCTAGCTGCACACCATAATGAGTAGTTAGATTGTGGAGTTGCATCAAGTTCCTTAAGATATTTTTCTAGAGAAGCCGTTTTCTGAGTCTGCAGTAACTTTCTTAGGCTTTTTGTGCACTCTATTAATAAATTCTTAAGTTGCGGGGATCTGTACAGTTGCCACTCTCTTCGAACTCTCCTTTTTTCAGTCAAGAGCCGCTCGACATCTGAAGAATATTTATTTTTAATTTTTTTTGGGGTAACGCTGGAATGTTGAACAGCTAGTTTAAGATAACTTTCAAAGTTAACAGCAGAGAGATCCACATTCTCCGGTGTACTGAGCGGAATATTTTCTGTGCAATGGGTACTGAGATATTTTTTATATTTTAACCAATTAATTTGCGTAGCTTTCGGCGCTAAGTAACCAGTCGGAGGTAAAATTCTATTGGGGTTCATTATAGTAACAATTGTAGGTGTGTGGCCGGATGATAATTCTAAGGAAGCATCAACATGAATCGTTTCTGTGGGGATGTTTTTAACCACGCCAAAGTCGGAGTCATCTTGCCTTCGTTGCTTTTGAAAAATTGCTATCAGCTTCAGTCGTGTAGTAACAGCACAAAGCAGAAATCCTCCCTTAGGCCAAACACTCTCACAAGTGGCAAAAACAGCTCTTTTGTGGAATTTTCAGCGTATCGCTTCCCGCGTATCCTTTCACCGGAAAAGAGAAATAACAAAAACAACTGCTAATTAATATTACATAAATACGACTGCGATAAAAATTATTTTTTTGTGTTTTTGATTTTTTTATATGCCACTTTATTTGCTAAATCTTATGCTACTTTATTGCTATATTTATACTTCTATGCTAGATTTACTGCTGTTTTTGATAGTTCTATGCTGCTATAATTTGGGGTATATAGACATATTAAAAGGGCCGTCATAGGTCCTCAAAATAGGCACCTCGGGTTTTACAAAAATTAAAAAAAAAAACGGAATTCTTAAATTTAGCCCGATTTGAAAAATATTTTTATACATAATTTTACGACATTCAGTCCACTTGCAAACACCGCTTAGTTAAAATAAAAATTTTGTAAAAGCCGACATTTTATTTGAAGCCGTATTATGGACGCCTCTAAACATGTTTTGGTTAAACTTGACAATAATTTGCATGCCCCTTATAATTGTGACTTTAACGCCCAAATAGGAAAAGACGAATTTATTGCTGGAAAAGTAGCCGGAAAATACTAACTTCACACAAATACTTATAATATGGGATGACGGCTAAGTAACCTTGCATCTGCCAACGGCATCTGCAAGCAGCATATCCTTTAAACATAAGAAAATTCACAAGCAGACATGGAAATGCCTGGACGTTGTTTCTATACTAAAATAGATCATATTGTAACCGATAAGAGACATACAACAGCATTAACTGTAAAAATAAAATCCGACGCAAAAAGAAAAATTGGAATACTGAGTCGATAATAGCAAATGAGGGGCTTAAAGCACAAGTGGTTTAAGTGCCTTTTTCCAAAATTGTGTTTACATATGGAATTATAGGTGAAGTTCGGAGAAGTTGTTCAGAGCACAAGAGGTGAATGTAGAATTCTCATCCGGACGCTAGATATTGTGAGCAATTCAAGCACTTGACATTAAAATACCTGCTTCGCTTGGAGCACAAGCAAACCAACTGCTATTGTCTTATTATTTAACATAAGTCACTTGAACCCCTTGTGCTTTAAGCCCCTCAAATGAAATAGTAAGTAAAATATACCAAGATGCTCTCGATCTTAAAATTGGTAACCTTACTGAAGAAGATGATTAATCTTAAAAATAAAATAACTTGAAAGGATGTAAGTATTAACGAAGTCTCAACTGATACAATAGAACTAAAGGTGTAATAAAGAACGTGTTCATACATTCACATCGCTTGTTTTTGTTTTCTTTTTATACCCTCCACCACAATTAGTTGTGAAGAGGGTATATTCAGTTTGTCATTCCGTGTGAAACTTTTTTACTATTCATCTCAGACCCTATAAAGTATATATATTTTGGGTCCTTGAGTAATTTTAAGTCGATTTAGCCATGTCCGTCTGTCTGTCCGTCTGTCCGTCTGTCCGTCTGTTGAAAACACGCTCACTTTCGAAAAACTCAAAAGAAATCAACAAACTTGGTGTCAAATTGCTTGTAGTTATCCTAAGCAGTTTGGGATTGAAATTCAGCAAAATCGGTGCAATAGGATCTGAGCTATGAATCAAAATGTGGAACCACCACCTAAAAAAAATTGATAATTTTGTTACAAAAACTAACATAAATGGTGGAAAAATGCACAGAATGATATAAGATTTCGCAACAATTCGTTTTATTCAACTGGAAATCACGCTGTGAAATTTCGTGAAGATCCGTCAATAATTCACCCTAGGCCCCATATAAGCCCTACTCCCGGAAAACAGTATATTAAGCCTAAAACCCTAACTAACAATGCTATCATTACAAATTTTGGCAAGTCACAGTTCCATAGGACTAGAAATTAAACTGTTAAGTTTCGTGAAGATCGGTCCATAATTTACCATAGGCCCCATATAAAACCTACTTCCGGAAAACAACTTAGTACGCCTAAAAACGTAAAAAATAATGCTATCATAACAAAATTTGGTACATCAAAGTTTTATAGAACTAAAAATAAATCTTTGAAATTTCGTGAAGATCGGTTCAGAATTAACCATAGGCCCCATATAAACTTTACTCCCGGAAAACAACTTAGTACTCCTAAAAACGTAAAAAATAATGCAATCATAACAAAATTTGGTACATCAAAGTTTTATTGGACAAGAAATAAAATTCTATTATTTCGTGAAGATCGGTCCATAACTTACCCTGGGCCCCATATAAACCTTACTCCCGGAAAACAGTTTAGTACGCCTAAATCCGTAGAAAATAATGCTATCATAACAAAATTTGGTACATCACAGTTTTATAGAACTGGGAAAAAGACTGTGAAATTTCGTGAAGATCGGTCCATAATTTACCCTAGGCCCCATATAAACCCTACTACCGGAAAACAGTTTAGTCGCCTAAATCCATAATTAATAACAAATCGTCACAGTTTAAGATAATAATACATCATACAGATATTACTCCTTAAACAAAAGAACTGTCGGTGGAGGGTATCAAAGATTCGGCACAGCCGAATATAGCACTCTAACTTGTTTTTTTTTTGTTAATTATTTACGCTGACTCAAAAATTTATTTATTTGCCCAATAATAAACACACACACACACACACACTTGCATAAAAACTTCCCTAACTTATGAGGAACTCGAAACATTAATCGTAGAAATCGAGGCAATACTGAATTCAAGGCCCATCTCTCCAATGTCAAACGATCCAAATGACATGGGCGCGCTGACCCCGGGACATTTTCTGATCGGTGAACCACTCACGGCCCAAGTTGACGCACAAGCAAGGCCAGCGGCGTCGAGCCTGGCCACTAGATGGAAACTAGTCTCCCAACTTAAGCATCATTTCTGGAGCGGATGGTCCCGAGACTATCTAAATGAATTACAGTATCGCAACAAATGGCAAGAGCAGTCGAAAAATCTTGAACCAGGATCCATTGTCATCATCAAAGAAGATAATGCTCCAGTAATGCAGTGGCCACTAGGGCGTGTCATAAAGACATACAGAGGAAAAGACAACATAGTTAGAGTTGCAAATGTAAAAACAGCCTCCGGTGTGCTCAAACGAGCCATCCACTATCTGGCACCACTGCAGAGACTCAAACAAGACACCACTAGCGAGGAACAACTAACCACGTCGCAGCCAGTTGTCACAGATGAGAAAGAGGAACAAGCTTCGCTAACTTCACAAGACGAGAGTCCAAGCAGGAAAAAAACGAAAGACAGTCACCTCCGGTGTAATGATGACCATGTTCGTTGCATTACTAGCTCTTCCACTAATCTGCAACGCGAATAAAATAGAAATAACTAAGTTTCAACCAAACATTGGCATGCATTTTGAAGGCATCGGCACAACAAGAATTTCACGGTCAGAATGGAAAATCATAACATATTATGAATTACAACCGTACTGGCGAGAAATGCAGACCTTCACAAATGGCACGGCATCCCTACAGCATCTATGTACCCTCGTATTTCAAAAAACAACATGTATAAACGTTCTCCAAAGTCTCAAATTTGGCTTCTCAAATCTTAAAGATGGAAACACTTTACTCAAGAACAAAAGAAATAAACGTGGTGCAGTAGATATCGTGGGAAATGTTGCCAACTCATTGTTTGGGGTACTGGATTCAACCTATGCTGAAACTTATCTAATGCAACTGTTAAAAAACCAGACCTCATTCATAGACTCAACCCTCAACATCTTTTAGCAAGATGAAACTCAGATCCAGAGCAAATTCGACAACCTCGACGAGCAAGTAAACAGAATTGACTCCAGGTTACGCGACAACGAACAACAAGAACATGAACTTAAGTTAATACAAAGTTTTGTTCTACTAGCTACACAATTGTCATTGATGTCAGCAAGACTACACCGAACTCAAACAGCAATAATCACGGCATTGTCTGACTCTCAACATGGCAAGATCAGCCCATTACTGCTGTCACCATCACAACTTCAAGCCGAGCTGATACAAGTGAGAAATAACTTACCCTCAGCACTACAACTACCAGTCAATCAGGACAATCTGCTTCAGCTCTATAAAATCATGAACGTGAAGGGAGGAATCGCAAACAATCACATAATTTTCCATATAACAATTCCTCTATGTGATCCAGAGACGTTGGAACTTTTTAAACTGCACCCGATACCAGCTCTTCTCCACAACACGATGAAAGCTATACAGCCATGCAGTCAAATCATCGCCATAAACGCTCACCAAGATGAATTTTATACGTTGACTGAACAGCAATGGGCATCTTGCACACCATTTACAGAAGATGAAGTCTTGTGCTCAAGCATGCAGTCTAAATTCAATTCAGATGCAGCCTATGTGAAATTTCGTTGCTGAACAATGTCACTAGTACCAACTGCAACGTAACTCCGTTCGTAGAAAACACATCACTCATTCAATTGAACTACAACAATCAATGGATGTACACCATGCCGCACTCAACCCCTATAACCGCCATGTGCAGCGAAGAACACATTCGACTCAACCTACAGGGCACTGGACTAATAAAAATAAGCCCAGACTGCACACTTAAATACAAAGCTATGCTCATTCAGGGACACGAAATCTATTCAACATCCCTATACACATCATATACTGCTACTGCCAACATGAGTGAAATTAATTACCCAACCGAAGAAGAAGTCAGCAGTATTCACCTCAAAAGGTACATAGACCATATAAAAAATATATCGGATATCCAACAAGAATTACACCAACAGGTACTCACTAATCTACCCTAACAACTGACTCACATAAAAAGACACCATGCAGCAGTAGCTTACGCCGCCCTTCTTCTTACAATCGGAGTCATCATTGCGACAATCTACCAGAAGCTACAAGGTCGAAGAAGAAAAATAGGTCAACAAACCTCACCAGCAGCAATTTGCCAGCATGCAGCGCCATCAGAATTCACAGTAACAGTAGCTTGAACAACAAAGAAATAAAATTAAAACAAAAAAAACATTATTATTTTTTTTAATACTTATATCATCTAGTGACTAGGTCAGGAACCTTCAAACCATTGAAAATATCAAATATCAATACAATATAATTTGTCGAGCATAGCTCAACGGCGGGGAGCATGTTCATACATTCACATCGCTTGTTTTTGTTTTCTTTATTTGTTTTCTTTTTTTTTGTTAATTATTTACGATGGCTAGTGCTAACGCAACAGCAGCTAAATTAGATTTTATTAATTTATGCAGAAATAATCTAAACGTAAATGCAAATGTAGTAACAGTCCGTGCATTACCATCTAAAGGTACTTTTATTTTTACATTGGATACGTATTTGCAAGCCAATAATATTCTAGCTGCCAAAGACAAATTAAAGGGAGGTACGATCTTTATACAAAAGGATTATACAAAGGAAGAACAAAATACTCGTTATAATTTAAGACAATTAAACAAAAAAATTTCAAATCTAAATTTAAACATAAAGGTGAGACTTGGTGAATTTTGTACTTTTATCAACAACAAAAAATACTCTTGGATGCCGGGAAAATTTGTCGCCTACTCTAATGCGGATGCCGATTATTTCAAAAATCTGCTGGTTCAAGCTAATTACTCCATGGATGTCATTGCGAAAGTCAATATAGCTGCAATTTCAAATGCGAGTAACAATGCTTATGCAAATGAACAATAGCAATACAATTTATGTCGTGTCCTGTCTTATAATGTCGCTAATCTTGCTAAAAGTGTTAATTTTGGAAATTTTATAACCTATGTTAATAAATTTGATATATTTTTTCTATTCGAAACTCATGTTTTGCCAGATAAACAAATGTGGATCTCTAATTATTTACAAAATTACAATTTGCACTGGATAGAAGCCAAGAAAATTCACAATGCTGGTCGTGCTAGTGGTGGGTGTTTGTATGGTTACAAAAAAGAATTAAGAAAATTATTTAATCTAAAATTCTTGAATCTTTCTAATGGTAATGTCGTATTAACTGCTAGACTAAATAATGATCTTTTTTACTTTATCCCACGATATCTTAACTGCACAAACTGGAATGTTGATTTTGAGTCGTTTGAAAATTTCTTAAATGATCTTTGCCCCACAAATTTTTGCATTGTTGGTGACTTAAATGCTCGCATCGGAGAAGGACAACATATATTGGATTCTAATCTATTAACTATTCTACCACACGTTAACAAAATCAGATGTTCTAAGGATAAAGTAACAAATAGTCAAGGAAGAAGATTAATGGATTTAATAGAAAGCATAGGTGGTATTGTCGTGAATGGCAGAATGGATGGTGATGTTGAAGGTGATTTAAGCTTTTATGGAGGTAGAGGTAATTCGTTAATTGACTACTGTATTTGCTCCGATAGCTATTTGCTGTTTTTTGAGAATTTTAAAATTGATTGTAAGCCCTATTCAGACCATATGCCTATAGACTTTAAGCTTAAATTTCCTAATATCAACAATTATACACTGAGAACTAATTTACGTCCACATAAAATACATTAGCATAAAAATAATGCTGTAAGATATATTGAAAAACTTAGTCAGCTAGCATGTACTCCATATTTCGATCAAAATAATTCAGTTGATAACCTGGTTCTCTCAATTAAGAATAAAATTCTTGATGCTACCGTAAAAACAAAATCAAATTTTAGCTTCGAACCCAAGCAAAAATGGTTCAATTGGAACTGTGCCCGTTCTCGTAGAAAAATGCTTAAAAATCTTAAAAAGTACAGAAAAAAACATTCATCTGCAAATAAACTAAAATATATGTCATCAAAAAGCAAATACTTGAATGTGTGTCAAAAAAGTAAACTGCACCACTACAATTCTAACCTTAATAAATTGAATAATATACGTTGCAGCAAAGAGTGGTGGAAATTGTCTAATGATTTGAAGTCTCGTCCATATTTCATACGTGGTGATTTAAGTGCTGATGATTTTCTTCAACACTTTAGCAGCATTTTACAAAATTCAAATCCAATAACTACATTTCATTGGTGCATGCCTTACAACATTGATGCATTTCTTGATTCTCCGTTTGAATTATGTGAACTTATCTCTGTTCTAAAAAATTTAAAGGACAATAAATCACCTGGACAGGATGGTATCAGCTACGAATTTTTTAAATATGCGCCAGTAAACTTTATTATTGAGGTACTTTATGTTTTAAATGTTATATTTCTTAAAGAAAATATACCAGCTAGTTTTAAAACTGCAATTCTTATTCCACTACTGAAAAAAGGTGATCCAAACATTCCTTCTGATTATCGCGGACTGTCTCTAATAGATTCTCTATGCAAAATTTTTAATAGCATTATAATGAATCGTATATCGTACTGGATTGTCGAACATAATATTTTAAATGAATACCAAGCTGGGTTTAGAAAACAATATTCAACCGTGGATAATGTCTTCAATCTAACAAATATTGTTCATTTAAATAAACTCAATGGTAAAAACACGTATGCCTTTTTTGTTGATTTTACTTGTGCATTTGATTCGATTCCCAGGAATTCATTGTTTTATAAACTTGCAAATATGGGATTATCATCAAAAATAATACGAATACTGCAACAATCGTATGATAACACCTCCAGTCAAATATTGTTCGGAAACTCACTCTCCAAGTCTTTTAATGTGAACCTTGGTGTCAAACAGGGTTGCATATTAAGCCCAATTCTGTTTGCATTATACTTGAACGACTTAGCCGACGTGCTTACTGGCGGGATAATTGTCGACAACATCGCAATAAAAGTTCTTCTTTACGCAGACGACATTGTCATACTATCTGATTCACCCAGTGGTCTCCAAACGATGATTGATTCCCTTCATGTGTATAGTAACTTATGGCATTTAAAAGTCAACCTTGCTAAATCCAAAGTATTAGTTTTTCGCAGTGGCACTAGAATATCAAACAACTTAAAGTGAAAATTTGGAGAAAATGAAATTGAAATCGTAAATTCATAGAAATATCTTGGTATGGACTTGTGTTACAACTTATCCTTTAGAAAACATTTGGAAAATAAGCTTACTACATCAAAAATGGCAATATCTTCATCTTGGTCAAAATATATAAACCATCCCAAAATATCTGATAAAAATAAACTAAAAATCTTCAGCGCTGTATCTCGGTCAATCATGTTTTACGGAGCCCAAGTATGGGGTTACATGAAATACGAAATAGTTGAAAAACTGTTTAGATTTTTTATTAAAAAGATGTTACTTTTACCTAGCAACACTCCAAACTATATGCTCTTTTTAGAAACGGGTTTAAACTCTTTATACATAGATACGTTAAAATTGCATTTTGATTACATCAACAAAGTTCTTAACATGCCTTGCGACAGATTACCTCGAAAGCTTGCAGAAATAATAATCGCTAAACAAACTTTTTGGGCTGAGGATTGGACGAACTTGTGTGCTAAAATTAATTTTGTGCCACATAATAATTCTGTACCACTAAGCAAACTTGCAAATCAATTTTACCACTTGTTAAAATTTATGAATATCAAACCTTTATTGCCGACGCTAGAAACTCTCAGTTTCATGACTTATACTCACAATTAAATTATTCTTTACTTCAAATCACTACTACAGAACTCTCGTCTCGTGCAATAAGTCTATTGATAAGAGCAAGAAGAGGACTGTTGGATATAAATGCTAGGTCTTTTAGAAGTACATCCGACGGAATCTGCGCTCTCTGCAATCTAGACGCAACGGAAAATACTCTACACTTTATTTTTACATGCCCCATTTATAGTGGATTTAGAAGTACATTTTTCAATAAACATCAACTAAACCTACTCGACGTTCTAAATATTCTGAATGGGGATGCCTTTAATTTTGGTTCCCTTGTTAATTACCTGGAATCTTGTCTCAAATACAGAAAAGTGATATTAAAAGAATTTGCTTAGTTCCTTTTTACATTTTATATTTTTGAACTTGTTAATTCCTTTTTATATTTTTATAATTTATATAAATATTTGTACTAAGTTCATTTGTTAAACAAATTTTATGCTGTAAATTAGCTTACAAATATATCTTTTTGAATTTTTATTTTTTAACAGCTTTATTTTTGCCAATCTGGCTCACAACTGTATGTTATGCCAGTTATAGATCATTATTTAAATTTAAAAAAATTTTGTTATTATATTAGTAAATGAATCTTTTAAATAAATAAAAAAAATTATTTACGCTGACTCAAAAATTTATTTATTTGCCCAATAATAAACACACACACACACTTGCATAAAAACTTTATGTAAACAAATAAAATTGTCGCAATAGTCCAATGAACCACACTGGTCAATGCACCAATAAAAAATTGTAAACTTAGCAATGAACTATCTATGTATGTTTAACTAAATGAGCAGCGTTCCCATTTATCCAAAGGGAACACACTATAGAATAAAAAAAAAAACAACAAATTGTAAACTTAGCAATAATTTAGTATTTAAGAAAGAAAATTTATCAATAAAATTGTCAGAAATTCACAACTCGTTAGTGTCTCGACTTCTTTCCACTTTTTCTCCGCTGCAACCAAGTGCCAGTGCTTGAGTTGCTCCAAATTTTATCTTGGTGATCCTGCCTCGATAAAAAACCCAACAAAAATTCATTGAAGGACAAAAGAGTCCATTCAATATACAGAACGAATGGTTTAATTAGCCCTGTAGAAAAGGAAATGAAGACAAAAACAAGTAAGAAAGTACAGTCGGTCAAGCCGTCATTTACGAGAGTGCCCCCTGTTTGGGACCCATGGAGAATCATGCTTATGTGTCAATATAAATATGGATCTATCTATGTTTAAAATTTTATTAAAATCAGTTTGATAGTTTCTGAGAGGTAGAAATTGCCCCTATCTCCCCTCGTTGTTCTACGATTCGGCCCATTTTCAATAGGCGTGGGCCAATAAGAACCTTTAAGCCAAATTTCATCAAATTATCTCCAAAGTTGCGACCTGTACTTTGCGCACAAGTTTACATGGACAGCCAGCCAGCGTGACAGCAAGCCGGAAAATATTCTAATAGTAATTTTCTAAACCTTATTGCGTTGCTTGTGGTTTGCAAATTATTTGGAAATTGATTCAAGGGACCGTATGGTTAATATAAAGAATTGACATTCAGATGCATGTCACGGTGACGAAATTGAAGTTTACCTTTTCCACTGCACGATCTTGTAAGCCGCAAACGTTAGTAAAGGTAATCTGGCTCCTTTGTCCTAATAATTTTGTAAAGAAAAATAAGGTTTAAAAATTGTAAATAGTTTGAAAAACATATACTGAAAATACGACAGGAATATTGCTATACATTATCGAACCTTTCTAAAGAGAATATATAGCGGATGATGTTGTTCTCATGTCCTTTGTGTTACAACCAGTAAACATTTTAGACGAATATAAAAGTGTTGGCAAGAGATAAGTTTTTGCTAGTAATATCCTTATTTTCAAAGGCGTACAGTGCTGAGTGGCACATAAATTACGCAACATACCGTATATTCTACCACACACTTGAGTAATGTGATTTGGCCAAGTTAGATGTTTATAAAATGTAAGTCCCAAGTTTCTTACTGAATCCACAATATCAATTTTTAAACCCCCAAGCAATATTTTTATATCAAAATCTATTTGAACTGATTTTTTGCATACTATTAGACTTTTTGATTTGCTTGGATTAAGACGTTAACCATTAGCTAAAGCCCATGTATATGTTTTGTCAAGATCATGATTTAATTCTTGTATTCTTGTCGTAATTGAAGCTCTGTTTACTACTAATGGTGTTTTCTTTTCTACAAAAAATGTGACATTTTATTTAAAAAAAAAATGCAATTTGGAGTCTGTTTCTTAAAAATTTTGCTCCCGTAAAGGGTGGGTTGTTTTATCCTAAAAAACTCACCCTTTTTTGGAAGGAAAATTTTTATGAAACAGACACCAAATTCCATTTTTTTAAATAAAATGTCACACTTTTTTGTAGAAAAGAAAACACCATAAGATTCAGCTGAACGTCGTCAGCATAAATTTGTATTTTGGAATATCTGATTTGCTTGGGAAGATCGTTAGCATATAATGAGTATAGAAGGGGTTCAAGAATAGAGCCTTGAGGGATACCTCTTATTTGCTTGTCATAACTCAACTCAGGTTTTTTTAAAAATGTTACGAATATAAAATAGGCATTCATTGCCTATTCGTAGATTTTAAACAAGCATTTGATAGCCAAGATAGAACGCAAATTGCGTTACGACTATTTAAAATGGGAATACAACATAAACTCCTCATTCATGACCCACCCAGTAAAAACTTCGCCTACTTTTTCAAAATGAATAGCTTCTTTAACTCAATAACTTCCATAACTACTTTTTTCTGGATGTATGCAGGTAAAAAAAAATAATGACTTACTTTTTAATGCGTTCATTTTGGGACCTCCCTTGTAAAATTCATTGGTGCTTTCAGTAGACTTGTAAGTAGTGCTCTTTTGTTTTTCTGATTACTTAACACATTATTTTGTAGGCGAAGTACTGCCCAGTAATCAGAAAAACAAAAGAGCACTACTTACAAGTCTACTGAAAGCACCAATGAATTTTACAAGGGAGGCCCCAAAATGATCGCATTAAAAAGTAAGTCATTATTTTTATACCCTTCACCGAAGTTAGAAAGGGTATATATAACTTTGTCATTCCGTTTGTAATTTCTACAATATTGATCCTACACCCTATAAAGTATATATATTCTGGGCCCTTATGAAAAGCGAAGTTCAAAACCGGTTGTCTCTTATTTAAAAAAAAATATTTACCAGTTTTATTTAGTTTTTGTCTAGTTGCTCTGTATTCTGCTCGCACAATGGTGAAGGGTATATAAGATTCGGCACAGCCGAATATAGCACTCTTACTTGTTTTTACCTGCATACATCCAGAAAAAAGTAGTTATAGAAGTGGTTATAGATGTAGTTATAGAAGAAAGCTACAAAATAATGAGTTAAAGAAGCTATTCATTTTGAAAAAGTAGGCGAAGTTTTTACTGGGGATGCCAGTTATATATCCGTCAATAAATTTAAATACCTTGGCATAAATTTAAGCGCGAACGGCGATACGACTATAGCTTTACAAGATCGAATACAATTTGCATAGAACCTGGTATATCCATGTTAAACTCTTTAGATCCTCTTTGTTATCTAAGAAACTCAAACTTCATCTCTACAGTACACTCATAAGACCAGTTTTAACATATGGGTGTGAAATCTGGACCCTAAAAATATCTGACGCAAATCAATTACTTTGTTTTGAAACAAGAATACTTCGGATATCGAAGTAGACTTAAGAATAATGAAAGTTAGAGACTACAGAAGAAAAGCTTTACAAAGGGAACAATGGAGAACAATAGTTGCAAAAGCATTGGTCCATAAAGGACTTTTACTGCTGATTTATATATTGATGAAGATGTTTTGACCCATTTAAACAGCGTTTAAAATTATACAAATTGACATCATTGTTGCAATATCGACAAAATCAACACACGTTGCAACGCTTTGCTATTGCAGAATAAAAAAAATAATTAGTATTGTGGTTATTTTGTTGAACTATTTATGGTTTTTAATCCAAATTTTTAAGAATGAAAAATTATCAGTAACAATTTTAATTAATTTTCATGTTGTAAAATTCCTTTCTTCATAAAAATAATTAAATGAAAATTAAATTTGATGAACTTAAGCCTAATTAAAAATATTAAAATTTTTTTAAATACATTTGTTAAAAAATTTGTTAGCACATCTTTAAGATAAGCGATTAAGTATTATATTACTGAGTAAAAAGAACTTTCATTTATCAGAAATAAAAAAAAGGAAAAAATAAGAAACTATAGTTTGCCAAGCAAATGATGTAAGTGCTCTGTATGTGTCAAATCTTCACACATTCACATCTTTCTTAAACAGTTTCATAACAATCTTACATTCAGCGTTACCGTTGTGATACTAAAGTATCAATTTGACCCTTTTTCGACGGTGTTGATACCTTTTATGACCCTTTTTTTAAATTATACTTTTGTATCATTATCACCTATTTTGTGACACTTTTTGACCCTATTATGGAAATAGCTCTCACATTTTGTTTTTTGTCAACACTGCGGAACAGAAGTGCTAAGCAAATGTTTTCGAAATAAGCAATGCTTGATATGGAACAGACTCAAAGTATAAACTTACAATTCCATGCTTTCTTCTCCTTGATTTTTAACAGTAAAGTACAATTTCCCTAAAAGCAAACATAACTCATATAAATATTTGTTATTTTTTACGGTGGTTTCTTTTCAAAACAAAAATTTTACATTTTATTAAAAATGTGCAATTTGGTGTTTTGCTCTCTTAAAGAGTAGCATGTTTTATTCAAAAAAATTCGCCCTTAATAATGGCAAAAGGTATTGAACTTTTCGCCTTCTTTTGAATCGATAGTGTTGAGAGTGCCCTAACAGGAATGAAAACAAGAGGTAAAAATTGCTAAATTAGCGGAAATTCCCATATATTTGGTAACAGCGGTATGATAGCAAAGTCTTATATTTATTAAAAATCGTAAAAGCTTTAAAAAATCTGACACTTACAGGAAAAAATCGCTTTAATCGAGAAAATGGTTACAATTTGCGAACGATTGCAAATTTTAAAACAAACACTAACATTTTTTGACATCATTAACTCGGAAAATTACATAAAAAATATTAAAAAATTAGCTATGTATAATGATAAAGAATAAACATTTTGTCAGGTGTTTAAAATAGGACAGAGCATTCCATAAAAAAATTAAGTTTTTTGAGCTCTTCCTACCTGAAATATTATTTGTTTGTTTGCTTATAAAAAAACTTGATCTTATTATGTTCATTAAAATGGGAAATACTGCTAATAAAAAAGTTGACCCTTTTTTTATTGAAATACCCTTTTATTGACCCCTTTTTCTGGAAAATACCCTTTTTGTGACCCTTTTCGAAAATTTCCAACGGTAACCCTGCTTACATTCAACATCTTCTCATCAGGACCAGGGTTGTCAGATGTGGCGATTTCTCGCCAAACGTGGCGATTTTTTGGCGATATATAAAATAGTTAAAGTCGCCAACTGGCTATTTTTGATGACCTATGAATTTGTTGGAAATTCGTTAATTTCAATACTTAGAAATAATATTATTTTAATTCTCGTATTTTTATGAATGCAATTTCAGGCAAATCATATGTATGATAGGTATTTGAAGGTATGTTCAAATGGCTGATGAAGTTAATGAAAATCTTCTAAAAAAGTGTTTTTTATAAAATTGCTCTTTAAAAAAATCAATAAATAGAATTCCTTAAAACACTAATATGTTTTAAGTCTATAAACATTTTCACATTATACTTATATGTTTGTGGCAATTAATTATCAGAGATAAAATATGTTGTTGTTAAGCGGCCCATATTTCTGCCATATTATTGTATATGATATTCGCCATATTATTTCCATTTTGTCCTATATTCTGCAATAAATGGCACAATGGTTTCAATCATTCAATAAAAAGGTAAACATAACCTATAGGAATAACATCAACAGCATTGTACAATGTTGCCAACACACATCACTTTCTTGTCGTTGTGCAATAAAAATCAAACGTCTCTTGATTGTTGCCAATATATTGTGTTACCATCGAATATAACATACACATTAGCGATATATTTGTACAATACATTGCAAGTGTATGAGCCGCTTTAGTGATATTTTAAAGATTTTTATGAATCCTATCATAACTTTTGACGTTTATGAAACACAATGGAAAAAATAAGCGTTGGTTAATTGGAAAGATAACTTAATAAGTTTAGGCCAACATTTTAAAGCTACAAGGATACGGCAGGTACGTAAAATGTTAAGGACTTTACTTTGGCTGTCCTTAATATGTGGTTATTGCAACTAGTAATGCCTGTGTTGAAACTATGAACTCCACTAAAACTCGCCTTCGAATTAGAATGCAATACGAACTTCTATACGCGTTATTAGGAGTTATACAGGCATGTTCTGTAAATCACAAGATTTCAAATCACTTGTGATCTTGAACTCACAATTGTGATTAATGGGTGTTTTGAAAACCAGAAAAGCTTTAACTTAGTTAAAAATGTTGGAAACAAATAAGCAAGTAATTTAAAATCGGCGGTCACGTAGCTGACTGGTTTAAAATCACAATTATGAAAAAAGCTTTTTGTCCAGAAAACAAAAAGTGATTTTCAGAACATGCCTGATAAGTTATATGAATGGGAATAGTACATGTTGCACTTCTTTTGTACTTTCGTTGAATAAATGTAATACCCTCACAATGTATTCCAAATTAAAAGACAAGTAGCGAGTCTTGACGGCGAAGCGTTTTAGATATATAATAAAACTGCAACTATTGTATATAGTGCATTTCTAATATCTGTTTAGTACTAGCCGCAAAAAATCTTTTACACTACGTGAAAAAATTTCAACAAAGTCGTGACCAAATAAATCTGACAGCTAAATCCGAATATGAAGTCAGAATTGTCAAAAGTAGAACGGTTTTTGAGATATTCCAAAATAACCGTTATTCGTGTTTTTAAGAAAGATGATGTGACTGAAATGCAAATATCTTCAAAAATTTTAAACGGATTATGTAATTCTTTCTTTTTAGTCAAAGGTTATAAAATTTCTAAAATAACAATGGATTGCTTGTGAAGATTGGTCAAGAAATGACAGAGTTACAGGGGACAAAAGATCAAGCTTCATTGAAAATTTTATGATTTTGTTCAATTTTGCTCTTTTCAAGTTATTTTTTTTTAAACCAATGATCTAAAAATCCTATGTTTTATTGCATGCAACATTAGACTATTTTAATATGAACATTTTGAGCGCAACAGGACATAGATTGGTACAAAAATTAATAGTTTCAAGCAATTTTTAATATTTATTGTTACTAAAAATTTAGCTTTGTATATTTATTTGTTGTGGGTTAATTGAATTAATCTTCTATAACTTTGTCATTTTTGCACCGATCTGGATCCTATTGGCCACAAAATGTTCGTATTGAAATAGGCTAAAATTTTAATTTTTGGATATTTGCATTTCAGTAACAGCATCTTTTTTAAAAATACAACAGAAATAACGGTTATTTTGGAATATCTCAAAAACTGTTCTACTTTTGACAATTCTGACTTCATATTCGGATTTAGCGGATAATTTTACATAAAGATTAAGTGTCAAATTTATTTGGTCAAAAATTGTCACGTAGTGTTATTTAATAGTAAACATCGTACCTTTTTGTGATCACTAACTATTTTTATTTCGCTCTAAATAAAAATTAAGCAAAATATATATTCTGGCGACTTTTTTTGAATTTTTGGCGTATTAAAGCAATACGAAACTAATTTAGTTTTTAGGATTTATAAAAAATATTTTTAATAAATTAAAAAATATGTATTTTATTGTGAAAAACTTGTAATTTATTGTCAAAAACTTGTAAACAAAGGCTTTGGCGATTTTGGCGATTTTTGATATTGACTTTGGCGAAAAAGGTCAAACTCAATCTGACAACCCTGATCAGAACCCGAATCTTAAACCTGGTGAATAATAACAACCCTGCAAATAATAGGACTAGTCCAAACACGCGTGTAAAGAGTAGTCCACAAGGGACCAGGACTAGTCCAAAAGTAACCCAAACGTATGGAAAAAACCTGGTCTATCCTAGGAGAGGACCATATAACCCACCTTTGGACCACTAAGGAGTAGTTTTAAAACTACTCCATGGTATACTCAAGAGGATTAGTTTTGAAGTCGTTTAAAAACGAAAGCATGTCCTTAAAAAACGAAGACATGTCGTCTCACTACAAACACTTTTTAACAATGACATGGTCCATGCTTGAATTACATCGGACCAGTCCATGGAGTAGTCCAATTTATTAAAATGGATCAGGTGGTCCAATTTTATTTGCAGGGAACTGCTTAGTTTTTGGTATATGTATTGGTTGTTACTACGACCCTAATTGTTCGGAGTATGTTAAGCGGCATGTGCAAATCAAAACAAAAGAAAGCCAAACTTTATATGCACTCTAAGAAAGCCACCTAGAAATAAAGGTACAAAATAGAATCCAAGAAAAGTTTTAAAACTGCGTTACTTGAATGGTAGAATATATTCATAAATGTTTGTAGATTTCTGTTTACTTTAATAAACTGTCATTTGAACAAAAGTAAAATTTATATGCAAAAAGTATTTCATACAATAATAATGTCTACATTGCACAAAGTTTGTGCTGACAGTATAGATGGCTGTCATTACAAAAGTACGAATGGAATAAATGATTGTTAACTCTCATTTTCCTTTGGTTCTTTTGATAACAGTCAATTCAAATAAAAAAAATATGAAAGCTGCAATCAATTTTTAAACATGTTCACATTTTCATTTTTATTAGAAATCATCCGTTCTGCTGTAGTGAAAGTATGATGTGCAGTTTTCATTGAAAAATAAAACATTGTTAGTTTCAGTGGAAAATAAAATAAAGTTTTTAATGAGAATCAACTAGGACGAGTATTTTGCAGTGGCTTTGTCAAATGTAAAATCTATATGCAATTTCACATGCTTGTCAAAACTGGCAAATACAGATGGTTTTGCTCTTGAAAAATCAAATATTTCTTGAAATAAAATACATAAATAACTATTTCATACTTGTTATTAAATTTAATTCAGGTACAAAAATAAGGTGCTTACAACTTTTAACAAGCAAAATGTAAAAAGCTAAAAAACTACAAAAAGTTTAAATATTCTTTTGCACTTTACGTATAATTATGTAAACGTATTTACGTACAAAAAATCAGTCAAATATTAAAATTTTATAAGCCTTTAATAAAACCGTTTTTTTTTTTTTTTTGAATACCTGGGGTCTAATCACCGCATTCGATACTATCGTATCGAATAAACTATCGAATTTTTTTGCATACGATAGACACTGACGTATTTAATGAAAACTCGATAAATGTAATGTCGGGTTACTCGATATCAAATGCTATTATTTCAAATTAAATACATTTCATTCGATATCGAGTTTCATAATACTAAAATAAATAATTTCGATCAATTTTGCTCGATATCGAATGCGGTGATTAGACCCCAGGATAAATCAATAGGTTAATCTGTTTCATTTAATATAAAACTTTTAATATTCTAGCTGGAAGGAACTTAAAAATTTCATATAAATAAGTTTTCAAAAAAGAGGAAAAAAGATTGAGCATCGTCAATGAAAACGATACTTGAAGGTAATAATTCGGACTGTTTTATGTATAATTTAATTGTTTTCATCGCATTTTCACAACAAGAGTTTTTTGATCTTAAGCTTCATACTCTATTTTATTGTCTGTGAAAAAATCAATAAACCCTTTCGGACTTTGACTTAACTTAAAACTAAAGCTTCGTACAGACGGTGGTGGTCCGATCTTACAATGTTGTCATTAAAATTGCCACTAAATGTCTTGCAACTGTGTGAACATTGTAAGCTCATTTTCATTTGGCAGATGTGCAAAATTAATGCATCTGATAATGGCTGATGCGTTATCTTAATACCTATCCAATAATAACCTTGATACTTAATATTTATCATTTTTACTACATTTCGAAATGTTCTTTTTTTTTTGGTTTGAAAAAAGGGGGGCTTTATTGCTCAATTGAATGGGAGATAAAGCCATAATGGCCTTATTGCCCAATCATTTAGAAGTAAGGTCATATTTAAAATTTTGCGAAATGAGAGATATAGCCATACTTTTTTTCGCAAATAAGAAATAATGCCATATTTTTTCAGAATATTGTTATGCATGGTGTAAACATTCTGTAAAAGGGAAAATCCTTAGTTATCATTGAAAAACATTTTTTTATTCTTGGGACGCACGCAGGAAAACTATATTCACCGAAGCCACCTGCCGCGTCCTACTGGAGGAAAAAACCGCCGCAGGCCGCCAGGCAGAGAAAAACTTTAGTATGCGAAGACAGATTTCAATACTTTACTTTAGTGTCTCCGGAACTGAAATGAGATATAAAGCCATTTTCTTATATTGCTAATGTGAGCTAAGGCCATGATGGCTTTATCTCCCATTCAAAAGAAAATGAAATAAATCCATCATTGCCTTATCTCACATGGTATTAAAGCACCCCCCTAGACAAATGGTCACCGTAGACTTAACCTACAATCGTTTACAAAAGAAAATTTTAAAGAAAAGCAGAATTTATACGATGATTTTTAAGACATGCTTTTTAATGTGTAGACGAATTCGGAAGGGAAGAAAAATGGGTAAAAAAAGACATGATTTCTGTTCTTCGTGTTTTTTTTTCTTATTTTCTTATTTTCTTTTACTGCAATTTCAAATATTGCTATTACGTTTTATTCTTATTCGTTTTTAAGAGTTTTAAAACAACAAGGAAAAAAGATACATATGTTTCAAAAGTCATCATGTAAATGTAAAAAGATTTTGGTAGCAACTTTAAAAGAAAATTAAAAAGACATGTTTTAATAGCCTGTTCGTCGATTTCGAACGTTAACGTTCGCATAGAAAATTATATTCAAAACAAAAACAAAATTCGAAAATTTGTTTTTGTTTTAAATGTAATTTTCTATGCGAACGTTAACGTTCGAAATCGACGAACAGGCTGTAAAAATCATCGTATAATACGTCGCCTAATTTCTATTTCTACTCACTATTAAGTAATTACATTTCTGTTAATTAAGAACGCAGTTTCTTAAAAGAATATGTGTAAGCAAATAGATTTAAGTGCATTTTTGCCACCAAAAACTAATGACTAGCAAAACAGCTGATTTAGATGGCTTGCCAGTTTAAAATATAACAATTTTAGATTGTTTTGCTCAAATTTTTCCAAACTTTTGGTATTATCCAAAAACAAATGTTCACACGTTACCTTTCAAAGAGGTTAAATATCACTAGTTACAATTTAACTATATAAAATTTAAAGGGTAACTACCCTACAAGAAATGAATGAGCGAGTAGTCACATTTTTCATTTTCTTTACACCAAAATTAAAAATGTGACTACTCGCTCATTTATTTCTTGTAGGGTAGTTATCACAGCGTGTATAAGAAAAAAAAAGTAGCTATTAAAAAGCAAAATAAATATTAATGTAAGAAAACCCCATTTTCATTAAAAACAATTGGGGTATTCACAAGCTGTCATAAAGTAATATGTCTTAAAATAATTGCATTCAAAATATACGACCGTTGTGAACAACCCCTCATAATTAAGTGTGCTATTTTGAATTTAAGTCAACTGACTTAAAACAAATATAAAAAATAAATATTCACTTAAAATAAAAATAGTTTTTAGTTCTATTCCATGAACCAATAAATTAAATTAGATCTTACCGGACTTATTTCCATTTTTCAGACGCAAATCAGAAATAAATTTTATTTTGTTGCTAACCAAGCAGCAGTGTCCTAAGCCGATCTAGTTTGATACCTCAAGTGATTTGTTGCAAAAATTGCTAGCCGCAGGTTAAATACGGATGTTAGCCTGATAAAACTATACCATTAACGGCGACGGCTACAAAAACTAACGCGGCACGGCTCAGCGCTGGTCTCTTCAGATTTATTATGACAGCACAATAAACATAGGAAGCAAAGTTTGATTAATTAAAGACACTTTTTGTTTACAAAGCAACAACAATATTTTTAAACCACTGTAAAATGTTAGAATATTATGACAATATAATCTTGTGAACACCCCAAATATTTGTATTTTTTTTTTTTTTGTAAATCATTGCGAAATAAGTGATTATTTTATTCATTATGATAATGACTTTTATAATACGTTATAAGAAGTAGAAGAGCTACTAAAAAGTAAAAGGAGCTTACCATTTAAAAAAAGTTGGCAAAAGCATTAATGGGTACTTTTTCCAACAATAAGTCGATTTGGCTTTTTTTAGTTTCAACATTAACAGTGTCGTTATTAATGATTTACTTTTAAATTCTTTTTCAATTTAGTCTTACACTTTTTAGGTAAAGATTGATTATTTTATTTTTCAAACTTTGTAACTAAACTCTAAACTTTAATTTTTCTCGGTACTCAATATAATAAATATGCGTACTTATTTTTTTATATTCAGGTGAAGTGGCACATATTCTTCATGCATGCTTGTGTAGTGGTAAGAACAAAGAGGAAAATAGAACATGTCGAGTCCATAACAATTGATTGAAGTCCAAGTGTCCCTGCCTGTGTGACCATTTTGGCTTTTTTGCAGATAAATTTGATTTAACTAGATTTTTTTTTAAGGTTTTAGCTTTTTTTTATAAATTTTGAATAACAGTTTGATTGATTAAACTTATGGTGTTTTCTTTACTAAAAAAAAAGAATGCATTATAAATAAGAAATATATTTTTCAGGTTACACGTACTCTTGAAAAGTTATACATTTTTCTAAATTACAATGGAACACGAATTAACTTCTACATTAGTTTTGGACACCAAAGAAAATGCTTTATTATTATTTATATTATTTTCAGAATCAAATATGCATGCATTATTTTCATTACAATGCAATAATTTTACATTAAGTTTATCCATAAAATTCCTACCTAAAATCATAGGAACTTGAATATCATTATCTGGTATTATTATCAAATCGATGCACTTAACTAAGCTTTTAAATTTAATTTTACATAAAACCATCCCATATGTTTTTATATTACCATATTCAATTCCAACATAACTAGTTGGATATAGATCTTTAAATAATTTAATGAACTTCGGTAGTAGTGATTTGGAAATTAAATTAGTTGGACTACCCGAGTCGATCAGACATGAAACATTAAAATAATTAGCATATATGTTTCTGAGAAAGTTAAAAAATGCCACACTCACCATTGACATTGGCTCAACAATATCGTTAATATTAATATTATTTTCCGGAAATATTGATGACACAACTCTTTCCATTAGAGCCATCACTTGATTTTTTTACGTGACATTTCTCTCGGCGTTTTTCATATCGTTCAATACAAGTAATCAGTTCTTCTACTGAAGTTGAACCATACAATAAGGAGACAATGTTGGAGTTGTCTTGCATTCCATCTATGATGTTATCAACTGGTTCTTGGCCTTCAATTTCTCCATCAGCAGCAATTGTTTGCATTGAAATTATATAATTTATACAAGATTCTGAAGCTTTCAAACTCCGTGCACGAAGTTTGCGATACTCACCCTCCCGAGTAACTACCCGTCTAAACATGTTTAGCAATCTTACTTTTAAATCACTATAAGTCCAGTTTCCATAAATTCTCTAGCTGTTCCTCGTAATAACCCCTTTAAGCACAACAGTTTTTCTTGGTCGTTGTAGTCATATGTAAATTCCTCAAATCTCTTTACTAATATCTCTATCAGTATTTCCGTCAAATTTTAAAATCATTTTCTCCACTTCATCATAATTTATTCTGCGCACTTTACTTGCTGTGTTCAATTCTAAATTACTGAGATGTTTTTGCAGATTTACCATTTCACAGCGCATTTTCAAAATTATTATTTGGCTTTCAAGTTCTTTTTCTTCTGAAGAACCAATAGCATAAGTGACTTGCGGAATTGTTGTCGAAAAACTTGACAAAGCGGAAGTAAGTGTATCTGTTGATTTAACAGAGGAAACTGGAACTGGTTCAGAACAAACATCAATAAGTATTGTATCGGAAGTTGTGGCGGAAGTTGGGACGGAAGTTGTGACGGAAGTTGTTACGGAAGTTGCAAGAACAAACACATTTGTACTTGATTCAGAAGCTAAGCCAACGGTTTCAGGAACACTACCATGGGTTTCGTTTAAAGAGTCATATAAACCTCTAAGTTGACTTGTAGAGGCTGACTCAGGAAATTGTACTCCTGATGCCATCAAAGCTCTATTATCTTTTGGCGGCTTGGACGTAAATCCATTTTTTTTTATTTAAAAAGTTTTTTTTTTCAAAACTATTTATTTAATTTTTAATATTCTTAATTAAGCTTAAGTTCATGAAATTTAATTTTTATTAAATTATTTTTATGAAGAAAGGAATTTTACAACATGAAAATTAATTAAAATTGTTATTGATAATCATTTTCATTTTTGACGTGGCTGGGCCCGAACCCCGGCCGGCAGGTTACCATGACATGTTTCGATTGCAACCACTCAATCTCACAATACCACAATACTAATTATTGTTAAAGCTAAGGCACGAGCTCTATGTGTACATTCGTCCTTCAAGTTGTGCTGAAAAAGGTCAACAGAAAAGAAAAGGACAAAATGAAAAAACAAAAAAAAATGTACTTGGACTTCAAGAAAAATTCTTGACAAAAGTACGAAAAAACAGAAGTAAGGAAAAAACATGTAAAATCAATTAAAAATGGATAATCATTCAGGAAAGCAAATTTCGATCTACCAAATGTTAGAATACAATTTTGTTTAAGGATTGATATTTGACTATTGACGTCAGCAGTCGTCAATGGCTGCGAGTGTAAGACGGCAAATTCATCTGAGGAGATTGAGTGGTTGCACTCGAAACATGTCATGGTAACCTGCCGGCCGGGGTTCGGGCCCCAGCCACGTCAAGAATGAAAGATTATCAATAACAATTTTAATTAATTTTCATGTTGTAAAATTCTTTCTTCATAAAAATAATTTAATAAAAATTAAATTTCATGAACTTAAGCCTAATTAAGAATATTAAAAATTTGGATTAAAAACCATAAATAGTTCAACAAAAATAACCACAATACTAATTATTTATTTAATTTATTATTTTTTCCGACTCAACATTCAAAATTAGGAAACTATCCCAGCAAAAACTTACATTGCAAAGTAATGAGTTAAAAAGCTAATATAACGACTCTTCACTACTTATACATTGGCATTTTAACTCATTATTTTAGCACGGTGATGTCATTGGAGGCAAGTACTTACCACCCTCGCTTACAAATAGGGAGTTAAATAAGTCAATACCACATTCGCTTACAAATAGGGACATAAATAAGTTATTACTCCGATGTCACCAAAATTACAACTAACATGTCATGACTTTAAAAAATTTTTTTTTATTATTTTTTTTAAATTATTTTTTTTCTATTTTTTCTTATTTTATTTTACTTTGTTTTATTTTTTATTTTTTTTTTTTTCTGTCTCTGGCGGGATTCGATCGCGCAACCTCGGTGCTGATAGACTAGTTCACTACCAGCTAGTCTACCGGGGCAGTGTAGTTTTTGTATAAAAAAACGATGTTTTTTACTCAATTAAGAGCGTAAATATGAGATTAAATTATTGGAGGCAACTACTTACCACCCTCGCTTACAAATAGGGAGTTAAATAAGTCATTACCACATTCGCTTACAAATAGGGAGTTAAATAAGTCATTACCACATTCGCTTACAAATAGGGACTTAAATAACTTATTACTCCGATGTCACCAAAATTACAACTAACATGTCATGACTATAAAATTTCAGTACAGCATAATTTTTCATATTCAAATTTATTACAAATTGTTTTTTATTTATAATAAAAAAAAAACAAATTGTAAGAACAAATATTTTAAATCAATTTGTATTAGATTTGAAAAAACTTCAACCGTAGATGCATTTTATTACGAATGAATTATAAATTTCGTTAATCAACTCATACACAAGTACATACTTAGGTATCAGATTATATGTCAGCCATTGCCAAACTACTTCTATGTAATGCAGATGGTATGAAGTAGTCATTGAAAAGTAAGTTGTTCAGTAATGGCAAGTCATTACCAAGTTTTTGCTGGGATGATTAATTATATTTTACAAATAACAAGTATTTCTTAGAAAAGTGCATTACAGAATATGTATAACTCAAAATCACAATATGTACAACACAAACACAAGAAAAAAGTTAATAAGTGCCGGCTTATACACGTCAAGTTTGGCTCGTCAAGCCTTGAGTTTTTATGGGAGAGGGGGAAAAGAAATGGCATTCTCTTTTTTCTTCTCTCTTAAAAGATCAAGACTTGAAGAGGCAAACTTGACGTGTGTGAACCAGCACTAAGAAAAATACTTGCTTGCATAAAAAAGTACTAAATGAAGATGCAAAAAGAGTATTATCTCACACTCATTTATAACTGCGGGTAAGAAATGGAACAAATTTGCCATTTATTGTTGCAACATATAAAGAAAGGAAAACGACAACCATTCACATTTTTGCATATATTTTTAGAATAGAACCCGCGCGAATGGTAACATACATGGAACATTTTTGTCAGAAAAGAAAACACCATTAATTTTGTTTTAAAAGATTATAAATTTTGAATAAAAAAAGTTGCACTCAAAAAGAAATTTCGCATAGAAACGGATAATTCTGTGGCTTGGTGCTAAAGGGCCAATGTCAAAATATTTACTTTTGAGAATATTTAAATTAAATTGTTTTTATAGAAGAGTTCTTACTGAAATTTGCTAGCAAAACCCCTATGAAGCTGTTCTGGGCTAAAAACATGGGCTGTTTCATCAAAAAAAAAAAGATGTTAAGAGAAAGCACCTAATGCAACGATTAACTCAAAACAGAAATTGTCATTAGCCCTTTTAGCACCAAGTCAAAAAAATTTTCTCTTAAGAAATGCCTTCCCCATAGTGAATATAGAAATTATTTGGCATTTAATTATAACGTTATAAAAGTACAGGAAAGCCTCGACTTACGCTGGCTATTGGGACTGAATATTAGTGAAAGCCATTAGTACAAAATCTTTTTTAGGCCAAGAATTTAACATATAGTGTAAATCAAGACATGAGATAGATACAAAATTTATTGACGAGACCCAAAAATCGCGTTTATCAATATTTACTTATTTTATTTGCACTTTTCAAATTATATTCAACTGCCTAATTCATATTGTTAAAAATTATAATGTTATGCTACATTTTTATTTAATTATAAAATTAAAACAGATTCAAATAGTTCTAATTGTTCAGAAATTTCCATAACTCTGAAAGGCATAAATTTGAATTCTCTTTCCCTAAGTCTAGGATAAAATAAGTCATAAAATATGTTCACAGATTCTTTAAAGCACTATCAAGGTCTTCAATATTTTCATTTGCAGTTACCGGTTGAACTATATCTTCGTTAGAGAAATCTATGGTCTATTTATTTTCACCGCATGTCCAAGTATCTATTTCAGAAGGCCAGAAAGCAAAAGGGTTAAGAGCATATAATGATGTAAATCTTATTAAAGTTTTTTTGTATAATCTTAAATGTTTTAATTCCACAAAATCTTAAACCAAATTTTAAATAACAAAAAAAAAAACAATTGAACCTTTTTCATAAAAAAAACACAAAAGACGAAATATCTTAATACAATTTAATAGATTATTTTAAATCCTTAAAATGATAAAACGTAGTAACGATAAACGTTACAAGATTCAAAGGAAAACTGGAAACAAACTTACAGTTCTCCATATTCCAGTCCGTTGTGCAGATGAATTAATTCTAAGGATTTGTCAGTTGGCTGTTTATTTTTGGCATGTATTTAAGAAACCTTTTAGTCACACTGTGACAAAGTCTACTTAATACATAATATGGAAGATTGTGGTATTGGAGGTCAATTGCAAAAACTGCAATGAGTTTGGTGTAAACATGAAAAAAAAAAAATTTATGTACATCTTTTCATGTGTCAATTATTTTTGGTGAAATTGTAAAACAAAAAAAAAAAATTTATTCAATTTCGTTGAGTTTAGTTTTCCAGGATTTAAGAAACAACTAAAATAAGGACGGAAGGTTAAGCTAAATTGACATCAAGTCAAAACATCATGAAAACTTCTTAAGGCCCAACCACAATGTGCTTAAGTTGGCTTAATCAAATGTGCGAATACATGTTTATTATATGAGGCAAACCATATTGAACTTAAGGAAACTTTTTGCTAAGTTTAATGAAACTGTCATTTGCTTAAGCAAGGTGCGAATCTAATCGCACATTCCGTACGGAATCAAATGTTTTTTTATTTTGTTTTTGTTTTTTTAAATACATTTGAGAGACTTTTTGTTAATTTTTGACAGTAGGTTAAGCAAGGCTATGCATATTATGGTTAGGCCTTTATTCTTCTTATTTTTCCTCTAAATTTCTGTTGCTTTTTTTGACACACCGCTTCGCAATCAAGTTTTGTATTGTAACCAGGGTTGATAAAGTTGGTACAATTGTACTTTTTTTGGTACAATTCAAAACCAAAAAGTACGCTGGTACCCCCGTGACGCATTTGGTACTATTTCCTAATTTTTAAAACCTACATATTTATAATTGATATAAAATGGCAACTCGTATTTACTGTCCAATTGGTGCAAAAAGTCTTGCTAAAATGCAAAATGTCGTAGCTTTTTTATGAAATCTAAGGGAATCTCTATTTTTTGTTGTTGGATTTAACAAAACAGCTATTAAATTTAGCATTTGCTCTTTTGCAAGACCATCTGCCCCAAACACTGAACTCCGCTATTGGGAATAGATCTTTGCACTTGATCATTGAACGTTTGCTTACGTTTGCCACGTTCTAAATTTAGTATCAGCCGCAGCATAAAAGCGTGCATTTTCTGATGATATTGACAAGTTTTTAAAAGATATAAGAAACCACTTCTGCAAAAGTTCAACATAGTAGAAAAGACGACTTCCTCTCAATTCAAGATTATTTTGAAACGAATTCATAATGTTTTCAAATATTCGTCAACAAGATGGTCAAGAAGTAATCAACAGAATTTTGGAACAGTGGGAACCCACTCCATTATTATTTTACTCCGAATTATTTTGAAGGAGATTTTACAAGCGCTTAATTAAATTTTATTATATTTCGACTTTCTTCTCCTTTTCTGTTCCTGCAGTATATATTGAAAATTGTAAGCACAATAAATTTGGAAATGCATTCCGAAGATGCTCGTATGCACATAGTTTTAGAACGCTTAAAAATTTTATTTTCGTTTATAATTTGAGATTTTAATTTGAGAAATATTTATAAATTTTCCACAAAAAAGACGATAAATTCTAAAAAAGTGTACGACAACGCTCTCTGGCGGAAATCAAAAATAAAAATTAATGGATTTCTCGACCCTAAAAACCGCATGTACAGGTCTGGCTAGACCAAATTCAATTTGTTTGCCTCTATTCTTGAATATTTTGGAAAACTAACTGACCCATTATTATGTATAATTAGTGTACAAATGAATTTAAATAACTTTTGCTTTTGTTGTATTAAATTTTTTAATTTAAAAATTTATAAAAAAAATGATTTAGTACTATTAGGGCCGAAAAAGTACGATTTTAAAAGTTCGTTGGTACGATAGAGGTTTTCTCATTTATCATCCCTGATTGTAACAAATTAAGTTTCGTTCTCTCATTATTTCATTGTGACTTTGATTTATTGTTTTTTTTTTCTTTTCTTTCAGTTTTGGTTGCAATCTCCATATCGTCACCTAAAAACCAAAAGGGCCAATGTTTATAGGAGAGCACTGTTTACATATTTTTTTTAACATTTCCCGCCCCTCTGATAGGCATAAAAAAATTCGGACCTCAAAACCGCTCAATATTTATTTTAGCGGAAATTTATTTATAAATACATAACGCTAAAACCTAAACATTTTTAAAAGTTTTACATAAATCTAGATAAAGGCTGATTTTCAAATTACGTTGCGTACTAAGGTTTCCTACTTCCCTAGTTATTTTATTCCCAAAAACAAATAAGTTAGAGTTATGTATTAAGCTGTACCGAATCTTTGATACCCTCTTCTTACAGTTAGAATATTTCCGGAGTGTTGTTTATATGGGACATATGGTGAATTATGGGCCCATCTTCACGAAATTTGAACAAGTAATTTTTAGTCTTATAAAACTATAACTGACCAAATGTTATTATAATAGAATACAGATTGAGAGCTTTACGGTTCTACGCGTACTTAAGCTTTTCCCGAGAGTAGGGTTTATATGAGGCCAATGGTAAGTTATGGACCGATCCGTTCGATAGTTGACAGTGTAGTTTCTAGTCATATAGAACGAATTTTTGCAAAATCTTATATCAATATGTGCATTCCGCCATAGTTATGCGGGTTTTTGTAAAAAAATGATACATTTTTTATGGTGGTTGTTCCACATTTAAATTCATAACTCTTTTCCTACTGAACCGATTGTACTGGACTTCAATCCCAAACTGCTTAGGTGAATTCTACAGATGGATAGACAGACGGACATGGCTTAACCGACTTAGAATAACTCAAGAAACCAGAAAAAATATACTATATGGGCTCTTAGATGAATATTAAAACAGTTTCACCCGGAATGACAAAGTTAGTACGTAAGTACGTAAACGCAACAAAGTCTAACATTTACACTAGTTTTCGTTATTTTTTGCTGTTTTAAACAATTAGATAAAATTAGTAAGATGAAAGTAACTTGGAGGCCACTCGATCAAGTTTTGCCTTTCAATTTGCAATACACTCTCACTTTTTTAATAACACACTCACACTTTTTAAATTGACCATGAGATGGCTTTCAATTACAGCTTTCCATTTGTTTGGCAATTTACTTTCAATTTAACAGCTGATAACATGTTTTTCTTTATAAATTGTTTTTTGATGACATCAGGAAAATAAATTGCTTACAAATTGAATGCAGCCTATGTCACAGCTTTCAATTTATGTAAGTTTTGACAAGCAGTATATGTAAAGACTATCAAGAACAACTTGATCGTGTGGCCGCAGGGTTAGTGAATTATATTGCTTGGGATCTATCGAGACAATTAACCTCTCCTTACCCTTTTTTTAAAATGTTAAGCAAGCTTAAAGTTGACAATTGTTACATACAGATCTAACAAAATACTAACTGAAATTCGTAAAAAATGCCATATACAATCTTCAGTTTGTAACGACTTTATTTTAGGGTATACTCAGCCTTGTCCAGGTCCGTTACAAGAAAATATGACACGTGTTGAGTTTTATTTAATTTTTAATAAATTCAATAATTTTATTAGTATTATTAGGATTATAATTTACAAGTTATGAAAATAATTAATTTGCGTTGTGTTCCGCTTATGTCGCCTTAGCACTCTTTCCGTGTTATGTCCTCTCTTGCCTCGTTGCTGTTGACACTTGGTTGCTTAAGCTGGTATAAATTCCAGTGTTTGAAGCTTTGTTGTGCCGCTTGTTACGGGGAACTTTGGAGAAGATAACACTTATGGGGTTGTCACTACGGGATTCTTCGGGTTGTACTAAATCTCGCTCTACTGGTTATTTTGTTTGGAGTTAGCAAGACACGCGGGGAAATTTGTCTACTGGGTATTTTGTTTGTTTACTGAATTTCACTCTGTGTTAGAAAACCACGCGGTAAAATTGTCTACTGGGTTGTGTTTACTAGATTTTCACTCCGTGTTGGAAAACCACTCGGTGAAATTGTCTACTGGGTTGTTTTACTAGATTTTCACTCCGTGTTAGAAAACCACTCGGTGAAATTGTCTACTGGGTTGTTTTACTCGAATTTCACTCCGTGTTAGAAAACCACTCGGTGAAATTGTATACTGGGTTGTTTTACCAGAATTTCACTCCGTGTTAGAAAACCACTCGGTGAAATTGTCTACTGAGTTGTTTTACTAGAATTTCACTCCGTGTTAGAAAACCACTCGGTGAAATTGTCTACTGGGTTGTTTTACTAGAATTTCACTCCGTGTTGGAAAACCACTCGGTGAAATTGTCTACTGGGTTGTTTTACTAGAATTTCACTCCGTGTTAGAAAACCACTCGGCGAAATTGTCTACTGGGTTGTTTTACTAGAATTTCACTCCGTGTTAGAAAACCACTCGGTGAAATTGTCTACTGGGTTGTTTTACTAGAATTTCACTCCGTGTTAGAAAACCACTCGGTGAAATTGTTTACTGGGTTGTTTTACTAGAATTTCACTCCGTGTTAGAAAACCACTCGGCGAAATTGTCTACTGGGTTGTTTTACTAGAATTCCACTCCGTGTTAGAAAACCACTCGGTGGAATTGTCTGCTGGGTTGTTTCACTAGAATTCTACTTTGCCATTTCTTACCTGATGTGTTCTCGAGCTCGGCTGGATAACAAGTCATCGTTCAAAGTTTATGTTGCCCTTTTTATACTAAATTCGGACTAATATTTTACACTAATAACAAGCAGCCTGTAGTTGTTGTTGTTATGTCTCTTTACTTGTCCTGTGTATATTTTGTTGCTTGTTGTTTACATGTTTAAAACGGCTTGCTTTGTTATTGTTACTTGTTTGCTGTGTCTGTTGTTAGTGTTATTTGTTTACTTGTTTGTCGCGCTTGTATGTTTGTTGTTGGTTGTTATTTTACCATTCGCATTCCTGCCCGTTAGGTACAGTGTGTTACAAAAGTTTTACGACCAACGGTAGTGATCACAGTGTGAGGCAAAGTGTAGTTGATTGAAAGAAAAAAAAACCCTAAGAAGCCCAACAGGGTGTGACCGAGTTTTGTCCCACAAAACTTGTCGTCACAAGTTCACTAAAACTACAAAAGTAATTAAAACCGTGAACATAAACGGTAGTTTTTAGCCAGAGAAACAAAAAGAAAATGTAAAAAATTTGTAAAGTTTAAATTTGAGAAAGTTTTTTGTAGCGAAAATAAGCCGCTAAGAATGGTTTGAAAATCGCCAGATTTCCCGCTTACCGCTAAAACGTATTTTTTCCCGCGATTGACATTATTAAAACGCTAGATTTAGCGGGAAAAATCTCTAAATTGGCAACAGTGTAGGAGAGATAAAAGAATTTAATAAAACAAAATTACTGCGATAGATACGCCCTTTTAAATTTAAGTTAAAATAATTCAGATAGACTTCATTTTTCAGAGTTCCTACAGAATCCTCAGACATTTCGGCAAACAGTGTTTTGCTACTTGTTTTCCTATACATTTTTCATGTTCGAATAACTCAAACAAAAACTAGTTTTGCTCCAAAACATGTCGAAAATCATGAATACAACTCTGGGTTATCCATAATTGGTGACTGAAAATTTCGAAAAAAGTGACATATTTACCAAAATATCAAGATTTATAAAATAGGTTTATGCAACTCTTTAGCTGATTTATTTGTTTGCAGCGTAAAAATATATAAAACAATTTAATAAAAAGGTGGCTAATAATGTGCTTTTATATACGTACATATATGTTTATCTGTGTTTTAAAAAGCAAACAAGGACATTTCATGTTAAAGAAAAATATATTGTTTTTTTCAACACATATTTTTTTGGCTTTCATGTTTGTTTACAACATAAATGTCAAATTGATTTCGAAAACTAAAACCAGTTTTACATAATGGAAACACTTTGAAACGTTTTTCTCAAAATAAATTGTTTTGCTCATAATGGGAACATAGAATTAGGCTAATCATATGATTTTCGGATAAAATTCGACAAAAATTCGGATAAAATTGTTAAAATATGAATGTAAATTTTATTACATAATTTAGTAATTAAATTTTCATGTGTTTTTTTAATTCTTAAACAAATATTCATTAATTTTTTTTGAAAAAAATAGTTTTAAAAATAATTAAATTTAAAAAATTAGCTGAGTGCATACTAGAGTTGTCAATTATTCGCTTTTCAACTTTGTTCGAATAATTCAAATAAATGTTTTTGTTCGTTCGTACAAACGATTAAATCTAAAAAATTATTCGATTAATCGATGAGAATAACGAATAAAAAAATTATTTTTACAAAAAAATTACTATGGATAATCTTCCATTCAGTCCGCTATGAGTTCTTCTTTATTTGATGCATAAAATTTTTCATCTTAACTCCATATCGTTGTACCCATATCGTAAAACCCTTAATTCCTTAATAATCCGATATTACTCTGGATTTTCGAAAGGCGTTGGCAGACCTACCATCTTCAGCCAAATTTCTGTCTACAATTTCTTCTATAGAACAGCCGCTGTCTCTCTTAAAGTATTTTTCCATTGGACCAAGTTCGGCATTTCTTGATGTCGTTGGATTATCTTCCACTACATCGTTTTAAATGGTAATATTGTGACATTTACGCAAATGGTAAAGATATGCATACATATACTATAATTAAAAAAAAAAATATATAATACAATAACAACATATTCTATTTTCAAGATATGATTTTTATAAATCAATTCTTTATTTTTAAGCTTTTTGTTTATTTCTAAATTTTTCATGCGAAATTGAAAAAACCGCCTTTCTTAAAAATATGTTAACGTTTGATTAAAAAAAAAAACAGCTGATACAATTAAGAAGGTGAGTTTCAAAACTCGTTTGTTGCAAAATTAAAAATACGAGATGGCAAATGATTCTTACAGTTTTTTTGGCCCTTTATTAGACGAAATATTCTGATTTCATCAATGCATGTCCTCGATAAAATCATGGAAGAGGACCTGCATTGATACAATTAGTATATTTCTTCTCATAAAGTGCCAAAAGAATTGTTAGAATCAACTGTCATATCGTATTTTTAATTTTGTAACGAACGAGTTTTGCAACTCACCTAGCCCCGGTAGGCTAGCTAGTAGTGAGCTAGTCTATCAACCCCGGGGTTGCGGGTTCGATTCCCGCCAGAGACTTTGGTTTCTTTCCTGCAGACAAGCGGGAAGCTTCGCGGGGATTAGCATAGGGAATTAAAAAAAAATTGTATGTTAAGATTTGTTTAATAAGAACATTAAATACATTTACGAATTACAATGAGTACTCAACACGGTTTTTGCTTACTAAACATTGAGATTAATTACAACCAGGGCTATGGCAACAATATTTTTTAACTTTCCTACATTTTGTAAAAAATCACTAAAAACGTATGAGAATAAATAAAATTCTAAGCTTTTATTAAATTAGGGGGGAATGTAAGATGAGATAAACCCACTTTTTTTATTGTTGATGTGTTTTGTTAAAGCTTTGATATTGTTACAAGTAAAACTGTTGCTATAAGTCTTATACGTTTAACAGTTTTATTTGGTTTAATATCTTAAGTTTTTCTAAAATCTTTATGGATGAAGTTTCCTGATGATCTGGCCTAAGCAACCAGTGAAATGCATAGGAATAGCTTATCCCATCAACAATAAATTTCAAGTGTTTTTATCAAGAATAAAAACTGGGAATTAAGCACGAATAACAAAATCTTTTGAAATTTTATTAAATTATTTTGTAATAAAAAAAATTGTTCGATTAATCGTCATTAATTAATCGATTTATTAATTATTCGAATATCGTCGTTTTAAAATTATTCGAACAAGTGTTTGGTATCAATTAATCGAATTATTCTTAATCGGTTGACAACTCTAGTGCATACCTATTAAATCATTTAATGAAATGACGAAAGGAATATGGTTTCTATTAACGATACTTTTTTCGTCGATGTTTGCCGTGGGTTTTAACCCCACAACCCAAAGTCTGGGATCACACTATGAAAGTTTTCTTTCAGAATGTCTGAGTTTATGGGTGAGAGATCTCTTCCCCTCTCATCTATAAACTCAGACTTTCTGAAAGAAAACTTTCATAGTGTAAACCCAGACTAACGTTAATTGAGTGCCTCCCCAAATTTAGAAAATTTTAACATGCAGTTTATATAAAAACGAAAGTGTCTTCTATTATCAGCTGACTTCAAAAAAATAATAATAAAGCGAAGAAATTAAAGAAAAGTCAAATTGAAGAAGTAAACATTTTTGTTTCTATATTTAATATTTATTTTTTTCATTGATGTATTTCTTGCAAAATATAATTAATTATGGTACCTTTATTTTCCACATAAACAACAGAATTAGTTAAAAACACCTTCAGATAGTTTTAAAATTAAAACCGGGTTTGATGTATAAGGAATGCATTTGCTTGTCTGTAGTAGATCAAAAACATATTTTTAATTATAGTTAACTTAAGAACTCTTAGGCCCGTTTTCACAACTTACCGATGGCTAAAGGTAGGATTTTATCGGCCGTATGAAAGGTGTTCCATTATTTCAACTTTACTTTCACCTACCAGGTAGGATGAACCTTACTTTACTTTATCGCTCACTTTAGGTTTAAGCAAAGTCTTAATAATGGAAGACTTTTTATAAGGAAGGTTAAAGTCTACTTTTAGCTATCGGTAAGTTGTGAAAACGGCCCTTAAAGTATAATTTGTCTGGTTTCACACTGACGTTAATCCAATTCGAATTATGCCCTTTCTATATCCATATGTATGTCTTAATAAAAAACATTAAGATTTTGTCAAAAGTGGTTTGAGTTAATTAACATCTCATTAATCTTGTAAAATAAAGAAAATATAATATTTCTTTTTTAAGAGTTTTGCTTTTTATACTAAAATTAACTAAAAAAAATTAAACAGAGAAAGATTGTGCACTTTACGATTAGTAATTAACAAGATTAGTTGTTAAAAGCAATCAAACTGATTGTATTTTCCAGTGAAATAGAATTTCTTATTGCTAATTTGTCAAAATTCATTCAATCCAAATCTTGTTAAGCCATCTTTAGATTTGCAAACATATCTAATTCTTGTCTAAAAAGTTAATAATCGGGGAAATGAAGTGGATTTAAAATCGAACATATTTAAAAAACGTATCATAAAAATATTTCGTTTTTATTTATTCCTTGAGTGCTAGTCATTTCTACAAAAAAACTCTTAAAACCAGGAAAATCTTCGGTAGTTTTGTAAAAAATCTAACTAAAAATTCATTATGTCGATTTCTAAAACATTCCCGAATATTTAACTTTAACATTTATTATTGAGACCAAAACTAAAGTTAATTTCGATTTTCAAAAACAATTTTTTTTATTTATTTACAAGCTGCCCCGACAGACCTTGTCCTGTCCAAATTAGGAAAAATGTTTGCGTTCGATTTTAAAAATCCGTTAAAAAGATACGAACATTTGAAAGAAAAATTAGTCAAATCGATGGAGCCGTTTTTTGATTTTAGGTAAATCGAAAAAAGTGGGGAAGGCAAAATTTTCTTTCCGTAAAAACCTAAGTTGGACCATGGCATTCATTTTAAAGAAAAAACCGTCCAAATCGGTCAAGCCGTTCTCAAGTTATAGAAAAAGTGGGCGTAAAAGTAGGCGATCATTTGAAAGAAAAATTTGTCAAATCGATGGAGCCGTTTTCAGATTTTAAAAGTGGGCGGGGCAAAATTTTCTTTTCGTATAAATCTAAGTTGGACCTTGGCGATCCTTTAAAAGAAAAAATCGTCCAAATTATATAGATGTCATTGGAGGTGCAATATGAAAATTGGATTTTGCCACGCCCCTCCGCCCGCAGACCGAAAATAAAAAATCAGACTTCGCATTGTCCCGCGCCTGAATATTCTGAAGATTCCCTGAACATTTCATCAAAATCGTCCCAGCCATTTTGGAGTCCATACGTTACATACAAACATACATACATACACACACATCCTGTTTTATATATATAGTAGAAAGAAGATTAATATCGATTTTCTAATACAACAAGATAAGTATATCTTATAAATTACAGTATTTGTATCAGAGCTGTTAAATAATAATATAAAATGTCAATAGTTTTAAAAAAATTTTTGGGAATAAAGAAAAAATACATTAATTTTTGGAAAACCGTAAAAATATATACAAAACAAGGATCAATTTATGTTGGAGAAAAAAAAATTTATCGTTTAGGAAATGACGACTGACCAAAACTCTTAGCTCATTAAGGCTTTTATAAGGCTTTTAGTCATAATTCTGAAGAAACCATTCATATAATAGTTATGAAATTGACAAAATTTGTTAAACAACAGCCGAAACGTGTTTTTGTTCAACCTAAATCAAGTAACCAAATTTAATTCATTTACTTTGTGATTAGGTCTGTAATTTCCTACAGCTCTCATAAAAAGTCGACGCAGGATCAGGGCTGGCTTTGTTATTAGCTTTATATTAAAATATGTACCATAATATATTTTGGCCCTTATTGTGTAAAACGCAACGTAACGCCATTGTTTTACATTTTAAACGCTGAATATCTTAAGGCGTTTAAATTTTTAAAACGCAATATGAATTTCTGTAGAAAGCACTCTGCAGACAAAGTAAGAATAATTTTTTTTTTAATTCCCTAAGCTTATCCCGCGAAGCTCTACGCTTGTCTGCAGAGTCGCGGACCGGAATCGAACCCGCAACCCCAGCGCTGATAGACAAGCTCACTACCAGCTAGCCTACCGAGGCACTTACCTCTGAATGCAGAGAGAGAAAATATTATAATATTTTTTCCTGTTACACCCATAGCTTCGGTCCCAGCCTGGTTATGGGGGGAGTAGCGTGGTGGTTGTGGTTTAATACCCATATCGCGGGTAGAGCAAGTTATTGCTCGGTGTGGAGTTACACTGCAACCGGTTGCAATTTGGCCTTAAAATGGTAGGAGTGTTAGATAGGCTCTGCCCTTTACCGAGGGGGATGAAGTGTCGAAATGCATGGATTTGAAGTAGGTACCCTTGCTCGGGTGTCACGGCTTTGTGGCGAAGAAGGAAGGGGGCGCTGGTCAACGCATTATTTTACCCAGTGTTGAGAGCACCGTAAGGAAAGGTCTTATGACGATGACCACGTAAAAATGTACAAATCTTTTACACCCATAGTGGAATAAGTACAAAGTATAGTCATTAGAAATTTTGTTCTCAATTTATAACCCATATAACGTCAAACAAAAGAAAATAAGAAAAAAATTAAAGCAATTTGACATGATATGGGTACATAATGACAACTCTCCCTAATGAACCTGCCTTGAACTTATAAAAACAAAACCATGGTTACACCTATGTTTGACTTTTGTTGATTCCACTTTGTTAACAGAAATTTTAAAAACTAGCAGAACGCCCCGGTAAGGTTTTCGTCATCATTCTACATTGTAATTTGATTTTTTAGATAAATTCTTTTAACAAAAAGAATATGGGAATTTTCCTTCTCTTTATTTTTTTTAAAAACACAAAAATAATTTGTCAACTCTTAAACCAAATATGTACGTTTTTCTTCTTGTAGTGTTTTTGTTGTGTCTATAACAGCCAAGTTAATTGTTTTTTGTTTTACCCACTCTTGTAAAGTTGTTATTGTTCCTACAACGAACATATTCAGGCCTGTCATAGAATTCCATTCCGATCGAAAGTGGTTATAATTCCGTATTTTGCTTCTTCAGAAAACGAAAAACGAAAAATTTTTTCGGAATGAAACCACTTTTGGTTTTCTAAGTGGAATTGATTGTTTCAGTATTTTATAACCGAAAAAACTACTTAAAACTATTTTTTATGGATAAATAAATGTTTTTTATGATATAGATTGAAGAAATAACACACTTTTGATTTATTTATTTTACTTTATATTCACCCCTATTATGAAAGTCGACATCGACACAAGTCGACGGCACCTGAACATTAATGGTATTTTCTGAGTCGTTGTTGGCAATAATCGATTACTTTTGATAGTCAAGTGATATTTTCTAAGGCGCTTTTAAGTCGACGTCGAGTAGTATTGTCCCCGATTTAGTCGACAGGAAATTTTGTGACGACTCAAATGAAAGTTAAAGAAATTTTAAATGAAATGTTAACATATTTATTGAATACGTTTGAAATAAAAAATGCAAATTTAAAAGAAGTTATGGGCACAAATTTTATTAGTAAATTTAACGCGAAAATTCGGAAACATTTGCAAAAATAGCGAAAATTTGGGAACATTTTTAATATATAACGAAAGCCCTAAAACTATAAGAAATGGCAAAAATTTTGCTAAAATTGCAAAATTAGCGGAAATTCGCAAAAAATTGCTAACAGCTACATGATAGCAAAGTCTAATATTTATTAAAAATCGTTAAAGCTGTAAAGAATCAGAAAACTTTAAGGAAAAAGTCGCTGCTATCGCGAGCGTAGCTAAAATAAGCAAAAATTACAAACTTTGAAACAAACCCTTAAATTGGTTTGAAATCGCTAAATCGGCGAAAAAACAAAATGTCGGGAAGTTATAAAAAAATTATGCAAAAACAGCGAAAATTCGCGAAAATTTTTAATATATCAAACAAGCCATAAAATTTATTAAAAGTCCCTTAAACTGAAAGGAATGGCAAAAATTCGGTGAAAATTGCGAAATTAACGAAAATTCGCAAAAATTTGCTAACAGCGGTATGAAAGAAAAGTCTTATATGTATTTATTAATAAACGCTAAAGCTATAAAGAATCAGAAAACTTACAGTAAAAATATCTTTTATCAAAAACATGCCAAAAATTCGCGAAAAAAATTCAAAATTGGAAACAAACTCTACACTTTATTTTAAAAAGCTAAATCGGTTCAAAAAATATGTCGTAAAATAGCATAAATAGCGTTAAAAAGTGAGTGAAGAACAAAAAATAAAAAAAAAGCAATTGGAGATGGGATTTTTTTTGTCAAATTTTCGATAACTAGTCGACGTCGACACAACATTCTTATAACATACCAAATTAACGTCGAAGTGATGTAGTCGTCGCCTTGATGTGACAACAATTAAAAATTCATGTCGACGTCGACAACGCCTTACATAATAGGGGTGATTGATTTTATTAAAAACATAATAAATTCTTTACCCTTGCGCTGCCAACTTTTTTTTCTTCACAAACCACTTTTTTCATTGAATTGCCATACTTAACACAAAAATCATATGGTTTTAATGTAAAGTTACCATATCCAATTGTAAAACCAGAGTTGTTATAAAAACAACACATTTAGCAAAATCGATCGGAATCTGAAGAAGCTAAAACCATTCCGATCGGAATTTGATTAAATCGTTTTATTGACCAACTTTTGTAGTATTGTTGTTATTTCTAAAACAAACGACGTCACGAACAAGTCTGCACAGCGGAAATTTTATCATCTTTATCATTTTTCAAAGCTTAACAACTAGTAAAATTCAGCTGTAGGGCAACAACAAAATTATGAAATGTTGTTGATATTGTGCTTTAAATGTAATTTTTGGCGTTGCGTTACGTTTTACATAATTAGGGCCCTAATTTCCTAAGTATGGGTTCACGTTATGAACGTTTTCTTTAAGAAGGTTTAAGAAGGCAGAGAACATGCGATTCTTCTATAATAATACAATAATAATTGTAAAAGAAAACTTTAATAGTGTAAACTCAGACTTATTAACACTCAGGCCGTTATTTATTTATTTCAGTCTATAGATTAAACATCCTTACAGACATAAGTGCTGAAATTAGAGTACAATAAATTAAGAATAATTTTATTAACTAACTTAAATAAACTTTAATTTTTCTTTTTAAAAGAAAATTTAGTTGAAAAAGATTATTAAATTTCAAGCAAATTTAACGAATGGAATCGTTGTTGGCGTAAACGGAGCTGTAATACCTTAAATTTAACAGCTGAAAGTTTCGTCTAGGTCTAGCTGGAACATTTAAGTTAATTTTACTCAACAAGTAATCGGAATCGACAACGCCGCGTATAAAAACCAATAAAAACGAAATACTAAGCACTGTTCTTCGAGTTTTTTACGTCGTTAACTTAATAAGACGAAGTCTGCTTTCATATGAAGGTAATACAAGCCATTTCTATCCAAGACCTCTTAAGCAAAATAAAAGGAACTGTTTTTGTACAGATTCAATGCTGTTGATATATGTATTAAATTAAGGATCCCATAGAATTGATTCATTATTTTTTTATGTAAAAATTATTTCTTTAAACAAAAATGTGTAAAAAGAAACTGATAATATCTATAGTTTCTTATAGCTGATATTGAGAGCATTTATTTTAATTTTTTGAAATGTATTTCTAAATAACTTTTTTTTATTTTGCTCGATAGAAAGTCAAGAAGTCTTTTAATGTTCCCACTACCGCAAGAGTACACCAAACCAAGGTCTATCCATAGGTCTGTTCACTGCTACAACAATACAAAAAACAATAGGCATTATGTTTGTGTAAAATTCCTCGCCGTTGTCAAAAGTTTACTACTAACTACATTGGAAAAACATAAGGAAAAAAGTTTTCTTTATACATGTATGTGTGGCAGAAAACAAAAAACTTAACCAAAAATATACATGCATAAGCAAAATGTATACGACGTTTGACATCGTTAAGGAGTAAACCAAAAAACATCTGGCGACTTGCGCAGACCTATTCTCTTGACCTTGTGCGTATGTGCTTTCAGCTGAAATCGAAATAAATAAAGGAAAAAACAGTCAACGTTTTCAAGGGAACAACATTTTCTTGTTTGTTTATAAATGACAGAATGCTGAGTAAAGTCACAGCGACCAAAGATTTTTCTTCAAAACAATGAAGTCAAACAGGGCACTTAAACACATTTCATAATTTCTTATAAACACATTTCATAAGAGTTAAGTTCCACTGAGCATGGTGACTGTGGGTATGCGCGCTTTGTCCCAAAAAATCAAAAGTTCTTCAATAACTAACTTAGCACTTTCTCGTAAACTCATATTTACAACACGCCAATTAAAAAACAACACCTTTATTACTTCTTTTTTTGAAGGTAACTTGGAACCCGTAAGTTGATTAGAGGCATAGCCAATCAAATAATATTTTTCGCGTAATGATCTTGCATTCATTTTAGTAATCTTATTTTGTAAGAACAATAGGAAAGAATAAACTCGAATGAATGAATGAATAAATCAAAATTTTTGCTACGTTTCTTTTGCTTCAATGGAAAATAGCGGTACTTGCTTTTTGTTGACATTATTGCTTGCTCATTTTTTGCGTATTTAACATAAAAATAATTTTGTTTTTTCATGTGTTGAACAAAATTTTTTTCCATTGAATGGCAGACGTCATTTATACAAGTCGCGTTTATAACGTTTATTTTAGGGGAGAGGGGGCTATAAATGATTTGAAATCTTGCTGCCTTTTGACTAGAATTAAATTAAATAATTTAAAAATCAAAGGTACAACTTATAATGATACCATTTTAGGCTCAAAAGACATTTTAAAAATATATGACCAATATATCAATATAGTTCATACTGTAAGGCTCATATAAGACTTTGAAGGGCGTGCGCACGCCCAAAACTTAACTTATCGCTATGAAATTTTTTTTAAATTTTTTTTTTCATAAAAGAGAACCGATTTGGGGGGTGAGACTTAAAAAATTTGATAAAAAAAATTTTTCCATATAACAGAATGTCACTCTACTGGTCATACTGTATGTTTTTCAAAGAAGAGTGCGAATATTAAATACAAAGAGAGCAAGACGATTATGTATGCCTTTAAGGAAAACGGTATATTTTTTGCTAAGTTAAAAAATTTGATGTCGGCAGAGTGTGCGTTTAGTGCGGCGTCAGAAAATGAATTTGTTAAATGGCACACTCAATTTGATCACTTAAACAGTAAAGACTTAAATAAATTGTGCAGCAAAAATATGGTGCGGGGGCTGAATTTAAAATTACCCGAAAATTTTCAATGTGTTACTTGTGCTGTTGGCAAGATTACAGCGAAACCGTTTCGTATTCACAAATAAACACTAAAGCAGTTCTGGAGTTAATACACACAGACTTATGTGGACCGTTTAAGGTGAAATCTCAAGGTGGTGCGTTGTATATGATGACCTTTACTGATGATTTCTCACGATATGTCTTTACATACTTTTTAAATCGCAAGGCGGATGCGTTTGATGTTTTCTTGCAGTTTGTAGCAATGGCAGAAAAACAGAGTGGCTGTAAATTGTTGCAGATCAGAAGCGATAATGGTAAGGAATATGTAAATTGCAAATTTGAAGACTACTGTAGAGAAAAAGGCGTTGTGCACCAGACAACAGTTAGTCACAGACCCCAACAAAACGATGTTGCTGAAAGGGTAAACCGGACGCTTGTCGAGATGGCTCGCTGTATGTTACATGATTCAGGTCTACCTCAGAGTTTATGGGCAGAGGCCATAAACACCTCAACATACATAAGGAATAGAAGTCCAACGAAAATACTTGGAGATGTGACTCCTTATGAAAAGTGGAATAACAAAAAGCCATCCGTTGCGCATTTTCGTACATTTGGGTGCGATGCTGTAGTTCTTCATAAAAATCGTAGTGGTGGTAAATTAATGCCAAAGGGAGTGAAATTGAAATTCATTGGTTACGAATCGATGACTAAGGGATATCGTTTGTACAATTCGACAAACCGCCAGGTAATTAAAGCTAAAGATGTCATTTTTTTGAAAATTCGTTTGAAAATTGCAAAATGAAGAGTATTGTGATGGAAAATTTCATGTTGACATTTTCCCCCAAAAAAACGAAGAAGAAAATAAATGTAAAGTGGAAAACCCACACTTTTCGGATGATCTTTTCGAAACAGCAAGTGAAGAAGAATCATCGAATGATGAAGTGATGAAGGTAGATAAAAATGAAGAGGTCCAACCAAATGAAGGAGTCAAAAGGGGTCGTGGCAGACCAAAGCGTATTTTGGACGGGCAACCTGGACTTCCGAAAAAACAGTATGCAACAGCTACTGAAGTGCTTAATTCTACGGTAGAAATCCCTAAGAATCTCACCGAAGCATTGAAATCAAATGAAGCCTCAGAATGGAAGACTGCGATGGAACGTGAGTATAATTCTTTGGTTAAGAACAATACATGGGTACTCGTAGATTGACCGAAATCCAGAAATATCATTGGGTCAAAATGGGTATTCACGATTAAACACAAAGCAGATGGTTCGGTCGAAAAATATAAAGCAAGACTGGTTGCCCAGGGGTGTTTCCAGAAATTCAATGTGGACTACCATGAGACGTGGTGGTCCGACACTCTACCATTAGAATAATATTGGCCCTACCAGTTAAATACAAATTATTGGTAAAACATGTAGATATAGTGGCTGCATATTTAAATGGTGACCTGAAAGACGAGATATTTATGGAGCAGCCCCAATTGTTTAAAAGTTCTTCTGATACTGACAAAGTTTGCAGATTAATTAAAGCCCTATATGGTTTGCGTCAAGCTGGAAGGGAGTGGAATAAAAAGGTGTCGATTATTCTTTCGGAGATTAACTTTATAAGATGCCAAACTGACAATTGTATATATTTTCGAAGAAATGGTGATAATATTAGTATCATTGCATTATATGTGGATGAAAGAGGACCGATCTCTTTTTATTTGGGCTTGGAAATCGAACGCGAAGGTGATAGAGGCCCCATACGAGTTCATCAGAAGCAGTACACTTTAGAATTACTTAGAAAATGGAAAATGATAACCTCCAAACCAGCAGCAACACCATGGCCAAGTGGCACTGTCCTAAGGAAGTGTGAGGATTGTAACTGTCGCCAAAATTTACGTGAGTATCAGAGTTTGATTGGCAGCCTAATGTATCTCGCGGTCATATCAAGGCCGGATATTGCACACGCAGTCTCAAAACTGTCTTAGTTTAATTCACACCCCCATGAGGAGCATATGCAAGCGGCGAAACACTTGTTAAGATATCTTTTAAAACATCCTGATAAGAAGATATCATTTACTAGAAATAGCTCCATCCTCGTGTGTTTTACAGATGCCGATTGGGGATGCGATTCATGCGACCGAAAATCATACTCTGGTTTTGTAATGTTTCTCTCAAACGGTCCAGTTGCATGGGAGTCCAAGAAACAGACTATGGTGGCGTTAAGTTCCATGGAGGCGGAGTATGTAGCCCTCAGCCAAGGTTGCAAAGAAGTAATTTTTACAAGGAGCCTACTTAGTGAACTTGGTTTACCGGAATTCATCGAGCAACCTACAGTTATCTATTGTGATAACCAAGGAGCAAACTTTTTGGTTAGAAACCCGGCAGTCCTAAAGCGCAGCAAACATATTGATATCAGGTTCCACTATATCAGAGATAGATACAACGATGGGTCGATTGAAGTTGAGTACATATCATCTGAGCAGAATGCTGCTGATATTTTTACTAAGGTATTAACCAAACAAAAACATGCTAGTGCATGTGAACTTTTGAACTTTTAAATGAATTTTTATTTTTGAAATCTTGAAATATTTTATTTTTTTTATTGTAAATGCATTGGGATTGAGTTGGGGTATGTTATAAATTATTTGAACCTTGTAACACAATGGTAACCCTACAATCCAGCTGCATCTCACTTTTGTTTTTTTTTTCCTTTCTTTTTGCTATATTTTATTATTTTTACGATTGTGAGAATACAGTCTAATAAAGCTCTTTAACAAAGGCGGTTGTGTTTTCATTTAAAAAGGAAATATACCTAACAGTGAAACATATTTTTTTTTTTGGTTATAAAAAATCCCGGTAAATTTGTGCGAGAATTCCCGGGACTTTTTTTAAATTAATTATGGCAAAATTACTGCTGATATGTATAATTGTAAATAAGTTGTGTCATGAAATAGATCTTAGCCGTTAGGCAAAAAGGTCTTAAGTTAAAAAAAACGCCTTTCAGTTTTTGATTGGCTTAAATTTAATTTTTCTCTCTCTTTTGTTTGATTTAAACCACTTTTGTCTAGCACAGCTGCTTCAAATTTTTACCATCAGCTCTTAGGAAAAAGTTTATCATATACCCCAAATAAATATTTTTCAATTTATCATAACGAAAAACTACAGTTTCTGACTTAAAAAAATTTTACCAAACGCCAAAGAGATGTCAATTCATAAAGTGCTAAGAAAACTGAAAATGTCTAGAGATTATTTAATGTTCCTTTGACTATAAAGGCAAACATCCGTAGAAAGGAAACGTGTTTTCTCAATAAAATCTTCTTGGTACAAATTAGAAATAGGCTTTCAAATGATTCTGTAAATGCTTGTTCTGAACTAAAATCTTGTTTTAAAAGAAATACTTTGTAATAATTTGTTTAAATAATTTAAATTTTTAATTTTAATTATGTGGCAATAAGTGATTAAGTCTATTTTTTAGTTTTATAGTAAAACAATTTAAAATTTGTAATGTGGCTTTTGGAAATAGACTGCGAATTTAATATAATCATCAGTTCTCTGCGGTTATAGTTTTTTAAGTTTTTATTGCTAAGCACTCCTAATTTCACAGATCGGAAGTTTTTATTATTCCAAATGTTATTGCACTTTGAAAAAAGATAACAAAAAAGGCATTTTGCTGTAACTTCCTCAAAAATCCAATAAAATAATTGAAATTTTGCCCATGTGTACTTTTGAACATGAAGACCTTAAGGTGCCATTAAGCACTTTTCGTTTTTGCCACAAAAATAAAAAAAGTGATCTCAGGAAATGTTATTTGTTCAAATAAATTGAATTAAATAATAATTTGCATCGATTTGTATTGAGCGGGAATTCCCGGGATCCCAGGAAATTTAAAAAATAAATCCAGTTTTCCCGGAAAATAAAAAACTCTTTAAATAACAATTACTCAACCAAAAAAATTTTTTTAACACATAATACATTTTTTGTTACAAATAACCTTTATAACAAATAATTTATTTTTTGGTTACAAATATCCATTATAAATAAGTAAGATAGTATAGTCGGTACCTATTTGGGGACCATGGGCAGTTATTATTATCCGGCAAAACAAAATTATGTTTTGAGGTTGAGATTCTTTTTTAAGTTCATTATGCCGAATATTATTTAGATATCATCCGCCATATGAACATTTTTTGTCTTAAAGTGATTTCAGAATGGGGTTAATATGGTACCTATGAGCAATGACCATATATATTTGACCATTGGTCATATGTAGGGATGAGATTTTCATGCACTAAAAAATCGAAAATATGCACTAAAAACATAAAAAATTTCAAAAAAAATAGTTTTTTTTAAATTACTTAAAACCAAATATATAAAATTCAGACTATTGTTATTCAAATATCTTTAAAAACATAAATAACTAATACTGTGGTTTTCATGGGCAACCGCGTATGTCTATTTTTTCGATTTTGAAAAGTTGATGCTATATTGCTTAACCTAGCATTTACACATGCCACTGCCAGTTCGAAAAACTCAATACACTCACACTTTTTTATTAATACACTCACATTTTTCGCAATGGCAGCTCCAGTGGCAGCAAAAATTGCATGCGAGTGGAAATTTGGCACTTGCATCATGCAAGTTGCATGCCACTAAATGTCAAAACGATAAGCAATGTTACCCTGTTAAAAATTTAATTCACATTTACTGGATTGTTGTCAAATTGTTATTAAAGTTTTAACTTAATAAAGAATTATTATGACTAATTTTTTTAAAACGCGCATAAATAAAAGCAAGTTTGTTAATAATAGAGCATTAATATCGTTAAAATAATGCTAATATAAATAAATGAAAAAATTTCCCCAAAAATGTGCCACTATAATTAACTCGGTAACTCTTTTTCGTTTTCTGGTACTTTTTTTTTTTAATTTGAGAAGTAAACAAATTTGCTCAAGTTGACGCTTCTACGACATTTTGAAAATGAACTCGCAGTGGCATGTGTAATCACAAAAGTTAATGGCATGAGATTCGACTATTTCGAACAAATTTTCTTTGATAATATGCAGGGCAAGGAAGTTCATGCACTTAAAATCGCAAAATATGCGCATAAAACATGCACTAAAAATCGCAAAATATGCAAAAATAAAATTAAAAAATATGCACTAAAAATATATTTATTTAACCATATTTATAAAGATAAAGTTTTGTTTATATAAATAAATAATTTTTATTTTTTTTAAGTTATCAAATGTAAAACTCATTCTATTTGGTCCAAGGCGAATTTATTACAGGTGGTCTTAAAAGCCCTGCTGATATTAGCTAAAATCACTGTTGGATGTCAAAATGTTGTTTATTCTCTTTTATTATCTTTGTTTCTGTTTTGTTTTATTTCTCTTTTTGACATTGTACAATGATTTTACAAAAACAAATTGCTTGTGGTTTTTGTACGAGTAGTACTTGTTGAAGTACCGAGATTACCTGGGATGAATTCGCCTTGATTTGGTCTTAAAATAGTTTTAAACATTAAAAATGTTCGTTCGACATCAACGGATATAATAGATGCATATTAAAAGTGGTCAACTCCTTTGTAGAATATGTATTCATTTTCTGCAATATTTTCTTTACTGGAAGCTAAATTAAAAATATGTATTACCAATTTCTTTAACTTTTTTAAAACTGCATAAAGGTTGGCTTGTATTTTTCGCCGATTTGACCTTCTACTTTTCTTATTTTAAAGACAGCGTCACCACCGTGTTCAACCGAGGTGTTCAATGATTTAAGCCCCTGAAGTTCGGTTATTGTCTCGACTAGAAACCAATTGTTTAAGTGAATAAATTCTAATTGAGCCTTTATATTAGGTACGTTTAAAATATTGTTTACTTTTTATAGCGACTGCATTATTTTCGTTAAAATTATTTACCACATCCTTAAATTCTTCAAAATTTTTGGCATAATACTCAACTGCCTGCAACCAGGTCCCCATTTTGTTATACATGCTTGAAACGCGAAGGTGACTTTAAAAACTTGCATGTATGGCATGAGCTTAGCATGTGACATGTTACATTTTTGGGTAAGATACCTTTAAAAAATGTCAAGTAGAGCAACATTTAATTTTTATTAAAGTCTTCTAAAAGAGAAATTGAGTCTTTGAAAGTTCGAGCTAATGAAGCATTATTCACCTTTTCCAACTTTACAATATTAAACAAAAATTTGTGTTTACTCTGTTCTTCTTCGCCATTCAAGATCCCAACAATTACGTAGACCACGCAACGTCCTTCAGTGTCCATTGTTTCGTCAATAGACAGCCACAAATTATGTGGCTTAATCCTTTCAACAATGTCACATAGTTGTATAGTGTACAACTTGACGAGATTAGTTTTTCTAAGGGTTGTTTCCGTAGGATTGGTTTCGTTGGTATATTTGTTTAAAGAAATTCTAAAATTTTGGTTTTATTTTTAGCTTATATAAAGGTATATCTGCAGACACCAGAGCATCACACAATTCCAAACTAATTTTACTAGTTTTATCCTCAGAAGTTGATTTTCTTGAAATTGAAGTTGGCGAAACCTTTTCATAAATCATAAATCTGTGTGTTTCTGGCTTTGAAGGTGCTGATTTACTACAAATTTTTAAATGAAACACCTTTATTGTAAACTTTGCAAAAAAGTACTTTTTCATCTATTTAGAAGACTCAAAAAGACACGTATTTAAAATATTATTTTTTGATATTTTTTCTTTTGGCATTTTTTTTTCCTTAAAAACAATTTGTTTTATCAATACTTTTTGGATTTTAGGTCATACTTACAGCGTAATTCCAAAATATTCTGTTTAATTCTTTTTTTTTCTTCACCGAACGTTATTTTTATTTGAGGCTTTTTCAAGTAAAAAAAAACCGTAAACAAAATGAAATGTCAAAAAATTTTTATTGTTACTTCTACAATTATGTACACAATTATACAAATTGTATAATTTTTAAAATTTGTTAAACATGGCTACAAAAGGTGCTTCTTTTTAAAAGTAAAAGAAACAAGGTGAAATTATAAAAAATGTAGGTAATTCAGTACCAAACACCAACATGGTGTTGCTTTTGCTCCTTGAAAATGTCAGAGTTAGCAGATTTTCCCATACTTTTTTGACTGTTTGACAGCTTCAGGGCTGAAACAACTATAACTAGCTGATCCACGGACTACACCTTATAAAGAATTCGCCTTGAACAGAAAGATATTTCAAAACAAAAAACTAAGAAGAATATGAAGAAAAATTTGAATTTATAACAAAATATCCCAAAATATGACGAAAAAATATGCATTTATAACAAAATATGCAAAAACATGCATTTAAAGCAAAATATGCACTAACAAATTGATGCCATTTTACTGGAAACATAGTGATTCGCAAAGATATTAACTTTAGGTGGGTCTCAGAGTAACGACAACAAACATGCATTTGCATGAAGTCCCTTGCCCTGATAATATGTATACAACAGTGGCATGCCACTACTTGCATGTGTAAAGGCAGGGTAATATTAAGCGCTCTTTACATTTTTTAAAAAATGTTTAAAAACAGATAGACCCATTCCGATGTTTTAACTCAATAACAAAGTTCAAAAGGTGCAATATCTAACCCATAGTTTGATCTAGAATGGTTTTTTCGGCTCTCCTGAAAAATTTTATTTTAAGACATACGCGGTTGCCCATGAAAACCACAGAATAAACGTTTTTGTTTGGTATTAAAAGTAAAACTTTGTCTTGCATGTACTTGAAGAATGCCAATCAAAGAGCTGCAAGGAGTATGATCGAGCCGACTCAATCACTAAATCAATCACAAACAGCTAAAAATTCAGTACAAATAAAAAAAGGATTCAGTTTTAATTCTTGTACCTTGCTCGCAACGATTCGCAAAATTCATGTTATAACCTCGAGCCACTTGTTTTAATACACATTGTGATTTATTTATATAAGCAATTTAAAGCTCATGCTATTGTAGGCGTTGCGTGTTGTTCTTAGTAGCACCGTTCCTTTTATATAAAGTAGTTGCAAAATTTATTTCTGATGAAATTTCTTAGGAAATTACACTCTGTCAGGACGATGCAAAGGCCCAAGTTTGATATGGAATTTGCTAACAGAAATCCTAAAGCCAGACGAAACTGTACTAACAGATTTTGTTTATTGTCGCAATTGATGTACAGTTTTAAAGTACAAATGGACACCAAGCGTCAAACTTAAATCGCCACAAATGCTGCAAAGATAATAAACTGTCCAAAGTGTCACACAACTAGAGAAAAATTAAGCAATTGAAAAATGTACGTCATGGCTCATTGAAGACTATCGACCCTTTTCAGCAGTGCACGGTTCTGGCTTTGTAAAATTAGTGAAATTTTTTCTGAAGATCGGTGCAAAATATGGAGAATACATCGATGTGGAAGATTTGCTTCCAGATCAGTGTTGCAAAATTAAAATTTTGAAATGGTAATGAACTGCAACTAAAAGAGTATTTTTCCCACTAAATAGTACTTTTTGTTAAAAAAAAAAAAACAAATTAAAAACAAATTTTATGAAAATAACAAGAAAAAAATATTTTATTGGAATTCAGTTATCTAAGTATATTTAAAAGCAAACAAACAGTATTTATATTTGAGGTTCACATGTAAATAATATTTCTGTTATACATAAGCGTCAAGCGCCCCATCCATTTACAATATTATTGTATATTTTATTCGCCATATTATTTATATATTGCACAATATTATCGAATAAAACAAAACAACATAGTACCCCAGCAAAAATTTTTCAAGATTTGGAAGCAATAAACACGTATACTGCATCCCAACCGCTTCCTTTTTTGCTTCTGCCTTACTCTACTGCTGAAAGATTAGGCATACAATCCTACAATTCTTAAATGCGATGCTAAATATTAGAAGAGAATCGCTGATTATTTGTTTTTTTAAAATTGCATTTTCTACTGCTTTATTGAAGCACTGAAATCATTGATTCTTTTGATAAAAAATTAAAAATTTAAGCTTAATTTTACAAAAATCATACATAATTATTATAAGACTATAACCGTTTTATTCCAAAAAATATATTTAGATCTATACACAAATTTTTAAGCGCTGACATAACAATTTTTTCAATGCTTAATTTTTTTTCACTTACTTTATACGCGTAAATCATGTCAGTTTTCAAAGCGTGAAATAAGCGATCTTCAGATATCTACAGCAGAGCTTCTACGCGAGGAATTCCAAACAAAAATCATGTAATATTTCATAGAATTGTAAGCGCTTCACTCCGAATTCTCCCTTACATTACTGCTTCCGAGGAAGCATCAGTTTTTGCTGGGACATTGTTCAAAGTATATTGCACTTTTTTTCTTTTTTAAGTGAATTTTAAGTTGTTTAAAATGAATTTTCGTTTGAATTTAACTGCATAATATTTTGAGTGTATGAAAATGTGCGTTCAATTGGTGCTCTGAAATGTGGTATCGATGTAATACCAAAAGCAATGTGTTGAATGTCAGCAAACATTAGTTTCGTTCTTGAAATTGGCTATATTTTTCTAAGAAATTTAAATATATTCAGTTCTGAAATCCTTTATATCTAAAAGATCCGCTAGAACACGGAATTGAGAATTGATATTATTATAGTTTTCTTTGTCGTTTGCAAATAACATTAATAACAACAGTATTATGCTATTGGTTTTTCCGGAAACAATATTTTCTGGAGTGAAGCTGATTACCACTTCTAAGGTTTTATTTTCAAAACTAAATTTAGTTGTTAATGTTTCGAAAATTGTCCAATAAAATGATTTCGCAGTTTCTTTTACTTTATAAACCATTTCCTTAACATTGATTGCATATTTCTATAGATATGGTTTTCATTTAAATTTAAATTATCCAATGCACCCCTTCTTAAAAATTTTCTTGCCACTTGTAAGAACAAATATCCCATTCTGGAAAGCAAGATATGAATCCTGGCGTCCACGCTTTGCATTTCAATGTTAACGTCATTAGATGTTTTTAAAAAACAACAACATAAATTTTGCTACAAACACATGATGAACAAAACCTGCTATCGAAATTTTAAAAGCTCATTGGATAACAAAGTACTGAAAACAGCGCGGGGGTACTGCGGTATTTATTATATTAAAAAGTACTGAAAAAAGTACCAAAGTACTGAATTTTTCAACACTGTTCCAGATCTACAACAATTTCTCGAAAAATAAAAAAGTGTGCAAGTGAGAAAAAGAAAGAGATGAAAGACGAAGTAAATGATGTTGTGAGCAGCGGTGGAGCATCAGTAACCATAGATATGTGGACGGACAACTATATTAAGCGAAACTTTTTAGGCGTAACCTTTCACTACCTAAAAGATTTAAAATTGGTTGACATGGTATTGGGGTTAAAGTCAATGGACTTTGAAAGATCTACAGCCGAAAATATTTTAAGAAAACTAAATTACCTTTTTAACGAATTCGATATACGAAGTATAAACAAAAACCAAGTTTGTTACTGACAGAGGGTCGCCCATTATTAAAGCGTTGTCAGAAATTACTCGCCTAAATTGCAGCAGCCATCTGTTTTCGAATGGTTTGGATAAATTTTTGGCTAAAACAATAGAACTCTCTGACGTTTTAGAGTCCAGTAAAAAACTTGTGGAATATTTAAAAAAAAACAAATTTACAACATCTGCTACAAACGTCACTAAAAAGTCAATGTCCAACAAGATGGAACTCTCACTTCAGAGTGTTGAAATCAATAATTGTCAATTGGATTAAAATAAGAAACGTTCTAAGCGAGTATGAACAAAACAAACGTATGCTGCACATACATAAATATACACTCAAAATATTATGTAGTTAAATTCAAACGAAAATTTATTTTAAACAACTTAAAATTCATTTAAAAAACGGATCATTTACATTTCATTTAAAACAAATGCTTTTTACATTCATTTTTAAATGTTTCATTTATTAAGCAGCATGTGCCTTAAAATTGAATAGTTTTTACTTTTAAAAAATATAATTCAACCGACAAAAATCAAACTACATAACAAAATAAATACGAAAAAACATTATTTTTTGGTAGTTTGTTTCTTGTATAACAAACATAAGTGTTAAAAAATTAAATTATTCGTAAAATAACTATATTTTTATTAAATTTTAACAGTACGGATAACGGAAAAAGTCTATGTAGGTATATTATTATCGTTCTAATTTTTCGAAGCCACAAGTGATGTCAATATTTGTTTCTAAAGCGTGCAGAACCCGCTCAAATAGCATTTAAAATTGCCTATGAACCACAATGATAAAAGTGTAATGGCCATTTTCTCAATGTATCGGAAAACTGTCTGTTACTTGATGTCAACATAAATTTATTGGACCGATAAACTGTCCGTTAACGATTTTGGGTTTCTCAATATACCGACAAAAAACATTGTTTTCAGCAGGCAACGCCACTCAAAATACATGTAAAAGTTGGGAGTCAGCTGATTGAATTTATCTGTACGGCAAATAAAAGGAAAATAAATAATTGGCAGATGAGTGCCGGTTAGCTTTGCAATAAAATCGAAGCAAATGAGACATTGAGAAAACCAAATTTCTTTAATGTGCAGTTTTTCGTTGGGAAAAAAGATAATTGCCTAATGAGAAAATGGCCATAATAGTTGTGAAATAAAGCAGCTAATTCTGTTCTATTGAAGTTGCACAACATGTAACACTTCGAGTGATTATAGGTAACATAAGAAAGTGTTAAGGCCCAACTATAGTATGCTTAAGTTGGCTTAAGCAAATGGGTGAATAGATACATGTAAATCATATGCGTCAAACCATAGAAAACTTAAGGAAACTTTTTGTTAAGTTCTATGAATCTTCGCAAGGTGCGAAACAGATCTCAATTTCCGTACGGACTCAAATGTTCTTTGGTTTTGTTTTTAAATGCATATGAGAGGATTTTTTTTAATTTTTGACAGAAGCTTGAGCCAGCTTATGAATAGTTGGGCCTTTACATGTATTTACTATAACATATTTTTCTCAGAAAAGTGGATATGAATAAAATACAAATGAAGCACAGCCACCGCACAGCAGATTGCCGTTAACATTACTCCCTTAGAAAGTTTAAACATCAATTCACCCAAAATTGTGAACCGGAACACCATCAAAACACGATACAACGAGTCAGCCAGTGGAAGAACGTTGTAAGCTACAAACAAAATGGTGGACTTACGTTTTAAAAGCCGCTTGCGTAGTGGAAAAGCGGCTTAAGGGACATCGCGATTGTGCATATGTAGCGTTTTTCCACTAAAAATATTATAAACTGTAAATTTGCATGTAATTTAAAATTCAAATTTCTTGATATTTTGCATTAAATTTTTTATTATCATTATTTTTAATAATATAAAAAAAAAAATAAGAATTAATAATCCTTGCTCTCCTGAAAAATAATTATTTGGTAACCTAAAACGATATTCGCGACAGTGCTTCAAATGTTCCAAGCTTCTTGATAAAATATTTTAGGAGTATTGAATAAATTTAAAATTTTAGTTTTTTTGGGGTCCTTAGACTGTCAGAGAAAATTTAAAAAAAAAAAAATTATTTAATTTGCTCTTGTTTCTTAAAATTTTCCCTCATATTTATTAGAGGCCTGCAACAACCCCACAATAAATTAATTTCAATTCATTGATTTTTTTTCCATTCATTCGCTGCTATGCGTTTGGAAGCATATGTGTTGTGCAGTGCGGCGTGATAAAGTTCTTCCGACACATATGCAGTTTGGCCATATTAAGGCATTTCGACATAAATTAAGCTTTATTTTATCATTTTTAGTTTGATATACATTTTTTATTTAACTTTTTTCAGATGATAAACTGATAACTTTTTTTCAAGAAATAACCACAATATTAATTATTTTTTCAGATGTTTTCAAGCATTTTCTTTAATTTTAGTTTCTTGTAATTTTTTTATATTAAAAAAAACAGTTTATCAGAATAATGTATTTGTGGTAACCATTAAGGTAAAGGCGCATATAGACGACATGTATTTGTCATCTGACATGTCAACTTTTAAACTCACATGTAATTGTGCATGTCTGTCAAATTGGCTGTTTTACAGTGCAGCCACACGATCAAGATTTTCTTGATAGTCTTTTACATATACTGATTGTCAAAATATGCAAAAGTTGACAGCTGTGACGTAGGCTGCACGCAAGTTGAAAGCAATTTACTTTTTCAAGATGTCGTCGCCGAGAAAACAACTCAAAATGTTTTGCTATTTTCCACTTTTGATTTTTCTGCACTGTAGGCTGTTCGAAGGGACTTTATTTTTTTCTTTACTTCTTCCACTGGCATTTTTGTTTCAGAAGCTATAGACTCGTAGGCTTTTATTTTCAAATCATTTCGCCTATATGATGAAAGATTCATAAAATTTCATGGCTTCTGTACAGCTCTATGAATCGCAGAACATCATTTTGCTTATTAATTTTATAAATAAATTTTATTAATAAACATATTTCACTATTTTTTTAGGTTTTTAGTTAAAATTTTAAAATTCCCGCAACAATTTGTAAAGAAAAAGAACTTCAGCTTTTGCCGGCAAAATATTTGTGAAAAAAAAACAAAAATAACTTCAAAAGATTTGTAATAAGATGTTTTCTTGAACGAAAATTGATACACTCACTGGCAAGAGAATTTTAGAGGCAAGTTCGTATCAATTTTTAAAAGTATGAGTGTATTGGTAAAAAAGTGTGAGTGTATTAAAACTTGATAGCCAAAACTTGATCGTGTAACCCTCAAGTTACGGAAGGTTTATATTCACCCTTATTGTGTTTGGCGTATTTAAAATTCGCCTACGACTGTTTGGTAATAGATTAAAGAGAACGTGAACTTTTTTCCTTTAATCTATTACCAAACTGTCGTAGACGTATTTTAAATACGCCAAACACAATAAGGGTGAATATTTGGTCACACACGTACATGCATGGTGAAATAAACAGGTGGCAGCACTACTCCAGATGACAATTTTTTGCTTTGCATTGTTTGTCTAGGTTTATGTCAAAGTTTTGTTTATGTTTACAAAAAGTCCACGTTTTGTGCTGTGATTATTGTATTTTATTAAAGTTTTTGATAATTTTAAATTAAAATAAATAAGATATGGACCATTATTAAATAAAAATTGGCTAAAAATGTATTTATTTCATCACGTTTTGCGGCACGCTTTGATTTTTGTTTAAACAATTTTTTGACGTAAATGGTGATATAATTTCCATTTTTGTTGTAATGTTGTATTTGTTGCCGTAATGATGCCACCTGCTTATTCCATCATGCGTACATGTTTTTTGCTTCTGACATTGTCTATGTTTTTTTCAACAGCTGATCAGTGCCAAAATTTTATTAAAATAATTAGTTTTTAAAAGTGATTGTAAAATGGACTCCAAAGCTAATTCAATTGCAGTGTGCAGTATTATTTCAATTATTGCTGCAATTAAATAAAAATTTAAAAAAAAAAGAAAAGAGGAAAAGAAACCGTTCTCTGTGGAGCCAACTATGATTGCTTCGCAGGAACTCTGGACTAGATTTTGCTTCAATTGCTATAAACCAGCTGCGATTGGAAGATCCGAAAGCATTTCAAAACTTCTCAAGAATGTCGTAAAAGTCCTTTTGTGAATTGGTAGAGAAAGTGACTCCCTTTATTCTAAGGCAGAACACTGAAATGCGTGAAGCCATTTCGCCTAGTGCAAGCACAGAAAAAATTAAAAATTTTCTCTAATCACCAATTTTATACCAAATTCATAGAATCAAGCAACTCATTTGTTGATTTTGCACCTATTACCAAAATGATTATATTGATTACTAAAAGTTGTAAAAATTTACTATTTTGAATATGTTTTTTTTTTCAATAAATGATATTTTTAATTTTAATTAAAAAAATTATCAAAAAACTTTGCCGTTTCAAACAATGTGTTGATTGATTTTGACAATTTCCAAAAACAATTTCACAAGTTATAATTATTTTATTTTAAACGAAATGATTTTTTGTTATTTGATTACAGTATAACCCGGTTAATTACCCCACGCTTAAATGCCTTTCACGCTTATTTACCTCGAGTTTTAAATCCCCGTTTTTTTTCTTCCATTTTTTAAACAAAAATCCACGTTTAATTGCCATACGCTTAATTACCCGATTCGGATAATTGCCTTAAAAATTTAACTCCCAAAACAAAATTATACCTAAATTTCATTCGTTTAATTGCCTCAGTACTATTTGACAAAAACACAGCAAGTAATGTAACCAAGTTTTACATGTTAATAATTTGAAAATATGCACTAAAATTTTTTTTAAAAAATATGCCTAAAAACAAAATGTGGCTTGATTAAAAGCAAAATATTCAACAAATTAATAATTGCATTAAAAGTTATGTTATGCGATTAAGATTCATATAAGAGTTATATATAATCTAGATACACCAAATTTATAAGATATTTTGTCTTAAAGAGATTAAACTTTGAAGTTTGCATGGGGACTATGTTTCGTTTTTATGACAATTAAACGTATTTACCCAATTTTATCAAATTATCTAAAAACTGCTACCTTAACTTTTCGCACAAGGTTTACATGGACATACAACCAGCAAGATGGACGGACGGACGGACACGAAAATATTACTTAAGCAAGTGTTTCCGATTCGATCGTTTACTAAACGATGCGTCTAGGTTTCTATGTTATAAGTTGCGAAAAACATTTATCTTGAACAAAAACTTGCTTTGGCTTAAAATTGTACAGTGAAAATTTAATGTAGGTGGCGAAATTAAAGCAACAGAAAATTCATCTGTTAATCAGAATTTAAAGCAATTTTTTTTTTTGCTTAACATGTATGAAAATAAGTTTTAAAAACTTAAAATATGTGTGCAATAAAATTGCAGCAATGGTAAAAATATGGAAATTATTTACAAACAAATCGATACCAAAATTCATTTAAAGCTCTAAGCGCATAAATATATTGTTTCTGCATTCATTGGTCGCACAAGAAAAACCATTCAATTGCATATTCACGGCTTCCATGAGTAGTAGTAGAATATGATAGGACATCTCAAAAAGCACTACAGATAAAATTGAAGACAACAAATCCCATTGTTTTTATTGCTATCTCTTAAGATTTAGCTGGTACATGTTAAAACTCCTTTCTTAAATTTTTTATACATCAAAGTTAAGTTATCTTGTAAATAAATACGTCTAATTACCTCACTGAGGTATTTAAACGAATTCGCTTAATTACCTCAATGAGGTAGTTTAAATGCTTACCCCGCATAATTACCCAAAAATATTGGCATTTTTGTCGAGGTAATTATTGTATTATTTTAATTAAAAATTAATTTAAAACAACTAAAATGTTAATTAAATCAAAATTATATTTTTAATTTTCGTTCAACAAAAAAAAAAATAATTGATTCAATTATCACACTAATTAAATTTTAATACATTTACAATAATTTTTTTAATTGATAAAAAACTACTAATAATTTTTTAATAAAAAACTAATAATACATATTTAATTTTAGATTGCTTTTAGCGTTAAGATTTCTGGCCACTGGAGAAAAATTTGCACAATTGTCATATGGATTTAGAGTTTCTGCGTCGTCTATAGGTTTAATCATCTCGGAAACAATTGAAGCCATTTATTCAACATTAAAAGACGATTTTTTAAAAGTGCGTATAAGTTTTATTGGGTATATATGCATATATTATATACATGTATATACATGCCCATATTAGACAAAAAGTTAAATGTGTTTTTTAAAGGTTCCACAAAATAAAAATGAGTGAAAAAAGTTGCGGATGAGTTTGAGCGAAAATGGAATTTTCCTTATTGCTTAGGAGCCATACATAGGTAAAAATCATATTTACATAAGATTTTTGAAATAATTGAAACTAATTTGAATATTAACATATTTATGCATATGTAGATGGCAAGCATATTGCTATTAGGCCCCGAAAAGACTATGGATCCTATTACTACAACTATAAAGGATTTCATAGCGTAATTTTGTTAGCTACAGTGGATGCAAATTACAATTTTCTATATGTCAACGTCGGGTCAAACGGTAGAGCTTTTTTTCTGATTTTCCTCTAGAGGCTTATCTGCCTGGAACGGACAAAAAGGTTCCATATGTTTTCGTTGCTGATGATGCGTTGCGATTGAGCCCAAGAATTTTAAAGCCATATGGGGAAAGGTCAACGAACGCAAATAAAATGTTCAATTATAGGCTGAGTAGATCACGTCGAATAGTTGAAAATGCCTTTAGGATTTTGGCTAACAAATTTCAAGTTTTCCAAAAGGAAATAGATTTACCTATTGAAAAAGTGGAGAGGCTAACATTTGCTGCATGTTCTTTACACCATTTTATAAGAGCACGATGGTATTGACTCCAAATTTTTGGATTTAGAAAACACCAGCTGTATAAGTTTGGAAAATGGATCTTGGCGAAGTGAAGTTTCGTTAACAAATATGCAAAGATACCATGGAAATCGTTCGGGTGAACACTTCAATGGTGAAGGAAATGTTCCTTGGCAAAATGATGCAGTTAAAAAAAATTCAATTTTTTAAGCCCATACAGTTTTTTTTATAGAAAAATTGTTGCTTGGTTTTAAATATACATATCGTCGGTTGATTAGTTAATTGTCGTATGTAATATGTATCCACATACGACAATAAAATAATATATGTGATGTATAAAAAAAAGTGCCTAGAAATAATATATTAAAAGTTTAACGGGCATCCATGTATTTACAAAAATATCGAGTACTATAAACAAATAAAAAGTGCCTTTCTAGATAATTAATCTACAACTTATAACGTCACTACATAATTTTTATGTACTTTTAATTTACTTTTATTATTTACTTATCGAGAGATTGAAGTACTCGTATTTACTTTGCTTAAAAATTTTAATAATAAAATTCAATTACATTAAGTTTTTAAAATTACAGTTAAACCTCTATAATCCGGCTCTCGTGGGACCGGCACCAGCACGGATAATCGAAATACACGGTTAATAGAGGTTGTATTAATATAAACAGAAATTTTTTTTTTTTTTATTTATTTTTATTTCAACATTAAATTTATGGAACTGCAGATTCAAATATACCACATATTTTTCTAAAAAAACATACAAATTCCCATAGACAATGCAAAATCAAATATTTACTGATAATGCTTTGGTTGATCAAACTACATGAATGCACAAAATTTGTACATTTTACAACGTTTTATGCTTTATTGTTTTTGCATTTCTTCTGACGAAATGTTAAAATTTCACTTGCTAAATGAATACAAACGCAAATATGTTCTTATGTGTGGGCACATGAACTTAAAAAGGGGAAACACCGGAATTAGATTAACATAACAAAAAACGTATGAATACTGCACGGATAATACATGTAAAGCACGGTTAATAAAGGTGTAAGTCTAAAGCACGGATAATAGAGGTGAAGCACGGATAATAGAGGGAAAAAATAAAAAGAACCGCATGCCGGTTAATAGATGTAACCGATTAATAGAGGCCCGGTTAATCGAGGTTTAACTGTATTTGTTTTTTCATTTGATATTCATATTGTAGGAAGGCAAAATATATATCCCTATATATTTAGTGTATATATTTTATTTATTTTTTTATTTTATTTATTTATTTATTGAAATCCTGCTCAACAAGAATATATCTTATAATTATAGAGCAAGAGTATTAATGTTAATAGAAAAAAAGCCACAACAATTTAATAAATTAAAATTACTAAAAAAAAAATTAAATTAAAATTAATAGTACAAAATTAAAACAAAATAAAAAAGTACAAAATTAAAACAAAAATTAAAACGTACAAGATAAAAATTAAAAAGTACAAAAATAAAGCAATAAAAAATTACAAGTTCAAAATTAAAACAAATTTAAATTAAAAAATTAAAAGAGGAAAGTTATATGACCTGTGGTCTATTTATTGAAGAAATTAATTAAAGAAATGAAAAATATGTTGTTTGAATTGTATTGCGCTGCTCACTTGCTGAATGTTAGGAGGAAGAGAATTCCAAAGCCGTGCAGCATTGATGAAAAATTGCCATTCCGATATAAGGCATCGATGCACAGGTATTATCAACCTTTTGCCTCTCAAGGATCTTGTGAAGTGGATCATATTAAATAAGCAAGCTGGTACTTTACTGTAAATGATTTTATGCAAAAACATTAGCATTTTAATATTTATTAAGTTCTCAAATGATACACCATAAAGACATTTTGAGAACGATGAAACTCTATCATGCCTTTGCAGTCTATAAACGTATCTTATAATGTTATTGTAAAGTACATTAAGTTTCCTCTTACTATTAGAGTCACACGTGCCGAATAGTTCACAGCCGTACAAAAGTCCTGGAGGCTTATTCTGAATTGCGATGCGAAAATCAATGCGATGCGTAAATGAAATGCGATGCGAAAGAAAATTGGTATTCTGTAAGACTTTCGCAATCGCATTCGCAATTTATTTCAAATCGTGGCAACGCTGCTCAAATATATGTACGTCAGTGTCAATAAACGTCAAATTAAAAATAAATAAATTGTTTGTGTTTGGCTGTGAAAATTGTTTAAATAATTTATTAAGGACATTCTGTAATAAAAAAAAAATAATAAAAATGGATTTTGTGGCACTGTGGTTCGACGACGAAGAAAATGAAAATGTTTTGTGTGTACTTTAAAATCGGCCCAAACCTATTAACATTTAAGTTAAAGTCAAATATTTTTGAACTGGTTTATATATTTCATACTTTTTCCATCCTGCAGCGTCTCTAATAGGTTTTCCATTGATATTTCGTTCTTCAGTTAACGTTTGCCACAAAGTATTTGCCGACTGATGTGCATTTGGTGTTTTCAAATGGCCTCTTTCCAATTGGCTGTGCTTATTCATATATTCTATCATTATTTCAAATTGACGCGGTTTGGTGGTCTTATTGCTTGCTTCCCTGAATAAAATAATAAATATATGATGAATAAAAAAATAAAATATTATCTTTCACTAACATGTTTGTACTTTGCGAATGCTATTTTGTTGTCGAATAAATTTTGCTAATTTGACATTTGTTTTCGCAATGTAGAATACCGACTTATAACCTTTTCGCATTTGAAATGCGATTAAAAAAAACTTTGCGAATATCGCAATACAGAATAGCAATTGTTCGCATTTATGCATTTTCGCATCGCATTGATTTTCGCATCGCAATTCAGAATAAGCCTCCTGGAATTAAATACGACTTAGCCAGGAGCTTCCTTACGTTGAGCGGTGTAAAATATTGTGTAGCCCAAAGCGATCTTAACTTCTGGTAAGTTTGTGCCACTAGTGCATCAATATGACTTGACCAAGTCAAGTTGTTATTAAATACTATCCCTAAATTTTTCACTTTTTGAACAATCTCAATAGGCTGGTTGTTAATCAATACATTAATGCCGGTGATATGTTGGGATCTCCTATGTATTATCATACATTTTGATTTTTGAGGATTAAGACACAAACCGTTTCTGCCTGCCCAGCGGAAAATTCTGTTCAGATCATGGTTGAGTTTTCCAACATTCTCCGCTACGGAGATTACTGGGCTACTGAGGTACACCTGAACCTCATCAGTATACATGTGTATATTGCCTTGAGACTGCTATGGGCGTGGAAATATTATCAGTGACACATACAGACTTTAAGCGGTTAGTGAGGTAAGAATATAACATTGATGTAGCCGTTGCTGAAAAGTTGAAGAGATTCTTCAGTTTCAAAGAAAGTATTTGATGATTAACCGTGTCAAACGCCTTAGAATGATCAAGAAGTACTAAAAAGTACACTTTTCTATTATCGAGATCACGTCTTATGTTCTCAGTCACTTCAGTTAAAGCTGTTACGCAACTATGTTGATTTCGGAAACCAGACTGCTTGCATGTCATTAAGTGATTTTCATTAATATATGTGCTCATTTGGGTACATAATAATTTTTCAAATGCTTTGGAAAGAAAACTCAATACTGAGATTGGCCTATATTCAGTGTTTGACTTAGGTATTGGAATTATCTTTGCATATTTCCATTTTTCAGGAAACGTACTTGTTGTTATAATGGTGTTGAAGTATAATTCTGATGAATTTCGGATGCATGTTATCGAAGCCAACTGCATTTGATTTGACGGAAACGAAGCTAGAAATCACATCTGTTTGATCGACACATGAGAACTCGAATGGAATTTGGGTTTGATTAAAGGCTCAGTTAGGCGAACGTTGCTGTACCCGTTATGTACCGCACCGTACTGCAAGCACGTTGGTGCACTTATAGAACATTTAAAAACGTGTCATATGTTTTCCCATACATAAACAAAAAGCAATAGTATACATAAAACAAAACACACAGTGATGGGAATCAAAAATGTTCAAATGGTGACCGTTGTGCAGAAAAGGTACCACATACTTTAAATGGTATTAAAACAGTATTTTGTGTATGTAAAAAATGTTATTAGTTTAATATTTATATTATAGATTTACAATAAATAAATTTTTAATTTTAGCATATATAAATTTTTAGCATACATATATTGTAAATGTCCATACACCATACAAGGCTTTGATACCATTTAAAGTATTTTTCATTGGATGTGTATATGCATTTGTTTATTTTAAACATCTAAACATATGTATATTTGTATATCTGGAAATATAATGTATTGTAAGTTGTTTTGTCGCAATTCCATAGATATACTGAAAAAAGTACAAAAAAAAGAGCAAAATTACCCGCATTCAATGTAACATACAAGCCGCCCATCACTGTCTTACAAATGTCACGTAACAACGACATGAAATTCTATTTTATACAGATTGGTACGTTGCAACTACGGTACATTGCATTTCGGTAAGCTTTTGTATTGGTTTTCATATAACAAAAAGCGAACAGCTGATGGATACAGTACAGATACGGTACAGCAACGTTCGCCTAACTGAGCCTTAAAACAAGAATCTACATTATTGTAGTCGTTCTGTATTGCTGAGACGTAAAGCCTTGTTGAGTTCATCCGAGTCAAGTGTACAGCCACTGTTGCTACACTTCCTGCCAATTCCTATATCCTGAATAGTTTTCCAGGTATTTTTGGAACTTACTTTTCTATGATCAATATTTTGGAAATTTACCTTTGGTGAAGACAATAAGAACCAAAAATTTAATTTTTTCTATTTAAATATTGCATTTAATAATTTCTTTAGTTAAATCCACTGGTACATGTAATCTTATATGCTAATCCTTAATGTATTTGTATGGTGAATGCATTTCACAGCCATTCAAATAAAAGAAATTATATTTCTTGTATATTGGCACGATAATTAAGAATACAATTACAATTAAAAAATTAATGGAATGATTCATAAACATATGTACATACATATCGTTACTTCAATATAGAAAAGCCCTAACTAACATTTTCCTTACTTTAAAGGAGAAGGAAAAAACTTAATAAAAATTGTAGTATTGTAGTTCCGATTTTTTTTAAACGCAGACTATAATCTTTATTAAGTTTTTCCCTTCTCCTGTAAAGTAAGGAAAACGCTAGTTAGGGCTTTTCTATATTAAAGTAACGATATACAATTTAGAGTTAATGCCCTCATGTTAAAAAAGTGCGATAAGTAGAAATTACTAAAAATCAAGAGATCTTTGTTTTCGTTTTAATTCGAAAATTTGTAGTGTAATGCTCTGCTTAAGCTCGTCTTTTATTTCAGAGTTTTTGATTGCGAAGAGCTCAGTCTTAATAACACGGCAGAAGCTTTCATCCTGTTTATCAGCGAGACATGCTGGTTTACTTGAAGCGAGCTTCTGTAAAGCATTCGTTGCTGCTGTTAGAACTTCATCTTCTTGGCTAAGTTGTGTATACTTTGTATACCGAGCTCTTTGAAAGCCCTGTGGAGATTCCTCGCATTCCACTGGCTGCGATGAGTCCCAAGAATCATCGGCTTGCACCAAAAAATAAAAATGTCTACCATACCTATGTACTTTTGTAAAACTTACGTTTAAGTTACAGCCTCCTTTTCTAATTTTAATAAAGTCCTCAATAAATCTTAATTTGGGACAGCGCTGCCAGAAGTAAGATTTTACCTTATTTTTTAAGATTTTTTAACCGAAAAAAGATTTTAAGATTTTTTCCCCAAAAACAAGACTTTTTGTTGTGCCAAGACGAAGGTTCAATTAAAAAAAACCTTCTTTGTTCACATTTGAAAATTTAAAACTTAATAATGCATATTTGCGGTTTACTGAAACAAAAATATACTTAAAAAGCAACCTTTTTCTTTTGCAAAACAGAAAAGATTGCAAGTTAGACTAACCTGGCGTTTCCACATGCAAGTACAAGTTCGAAAAACTCAATACACTCACACTTTTTCACTACATTCACACCATTTTTGTTCATTCAGCCAATCGGCTGTTTCCTCGATTTTTCGTTGATAATACGTATACACTACTTGCAAGTAATTACTTGCATGTGGAAACGCCGGGTAAGGTTCGCAAAAATTAAATAATAGCAAAGACATTTAATGGAAACATTTTTAATCCGAAAAGGTAATTTTAAGTGCATTGAAATACATATTGATTTGTTTTATTTAAAGTTAATTTTCTATTTTTTAAAAAAGGTTGAAGATATTGTGGTAAGATACTAATTTGTGGCGACTCCAAATAAAAAAAAGTGTACGGGATTATAAAACGTGGGAAAAAAGACAAAAAAATAATATGCAAAATTTTCTGTCAACCTATATATTTTGCTTCTTATTTAGAACTACGTCCGTACACTAGATTTGTTACTAGTTTTTTTATTAAACTTTTATTTTTCAAATATCATTTGTTCATGGTTAAAAAGGCAACAAAAATTAATTTATTGTTGTTACAATTTAGCAGTTGGTTGACAAAAATGAAAAGCTCGTCTGGTGAGGATGAACTATTTTGTAAAATATGCAACGTTGTTTTTATTATTTATAATAAAAAATAGCTACTTTTTTCCAAAAATAAGATTTTTTTTTGTTGAAATTAAGACTTTTTGTTGAAAATTTCTGGCAGCCCTGATTTGGGAAACCAATTTGCTGATGGAACATAATTCTCTTCAGCACCTGCACGACTTTTTCTCTCTTTCATTTTAGCCACTTCACGTGTGTATTGACCACGTAAATACGAAATTTTATTCTAAAAAAACAGAAAAGTTAAACGATAATTGTTCAATTCATACATATGTGGCTTAATATACAAACCTGCTAACTCCGTTTCAACACATTTTACAGGAGAGACAAAAGTTTTTATTTTTCCTATTTGCTACTTGAGAGGAAAACCAAAAATATAGTTGATTTGACACACTTCAAATTAAAAAGAAACTACATGGCGAGGCATACACTCATAAAATTATTACAGTAACTGATTGTAGGTTATTAAATTCGTTTTCGGTACTGTTAAAATTGAATAAAAATATAGTTATTTTACGAATAAATTTATTTTTCAACATTTATGTTTGTTATTAAAAAAACAAACTACCAAAAAATAATGTTTTCCGTATTTTTTTTTGTTAATTTGTTTGATTTTTATCGGTTAAAATATATTTTTTAAAAGTAAAAACTATTAAATTTTAACGAATATGATGTTCAATAAATAAAAAACTTAGAAATTACTGAAAAAATCATTTGTTTTAAATGAAATGTAAATGATCCGTTTTTTAAATGAATTTTAATTTGTTTCAAATGAATTTTCGTTTGAATTTAACTACATAATATTTTGAGTGTATACATATTTTTCTATCACACGGCAACAAAATCTCAAATCACTTAAAAACTGAATTTAGCCGGTTTGCACATTAAGCCGACGAAATAGCCAAACTTACCTTTATTTCTGGGACACCTACTTCAAAATTAAGGCTTTTTAATTTGTTTGCAATTTCATTAAAAGCGTCATACCGCGCATGTTTGTTGTGGCAAAATTTGTTTTTAGGATTGAAGAGACATTCATATGTCTGCCACATTTCTATCATAGGAAGCACGGCTTCCTTGGGCCAGTCAAACTAAATAGTTTAATAATAAATATTTATTTAATTAAATTATACAAAAAGTACACCCACCTTTATTATTTCTGCTTCCATTTTATTCCAAATATTTTTAGCAAAATTTGCCATAGGTTTAGCACACACCAAAGTCGTTCTGGGTTTCAACTTGGCAAGCTGCCGCCGCAACAAAATATTTGTTTGAGCCGCAAAATAGTTAAGCCATCTTAATTAATTTTTCTTTAAATTCGAAGATACCAATTTATTAACATTTTTTATTAACCTATATGTACATCGGAGTCTCAATTCGTCAGTGAATGCGATCAGACGTTTCCTTAGTTCGATTGTTTTCCGTGTAAGAATTAAATATTTCTCTTTCACATTAATACAAAAACCAAACAATATAAAACCTTTAAACAAAAAAAAAAAAACATTTACATACATATATACATTCATATATTTAACATCAAAAAATAATAAAAACAAAAACAAACTTCAAACAAAAAAACAATAAAAAAAAAAAAAATCAAGTTTTATAACTAAATTCACGATGGGTGAGAGAAGTTCGGGTGATCCTCCGGACAGGTTGATCTCCCAAAACCAACAACTATTTACTATGGACAAAAGTAAGAAACTAACCATTCTCACCGATGGTCCGAAATATTTAATAATGAGTAGAACCAATAACAAAAAAATCAGTGAAATATCTAAAGAAAACAACAACTCAAAAGAAAAAACAACTGAAAATTTGTCAAATGTCTCTCCATTCCTCATTAAAAAAGTAATTGACTGTACATGCGGTAGTGAAGTCGAAATGTGCAAAAAAATTCGTGATGGTAACATATTGATAAAAACCAAAAACAATTTGCAAGCTACCAAACTTATTACACTGACGTCCCTTTCACCCACCATACAAGTCGAAGTTCGCGAACACTCCACTCTTAATTTCTCAAAAGGTGTTATTTACTCTAATGACCTTAGAGGTATAGATGAAGATGAAATATTAAACGAACTAAAAAACCAAAAAGTGACTGAAATAAGAAAAATACTAAAAAAAAGTTGGTAAAGATCTTACTGAAACGGGATTAATAATTATCACACTAGCCGCTCTTAACCTACCAGAGTACTTAAACATAGGCTATGAAAAAGTAAGAGTCCGTCCCTATATCCCCTACCCGCTAAGATGTCGCAAGTGCTAACAATATGGACACACTAAAAATAATTGTGTAAATAATGCAATATGCCCAAATTGTGCACTATCATACCATTTCGAAGAAGACGATGAAATCTGCAATAATCCATCAACATGCGTAAATTGTGTTTATTACAATGATGTTAACAACCAACATAGTTCTTTGGACAAAAATTGTCCGGTATTTTTAAAAGAAAAAGAAATACAATCAATTGTCACATTAGAAAAAGTAGATAGAAAAAAAGCTATCGAAACCTACAAACAACGTCACCAAAGTGGACAATTATATCTATACTTAAAACAGCAACAACAAATAAACAAGTCTCACTTTCAACTAATAATAACAATAACCTAACTTCTCTTAGTAGCAATAAAAGAGAATCAACGAACTTTAATAGTACCAACAATGCAGCTATCACAAGAGAACCAGTGAACTACAATGATATTGAAACACCTACATGCTCAAATATCGAGTCAACCATAACCACAGCAAAAAAAAAAATTAATAAACATTCTACCAAAAAATACGTCGAAGAGATCAATACAAATAATGAAAAGAAAGAACAAAAAAGAACTGCAAAATAATGCAAAACAACCTAAAACCAAAACAATCAGCGATGAAGGGGAGACATCGGAATCGATGTCAATCCAGTCATTTGATATTGAGTAGTAAAATATAATATCAAAGGGATTAACCCAAATATACATAAATTAAAAAAAAAAAAAAACAAACAACAACAACACCAATTGTAATTCTTAACATTATTAAGTACTAACATTATTTTTGTTTTTTTGTTTTATCTTATTAAAATGTTATCTCTAAATATTTTACAATGGAATGTCAGAGGCTATCTCATCAACTACAACGAATTACAATTGCTTATTAATTAGTACAATATTAGAATCATTTCAATTCAGGAATCCCATATCCACAATCCGACGAATATTCCTGTACCCAACAATTTCACCTTATATAATTATAACAACTCAAATTCTTATGGTGGGGTATCCCTTCTAATCCATAACTCGATTCAGCACAAACAAATACCTATAAATCATAACTTTGAAGCAATATGTTTAGAAATCAATTCCAAAATAAAATTTAATCTTATCTCGGCATATATTTCCCCAAGTGTAAAATTGGTGTATCGAAGCCTGCAGAACGTTTTTGGCAATTTTACAACACCAACACTTATTACCGGAGATTTCAACAGTTGGCACCAGAACTGGGGCTCTAAAAAAAATAACAAAAGGGGTAACATTTTGAACAAGTTTATGAACAATTATAATTTGATACTATTAAACGATAAATCACCTACTCATTTTTCCACCCTAAACTCACTAACTAACATAGACCTATCTTTCTGTTCTCCTGAACTGTATATCCATTCCAAATGGGCGATAGAAGAAGACTTATGGGGAAGTGATCATTTTCCAATAATTTTGTCACTGTTTCAGGAACAAAGTGTGAATATTCAGGGTACAAAACCACGCTTTAAAACCGACAAAGCTGACTGGGCTCTTTTTAATAGAAAATGTCGTTCGTATGAAACTAGTAGACAAATCGATACAAATATTAATAGGGAAGCAGCGAATATAAGGAAAATAATTATACAATCCTCAAATGAATCTATTCCACAATCGAAACCTCCCAATCGTCGGACACCAGTTCCATGGTGGAATCAACGACTTGAGCATATGAAGTTTGAAAAAAATAGACTGTGGTATATCTTTAGAAGAAATATTAATAACGAGAACATGATAAGATATAAACAAGCAAACGCTATTTTCAAAAAAGAAATCAAAACCGCTAAGCGGGAATCTTTACTTAAATTTACGTCAGAAATTAACCCTAATACCACCTCAAGGAAAATTTGGAGTAATATAAAAAGATTATGTGGCTATAAAACAACATTTAATATACATTCAATACATAGTGATAATCCACCCTTTCACAACTTAACCAATCATTTTGATATAGGTAATGAATTGGGTCAATATTGGTCTGAAAATTCATCGGATCAAAAATTTCCAGTTAAATTTCAGGATAACAAATCAAATTTCAGACAACAGTTATCAAATATAAACCCATGCACAAAGGCAAGAGTTATTGAAGAGAATATCAATTTTATTGAATTTAACTCAACTCTTAACAGACTCAGGGGGAAATCCCCGGGACTTGACAGAATATCTTACAGTATGGTAAAAAATTCTCCAAATTCTGTTAAGAACAGAATCGTCACTTTCTTTAACAACATTCTTGCAACACAAATTCCCCAACAATATAAAACAAGCTTAGTAATACCGATCTTAAAACCCAATTGTGATCAAACCAAGACCAAGTCTTATAGGCCAATATCGCTAAACTCATGTTTTGGAAAAATATTAGATAGAATTATCGCTAATCGTATATTGTGGTATATATCTACCAACAATCTTCTTAATAATAATCAACTCGGCTTTAAAAAGGGAAGGTCTACAACGGACACTCTTCTTTTTCTTGAGCATTTGGCTGCTAGTAGCCTAGCGTCAAAGAATCACCTGACCATAGTTTCACTCGACTTTGAAAAGGCGTACGATAAAATAGGAATACACACTGTAATTGACCAACTTGTGTCATGGAAAGTTGGTCCTAAAATTATAAATTATATAGTTAACTTCATGAGTAACAGGAAATTTTTGGTTCGGTTGGGAAAAACATATTCACAAACATTTAATCTCTATAATGGAATCCCGCAGGGATCTCCCTTGTCGATAGTTCTAGTTCTTGTCGCTTATAATAAACTTTGTGATATTATATCTTTACACAAAAACATTAGTTTTTGTGCTTATGCTGATGATTTCAATATAATAATTAAATCAGGTAATGTAAAAAATCCAAACATTAATATAAGTAATATAATTGACGATATCCTTCAGTGGTGTAATGAATCGGGTGCTGTTTTGTCAAGTACAAAATGTAAATTTATACATATATGCCGAAAACACAATTGCAATTGTAGTATTATAACAAGCACTATTCAAATTGAAAAAACCAATACCTTAAAAATATTAGGGATTACCTTCAATAGAAGACTAAGATGGAACAGCCACATTGAGGACTTAAAAAAATCCTTAAATAATCGTATCAACATCATCAAATGTTTGTCCTTTTCAAAATTCAATCCGAATACAATTACGCTCTTAAACGTAATAAAATCTTTAATTATATCCAAAATTAGATATGGATTAGTTTTATTTGGTAATTCCTCTACAACCTCTCTAAGAAAAATTAATGCAATTATAAACACAGTAACTCGATGTGCTCTCGGCGCTCTTCGAACTACTCCAATTAAAAATATCAACTTCGAAACCAATACCCTAAACTTAAAAATTTTATACCATCTAGAATTAAAAAAAGCCATTAAATCAATCATGTACTACCATGATACACCATTAAAAAAATTTATCGAAAAATATGGAAAAATTAATAGAAAACAAAAAATTAAATCAGCTCTGTATGAAATAATTAGTAACTCCTTAAATTTTGATGTTCCAACAAAAATTCCCAAGCCTAGACCTGTTTCTTATCCTCCATGGAATCTGAAAACTAAAGCCGTCGAGCTATCTCTTTCCAAATATAAAAAAGAAGAAACCTTTCCAGACCAATACCGCATAGGTTTCCAAGAAATAAAAGAGCAGAATCATGACAGAACATTCATTTACACGGATGGTTCTAAGTCTAATGATTCAGTCTCCTTTGCGATCACATTAGAACAAAAAATTTTATATTTTATACTTCGTTACTTCCCAACTACAGTTCTGTTTTTACAGCTGAAATAATAGCAATATATAAAGCAACCGAAAACTGTCGAAAATCCGGTAATTTCGCTATATGCTCTGACTCACTATCTGCAGTCCACGCCATTAAAAATATTAACAACAACAATTTTTATGCGGTCCACATCAGAAACTTTCTCATCCAATATTTTCCAAGAGTTATCCTTATTTGGGTACCGGGCCATACTCTAATACCAGGAAACGAACTCGCAGACAGTACAGCCAATTTAGCTCATATTTCTCCATTAACTATGGAAATTAACAGAAATTATTCAGATATTAGAAAATTTGTAAAAGAACAAGCTAACCTCCTGAACTCCCGTACTTGGTCTGATACGAATAATTGGTATAAATCTATTAACCCGGGTAGGAATAATATCTACACTTGGTTATTAAGGAACAATAACATTAAACGGAGGGATATAATTATATTCCTTAGACTTAGATTAGGTCATACTAGAACTACTCATAACCACATAATTACTGGCAATTCCCCAACTAATTGTGATTGTGACAATAGTAGTCCATTAAACATTGAACACATCTTAAGTAGGTGTACTAAATTTGAACTAATTAGAAGACAAATATTTTTTGATATCAACCCACTTTCGTTGCTATCATTTCCCTCGGAACATTCCATTAACAAAGTTATAACTTACTTGAAAAGAATTAACCTTTATAACATGATATAAGATGTAAACTTTTAAAGAAAATCTAACATCATCTTTTTATAGTAATATAAGTATCTTTTGTAAAGCATAAGTATATTCTGTAACTACTTAGCTTAAGGCCTAGTTGCTATAGCTAATATAATTATATTTAGCATATACATTTATGTATTACCTAATTCTTTTATAAATAAATAAATATATGTACATCATTTTATTAAATGTTTAAATGTATATACATATATTGGTATTGTAAAATGCTAATTTTAGCCGGCTAAGGATTCCGTCAATAGGGGACCGCCGCTTAATGTTTCCTCATGGCATGGATTTCTGACAACTTGTTTTTTCATAATAAAAACAGCTGATGTCAGATGGTTTTTCAGAAGAAAATAGAGCACGCTCTGATTGAAATTTTGCCAGATGACTTTGCGTCTGACTTTTACAGAAGCAAAGTGGAAAATTTGACATGTCAGATGACAAAAACATGTCGTGTATGGTCGCCTTAAGTTAAAAAGCAAGTGATAGTGCTATATTGAGCTGTGCCAAATTTTTGATCTTTCAAATAAAAAAATTTTTTTGATCAAAATTAAATTTTGATATCTTATTTTTTACAATTGCAAGTTCTTTTGGCCTAAAAAAACACCATTTTCTTAATGGTTTAATATAAATCACTAGAGGCTGCGTTCCCTACTAAATTAAACTTGCATTAATTTTGGAAGACCCTTAACTTTTTTTAACCAAATCACTTGTTTAGTTTATCCAAATTATTATAGTTTTAGTTAAAAACAAAAGAAATGGAGGAAGAACAAGTTTCCTTTCCTAAGTTACTGAAACGTTTTGTTGTTGCTAATACATATTGGGGGGATTCACAAGGTGTGCTATCAAGTTATATTGTCATAATATCCTATGATTTTACAACAGTTAAAAAAATTATTGCTGTGCTTCAAACAAAAAAAGTCCTAAAATAATAAGACTTCTTTAAGCTGCTAAAAGCTGTTAAAAGTTTCGCAAAGTCAACTTTCCAGAGTTGTATTAAAGTATGACTTGTTTAACTAGAGGCGTCAGAGTGTTCATTTTCAAATGTTTTGGTTTAATGTTAAAAAAAAATTAGAAAAGAAATCAAGTAAAGAGTAAAACATAAGAAGCTACCCAATAAAAAAATTTTCCATTTTACGAAGAACTAATGGTACATTTAAAAAAATAAGCGCACAATTATGCGCTACGCAATAAGACATACAGAGATGCTTACAATAATTGAAGGAGCTCTTAACAATTTTTATTAAAAAAAAAAAATAATATATAATAATTCCCTTACTACGAAGCAGGTTTGTAAGGGAGAACATTAAAAATAATTGTAAAAAAATCATTGAGTGTGTAAAGCTGATAGAACTCGCCATATAAAATGCATGCCTTCCGTAAGCGGTATGGTCCTTAAAACTCTTACATTTCTCCCTTACAAACCTGTTTCTTTAGAAACACAATTTTTTATTTGGTAACAATAACAGTTTTGCCTTTTTGTAGTTTTTTACTAAATTCTGCTTAAATACCCAAAGCTTTTCAAGAATACTTTTGTTTTCTTAGCTTTCCCGAAAATATAATTACATCCAGCGATGCCAACTTAGTGCCTTTGGCACTATTTATGGTGCTTTTTGATGCCTCAAAACGCCAAAATTTTATCCTTACTGCCAAACTAAGAAAAAGCACTAACTTGGTGCTTTTTAAATTTTTTGTTAGTGCTAAGAGCTTTTTACAATTTTTATTGTTTTTCTACAATTTTTTACAATTATATCGAGGATGATTTAGATGAGACTTGCTATTTGATTACAATTTTGAGAAGGCCTGTAAAGATTATAAGATTTCAAATGATAAAAGAAAGTTGTATTCGTTTTACCAATAATTTTATTTACGAAGTAAGAGCTAGAAAATTCTACAAAACGTTGTACTATTAAGGGTTGACAACATATTAAGTAACCGTAGTAAAAACGATGTATTTGTTTTAGGTAAACTTTTTATTTAAAGATTTTGACACTGTTTAAAAAATGTAAAATGGAAAAATAAACAACGAACATATCTTTTTTGGATAGAGGTCAACGATTTTAGTTGTCCAATTTTGTATTAAGAATTTCAAGTTTTCCATACTCTAACGCGGGCGTTGAAAGAACATTTAGTTCGATGAACTACAGTAAATCCAAAATCGGAAACCGATTATCCTTAAACTCTGTTAACCCAGATAGCGCCGGAAATAATTTTTTTTGAAATTTTCAACTTTTATTTCGAATTTTAAATCTTCATAGCTATTTAAACATTTTTTATTAAATAACTATTTTTCTTAAAATCTATAGTTTAGCCGATATCGGGCGTCCTTTTAAAAGGACGGTAGCTAAATACCTTACTTAAATTATTTTTAATTTGTACTTTGTTTTTATTTGAAAATAACGAAATTGCTGTTTTTTTCAATAATAGAAGGAAAAACGATTATGTTTTAAGTTGGAGTGTGATACGTCAGAAGCAATCCTTTGGATGTAAAGCGACATTATACTTGTTGCAAAAAAGTTGGCCTTCTTATGGCAATATGTGCAACGAGTTTTCTTTTCCTTCTGTTGTACTAGGTGCCCTGTCCATCAAATCGCGAGTACATATGAAGGTTGGCGCTGGACTTACTTCAACCCCTCTTTGAGGTTCTTTTAAAATATTCTTGTAATCCGTTTGCAATCACTCTTCTTATAGCTAAATGATTCATATTTACGCCATACGAACGATATAATAACCAGCTATTTTGCTCCGCCATGTCGATACAATGACAAATAAGCGCAAAATACCACTTTTTTCCTCTAATGTGTATTGAACAAGCAAGTTAAATATAACTTCATCCAAAAGTTTAAGAAATATTTCCATGGACTCTGGACTTTGCTGGCATTCGGAAAATGCTTCACATGTTGGTAGGCTAGGAACCATATCCGTTTGCTGCCAGTCTTTCACACATCGCCATCGCTCTCGTATTCAGGTACATCTTTATGCACCATTTCTGCCTCGGCACGTAGCTGCCCACCTGGCAAATTATTGTGGAACACATTATCTTCATCGCCACTGTCTTCGTCTGTTACATCAATTAGCGTTGTCGGGGGGAGCGATGTACAATAAAACCTCATCATCACTCCATTGATCAATTTCTTCCAAAATTTCGTTTGGCTTCAATGCCTTTCGGTATGACTTACTGTATAAAAAACACGTAAGTAATATGTAATGAAAATTATAAAATAGGTAGTATATATTGCCACTGTCCTTTTAAAAGTACGCAGTGGCAAAAACGACCATAGCCCTGCAATACAGCATTACGCACGCTTAACATTTATTTGTTGTTCAACTACGATGTTTCTCTAAATAATTTAAAAACAAAATTACAGATCACTAGACGTATATGATTTACTTACACGTTTCTTTCCATTGCGCAATATTAAAAGCAAAAACACCTTTTACAAAACACTCGCTATGCTATTAAAGCAAGATGAACTTTTTTCATCAACTGATTTTTTCAAGTTCAGAAGCTTCATAACAAAGAATAAACAAAAAAAAAAATATAAAAAGAATGCACAGAAATAGGCATGCATAGCGGAACTTTTCTCTCATTTTTTTATGTACTTTTAAAAGGACGGTTGCGCCAAGTGGGTTAATTCAATTCTTCACGTTTTGTGTGAACTTCGTCGAGATAATTCATGCTGTAATGATATTACTCAACCATCTAATGACTGTAGAGATCTTTCTTCCAATGAACCATAGAAAAAATCAAAATAAATATTACTTTAAAACTGTTTTATGGCCCAATTCAAACTCAGCTGATGATGAACCAAATGATTTGGATGATATTGTTTTGTTGAAGATAATAATATTTTATTATAAGTATATTCAATGTATACATTTAACAATGTTTATACATATACAAATGTTAATATATTTATTATTTAATTTTAAATGAAAATCGTCCCACATCAACGCCGTTAACATAGCGTTTACATTTGCCAGTACTGGCAAGCCAGTAGCAATTCATTCAAACTTTTTCACTAATACATAAACACTTTTACAGCTATTTTGTTTTTGCATTGTTTTGCCAACTAATATGTATATGCTTACTGTCTTGCCAGTACTGGCAAATGTAAACGCTGTGTAATTGTTGTTTATGCTATTACTTTTACCAGTGACATGAGAAAAAAAATATTTTTTTCCCCATATATCTACTTAAAGTATTTATTATAAGGATACAATTGTTACAATATGTGATTGTTTTTAAAGTTTCAAAAGTACTAATCAAAACTTTGTTGAATTTTACGAAAGCAAATATATACTTTAAAAGTTGAATTCAGTTATTTCTTTTAAATTTTTACGCATAAAAACATTCAAGCTATCAATTTATAAATATGTATGTTAAATAAATTCTTACTTTTTCCACGAAATTTGTATGTATGTACTACATTTCTGGCATCAAATTATAAATAAAAGTTCGAGGAAATGTGTAGAAATATTCTACTTTATTTCGACAAAGTACTTCCAAACACTGAATTTAATTCAAGCTTTTTATACCTATAAAAAAAAAACAAAACAAATTCTGTAATAGAAAGTTTTGCAACAAAAGAAAACAGAGCATCAATTGAAAAAGTTTTTGCTTTAGTATTTGATGGTGTTTGTGTTAAGTTGATAGGAAAAATATTAAAAAAAGTACATAAAAAAGAAAAAATAATCAGAGACATGTGCAAAGAAGTGGTATCAAGGCGAATTGACTAGAAGGTGAGGTCAACTCTACAACTACAATGCTGCTGTGGTCGGGTTGTCAAAAATATTGCTAGTAAAAAAAACAGGTTTGTTTATATAAAAAACTAGTTTGTATACAAACTTTGACAAGTCGCCCACAGAAAAAAAAACACCACATGTTGACTTGACCCCACCTTCTAGTCAATTCGCCTTGAGTGGTATGTTGATGAAAAGTCTTATTGCTTTCTCCCAATTTAAATTGCCTGTTTTTTTTTTTTTTTTGCTATCTTCTACTCAAGGTGAAACTCATCGCATGGATTTATGTATAAAAATCTGTCTAAGCAACTAGCTCCATGTCCCTAAACCTCAATATTAGGCAAACAGTATTCTCAATAGTCGTAAGTTGATATCTTTCCTTACACAATCAGCAAAGGTGTGGGGTGCTAGTATCCATTTTATTTAACATATCCCTAATAAACCAATGTCCGATTGTGATTCTCAGGCTACACCTACTTAAACCCACGAGTAATATAGAATGGGCTATGTTTCCTCTAGGCTATAGTTCCCTTGGTATTGTAATTTAAAGTCTTTTTAATTTTGAATTTTGTTTATAAAGAATTCTTTATTTAGTGCGGCTAGTACGCACTGTTTGTGCTTGGTGTAAGAATTGATTTTGTTTAATAATTGTGGCGAGTTTTATACACAATAAATGCTTATTAAGCATTTTCATTACAGTGGAAGGTATAGCGGTTTGCTTACCATTTTCTTACAATCTCGCAGACACTTATCCAATAGCAAGAGTGGTGATAGTATTACTATTGACGACCGTGTTTACTGCTAGTATTGTGTTCATACACATACACACTGCGCACAACACTCAAGTGGCTTATTTGTAATCAGGGCTGTGGAGTCGGAGTTGAAGAGTCGGAGTTGAGGTTTTTGTACCGGAGTCGGAGTCGAAGTACCCACAAACACTAATGACTCCGACTCCGACTTTTTGGCATTAAAATTTTTTCTAATATTTTTCAAAATAAAAAAATTTTAATGACCAATTTCAGCAATTCTTTTAAAATATCAATTAATATTTAAATATAATTTTGCATATAATTTTATTTTTATTCCACATAAAAAAAAAACGATTTTTAAACATAAATTGATATTTAAATAAATTGGTGGAATTGGCAATAAGAGGGACTACTTTTTGAATTTGTGAAGTCAGAAGATAATGACCAGTATACTTTTCATATGAGTAGGGGAGTTAGAAAAATTGAGATAACATCTTATTTTGACAGTTCTTTTAGCAATTTATGAGAAATATATAGATTGTATCGAAGCATGTCCTTTTCTATGTTTTTATGTGACCTAAAATTTCTGTAACAAAACTCGCTGGTTCACTGTTTGAATTTCGCCAAGATATCCCTAATGAAATAGAGCCGAATTAAGGAAGTTAAAAATTTGTTGTTTTTTATTTATCGTATATTAACAAATATTTTTGTAGCCATGTTCCGATATATGACTTGAAATCTGCTGTAGCTCCTATGGTGAAAGCATTAAGTAAACTAAATTTTAAGTTCTAACCTTCAAGGTGAATTATAATAGAAAAAAAGGAAAAGGACCTCGGAAAAATACATGACATTGTTCTAAATATAATTCCCATCAATCTGGGGGTAAACCCGAAAAATTATTTGAGAATTCTTTTATCTACTCAATTTAGGAAAAATTGGAGAGACAATAAAGACTTGCAATTTCAAATTTCGGTCTTTGACAATAATAATATTGAACTTGGAACGGAAAAAAGCAATGGTGTACTGAAGAAAACGATTTCAATTTAGTTGTTTAAAAATTCATATTTTTTTAACTCTGCAAGCCACATTTTGAAACACGTTGAAAATCGCAAATGATGCTATTTCTGTATTAAAATTTTGCCTTTGTCCGAATATTTTAATGATCCGAATATTTTAATGATCCCAGAAATAATAGAACTTTTTACGGTACGTTTCTCTTCAAAATGTGTTATAAAAATTGTAGAAGTAACAACTGAAGGCGCATCTGCATGTTTTAATAAAAATATATTTAATTTTCCTGAGAATGATTAAAAAAGTTGGTCTAAATATTTGACTTAATAAATAAAACAAGACCAAAACGGCAGTGTTTGAATTTATGTATATTAAAAACAAAAGACCTCACTTCACAATTTACAAAAAAGAACTTATGATGTTCTTTGTCTCTACAAATTCTGTGGTAAACAATACTTAGTACACTTGGTGCCCTTAACGTCTTAGCAAATTGGACTTGGCATTGTTTTCAACTTTTCTATCTCGAAAGCTGCATTAGATAGAACTTATGGAAATTCACACATCTATAAATTCCAACAGATGTGAATTGGTGTAGTTTTTCTCTTCCCTACACAGCTATTGTTACATTTTTAGCACTGTTTGCATATATTTAATAAATAAATATAACTTTCTTCTGCCAATAAGAACCTATGACTCAAATTTTATCAAATTATCTCCAAAATTGCGACCTGTACTTTGCGCACAAGGTTACATGGACAGCCAGCCAGCCTGCCAGCCGGACGGACATCGTTAGTTCGACTCAGAAAGTGATTTTGAGTAGATCGGTATACTTTAAGGTGGGTCTAGGACATTGATGTTCAAAAATGTTTTGCATATGTATTATGAGAGAGTTTAAAAATACAGAGATACACAAAACTAATCGCACAAATTTTATTTAAATTTAATAGAAATAAATTGTTTTGATTGTTAAATATTTATAATAATACCGTCCAACGAAATTTTCTATTTTTTAAATTGTCTTTTAAAATGTAAACTTTTAAAAATTTTTAACAAACAGTAAGAATTGGAAATTTTTAAATACATATTACCATTAAAAACATTCAATGTGAAGTGCGAGCATGTTTAGAAATTAAAATTAAGAATTATATCTAAAAAAAACTCCACTTAATTCTTCTACATTTATGCTTTTATGACAATTTCGTAAAAACATTCAAATATTTTTTTAATTTTATTACTTATCTTACACACTGTATTTGAAATAAGATCAACTCATCTTCCGTACGTGTGCAACTAAATTAAAGAGCGTAAAAAACCAAGGGGTGGGGCTTACAAACAATTGTTTGCTTGAATGGACATCAATGGTCTAGGACCACTATTTTAAGGCGTTACACACATCAGCACAAATGCATAATACCCTCTCCACTATTGTGGTGTGGGTATAAAAATATTCAAAATATAAAATTTTTAGTAATCAATATAATCATTTTTGTAATGGGTACAAAATCAACAAATGGGTTGATTGATTCTATGAATTTGGAATAAAATTGGTGATTAGAGAACATTTTAAATTGTTTCTCTGCATTTAGATATCTTCATCTATATGAGATTATTAGCCTTTAAAAGATTTTAGGAATTTGTATGGGATTATAAAGAACACATAATGACAAAATGATTAATTGTGTGCAGTTAAGTTAAAACTGCGCTTTAGCAGAAGGCAGTTCAATTCAAACTACTTTCATGACTTAGTTCGGTCTTGCTCTGAGCCCTCCAGTTCAAGGTTCACATTCCAACAAACTTTCTTTGATTCTTTTTCATTCGTGGATATACGTACGGTGACTATATTTTTCAAGCGAAAAGAAGATACATATTTCGAAATGTATTAAAAATTATAAATAGTATCAATGTTATTGGATGGGTTATAAGGTAATTCAAAGAATATTATATTAGCAAGTAGAGCTACTACTACTACATATGGGGGATTTAATGTCAAGTGACCCAATTTTTAAATCGATGTCTTCCGATTTGGATGAAATTTGCACCAAGGCGCTTCGATGGCTATTTGATTATTTAAAAAAAAAAACCTTTTTGTTTTTTTAAATTTAAAACTTTTTTTTAGTTCAGGTATTTTTGGAAAAAATTTAAAATAGTGCTGCATTAGAGTGGTTACAAGAAATCAATTTTTGATTTCCCAGCAGTGCAACCCCCTATTATGTGCCAAGAGCCAATCAGATAACGCTTACACGTGTCTCATTGAACATATATTAAGGAAAACCAACGATTTTTCACTAAAATTCGTATTTCTTTGTCTTTATAACCGAAACCATCCATTTTATAGGAAGTTTTATTCTTATTAATTTATGGAGTTTAGTAAATTTACCACAAACGCCGAAACTGACCAACATGCGGCAATCAATACTCACCTTGTCTTGGATTATTTTTTCCGTTAAAGTACAGACAAATAATTATGATTCGGGGATTTCCATTGTTTATTTTAACAATTCCTACATTATATTTCATTCAGTACGAGCAATTTTAGCCGTGTTTTTCGATTACATTTTTTTAAATTCTCTTGTCCACTTTATCAATGAGCATGGTGTCAAGGCAGAGAGATAAACTTTTTTTAATTGGTAACATTTCTCATCAAATAACTGGCAGTAAATAACTATCTAATTGCCAAGTCTTACGTAGTTTATTTTATTATATGCGCCAAGTTAAATTAAACAAAAGAGAAGCTGCTAGACTTTCAATAAAGGAGGTTTTGGTGTTTTGGGAGAAAGCAAATTTACCAACCAAAGAAATTAAACATTGTGTCTCAAAGCTAAAAAAATTAAGAAAACTTCAAAAAAACTCTTCGAGATCAGCAAGCGCTACTCAAAATCAAAAAGAAGAAGATTTCAAGTTGTCATTTGACGCCCTATTTGATGTTGCTCATCAAGATACACTTGACAAGACAGCTGAAGAACAGAGAGTTTTTGTTACTACAGAGGGAAAAAGGACGCCCTGGATGCCCTGGAGTATTAATAAAGAAATTGCGGACAAGGCATTGTCTAAAATAGTCAACCATCTCTGGTATCTTAATTCGGAGCAAATTGCTTTTTCATTTTTTCGATGATACTTTGAAAAAAAATATCAAAATAAGAATGGTTAAAAAATTAAAGTCCAACGTAGAAAACGATGAAGTCAATTCTAAAGAAAGAGATGTTAAAGCAAAACTTAGTTTCCAAGAAGTTGATATTTATTGGATAAAGAAATTGATTACTTTGTTTCTTCTCGGACTCTACATTTTTTTCAAGAGAATTGAAATTAATACCGATTTTTTAAATACTGATCCGATGTATGGTGTAAAAATCAACATAATTTACGAGCCAAAAAAATTGTGAAAGGTCTAAGAGTAGTAAATGACACAGCTGAGAAAGGGGTAAAATTAATCCAAGACTACAATTCAGAGTTGACAAAAGACGAAGAACATCATAGGATAAGAATCCGTTAAAAGTGTTTTGAACACTACTCTGCGATTATTGATATATCCACTACGATCTGACAAATGCAAAATAGGGAGAAAAATAACAATTTAAGCAAAAATATTACCAATATCAAAATGACAATTTAATTTCCTATAAAATAAGGCTCGAGTCAGGTTTCTAGAATGAATGGCTTCGGTTTTAAGGACAATGAAACACGAATTTTAGTGAAAAATCGCTGTTTTTTTTCACTAATTTATGCTCAATGAGACACGTGTTGCCGTTATCCGATTGGGCTTAAACTTTGTCAATCGCATTTTCTAGGCTATTGGCACATTTTAGAAGAGTGCCCCAAAAGATAGCCCCTAAAAAAATTAACTATATACCTTGTAACCAACCTAGTGCTGCATATGCTAAAAATTTAAAAACCCTCGTCTTGAGTTAGAAAAATTTTTTTTATACATAAGCCACTCGCATCCCAAAAGAGACTTTCTTTTGAGAAAAAAAAACCGGATAAAAAAAAGTTTTGTATATAAAAAAAAAATTTAAAAATGTTTTTTCATAAGATTGGTCAGATAGCTATCGAAGCTACTTGGGGCAAATTTTTCTAACACCAATAGGAAATAAAATACATGGATCAGAAAGAACGCCTGTATGACCAAAATATCACACTTTGACGCCCTCCAACTGACACCGACTTTTAACCGATCTTGTTGACAATTTGTGTCTAAATATTATCCAATATCCTTGGTGCAAATTTCATCCAAATCGGAAGACATCTATTTAAAAATGAAAATCCCCGATATACTTATTTTATTGTCTATGAAAAAAATCAATAAAATTACCTAGAAATTCATAAAAAGAATATAATTACACTGCTTTACAAATTTTTAATATGAAAAAATACCAAGAACACCACATGCCTAGATAAGTTAATTGGGACCTCCTGAACGAAAATCGCTGTAATATTTTATTCTAAGTACCGTTTTTTAGATAACGGTACTTTTGTCTTTTTCGGTGTATGGTCCCACTCAAACCCTTGTGGAGCCCAACCAAATCCATCAGTTTAAACGTATTTAAAAAACACGGAATTTTATATGAGATGAAAATATTGTCGATCCACAAAATCCTTAATAAAAACTTTATTTTTCATCCGATTTTTTTCAAATTACGCTTAAAATGTTGGTAATTAAATATATTATTTGGTTGATGCCCGTAATTTCTACAAAAATAAAACTAGCTCTGTATAGAAATCTATGGTGTAAAAGTTGACATATTTTAAAATAAAACTGAAGGTTAAAACACGTTGGCCCCACGTTGGTTGAAATAGGTAAATTTAACTGTTAGGTACGAACACGACCAGCTTTCTTTTTGTAGAAATTACGGGCATAAGAAATAAAACATTCCAGATATTTAATATAACGTAGTAAAAAAACGAAATGAAAATGAAAAATTTTGAAAAAACGTAAAAAATTTACATTTTTTGAGCTTTTAGGTGCCATTACTCAGCCATTTCTTATCAGATAGAAAAGGTATTCGATTACCTTTCCAACGATATGCCATTTATTTTGATCGGACTTTTCGGTTGGGCTCCACAAGGGTTTGAGTGGGACCATACACCGAAAAACACAAAGGTACCGTTATCTAAAAAACGGTACTTAAAAAAAAATACAGCGATTTTCGTGTTCAGGAGGTCCCAATTAACTTATCTAGGCATGTGGTGTTCTTGGTATTTTTTGGCTGTAAACCAGTGTTATGTACACTCACAATATTCTGTACGTAAAATTAACTGAAATTGTAATATAAAATAAATGAAACTTCAATTAAAAACCGGTCTACTTATTTTTCATTTATTTTTAACAAAAAGTTCATTTAATTTTTACTGTCAAAAATTCAACACCATATTCCGTAATATCAAATAAATATTCAGTTATTTTGTAAAATTTTACTGTCAAAAAATTGACCCCATATTCAGTAAAAACAATAAAATATTCAGTTATTTCATTAAATTTTCGTTTACTCCACAAAAGAGCCGAATTTCTAAAAAATACCAGACAGACACCTGTCCGCTTGCTTTTCTTATAAGCGAGAGAGGGAGAATATTATTATTTACTTACCCGGATACACAAGTTTGTTTTACTTTTGTTGTACTGACCACGTTGTTTACAGAAGAACTCTCAATTATAAGACACCAGCAGCATGACCGATATGGCTTCGCAATTATTTTACTTTTAAAATTTGATGTATTTAACTAAATTATTTTAACAAATAGAAAATGGGAATTGCTTACACAAAACAAGGAATTCATTTTTTATAGATAAGTAAAAATTAATTTTTGGTAGTACAATTATATAAAATAACTGAATATTTATTTAATTGTTTTTACTGAATATGGTGTTGAATTTTTGACAGTAAAATTTTATAAAATAACTGCATATTTATTTTTATTTACGGAATATGTTGACAATTAATTTATATAAGATAACTGAAAATTCATTTGGTTTTACGGAATTCGTGGTTGAATTTTTGACAGTAAAAATTAAATGAACTTTTCGTTGCTTTAAATTACATTTTCATTTAATTTATCATAAAGAAGAATTTAACTCAATCAACGGACAATATTAACTGCAACTGAAAATCCGTAATAATATGCACTTAGTTTTTTGAATAACTGTTAGAATCAGTTAAAAATAAATTTGCTTGGAATTTTAAATGTTTATTTATTTAAAAATGACTGAACGGAATATTTCTTAAATAAACTACAGTCCGTTACTGTAATAATATTGTGAGTGTATGTAAAGTCTTAAAACCAAAAAATGTTATAATTAAAAATAATGGATATATTTCTGTTGAAGTATTTCTTTTAAATATGACTTTTTTTATTAAAAACTAATTTAAATTCCGTAACCACAATCCAGCACATGGATCAGCAAAATAATTTTTGCATTATCATACAGCTCCTTTGTTGAGAGAAAAAATATTCTTTCAATGGAACGAACAATTTTAGAATTCGATCTAACGTTGGCATTAGTGGTAATCAGTGTGTTTTACTGTATTTACTAATGTTGAAATTTTGGGGTTTTGGGAAAATAAAACTTATAGTTTTTGAGTTAAAAGAAGAAGTCATAATTTAACAAAATGAAAATTCACTTAAAAAAAGAAAATCTACTGTCCTTTATTTAAAAAAAAAAAAAATTTAAGGACATCGTATCAAAAATGGATTGTCCTCTTAAAAAAAAGACGAATGGTAGATATACGAAACTTTTTATTCAAATGTAGAATCAAACAATTTTTTGTCTGAAATCGGTCCTACAAACAAATTCGCATATTCAAACAATTTGTTTGCATTTTGTTTATTGAAAAAACGCCGATTTTTTCAAACAAATAATTTTACAGAATCAAACAAAAAGTTTACTGAAATTCATATAAATTTCAAACAAATAATTTTGCTGAATCAAACAAAAAAGTTTTGGCACAAGCAATGACGCGCACACAAGCAAGCACTGTTGGCGAAGATGAAGCAGAGCGGCCGGCTGGCTTTGAGACACATTTTTTTGTTGGAATAATTTTTGAACGAAGTCATATTTATACTCACAGTGTTTTTCTTCATCACTCACTGTTGCTTTATCCTTTCCTTTGCTTATGAAGAAGAAATGTTACCAAAAATGGCGGCAGACCGACTCGATATGTTTTCCGCCTTCATTCTATTTTTGTATTTGATGTATTTAAACAAACTGTTTGAAAAAATTGAATACGGGATTTTGTTTTTTTTTTACTAACTTTGAAACCAACCAAAAATTTATTTTGTTTCTTGTAATGTGTTTTTTCTGTTGTTTAAAAAACTGAAACGTTTTTTTTTTTACCTGTTATTTTATCATTTTTCTTATTGCTGTACTTTTTTAAAGCGTCCAAAAATATTTTCTGCAAGTGTTCGGCGATATATTATAAAGTTATTATTGCCTAAAATTTGCATAACAATATCGACCCCTTCGTAAATGCCAATTTTTTTGAAATTGAGTTTTTGATGCAATCTTGTTCTACATTCAAAGAGACGTCACCTGGCAAAATATTGTAGGCGAATTCCACTTCGTTACTCCAAAAAGCACATGTATATTTTCATTTTGATATTGCAAGCGAAAGCAGAGAAAAGTAGAAAAAAAACCTCACGCAGGGAAGCAAATTTTTAAAACCTTCCAAGAAATTTTGAACCGCGATAAATTGTAAGCCGTAGGAAAATTTTTAAATCTAAAGCAGTGGATAAATTCCAAAATAGAATTTAAGTGATACGTATAGGAGTATATGCAAAAATTAGGCGTATATTTTTTAAAACTTCCGTGAGATAAAAATGGTTGTTCAAACTTCAACCCGATCCCTGCGTGAACTTTTTTAACAATCCGAAAAAAATATCATATTTTTTATTAATAACTTTTAATGTTCTACACGACTATACTATGCCGTTTTTGATATTCGCAAAAAGTGTGAAAAAGTTATAGCCCTATTGTACATATGTGACAGCGCATAGAGAAAGAGACTAGTAAGGTAAAGGGGACAGTAAAAACCAACTACACAAAACAAGAGGTAGGGACGACCTGCGGCCGTTTTCAAGGTTGACCAACAAGGTTGAGATGTGTCGCTTTCAAATGAGACCAATACCAACACGCTCAGTGATGGTCAGCGTTACCGTTGTGATACTAAAGTATCAATTTGACCCTTTTTCGACGGTGTTGATACCTTTAATGACCCTTTTTTTAAATTATACTTTTGTATCATTATCACCTATTTTATGACACTTTTTGACCCTTTTTTGGAAATAACTCTCACATTTTGTTTTTTGTCAACACTGTCAACACATATAAATATTTGTTATTTTTTTACGGTGGTTTTTTTTTAAACAAAAATTTGATATTCTATTAAAAAAATGCAATTTGGTGTTTTGCTCTCTTAAACAGTAGCATGTTTTATATAAAAAAAATTCGCCCTTTATAATGGCAAAAGGTATTGAACTTTTCGCCCCCTTTTGAATCGACAGTGTTGAGAGTGCCCTAACATGAAAACAAGAGGTAAAAATTGCTCATTTAGTGGAAATTCCCAAATATTTGGTAAAAGCGGTATGATAGCAAAGTCTTATATTTATTAAAAATCGTAAAAGCTTTAAAAAATCTTACACTTACAGGAAAAATCGCTTTAATCGAGAAAATGGTTACAATTCGCGAACGAAAGCATAATTTAAAACAAGCACTAAAATTTATTTGACATCGCTAAACCGGAAAATTACATAAAAAGTATGAACAAATTAGCTATAATGGTAAAGAATAAACTTTTTGTCAGGTGTTTAAAACAGGACAGAGCATTCCATAAAAAAATTAAGTTTTTTGAGGTCTTCCTACCTGAAATATTATTAAAATGGGAAATACTGCTTATAAAAAACTTGACCCTTTTTTTTATTGAAATACCCTTTTGTTGGCCCCTTTTTCTGGGAAATCTCCTTTTTGTGACCCTTTTCGAAAATTTCCAACGGTAGCCCTGGTGATGGTACACCAAAGATACAAAGATAGAATGGCTCTCCTGAACAAAACCCTTAGGTCCCTTTCTATTTTGCGTGTCACATATATGATTTTCGAACTGATAGCTAAACTCAATACTAACTAGCCTACCGGGACTCATAACTTTTTTTGTATTAAGATAAAGAACTTCATAATTTTGATTAAAGGTAAGTTTAATACATACAAAATATCGAGCCCTTACCGCAAAAAAACTTAAGCGACATTATTTTCAATTTTCGTTTTTTTAATAAATGACTCTACTGGCAACACTTGCATCATCTCCTTGAATATCATGTTCACATAAGGAACCTTTACGATTTTATACCAAAAATAATTTGATCTCAAGCGACTACCTTCATACAAAATTTTTATGAAAAAAAAAAAACCTACTCCTGTAAAATTTTGTTTTTGTCGCTTAAGCTTTTTTTGCGGTTATGGTTCGATAATATTCTACTTTAATTTTTTAGGAAATATTCAAGTTTCTAAAAGTTTATGTGAGTGTGTTTAACTTCATAATAAACAATTTTTCGATATAAAAGTGAATTATAAATTTAAAAAAAAAAACAAATTATTACGAAGTTTAATTTCAATATTGTTTTAAACAAATTAGATGAAATTTGGGATCAACAAAAACGTTTCTTTTACATTAAGGAAAAAATTTTAAAATTATATCAATCGGTGATAGAAGTTCAATTCGGGGTTTTTAACACGATTTATTAAATTAAAGCTTAAGGCCCGTTTTCATAACTTACCGATAGCTAAAGGTAGGATTTTATCTGCCGTATAAAAAGTGTTCGATTATAACAACTTTACTTTAACCTACCAGAGTGGAAGAACCTTAATTTATTTAGGGTCATTATTATAACTCGGCGTTAGCTGTTATCCGACAGTTAACAGACGCTTTTTGACAAATAACACATTATTATCTGTCAATTTAATCTTAACTTTAGCTAACTTCAAGTTGTAATAATGGCCCTTAATCGCTCACTTTAGTTTAAAGTAAAGTTTTAATAATGGAACACTTTTTATAAGGTCGGTTAAAGTCTACTTTTAGCTATCGGTAAGTTGTAAAAACGGGCCTTAATATGTTAACTACAGTAAAGAATGAAAATTTTATTACACCTTAAAATGAATTCGCTTTGAAAAGTATGAATAAGGGTACCCTTAACAGTTATACGCATCCGTCCAGTTGATCGTTTTTATACCCTTCACCGAAGGTAAATGGGTATATATGTATATAACTTTGTCATTCCGTTTGTTATTTCTACAATATTGATCTTAGACCATAAAAATCCGTCTGCCTGTCTGTCTGTGGAAATAGGTTTTTCGAAGCCCCCAGAATTAATCTCGAAATTCAATGGTAAAAAAAACTTTCAGTTTTCATTTAAAAAAAAAATCCTGAAGGATTGTATGTATTCTTTACAAAATCTACATACATGTGAACCCGTTCTACTTCGTTAAACTTTTTGTATTGTTCATTATTTTTCTTTTGGAATTTATTAGCTTTTTGTGAATTAAATTTTCTAAGTTGGCTTTATCGTTTGAAGGAAAAAATATTATTGCTTAAATAAGAAATCTAAGAGCATAATTCTAACATAAGAATCGTTTGTCAAGCACGAAATGTATTTAGTTGGGGGAAAGAATTAGACATTAAAAATTTACAAAGTCGAAAAAATAAAAATCTTAAAAACAAAATTCAATTGTTCCAACATTATGCAAAAAATCCACATTCAACCCAGAAAAAGTCAATTTCGTATAGAGTACATAAGTATTTCATCTTTAACAGTCAATACAAAGGGCAAGAGACAGAGATTCATCCTTTAAATCAGGCATTTCCAAAAATTTTTTGGTTGTGTATTAGTGAGTACCAGAGAGTAAAAAATTGAGAGAATACAGCCGAAATAAAATGTTAGTAATATATTTTATAAGTTGTATAACTAACACAAAGGTACAAAATAAAAATTTTTTGTGTTGATAAAATATTTGTAGCAATTCTTTACCAATTCAATGTCGCTGATTTTAAAACTGCACCTTTTTTTTATTCGGAAGCTTTTTGACTCTAAATCAGGTTCAAATATCTTATAAACAATTGTAAAAAATAAAGATTTTATTGCACGCAAATCACAGCTGATAGAAAAAAGTGCAGTTTAAAAATCAGCGACATTGAATTGGTAAAGAACGGGGGCTGATTTAAAACCATGTGAGATCAGGCCATGATGGCTTTATCGCCCATTCAAATGAAAAAAAATTAAAAGGCTTTATCTGCCTATTGAACGAGAGATAAAGCCATCATGGCCTTATCTCACGTGCTTTTAAATCGATCTCCTCAGATGGATTTGCCGTCTTACACTCGCAGCCATCGACGACTGCTGACGTCACTAGTCAAACATCAATCCTTAAACCAAATTGTATTTTAACATTTGGTAGATCGATGTCGTCGATGGCTGCGAGTGTAAGACGGCAAATCCATCTGAGGAGATCGAGTGGTTGCGATCGAAACATGTCATGGTAACCTGCCGGACAGGGTTCGAGCCCGAGCCACGTCAAGAATGAAAGATTATCAATAACAATTTTAATTGATTTTCATGTTGTAAAATTCCTTTCTTCATAAAAATAATTTAATGAAAATTAAATTTCATGAACTTAAGCCTAATTAAAAATATTAAAAATTTGGATTAAAAACCATAAATAGTTCAACAAAATAACCACAATACTAATTATTGTTAAAGCTAAGGCACGAGCTCTATGTGTACATTTGTCCTTCAAGTTGTGCTGAAAAAGGTCAACAGAAAAAGAGAAAGACAAAGTGAAAAAACAAGAAAATGTACTTGGACTTCAAGAAAAATTCTTGACGAAAGTACGAAAAAACAGAAGTAAAGGAAAAAACATGTTAAGTCAATTAAAGTGGATAATCATTCAAGAAAGCAAATTTCGATCTACCAAATGTTAAAATACAATTTGGTTTAAGGATTGATGTTTGACTAGTGACGTCAGCAGTCGTCGATGGCTGCGAGTGTAAGACGGCAAATCCATCTGAGGAGATCGAGTGGTTGCGATCGAAACATGTCATGGTAACCTGCCGGCCAGGGTTCGAGCCCGAGCCACGTCAAGAATGAAAGATTATCAATGACAATTTTAATTGATTTTCATGTTGTAAAATTCCTTTCTTCATAAAAATAATTTAATGAAAATTAAATTTCATAAACTTAAGCCTAATTAAAAATATTAAAAATTTGGATTAAAAACCATAAATAGTTCAACAAAATAACCACAATACTAATTTTTTTTTAGTTCAGGATGGAACTCGCCATCCAAATCTTTCCAGAACTCTACAATATTATTTTCGTCTGGAGCATTTACTTCGCTCCGTAGTATGATTAGTTCTGACTGAATATCAAATTCGTAGTTGCTTACATCGCAACGAAAAGGATTTTCGAAAAGATCTAATAGCAGTTGTAAAATTACAAAATCTTGAAACCTGTCTTGAAAATTATTGAAAAGTGTTTCAAATATTTCGGCATATTCATATCTTTTGTCGATTTCGAGATTTCTATAAACAAGTGAAGTTTTTGGAAAATTGGAAAAATCACCAGTTTTAATTTGGGAACAAATTAGAAAAAGTTTTGTTTTAAAATTGTGAATGATTTTTGACAAGTCGCAAATATTGCGTTCTTTTCCTTGCAATTCCAAATTTAGTTCATTTAACATACTTGTCGTATCTGCCAAAAAAGCTAAGTCTAAAATAAAATTATTGGCTTTGAAACACTGTACTAAAACTATTTCTATTTTCTCAGTTTCTAGAAACTGAATAACTTCTTCTCTTAAATCATAAAGTCTATACAGGCAATCACCGCGACTTAGCCACCGAACTTCTGTAAACATTTTCAGGTCACAGATCATAGCATTTTTATTTTTTAAAAAGGTTACAAATTTTCGGTGGGTAAGCGCTTGATGTCCGCCTCGAATTTTATTTATTATGTCCTCTGCTGTCTTCATAGCTGGGGTATCACTTATGAATTTCGATGCAAGTCGGTCTGATGAATTATTCAGCGAAAATTATGAACTGCAAATTCGTGTTTTTTTAATTGGCCTATAAGCCCATTATATTTGCCCAACATTACATTCGCTCCATCTGTGCAGACTCCAGCAAATTTGTTTATGTCTACAATGGAAAGAAGCTTTTCTGTGACAACGTCATACAACAACGTACCAGTTACATTTCCATAAAATGTTTCTAAAGTAAACATTGACTCAAAAATAGTGTATTCGCTGTCTACGCATCGAATACAAATTACAAGTTCACACAGATAATTTATGTCAGTGGTTTCGTCTAAACAAATTGAAAAAAATTCGCAATTAATTACTTTTTCCCTAATTGCAGATTCTACACATGTTCCTAATTGAACAGTACGACGGCCTACAATTTGACTGGACAGGGGAAGAGACTCTATCCATTTAGTGTTATAATTAAGCCTTTCCCAAATTTTTTTCAGCAATTGCTTGATAAAAACACCATCCCACAATGGTCTTCCTTTCTTGACAATTTCCAATATTACTTAATTTGAAATCTCCTTTTTCAATATCTTTTTACAAAATACCAAATGCGCACCTGAGTTTGCCTGCAAAAATGTATATTCATTATAGCAGGTCAAAGTTACGTTAAATAAATACCATAAATTAGTAAGGTTAACTCTTTGTACTCGGTCATATAATTGTAGCATAAAAAAGTAAGCAATACAAAAAGTGCGAAACAATAAAGTTTCATTAATACATCAATAAAACACATCTTCTTACCCAAAAATTTTACCTGCTGTCACATTTGCTTTTATGTGTATAGGTTTATACATAATTGTAGGAAAACAAGACTTTTTTAACTTGTTTTTTAAATATTTTTACTTACTTAAGAAAAGTGTTTTCAAAGAAAAAAAACCCCCGACGCGATTAGTACAGAAACAAAAATATTTTTGCAAGCACAAAATACCAACAAATTCTTGTGGTTTTTTTTCTTAATAATTTCTGCATTTAGGTACGTCTTTTTAACGAAACAAAAAGGGACCCTTTTACAGGCATCAAATAATTTTTTTCACAAACAAAACACATATCGTTAGCTTAATTGCAAAACAATGTAGATATTATTTGAAAATTACAAATTATTAGAATACAATATTTTTTCCTTAATAATATCTGTTAACGCATTTTTATCTGAAATTTTAAAAATTGATTTTAAATCTCAAATAATTACCATTTTACAAAGTTCTTTGCTTTGCATGTAAACTAATGAAATGTTATATTATTCTACATTTAAGTCTTAAAATTTGAACTCTAAATAAAAATTGCACGCAAGGCATTGGATGTTACCAAAAGCATTTTTGTCCGCACAATATTTTTTGAGTGTTTGCTGAAACAAAATAATATAGCATCCGCTAGACATGTACACTTGTCGAAGTCACATCGACGACTAAATTGAAGAGCATAAAAATATGTGTAAGTTTTGTTTTGCACAATTGTGCAAAGAAATGGAAATCCCTGGTTTAAATGTATTGCTGATGGGGACGATGTAATCCGTACACTCGAAAACAGAGAGCAACAGGAGGTCGCGAGAAGCAAACTAACGTCACTCATAGACGGACACTTAAATAAAACAAAACTTAATGTTAGAGCAGAAGTCGGCACAATTAAAAACATGGTAGACATATTAAAAAATCTTACGAAAGAATCTAAATACAACGTGAAGGATGCAATAGATTTTAAATCAAGGATCAATAAAACTAGAATAGAAGACGACGAAATAATGATTTCATTTGATGTAGTGGCTTTATTTCCGAGCATTCCAGTCAATCTTGCTCTCCAAACAATTGAAGAAAACTGGAATATATTAGAAAATTACACTCAAATACCAAAAAAGCTTTTCATGGATATCCTTTCTTTTTGTATCAAAGATACAAGATATTTCAAATATGAAAGTAAATTATTTGAACAAAGAAAAGGTATGCCAATGGGATCACCAGCATCACCTGTAATTGCTGATATTATAATGGAAAAGCTTCTAGACTATTCAGTGGATCTGATGGGAGAATAACCAAAAATTCTTACAAAATACGTGGAAGATTTGTTTTGGGTAATTAAAAGAAAAGACGTAAATGAAGTTTTGAGGATTTTAAACTCATTTAATAGACAGATTTGTTTTACGAAAGAGGAAGAAAATGAAAATAGAATACCGTACTTAGACTGTGTAGTTCTTAGACAAAACAACCTACTTAGGATAGACTGGTATCAGAAACCAACATCGTCCGGCAGACTTATAAACTTCTACTCCAAACATCCTAGGCGAATAATCATTAACACTGCAACAAATTTTATAAGACGAGTTTTAGAGATAAGTGATGACTATTTCCACAAAAATAATTTTAAAAGAATAACAGAGACGCTAAGGAAAAATGAATTTCCTATAAAAACTATTAAAGATTTAATTAAACATGCCAAATCAAAAAAACTCGGTAGCAAAGAAGAGGAAAAATTAAATAAAATATACAAATCAGTAACGTACATCCCTGGATTCTCCGAAAGGCTTAAGAACTCTGACATATACAACAAAGAAAAATATGAACTAGCGCTTAAGACCAATAACTCTGTATACCAATTATTCAGCAAACCAAAGACGAAACTTGAAAAGGAGGAAAAATCAAACTTGATTCACAAAATAAGCTGTGAGGGGGACGGGTCCAACATATGCCCAAAAGTATATGTGGGGACTACAAAATCAACACTCAAGACAAGATTATCAGTACACAAATCTGATCAGAAAGCTGTTACAAAACCAATTGAACAAAAAACTGCCCTTGCGGCCCACTGTAGAATAACGGGACACAAACCAAATTTTAATAATGTGAGCATCTTACAAGAAGAGAGTAACTATGCTAAAGGAGCGTATAGACGACATGTTTTTGTCATCTGACATGACAAATTTCCCACTGCAAAACACATACATGTCGTGTGTTACCTTTTTAACTTTGCTTCTGTAAAAGTCAGACGCAAAGTCATCTGACAAAATTTGAATTAGAGCGTGCTCTATTTTCTTCTGACAAACCATCTGACATCAGAAATCTATGCCGCGAAGAAACTGGCAGCGGCGTCAACTATTGACGGAATCATTAGCCGGCTGAAGTTAATATTTTACAATACCAAGATATGTATGCTCATCTCACCATTGAATATAATTTATGTAAATATATACATAAAAACCGTTTCATTTTAAAATTCTAAATTGGTATCTTTAACATAAAAGAAAAAAATGTTAAGATGGCTAAATTATTTTACGGCGCAAATAAATATTTTCGTGCCGACAGCAAGCTATTTTGAAACCGAGAACTACTTTGGTTTCTGCAATAACAATGCGAAAAAAAAACAGAGACAATGTCAGAAGCAAATTACATGTACGTTTGTGACCGAATATTATAAACCTTACGTAAAACAGCAATTTTGACAGACATGAACAATTACATGTGACTTGAAAATATGACATGTCAGATGACAAATACATGTCGTGTACGGGTGCCTTAAGAGATACACACTGGAAATGTTACATATAGTAAACACACCAACAAACTTACGTCTCAATTACAAGACAGCCACCGATAAAGGCTCAGTTAGGCGAACGTTGCTGTACCCGTAATGTACCGCACCGTACTGTAAGCACGTTGGTGCACTTATAGAACGTTTAAAAACGTGTCATATGTTTTCCCATACATAAACAAAAAGCAATAGTATACATAAAACAAAAAACACAGTGATGGGAATCAAAAATGCTCAAATGGTGACCGTTGTGCAGAAAAGGTTCCACGTGATTTAAATGGTATTAAAACAGTATTTTGGGTATGTAAAAAATTTTAATAATTTAATATTTTTATTATAGATTTACAATAAATAAATTTGTATTTTAGCATGTATAAATTTTTAGCATACATACTTGTATATTGTAAATGTGCATACACCAAACAAGGTTTTGATACCATTTAAAGTCTTGTATATGTTTCACATTTCCATTGTATGTGTATATGCATTTGTTTATTTTAAACATCTAAACATATGTATATTTGTATATTTGGAAATATGTTGTATTGTAAGTTTTTTTGTCGCAATTCCATAGATAAGTCTAGTACTCTGTTCGAACCTGCGAAAAATGTTGAGCAACATTGATTATTTCACACGAAAATTTTGTCATCAATCAATATTATCTATCCTGCAAGTATGCAACATTATTTTTGAATGTAAGCAAAAACCATAGATGGGGGTAGTACAATAAATGTTTACTTAAATCAACATTGCACTCTCACTTAATAAAACTGCAACAAATTATTTTTTACAAATTTGTACCAGCTTTAGTGATGATTGGTATTTTTTTTTTATTTTACTAGCACTAAAAAAATTAATTGGTATTGTAAATTTTTTCACTATCGCTAACTGTGATTGTCTGCATAAAATCTGCACTCAATCCAAATTTGTAGTTCAAAATTTGAACTTGCAATGAAAGAGCTGTACGAAAACATAATATCACTAAAATTTAAACAAATTTAATTTTGTACTTGCATGGTTTTCGATTTTTTCGATGATATGCATTATCATAGAAAATTAAACTAAATGAAAATTCTGTCATTAACGGAATAATTCTTGGATTTAATCATGCAAACACAAGTTTTGTATTTTAAATTGTGTGCAAAATTTTAAGTCAAATAAGTGAAGAAAAAACAATTGCAATAAACTGATGATTGCTTGATTTTAAATCAAACTATTTTTTTAGCACAAAATGTTTTAACATTATAGTCACTTAAGTGTAGTGAGATTGAAAATTTTCAGATCATCACTTAACATTAACAAAATTATTACAACAATTTTAAACAAGTGCACTACCCCCATCTATGACAAAACCATGTGTTTTGATGAATGTCATTAAAAAAAAGTTATATAATAATATTATTTTAATAATTTTATTTTAATTATTTTCTATAGTAAAAAACAAAAAAATTTAATTTGATTATTAATTTTTGCACTTTTCCACATTTTTATTTTTGAAACTCCACTTCACAAAAACAAAATTACAAAAAATGATTAGTTGTTGCTTAAAATTCCGTGCGAAATAATAGGAGCTGCACTTGTTTCGCACGGAAAATAAAAATGTTGCTAGAAACATTTCGCAGGTTTTTCGTATATGAACAGAGTACAACTCTATCAAAATTTTTTCGTTTGTATTTCACAGAAATTTTTTTTATATTGAGTTTGAAAACATTTCGCACGAAATACTGAACAGAGTACCAGGCTATATACTAAAAAAAGTACAAAAAAAAAGAGCAAAATTACCCGCATTCAATGTAACATACAAGCCGCCCATCACTGTCTTACAAATGTCACGTAACAATGGCATGAAATTCTATTTTATACAGATTGGTACGTTGCAACTACGGTACATTGCATTTCGGTAAGCTTTTGTATTGGTTTTCATATAACAAAAAGCGAACAGCTGATTGATACAGTACAGATACGGTACAGCAACGTTCGCCTAACTGAGCCTTTAAGATTTCGCATATTTACAAATACACAATAAACAAACACCGACATAGAAAACAAAAATAAGACAAGTTCGATAGAACGAAATCAATGTGACAATATGAGTTGATGAAAATTTGACGTTTTGATTATGCAATTTGTGTAGATAGTAACGGCCTGTTTTTACGCATAGTCACTTCACTAACAAAAAACGTTTTCTTTCTCTTTCTTCGAAAGCTGCCCTCGCAAATGATTTAGGTATTTTTTATACGTCGCTTTTTTCATCTCTGTATACTTTGTGCAAGCAGTTAGGACGTATCAACTTTTTTGTAGTTTTTAATTTGACAGTGTTTGAAATGTATGTATTGATAAGTGTTATGATATAAAATTTAAATGTTAAATATATGTGTATTTTGTAGCCCCTGAAGATGACCATCGATGCATGGTCGAAATATCGGATGAAAAAAAAAAAAACAACAACATAGATAAACTAACAAATCGTTAAAAACAAGTGCAAAGTCAAAACAAGTAAAAGAAACAAAAGAAACTCTAAAGAAAAATTAATTAATGAATGATTGCGAAATTACGCATTGATTGTTATTTTTCTTTAATTTCTTTAATGTTTGTCTTAATGATGACCAAAAATTACAACTATGCACATGTTTTAAGCAAACCAGGGTAGAGAAATAAGAAACGTCGCACAGTGGCGCCATTTGAGTTTTTTCGTTGCAAAAATCATATCTTTTGAACCGAATAAGGTAATTGAACAGTTTAAACAGCATATGATAGATAACTGTTCAGCCTATGAAATGTGCATTTGAAAAGGGTGCTACGCTGTGTAGGGGCCTACTTATGGGTTATCAAAGTTAAAATTAGTAGAAAAATCAATTTTATGGTACCTAAAAAAAAATTATTTTTACATTTTTAGATTGTTTTTATTTTTTTTTTCTTTAGGGTTCTAAATTATTACCCAACAAATTAAAAAAAAAAATTTTTTTTTTTTAAATTTATTTTTTCAATTTTCTGTATTTTCGGTATATGGGTAATTCCATGTCACACATATATTCGCGTAACTCAAAAATGGTTTAGTTTATTGAAATAACTAAAAAAACCGAAATTCGGCAATAAATAATAAAGTGGGGTTGGTCATACATTTGACCCATCTAGGAGCATCCTACGCGCTGTAGGGGCCAAATTAAAGAATTTTATTAAACCGCAATATTAGTATGGCAACCATGTCTTTTTAACCTTTTTTACCTCTAGAAGCCAAACGGGCACGTACGGGCAGATAAAATTTTTGAATTATGTAAAGAAATAATCAAAGAACAGATTTTGCAAATATGGCAAATATAGAAAAATATAGATTTTTGTTATTTTCCGTCAAAGTTGAAAAATAGTGAAAAAACGGATAGTTTTTAAATAGTGATTTACCAGGAGAAACACAAAGCAAACAGTTCATTTTTTTTTTATCATTACACATTTAATAAATGCATCAATCAATACAAACAAAAAATAAGGCGATTCGTTACCTATTTTTCGTGATATTACACCTGAAATCGCAACAAATTTACTAAAAATTGTGTGTTTTTTTGAAAACCGAAAGTCGGTCAACTTTGAACGGCTATATCTTCTAAACTAAAAATGTGATATTATTAAGAGTGGCAGATTTGAAATCGTTGAAAAGTTTCCTATAACATGAGTTTATTCAAAACTTCGTCGGTGCTCATGAAAATTTTGATTTTTGCAACCTCGTTTGCTCTACGGGCGCTACTGTGCAACGTGTAAAATGTTTTCTATTTGTATTTAAAAATTCAAATTTACATATTTTCTAATTTAAATTTCTTTAATTTCTTTATTTTTTAAGAAAGTATTGTCGGTCAAGCCCGGTCAAATGATACCCTACACCACAGTATATAAAAATAGTTTTGCGAGTGTACCCTACTTCGGACCCTTGGGCCATCATGGACCCGTCTAAACAAAACTATGTTATGAGGTAAAGATTCTTTTTGCCGAATATTATTTAGATATCTTGATCTATATGAGATTTAAGGATGGGGGGACTTATGCATATTTTGGACCTACTAGGTCATGTTATGACAAATTAGCTATCGTAAAAGATATTATAGCCAATTTGTATGTTAACACCAACATTTATGAGGAAGTTGTGGCATTAAAAGCTATTTTTGGGAGTACTATTCTTATGAGAGCAATGGTTAATTATGGACCGATTCCAATTAAATTTGGAAGTATAATTTTGATTGCAATTAAATAAGTTTGGACCAAATTTAATCTAAATACTAACATAATAAGATGATTTATGGGCACAAAGACCCTATTCCGGAAAGAAGCTTGTATGGGAGGCTGTGTGGAATTATGGACCGATTGGCACCATTTTCAAAAGGCTTGGTCCTTGTACCAATTATTCCAAATTTCATCAACTTGTCGGCAAAATTGTGACCTGTACTTTGCGCACAACGTTTGCGTGGACAGCCAGTCAGGTAGCCAGCCTGAAAGACGGACATCGTTAATTCGGCTCAGAAAATGATTCAGTGTACGAAAAGGTGGGTCTAAGACCAATATTTTAAGTTGTTACAAACATCAACACAAATGCATAATACCCTCTCCACTATTGTGGTGTGGGTATGAACAGAGTCTATTCTACCCGACGTTGACTTTAAAGAGGTGTAGAAAATAGTGCTGGAAAACTATCGATATTTTCTACTATCGATATTTATCGATAGTTCAGATTTTACTATCGATATATCGATATTACTATCGACTGAATGTTTGTACTTGTGCAGGAAAACTTTAATTATTTTTTTTTTGTAAGACTACAGTTCGTTGTTTTTATCACTTTATTGAATGTTTGAGACGTATGAATATACGCACGTTATTTTAGATGGCTGTTTTTTAAAAAATGAAGGAACCGAAGTAACAGGGACTATAAGATATTCGGCTGTAGGAAATATCGCCCAAAGAAAAATGGCCCAAAAAAAAAAATGAAAAATCGCCCAAATGAAGAATCGCCCAAGCGAACATGAAAAATGACCCAAAAAGGTAAATATGAAAATTTGCCCAAAAAGAAAATGAAAAATGACCCAAAAAGCATAAACGAATTTTTTCCCAAAAAAATATAAAAAAAAATTATTAAATTTGCAAAAAAGTGTTTATTATTCATATAAATTTAGGTGACATGTCATAACGTCCAGTGTCGTAGTGTCCTTGGACACTTTTAAAGTGTCATAATGTCCATCGAAGACGAGGACGTTATGACACTTTGCAACGTCCGCAACTTAACTTATAATCAAAAATGTGTAAATTTTTTTTTAAAATACCGTTAAAATTTCAAGTGATTTTTTTGAAGATACTTATTTAACCATAATATGGTTGTCGGTGACAATGATTTGGTTAAATTAAACATAATATGGATAAAATATTTTTATAGCTTTTACTCCGGGTGTATATATTAAATATATATATCCAAAATAAGGATTTCATCTTCTATGGTATAACAAATACTGGTTTCGCTAACTAAAGCTTCTCTGTATAGCCGGCCTTCGGCCGGGCGCAAGGATTTTCTCCTCTCTGGTATAACAAAGACCGGCTTCGCTAACTAAAGCTTGTCTGTATAGCCGGCCTTCGGCCGGGCGCAAGGATTTTCTCCTTTATGGTCTAACAAAAACCGGTTTCGCTAAGTAAAGCTTCGAAAAACTGCCTTGTTTCCGAACAAGGCCGACTACGCAGAGAAGCTTTAGCTAGCGAAGCCGGTGTTTGTTATACCATAGAGGAGAAAATCCTTGCGCCCGGCCGAAGGCCGGCTATACAGAGAAGCTTTAGTTAGCGAAGCCGGTCTTTGTTATACCATAGAGGAGAAAATCCTTGCGCCCGGCCGAAGGCCGGCGATACAGAGAAGCTTTAGTTAGCGAAGCCAGTATTTGTTATACCATAGAAGAGAAAATCCTTATTTTCGATATATATGTATATATTTAATATACACCCAGAAAAAAAAGCTACAAAACCATTTTTAAAAAAATTCTACCGATATTATGTTTAATTTAACCAAATCATTGTCGCCGACAACCATATAATGGTTAAATTAGTTTCTTGAAAAATAGTTTTGTTGTTTGCAACCATAATAAAACATGGTTTTCTCTGCTATGTAAGATTATGGTAGAATTTTAAAAATAGCCCATTTTTTTGGGCCATTTTTCATACAACATTTTTGGGTGATTTTTCATAATGAAAAATCACCCAAATTTAAAAAACGAAAAATCACCCAACAATAACGATAAATAGCCCAAAAATTTTGGGCCATTTTTCATATGAAATCAGGCCCAATTTTACATGCAATTTTTTTGGGCGATTTTTCATTTTTTTTTTTTGGGCGATTTTTCATTTTTTTTTTTTGGGCGATTTTTCTTTGGGCGATATTTCCTACAGCCAAGATATTCCATTGCAACTTTAAAAAATTTTCTTAATTCTAAACCCAAAAAGGTAATCAATCTAGCGGACTTATCCTCTAATGGTCATTCAATGTTTTGTCCTATGCTTGAAATTGCATTTGAATTTGCATTTTGTTTTACAACATTAAAAAAATATTTGGCATAGCAGTCCCTATATAAACATGTAAAAATTTCGACTTAAAGGCCTTTAGTTAGGAGTAAAAAGCACTGCTAAGCAATCCATTCCACTTGCCATTCTTGTTGTTTGTATTCATTGCTGTATTCAGCGCCAATTAATAATAGCAAGTACAAATTTGCGGCAAAAAACTGTGTGTGTATAGCTGCTGTTAGATGTCTTCATAGCTGTATTTTAAATAATAAAAATATCGATATTTATATTTTTCCTATCGATATTTTCGATATTTTAAGACTATCGATAGTTTCCCAGCACTAGTAGAAAATACCAAGTGACTTACAAATTTAATCGATTGTTGTCAATGACCACTAAGAAAATTAGATTATGGTTTCGTTGCCGTCTACTTGAGTCGACAATAACTTTCAAAACAAGGGTGATTATCAAGAGTAAAATAGTTTTTGCTAAAACCGGAATGATGTTCGCTTAATACATTGTTGTTATCCATCCATTCGGTTATTCTATTTAGCTAAATGTTACTTACCCATTTGCAACGATAATAATAATGGTAAGCAAGAATCAGCATTTTTAAAAGTGTGAAACGGCTCAGTGAAACGTAGGTTCTAATTAACACAAGGATCAAGCCTTTTAAAAACGTGGAAAATCACTCCATATCTCATATAACCCCCATACAAGCTCCCTTCTGGACTAGGGCCTTTGTGCCAAACCAACAATAATGATATTTCAAAAATAGATAGATCGATATCTATATGGACCCAGCTATTTATTTTTTAAAAAATAAACCCCGAGGGGAGATAGGGGAATATTTCTGCATTTTCCATATTATCTAACAGATTTTAATGAAATTTAAAACATAGATAGGTCCCTATCCATATAGCCAGTCACTCTCAAAAATTTGTTTTTAAATTTTGTGGTGTAGGGTACCATACGAGCGGGCTTGACCGAATATACTTTCTTACTCTTATACTTTTTTTAAAGCTGGTGTTTCTCATAAAATGTTTTTCCTTTATTAAAAACAATTCAATGATGAATTCAACAGAATTTTGTACAAGATATGTTACGACTATCACAAAATCGCAGAACTTAGGTATTAGGTATGTATTGGTGATATATGACATTAACTAGCTTTTCGCATGCCTGCTTTTATTACTTTTCAGTAGAGTACAAAAGTGTTAGTAGAAATCATTTATGTCTGTTAAACTGTTTTTAACTACAGCGCTAGCACCACTTTTCAACGACTTTAACAGTTTCTATTTTTCACTAGAGCTTTTAAAAATGAATTTTTTAACATCACAATATTCTTCCTGGAGTTATTTTCAATTCATCAGGAGAATTGCTTTTAAGTTACTAACGAGTATTGTCATCGAGAAACGTTATCTCTCAAAGAATTTTTTTCTTTTCGTAATACGAATTCCATTATTCTGTCAATACGTACTGCGTATCACTTTCTTATTGACGTGTTTCCTGTGAATGTTCATTCAATTACAAGTGTTCAAACGTTTTTCCTTTTTTGCGCTTGTGAAATAATAAAATATAGCAAATAAAATAGAAAAACAACACAAAATAAAAAAAAATTAACTAAAATTGTATGTGATGCTGTAGGCTTTACAACACTCGTGTGTCAATCGAATGGGGTTCAAATAAATGGTTATTAAAAGTTCTCAATGCCAAATATTAACGTTAATTAGGGAATTTTTTTTTATTATTTGTTTGTAAACAAAGGAAAATAATGGGTTTTGTTCAAAAATATGATCAAAGGTTATCTAAATATGTTGAAAAGAAAAACAGAATCTGTTGCTGAAAGTACTAAAGAGCCAACAATGGAAATTAACCTATTTCTTACATACACTCTGTTTGTTTTAAATAATTAATGGGAAACTGGATAAGGTTTATGGGCCTGGAATTATCTGAGGGCTTGAGATTATTTGTAGTGTCGGATAGCCATTCATCTATTCATCTATCTTAAAACAGCTGACTGCTATTGCTTTTCCTGTTTTTGTTGTTGTATTGTTTTGATATGGAGGCCAGCTTGCTAAAGGCAAGCTTACACTATTATACTTTGTTTGAATACATGTCAAAAATTCAAGTAATATGTAAAAGTGTGATAGGGTTAATGCAATTTGTTATGAAATAACAAGAATTGCGAAAAAAATTTTGACATCCATTACGACTTCATCGTTTTTGGAAAATTTTCTAATTATTTTTCTAAATAATAATTCTTTCCATTTGGTCAGGATTGCATTTTAACAAAAGCAACTTGTATTATCATTTCATGTGTGATAATCTAAATTCAAACCTTGATGTTAAATTAGATATTTTGTGTATTAAATTTTTTTAAAACAATTTTGTGGCGCTTTGCGATTTTTTTTATAATAGCTCAATTCACAATCTTGTGCAAATGGTCTTGCATCGTAGCATTTGCAAAATGGTTTAGTAAATACTGTAGCATACTTTTGGGAGCGTTTGCAAAATGGTATAGTATATTTTTACTCTACACCAACAAAATATACAGCAATGCACTTGCTACTCTTTTGCAAATATGCAACGCCTAAAACCAATAGTTTATATTTACTCGACTTTTGCAACACTTGATTGTAAATCGACAGCTAACACTCTGTGAACCAAGCCAATCAAAAGTATACTACAGTATTTACTATACTGATGTGTTTCTCTGTATCCACCTGTCGTTTGTAAAATGTTTTAAATCAAATATTCTTTGTATTTTGAGTTTCCTAATTTATATATAATTTTCTGTATTCTGGGTTTTGTGTTGAAATAAACTTCATTTCTTTTTTATAAAATATATTATTTTGAAACATATTATTTGGCGACGAGATAAAAAATGGATCCCGCTATTCAAGAGATTTTAGAACGCCAACAAGCCTGGACTCAACAAATTTTAACCCAGCAACAACAATTCTTCACGGAGATGATGAATCAGCGGACTACGAGTCCTGCTGCAAGTATAACTACAAGCAACGTAGCGGTACCGAAATTTCAGCAATTTGATGAAGAATCAAATGATTTTGATACCTACAAAAGGCAGTTGGAAGAACACTTCAAGGCATATGGCGTAGAGCACGATGAAAGGAAAAGAGCGTTTTTATTATCTTGGATTGGCGACAAAACATTCCGTGTGTTACAGAAGCTGGTTGGAAAGCATAGTTTACAAGAGATGACGTTTACAAATTTGGTAACTAATTTGGATGTCCACTATAAAAGCAGAATACAAATGATCAAGTCAAGGTATGAATTTTATAAACGTGTTAAGCGTGAAGGCGAGAGCTACAGTCAATGGGTAACAGATTTAAAAGGTATGGCAAGGGAATGCAATTTTGTGTGCAAGAAAGATAATTGTTGTACTGAGTTTTCCGATGAACTTATTCGTGATATTTTAATTTTATATACACCTGACGAGCCCGTGAGGACAGCAGCTTTACATAAAGATGAGCCAACGTTAAAAGAAGTGTTGCAAATTGCAGAAACTTTTGAAGCTACACAAAAGACACTTAACAGCATCAAATCTAAAGCAACTAATGATAGTGAAATTTTTTATATGAAGCAAACTTCGAGGAGACAAAGTCATCAACAGCATAACCAACAACATAATCCGCAACGTAGTCATCAAAATCAAAACCAACATTACAAGAATTATCAAGCGAAACAGCAGTATCCAGCATGTAGTGGATGTTTTAAGAAACATGAAAAGATCAAATGCAAGTATTTGAAAGCTCAATGTTTTATCTGCAAGAAAATAGGACACATTGCTTCGGTATGTAAAAATAAATCTAATTTTAATAAAATTAACTCAGTTGGGGAGAATAATGAAATTTTGTCGTGTGATGCCACTGACAATGTTATTTCAAGATCTGGTAATAAAATGATTTTAAATGTTAAGATCAACAATCAGGGTATGAAATTTCAATTTGATACGGGTGCTATGCGCTCCGTTATTGGTCTTGAAAGTTATAAGGTTTTAAAAAGGCCCATTTTAAAACCTACGTCTGTCAAACTTTTCGGTTACGGTAATGCACAAATCCCTGTTTTAGGTTCCGTTGAAGTTAATGTTGATATACAGAATGAAAGCAAGCGATTAGATCTTATCGTTGCAAATTCTCATGAATGTGCTAATATTTTCGGATTAAATTGGTATGATGAGTTCAAAGCGGTACAGATTTTTAAAGTAGAAGAGAATCTTGGTTTAAAATCATTACATGAGGAATTTAAAGATCTATTTTCAAACGAGTTGGGGTTGTATACCACAATGAAAGCTCATATTTATATGAAACCTGATGCTAGGCCAAAATTTTTTAAACCTAGACCCATACCATATGCTCTTCATGATGCATTCAAAAAGGAGGCAGAACGTTTGACCGAATTAGGTATATGGAAACCTGTGAAATATAGCCAATGGGCATCGCCGCTAGTGATTGTACCCAAACCTAATAATAAAATTAGGGTGTGTGCAGACTTTAAAGTAACTATTAATCCTCAAATGGATATAGAACAATATCCAATCCCACGAATTCGTGATTTATTTCATAAACTTAAAAATGGTCAATTATTTTCGAAAATAGATTTGTCAGATGCGTATTTGCAAATAGAAATGGACGAGGATTCGAAACAACTTTTAGTAGTCAATACTCCATTGGGTCTTTTCCAATATGAAAGATTACCATTTGGTGTAGCCAGCGCACCAGCAATTTTTCAGCGCCTGATTGAACAAACAATCTGTGGTATTCCCGGATGTGTCAATTACTTAGATGACATTATTTGCACTGGCAAAACTGAAGAAGAACACTTGCATAATCTGCGTTTATTGTTTAAGAGATTAGGTGATAGTGGTTTTCGTTGTAATTATTCGAAATGCTCATTTTTGCAACAAAAGGTTGAATACTTGGGTCACATTATAAGTAGTGCTGGTATTTATCCTTCAGATACAGGAACGGAGGCTATTAAGAATCTTCCCCGGCCCAAGAATATTACAGAATTACAATCTTTTATGGGAAAAGTAAATTACTATTGTTCTTTTATTAAGAATTATTCAACAGTATGTGGGCCACTTAACCTACTGCGTAAGAAAAATCAAAATTTCTTTTGGGGAAAACAACAGGAGCTAGCGTTTCAAGAATTAAAGAGGCAGTTAATTGAGTTAGCTCAACTTGTACATTTTGATGAGAATTTACCAATAGTTTTAGCTACGGATGCATCTTCGTATGGTATAGGAGCTGTGATTTCGCATATTTTTCCTGATGGTTCCGAACGACCAATTGCCTATGCCTCAAAGACTTTATCAGATCACCAAAAGAATTATAGTCAAATCGAAAAGGAGGCACTGTCAATTATTTTTGGTGTTAAAAAATTTCATGATTATTTGTATGGTCGTAAGTTTGTCTTAATAACTGATCATAAGCCTCTCGTCTCAATATTTAATCCAACAAAAGGAATTAATAGTACAACAGCACACAGACTCCAAAGGTGGGCCTTAACACTTTCAAGTTATAATTATGAAATAAAGTACAAGAACACTAAGCAACATGGTAATGCGGATGCTTTATCAAGGCTTCCTCACAATGAAGATTTGGATTTTGATAAAACAATTGAAATTAATGATATTCATATGGATAACAACTTGGAAAATTTTCCAATAGATTCCAAACAAGTTGCTGAACTTTCTATGAAAGACGAAATTTTACGCAAGGTTTATTTTTATGTTATGAACGGTTGGCCTGAAAAGATAACTGACAAGGACTTAATTCCATATTTTCGTCATCGTTTTAATATAACTCAAAGTAAGGGTGTTTTGATTATGCAGACTGATTATAGTCGTATTGTTGTTCCGAAACAACTACAAGTTAAAGTTCTTCAACTTATACATCAAGGTCATTGGGGAATCGTTCGAATGAAACAAATAAGCAGACGTTATTGTTGGTGGCCAGCTATTGATGATGATATTGGTAATTTGGTTTCTACATGCCGGGCCTGCAAAGTGTGCAGCTCAGATCCACCAAAAGAATTTTCGTCTTGGCCAGAATCTACAACTCCTTGGCAGCGTATTCATTTGGATTATGCTGGTCCTTTTAAAGGGTTTATGTGGTTAATAGTTGTCGATTCATATTCTCAATTTCCGTATGTTTCAAAGATTAAAAATGCCACATCCACATCTACGATCGAATCATTACAAAGTATATTTTCTATTGAAGGTTTGCCAGAAACAATAATAACGGACAACGGAACTCAGTTTACTTCAAAGGAGTTTCAGCAATTTTGTAAGGAAAATGGAATTCAGCATTTAACAACAGCACCGTTTCATCCTGCATCTAATGGACAAGCTGAAAGGTTTGTTCGTTCGTTTAAAAGCTGTATTAAAAAACAACTATCTGCCGGCGAGGATTTGAAAACTTCACTATTAGCATACCTCACCACATACAGGTCAACACCAAATAAGGATGGTAGATCTCCTGCTGAATTAGTTCATGGACGTCAACCTCGAACTTTACTGTCATTATTAAATCCTACTGTTACTCCTGTAGCTATTGATTCGAATTCGTTTGGAAATCAGAAACACTATAATGTTAATGATAACGTTTTATGTAAAAATTTTGGAAGGGGAGATAAATGGATTCGTGGTACTATTTTAAAACGTCTTGGTAACGTGATGTACCTTATTCAGATTGGAAACAAGAGTATCAAACGGCACAAAAATCAAATTCGTTATATAAAAGCCGATTCAAAGTATATTGATGTTCATCAATCAGCTCAATTATTGTTAGAAAACTGTTCGACCGCCTATTCTGAAGCTACAAATTTATTCAATACTATGCAATCCATTCCAGTTTCTGATCCACCGGTAACATCGACACCTCTTGCACTTTCGTCAACATTGGAAGAATTACCTACTTGTTCAAGATACGTTTCTAGAAGTCCGGTAAACTTAGATGAATTGCCATCAACTTCAAATCAATCAACTGGTATTCCACTTAATATAGATTTGCCTACCTCTCCGCCGCGATTAAGGAGATCTTCGCGTTTGAAACGTAAACCAGTACGACTTTCTCCTAAAGTAACAAAATTGGCGCGGAGGAAATTATGTGTTTCTCTGTATCCACCTGTCGTTTGTAAAATGTTTTAAATCAAATATTCTTTGTATTTTGAGTTTCCTAATTTATATATAATTTTCTGTATTCTGGGTTTTGTGTTGAAATAAACTTCATTTCTTTTTTATAAAATATATTATTTTGAAACATATTATATACCATTTTGCAAATGCTACGATGCAAGACCATTTGCACAAGATTGTGAATTGGGCTAATATGTTTTGGTGTTAAGGCCGCTTAAGCCGACCGTAAATGTAATTAAATGCAATATAAAGTACCGTAACGTACTGTAAGCTCGATTGTGCACTTATAGAACATGTAAGAACCAGAGAATGACAAAAGTATCATTTTAAGTACTCTTTCAATATTAGTGAGAAAACATGTACGGACATGTATGGGTAAAGATCAAAACCATACACATACCCAACAAACACGAAGGTTTGATTTCAAATTGAAAATGATTTGAAATCAAACGTTTTCTCAAACGACAAACGTTTGATAATGATTTGAAAATCATTTGAAAATCATAGCGTTCTCAACAAAAAGGGGAAATTATTTTCAAATTGAAAAATGCCTTTATTTTCAACTTGCTTTCAAACGTAATTCTCAAATGTTTTTCAAATGTGGATTATAATACAATGTGGAACATAAATAAAAATATTTTATTTTTTTTAATATAAATTTATTATTTATTTAAATAAACTGTGAGATAAACATTCGGCACCATAGCTTAAAGATTAAATAATGTCCTCTAATTCTTGGAAAGACAAACTACTTGGCTCCCTTTTATTTTGAGGATTGTAGCACCGCGATCGTTCAACTCAAATTTTCCTTTTTTTCGTATTTTTAATCATTGAAATTACTCACAAATAATTTTTATTTTTCACAAGAAATAAGCTGTTCACGTTATATTAAAATTTATTTTTAATAGAAAAACACATGTAACCGCAAAGTAAAAAATATAACTTTAATCGCCATTTTTAATGATTACATTTATTTTTCGCTTTAGTATTGCCAAGTTTATTTTTGATTTGATTTAACATTTGACAAACATTTGACATCAAATTGATAAAACATTTGATATCAAATGTTTATTTTCAAATCATTATCAATTTGAATTTAAATGTTAAATCAAACAATTGAAAAACGTTTGAGAATTGTGTTTGATGTCAAATGACAAAGTCATTTCATATCAAAGGTTTGACTTCGTGTTTGTTGGGTCCGTACCAATACCCATTACAAGCTAAAGTTGAATATGTATAGGTATACGCTGCCAATGTGTATTTGCATATTCATTCTTCTTTTTGAATGTACATGCAGATATAAATAAAATTTCTGTTAGCTATCTGCAATACCCATATAAGTATGTGTATTACCGTAAGTATAACGTAAATATATAGAGCGCGAGAGAGAGCAGAGATAGCAAATGCAATTTTAAAAATGTTGAAACTAGGTTGTTATTCAGAAAAATATCAAGATAATTTTAAAGCTTTTTAACATTTGACTAAGTCGTTAAACTTATTTTATTAGAACAACGAGGGGAGGTTGGCGGCAATTTCTGCTTCTCCGAAACTATCGAACAGATCTTAATAAAATTTTAAACATTGATATATCCGTATTAATATGAACACACAAGCTTTATATATTTTTTTAAAAATAGGACCCCGAGGGAAGCTCGAGGGTATTTTCTGCCTCTCCAAAACTATCTAACAGATTTTAATGATATTTAAAACATAGATAGATACATATTTGTATAGACACATAAGCTATGTATTTTTAAAAAAATTAGGATAACGAGGGGAGATAGGGGGCGACTTATGCCTCTCCAAAATCATTTATTTTCTCTAAAATTTCTTGATTATTTTCCAAACTTTAAATTTATAATTTTCATATGCTACATACATACATACACTGGATGAAATTTTTAAAGAAAAACTCTTCTTCACAACTTATTAAAAAGAAATGTTTGAATTTTAAAACGTTACAGAAAAGCGCCTAAGCAAGCGCTAAATGTATTAAGTGGCGGTTACACTCTTTCTTATTAACACAACATACAAATCAATACTTTCATGCATACATAAAAAACAATATCTTCCATCTCGTGTCCTCTACCTATGCTTGTGTGTGTGACAGCGATAGTGTGCAAAAAAATTGTGCGGATGCGTAAAGGGTTTTTACATGCAAAAATAAAAATATCGTAGAGCCACTTGTTGCTGTCACACGCACATAGAATAGGTAGACGACACGAGATGGAAGATATTGTTTTTTATGTATGCATGTAAGTTGATTTGTATGTTGTGCTAATAGAAAGAGTGAAACAACCACTCACTACATATTTATTTATAGCGTTTGCTTAAGATACATGTACACGACATGTTTTTTACATCTGACTTGTCAACTTTTCATGTCACATGTTGCTGTGCATGTGTGTTACAATTGCTGTTTAACAAAGTTTTTTTTTAATTATTGTATTGTGTTTGGCGTATTTAAAATACGACTACACAGAAAAAATTATTGGCGAATTATTTACAAACAAACGCTTGTTTGAAAATTTTTTTAATTTCTACAAATTTTTTTACTGATTTAATTAAAATTTTTGTTTGATTTTTATGTAACAAACAAAAATGTTGACAACCATTCAAAAATATAATACACGCGTTATTGGTTTCAAGTTTTCATAATTTTGTATGAAATATTTAACGCTTTTTAATGTTGTCGCCTTTTTGCATTTTTTTATTTGATCGTAAGCAACACTTCCTAATGTGAAATATAAGAACTACAACAAAAAACACATACAGTCTATTTTTGGACACTTTAAAAAAGTACAACAGTAAGAAAGATGAAGAGGTTTGAAGTAAAAAAAAATAAAAAATAGCAGGTAAAAAAACGTTTCACTCTTTTTAAACAACAGAAACAACAACAACATTATAAGAAACAAAATAAATTTTTGGTTGGTTAAAAAAAACCAAAATCCCGTATTCAATTTTTTCAAACTGTTTGCTTAAATACATCAAATACAAAAATTTAATGATGACGAAAAACATATCGAGTCGGTCTGTCGCCGTTTTTGGGTTACATTTCTTCTTCATTAGCAAAGGAAAGGATACAGCAACAGTGAGTGATGACGAAAAACATTGTGTGGATAAAAAAAAACTTCGCTCAAAAAAATGTGCCTCAAAGCCAGCCGGCCGCTCTGCTCTCTCTGCCATCATCTTCTGCTAATACAGTGCCTGCTTGTGTGCGCATCATTGCTTGTGCAAAAACCTTTTTTTTTTATTTTGAAATTTAGTATATGAATTTCAGCAAACTTTTTGTTTGATTCAGTTAAATTATTTGTTTGAAAAAATCAGTGATTTTTTTAATAAACAAAATGCAAATAAATTGTTTGAATATGCGAATTTGTTTATAGGACCGATTTCAGACAAAAAATTGTTTGATTCTACAAATTTTTTGTTTGAATTGGAAAAATAATTTTTTCTGTGTGCAACTGTTTGGTAATAGATTAAAGAAAACAAATTCACGTTCTCTTAAATCTATAACCAAATAGTCGTAGGCGTATTTTAAATACGCCAAACACAATAAGGGTGAATATTTGATCAAAAACGTACATGTAATTTGCCCCTCGTGGTCATAGTTTGAAAAAAATACATAGCTAATGTGTCCAAATAAATAAAAACCTTTATATTTTGTAAATTTTATTGAAATCTATTAAATAGTTTCGGAGAGGCAGAAATTGCCCCCTATAACCCTTTTAGTCATTTTTTTTTTAAATACATAGCTTATGTGTCTATGTAAATATGAATTTATCTATGTTTTAAATTTCATTAAAATCTGTCAGATAGCTTCGCAGAGCAGAAATTGCTCCTTCCCACCCCTCGTGGTCCTATTTTTTACAAAAATGTATAGCTAATGTGTAGTTTTACATAGGTACTGCTGATGTTACGGACAAATTTATTTTAAATATCATAAATAATATGTACATAGTCCCATACCTGCCTAGTGACAAAGCCCTTTTTTGTAAAATTTTTTTTTTTTCATTTTTACACAGAAGTGCCAAAAATACTGAAGGTATTTTTTTTTAAATATGGATATTTTATTTGTATGGCAGATAACCAAAACACATTCATGGGTATTGAATAACATCTGCATAATATTCATGTATTATTGTTTACTGAATGTGGTTGCGTGAAGATATTGCCGTGCATAAGTATAAGTAATAACCATACTTTTTGCGTTATAAATATGTGTATACACGATAACGAAAAGCGTGGGTAAATACCTCTGTATATTATTCTTATGGGTACTTGTTGTCATTCTCTGGTAAGAACGTGTCAGCTGTTTTTCCCAACCAAAAACAAAAAAGCATTAGTATACATAAAACAACACACACAGTGACGAGAATTAAAAATGTTGAAATAGTGACCGCTTTGCAGAAAAAGTACCAAGTGATTTAAATAGTATTAAAACTGTATTTCTTGCATGTATAATTAAATAAATAAATAATTTAATATTTGATATTAATGGGCCATGTCACAGAGTACAATTCCGTTCGGAATGATTCCGTTCGGAATTGAAGAAAACATATTTGTTTGTTGATGGAAAGTGTATTTTGATAGTTTTATGGCCTTTCAGATACAGACAACTCCCATACAGTTCATGAAAACAAAAATGGTTTCATTCCTAAACATTTTTTTGTCATTTTCTGAAGCACCAAAATAAGGAATGAATTCCGTGTCCGAACGGAATTGTACTCTGTGACATGGCTGAATATTACATTCGTACACATGTTCTTACATTAATTTCAAAATGTGCATACACCTAAACAAGGTTTTGATACCATTAAAAACAAGAATTTGTTAATTTGTGGATATGTATACATTTGTTAATTTTATACATCTAAGCATATATTTGTATAAATGAAAATATGTATGGATTGTTACTTATTTTGTCAAAAGTCCACAGATATTATAACTGAAAAAGTACCAAACAAAAAGAGTGATTTTACAAGCATTGCATTTAAAATATAAGCAGCCCATCACTATCTACAACTGTCACGTAACCTCGTTATGAAATTCTATTTTCTACAGGTTGGCGCGTTACGGTTAAGTGACATTACAGTCAGTTAAGCATTGCTTTCCATATAACAGAAACGATCAGCTGTTTACATTAAATTTACATTTCTACATTTACGGTCGGCTAATAGGACCTTTACTTTAAATTAATAAGTGTTTGGTGTTAATTAGTTTAGATTTAAGTAAAGTATTTATTGACTATATTAATAATTGCATGAAAATATAATTTTAAATTAAAAGTGATAAAGTTTTATAATGAATTACAAAAATCTAAAATTCTTAAAAAATGACTCGCGGTGGCAACTAGACGAATGGGGTTGATGGACTTTGAAAAACATTCCACAATATTACGGAATATGTAATCGGTCTTCAACAAATCGAAAGATGATACCGACATCTTAGATGTTTCTTTTAAGTGTGGCTTAAACTCAATCTCACTTTATTTTCGAAATTCTTACTTCATTAAAAGCAATTTTCGGGAGTGGATCGATTTCAAGAAAATCTGGTAAGATGAATAGAGTTGCAATACAATAAATGTTGTCGAATGCAACCCAAATAACAACATAATTAGACAGTACAAACTTTATACCGGAGATAATTTTGTATGAGGGCTATGTGGAATTATGGTCCGGTTCTAACTACATATTTGCAATAGGCACAATTTGTTATTCAACACAAACGCATAACACCCTGTTCAACATTGGTGGTGTGGGTACAATAACAACAACTCTGCCAAAAAGAAAACTAAATACATATTTACATTTATTCGATTGTACTGATGTGTGTAACAAATAAAACTAATGATCATGGGAATCACGAATTGCTGTAATGAGTTTAGGATTCATGTAAAAGTAATATGCCTAATATTATCTTCACGCAGAGAAAAAAAATATGGTTGGGCATGGTAACGGCAACAACACTATGTTTAATGTAACAATATATTGTTGTCGTACACAAATAATTGTTATTTTTATTTAATATTAACAATATTATATTTACTGTAAACATATCAATGTTTATCGCAATTATGAATTTGAGTATTGTTGACCGAAAAATAATTATTTTTCTAACAACTTAATTATGATAACTTTCTAAACATATTATATTTCTCACAACCATATCATGATATTTAATAGCCATAACATGATAGCTTTCTATACATTTATCATATAATGTTAAAGATGCAATTAAACTATTTTTACTCTAATCATATGATGTTAGCGCCATTTGTAAAATAATTTTGACGCAGTTGTTTCGTTTTTTTTATTTGTGAGCGGTTAAACAATTAAAAGATAAAATTCCATAAAAAAATAAGTTTAAAGATATTAAAAAATTAAAATATTAGCGGAGTTTATTCAAGTATTAGTGATGTAATAGTGCAAATACAAAATATCATAGTTTTTTTGTAAAATCCAACAACAAAACACACAGAGATTTCGTTATATTTTATAAAAGTGCTACGATATTTCATCAACATCTTAAAATCGAAAAAATGGACACATGCGTTTGCCCACAAAAACCACAGATTTTTCATTTGTTCTTTTGCAAGCCTTATATTGAACTCCGCTATTTGATTAACATTAAGAAAAATTGTAAAAAGCCACAAAATAAAAAATCGATGCAAAAATATTTTAATTTATTTTGTATTTTTATGACAGCTATGAAAGGTGCTGTATCATAATATGATTGCTTCTAAATTTATCATGATTAACATAATGATAATATGATTACTTCTTAGCTTATTATGATTAACATGACAATAATATGATTAATTTCTTAGCTTATTATGATTAACATGACAATAATTTGATTACTTCTTAACTTAGTATGATTAACAGAATTAAAATATGATTAAGGGAAAAATATTATGATGACATATTACGAGTATATTTAGTCATAATATGATTCAATAATAATCTTAATATGGTGACTACAATCATAATTCTTATCACAATATGTTGCTCTTAGAATATGTTTATATATCTACATATATATGAGATTTTTCGTCTTAAAGTGATTTTAGGGAGGGTGTACATATGGGACCAATGGTTAAAATGGATGTACCAACACGAAGTTCACATGGTAGGTGGTGTTACAAAAGTTATCGTTGCCAATTTTTTTTTTTTAATACCAACATTTCTAAGGAAGTTATATCATGTGCGGTATTTTTATGGTATTGTATGGGAGCTATGGTCAAATATGTATCGATTCCAAATTATTAAGGTTACTATAAAATATTTTTGGGTCAAATTAAATGTCAATACCAATATAATATGATTGTTAATTGGCACAAACTTATATTCCAGACAGAAATTTGTATGTCCAAAATTATACATACCCCTGTACATACAATTTAAAATAAGCAGCATATTTGTTCAGCATAAACGAATAATAAATATTCTACCTTTGGTGGTGTGGGTAGAAAAACAAATTTTCCAAAAAGAAAATTAAAAATTATTTCAGTCAATCTGTTTTAATACCCACACTACCATAGATAGAGAGGATATTATGCGATTGTAATGAAGTATGTATGTATCAGATTAAAATATTAGTTCTGGACCCTCCTTCAGTGTACCAATCAATCAAGTCCGTTTGGCTGGCTGGTATACACTAAGCAAAGTCTGTATTTCTAGATTGCAGCCGATTGTGTCGACTGCTGGCCCATACTAGTGTGTAATAATTATACCAGGCTGTGCAGATTTTGCTGCTGTCCCATCTTGGGAACTACCAGGCGGAAATTTTTCGGTGGGCAACTGATGAACCCATCTGAAACTAATGATCTTTCACCGGGCAGAGTAATTGGCTTCATACGTTGCCTGCACCTCACGTGGTGAGATATAAAGGCAGCACAAAAGACCATCTGGGTCGCGGTGCTTATTGCCTTGTACATCCTATTTATGTATCTAGCCTAGGCCTGCCATACGTCCTCGTTTTCCAGGATTTTTTTGGTTTTTGACTACTTGTCCTGGTCCACTATTAAATTGTCCTGTTTTTTTTACAGGTCAAGACAAAAAATTTGTTTTTTGCTGGTTTTAGTTGTTAACAAAGGCTAAGATTTATTTTATTACACTGCTAACATTAGGCAATTGTATAAACAACTTTAATTAAATTCTACTGTTATCTGGTGTAAACGATGTTTATCTAAAAGCTTTCAATAATATTAGATGAGAGTCAATCCTCTTTCAAATTTTGTTTCAACAAGTTGCTTTAAAAAGTTATACCGTGTAATATAAGTAATCGAAAACCGATAACAAATTACTTTCTTTAAAATAGCCCATACACATTTCAATTCAGTTGTCAAGTTGGTTGAAGAAAAATCAAAAGATTTTGATTTTTTCAAGTTGAGTTATCAGTCTGCTCAATGGACTAAAGAAAGAAACTCGTTAAAGACTGAAACACTGGAAAGGAATATTCAATGTAAGTAACTATATCAAAGACTGAAATGAAGTTCTGGAAAAAGTGCAATCTTCTGAAAAGTATTATAGTTTGGAACATTTTAAGCTCAACTTTTTATTATTTTTCATCGTTTTTATGTACATGATGTATACGTTAATTTTTTTTTAACATTTGAGAAGTGGTGTAACTTTAAACTTATTATGCGATGATGTGGAGTTAACACTACTCTTGCACTATAGTACTTGGTTGCAGCGGCCCATGCAAAAACTATGTTTCTAGCGCCATCTGTTTTGGATACAAACAGTTAACTTACTCGACTATTGCACTGTTAAGAACATATCTTTCACCAGAACCGTAACCAAGTAACCACTTCAGCGCTGATAGCCTCATATATTGTTGGATGTTGGATTTAAATAAAAAATGGATGGTTTTAAATAGATTCAAACAAACATACATAGTATTAAAAAAAACTTTTTTGTTGGCGTAATTTTTTATTCATTTGTTCTATGTGTCCTGGTTAATAGGTTCAAACTTCTGGCAGCCCTAATCTGGTCATGTATACAGGGTGGCCTAAATAAGGCCTACCGTTGTTTAGTGTGTAATATAATAGTTTGTTTTTCTGTTGGCAGGTTTAAACTGATTTTTTGGAAATTTATTATGAATAAATACTGCTCACAACAACGATATAAAATTATTGGATTTTCTATTCTTGTCAACGATCAATTGTTATGACGCAGCCAAAAAAAAAAAAAAAATCGTCAATAAATAAATTTAGGATCACCTTTCAGCCATCATAATAAAGAATTTAGTCGGCTGTTTTGAGAAACGGTGGTCAGTTATCGACCGACTGTGCTGCAGATTATCAGAAATTATTCATCTGGCTCAACTCTTGATATTCCGGCCAATTGGGTTCTTTCAGAGAGAGAATTTCAAAGTTGGATCTTAAAATGCATCAATTCAAATAAAGATCTCAAAATTTTATAATTATCATACATACTGTGGCAAAAAGAAAAAAGTGCTTAAGATCACTTAAACAAAATGTTAGCTAATGGCACCTTAAGGATCTTCACGTTCAAAAGTACACACATGGGAAAAGTGAAAATATTTTTTCAGGTAGTTAAAGCAAAAATTACTTTCTGTATATCTTTTCACAATGCCTAATAACATTTGGAAAAAAAACTCAAGTTTGCTTCCGATCTGTGGAATTGGGAATATTTATCAGCAAAAACTTAAACAAACTATTAGAATAGCAGCAAACTCTCAAAAACCTTCAAAACAAAAAAAAAAAAAAAAAAAACAAAAAACAAGAAAGAAAGTAAAATCGTTCAAGCCCGACCATATCTTACAGTACAGTATATTAAAATTATTTTTGATAGTGTACCCTATTTGGACGCGCCTTTAATTCTGTTAAGAGGTTTTATTATCGCACTGCTTCCTCTAAAGGGGGTTAACTCAAAATTTATTAGAAGAGACAACTTCTTAAGAAAGTGATCTAAGATTTTTACAGTGCGCACAGAGGAGTATTTGGCCTGAAAAGCTGGCCAAAAAGGCAAAACTGAATTTTAAGAAATCTTAAGAACTAAGTACGCAGCTCGACAGACAACAATATTTTACATTATATTGTAAATTTTGAAGACTTTTAGTTGCGATTTGTAGCTCTGAGACCCTGCTAAAGTCAGGAAGGTGAAGAAAATTATATGAGATTTAAATGTTTTTTTCGGTTTCTGGATGTTTATATGATATTTTTTTTGCGGCTAAACGAATAAAGGTTTAACAAAGATTATTTTTTTCGCTGAAAGGTTTGATCAAAAGTTATTTAAAAAACAATTCGTTCAAAGCTAAAAAAAACAAATTATACACTTTTTTTTTGCAAAAAAAGGAAAAGAAGAGGTTTTTAAAAGTGAGGTTAGCATGTCTACGAATTATGTTTGATACCACAATAAAATTTGGAATCTCTAATTTAAGAAACCAAAAAAAAGTGTGCGCAAGTTTGCGCCATTATTTTTGACGATTTTTTTAAATTTTCACATTTTTTCTATTTATGCTCATCGGGCACTTTTTCTTATACCTTTATATCGTCATAAACTTTTATGTATTTTGAATTATTGATTTCAACTGTTATTCACATCACTTTTAACACTTCGCAATATTAATACCTGCCTATATGTAATTATAAATTGCAAAAATTCTTAATTAAGGAGGGATTAAGATAAAGCAATTGTTAAAGAGAGGAAGATATTCATCCAAAAAAGACTTAAAGACGAGATAGGAATACTTGTAGATGTTCCAAAACCAGGATACGGTAGCACTAATGATGGCAACGCATCAAGCAGATTTTTTTCGGACCCAGCAACTGCATCGAAAATCACTGGAAGAAATGAAGAATAAATCAACCGCCTGAAAATAATATTGGAAGCAATAACCAGCGGACACCGAATTAATATTGAGAAATTTGAGGAATATGCACATAAAACTGCCGAAATATATGTGCAACTTTACAACTGGCACCCCATGAGTCCTACGATGCACAAGATTCTTATTCATGGCGGTAGTGTTATAAAGCAAGCAATCTTGCCAATTGGACAATTGTCAGGAGAAGCTGCCGAGGACAGAAATAAGAACTTACGATTATATCGTAAGAATTATTCGAGGAAATTCAGCAGAAGCGATACAAACCGAGATGTCTTGAATAGGTTATTTCTGAGCCGTGACCCTTTTATAAGCTGCAGTACGCAAAGAGAACGGAATAATAAAAAAGCTTTTTCATAAGAAACCATCACACTTCTTCTTCCTGACACCGATGATGCAGCTAATGAGGATACACATACGACATAATAATTAGTAAGGAATTTTTATTAGTTTAACTTTTCCGTTTATAAAGTAATAAATAAAATAAAATAAATATAATAAAGCCTTCTTTCATAAAAAAAATACTGTTTTATAAGAGCCTTACAAGTTTAAAATTTTTTTTTTTAATTAGACTGTAAATCATATGTATGTATGTACATACAATCTGTCAAGAATGAGTTTAAACCTTTAAAATCAACAGTTGTTAATTGAGTTTTGCGATTTATACCAACTTTTATTCCTTAGGAATGTGGCTTTTAGAAAAATCTTAAAAATATAAATCTTTGGAAAAGGTTTCCTGATGATCTAGCCTAAGCAACCAGTGAAATGCGCATAGAAGCTAGCTTTCCCTCAACAATAAAGTTCAGTGTATTTATCAAATATAAAAAATTGGGAATTTAGCACGTCATACAAAAATCTTAATAGTAAATTTTGTATTCCCGTAAATAACTTTGATAATATACTGGCATGTGCCCGTGCAGAAAACTGAATTGCCAAATTGGTTTTTTTTTTTTGTTGTTTTCTTGCGAAGACAATAGAATGAAACAATTTGTTTTTTAATTTTGTTTTTTCTTTTTACCCACTTACAACTACAATTCGAGTCGGAAAGAACCCAACCAATTGTAGGGGGATGTAAGAAAAGATAAACTCACTGTTTATTATTGGTGTTTGTTTAAGCTTTGATATAGTTACAAGTAAGACTTTGAGTGTTTAAAATTCTTATTCGCTTTAGGGTTTTATTTGTATAATATTTTTAGCTTTTCTAAAATCTTTGGAAAAGGTTTCCTGATGATCTGGCCTAAGCAACCAGTGATATCAGTGTTGCCACTTTGTGGGTAATTACCCGAATTTGGTATAATTTTTACGGTCGTGGGTAGAGCGTGGGTAATTTCTCCTAGGTGTAATTCAGGTTTAATTTGAAATTTTTACTTCAGATGCCTAAATAAAATCAATATTCGATTTCAGTGATGAGATTTATTTCTTTCTAAATATTGTTGCTAAGAAATGCACAGCCTTCTGAACCAAAGTCTCGGTTTCTTTTTAAGAAACGACTTCAATCATTAAACATACATATATTTTCAAATGTTTGGTAATGAATGTCGCAAGATGGACCCTTAGATTTGGATAAAGATGCCTATCATATTGATTTAGAACCTGAAGTTTATTGAAAAAAGTTATTCAAACTAAAAGCTTGCCTGGGGGAAGATATGTATAATTAATTTTATTTCTATCTTGCTACTTTTTAATGCTTTAGTTCAGTGATATGCACTTGTGTGCGGTGGCAGAGACTGATGATAGTCTGATGTTTTGAAAAGAACAATATTTGTTGTATACATGTGAATTGCCGACCGTGTCTGTGTGAAAAATACGATTATTAACTGACTCGCGAGCCTACGGAGTGGCTATCACTACTTCAGTTTAAAGAATATTTAATTCGCTTTACAGTTGTAAAACTGAATTACGAAAGGGACAGTTGTATAAAACTCTGCAGGCATTTTGTTTTCTAAATAAGGTTTTTTTTTAATACCATGAAACTAGACAACACCAAAAAAATTAATTTTAATCGCAGATTGATGCACGGCATTACGATTTGAAACTGATTTAAATCAAATAGACACCGCGCCTGTCCTTGACAAAACGCATTGCAGACGTCCAATTTTGTTTCTTTTTCGAATAAAATGAATAATGTTGACCTCCAAGACACCGATTGTTGCTGGTTTATCAGCGTTAACCACTGACTTCACAGCCCTACGGAAAACAATCAATAAGTGTCACATCGCATGGCCTTGAAGTCTAATTGACAGTTTATTTTCTCTAAATCAACACATCGCCTTCATTTGTGAAAAAAAGTTTTGTCATTTAAATCATGAAGCCACCTTTAAGTTGCGAAAATCGATGGCTGATTTTCAAAGTATATTTGGATAATTTGGTGGCGTTGTTCAAGCATGAATCTATTCATGATGATGTGCCTGATCAAAAAGTGAAAATAGTATGACAGTTCGTAAGCTCTATGGGGCTAAAAAGCATCCATTATAAAGCAATAACAAGGAAGGGGAATGTAAGACGAGATAAACCCACTGTTGTTTATTGTTGATGTGTTTTGTTCAAGCTTTGATATTATTACAAGTAGAACTGTTGCTATAATTCTTATACGTTTAACAGTTTTATTTGGTTTAATATCTTTAGTTTGTCTAAAATCTTTATGGATGAAGTTTCCTGATGATCTGGCCTAAGCAACCAGTGAAATGCATAGGAATAGCTTATCCCATCAACAATAAATTTCAAGTGTTTTTGTCAAGAATAAAAACTGGGAATTAAGCACGAATAGCAAAATCTTTTGAAATTAAATAACAAGGAACATTTTAAACCTTCCCAAGATATATCAACCAAATGTGGAAGTTAAACTCATTAAGGGTGTGCAAACTGTGCATTCTTACACCCTCGTAAATGAACTGTCAAAAATTGTATGAGAATTCATTTACACAAACTGCTTAAATTTGCCCAACAATTTTGACTCGTAAACTTGCGCTGTTCAATTGTGCATTTATACAGACAAATTTTTTTAATGCTTACCGCCGTTTTCAATGAAAACTTCAAGTGTAAATAAATCACAAACAATAAATTCTTGTAATAATATAAGCATATTAGTCTTTTGGCTTTCTTTATGCGTGTTTAAAAACAAATTTCATTTATAATTTACAAATTTCAAGTTTTTTATTATATTTTTAATTATTTTTTTTTAATATATTTTTTATTGACGTTTCTGATTGAAATGACATTAATTGTTTAAAAATACACAAACATTAAAAAGGATCTTCATGAAACGAGTCTCGCAAGTTTACCCATTTGCACAAATGGTAATTTTAAGCAATATCATGAAGACCCTTATTATTTTAGCAGTTTTATTAATTTTTTTAAGTCTTTAATGTTATTTTTGTTAGTTTAAATAAAATTAACAGTTTGACTAATATTGATCTTGTTTTAATGTAAATGTAAATGTCTTTTTATTAAATAAAACTTAAATTTTATATCAGGTGTAATTTCATTTAAATCGGGTAATTTTGCTTCATCTCAAGTGCAATTTTGAATCGTGCTGGTGGTAACACTGAGTGATATGCACATAGAAGCTAGCTTTCCCTCAACAATAAAGTTCAGTGTATTTATCAAATATAAAAAATTGGGAATTTAGCACGTCATACAAAAATCTTAATAGTAAATTTTGTATTCCCGTAAATAACTTTGATTTAAACTTTTTGGTTCTTAAATTTTTTTTATTGCATTTTGAAAACAACCACTACCCGAACTCGAAAAAGTATCCGTAACTATGCCTAGAATATTTTTTCGGGGTCGAGCTGTTAAAAGGGTTCTTGCGGATCTCGACATAAACAAGTCTCCTGGGCCGGATGGTATACCTGCACTGGTCTTGAAGCAGTGCTCTTCGACGCTAGCTCGTCCCTTAGCAAATCTTTTCAGCACTTTATATCGTGCCGCGGAATTTCCAGTCTGCTGGAAAGTTGCTAACGTAACGCCAATTCCTAAAAAGGGAACCGCTAATAACCCTGAAAATTACCGCCCAATTGCAATTTGTTCGGCACTTTCCAAAGTTATGGAGAGTATGGTAAATTACCATCTTGTCAAATGTTTAGAATCAAACTACCTACTAAGCGACCGCCAGTATGGCTTTCGTAGAGGTCGCTCTACTGGAGACTTACTAGCTCTGTTATCGGAAAAATGGTGCCATTCCATTCACCATTTTGGCGAAAGTAAGGTAATTGCTTTGGATATTTCTAAGGCGTTTGACAGAGTCTGGCATGGTGCACTCTTGTCAAAACTTGCTGCATTTGGTGTCGGTGATAATTTCTCTCGATTTATATCGAGTTTTCTCAGAGATCGCACTATACGAGTTGTTACAGATGGGGTTTCGTCAAACGAGTTCAAGATTCATTCAGGGGTGCCGCAAGGCTCCGTTCTTTCTCCTACTCTATTTCTTATCTTTCTAAACGACCTCCTTTGTCAAACTTACAATCCTATCTACTCTTTTGCAGATGAAAGCAACCTTTGCAACTCGTTCTCATTCGAATGTAGACCAAGCGTATCCGATGTCGCTGCTATGAGGCAGAATATGAATGATACGCTTGGCCGAGACCTTGACATAATCTCGGAATGGGGTCGTGCGAATAGGGTCGATTTTAATGCCCGAAAAACCCAATGTTGCGTGCTGACGCATAAACGCGCGACAAATCAAGGTGCCTCATCTGTATATATGGGTGGTATAATTATTGAGGAATCAGAATCTCTTGATGTTCTGGGCATGAGGATACAATGTGATGTCCGATGGGCAGAACATATTCAAGGTGTCGAAAGAAGCATTCAAGTGCCTCGGTTTTCTAAGACGGTGTAAGATATACTTCACTCCATCTGATCTCCTTACTATTTATACCACCTATATCCGACCGCGTATGGAATACAACTCTCATGTGTGGGCCGGTGCTTCAAAGTCTATTTTGGAGCTTCTCGACAGCGTGCAGGAGAGGGCGAAGGTTCTCATTGGTGACAGTAGGGTATCCAATTCTATTGACTCCCTCGAGCACCGTCGCAATGTGGGTTGTATTTGTCTGTTTTATCGTTACTACAATGGGATGTGTTCTGACGAAATTAGGGATCTGGTTCCCGAAACCCGTACGTTTGTTCGTAATACACGTTTTTCCTCAAGAGCCCATCCTTATGTGGTCGATTGGCAGGTGAATCGTACAACGCATTACAGAGAGAATTCATTTTTTTCCCGCACAGTTCGTATGTGGAATAACCTTCCTGCAGAAGTCTTCCCTCTCACTTACAACATGATTAAGTTCAAATCGAATGTTCACAAACACTACTCCCTCTATCCTCCTTCCCACAACCTATTTTCCTAGTTCCAACACAATGCAATGCATTAGTAGGGGTCATCCCCTGAGTGCTGGTCCTAACAGTAAAAAAAAAAAAAAAAAAAAAAAAAAAAAAAAAAAATTACGCATTTTGCATGTAATTTTTATTTTTCGCCATTAAATTTTTAATAACTCCAAAATAGTAATTGATATAAAATAAATGTGTATGGTTAGTTTAAGCAGAATTTTCCGGTGCATCTTCTGATCCTCCTGCTATTAAAATCGGAGAACACGTTTTCAAGTTATGGCAAAATATATAAAGCAACCCAACGATTTAGGGGGTGAAGTATGCAACGCCTTTAAAAGAAAATCCTTACGTACTAGAGAAAAACGGAAAACAGATTTGAATTAAGGGTGTCAAAATCCATATAGTCCACATACTTTTATATCTAGGGTAGAGAAAATGTTTTTTGTTGCGCAGTGTAATTTTTTCAAAATCTGCCACTAGACTTTTTATATCATTCTACACTTAAAACTATCAAAAAACTAAATCTTTTAATTCAAAAAACACGTTTAAAAATTTTGGCCAGCTTTTCAGGCCAAATACTCCTCTGTGGTGCGTCGATATGACCACTAGGGTGACCGTTAAAATCAAAAGTTGGATTTATTTAGGTCTCACTCGCCAATTTGATGGGTAATGATAAAAAAAACAACTCCAAATGACTTATATTTAGGAAAATATTAGTTTTACATAAAAATCGTTTTCTAAGAAGTTGTTGTTAGTAAAGTTTCCAACAACTTTTGCCTTAACAAGTTTTCTCTAAAACTCATATTGAACAAAACCAAATTAAAATAAAAAGTAAACAGCAGCATTGATGCGAATTTTTTCTTTAGAACTGTTTTTTCTTACACACGTCAATTCAGCTTTAATATTTGTGTTTGTGTGCGTTTGCTTAAAAAAAATAGTCAAACGCATATAATTTGTTTCTAACGTACCACGGTTAATAAAATTGGTGCAATTGTACTTTTTTGATACACCGTGACTCATTTGGTACTATTTCCAAATTTTTCAAACCTAAATATTAACAATGCTCTTTGCAAGACCATTTGCACCAAACACTAAACTTCGCTATTGTGAATAGATTTTTGCACTTGATCATTGGACGATTGCATATGCCACATTCTAAATCAAGTATCAGCGGCAGCATATAAGGCATCATGGCAAAATATTATAAAAACAAAGGAACGAAATAGATCGTATGTACCAATGGTTTCAAGTGTAACCGAAACAAAAGTCTTTTTCTTTAAAAAAAAAAAAAAAATATTTATTACTATTGGGGTCGAAAAAGTACGATTGTAGAAGTGCGTAAGTACGATATTGGTTTTCTCATTTATCATCCCTGTAACATACCTGCACGCTTTCTTTATTTTTCTCTCAAATAAAATTGTCAACACAGACTAGAAATATATTGAAGAAAAAGCCCCAGAACTGCCAAGGAATCGCCCCAAGGGGGATTGAACATATGACGGACCTTCATTAGTTGTTTGTGCTTAACATTTTCTTAAAACATACTTGCCTTATATATCCACCCTTTAGGGGTGCTCCCATACAAATATGCTGGTTTAATATAATTCTTAAATTTGGCCACTGCAGCGCTAAGATTGCCCTTAGTTGGGTCAAATGTATGACCAACCTCACATAATTTGTTTTATTCCCATTGCCAAAAAATTTTGGTTTCTAAAACGACTACGCATGTTAGAAAAGCCTATAACAATGGTTAAAGGTAATATTATTGTGGAATTTCGTTTTTTTAGTTTATTTTATAAACTAAACCGTTTTTGAGTTACGCTGTGCAACCTCCTCCGTTTTCGAAATTTTGAAAACAAGAGCTAACCTAAAAACCGGTTAGCATCACTGAATTCAGAGTACCCGAATTAGGGTAAAACGCCAGGTGCCCGGCTGGTCGGTTTATTTTTTAAATAAATAATAAAAATGTTTTTCAACAAAACTAATTCATAGAAAATGCGTTTTTTTAATGAATTAAAAATTAGATTTTTTAGTGGCTTTTTCGATATTTTAAGTTTATTTTGTTTAATAAGAGATAAAGAAAAACTTGTGAACAAATTTTCTACATAATTAATATTTTCTAAGTTATTAAACATAAAAGTCAGATTTCATGTAAATTATAATTTTTCTCCAACTTTGGTGGGCTTGAGCGACGGCTTAGCCTTCGCGGATCGTCCTAAAAATTTTTGAGTTGTTTTTTTATCAATACCCACCAAATTGGCTAGTGAGACCTAAATAAATCCAACTTTTGATTTTAACGGGCACCCTAGGGTACCACCGTACTTTTTGTCTTTGAATTGTATCAAAAAAGTGCAATTGTACCAACTTTATCAACCGTGGTACGTTAGAAACAAATTATATGCGTTTGACTATTTTTTTTTTTAAGCAAATGCACACAAACACAAATATTAAAGCTGAATTGACGTGTGTAACAAAAAACAGTTCTAAAGAAACAATTCGCATCAATGCTGCTGTTTACTTTTTATTTTAATTAACTTTGGCGGGCTTGAGGGACGGCTTAGCCTTCGCCGATCGTCCTAAAAATTTTGTTGAGTTGTTTTTTTATCAATACCCACCGAATTGGCGAGTGAGACCTAAATAAATCCAACTTTTGATTTTAAAGGTCACCCTAGTGGTCATATCGACGCACTGTAAAAGTCTTAGATCACTTTCTTAAGTATTTTGCCAAGAAAAATACAATTGTGTATCCCTTTGTAGTATAAGAGTACACATAAAAAGAAAACAGTTTGTTGTCTCTTCTAAAAATATATAAATTTTGAGTTAACCCCCTTTAGAGGAAGCAGTGCGATAATAACAAATTTGATCCATGCAGTGAACGACCACCCTAATGACCACTGTACCTCGATTGCTTGCAAAAAGTGAAAGTTTAACAATTTTGAGTTGACTCTCTTTAGAGGAAGCAGTGCGATATGTTGTATTATTTATTCATTATTTAGATATCTTCATCCATATGAGATTGTAGCATGGGGGTTGCTAATATGGGACCTATGGTTAATTTTGGATCTACCTGGGTAACATTTTGTCATGACATAGAATCTATCGTAAAAGCTATTAACGGCAATTTATTAATATTATTACTATAATTTATAAAGAAGTTATGGCGTTAAAAGCTATTTTCGGGAGTACCATTTGCTTGGGTACTCCGATTCTAATAAAATATGATAAGATGATTTTGATTGCAATAAAATAAGTTTGGACCAAATTTAATTTAAGTACCAACATAATAAGTCGGTTTATTGGTACAAATACCCAATTCAGTAAAGAAGCTTGTGTGGGGCCTATGAGAAATTATGGACCGATTTGCCCTATTTACAATAGGCTTGGCCCTTGTGCCAATTAGAACCTATGTACATTGTTCTTTGCGCACAAGGTTTGCATGAACAGCCAGCCAGCCGGACGGACGGACATCGTTAATTTGATTCAAAAAGTGATTCTTTACCGATCGGTATACTTTAAGGCCTAAAGGACCTAGGACCAATATTTTAAGGTGTAACAAACATCAGCACAAATGCATAATACCCTCTCCACTATTGTGGTGTGGGTATAAAAATAGACTAAAGCACTTTTTCTTATTGCCACAGATATTTTTATACTTATGCCGCTGCCGTATTACCAGGTACCTTAAAATAAAGCGTGAAAAAAGTGTTTTTTGGGACACACTGCTAAATATGCATATGCACAGTTTCATTGAAATCACCTTATTAATTAGCAATTTACAATAACATAGAAAACGCAGCTCTATTAAAAAGAGTTTGAAAAACTTTAAAATTTATTTAGACATTTAAGCCCCGTCCATTTTGAAAAAAAGGCTCTGAAATTCTCCCGTTTAGATCGACGTTGGGTTTTAAATATTGTCTAGTTAAATTTCGATAAATATTTCGTATTACCAATTGGCTTGGATTTTTTTTTTTTTTCTAACGACAAAAAACACTTTTCCATCTATTTCCTTTTGGAGGATGTAACAAGTACTGAAGAAACATATTTTTTGCAAGACTTTTTAAACCGACACATCCGTTCAAAAAGCTTCAGCAGTCAGTTCGATAAAAACAATCCCCAACCAGACAAACAAACAAACGAATGATTAAAAAAAGTATTTACCTGCAACATGTTCGTCTCAAACACGTTGTGGTATGATTTATCTAGCTGAAAATATTCTTAGACGAGGTTTGTATTTTAGGCGCCATATTCAGTCAGTTCTTAAATAACAGCGGATACAAACGGTTGATTTCCGAAAAAACTACCGCAAGAACTTCCTTTAGCTGATTTAAAGAAATTAAGTTCTCGATTAGCATCTATTTACCAACCTAAAGCAGAAAGGTTAAACAATTTAAAAAAAAATATTAAAGATTTTATTCCAAAATTGATATTCATTAAATAATTAGATTTTTAAGTGTTGAGAATTTTTAAAAGTTTTATTCAAAGTTAAACTACAATAATATTTATTAATTAACCTAAAAAAAATTTTAAAAATATATTTATAAGAAAACAAAACTAGTTATTTCAACCAAATTAAATTAAAAAAAAAAATTAACAAAATAAAAAGGTTATTTGTTTTAAATTCAAAAGTGTTTTTAAAATGTATTTTCTATTTGTGCTTGTGTGTGTATTTGTACGTGAACATCCTGTCGATTGTAAAAATTATTTGACGGTTGAATTTGTTTAAAATAATGGCAATTATAATAACACGTCAAATTCTCTAGTTAATTTCGAACAACTGTGTAAATTTTTTTTATTTCGATGACATATTTAAAACAAAAGAGTGTTTTTTAATCCAAATAGAAAAATTAATATAAAAATTGTCAAAAAAAAAAACATCAAACGTGTGTACAAAAAAAGCCATAACGACAACAGAAAATAACACCTAATTAAATATTGAAAAATAAAATAAACAGAGAAACAAAACATTCTTTAAATAACTTGTGGATTAAAATTTTAATGAACTAACAGCCGAAAAAAGGTAAAACTAAATAATGAAAAAATTTCTTAAATCCGAAAAAAGCAATCAACTTAAAATTGAATTTCGACTGGTATTCGAACTTATGACACAATTTTTAAAAGGTGACTGACCGACCACAGATGTCCCTGATAATAATAATTTCATATTCTTTGATTTGTTCAATGTCGAATCCATCATTGGCAACTTTTTATTACCAAAACTCAACATTTTGAGCAATAACCCGGCAACATTCATTAATAATATGTTGCAGTTATCTACCTTAGTAAGTTTTTATGTTGAATAACGACTTGCCTGTAATACCATTGATTAACTCATTACTAGGAATGCGATTTCCATGCAAATGCATGTTTTTTGTCGAAGACGAATTATCTTTCCGATTTATAAATTTGCGGTCATATTTTGATGATAATGCATATGTTTCAATATTTAAGCTTTTAATGCATATATTTGCATATTTTGACATTTTTGGACGATTTTTATTTAATTTTCATATTATAAAAAAAGTTCTTAAAATATTTTTAAATACACTCAAGGCTCTGTTAAGGCAGAATTAGTGTTTACTTTCTGTGCTGTTCTGTTCCGTGCCGTTCTGTTACGAAATTGTAATAGTTACTTTTTCTTTAGCATCTTATCAGCCATTTATGACAAATTTATTAGTTTTGCACCGTCCAATGTTTTATTTCAATAACTTTAATGCACATAAATTTGAAGAAATTAAATTGTTTGAATTCTTAAAATCAAAAAATAGTTTATTTCAACATAAATATGTATTTTTTATTATTTATTTTGCTGTCACTGACAATAACTTAACAATTTTTTGATTTTAACAAACTGAACAGCAACAGAACAGAAAAACTAATCAATTTCACAGCTGATTCGTAACAGAACAGAAAGTAAAGACTAACTGAGCCTTAAGTCTTTACTTTCTGTTTTTGTTCTGTTCCGTGCCGTTCTGTTACGAAATTGTAATAGTTACTTTTTCTGTAGTAACTTATTATCTATTTACGACAAATTTATTAGTTTTGCACCGTCCAATGTTTATTTCAATAACTTTTTAATGCACATAAATTTGAATAAATTAAATTTTATGAATTCTTACAATCAAAAAACAGTTCATTTCAATATAAATATGTATTTTTTTATTATTTATTTTGCTGTCACTTACAATTACTTAACAAGTTTTAGATTTTAAAAAACTGAACCGTAACAGAATAGAAATACTAATCAATTTCATAGGTTTTGTAATAACAAAAACAAATCAGCTGATTCGTAACAGAACAGAAAGTAAAGACTAATTCTGCCTTCACAATACTCTGTACGTAAAATTAACTGAAATTGTAATATAAAACAAAAGAAAATTCTGTTAAAAACCGGTCTACTTAGTTTTCATTTATTTTTAACAAAAAGTTCATTTAATTTTTACTGTCAAAAATTCAACACCATATTCCGTAGAATCAAATAAATATTCAGTTATTTTGTAAAATTTTACTGTCCTAAATTCAACAACATATTCAGTAAAAACAATTAAATATTCAGTTATTTTATTAAATTCAGTAATTTTCGTTTACTCCACAAAAGAGCCGAATTTCTAAAAAATACGAGACAGACACCTGTGCGCTTGTTTTTCCGGTTACACACGTTTGTTTAACTTTTGTTGTACTGACCACGTTGTTTACAGAAGAACTCTCAATTATAAGACACCAGCTGCATGACCGATATGGCTTCGCAATTATTTTACTTTTAAAATTTGATGTATTTAACTAAATTATATTAACAAATATAAAATGGGAATTGCTTACACAAAACAAGCAATTCATTTTTAATAGATAAGTAAAACTTTATTTTTGGAAGTTAAATTATATAAACTAACAGAATGCTCATTTGTTTTTACGGAATATGCAGTTAATTTTTTGACAGTTAATTTCTATAAAATAACTGAATATTCATTTGTTTTTACGGAATTCGTGGTTGAATTTTTGACAGTAAAAATTAAATGAACTTTTTGTTGCTTTAAATTACATTTTTATTTAATTTAACATAAAGAAGAATTTATGTTAAAATCCGTATTAATATGCACTTAGTTTTTTGAATAACTGTTAGAATCAGTTAAAATAAAATTTGCTTGGAATTTTAAATGTTTATTTATTCAAAAATGACTGAACGGAATATTTCTTAAATAAACTACAGTACGTTACTGTAATAATATTGTGAGTGTATACAAAAAAAAAAAAAAAAAAAAAAAAACCGATAGAAACTGGGAATTATTTCCTTCCGAAGGTTACTTTATATTAAATTCAGCATTTTTCATTTTTCGAATTTATTCTATGAGCTAAATTTCAGTTATGTATTTTATAAAGCTTTTTTGTAATGATTCTATTCCTTCAATTTTTCAGAAATTACTTTATACACTACCAGACTATTATATTTAGCAATATGCCAAAATCGACTTTTTGGTAAAAATAACTTTTTTTATTGTTGAAAATGTGTCTTTAGGGCATCAGAAGCAACTTTAGCTCCGCGACTTTTATATAATTCCGTTATTTACAAAATTACCGTTATTTTTAGGTGCTTGAAGAAAATCTAAATGTTGACCATAAAATTTCCAGAATTCGACCAAATGTTGTTTGGCAACTTTGTACAAAATCGTATGGCGAGTAGTTTTGTGGAACATATAATATCAAAATATTTGCATATACAGGGTGTTTTGATGCATTTTTTCAAAAAAATTAATTTTACGCCATCTAGCGGCAATAATTTTTACTAACTATATTCTACATTTAGAAAAGAAAAACTTGAAAATCGGATGAAAAAATGAGAAAAAAAAGATCTATAAGAAAATGAAATAGTATCAAATTCATATTAAAATATGTATGTATGCAACTTTTATTAAATCGATCATTAAAGTTTACATTTTTAGTTTTGCGAAAAAAATTTTAGTTATTTTACTGGAAATGTATTTAACAGAAATCTTTATTATTTATACTTTTAAAAACATCAAGTTATTTTATTTTTTAAATTTTTAGAGATCTACATAATAGTGCAAATTCTTTAGCTTTTCTTTGAGTTGGGACTCTAAATCCAAATTTGTTGTTTGCCAAACTTTTTCACCGTGATATTTATAATTTAAACCTCTCAACATGTTTATTTGCTTTTTAAGAATTTTTATCCGATTACTCTGTACATCGACATCAGATAGTTTATTTCATAAATTAAATAATTCCATAGGCTCATTCACATAAAGCAAATTTAGAAATAGGACTTTACTCTCCGTACATCGTTTTTTTACTTGTTGTTTGCTCCATCTCTTCCAATCTCTTTATTCGTTCCTAAGCATTCCATTTTGTATTTTCCTGAAAAACCTTTTCATTATTTTCACACCATTTTCCATATCTTGCTTCGTTGGATAGAACTGCAAAATATCGAAAAGGAAGTGAATGTATTTGTTTTGCCGGGCCTTTATTTGCTGACACATGGTGTATATTTCTTTATGAGGTTCCATATCCTCGTTCCTCTTAGCCATCGCAAACACTCTCTCCACATTAATATTACTGTGGTATGAGTATACATCATCCACAGGTCTATCGATATATCTTTTTAACATTGAATCTTTCGCATCCGCTAAAACCGTTTGGAAAATGTTAACATCTTTTTCAAATTTGCAGTAAGCAAATGAAGCTTGTCTGTGTTAAAAGCAAATTGAAATTTGTGGGGAATTGAATTCAAGAACGATCTTTTATTTATTTCTTCAAACTCTTAATATTCAAATATTTGATACAGCACATCCTTGAAAGTAAGATGATCACAAGCAACAATTGATTTACAAGACTAATATGTTTTAGTGGTTCAATGCAAGCTGCTACAGAAAATTTGATACAGAAAATTTGTGTCTTTAATATAATCATGAGTCATTTTCGCATCCGTGTACGCTTCAGGATATTTTTGCACAAACTGAAATTGCAAATCGGTTTCTTTGTAAATTTGACTTATTGTTAGTTAAAATTTTTTAAAATTGTATTTCTTTATGTAAGATCAAATCTGTCAAAAATTTTAAAAGTTACATGCATTTAAACAAACACTTTTTAACATGGTCAAATTTACAAATTAGGTAAGGTCACTTTGCGGCCTTTCCTTGTAAATTACATGAAAACCCAACGATAGAATTCAATTCTTATGGCGGCATTGCATTCAGGAGGTGATAATACATAAGGATTGGTGGGTCTGGTTTCTGGGTGAGAACCTTTTTATATTTTTGTGAGGCTGTGTAATTAATAAGCACGCAAAGGTAACGGCTAAAATATCTACTGCCGCTTTATCACAATAGTAAATGAAATATAAGTATATTTACTTATCACATGGAAAGAAATTTTGTTTCCCAAAGTGAAAACAGTGTCTATATTCTTAATAACTAATGTAAAACTAATTTTAGTAGCATAAATTTACGTTTTTTTAAAAATTCACCCTGTTTTTTTAATCAATTAATAAAATTTGTCGAAAATAGGCTGTACTGTTTGTTCTACGGCACAAATTCGGCTGAATATTATGCCTTGGGAGACAACAGAGTTGTTGATGACTAAAATATCTAAAATTTTGCGGTGGTGCTTGAAGATAACACTCCTACTTCAAAAGTTATAAGTGAATGAAGGTCAAAAAACCCAATTTTTTTCATTTTTGTCGCCTTTTTTTACATTTTCCTAATTTTCTTGTAAACGAAAAATGCGATCGCCACGCACCACCGCAGAATTTTAGATTTGTATGGCATTAACAACTGTGTTGCATGGCAAGCCATAATATTCAGACCAATTTGAATTCGTATTTTCTTACTTTCAAGTTTTGTTTTTGCCACTTTGTTTTTTTCAGTGTATTATACCAACAAAACCCAAAAATGAAAGCTTGCTACCCAAACTAACTATTCAATACATAAAAACATTGATTTTGTAGCTAACAACATAAATAATGCGTTAAATTCATAAAAAGTAAAAAAAAAATCCAAGTTTTAAGGGCCACCCTAAATATCCGTTTTAGGACAAGTGAAGGGCACTCTAATAAGCAAGTAGGGTACTTGATTCAACCCCCGAAGTATTAAAAATCATTCGGCATTAATAGCTTGAAAACGAAAAAGTTAATTTTTTTGGCATATTGCTAATTATATTTGGGGGATGCACAAGGTGTCATAAAGTCATATGTCTTAAAATAATAACATGAATAAATACGACTGTTGTGAACAACCCCTCATAATTTTGTATGCTATTTTGAATTTAAATCAGCTGATTTAAAACAAATATAAAAAATAAATAATTACCTAACATCAAAATATTTTTTAATTATTTTCCATGAATTAATAAATTAAATTAGATTTTACCTGACTATTTTCCATTTTGCAGAGGCAAATCAGAAATAAATTTTATTTCGTTTGTTTACCAAACAGCAGAGTCATAAGCCGATCTTATTTGACGCCGCAAGTGATTTGTAGCAAAAATTTCTAGCCGCAGCTCAAATTTTGATGTTAGCCGAATAAAATTATACCATCAACGGCGACGGCTACAAGAACTAACGCGGTACGGCTCAGCCGCTCAGCTCTGGTCTCTTCTGATTAATTACGACAGCCCAATAAACATAGCAAGCAACGTTCTATTAATGTAAGACATTTTTTGTTTACAAAGCAACAACAATATTTTTAAACCATTGTAAAATGTTAGAACTTTATGACAATATAACATGATAGCACACCTTGTGAATACCCCAATTGTATTTTTCTTTCTACATTTTACCTTCTTTGTGTCTGGTAGTGTATAAAGTCATTTCTGAAAAATTTAAGGAATACAACTATTACAAAAAAGCTTAAAATACATAACTGAAATTTAGCTCATAGAATTAATTCGAAAAATGAAAAATGTTGAATACAAAAAAAAAACCTTCGAAAAAAAATTTTTAACTTAATAAATAAATTCTTTTTGGATTTTTCCTTTAAATACAAGAATTTCAAGATTTCGACAAAATATCCTTCTATTTTAAAACAATGCAGCGCACAGAGTAGTATTTGGCCTGAAAAGCTGGCCAAAATTATTAAACGTGTTTTTTGAATTAAAAGTTTTAGTTTTTTGATAGTTTTAAGTGTAGAATGATATAAAAAGTCTAGTGGCAGATTTTGAAAAAATTACACTGCGCAACAAAAAACATTTTCTCTACCCTAGATATAAAAGTATGTGGACTATATGGATTTTGACACCCTTAATTCAAATCTGTTTTCCGTTTTTCTCTAGTACGTAAGGATTTTCTTTTAAAGGCGTGGCATACTTCACCCCCTAAATCGTTGGGTTGCCTTATATATTTTGCCATAACATGAAAACGTGTTCTCCGATTTTAATAGCAGGATTATCAGAAGATGCACCGGAAAATTCTGCTTAAACTAACCATGCACATTTATTTTATATCAATTACTATTTTGGAGTTACTAAAAATTTAGTGGCGAAAAAAGATAATTTACATGCAAAATGCGTCAAATTTTTTGTTTTCAAAATGCAATAAAAACAAGTTAGAGTGCTATATTCGGCTGTGCCGAATCTTTGATACCCTCCACCGACAGTTCGAATGTTTAAGGAATAATATCTGTATGATGTTATTATAATCTTAAACTGTGACGATTTGTTATTAATTATGGTTTAAGGCAACCAAACTGTTTTCCGGTAGAAGGGTTTATATGGGGCCTAGGGTAAATTATGGACCGATCATCACGAAATTTCACAGCGTCATTTCTAGTCCTTTAAAACTGTGACGTACCAATTTCTGTTATGATAGCATTATTAATTATGGTTTTAGGTGTACTGAACTGTTTTCCGGGAGTAGGGTTTCTATGGGGCCTAGGGTAAATTATGTACCGATCTTCACGAAATTTCACGGTATCATTTATAGTCCTATAAAACTGTGACGAGCCAAAATTTGTTATGATTGCATTATTTTTTACGGTTTTAGGCGTACTAAACTGTTTTCCGGTAGTAGGGTTTATATGGAGGCCAAGGTAAATTATGGACCGATCGTCACGAAATTTCACAGTGTTATTTCTTGTCCTAAAACACTGTGACGTACCAAATTTTGTTACGCTAGCGTTATTTTTTACGGTTTTAGGCGTACTAAACTGTTTTCCGGGAGTAGGGTTTATATGGGGCCCAGGGTAAATTATGGACCGATCTTCACGAAATTACACAGTTTTATTTCTTGTCCTATAAAACTTTGATGTACCAAATTTTGTTATGATAGCATTATTTTTTACGGATTTAGGCGTACTAAACTGTTTTCCGGGAGTAAGGTTTATATGGGGCCCAGGGTAAGTTATGGACCGATCTTCACGAAATAACACAATTTTATTTCTTGTCCAATAAAACTTTGATGTACCAAATTTTGTTATGATAGCATTATTTTTTACGTTTTTAGGCGTACTATATTTATTATATTTATTTTATAGTATTTAATATTTTATAAACGGAAAAGTTAAACTAATAAGAATTCCTTACTAATTATTATGTCGTATGTGTATCCTCATTAGCTGCATTATCGGTGTCAGGAAGAAGAAGTGTGATGGTTTCTTATGAAAAAGCTTTTTTATTATTCCGTTCTCTTTGCGTACTGCAGCTTATAAAAGGGTCACTGCTCAGAAATAACCTATTCAAGACATCTCGATTTGTATCGCTTCTGCTGAATTTCCTCGAATAATTCATACGATATAATCGTAAGTGCTTATTTCTAGCCTCGGCTGCTTCTTCTGACAATTGTCCAATTGGCAAGATTGCTTGCTTTATAACACTACCGCCATGAATAAGAATCTTGTGCATCGTAGGACTCATTCATTTTCAAACACTGCTAATATGTCCCCATCCCCTTGACATTTTGAAATTTCGCTCAATTTTCTGACCAAAAAATCCAATTTCTCGTCAATGGTTCCAGCATTAGATTTTTTCACTTTTTGGAATAACTGTAATCTTGTGTAAACTTGTTCCATGTTGACTCTCGAAGTTACAAGACGGTTTTGATAAAAATTGTGTGTAATAACCCTTTATAAGTATTTTCAAGCGCATGCTTTTATGCCTTAATTGGATGGTAGCCTGATACCTGTGTGCCCATGTAGTTTTTATGTACCTGTATTTATTTTTTGTAAACTTATTTTTGTCTTTAATGCTTTTAACCTTTATGGCAACAGCAGAAAAGTTATACTTACGTCTACAGCAAGCATACACGGGTATGCAAGCACATTTTATATACGAATTCACTCGTTTTTTTTTTGTTTTGTTTAATTTATATTTTGTTTGTGTTTTTTCTACTTTGATTTGTTTTTATGCAAAATTACTTATTACTTAGCAGACTTGTAAAACTCTTAAATCTTTGAATTAAACATGCAATATTATTATACCCTCCACCACAATTAGTTGTGAAGAGGGTATATTAAGTTTGTCATTCCGTGTGAAACTTTTTTATTATTCATCTCAGACCCCATAAAGTATATATATTCTAGGTCCCTGAGTGATTCTAAGTCGATTTAGCCATGTCCGTCTGTCTGTCCGTCTGTCCGTCTGTTGAAAACACGCTCACTTTCGAACAACTCAAAAGAAATGAACACACTTGGTGCCAAATTGCTTATAGTTATCCTAAGCAGTTTGGGATTGAAATTCAGCAAAATCGGTTCAGTAGGACCAGAGTTATGAATCAAAATGTGGAACCACCACCTAAAAAAATTGATAATTTTGTTACAAAAAACAACGTAAATGGTGGAACAAGGCACGGAATGAGATAAGATTTTGCAAAAATTGGTTTTATTCGACTGGAAATCACGCTGTTAAATTTCGTGAAGATCCGTCCATAATTTACCCTAAGCCCCATATAAACACTACTCCCGGAAAACAGTTTAATACGCCTAAAAGCAATTTTAATGCTGTTGTCTGTTTTTAAAAAGATATAATAGACATCATTCGATATTACTCCTTAAACATTCGAACTGTCGGTGGAGGGTATCAAAGACTCGGCCAAGCCGAATATAGCACTCTAACTTGTTTTATTTTAATTTTTTTCATATACATACCCAGGTATGTAGCTGTTGACATAAAGGTTAATAATTATTCTATTAGGTACGTACATATATTTATTTTTATACCCTCCACCACAATTAGTTGTGAAGAGGGTATATTAAGTTTGTCATTCCGTGTGCAACTTTTATATTATTCATCTCAGACCCCATAGAGTGTATATATTCTGGGTCCTTGAGTAATTCTAAGTCGATTTAGCCATGTCCGTCTGTCTGTCCGTCTGTTGAAAACACGCTCACTTTCGAACAACTCAAAAGAAATGAACAAACTTGGTGCCAAATTGTTTGTAGTTACCCTAAGCAGTGGAACCACCACCTAAAAAAATTGATAAATTTGTTACAAAAAATAACATAAATGGTGGAACAAGGCACGGAATGAGATAAGATTTTGCGAAAATTTGTTTTATTCGACAGGAAATCACGCTGTTAAATTTCGTGAAGATCCGTTTATAATTTACCCTAAATCCCCATATAAACACTACTCCCGGAAAACAGCTTAGTACGCCTAAAACCGTAAAAAATAACGCTAGCGTAACAAAATTTAGTGCGTCAGTTTTTTATGACTAGAAATAACACTGTGAAATTTCGTGACGATCGGTCCATAATTTCCTCAGGCCCCATATAAACCCTAATACCGGAAAACAGTTTAGTACGCCTAAAACCCCAAAAAAATAATGCGATCACAAGAACTTTTGGCTCGTCACATTTTTATAGGACTATAAATGATACTGTGCAATTTCGTGAAAATCGGTACATAATTTACCCCAGGCCCCATAGAAACCCTACTCCCGGAAAACAGTTTTGTACACCTTAAACCATAATTAATAATGCTATCATAACAGAAATTGGTACGTCACAGTTTTAAAGGACTAGAAATGACGCTGTAAAATTTCGTGACGATCGGTCCATAATTTTTTTAGGCCCCATATAAACCCTACTACTGTAAAACAGTTTAGTCGCCTAAAACCATAATTAATAACAAATCGTCACAGTTTACGATAATAATAATAAATAGACATCATACAGATATTACTTCTTAAACATTCGAACTGTCGGTGGAGGGTATCAAAGATTCGGCACAGCCGAATATAGCACTTTAACTTGTTTTAACAAATAATGTTTTGTAGAGCAGGTATATAAAAATATCTTTTATGGGGATGTATGTGACATTCCCTTAAAACTATTATGGATAATTTTTTTGCAATATATAATTACATATAGGCAGCAGAGCTGTAAATGAATCATTCATTTTTGAATTAATTCGTGAATCATTCATGCATTGAATTAGCAAAATTTGAATTAATTCTTTTCACACAATTAAATGAATTGAATGAATTTTGTGTCAATTCAAATGAATTACAATTCGTTTTCCAGTTCAAATGAATTTGTAAAATGAATTGCAATTCGTTTCCAATTCAAACGAATTTCTTAAAGTGAATTGCAATTCATTTTACAGATTCATTTGAATTGAATTGATTTTGAATTAATTCAAACTGAATTAGAGAAAAAGAATTAGCAATTCATTTCCAACTCATTTGAACTGAATTGATTTAAATTTGAATTTATTTTGCATTGGAATGGAATTGTCAGATAGCGACAAAATAGGAATTAAATTATAAGCTATAGGCGAAAATCCTATCAAAATGGAAAAATTTTGTTTATTTGCTAAAAGAAACTTAAATTTTTATTTTTATTAAATAGTGTAAAATATTATTAATATATATATATATATAATAATTAAAATTATATTATTAAAAGTGTGTTTAACAATAATTTTTTGTTTAAAAAATCTCATATTTGTTTATTGTGGAAAATTTATTTTTTTTAAATTCAATCGAATTTTAAAGATTTTAGCAATTTTGAATCTCAGCAATATTTTTTGCTGTCAAAGCTATGTTCGTTTATTCGAAATTCTTACTACTTTTACTACAATTGGAAAATTTGTTTACTTTTTGTATTAAAAACTTCAAACTGCAATAATTTAGTAAATTTTAATAATTCCCCCTAGATCTGCCCTTGAATTTCATTGATTGCAAGTCATTTTTGATTTCATTCATTTGAATTGCAATTAATTTTTCTAATTCATTTAATTAAATTCAAAATCAATTCAATTCAAATGAATCTGTAAAATGAATTGCAATTCACTTTAAGAAATTCGTTTGAATTAGAAACGAATTGCAATTCATGTTACAAATTCATTTGAATTGGAAAACGAATTGAAAATTCATTTCTGTCTTATTCATTTGAATTGACTCAAATATCATTCAATTCATTAATTTGTGTGAAAAGAATTAATTCAAAATTTGCTAATTCATTATTGCATTAAAATCAAAAATGAATGATTCATTTACAGCTCTGATAGGCAGGTATTAATATTGTGAAGTGTTAAAAGTGATGTTAATAACAGTTGAAATCAATAATTCAAAATACATAAAAGTTTATGACGATATAAAGGTATAAGAAAAAGTGCCCGATGAGCAAAAGAAGAAAAAATGTGAAAATTTAAAAAAATCGTCAAAAATAATGGCGCAAACTTGCGCACACTTTTTTTTTGGTTTCTAAAATAAGAGATTCCAAATTTTATTGTGGTATCAAACATAATTCGTAGACATGCTAACCTCACTTTTAAAAATCTCTTCTTTTCCTTTTTTGCAAAAAAAAAAGTGTATAATTTTTTTTTTTTTTTTTTAACTTTTGAACGAATTGTTTCAACATGAATATTCAACATATTTTAAATTTCTTGTTCTTTTTAAATAACCTTTCAGCGAAAAAAATAATCTTTGTTAAACCTTTATTCGTTTAGCCGCAAAAAAAATATCATATAAACATCCAGAAACCGAAAAAAACATTTAAATCTCATATAATTTTCTTCACTTTCCTGACTTTAGCAGGGTCTCAGAGCTACAAATCGCAACTAAAAGTCTTCAAAATTTACAATATAATGTACAATATTGTTGTATGTCGAGCTGCGTACTTAGTTCTTAAGATTTCTTAAAATTCAGTTTGGCCTTTTTGGCCAGCTTTTCAGGCCAAGTACTCCTCTGTGCAGCGCCTTAAATGGTTAAGGATGCCAATACGCTTATTCATAAGTTTACTTATGGTGTTTTCTTCTCTACAAAAAAATACCACTTTTTAAAAGGTGCATGTATAAAATGTCTTGCCGAGCATGTAATACTGCAATTTTGTATTTGACGAGAACAAAACACAAAATTGGATCGCCCTGATTTTAACGGCTGACAAAAGGTTTGTTCATCAATATAGTATAAAAAAAATATGTACATAAATCAAAAAGTGTGTTCTTCAAAATATAAAAAAAAAATATCTAAAAAACCAAATTTGTTAATAGATTGATATTAAATAAATAAATGAACAAAATGAATAACCAAATTCGAATTTCTTTAGTGTGTTTTTCATAAAATATGTAAACAAGAAAATACTTTTGCCACATTGCAGATATTAACATCAAGTTTTTACGATTTCTTGATTTGACGTTTTTTTTCAAAAACAATTTTATAACACCAAATCCATTTAAATTTTATATCACTGACAATCTACCATTAACAATGTAATGCTTTCTTTTGTTTTTATAAATAATAGAAAAAATTACTATTAAAACTTAAAATTTTTACTGTCCTGATTAGAGGCAATTTTTCCCCTACTTTGTCTGGTAACTCTATATACAAACAGAAGCCATCTTTTACAGGGCATTATCAACACTCTCGATTTATACGGGGCGTAAAGTGCAATACCTTATGACATTTAAGGGTTAATTTTTTTGGAATAAAACACGCTGCCCTTTAAGAGAGCAAAGAATTTTTAAGAAACGAACACCAAATTGCTTTTTTTTAAATAAAATTTGAAATTTTTGTAGAAAAGAAAGCACTATTAATATCCAAGTCAAATTAATTGATATTGATAAAGAAGAATAACCCGGCAAATTAAAAAAAATCTACAACGTTTTGCAAAAAAATTTCAAATATTTTTTATCCGATCTTGAATCTAAGTGGAATCTGAAAATACATACATTCACCTCAGGTGGGATAGGTATATAAGTTAACTCCCAAAACATTTTCATATGAACACCCCTAATCTTAATCCGTCTGGTGGTAAATACCACTAATAATAATTATTTTTACACGCTTTGCCGATGTTGCACTTTTACCTACACGCGCCAATTGCATTGGTTCTTTTTACAGTTTGTTCAACTTCCTTTCCCATTGTTATGTGACCCAACTATAATAAGTTTCGCAACTGTTAAAATTAATAAGAATTATTTCTGTAAACGCTGACGACATGTCTGAAGTTTAGTAAACATAATTAATCTGAAAACTGTTTTTTTATTAATGCTGATTTAACATAATTTATTTAAAAATTGTTTTATTGTAAATTTCTGTAAATGTCGACTAAACATAATTGATTTAAAAAATATTTTTATAAATAAAATATTGCTTGATTACAACTTTAGTCGTAGTCAAGTACTCGAACTAAATAAAACGTATTTTTATTTAACTGGCGCCCAACATAAAATTTAAATAAAACACTGAAGTAGTGTTAAAAAGAAAAAAAACTTTAAAATATTATTTTTTTAATTGTGTTAAAATTCCGTAGAATACAAACACGCCGCGGATCTAAGAGTAATTAGAGAACCGAAGTAAATAGTGAAACGGATGAATTCTTGATTACCAACCACGGTTGTAACTTAAATTTTAAGTGAACACTTTAAGCTTATAAATAAAGGAAGTGTAATACTAAATTATTTAAAAAATTAAGAATACAATAAATAAACGAAGTGTGCCTCATCAATATCAACGTTATCAAAATCGTTCCTTAAGTAATTGCACAAATTCTAAGGACTTGTTACTTAATATCGTAGTTTACTCCAACCTTTTATTTAAAAAGAAAAAAGAAAAACAACAACTTTTTACTATAAATAAAAGAAAGCTTATTACGTTGTGCTCAAAAATTTTAAGAAGAATAAGCCAAATAAACATTATCTACAAAACTAAGGGAGCAGAAACAACAATAATCTCAATTACGAAATCAACACCATCAACAAAAGCAACCCAAAGAAGTGCCACCAATAAAATTAACAAACCAACAACCAAGAATATAAGAAGTCAATTGAAAATGATGCAACAACTCCTTATAGTAATGTAAGTTAAGTGAAATTTTTAAGAAGTGCATTATTATTAGAAATAAAATAAAAATAAAAAAAAGTAAGTTAAGTTAGGATTATAGTGACAAACAATTTTTTTTTAGGAAGGAAAAAAAAACACGCGAAATTCGAAATAAATTGATGAAATTTTTAAACACAAACATTTTCATTTTCGAATAGCCTTAAGTCTTGAACAAGTTGTAAGAAAAAACCAAGTGCAGACCTTCCGAATAAGAGATATAGGAAAAGGAAAAAAAAACCTAAACTTCAGATCAAAAGAAAAGTTCAATATCAGCTCTGAGTGTGAAAAAAGTTTCCCAAACTTATGTCCGACTCTAGTTACGATACAGACGGATCCACGACAGAAAACTTAGACTGGATAACCTCCTCAGGAGATTCAGGAGTAGAATACGACAGTAAACGAACAGAGACAAGACAAAGGGTACCTTTAAGTAGAGAACGAAGACATTTTTATTATAATTTACGCCAAAAAAGATTAAACAATCAAAATGGCTAATCCTAATAACCTTATCAGACCCCCAGTTCTAAATTCCAACCAAGCCCCTGGAAACCAAGTTGTAACTGCCGAAATTGAAGCACAGATCGTAAATTTAGTTAGAAGAGCTTATGAGGAAGAACGACAGGCCAGAAATAGAGAAGTGATATTAGTAGACCAGGGAATAGACACACAGTACAACAACAATCTAACGGATCTTGACAAAATTCCAGACATAGTAAAATGTCTTAGAGATTTTTCTGGGAACCCGACAGAGTTCGGATCATGGAAGAAAAGTGTAGAAAGGGTTCTTAAGATTTATGATTCACTCAAGGGAACGCCTAAATACTTCGGAATATTGAACGTTGTAAGAAACAAAATTACGGGCAACGCGGATATTGCGTTGGAGTCCTATAATACTCCACTTAACTGGGACTGCATAATAAAATGCCTTACTACACATTACGCAGACAAGAGGGATTTAGGAACGCTGGAATACCAAATGTCTTCCATGACACAGGGTAATAATTCAGTACAGGACTTTTACAAAGAAATTTACGCCCATCTGTCCCTAATATTAAATAAAATTGCATGTATGGAGGAAAGTGAGACAGCCATTCATTTATTAACCAAAACGTACCGCAACAAGGCACTGGACACCTTTGTAAGAGGACTTAGAGGCGACTTGCCAAGACTCTTAGGAATAAGAGAACCTTCTGACTTACACGAAGCTTTACACTTATGTTTAAAATTAGAAAACCAACAGATTAGGACACAGTATGCAATCAATACTACCAGGACACCCCCAAATTCGCAACGTAAACCTAATAACCATAATCATAATCAGAACCAAACTTTCTACCCTCAATTATCTCATTTGCCCCATATATCACGTTATCAAATAAACTATCCTCATCAAAACAATGTGCGCTCGCAAACACCGCAATACAGTCAAAGATTAAACCCCCAAGCGACACCCATGAATACTAATAAATATTTCAACCCACAGACGACTCAAAATCAACAGTTACTATTCAGAAACAATTACCAAACGCCACCAAGACCTACTCAACAAAAACCCCCAGTTCCAATGGAGGTAGACTCGTCCTTAAGATCAAGAATGGTCAATTACATGAATAGGCCAGCCCCGAATAATGAAAGGTTTTCAGGCGTAAGACCACTTCCACCATCGGCACAAGCACATCATCCAGCAAAGTTACAAAGAGTTAATAACATTGAGGCAAGTAATACGGAAACAAATTTAAACGATGAACTAACAAACGACAGTTTAGAGCTGCAACAAATAAATGAACCGGACGAAGAACTGACTGAATACATCGAACAGTATTTTGGACAGGAAGATAATGAACAAGTAAACGAATTTTCAGATATACATTTTTTAGGCTAACCTACTCTACTCTACCATATTTTGAGTGCAAGACGGCTGACGGACAAATTCTTAAATTTCTAATAGACACAGGATCCAACAAAAACTACATTCAGGATTCTCTCATAAAAAACCCAATAGAAAACGAAACTTCTTTTCTAGCTAACTCTGTTGGTGGAAAAATTCCAATAACACACCATACGTTCATTAACTTATTCGGTATTCAAACGGAAAAACTAAAATTCTTTATATTACCTAATTTGAAATCGTTCCATGGCATACTTGGCAACGACAGCCTAAAAAAACTTAACGCTATAATTTTTACTTCAAAAAATCTCATGTTAATTAAAAATTCAATAAGGATCCGCATAAATCAACAGCTATCGCAATCAGTAAATGCCATAGACATCAGAACAGATCATTTAACAGACAATCAGAGACATAAGCTAAAATTAATCTGTCAGAAATATCCAAATCTTTTCTCAGACCCGGACGAAAAATTAACCTTTATCACCACTGTAAAGGCCGAGATAAGGACAACAACTGATACACCAATTTATTCAAGACATTATCCTTACCCGATGGCAATGAAAGACGCCATAGAGGAACATATCCAAAAACACCTCGACCATAATATAATCCGACCCTCTAAATCCCCATATAATGCTCCAGTTTGGGTTGTCCCAAAAAAAATTAATGCTTCAGGAATTAAAGAAAGTAGAATGGTTATAGACTTTAGAAAACTCAATGAAGTCACCATTCCCGACAGATATCCGATACCGGAAATTAATGAAGTCCTTGCCCAACTTGGTAGTAACAAATGGTTTTCCGTTATTGACTTAAAGAGCGGTTTTCACCAAATTCCCCTTAAAGAAGAGGATATGGAAAAAACAGCATTCTCAGTTAATAATGCGAAATACGAATTTACTCGATTGCCATTTGGCCTTAGGAACTCGCCTGCAATTTTCCAAAGAGCCCTGGACGACATCCTAAGGGAACATATAGGAAAAATCTGTTACGTTTATATAGATGACATCATAATTTTTGGTACAAACGAACAAACTCATCTTGACAATTTAGAAATAATTTTCGACACCCTTCAAAAAGCTAATGTGAAAGTCCAACTCAACAAATGCGAGTTTTTAAAAAAAGAAGTAGAATATTTAGGCTTTATTATCTCCACAGAAGGTATAAAAACAAATCCCACCAAAGTTAAAGCTATTCAAACATTAAAACCCCCAACTAACATAAAGGAGTTAAGATCATTCTTAGGAATGTCAGGCTTTTATAGGCGTTTCATCAAGGATTATGCGAAAATCGCAAAACCCCTTACCTCACTTTTAAGAGGGGAGGAGGGACGCATGTCCAAAAAAATGTCATCAAAGATTCCTATAATTTTAAATAACGATGCTTTAGAGGCTTTTAATAAAATAAAACGAACTCTGTCATCAGAGGACGTTATGCTTTCCTTTCCTAACTTTGATCGGGAATTCCATCTGACAACTGATGCTTCCAATTATGCGATTGGCGCTGTTTTAGAGCAAGATGGAAAACCTATCACATTTATTTCAAGGACACTTAATAAGTGCGAAGAGCATTACGCTACTAACGAAAAGGAAATGCTTGCCATAATTTGGGCCCTAAAATCTCTAAGAAACTACCTGTATGGAGCATCTACGGTGAAGATTTTTACAGACCATCAACCCCTTACATACGCACTCAGCAGCAAAAATACGAATAGCAAACTCAAACGTTGGAAGGCCATTTTAGAAGAATATAATTACGTACTGAAATACAAACCTGGAAGCAATAATATCGTAGCCGATGCACTCTCTAGACCAACACAAATCAACTCTCTGACACCTACGCAGCATAGTGATGAAAGTTCAAACCATAACTTAATACCTTTTTCGGACACCCCTATCAATGTGTTCAAAAACCAACTAATAATTTTGATTGGCAACCCAGCATATAAATTTGAAGTAGTATTCCCAACTTACCACAGACACACTATAACCGACACAGACTTCACAAAAGATAAATTAAAATTATTACTAAAGAAATATTTGAACCCGTCAGTGACAAACGCTATCAGTACAGAAGATCATATTTTAGGAAAAATTCAAGACATCTACGCCAAACATTTCGGACAATATAAGCTCAGGTATACCAGAATAATGGTAAAGGACCTGATATCTGATACAGAACAGCAGACAGAAATACTAAACGAACATAGAAGAGCACACCGACATGCGAAAGAAAACAAAACCCAACTTTTACAAAAATTCTATTTCCCGCAAATGCAAGCAAAAATATCTAAAATAATCAAACAGTGCAAAATTTGTCGAGAAAATAAATACGAAAGACATCCAAGCAAGGCAGTCTTAAAACTTACTCCATTACCAGAGTATCCAGGACAATTTATTCATCTCGACTTATACCATACAAATAACAGAGTCATTCTGACTGCAATTGATAAATTCTCAAAATACGCGCAGGCTAAAATTATTAAATCAAGGGCAACTGAGGACATCAAAACACCTCTAAGGGAATTACTGATTTCTTTCGGAACACCCGAAAACATAGTAATAGATAATGAGAAATCTTTAAATTCCTCTGTCATTACATTTATGCTAGAAGATCAGTTAGGAATAAAAATTTACCGCACTCCTCCGTATACTAGCACAGTAAACGGCCAGGTAGAGCGTTTCCATTCCACCTTGACAGAAATAATGAGATGCCTAAACGCCGAAAAAATTTACAGCTCCTTCGAAGACCTTTTACAAAATTCTATTAATAAATATAACTATTCCATACACTCTACTATAAACAAAAAACCTATAGATGCATTTTTCGGAAGAACTTGTATCGACCCCTCCAACCAAAAAAAGGACAGACTTTCCATCACCAATAAGATATTAGAGAAACAAACCAAGGACCTAAAGACACACAACAAAAACAGAACGGAAAATAGGACTTATATGCCAGGAGAAGCCATTTTTGTAAAGTGTAATAAAAGATTAGGTAATAAACTAACTCCGAGGTATAAACAGGAAACGGTTAAAGAAGACAAGGGAGGAACTGTTTTAACCGAGTCGAAAAGAATTGTCCATAAAGACTTAATAAGGAATTAATTGATGCTATTTTTACAGGTTAGCGATCGCTTCAACCAGACCGGAGACACAAATATTAGATTATTCGAACTCTCAAGTAATAGCTACAGAAATAGGCCAATCAAAACTGATAATTGGAGACTTTAAGATACTGCACGTTATTAAGCTGAACCAATACAATGAACTACTAACAAAGCTAGAAGAAACTGTCCGAAGAGATATTAGCAGGAAAGATAACAACTTCAACTTTTTACTGTACGGAATAAACCAACAAAGGAAAGCCTTGAACGAACTGAAACCTAGACGGACGGCAAGATCTATAAATATTTTAGGTACTGCTTTGAAATGGATCGCTGGGACACCTGATCACGACGACTTTCAGATTTTGTCAGACTACTCACAAAATATAATAACAAACAATAATAACCAAATGATCATTAATAGAGCAGTTGAAGAAAGACTACAGATTATCACCAACAGAACTAATTCAATACTTAATACTATTAAAACTACAAATGACTTAAAAGTCGAGCTGATTAAAGATATCGAACAGAAACTTAAAATTATTAGCGAAGAACTAAGAAACGTTAACTATGCTATCCAGTGGGCTAAGGGAGGAATCATTAATTCCTTTATCCTTTCTGACCTAGAATTGACGGCCGTTAAGGAATTTTTCACAAATCAGAGCCTACCCTATCTGAACATTATAGAGGCACTCGAGTTCGGTGAAGTCAAGATAAGCTCTAGTGAAGCAGAACTTATCTTTATACTAAATTTACCTAAAACAGAAGATGTTATTTGTAAAAGGTTATTTGCAAGACCTGTAAGGAAAGGAAAACGTGCAATTAATTTAGGAAACGAAAATTTTATTATATGCGACAAATCTATATTAGAGGTAAAAAGTCGCTGCAAGGAAATTAACGAAGTATTACTTTGCAGACGAGAAAATGTTCGAAATATTACAGACACGAAATGCTTGCCTAACCTGTTATCAGGAATACCTTCATTTTGTCCCATGACAAACTACCATCATCTACCAATCATAGAGGAAATTATGGCGGGTCTAGTACTCTTAAATGGGTATTCGGGTCCAATAATGATAGAAAATGAACAACTCACTCTCAATGGAACCTTTTTAGTAAAGTTCCACAACACTTCTATTTCCATCGGAGATGCAGAGTACTTTAATAAATATAGAACTATGGCTAGACCCCTGCCAGCTATCGTGCAATCTTCTAACGTAATGACTTCATATGAAGAGATATTATCCCTAGAGAAACTTGAAGATTTACATCTTAACAATATAGAAGAAATTCGCGAGCTGACACATAAGAATCAGGTCTCAACATTTTTAAGCCTCACCCTTCTCGGAATATTTACCCTGGGGTTCATATGGTTCATAATCAAACGATTTTTTCCTAGAAAGAAAACACTAAAAATAGAAACGGTATTAGTCCAGGCCAAGGAGTGTCAAGATATTGGTTCTTCCAACATGGAAGTTGGAATTTAAAGGGGGAGGAGTTAACTCCCAAAACATTTTCATATGAACACCCCTAATCTTAATCCGTCTGGTGGTAAATACCACTAATAATAATTATTTTTACACGCTTTGCCGATGTTGCACTTTTACCTACACGCGCCAATTGCATTGGTTCTTTTTACAGTTTGTTCAACTTCCTTTCCCATTGTTATGTGACCCAACTATAATAAGTTTCGCAACTGTTAAAATTAATAAGAATTATTTCTGTAAACGCTGACGACATGTCTGAAGTTTAGTAAACATAATTAATCTGAAAACTGTTTTTTTATTAATGCTGATTTAACATAATTTATTTAAAAATTGTTTTATTGTAAATTTCTGTAAATGTCGACTAAACATAATTGATTTAAAAAATATTTTTATAAATAAAATATTGCTTGATTACAACTTTAGTCGTAGTCAAGTACTCGAACTAAATAAAACGTATTTTTATTTAACTTATATAAGTGTGTCATTCCGCTTGTAATTTCTAGAATATTGATCTTGAACCCTACGATGTACATAGATTCTGGGTCCTTATGAGTAGCAAAGTTGAAATAACGATGTCTTTCCGTCCATGTATTCGTTGCAATGGGGTTTCCAAAGACCCTACAAATGATGGGAACTAGATTAATTTTTCAAAGTTTTTCTTGGGATTCAAAAATTAATTATCAAGGTTTCGTTATAATGTGCTAAATTCCCATTTCATACTATTGACAAACTGAAGTTTATTGTTGATTGGATAAGCTATTCCTATGCGAATTTCACTGGTTGCTTAGGCCAGATCGTCAGGAAACTTCATCCAAAGATTTTAGAAAAACTAAAGATATTATACAAATAAAACTGTTAAGCGAGTAAGAATTAAAAGCCCCAGTTTTACTCGTAGCAATATCAAAGCTTAAACAAAAACAACAACAATAAACAGTCAGTTTATATTTTCTTACAATACCGACCACAATTGGTTGATTTTTATTTACATCAGATATAGTCCGAAATTGTTATGTATTAAAATTCAGCCAGATCGGTGCAAAAATGGTTAAGATATGAGAGAAAAAACCACGACTGCCTCTAATTTCATCCATTAATCTCTTTTTATTGTTGTTTTTTTTTTCTGTATATCTAGAGAACGGCAAGGGCCAAATGGTTCGGAATTAGGTACAAACAAGCATGTTATTTATCATTACACAACAGGAAGTGGGCGTGGCACAAATTAGATTTATTTATTTCTATAGAACGGTATGCATGTAACTTTCCATTCTTATCGCACCATGGTGAAGGGTATATAAGATTCGGCATGGCCGATTATAGCACGCGTACTTGTTTTATTGTGCAATTGTTTGATTTTGCAAAATGTTTTTTAGTTTATTTAGCAGTGTATCAACTAAATTCTACTTCGATCTTTTCACAAATAAAGTTTAGTAAATAAAACAAGCAAGAGCGCTATATTTGGCTGTGCCGAATCTTGGATACCCTCCAACGAGAGGTAGAATATTGGGATTTTTTTTTTTTTTTTCTTTTTTATTGTTGATGGGATAAAAGCTTTTATTATTAACATATTGTATCTTTTTTGTGCTCTAATTTTTTGATCAGAAAGTTTGACTGGCTTTCAAGCCCGAACGTTTGATACCCTATACCACAAAATATGAAAACACACTTTCGAGATTGTAGCCCATATAGGATCCATGGCCACGGCAAAATAGAATAATGTTATGAGGTTGAGATTCATATAGGAGTTCTTTCTGCGAAATATGACCTTAATTAATGGCTAATTTTGGACCAACCGCTAAAATTTTTTGCCATGACATAACAGCTACTATCAAAGATATCGTTGCCAAATTGTAAATAAAGTATAAAGTTAAAGCTTTGTCGGTAGTGGTAGTTGTATGGGAGCCATGTTCAAATATGAACCGATTTTAAAAAATATTTTGTAGAGACGATTTATGTTGCAATAAGATAATTTTCGACCAAATTAAATCTAAATACCAACATGATAAGACAGTTTATGGGCACAGGGTCTACTTTGTAAATAAGTTTTGAATATGCGCCATTTAAAATTATGGATCGATTCTCACCATTTTCAATAGACTTTGTCCATATCACAATTGCAACTCCATAAAATTATATTCAAAATTGCGACCTGTTTTTTGCAAACAAGTCCACATGGACCGACAACAAGCCAGCAAGCTGGACTGATGGACATTGTAAGATCGACAGAAAGTGATTTTGATTCCATTGGTATACTAAAATGTGGGTCTAGAACCAATATTTGTTATATTACATACATCAGCACAAATGCATAATAGTTACCCTCTCCACTATTGTTCACTTATGTGTACTAGAGTTTCTATTCAGGAAAATTGTACTGCAAATTTTTAAAAAATTCCCAGAAATTTTTAGACGAAAAACTTAGAAAAGAGTGTATTTATTTACAAGGTGGTCTGAAACAGCTGACTGTAAATGCTTTGCCTGTTGTGATATTGAGACCTTGCTAACTTATAACAATGGAAACTCAAGTTAAATTTAAATGTACAACATCGGTGGATTAAGTTTCATTTAAGTGTTTAAAGAAGAAGAGAATTTTGAATTAAAAATGATTTTAAGCATAAATGTGCTCACTGCCTATGTACCTACGTAGAATGAAATAAAATATGCAATTTGAATTCTTGACTAGAACAAATTATCGCACGGCAGAAAAATTTCAGAAGTTGGTTTTTCAAAAAATCCCATTTTTTTGGCTTTTTGATACCTTCGGCAAAGGTATCATTCTGTTTGTTATTTCTACAATATTGATGATTATTATGGGTCATTATGATGTGCGTCTGTCTGTCCGAGTGTATGTTTAAATGGGCTTTCCAAGAACCCTAGATATATAGGGACTAGGTTTTTATATATTTATGCCACATTAGTCTGGAATAGTTTGCAATTCAAACAAGGTCAGATTGGTGAGATATGAGCAAAACAATGACTGCTTCTAATTTTTAGCCATAAATCTCTAATCTCTAATTTGTATCTATAAAACTTTACTTTCTGAAGACTCCATATAATTTACGCATCTTACGTCTGCACCTCCCCTTAAGTAAGCTTAAGTGGAATACTGGAAGAAAGAATTAACAAATAAAATCTATAAATAATTGAAGTATAGGCAAATAGCCTAAAATAATTGGTTTGACACAATACCGCCCATATTATCCGAACTAGAAGTACCAAATTAGAAACATTTAATACTGAAAATGAGCCAAATCGTATTCTTATCTACAAATGTATCAATATGACAAATTTTTTTTCCAATACTTTGATGAACAGAGATTTCATTCAATTGTACACTATTGTGTGTAAAAGTTTGTTTTCGGTGGATGCTTGGACCACCACTTCATACATATGAATTGAATTTATTTTAAAGAATTTCAAAACTTAATTTAGAACTAAAATTTCAACACAAAAATTTAAGAATTTTATTAATGAATATAAATATAAAGTGAAATGAAATGAAATATATGCCATAGCAGAATATAAATAAATAAGCACTTTTTCGTTTTTTAGAAAATACATTTTTATATTTCACATTGACGTTGACTTTTTCAAAGAAAATCAAAATGCCTGTTCTCTTGTTGATCTACTAAATGCGTCTTGCTAAAAAGTAATAAATGTTCATATTTAACAAATTCAAACAAAATCAAGAAGGCCTAAAAATATAATTTCAACTTTATTTTTAATTTTGAAATGTGAATTTTTTTAAATTTCTTTAACTTTTTTATGTTTTTTTTTTTAGAGACAATAAACAAGAATTAAATACCGACTGCCTGTTCATTTATTTCCGAACGAAGATTACGTTCGCTTAGCCTTCCTGCATTTAAAACAAATTATTAAATATTGTTTTTGTTTACATATAAGAAAAGCGAACAAAGTGTGTTTGTTCGAAATCGATGACCACAGGCAATGAAACTATCAACTACTCAAATCGATTATGATGATTTAGGGATTTAGTTCATTTTATTTTTTGGGGACTTCGTTCATATGTACTAAATCCGCAAAAAATAAAATGAACGATGTCCCCAAAAACGTGAACTAAGTCCCCAAATATCATTGTTGCTTTTTCACATACAGTCGTTTGGGGACTTATTTCATTTTGGGTTTGGGGAGTTAGTTCATTGGGGACTTAGCTCATACCGCCGGATAAACTCAGTTTTCTTTTTAATAAAAACATTTTTAATAACATAGTCTGGGTTCACACTATGAAAGTTTTCTTTCAGAAAGTCAGAGTTTATGGGTGAGAGAGGAGAGAAGATAAACATTTTCTCTTCCCCTCTCATCAATAAACTCAGACTTTCTGAAAGAAAACTTTCATAGTGTGAACCCAGACATATCTCAAGCCATGACCAGACAAAAATTAATTTGTGCCATTTTTGTCGATTGCTTTGTTGGCACTGTCTACACTTTTGTCTGCTTTTGACAAAAAAATAGAGACATTTTTGCTTCTTCTTTACTTTGTGTACCCAAGGGGTATTATGCGTTTGTGCTTACGCTGGGACTCCACGTTGCAATTTTTATTGCTAAGTACAAGCAATAACGTCGGCAGAACAATGACAGAACAATGGAGCAATAATTGCTGATTATATTGCTGGAGAACACTTGTTATTGCTTTGCCATAAATTTGCAATTTTCACCGCGAGTAGTTGTATAAAGTTTTGTGCCTTTATTTATAACAAATGTTTCATGTTGTGTTTTGAAGTGATTGTTAAATTTTCTTTTTAAATCAATAAATTAAATTAATAAAATAAAATAATTAATTTTAATTGTCGTAGCTGTGTTTTGTATTACTTTTTTGTTTACTTGCGTATGAAAAAAAGCCTAAAACTTGTATTGTTCTATTGAAAAATAAAAATATACAAAAAAAAAACAAATGTGTCGTTTGTTTTTGTTAATATTGACGTTTATTTAAAAATATAATATATAAACACTTTTTCTGTATTTTGTTGAAGTATTTTTTCACTTGGCGGCTTTTTCTTAATTGATTTTTTAATAAATAAACACACTAACAAATAAGCAACCGTACAGAGAAATGAAATGTCAGATAAATTACAACTGATTTGACAGCAGATTGCTAAGCAATAATTGCTCAAGCAATAAGAAGAGCAATCATTGCGCAATGAATTGCCACTCATAGCAAAATGCGGTCTATACGTCGCAAATTTTATGGAGCAATCAAATTTGACGTTTGCCGCAATAAATATTGCTACGTGGAGACCCGGGGTTATGTATGTATGTAACACAAAATATTGGTCCTAGAGGCATATTTTAGTATACTAATCGACTCAGTGTAACTTTCTGAGTCAATTTAACGAAGCTTCAGTCCTCTTGTGCACAAAAAGAACAGGTCTAAATTTTGACGGTAATTTGATGAAATTTTAAACACTACATAGTTACAATTCACAATGACAAGGCCTACTGAAAATAGTGAGAATCGTTTCTTATTTTTACATATTATACTCGTATTAAGACTAAATTTGGACTAGACTTATTTTATTGCAATGTAAATAATCTTGCCAAATTTTATTGGCATCAGTCTATATTTGACGACAGCTGCCATACTCCAAAAAATAGCTTTAATGAAAAACTTCCTTATAGATATTGATATTGACATTTAAATTAACTACAACTACTTTTAAGATGTTGTGCTGGTAGTTCCAAAATTAGCCATGGGATGAATATAAGCGCCCTTTCTAAAATCACTTAAGTGTAAACAAATCTTAAACAGATCAAGTTATCTTAATAATATTCGGTACAATAATAACACTGTGTCACAAATTTTCAACAGAGTCGTGACCAAATGAATCTGACACCAGAACTTTATGTAAATTTGTCCGCTGAATCCGAATGTGAAGTCAGAATGGTCAAAAGTAAAACAGTTTTCGAGATATTCCAAAATAACCGTTATTTGTGTTTTTAAAAAAGATGATGCTAAGTGAAAAATATCTTTAAAAATAGTTAAACGGATTATGTATTTCTTTTTTTTTTATGAGAGATAATAAAATAACTAAAATAAACTAAGTGAAGTTTGGTCAAGAAAGGACAGAGCTACAGGGGACATAATTTCAAACTTCATTGAAAATTTTATGATTTTTAGCAATTTCGCTCTTTTCAAGTTATTTCTTTAAAACAAACAATTAAAAGTTGTAACGCTGTATTGCATGGAGCATTAATTTATTTCAATATGAACATTTGCTCCAACAAGACCTAGATTGGTGCAAAACATAAAGATTAGGTGTCAAATACATTTGGTCAAAAAACTGTCACATAGTGTAATCAGACTTGAGTCAGAAAAATTGATCAAGCTTCAAACGAGCAAAAAAAAGTAAGATGAAATGGGAATGTACATAAAGGAGAGAGTACGTACTTTAAAATGGTGCTATGATTTTGAGGAAATATTAGGAATTCTCTAAGGTCCATCTAGTCCATCAAACTTTAAATTTAACACATTTTTAAAAATAATATAAAAGTGATTTTTAAAGTAGTGGAAACATAAATCTACATTGAAATTAAAGCTATCAAACCGTTTAAACGAACACCGTTTATTTAATAAAAATCCCTTTGAAAAATTAAAAGTTATAAGCGACTGAGTTTTCAAAATTTATTACAAAATCAAACTTTTCAGTCAGATAATAAAAAGGTGCATATTGAATCACCCTGTTTATAGGAAAAATGTTTATGTAGAGATCTAAATTTTTGACTTCTAAGTTTCTCAGGTGTTTACTTTAATAAGAGTATTTAAAATTGGCGGTAAAATAAAAAAAGACTTTTGGCCGCTATTGCAAAAATAGCAACACTGTGCGCCGTTAACAATGTGTGATTAGTGTTCTCAGCGACTGCAATTTCCCATCGGCTTCGAGTGGAATATTATGACATTAATAACGTAACGACGTAATCGATGGAATATTTTGCTTCACATCTTTTCAATACGAGAATATCTGTGGTGTCCATGGGTAACCGCGTATGTCCATTTTTTTTAGATTTTGAGATTTTGATGTCATATGGCTCAATAAAACAATATGGACCAATACCCATTTTTTAACGTAATAACAAAGTTAAAAAAGTTCAATACCTAACACATAGTTTGATATAGAATGGTTTTTCGGTTCCCCTGAAAAATTTGATTGAAAGACTTACGCGGTTAGCCATGAAAACCACAGATATAAGCATTTGATACAAAATGTTTTATCAATTTGATATCAAATTGTTATCGAATCTTATTCTTAAATCAAAAATACACTTGGCAATAAATACTTAAGCGAAAAATAAACGTAAACATTAAAAAACTTGTATTGATTTACTAAACTTCATTTGTAGAAGATAATTGCTTCATCTAGCTTAGAAACTCTTAAATGATGTTTGTTCTAGCAAATGTTCTACACTTTTTTCATAAAACTGGTTCTTACGTGTAGGACGTCAAATATTTGATAGGTCTGAACAAAGCTTAACAATTCGAATTTTATTCACTACTACTATGACAATCCTGAAAATATAAAAGGGCCAATTATTTCGACTTTAGAATAATATGAGGACGGAAAGATCGCTATTTCATCTTTCAGCTATGGTGCAGAATGTTTAGCATACAGTTTATTTAAATAAATAATGAACTTTAATTAAAAACAAGACATATTTTACACATGAAAACAATTTTTTTAAATATTCAAATATTCGACTACTGGCCGGAAGCACTACAATAGCATTATCACTTATTGGCAATCGGTTCAGATCATCTAAAACGTATTTTCATCTATCAGATAATAGTCGCTAAGGTACAACATATTGCATATTGTTTTGTCAAAGTTCGCCAACTTGTTGATATTCCCAACAACAATTGAATGCAGTTAATGCAAATTCGTTAAGAGAAAACCAATCCGTATTGAATTTAAAATATTTGCATATGCTGCGAAAGTGAAGATTTATTCTTCAGTATTTGATATGGTGGCTCAAACTGTTCTGTAGTTACTAGATAATTAACGTAACTGATCCCGATTGTCATATTCATAGTTTTTTTTTTGACAATTTTTTCTTATCATCTCATCTATTTATTAAATAAACGTGGGAATAACAACGCTGTAGCCAATGTAATAATCAATAACTCCTCAGTCGAACCGATGGCTAATGTTAAGCGTTATTTCACAGCCGAAAGCAATTCAGGAGTATAATCATGATACGGATGGTGTCAGCTTTCATGACAATGGCGCTCTTTCACAAATTGATTTTCGACCTGAAGTCACAATACAGTTTAACATTTAGCATTTTTCTATGTTCCTAAATACCCAAAGGGTAAGTGAAAACATTTGAAGGGCAAACCGGGTAGTTTGAGGCTATCAGCGCAGAAGGAGTGTAATCCACAATGTAATTTGGTTACGGTTCTGGTGTTAGATATGTTCTTTGCACTGTTCTTTAAAGTGCAATAGTCGAGTAAACCAACTGTTTTTATCCAAAACAGATGGCGCTAGAAACATAGTTTTTGCACGGGCCGTTACAACCAAGTACTATAGTAGTCTGCACAGAAAAAAATCATTTTCATATTTGAATACGAAAATCGCATATTTGATAAAAAAAATTTTTTAATTTCTCTGCGATGACGATTTTTGCATTATTGATAAAAAAGTTTGTAGGTATTGTTATTGAGTTTTTAGTTAACAACCAAGTTTATTGAATCAATAAAAAAAGTTGTTGCCCAAAATAATTTTTTTCAACAAAATGTTTACGTGATTTGTTAAAATAAATTGTTGGAAATGTTGAATAAATCAAATAAAATGTTTACAATTTTTTTATATTTTTTTTATTAATAATTATGTGCTAAATTCCCAATTTTTACTTTTCTGATAAAAACACTAAAATTTTTTATTGGGGGATACGCTAGTTCCTATGCTCATTTAAAGATATTTAACCAAATAAAACTGTTAAGCGAATGAGAATACTGACCTATTATAAAATGGACAAAAATTGTAAAAATACTGTTTTGACGTTGATTCAAATATTTGTTTTATTAAATATCAAGAAATATTTAAATATTTTATTGAGTGCTATTCTGCAAAGTGTATATTTGACAAATTTTTTCATTCAAACAAATAAAAATTTTGTTGAACAAAAATTATATTTCTAACAAACGGTGTTTTTAAAAATTTTCTTGAGATATTTTTTTCTGTGTGGGGTTACACCACTTCTGCGCTGATAAATTCTTATAAATTAAGCCTAAAAAATATATTTAAAAAGAAAATAATTTTTTTTTTAATGTCTTCGATTTTTCGACCAGCCCATCCATATACAGAGAACTGCAAATCGGGATATAAAATTTTGGGAAAAATATTCTTAATTGAAGTCTCAAAAGCAACTGCCTGCGTTTTATGGCAGCGGCCAATAATGGGTTAAGGGATTTATGTTGCGATTTACAATCAAAGATATTGAAAATAACTTTAACAAGTTATAAATTATCTCCAAAATCGGATAAAATATGTGTTGGCAATTTTTTCCAACAGCAAAAATATTGACTGGACTTCTTTGTGATATTAATAAAAAAAATTTCTCATGTATGTACCTTAGGGCGAGCCAACTTGTCTGGCTTAAAAACCAAAAAATGGTAAAAAAAAACACAAAATATACTTATTAAGGGGGCGTTAATGGATGTATGCCTCTTTTTGAATATTTATGGCCATTTTCTCATTAGGCAATTATCTTTTTTCCCAACGAAAAACTGAACATTAAAGAAATTTGGTTTTCTCAATGTCTCATTTGCTTCGATTTAATCGCAATGCTAACCGGCACTCATCTGCCAATTATTTATTTTCCTTTTATTTGCCGTACAGATAAATTCAATCAGCTGACTCCCAACTTTTACATGTATTTTGAGTGGCGTTGCCAGCTTAAAACAACGTTTTTTGTCGGTATATTGAGAAACCCAAAATCGTTAACGGACAGTTTATCGGTCCAATAAATTTATGTTGATATTAAGTAACAGGCAGTTTGTCGATACATTGAGAAAATGGCCATTAGAGATAAACAAGATCAATTTTCATTTCGTTTGGCGCTGGGTATAGGGTTTGATTTTAGGCCCATGGCTTCTTAAGTGTATTTTCTTTTCATTTCCTGTAGATTACACTTTTACTCTACCCTCCGCAATGTACATACGTAAAATTATATATATTTATACTTATGTCTTTGACTGTTAATTCATTTCAAGCAACAAACATAATTTTTTATTTTATCTTATTTTATCTTATTTGTTTTTGAAGTTGATTTTTTGTGTGCGGAAAAACAAGTTCAAAATGTCAACCATTTGGAAACAAAAAATTTAAACTAACGAACGCAAAGAATAAGAACCAAAAATGTTCGTTGTCCGAACTGTCAAAATCAGTCTTATAAATTAATACGCCTTGTCATCGCACTTAGTAATTCAATAAATTATCATTAAAAACAGAACAGATGGGATATGAAATATAAGGGCTATAGTAACAAAGATGGATATCTCCATTTTAGTTGTTTCTATAATAAATAACAAACACATACACATCTACATACATACATCATAATAGACATTTGGATTGGTAATATGATGTTGTGCTTTTTGGTACAAACCAATTAGAAGATGATATGTATAACGAAAACTTGAACCAAATTTACTCCGAGACTTAGGATAAATCCAATATTAAGTTTGGAAATTGTTGTGTTTGTTTCAATCAATTGGGCTGGGCATTATAACATTTCGCATAACCGAATAAGAATGGGCTTTTTCTATTTTCTTTTTATTTTCTTAGTTTTTGTACGGATTTGCAGCTACTTTACAAAGACTTTTCTTATTAATTAATAATAATAAAGAATAATAATGTTACATTAAGAAGAAACCTTCATGACTTAATTTTTGTGATCAAATGTAATTTTTTCATTTAGATTTACTTTTTCCTCCAAAAATAGTTAAACTAAAAAGTGTGCAGTTTTTTGGAAAATGTGCACAAAACAAGTAAGAGTGCTATATTCGGCAGTTCCGAATTTTTGATACCCTCCACCAACAGTTAGAATACCTCAGGGGTGGGCCCTATATGGAATCTATTAATTGTTAATTCATCTTTATAAAAACGCAAGTCAGTATGAAAATTCGTCGCTATTAAGACATTTGTAGGTCTACAGTATTACATTATTGACCAACAATCAGAAAGCTTTTATGTCTAGTCATATAAAAGTAAGTTTGAGCAAATATTTTCGAGAGGGAAATTTATATTGGATCCATGGTAAATCATGGAACAATCGTCACAAAATTCTGTTTTTGTAGTATGTATATTAACCCTGCGAGAAATTGGCGTCAATTGTTCTAGCAGACTCGTCCTGGGAGTTGTGAAAATATAACAAGCACAAAAAGAAATAAATCTTGACCAGTGAAAGGAGAACCAATCATTTAACATGAAGAACAAAAAGGTAGAAAAACTAATGAATTACGGTACATTCTTCACCGGTGGTGTGACACATTTTTTTGGTACTTTGTAAAATTTGGTTCTTAAATTTAGTTCTAGAACTTGTTTCATTAAATAATACTACATTGTATTGAAATAGTACTGCATTCAAGTAACTAACACTAAACACGTTCATTTAGAATAGGTGTGTGACTTGTCAGATGGCGGCTGTTAGGTGTCAACTGACCCCCACCAATGACAACCTAATGTAAAAGTGATGGGTCCCATTCATATTGGTTGAACTAGAACTGCAACTAAAGACCTATTACGGGACAACTTTAGTGCCAGTTCGCTTGGCTCTATGGAAAGAACACAGGTTGTGTGCTACTTAAATTTATTACAAAAAACGATAGAGGGGTATATTGTTCTTTCCTAACCCCCGGTCTAGACCAATGATAAATATCTCAGTTCTTTGTCAATAATGTCGGCAGTATAACAGAACAATATTTCTTATTGCTAAGCTAATGTTAGGGGCATGGGATAACGTATAATGACCGACATCTTGAAAGCATAATAATATTTACAAAAACGTATAAAATTTTTTAGAGCTTACCCAATTAGCAATTTTGCTGGAAATCAAGGTGCAAAACAATCGTTATTCAAGCTCGAATTTCAAGTTTCAAGGGTTGAGATATACTTTTGTTACACTTTATTTCAGCATTCTGCAGTAAAATGGGAATTGGAAATCAAGTGAATATTAGTAAAATATTTTGAAACTTGAATAAAAATACGTTTGAACTCAAGTTTTTTTCCAGTTAAATTTTAAGCACTTGAAATTTTATTTCAATAGTTTATTTTATATAAAAATATTATATTGTTACTAGATGACCCGTGCGAATATTTCCCACCATAATTTTTATCAATGAAAATATTAATTTTTCAATTTCTTATTAATTTTCGTCATTAGTGTTAGAAATAAGCTTTAAAATGAGATATCATTCATTAAATTTGATGCGGTGGTATGGGAGATTTTTGCAACCGACAAAAAAAAGTGCTTTAGAAATAATATATATGATTATTTTTTATTTGTGTTAATATAAAATTAAGATTTTATATAAAAAAGACCTCAAGCTGGAATAAAAATTTTAATAATAATTGTGAATCAATGGCACCAACCACACATTTTCAATCAAAAACACGTTTGCATGTCTGTCCATGTAGCCTTGTACGTAAAGTAGAGGGAAAAAATTACGGCATTCGATATCGATCGAAAACTCCATTTAAATTATATTGTAATTTCGATCGATATCGAATGCCGTAATTTGGCCCCTGGTCGCAATTTTGAAGATAATTTGCTGAAATTTTGTAAATAGGTTTCAGTTTATATGCGCTAAGCCTACTGAAAATGGCGAGAATCGGTACATAATTTCACATTGCTTTCAAACGAACTTCTTTCCGGAATAGGGTTTGTGACAATAAACAATCTTATAATGCTGGTATTAAGATTAAATTTTGTCCAAACTTATTTTATTGCAATTCAAATCATCTTTCTAAATTTTATTGGAATTGGTCCATACTTGGCGATAGCTCCCAAATATAGCATTTAATCCCTAACCTCCTTACTTTCTTCCGACAATAACTTCTACGATAGGTTCTATGTCATGAAAAAATATTGTGCTGGTAGGCCAAAATAAGACCATAGTTCCCATGTAAGCTCCCTTCCTAAAATCATTTAAGGACCACCAAAACTCATATATGTATCGGGTGATTTTTAAGCTATTATCTTTTTGGCAACACTAGTTTAAACAGCTGACGCACGTTTCGTGTTTTGTTTCACTGTCAAACATCTTCAGTTTGGTCTATAATTTAACCATGAATCGTCTTACAAACGAACAACAAATTATTTATTGCAAATTATTGAATTTTATTGTCAAAACGCGGGCTCTGTTAAGAAAGTTCATCGCGCGCTTCTTGTGTTCAGCGATGAAGCTCATTTTTTGCTCAATGGGTACGTTAATAAGCAGAGTTGTCGATTTTGGAGTGAAGATCAGCTAGAAGCATTGCAAGAGCTACCAAAGCATCCAGAAAAAGTCACAGTTTGGTGCGGTTTATGGGCTGGTGGCATCATTGGACAGTACTTCTTGAAAGATGATGCGAATCGTAACGTAACTGTGAATGATGAGCGCTACCGTGAGATGATATCCAACTTTTTTTTGCCCAAAATGCACGAGCTTGACTTGCATGACATGTGGTTTCAACAAGATGGTACCACATGCCACACAGCACGCTTAACAATTCACTTATTGAGAGCCGAGTTCGGTGAACATTTTATTTCAATTGGCCGCCTAGATCGTGCGCTTTAACGCCTTTAGACTATTTTTTGTGGGGTTATGTTAAAGCTCATGTCTATACACACATGCCCGCTTCAATTGACTCATTGTAAGACAACATTGAAGCATATATTCATCAGATAACGGCCGAAATGTTGGAAAGATTATGGTAAAATTGAACTAAGCGGATAAACCATTTGAGGCGCAGTCACGGTCAACATTAGCATGAAATAATCTTCAAACATTAAATTATATGGACCCTACTATCGATGCAAATAAAGATTTCATGCATTTTTCTGAATTTTATGTGTTTTTTTTGAACTTTCCTATAGCTCCTAAAAACTCACCCGATAGATAAAGATATCTAAATAATATTGAGCACAAAGAACTTTTTCATAAATTTTCCATAATTCCATAATTGCCAATGGGTCCCAAAAACAGTATACTCAGAAATATTTTCCTTGTGGTGTAGGGTATCAAATAGCCAAACTTGATCGACTATACTTTCTTAATTGTTTTATTGAACAAAAAGGTGTAATACATTTTTACTATGTATGGTTTTTTATTTAATAGCCAAAATTTGGTACAATTTATGTCAATTTGGTACAGTTTTGCCATTGAGACGGTACAATTTAGGAATTGTCAAATCCCAACAGTGGTACTTATATCTATGTAGTATTAATTAATATTTGTACATGTTTGCGTGCTATTAAAAATAGACAAACTAAATCATAAAAAAAGAGTAATTTTTGGGATTTCAGTATTTTGGTTATAACTCAACGATTTGACATATTCCGACGTGTTTAAGAAGGAATTTACCATTTACTTGGACTATAAAACTTGGACTCGGGAAGATCTATGGTTCCCGATAATGTGTATTTAAAAAAATTTATTTTGGTCATAACTTTTTCGTTCCTGAGCCGATTTTTTTCTATTTAAGATCTTTTGATATATAAAGCGCTACAGGAAACTTCCAGAGCCATGATCACCGATATACAAAATGTAATGATCGGATTAAAAATGGCGAAACAGTGAACAAAAAACTAAAAGGGCGGCATTTCTAGGCGTGGCAAAAAATAATTTTTGGAATTGTTTTTACGTTTTCTTTAATCCTAGGGGGGACTGACAAAAAATTTTTTTTCGAACCACCCTGAAGCACAATCGGCTTAGTAGAAAAAGAGTTTTGAACCCAAATGTGGAACAACCTTCCCCAAAAAAAAAAAAAAAAAAAAAAATCTACGGTAAAAAGACTTAAATAAATTGGGGATGTAATTCATCGATTCTTATTTAAATTTTGCTCAGATCATTTTTCTCAATTTCGTGAAGATTGGTCTACAATTTACTATAGGCCCCTGTTAAAACCCCAACTCAAAAAACGCTTAAGTAGATCTAAAATCGTAATGCATACTGCAACTGTAAGAACAAGTGGTGTGTTATAGTTTCATAGGCCTAGAGATCACACTTGTAAAGATTTTTCCATAATTTACCATATACACCAAATAATTAACTATAATACTGCGAGATCAATTTTTGTAAATATTGGTTTATAATTTTTAGATATAAGCCCCAATCCTGAAATATTTTTAGTCCGGGTGTAGAGTATCAAAGATTCGGCACGGTAAAGATAAGAAAAGATGGAAAGTAGGTGAAATAAAGAGCAAAAGCATAAGACATATAAAAAAGATAGATAAGAAAGGAAAATTTAGGATCAAACCCGAGAGAAATCCTACTCAACCACATTCGCCCTACGTGCGGGCTGCATTTCTGTCTTTAATAGTTTTTTTTTATACAGAAGTTGTATCAAAATAACACAGCTTCATTTTAGTTCAAAAATATTAAGCGTTTGGGAGGGTATAAACCGACCCAGCAAAAACTTACATTGCAAAGTAATGAGTTAAAAAGCTAATATAACGACATTGGCATTTTAACTCATTATTTTAACACGGTGATGTCATTGGAGGCTTACAAATAGGGAGTTAAATATGTCATTACCACATTCGCTTACAAAAAGGGACTTATTACTCCGATGTCACCAAAATTACAACTAACATGTAATGACTTTAAAAAAAATTTTTTTTTACTATTTTTTTTTTTCTATTTTTTCTTATTTTATTTTACTTTATTTTATTTTTTTTTTCTTATTTTATTTTACTTTATTTAATTTTTTTTTCTGTCTCTGGTGGGATTCGATCGCGCAACCTCGGTGCTGATAGACTGGCTCACTACCAGCTTGTCTACTGGGGCAGTGTAGTTTTTGCATAAAAAAACTATGTTTTTTACTCAATTAAGAGCGTAAATATGAGATTAAATTGTCCATAATAACAATAAAAACGTTGATTGAATGAAAGTGGATTGAAAGTTTTTGTTTCATTACTATAATGACATTTTTATTGTCATAATGAAAATTTAAATTTATGAAGGCAATTATTGAAATATGTTGCTTTAATTAAAAAATTTTTTTAATTCATAAAATTAATGGCATACATGTAACATTAGATATATGAAATTATTAAATCTTACATTTTTTAATTAACAATTAAACATTTTTTTTAAGGAAACTATAATTTTGTATTAATTTATGAACATTTATGTTTGTATATTGTTTTTTTATGTTCCCAATTAAAATTTTTTGTTTAACTTGGACAAATGTAAGTTTTCATATATCCAATGAAAATTTTTAACGTAATTACGAAATCCAATGAAGCGATTTTAACGAAAATACTTCATTATAACTATGAAATTCCATTTAGACAATGAAAATTTTCATTTACCCAAGGAAAATTTTTTTATGAAAATGATTCATTAAATATATGAAGCATTTTTCTTTCAGTGTAATAAAAAAAAAAAACAAATTGTAGGAATAAATATTTAAAACCAATTTGTATTAGATTTGAAAAAAATTAAACCGTTGATGCATTTTATTATGAATGAATTATAAATTTCGTTAATCAACTCATACACAAGTACTTAGGTATCAGATTATATGTCAGCCATTACTTAACTACTTCTATGTAATGCAGATGGTATGAAGTAGTCATTGAAAAGTAAGTTGTTCAGTAATGGCAAGTCATTACCAAGTATTTGCTGGGGAGCTTTTGAAAGACATGACTAGAATTTGCGTGGTATAAAAACACTATTAAAGACAGAAATGTAGCCCTAACAGAGCCATGAACACCGATATACAAAATGTTATGATCGAACTAAAAATGGCGACACAGTGAACTAAAACTAAAAGGGCGGTATTTCTAGGCGTGGCCAAAAAATAAAAAAATAATTTTTGGAATTGTTTTAGCATTATCTTTAATCCTGGGGGGGACTGACAAAAAAAAATTTTTTCGAACCACTCTATTGTGCTTTAATCTTAATCTGGCACCAAACATTTTTATTTTCTGTTGTGCTCAGAGACCCAGAAATTAAATTGGTTTGAATGTTAGTGAGAGGCAGAAATTGCCCCCTACCTCCCCTTGTGGTCCTTTTTTTTGAAAAACTGTATAGCTTATGTGTCCATATAGATATGGATCTGTATATGGTTTAAATTTCATTAAAATCGCTTTAGGAGGCAGAAATTGCCCCTATCTCCCCTCGTGGTCCTATTTTTTAAAAAATGCATACCTTTTGTGTCCATATATATATAGTTCTATCTATGTTTTAAAGTTCATTAAAATCGGTTTGATAGTTTCTGAGAGGAAGAAATTTCTCCCTATCCTCCCCTGGTGGTCGTACGAGGTTCTCAGATAAGTATCTTAATATTTATAACCACACCACAATAGTGGAGAGGGTATTATGTATTTGTGCTGATGTGTGTAACACATTAAAATATTGACCCTAGACCCACCTTAAAGTATACAGAATCACTTTCTGAGTCGAACGCACGATGTCCGCTGGCTGGCTGCACATGTAACTTGTGCGCAAAGTACAGGTCGCAATTTTGGAGATAATTTCATAAAATTTGGGACATAGGTTCTTATCGGACCAACCCCATTGAAAATGGGCCAAATCATAGGACCACGAGGGAATATAATGGGAAATTTCATTCTCTCAGAAACTATCAAACCGATTTAAATGAAATTTATACCATAGATAGATACATACCTATATGGACACATAAGCTATACAGTTTTTCAAAAATAGGACCACAATGGAAGGTAGGGGCAATTTCTGTCTCTCACAAACTTTCAAATCAATTTTAATGAAGTTTATAAACATAGATAAATCCATATTTATATGGACACATAAGCATGATGTGTTTTAAATACTGTGGTGTAGGGTATCATATGGTCGGCTTGACCGACTATACTTTCTTTCTTGTTTTTATTATCTATGACCATTATTTGTGAAACACAATATCGGTTAAATGCTCGCCACGGATTCCGATGGTCCATGACTCTGGGACATAATTGAAGTTAAATTTCGTTAATGTGCCTGATTTTCTCATCCATTAGCACTTGAATTATTATTGGTTTAATGACGTACACTTTTAAATATCCAAAAAAAAGGGAGTCCAACAATGTCAAATCACATGATCGTGGTGCCTAATTAACATCGCACAGTGGTTTCCCTTATATCAAAAAGCGGTCAAAAATCAATATCTCCAAAACTAAAAAAGCTCGGGGCTTCAAAATTTTTCAGCTCATTTCATGCCCGAAGAACTTAAAGTTGGCAAATTTTTACAACTGTAGCCACAGTAACCATTTGATCTTTAAAGGGTTAATTGGCTTATAGATCTGTTTTAAAAATGTTTGAAATAAAGTATTTTAATATGAAAATTTGGTTTTTTTAAACAAGTTTTGTAAATTTTTATTTCATTTTAATTCATTCGAAATATACACTGAAAAAAACTTAATTAAAAAGTTAAACTAAGTTAAATAATGCAATATAGGGTATTATTAAGTAATAAAAGGTAATAAAGTAAAATAGTAGTAATACTTATATATCAAATATTAAGCAAATTTAAAACTCCTTGACTTAAACTACCTCTTTTCTTTGTTGGTAAGTATCGGGCTCCAGAAATAAATGGATCTGAACTTAAAAAGAGGCGATTTAAAAGATCTGTATTTGTAGCTAAGCGCGATATTTTTCGTGTATGTATGTTGCAATCTAAACTGTTTTATATCCTTATTTTTCGCTTCAGCTGCTTCCTCCGATAATTCACCTATTGACACTAATGCATTAAAATTTGACCTTTGTTTTGACACTTTTCAAATGCAATGAGTAAGCTTCACTTAAACTGAAAGTTAAATACCTTAAAATTGCAAAATAAAGTTTAAAACAACAATTTCTTAAAAAATAATGTTTCTCTCTATTCATAACTGTAAATCAAGTATCATAAAATTGCAATATAAAGTTTGAAATAACAATAATAAAAAAAAAAATTAATTTCTCTTTACTCATATTCTTAAAAAGAAATAGTCCAAAACAAAATGCGATTCAGTATTTTTCGTCGGATGACTATGTAAATCACACCCATATGCGAAAAAATGCAAAAACCCGCGGCCACAATATTTTTTAATTTAAAGAGGGATAAAAAAACCTACAATTTGATGCATAAGGCGTTGTGAAAAAGAAGTTTTTGAAAAACGTGTGATTTAAAAAGGTCAAAAAAGTATTCTTCAGTGATTTTTTTATGGGCTCATATTTTTGCGGCTTTTGTTATTTAATTTGGTAGAAAATAAGTTAAAATTTAATGTTTGTAGGGTTTTTGGAAACTTCTGCCACAATATCGCGAATAACTTTTTGGATAAACTTAAGTTTTCTTTTATGACTATGCAACCACAATATATGCAATATGAACATACCTCCACTTTCAACGGGCACAAACAACAAATTAGATTCATAATTCATTTTGAGTGTTTCTAATAAATTTTGTGCAATAAAGCTTAAAAAAAAAGCAATGACTTTTTTGATTTTTGGCCTATGGGGGAAATCACTGCGCATCGCCTCGGCGTGAGCTGACATGCTCATTGAATTTCTCGCGCAAAAGAGCCATTGTTTCGTTTGATGTGCGGAAGGTGCACCATCCTGTTGGATCCAGATATCCTGCAGGTCCGTATCTTCAATTTTTGGCCACAAGAAATCCGTTTTCATCTCGCGATAGCGAACAACGCAGTACGGCCCGATTACGCCGCCGAACTGGGCGAGCACGCACAGATGCTTACACACTTCCTACAGACCCGGTTTCCCAAAATTGCCGTACAACTGTCCCGATTGTGGATCCATTCACGAAATGAATTTTGATTTTAACGCCCATTTTCTTAAAGGCTTCAACAATCTTAATGCGCTTCTCAATTGTGTACCTCTGAAACCAAGAAATGTCAAATAAAGTTGGGCAAAAAACTTGACGCCAAGCTGTGATACACAATTAACATCGTGCATTATGTTTGGACCACTCTTAATATTTTGAAACTTTTGCTTTCGAAGAAACTATTATTTTATTATTGTATACATGCAAATATTTTTATTAAATTTCTCTTCACTTTACCTCGAATTTCATATAATTGAATTTATGTAATTCTTAAAACTCTATTAACATAAATTATCATTTTTAAAATTAATTGCTATTAATTGTTCGTTGATATATAAATTTAATAAAACTATTTTATTTAGTTTAAGTTTAATATTTTTTTAAGCAAACTTCAAATGAAATTAACACATAAAACCGGTTTATATTAAAAGTAATTAAGTCTTTCTTAATAAAACCAATTAAAATGTATTGGTTAAAACAATCAAACAAAATTCAATTTACACATATACATACATATGTACATACAAAAGTGTTTAGAAAATAAATTTGTACCTTGCTAAAAACTATTACAATCAATATTCCATTCTGGTCTGTAATTACGCAAATCTGTTAACAAAAATGTACATTTAAGAGAAGTGACAGCAAATAAAATTCAACTGTAGTCGTTTGTGTTGTAAAAAAATAACCGTATTTTTATCTCTATGCTCGTCTCTCGACCAGTCAGAGACAAATAATAATGACGTTTTAACTGGATGAAACTCTTTCCTACGCCTCATCTCCTCGAGCTATATAAGACCAGAGGTTGCTTCAGAAACAGAATAAAATATTGAAAGTAATTGCAGTAATGAAATGTAGTGCTACTTGAAAAAACTGACAAATTTAAGAAAATCAAATGACTTTTTGAAAGAAAACTTTCGTAGTATGAACTACGACTTAAGGGCCCATACAAAATTCAATACACACTAGAAAAATACTAAAGAAAAAGTACTATAATTGGTCATTTATTGGACCGGATATTTACCGAACTTTTTATTTATGAAAAATACAATTTTTTATCTCACGGGAGATTATCGCTAGAGCCAAAATATTTTGGAAATCTTCATAAAACATGTCAAAGTTAGTTTTTTTTTTAGTCGGTCTACTGTATATAAATTTTTAATGTTAGCTTAAAAATGTTAATATATAATTTCTGAATAAATTAAAAAAAAAAAAACAAACGATTCTGTATATAAACAATAATGAATATTTACTTTATAGACGGCCAACTTTCCTTTTAGTCTCTCTTTTGTTATTTATTTATCAATTTTTAATTTTTAATGAAGTTGTCTTCCTCCTCACCTCCCATTCCACTCTGTCGGTGGTAAATTGTTATCCTTTGTACTTAGAAAATAACTAAAAAGTTTTAAAAATCTGAACTAAAAAGTTATTTGTATTGTAGGAAAAAACTTTTCACCGCCAACATCTGGAAAATTTTAAACATGATAATATAGATTGATACAGTAGAATCCCGATAATTCGTAATCGCAAGGGACCGGCCATTTCTTACGAATTACAGGGGTTTTCGATTTAGCGGCGCTTCGATTTAGCGGGGTTAAAATAAAATAAAAACGATTAAGCGGGCTTTTTGAATTTATTTACTAAAACAATAAAAACAAATATAAAAAACAATTGTTAAAAATAAAATATATAAAAATTATACATAAAAATTATTCATGTAACAAACTGATCTTAAGAAAATAAACCCACACACAAGCAAAAAACCACGCAAATATAAAATAGGGTAAACAAAAAATCATTCTTTCCATGTTTCTGTTGTTTTTATTACGAATTATAAGTGGTAGTAAGCAAACAATTACGATTTATAAGAGGTAAAGAAGATTTTATTTGACAAAAAAAGTAAGAATTAGCGAGGGGACCAAAATGTATGGAAATTTTACGAATTAACGAGATTTTTTTAAGGGACCGACAGTTTATTGCGAATTATCGGGAATTACGATTTATCGGGTACGAATTATCGGGATTTGACTGTACTTGTTTGTTGCTATGAATATTCAAAAGCATTTTTATATTAAAAAAAAAACGATAGTAAGTATTAACTTTGTGAATCGTAGCAGGGGTACAACTTCTACACAGGGGATAATAGCTGCCCCTTTTCGTCATAATTAAAAAATTAACAATGTAGATTAATTCTCTATTGACGCTCAGAAAGCTTGAATGCTTAATATTTATTTATTTCTAAATAATTGATATCAAGTTAATATTTATTTATTGATGTTCAGAAAGTACAGTTAGACCCCGATTATCAGTAATGGATGGAAACGGGTTAATCGGGTAACAATTTTGTGTTGTTTTTGCGTTTTCTTTTTTATTTTAATACTAGCTGACCAGACAGACGTTGTCCTGTCCAAATTAGAAAAAATGTTTGCGTTCGATTTTTAAAATCCTTTAGAAAGAGGAAAAAAGTATTTTTAATTAAAATGTTGTTCATATACATACATATGTTTGATTTAATTAGTATTGTGGTTATTTTGTTGAACTATTTTTGATTTATTTTGAAAATACATATGTATGTATGTATCAGAGATCAGAAATGACCCAGCGGTAAAACTCAGAAGAGCTTCTTACTTCAGGCCTTTTTAAAGGCCTGCTTAAAACTTTTTTTGATTTAATTACTATTCTTACGTAACTGCTAAAGAATGCCTCATTGAAGGCCTCGGCTCTTTGGTATAAAAAAAGGAGTAACATTTTTTGTTTTTTTGCACAACAAAAGCAAAATAATTCAGATCCCTTTACAAAAACAAAGTAACATATGTTGTAAATCATTTTTGTTGAAGTTTAAAAGAGAAAGAGTAACATTTTTTGTTTTGTTTTTTTCGCCAAAGCGAAAGAATTCGGATCCCGTTATAAAAACAAAGTAACAAAGTAGGTACATATTAAAATACAAAATAAAAACAATAATGTAAATCATTTTAGTTGAGTTTTGTGCATTAAGGAGGAAAGGTACTTGTGATTAAAAGTTTTATTTTTATTATTTTACAATATTTAGCAAATTTGATTATTTCAATAAAAAAATATCACATGTGTTATTAAACTACAATAAGTTTAATAAAATAAAAAGTTAAGTGTTGTTTCATTTTCTATATTGGAGATCTAATATGTACATAAAACCTATTCAGTCTTCTAATTTCATTTGTAAGGAAATATTCCTTAATGTTTTAGACCAGTGATAACCACTCCATAGGCTCGCGAGTCAGTCAATAATCGTATTTTTCACACAGACACGGTCGGCAATTCACATGTATACAACAACTTTGTTCGTTTCAAAACATTAGACTATCATGAGTCTCTGCGACCGCACACAAGTACATAATATCTTTGTGTGCGTGCGTTCAGGGCTTGGTTAGTTCGGGGCTTGGTTATCACTGTTTTAGACTTTAGCCCTTCAATATGACCTTTAATCAAAGCTATTAATTGAAAGGCCTTTTAACATACATTTCTTAAAAACCCTTCAAGATAACCTTTTTGCTAAGGCCTTTTGAAAGTCATTATCTGGAAAGCCTTCTAAGAGCCATTTATTTGAAGGCCTTTAAGAAGCTCTGGGGAAGAAAGAAAAGCGGAAGGCCTTCTCCGCAATGACAACGCGTGTAAAAAAGATATGAGTATGGAATGGAGCGAGAAGGCCTTCTTTATCCAAAATAAGGGGTACAGAGGCTTTCTGGAAGGCCTCCGTACTCCTTCTTTTTCCCGCTGGGGAGTAGTGAAAAAGTGAGTAGAGCTAAATCATGACTCATAAATTCTTGTACTTATACGCACTCATACTTGTTCCAATGTTATTCAAACTCATATTCACTCAAAAGTTTAATTTTATTCATCGTACTCATACTTAAGGATAGATTACACTATTATACTTTGTATTAATACATGTCAAAAACTCAAGTAATATGACAAAGTGTGATAGTGTGAATGCAATGTGTTACGAAAATGACAACTATTAAGAAAAAAGTTTGACATCCCGTACGACTTCATCGTTTTTTGAAACATTTCAAAACAATAATACTTTTCATTGGATCAGGGTTGCATTTTATTTCATGTGAGAGTGTTTATACTTTGTGAGAAGGTGTGAACACAAACTGTCATGTTACATAAGATTTTTTGACAGTCGCAACAAAACTCATTAGATTTCCATCTCACAAAGTGTAATCTAGGCTTTAGCAACATTTGTAGTGTTTGATTTAGAATCTACTCAACTCAATGTGTATAGGCGAAACAAAATGCGAGGCTGCCAGATTTGACCCCGAAATAGCAAACTGACGATTTGGCAATTACAGTTTACTAAAGTTATATGTATGAAGTGGACGATTTTTCGGCAAATTTATCTGGCAGCGCTGATTATTAAGTTGTGTGTTTTATCTGTTGTGTTAAAACGGTAAATGGTTGAGCTAAATGATTTGAATCATTGTGAGTATTGTAAGTATTTTCTTGAAATTATAAATCAAGCTGAGGTCATTTATGAGTATGCGTATAATGTCGACGTCGCACTCATAAATATTTCTCTTGTGAGTATGAGTGAATCAGAGTACCTTAGTTTAAATGATTTCTACGCACTTATACTCACAATTGCATGAGTCAGTATAAGTAGCGAAAAAACGATTCATTGCTGATCTCTGGTATGTATGTACTTATATTATATTAGGGTGGTCGTTAACTGTATGGTTCAAATTTTTTTTTTCTATTTTTCCATACTCTAACCCCCAATTCGGTGGGTATTGATAAAAAAACTACTCAAAAAAATTTTAGGACGATCGGCGAAGGCTAAGCCGTCCCTCAAGCCCGCCAAAGTTTGAGAAAAATCGTAAAGTTCGACTTGTATGACTTATATTTAGGAAAATATTAGTTTTACATAAAAATCGTTTTCTAAGAAGTTGTTGTAAGTAAAGTTTCCAACAACTTTTGCCTTAACAAGTTTTCTCTAAAACTCATATTAAACAAAACCTAATTAAAATAAAAAGTAAACAGCAGCATTTATGCGAATTTTTTCTTTAGAACTGTTTTTTCTTACACACGTTAATGCAGCTTTAATATTTAAGTTTGTGTGCGTTTGCTTAAAAAAAAAATGTCAAACGCATATCATTTGTTTCTAACGATACAATTCAAAGCCAAAAAGTACGGTGGTACCACCGTGACTCATTTGGTACTATTTCCAAATGTTTCAAACCTAAATATTTATAATTGATATAAAATGGTAACTCGTATTTACTGTCCAATGAATATTAACTGATTTCAGTGTTTGGTGTAAATGGTTTTGCCAAAGTGCAAATGCAGAATTTCGTAGCGTTTTTATGAAATCTGAAATAAACAATGTTGTTGTTGGATTTAACAAAACAGCTATGATATTTTGCATTTACTCTTTGCAAGACCATTTGCACCAAACACTAAACTTCGCTATGGTGAATAGATTTTTGCACTTGATCATTGGACGATTGCATATGCCACATTCTAAATCAAGTGTCAGCGGCAGCATATAAGGCTTCATGGCAAAATATTATAAAAACAAAGGAACGAAATAGACCGTATGTACCAATGGTTTCAAGTGTAACCGAAACAAGTCTTTTTCTTTTATAAAAAAAAAATATTTATTACTACTGGGGTCGAAAAAGTACGATTGTAGAAGTTCGTAAGTACGATATTGGTTTTCTCATTTATCATACCTGTAACATACCTGCACGCCTTCTTTATTCTTTAAAGGGGCTCTCAAATAAAATTGTCAACACAGACTAGAAATATATTGAAGAAAAAGCCCCAGAACTGCCAAGGAATCGCCCCAAGGGGGATTAAATATATGACGGACCTTCATTAGTTGTTTGTGCTTAACATTTTCTTAAAACATAATTGCCTTGTATCTCCACCCTTTAGGGGGGCTCCCATACAAATATGCCGGTTTAATATAATTCTTAAATTTGGCCACTGCAGCGTAAAGATTGCCCTTAGTTGGGTCTAAAGTATGACCAACCTCACATAATTTGTTTTATCCCCAAAAAAATTTGGTTCCTAAAACGACTACGCATGTTAGAAAACCCTATAACAATGGTTAAAGGTAATATTATTGTGGAATTTCGTTTTTTTAGTTTATTTTATAAACTAAACCGTTTTTGAGTTACGCTGTGCAACCTCCTCCGTTTTCGAAATTTTGAAAACAAGAGCTTACCTAAAAAACGGTTAGCACCACTGAATTCAGCGTACCCGAATTAGGGTAAAACGCCAGGTGCCCGGCTGGTCGGTTTTGTTTTTAAATAAATAATAAAAATGTTTTTCAACAAAACTAATTCATAGAAAATGCGTTTCTTTAATGAATTAAATATTAGATTTTTTAGTGGCTTATTCGATATTTTAAGTTTATTTTGTTTAATAAGAGATAAAAAAAACTTGTGAAAAAATTTTCTACAAAATTAATATTTTCTAAGTTATTCAACATAAAAGTCAGATTGCATGTAAATTATAATTTTTCTCAAACTTTGGTGGGCTTGAGGGACGGCTTAGCCTTCGCCGATCGTCCTAAAAATTTTTGAGTTGTTTTTTATCAATACCCACCAAATTGGCTAGTGAGACCTAGATAAATCCAACTTTTGATTTTAACGGCCACCCTAGGGTACCACCGTACTTTTTGGCTTTGAATTGTATCAAAAAAGTACAATTGCACCAACTTAATCAACTTCGGTACGTTAAGCCTAGTACTCTGTTCGAACCTGCGAATAATGTAGAGCAACATTGATTATTTCACACGAAAATTTTGTCATGTATCAATGTTATCTATCCTGCAAGTATGCAACATTATTTTTGAATGTAAGCAAAAACCATAGATGGGGGTAATACAATAAAGGTTGACTTAAATCAACATTGCACTCTCACTAAATAAAACGGCAATAAATTATTTTTTACAAATTTGTACCTTGCAATCAAAAAGCTGTACGAAAATATAATATCACTTAAATTTAAAAAAATTTAATTAAGAACTTGCATTTTTGATTTTTCCGATGATATGCCTAATCATAGAAAATTAAACTAAATGAAATTCTGTCAATAACGGAATAATTCTTGGATTGAATCATGCAAACACAAGTTTTGTATTTTAAATTGTGTGCAAAATTTTTAGTCAAATAAGTGAAGAAAAAAAAATTGCAATAAACTTATGATTGCTTGATTTTAAATCAAACTATTTTTTTATCAACAAATGTTTTAACATTATAGTCACTTATGTGTAGTAAGATTGAAAATTTTTAGTTCATCACTTAACATTAACAAAATTATTACAATAATTTTAACAAGTGCACTACCCCCATCCATGACAAAACCATGTGTTTTGAAAAATGTCATTAAAAAAAGTAAAACAATTTTATTTTCATTATTTTCTATAGTAAAAACCAAAAAAATTTCATTTGATTGTTAATTTTTGCACTTTTCTACATTTTTATTTCTGAAACGCTTATTATAAACTCCACTTTACAAAAACAAAATAAAAAATTACAAAAAATGATTAGTTACTGCTTAAAATTCCGTGCGAAATAAAAGGAGCTGCACTTGTTTCGCACGAAAAATAAAAATGTTGCTAGAAACATTTCGCATGTTTTTCGTATATAAACAGAGTACAACTCTATCAACATTTTTTCGTTTGTATTTCACAGAATTTTTTTTTATATTGAGTTTGAAAACATTTCGCACGAAATACTGAACAGAGTACCAGCCTTTAGAAACAAATGATATGCGTTTGACTATTTTTTTTTTTTTAAGCAAACGCACGCAAACACAAATATTAAAGCTGAATTGACGTGTGTAAGAAAAAACAGTTCTAAAGAAACAATTCGCATCAATGCTGCTGTTTACTTTTTATTTTAATTAGGTTTTGTTCAATATGAGTTTTAGAGAAAACTTGTTAAGGCAAAAGTTGTTGGAAACTTTACTAACAACAACTTCCTAGCAGAGTGTAAAAATGTTTTAAAAGCCTTTTGCATAAAAGTTTTATTATCATTATTTTTAATAATACAGTGAACTCGCGTGAACGTATCAGAAACGTGAACCAATTTATTTTTACACAGGCTATTCTAAAACGTGAACAAAATCTGGAAGCTCTAAAACGTGAACGTGTTTACTTTTTAAAATGTTTTTTGAATTGGGAAATCCCCGAATTGAGTTCACTTATTGGTTGATGTTACAGCGTTCTTTTTTCTTAATTACATCCATGTATGTAATACGCTGACATTAGGGTATTCATTCGGTTAACCGTCAACCGGTTAACCGATTAATTACTACCCGATTAACTGATCGGTTAATTTCAAATTGGCTTTTTTCGATTAACGATTAAACCGGTTAATTTCAGTCGATTAACCGATTAACCGAAGTAACAAAATTTTCAATATTTTGTAGTATTATAACATATTTTTTTTTGTGTTTTTAATTATTTGTTTCGTCTCATATACAAAATGTATTTGTTTAGAAAATATTTTTTAATACAAACAAAGAAGGTGTTCAGTTATCTTCATTTTAACCTATTTTCCGCCGACCGATGACTTAAATTACAATATTTTTCAATGTTTTTTTATCTTCATCATCGATCAACATGAATGTGGCGAAAAATGGGTTAAATATTTGATTGCCAACACTTTTTTTTGTTTTACGTACTTTTTTGGGATGTGTTTAGTTATTTGTTTCTTCTCATATCAGTCTTTTAACAGAATTAACCGAAACAATTAGAAGTGTTAAAAATTTAAAACAACTTTAATGGCATAATGGAGTATTTTATATGTTTAGAGAAATCCTGGAAAAGGACTGAGAAATTATACATTCATCTACGATAAGTGAAATAATATTTTCCAAGTCAAATTTTGTTAAATGAAAGAAAAGAGTCGCTTTAATCCTAAACATTTAAAATAAATAACCTTTTTTAAAGATTATTTTATAAGATCTCCTTTAACTATTGAAATAACTAATAAAATTATCTCAGTTTATTTTTGTATAAATATGTAAATATTTGGGGGATTCACAAGGTAGTCATAAATAATTACAGGAAATATATATCGTCGGATTAATATGCAAGCCTTCTAAATCCACTTTTTATGTAAATTGAGATTTTGATGTCGTGTGGTAGAGAAAGATACGCCTCGTCGACCAGCATGTAGTTTTTCTTCTATTTAAGTCTTGAAGTGTGTAAAACTGACTGTAATTTTAATTTTCTATCAAGCTTCAAATAGGAAAAATAAAAAGTTTTTTTTCTCTCCTGTAAAATGTGCTGAAAGTGAGTTAGCAGGTTTGCATATTAAGCCAACGATATGACTGCTGTAAGCTACTGCTTATATTTTGAATTAAAATATACAGTTGTGACAAATCAATGAACACAGCATTACAATTTTCATTTTGTTTGAAATATTTACTTTAAAAAATTTAAATTGTTAATTAGTATTGTGGTTATTTTGTTGAACTATTTATGGTTTTTAATCCAAATTTTTTTTTTTCCAAATTTTTAATATTTTTAATTAGGCTTAAGTTCATGAAATTTAATTTAATTGTTATTTAGGATATTATGACGATATGACTTGATACCACACCTTGTGCATTAATTGGAAAATGCATATTACATATTTATGAATTGTTTTTTTTTGCTTGCTTGTTTTAGTTCAAGAATTGTTATGTTTGGTATTTTTTTTTTTTTTTATTACTTATAAACTGCAAATAATAAGCAATTAATGCATTTTTATATAATGAAATTACTTAATTTATAAAAAAAACTTTATTAATCGGTTAACCGATCAAAAACTAAATTAACCGATTATTAACCGGTTAAACCAAAACCTCGGTTAATTAATCGAGCGATTAACCGATTAAAGCAAAAGGTCGATTAAATGAATACCCTAGCTGACATGTTAGCTGTTTTTTAACATCGCTACGATATTCGTTATTCGTGAAAGTGAAAAATGTCATTAAAAACCCCGAAAGTGTTATCTTTGAAAGATAAAGTAAATATTCTTGAATTATTGCAAAAGGTTTATAGTGTCAGTGGCTTGGTTTGAAAATATGGTATTGCTTAATCAACAGTTTGTTCCATTTAGAGGCAAAAATAGGAAATAGAAGCTCTTATAAGGCTTTAATATTGACTAAAAAGGAGATGGCCGACCAAATTGAAATCAGTGTGTTAAGAAAACTTAAAGAAAAAGCTTTGTTAAAGATGATCAAACAAAAAACTTATAAAAAAAGATGACCTTTTTTCCTGTGTATTTTTCCCCTTATAAACATTCTTCAAACAAAAAAATATTTCTTTTCGTTTTTGTTACTTTTATGTGTATTTCTTATGATATTCATAAGAAATATATTTTTTTAATGTATCAACTGAATTATTGCACATACATATATTTTTTGTTATTAAAAATTAATAAAATATTCGTTTACATAGCGTCTTCACCTGACAATTTTTTGTCGTACCAAACGTTTGACGTTTGACGTTCATATTAAAAAAACGCTGACAAAAATTTTAAAATTTTTTTTATATAGACTTTGACGTTTGGTATGACTAAAAATTGTCAGGTGAAGACGCTATGTTAAAATACATATGTACTTGTTTATCTATTTATTTTTAAATAAGGGTATTATTTTTTTAAATTTTTGGCATTCGATAACGTGAACAATCTCGAAAACGTAAAACGCCATGGTAAAAATTAGTTCACGTTATCGCGAGTTCACTGAAAAAAAAAAAAAAATTTAAAACATATAATCCTGCCTGTTAAAAACGTTTTTTTGCTCTCCTGAAAAATTATTATTTTGTAACTTAAAACGTTATTCGCGGCTGTGCTTCAATTTTTTAATGTTTTCAAGGTGATTATCTGGCAATAATATCAATTTATCATTGTATTCGTATTGTGATCTTAAAATTTTTAAGCTTTCAAAGAAAAAAACTTTACCCGTACTTATAATTTTCTTCATATAAACAAGAAAAAAGAAGGTAATGCGCATTTTAGAAATCGCCAAAAAAAAAAAACAAAATTTCATTGACAAATTGGTTTATAAATCGCCACGTTTGGCAAGAAATCGTCACATTTGACAGCCCTGGTTTTAGGTAGCATTGGGATCTTGCGGGTAACCAACTTTGAGTATGGGAACAAACCTATTATCTTAATAATTTCCCAAACTCTGATATCCGAAATGAAATTTTTTTTTATAAATGTTTGTATTTTTTATTTTCAATATTTTATACGGCTGTAGGAAATATCGCCCAAAGAAAAATGGCCCAAAAAAAAAATGAAAAATCGCCCAAATGAAGAATCGCCCAAGCGAACATGAAAAATGACCCAAAAAGGTAAATATGAAATTTTGCCCAAAAAAAATGAAAAAGGGCCCAAAAAAAAAATGAAAAATGACCCAAAAAGCAAAAACGAATTTTTTCCCAAAAAAAAAAAAAAAATTACTAAATTTGCAAAAAAGTGTTTATTATTCATATAAATTTAGGTGACATGTCATAACGTCCAGTGTCGTAGTGTCCTTGGACACTTTTAAAGTGTCATAATGTCCATCGAAGACGAGGACGTTATGACACTTTGCAACGTCCGCAACTTAACTTATAATCAAAAATGTGTAAATTTTTTTTTAAAATACCGTTAAAATTTCAAGTGATTTTTTTAAAGATACTTATTTAACCATAATATGGTTGTCGGTGACAATGATTTGGTTAAATTAAACATAATATGGATAAAATATTTTTATAGCTTTTACTCCGGGTGTATATATTAAATATATATATCCAAAATAAGGATTTCATCTTGTATGGTATAACAATACTGGCTTCGCTAAGGTATAACAAAGACCGGCTTCGCTAACTTAAGTTTCTCTGTATAGCCGGCCTTCGGCCGGGCGCAAGGATTTTCTCCTTTATGGTCTAACAAAATCCGGTTTCGCTAAGTAAAGCTTCGAAAAACTGCCTTGTTTCCGAACAAGGCCGACTACGCAGAAAAGCTTTAGTCAGCGAAGCCGGTGTTTGTTATACCATAGAGAAGAAAATCCTTGCGCCCGGCCGAAGGCCGGCGATACAGAGAAGCTTTAGTTAGCGAAGCCAGTATTTGTTATACCATAGAAGAGAAAATCCTTATTTTCGATATGTATGTATATATTTAATATATACACCCAGAGAAAAAGCTACAAAACCATTTTTAAAAAAATTCTGCCGATATTATGTTTAATTTAACCAAATCATTGTCGCCGACAACCATATAATGGTTAAATTAGTTTCTTGAAAAATAGTTTTGTTGTTTGCAACCATAATAAAACATGGTTTTCTCTGCTATGTAAGATTATGGTAGAATTTTAAAAATGAAAAATGGCCCAAAAAAATGGGCTATTTTTCATATGAAAAATCACCCAAATTTAAAAAACGAAAAATCACCCAACAATAACGAAAAATAGCCCAAAAATTTTGGGCCATTTTTCATATGAAATCAGGCCCAATTTTACATGCAATTTTTTTGGGCGATTTTTCATTTTTTTATTTTTGGGCGATTTTTCTTTGGGCGATATTTCCTACAGCCATTTTATACATTTAAAAAGTTAAACAAGCCTGTCTCAGCAATCAATTCCGATCGCAAATTGAAATAATTTCCTATTTTAAAAATGCTTCAAAAAATTCTATCAAAACTGCTACTATGGAATTGAATGGAACGATTACGATAGGAATGTATGACAGGCATAATAATAATGTCGTTATTAGTTTTATTTTGATCAGGGCCATTCGAAGATTAAGAGTACACACAGAGAAATAAAATGTTTTCCTACAATCATAGATAACTTAACAACTATTTCTATGCATGCATATTTTTGCAAACCATGTTAAATTAGTTTTAAATAACAATAAAATTATCAGGATTGGCTCCGTCATGTCGTGATTACCGCCATATGTATGGAGTTGTAAGAAAACAACTACGAGAATCATAATGATTAGAATAAGCCAAGAAGAGCAAATGTTGCTTGGTTTTATGGTTTGAATCATCTGCAACTAAACTGATTGAGATTTATATTTACACTCTGAACCATATTTTTTCTCTAAGTGTTTAGAGCAGGATTACCGTTGGAAATTTTCGAAAAGGGTCACAAAAAGGGGATTTTCCAGAAAAAGGGGTCAAAAAAACTGTATTTCAATAAAAAAAAAAATGGTCAACATTTTTAAAAGCAGTATTTCCCATTTAAATATATGTAAAAAGACCAAGTTTTTTTATAAACAAACAAAAAATATTTATTACAGGTAGGCAGTGCTTAAAAAACTTCATTAGTTTATGGAATGCCCTTCCTGCTTTTAACAATTGACAAAAAGTTTGTTCTTCATCATTATAGCTCATTTTTTTTAATACTTTTTATGTTATATTCCGAAATTTTTTTTTTCCCTGCAAGTTTTGTGATTGTTTAAAGCTTACCGCTGTTACCAAATATTTGGGAATTTCAGCAATTTTTACTGAATTTTTTTCATTCCTGTTAGTTTTAGGGACTTTTAATCAATTTGATGGCGCTATTTTTGCAAAATTTTTCGAGTTTTGATATTTTTGCGAAGCTTTCTTACTCTTTGAGGCAATCCCCGCCGTTTTAAAAATGGCCCCATACATAAACCGATGTCACCTTTTTTACAGGGCATTCTTAATATTGTCTTTTTTGAAGGGGGCGAAAAGTTCAATGCCTTATGACATTATTAAGGGTGAATTTTTTAGCATAAAACTTGCTACTCTATAAGAGAGCAAAACATTTATAAGAAACGAATACCTAATTGCATTTTTTAAATAAAATGTCGCATTTTTTTTAAAGAAATCACCATAAGTTATTCAATAAATAAAACATAACAAATATGTATATGAGTTATTTTTGCTTTAAGGGAAATAGTACTTTAATTTGTACTTTACTATCGAAAATCTAATTTAGAAGTCGTACAAAATCTAGTTTTTAGGAATTTGCGTTCTATATTTTGGTATTAAATCTTCACTTTAAGTCCATTTCTCCATCTCCGCTTATTTCGAAAACATTTTTTAGCACTAACGTCCAGCATTGTTGACAAAAAACAAAATGTGAGTGCTATTTCCAAAAAAGGGTCAAAAAGTGTCACAAAATAGGTGAAAATTATACAAAAGTATAATTTTAAAAAAGGGTCATAAATGGTATCAAGACCGTCGAAAAAGGGTCAAATTGATACTTTAGTATCACAACGGTAACGCTGCTTTAGAGAGGAGTGGAATTTTCTAGTTGCTCGAAATTAAATCTCATTAAAATAAATTATGGGATTAACAGGAGCATACATTTTTGAGCAAAAGGAAACTGAAGATTAAAGGTTTTGATTAGAATTAATTAAAACAAGTAGCCTTTGTGTAAGCAAAATCAAATGGATATAAAAAAGTGCTCCAATTTCAAAGTGGTAAGTCTAACAACAGTCTGGGATGTAATTATAGATCAACTAAAGGTAAAAACTGAAAATGTTCTAGTTCATATTTGCTTTATTTGAAATGTTCTTTTTTTCTTAAGTTGTCCTCAAATGTTTTTCATTTTTTTTTCAACTTTGCCTATAGTTATTCTCTTAGCTATGAATTGGAATATTCATATAAAAAGTTTTCCTGCTTTAACTGACAGGAGGTTAAAAATAACAAAATTAACAGTTTGAATCAAAAAATGTTTTTATAAACTTTTCAAACAAAAACCTTACTCATACTATGAAATAATAACAAGTGTGTGAATACGTATACACTTAAGTGGATACTTAATGTAATTAATGAATAGTCATATAGTCCAAACATGATTGGCAAAGTTCTTTTATTAAAACTTTTATATTTTGTCCCTGAAAAAAAAATACACTACATTTTTGTGTACTTTATTGAAAACAACTTTGTAACAAAACATATCAGAGTTTTTTATTCGGCGTTGCCAAATCATTTACAGCCTTCACCAAAACTTACTAGTATGATAAAAGCACAGGTTTCAAGAGCTTTACACTTTTCGTAATTTTATTGGTGCAAGGCTTTAATTGATTGAAAAGTTAAATTTTTACTTCACTTTGCTTTCGAATAAATAACGTACCCAAATAAGGAGCTTGGTGCGATATTGCGACAATTTTTGGGTTTGAAATTATATCTTGGTGTACACTTTAACAAGCGGCCATGTTCTGGAAAGTTCATAAAGATATTCCCTTTTATATAACTCATACTTTACGGAACAGAGTACACAGAGGAGGACGGTTTACCTTTACCAGAACTTCTTTTGAAATCAGGAATAGCTACGTTCATTTAAAAAAAATTTAATTGAAAATCTTCATCTTCTTTAATTTCGCGTGATTTCGATTTCCAGAACATGGCTGTATGTCTTTTTAGGCAACAGTGTATAGTGATTACGCCAACGATATACACAACAAATTCAAGCTTATGTGATAGACTAGAGCGCTGCAAACTACATTTTGTAGTTAATAACAGATCTAACTAACAACTGCAATGCACTTTAGTTGTAACTGGTGACCGCCAACTACCAATTACAGGTTGTTTGTAATTGATGATCTTCAATTACCGATTTCATATTATTTATAAGTACAGTAGTTTTGACTTAACTGCCTTATGTTTAAGTGCACTTTTGACTTAACGGAACAAATTAAAATTTGTTGTCATTATTGTCATTTAATGGTGTTTTCTTTTCTAAAAAATAATGATTCATTATAGTTGTGTAATATATTTATTAGGTTACACGAACCCTTACAAAGTGGTACATTTTTCTAAATTACAATGGAACAAAATAATAGCTACGTTTTACACTCAACACTAATGTGTATTTAGCGTGTTAAATGTTGAATGCAAAGTTTGTACTTAAAGCTATATTCACCACGCTTGTATCAATTTTCAACATCAAATTTTCTTACAATTCCAATAAGCGTTAACAGCACTGATTTTCAATAATAAATGTCAGCTGTTGTTAAAAATTTTGCGAAAAAAAATATAATAAAAGTAAAACAAACGAAAAACAAAAAGTTTTTATATGTTTTCCTTTATTTTTGGCCACTTACTTTTATTTATATTTGTATATTTGCTTATATATACTTAGCTGGTGAGGCCTAACTCCATTTGTGAAAATAAAAATGCAAAACTTTTTTATTTCATTTTTCCCGACGTTTCGTGAATTTTATGTTCACTTCTTCAGGGGATTCGTATTAAAAAAACAATTTTGTATTACATTAATAAATTTTTAAATAATGAAAGCCACAGCTAGTGTCGTCATCTACTGATCCATCACAATAGAACTAAAAATCACAATATGGGTGTGTGTAAAACGGTAGCAAAGTTCTATGGTGAAATTAAATTTGTTTGTGGTAGAAATTATTCATATTTGGGCTGTGTGAAATTGTAACATTTTTGACAACGTAAAATTTTGACATAAAGAAAAAAACGAGTACTAGTAGTTTTGTGAAAATGAATAAATTAATCAAACGTTTACCAATTATCATTTCAATTCTGTTGAAAATGAGATCGTCCCAACTATTTGATGATCTCGTTCTGATATAAAAACTATTTTTAAATACTTACATCTTGTACAATTCTTTTTAATTTTTTTGCCACTGGTCCTGCTTCCATATTATTTTTTATTTTGTTTAAACAAATTTGATGAAAGAAAATAATTTATTTATACTAGCCCCCAGGGCTAGTGAAATTTTATTCACCGCAATAGTGTAAAAATTTTACTTCCATGAGTACTTTGCTACCGTTTCACACACACCCTATAACGCAAATTGTCCGCAAACACAAGAAAAAAATACTTGCTTGCATAAAAAAGTACTTTACGCAGATGCAAAAAAGGGTATTATCTCACACTCAGTTATAACTGCGGGCAGCGTTACCGTTGGTGACACTAAAGTGGCAATTTGCCACTTTTTCGGCTGCTTGGATACTATTTGGCCACTTTTACAAAATGCACCCAAATGTGGTACTTTTTGTGATTCTTGCCACTTTTGTGATACTTTTTACGTTAGGAAAAGATAATTTTTTTCTTTCTGTTTTCTTATTACTCCCAGCTTTAAAATATGCTAAGAAATTAGCGTCCTTGGTGGGTTCAAGTCTTTCCCAACTGCCAAAAAATCCTTTAGAAAAGAAACTTTTATATGAATTTTTTTTCTTGTCATGCGTGGTTCGCTGAAAATCGGTTGAATAAACTTTCTATTAACCTGTTTTATTTATTATGAATAAGGGGGTAAAGATATCTCGCACATATATGTATATTGGTCGTGAAGCAGAAACCGAACTGTACTGAAAACTTTTCTAAAATTTGTGTAATTGACATTAAAAGTAAAATCTAAGTTTTTACCAAAAATTTTATAAAGAATTGATAACAAGAATTGATATAAAAAACAAAAAGCTCAATATATTGAAGTACTTAGACCCATTATTTATAGTGTCTAATGAAGATGTAAACTATTTCGAATTAGTTTCAGAGTTTAAAGATATAATAACTGACCCAGATGCATTTATACATGAATTTAAACTTCAAGAGAGTAAAGTAAATGACACGAATTATGAACACATATTTAAAATTTCGAATGCTGAAGAATTTTGGCGTGAAATTGGAACATTTAAAAAAAGATTTGATGAGTATACCTGTATATATATTCACACTTGTACAAATTGAGCTCTCATATTTTTACATTGTCACACAATAGATCTTCTGCTGAGCGTGTTTTTACTAAGTAAGCTTTAATCAAAAATAAAGTAACAAATAGGTTAAAAGTAAATACTTGCGAATCCATGCTTTTATCTTTAAATTTGTTAGATACTAGCTTTGAAGATTGGGTGAAGTGAAGACATTTTACGGAAGTATAGAAGTCGTTTTAAGAACAATTAATTGTAAAAAAATTTTTATGAAACTGACCATTAATAAATAACACAGGACGACATTGAAAAAGTTTGTTTAACCATTCCAACTGATGCTTATATTTTTCGGAATGCTCCCATCACGTCACATTTATCAGATACACCAATTATTGTAACTTCGGAAGATGTTTTGTATCAAAATTAATAACAAAATCCAGTTTAATTCTTTTGGCCTATAAGCCTGATTACAAAAATTTGAAGCAATAATAGACGAAATTAATTAATTAAAACGCAAGCACTTAAATTCAACAGCATGATTGCATTTATTTGTATTAAAGTGCGGAACTGATTAAATAGAAAGTATTTGAAAACGTGATATATTCGTTTTTTTTTTGTCATAGGATTTCTTGTTATTATCCGATTATAGCTTAGAACATTTTTTTGTTTTTGTTTTCAATACAAATATACGAAAGAAATGTTCTTGTCGACAAAACATTAAAGTAAATTTTTTATAAAAATTACTTCTCGAGAGACCTTCTGATTAATGAAACCTCAAAAAATGGTGCCACTTTTTTTGTAGATATCCCCTTTTTTTGGTACTTTTTTAAAATATCCGACGGTAACACTGACTGCGGGTAAGAAATGGATCAAATTTACCATTTATTGTTGCAACATGTTTAGAAAGGAAAAGGACAACTTCTCACATTTTTGCATATATTTTTAGAATGGAACAAAAACCCGCACGAATGGTAGCATATATGGAACATTATTGTCAGAAAAGAAAACACCATAAGATAAATGCACAAAATTTTTGGCATTTTAAAATTGTTTTCATACTAAAAGTTTAAAGTTAGCTGCACTTTGACTTAACTGCCCAAAATACTCATTCTCTGTGATTATTCTTCAAAATCGTTGTTTACGTGCATTTTATATACCTGCATATTTATTATATTTTGTTGAGCAGCTTTAAAATTTTTTCATATAAAACATCAATTAATTTTCATATAAATATCCAATTTTTATAAGGTATCAGTTAATTAATAAAAAGTTTTTTATTCGTTTTTGAAACACTTTACTTTAGCTGTATTTTTATGCAGGTAACCAAAATTGTGTTCCTGCACATTAAGACAGGTAGATTTATTTAAGATAAGAGCACTTTTGATTTATCCGCACACAAAATCCGGCAGTTAAGTCAAAATAACTGTATATGGTTACTGTAGATTTCAAATCACATGTAATGAGTTAAATGTAAATAAAATTAAAATTGATGAAAATTATGAAATGATTTCATTAAAGTTGTTATGGCCAACAATGTAATTATTACAAACAACAAAATATATACAAAACAAACAATATCAATTAAATATCTTATTACTTTATTATATGCAAATATGTGTTTTTTTAGAAGAACTTTTCATGCAAAGCTATTTAGTTGTTAATTGAAATTACTTATTTTACTGAAAAAAAGGTGTTGATTTGTTTGTGCATATTTTAGCATATTTTATAGTTAACTAGCTTGACCCGGTGCGCTTTGCTACCCCCATTGAAATAAAATTAGTAAATTTTTTTAAAACATATCTCGTGTATTGGTAACAAAGCAAATTTAAATGCTTTTACTGTAACCGTTTTACAGATATGGGCCAATCCCAGAAACACTCCACCAACCAAACATTTGTCAAATATGATTTCAGAATTCTCATATATTCATCTTTCTTTTTGAAATTAGATTTTGTATACCTTATGATGCAAAATTCTTCACACTTCAACCTTTGAAGTAACTTTCACAAATACTTGCTAAAAAATTATGATATATGCCATTCGTAAGTACATATTAATGTCACTAAATACTATATATGTATAAGTTGAAGCTATCTCTTTTGAAAGACCAAAAATTGTTTATATATCAATCAGAAAACACGTGCGAATGTAGCGTTCGTCGCAGGATTTGCCAATATATAGAAATTTCAAGGTTCTTAGTATGCGAGAGAAGTGGCACGCCTACTTTTTCCATTGAAAATTAAAAAAAATAAAAACTGACTTGCGCAACTAAATTGCCGAGTCTAAAATGGGTCTTATACCTTAAAGGAAATTACTTTACAATTCGGGATTTTAAATGTGGGCTTTTAAATTTTCGGCATATGACCCCAGCCCAAATAAGTATGTTTGTTTAATTGGGAGATCGATCGAATAGTATTTGACCGGTTTTAAACCGGTTATTTTAGTTTTGCCCAAGTTGAATATTTTAAAATATCCGTTTTTCGAATATCGAATAAACCGGCTATTTTGGTAAAATGAACCGGTTATTTTAGTAATGTGCAATTTATATACGTTTGCCTTACTTTTGTTTAAATTTACCCGTAATTTAAGTATTTTCTAATTGAATATTGGGCAAACTTGAACTTTTTATAAATAATGTCAAAACAAAAGTAAAAAAAAAAAAAACATTATGAGCAATGTAAATACAAATCGCTTATATAAGCGTGTGTTCTTGTAACAAAAACCAAAAACATTTAAAAATATAACAAAAAAAAGTTCAGCTTAAAAAGTAATTAGCAATTTGTAAGTATTCTAAATATTTTATACATATATTTTTATAAAGATGTCATCTCTAGTTATATTTCGAACTGATTTTAAAGACAAAGGTGGGCCAATGATAAGTTGCAAAGGTTCTTAAACGTCACGACTTATTAATCGCCTTTAAGTAGTTTTTAAGAGACTGCAAATAATACTTTACTAAAATATGCTAAATATGAAAAACTCTTAACGATGAGAAAAAATTCTTCAGTTTTATTTATTAAATTAACAAGAACTTAAAGCAAAATTAAAGGAATCAAACATTCTCATGGAAGGGTTTAAATTGTGATCGACGAATTGACAGATATTTCATACAAAAAGCATATTCATATTACTATTCGCTTCTATAATGCTGAAACGAAATAATTTGAAATATATATTCCTGGATAAGAGGTTTTGTTTGCAACTTTTCAAAAATATGGCTGAAGTCTACTGATTCATATAGACTTATTTAACCAACAGCAAATTGAAACTCATTTAAAATAAATTTCGGGGAATATCTCAAATAAAAAATATATAAAATTCCCATAATTTTTTTTTAAGTCCAAAGTTTTTCAAAATTCTAAAGCTATGTTCACACCTATTAAATATTTGACGTCCTACACGTAACCACTAGTTTTCTTAAAGAATTGTTTGCTTTTGCAAAACGTTTGACTAGAGCAAACATTATTTAACAGTTTCTAAATTGCATTATACAATTATCATCTAAGGCATAAAGTTAAGTAAATATACACAGAAAAAATTCTCCAAAATTTTTCACCAATTAAAGCATTAATCAAAAATAAAATCAGTTTTAATTAAACATTTAATCAAGTGAATTAAACGTTTAATCAAGTTAATTAAACGTTTAATCAAGTTAATTAAACGTTTAATTAATACTCTTAACTGGTTTAATTGGTACTATTAATTTGTTTACTGGTGCAAATTTAATTAATTTTTTAATTAATATCACAAATTTTTTAATTGAAATCAATTTTTATCTTTTTCTGTGTATAAATGGAAATTGTACAAAATAAACCTTAAGTTTGATTAATTTACTGGCCACGCTTTTTTGGATTTTATCGTCAAATATTTGTTAGGTCTGTACATTAGAGTGGGTCAATTTTTTTGCCCACCAAGCGTATAGCAAAATCGTAATCTACGGAAAATTCTAAGAACTTTTCCTAAAGAAACCATGGTTCTAAAATTAAAATCGAGCTTCCGGTTTTTGACTTGAAAATTTGGTGCTCAGGAAATCTGAAAAAATAATACTTTTTTGGAAATATTTATTGAAATTGGTGAATAGTTGGCCTGTATCGCTGAAAGAGGGCATGTTTAAAAGAAAATTCTCTCAGCTTTCTATATCTGTGCTCATTTTTAGAAAAATCTGTACATCAATTATTGGTTAAGAGGTTTTTGTCAAAATAATAATAGTCAAGCTGATAAGAAACCTTAAACTGTTACAATTTTGATACACAAAAGTTAAATAAAATAACTTAACTAAATTTTAATTCAAAGTTGATTAAAATAAAATAATTCTGCGGCATTTTGACAAAACATCTTAAGTGGAGATAAGAGAGCAAAAAAGATATAAAAAAAAATCGGTGAAAAAAGTATTTTTGTTAAAAAATGAAATAAACCGAAATTAAAGAAAAAATTTTTTCATAATACAAAATTTTAAAAACGTAAGCAAAAATGTGTTTTAATGAAAACTCGTACAATTAACACTATTTTGTTCAACTTTTTAATTTTGACTTAAGATGTTTTGTCAAAATGCCATAGAATTGATTAATCACAACTTAATTAAACGAAAATTTCTTTAAATAAAATTTAAGCAAAAACTGAAGATAAAAAAATTAAAAAATAAATTATTTTTATTATTATTCTATTTTTTTTTAAACGCAATTTTTTGGAAAATTCACAACTTAAAAAAAGGAACCAATTAAAATAAAAATAAAAATAGAAACTGGGAATTATTTCCTTCCGAAGGTAACTTTATATTATATTCAACATTTTTAATTTTTCGAATTTATTCTATGAGCTAAATTTCAGTTATGTATTTTATAAAGCTTTTTTGTAATAGTTCTATTCCTACAATTTTTCAGAAATGACTTTATACACTACCAGACTATTATATTGTATTTTCTTTTTACATTTTACCTTAGCCTTCCGTTGGAAAGCAATGAGGTATATTGAATGTACAGAAATTTAGCTCATAGAATAAATTCGAAAAATTAAAAATGTTGAATATAATAAAAATAAAAATTAAAAAAAAAATACTGGCCAAGCCGGGGTATTTAAATTTAGTTCCGGCCTATAGCTGCAATTTACATACAATATCTTTTTTGCTATCCATTCGACTTTTAATAGTAACTGCCAAAATATCATCTCGATTACATTCTATGGCACGTGGGAAACATTGGTAAGCAATTGTACAAATCGCTCAGTTCCCTGAATGTGTGCCGGTAACCCTAGATCAGTAAACGGTAGATGCTTGTAGTAAATGGCGGCTCAGACAAATTGCTATCGTCCATTTCCAATTTAAAAAATTGTATTAGCTAAAAAAACATAAATTTCTGAAATAAAATTGGACACTTTCAGAAGCTACATTTGGAAATTTTTTAAGTTAAATTGGAAATTTCTGAATAATAGTTAGAAAATTCTGAAATACAATTGGAAATGGTGTAATAAGAAACATAGGCCCTAATAATATAATTCGCAACGTTACGCCAAAGAATTACATTGAATGCAAAAACAAATTCATAAATATTTTGTAATTTTGATGTTGTTTTCTACAGAAAGTTACAGAAAATTACAAAATATTTATGAATTTGTTTTGCTTTCAATGTAATTCTTTGGCGTTGCGTTTTACATAATAAGGGCCATAATTTAAAAACAAAAAATAAATAGGCAATGAGAAACTGAAAAGTTTGTAACTCTATCGTTCACACAATTACCATTGCGCTTACGGAAGACATGCATTTTATATGGCGAGTTCCCACTTTAAAGCAATACATTTTTGACACATAAAGCATATAAAAATTGTTAGATGTAACGATCACAGTTATTTTTTAGTATTCTCCCTTACAAACCTGCTTCGTAGTAAGGGAATGCCGAATGTTATTTTTTTAAGTTGTTGAGAGTTCTTTCACTTACATACGTTACTGCATTTCTGTATGTCTTATTTCGTAGCACATAACATTGCGCTTATTTTTTTAAATGCATCTCCCATTAGTGCTTCGCAAAATGAGAAAAATTTTTATTGGGTAATTTTATTTTATTTTTTTCATTTAGTTTCTTTTTTAAAAAGGTAGTAAATTTAAAATAGAAAATTGGGTTAAAAAAAATAATATACATTTTTTTTATTTTACCAGCTTGACTATAAACATTTTGACAAAAATCTCCTAACCAATTATTTATGTACAGAATTTTCTAAAAATGAGCACAGATATATAAAGCTGAGAAAATTTCCTTTTTAACAAGCGACACAGGCCAACTATTCACGTATTGCAATAAATATTTCCAAAGAAGTATTATTTTTTTAGATTTTCTGAGCACCAAACTTTCAAGTCAAAAACCGGAAGCTCGATTTTGATTTTAGAACCATGGTTTCTTTAGGAAAAGTTCTTAGAATTTTCCGTAGATTACGATTTTGCTATACGCTTTGTCACTTTTTTTGAGCCCGAACAAATTGACCCACTCTACTGTACATACCTTAAGTCATATCTATGTATTTTGTTGGTTCCTAACCTTCGTGAATTGTTTTGTTTTGATTCTAATTAACTTTTTATTACAAAATCTTATTTGCTTTTTGTATTTTTATGTATTCTAATTAAAACCGGTTAACCGGTTATTTTTAAAGTGCTTAACGGAAAACCGCTTTTTTTAATAGTTTTCGTCCGTTTTCACCATTTTGGATTAAAATTTAAATTTTTATTTGTTGGACCACCTTTTATTTTCGTTAAACGATTTTTTGCATAAGAGATTTTTCAACTTTGCTTTGGACAATTTTGCTTAGGGTTATTCCACTGGCAGGAATGCCAAGAAACTTATATGATGAAATTATTTTATTATTCTTAAATAATAAAAATATTATTGGAAAATCTACTAAATGGAAAATATGTCTTTTAATATATAAGGGATTTTCATGTCAAGTGACACAACTTTTGAAATCGATGTCTTCCGATTTGGATATAATTTGCTTCAAGGTTAGTCCTATTGGATCCTAGTCGGAAGACATCTATTTCAAAAATTGGGTGACTTGACATGAAATCCCCCATATATAATACACTTAATGGAGTTAATGTTCAATATTGTACAAATAACATACGAACAGACAAATTGTAATAGTTTTACTATACCCTGTTCATCGGAGTTGAGTTAAACCGTTTTTGCAACCCTTAAGAATAAGTCATTTATTAAAAGCTCCATCAAAATCAAAACATTCGCATTTATGTCATCCACAATCCAATGAATGACATCTTTAAAGGTACAAAAATGCATTCAATGTAGTCATTAATCTTTCTGGTAAATGGTTCTACATTTGAAAGGTCTATTTTTATATTCATGTTTTACTATTTTGGGTTGATTTAATGTCTAATGATTAATATTAAAAACCATTTCTCCAATTACCTTAAAACATAAGGAAGGATAAGAGAAAACTGTCGCTACACAAAGTTTATAAAAGTAGGTTTAAATTTCTTTTAAAATTATTAGCTATTGTATTTCAAATCATTAATCATTCTGTCGGCTGGTTCTTCATTTGCAAAGTCTACTTTTATTATATTCACATTTTTTTGTTAATGTTAATTTAGAGTTATTTATTTGAGTTTGATTGAATACTAAATGAATATTATCAATAGCAATTCCTCCAATTACCTTAAAAATATATAGAAAGGAAAAGAGCAAACTATCGTTATAATTCATAGAATTTCCTTTAACATTTTAGTTATTTTATTTCAAAATAAAACCAAAACTTAATCTTTTAATAGCATTTAATAATTTTGCCATTTGATCTATAATTAATAATAATAAAGAAAAATTATGTCGAAAAGAAACGAAACATAAAATACAACAACTATAATAATACACAAGTTCTTAATGGCCATTAAGGAAAACATGTTGTAGAGCAATGTACAGTAAACTCCCCTTAATAAAAAAGTCTTATTTATGTATGAATAAATTAAGTATTCTTTGAAAAATAAATATTACTTTAAGCTTAAATGAAGAAATTCGAGCCTTTGGTAAATTTTACTAGAAGTTCTTATTTAAATTAGTTTTAACTTTCTTCACAAGTGCTCACACCAAAAATATTATTTGCTTCTTTCCATGGAAGTAAGTTGTTAAAATAAATAAATACGATTTAATAATTTAATATTTTAATTTAATAAATTAATTGGGACAATTGTGTAATTTTTGTGTGCATTATTTATTTATGTATACGATAAAACCTTTATGTAGATTTTAAATTTAAAAAATATAAAATAATAGTTAGACGAAAGTTAAAACAATAAGCATTAAGGCAATTCACAAAGTATTCTATTGTGTCATATTGTTTATATTTGCTAAAATTTTATGACTGTCATAAATATTTTTTATATGACAATAAAAACTTGTTACCAAATAACCAAAATTTTGGCTTTATTAGCTCACAAATTTCATGGCATTTAATGTTTAAAAATAAGTTCTGCGCCTTATGAACGCCATCCAGTCGGTCCAATTTTCGACAAAAGTTCGTCGAATGTTGGCTTCCAGTGGTCAATAGTTGCTGGTTTAGCAGACTAGAGATTTGACGTATCTCCACAAAAAAGGAGGCCAATGGGGTAAAATCACAAGAAGGAGGTGCCCAATTCACAGGTTTATTTCTTGAAATAATTTTGTATCTAAACCTTTGGCTTAACAAAGTGATGGCTTCACGCGCTGTACGGCGTGTTGCAGCGCCTTATTGGAACCATTTCTTATACAAATGATTTGCAATAACCTGACGAATAAAAAAAATTAACAAACCATTTGACGCTATCATTCGCATTTTACGGTAATACTGCCACCGATATCGGATTAATGGAAAAATGGGCCGAAGACGCCTTCGACATATAATCCACACAAAACAAAGGTTTTAGCGGAATGTAATAGTGTCTCCCTCCAAAAACAACAATTTTGCTTGTTTTCATACCCGTTAAGACAGTAATAAACCTCATGGCTAAAGATAACAAATCTAGTTCAGCTTTCAGTTAATTCGCAGCCCATTGACAGAAAACACTACGCAGTTGATGGTCCGCTGGCTTTAATTCTTGCATTAGTTGGATCTTATATGAATGTACGCCAAGATATTTTCTCAATATTTTCCCAGTAGTGTACGGATAGAGACTAAGTTGCTGAGAACGGCATGAGAGCGATACATTCGAGTCCTCTGTCACACTCACATCAACAGCGGCGATTTGGATGAATATTATCCAAAACAGCAAATGTATAAATCCCAATCTATCGTTTAGCCCCATAATATTTACACTTACAAATAAAAATATATGCTACTTTTAAATTTTCCTTTACTAAGCATTTTCCATATGTTACACAAAATTTTGGTCTTAGAAATTTGGTAGTGAAATTTGTTGCAGAAAATATTCGTAGAACATTTTAATTTGTTGCAGAAAATATTCGTAGAACATTTTAAACCTCTAAAGTGCCGTGTGTAGAAGTTGGAAAAAAGTTCAAAATGTCCCCTTAAAATGAGAGTAGAGAAAGACAAAAACATGAAAAAACAGAAAAATTGACTTTGGACTGACTTTAAGAGTGAGTGTTAAACGGCACACCCCTCTGAAGAGATTGTCTGGTTACAATCGAATCATTAGGGCAACCTGTCCGTGCAACTTAAGCCAGATTAAAATTTTGATTAAAACGATAAACAGTTAAATAAATTAACCATAGAACAATACTACTGCAGACAACTGAAATCATATGTTTAGCTCAGAAGTACATTTATCGCAAATTGTTAGGTTTGATATTATATCACATTTATATTTTAAATACAAAATTCTGTTCTTAGCACTTCAATGTAACTTAATTCACCAAGCTGGTACATTTAAATTCAACCAAGCAAGGTGGCCTCAAGTTCACAACAATACAAGAACAACAGCCAAAGGATTAATAGACAGCTACGTTTTTAAACAACCTTGTAAATAAATACACTTTTTATGATATATTTTTTTGTATTTAGTAGTGCAACCATACTTATTTCTTAATTAAATAAGACTTTTTCAAATACAACTGAACAAATCAGTCTGAATTTAAAAACGATTTAAGTTTATATTAAAATTTACTAAATATAGATTTAAATACTATCCTGAAAATCTCTTATGTTTTTCTGATTACTCAACACATTATTTTGTAGGCGAAGTTTTTACTGGGATATTTTTTGCCTTTTCAAAAAATTCAAAAATGTCAAGGGCCGAAATTTCAAAAACCCGGGATAACTTTTCAAAACCCTTTGGCAGATTTGCTCTACCAAGAGTCTAGCTTCATTTCGCATTGCGAGGCGGCGATGACCCGAGTATTGTTGCACTTTAAATTTCTTAAAATTTTCATATTAGTTCAAAATCAGTGTTGCAAAAGAGAATATGCAAAATACCGTTGCACTTTAATGAAATCAAACGGAAACTCTGTCAATGTTGTTGTTGGAAACAGCTACAATATTTTGCATTTGCACTTTTGCAAGACTCAATTCTGAACTCCTAGGATTGGTTTTTTTATAATGCGAAAACTTAATCACACCTATCGTGATTAACAATCCGAATTTTTGTTCCCAAGAAATTTTCATTCTCCTCGAAAGGAAAAAAGCAATCGTTAATCTCATGTGAAAAATTTTCCAGTGAATGTAAAAAAAGAAGATTAAAACACATTAAAAATCAATAAAATTTTTGTTCAAAAATAAACACGTTTATTTTAATGAAAAGTTAGTTTTATGCACTTTTTTAATTTTATGTAGTAAAATATTTTCCAAAATCTGTCACCAAGTCTATCGGAAGCTTCACAAATCCGAAGGCAACCGACCTGTTGTTTTGCATTTTGTTGGCCAATATATCGGTTTGTGCCTTATTAACGGATCTAGCCCTTAATATTCGATTTATAGTAGGGACAACTTACATACACGTTCTGTCCCCTAGCAAAAATAAAGTAAGACAATCTAAGGGAAACCTGAACAAATTACGAGCGAAAAAACTTTTCACGATAGGGGGAATTTTTTCCGGTGAACGTTTTTTTTTCACGTTATTATTCTCCTTTGAATTACCTTTTTTATGGGAGTTTTTCATGATCGCAAATATGTTAAAAGGGGAAAAATTACGAGGGAAAAATTATTCACAATAGGGGTGATTGTTATAAAAAATATAGGAATATAAAAATAACAATGTGAAAATAATGAGGAACCCTAGTGGCAACTAATTGCTATATTTTTTTGTTTTTTTTTTTTGTTATTCTTCTAAGAAATTTAAAATAATATAGAAAACATGTTTTATTTGCTTTTTTATTACATTTATTGCTGAATAAATCATACAGGTCAAAGTAGCAAAAAGATTATAAATTAACAAGAAATATATGTAATTAAAAATCAAAGCATATATTTATGTACATGTGTATATGTATTTGAATGTAAAAAAAATCGCAAAATAATTTTTTTTTAATCAAAGCATAAAGTTCATCATGACTAGGGAATGTAATTTTCGGCAAATATTATAGGAATATATGCGCATTAAACATGCCCAATTAATTCAAAATGTGTTTTAAAAATAATGAAATATTAATTTGTTATTAACAGAAAAACTGATAAAACAAATTCATCGTGTGTACTGGCACTGTTTTTAAATTTTGAGATACATTTAAAAAAAATGAAGGTTACTTTTACTTACAGACAGTATGTTATTAAATATTAAACTTAATTTGTTATTGGCTGTATTTAAATTGAAAACAGCATTTAGCAGCGAACTGTTATTTTCATAACAAGATTTTTATTTTATTACATCAACAAAAAAAAAAACACACACACACATTTGGATCGAAAAGGTGTTTCGCTAACAATTTTTTCTCAGTGCTTCAAAAATGCAACCTCTTCTCGAGGAATTTCATGACATGCATTCACTCTGTCTAGATTCTAGAACCAATTGATGCTTTGGTGTTTGATACTAAAAAATTAAGACACCAATTTAAAAATATTTGTAAAACACAAAAACATCTTGCAAAATCATTAAAAATAATACAACCAGGGCTGCCAGGTAAATTTGTGAGGAAATCGTCGATTTCCTGAGAAAAAATAAAAAAATCGTCTTTCTCGTTTCGAAAAATCGTCAAAAAAAAATAGGACAACTTAAAATTTTGTTATGAATACGATTTCCGTATAACGTGCTAAATTCCCCGTTTTTCATATTTGATAAATACACTGAAATTTATTGTTGCTTAGACCAGCTCATCCGGAAACCTTTTCCAAAGATTTTAGAAAAACCAAAAATATTAAACAAATAAAACCCTAAAGCGAATAAGAATTATAAACATTCTAAGTCTTACTTGTAACAATATCAAAGCTTAAACAAAACACCAACAATAAACAGTCAGTTAATCTTTTCTTACATCCCCCTACAATTGTAGTATTTTTGTAGTATTTTTGTATTCAAACAAAAATTACTTCATTCCCAGCTAGCATCTTCAATCGTGTAAGAGACACTAGGAGTCTCATGAAGACCGTCTTTGATCGTCGATGACCGCATTTTTTAATCGTAGAAGATGCCTCACACGGAAAAACTGCAACTCGTCTTCAATCGTTGTGGTAATTGTTTAAGACTTGGGTAAAAGTTATTCATGTCAAGAATCGTTTGAAAGTCATGTAGATATTATCTTACAACTCGTGAAATGTTTGCCGAATAATTGTTGAAAATATGATTTATACAGAGATTCGTAAAATATTCATTCGATGATGGTTTGACGAAAGATAAACAAAGTGTAACATTGTTGTGGTTGTTCTCTGAAAATAATCATTTAAATATTATCTTAAGACTTGCATATTAAAGCCGTACATAAACAAAAGCGACACGCGTTTGCAATTGGAAAAGCCGATTTTGACAGCTCGTTAATAGTGAAGTTGGCTTCTATTGTTAATTAATAATGTCAATTTAGCTATTTTTTGACAATCCAGCCTTTTTATCGCTATTTTTTTTTTTTTTTATTTATTATTTCTGGATTTTATGCAACAAGATGCACGTACAACGCTGGTTTAACAGAAATTTTTATTTAAAAAAAGTTATTAATTGTCCCTTTTCTTTATGTATTTAAATACGTACATAATTTATTTAATATTTGTTTGAGTACCACAATCTGTTCACTTTTGATAAAAATAAAATTCAATGAAACAAAAAAAAAAAAAAAAAAATATTAAGTAAAAATTTTCATAATATACGAATTTATATTCTAGGACTGCACAATTCCATTTAAACATACTATTAAATCATTTAAAAATTATCCAAATCTATACGGTACTGACGCAGTCAGAAACAAATATTGAAGAGAATTATAAACAACGAATTAACATAATGCCGGAGGCCCACTCCAAGTATTTCGCCTTTACGGATTGCATGATTTTTATACCTCACTTGCGTTCTACGTTTCAAGTTACATGCAACGCTTTTTATGCGGCATCACAACTGTTCAAACGCTGCTTGTGACGCTTACAAAAGTGGAAAGTAAACCTACTTTTCGCATCCAACGCCCCACTATAACTACAATAATACACAAGCATCAATGTTTCGTTATAATGTGCTAAATTCCCATTACATACTATTGACAAACTAAAGTTTATTGTTGGTGGAATAAGCTATTTCTATTAGCATTTCACTGGTTGCTTAGGCCAGATCGTCAGGAAACTTCATCCAAAAATTTTAGAAAAACTAAAGATATTGTACAAATAAAACTGTTAAGCGAATAAGAATTATAAGCCCCAGTTTTACTTGTGACAATATCAAAGCTTAAACAAAAACAACAACAATAAACAGTGAGCATATTTAATTAAATTATTAAAATTTACTGCCTATCCCACAATATCGACACGAACATTCCTTTCGTTTATGTATTTATATTGAAAACAATAATAAAACATGAGCATTTGTTTTTGTTTGCAATATAAATATACGAAAGAAATGTTCTTGTCGACATTGTGGGCCAAGCAGTTATTGCCTTTTCTATATTAAAGCCCACAACAATTTTTAACTTACAAGTTTTCTTAGCAAACAATATGGCGCTAAATGTGTCAAAAGCTTTTGTTTACAATTGTTTGCAACTCAGCAAATACCCAACAAACACGAAGTAAAACTTTTGATATGAAAAGGCTTTATCATTTGACATCCAAGACAATTCTCGAACTTTTTCAATTTTTTGATTTGAATATAAGCATTTGACATATCAAAAATAAGCTTGGCAACACTGAAGCCGAAAATATATGTGTTAACATTAAAAAATTGCGATTTAGGGTAAATGTGTTCTACAATTAAAGAAAAATTACGTGAAATGAATTCTCCTTTGGAAAACCTTAATTGCTTGTGAAAATACCCTGTAGTAAATAAAATAGTCAGTTGCAAAAAACACTAACTATAAATTAACTATTTTTTAAATGACTACAAATTGGTTTAAATCTCATGCAGATATCAACCAAACATTTTGCATGGAGGCACACGTAAAACACAAACAAAAGAAAATAAGTAAAACAAGCATGCCATGAAGTCAAATGAAAAAATATATACAAACATATTTAAATAATAATAATTATTGAAAATAATTAAAAATGAACGCAATACAAATCTGTTTATGAACAAGAAATTATGTAGCGTATTTATTTCAGAACTATTATTCATCATCATTTAATGCAATTTCATGCAAAATTTTGTTAAATAATTATTTCTATATAAAAATATATACAGATATACATACATACAAATGTACATATGTACATATATTTTTTTGACAAAAATTATTTTTAATTTAAATAATTTATTATAAACTCACTATACTATTAATTAACTACAAATAGGTTGAATAATAAGTAGTTAGTGGTCAGTTTAAAATTCATGCAAAGATGGCCAATTGACTATTGCCTATGACATGCCCATGTTAAAATAATGAGTCGTCGACAAGGAAAAAAGTCACTTAGGGCCATTATTACAACTTGAAGTTAGCTAAAGTTAAGATTAAATTGACAGATAATAATGGGTTATCTGTCAAAAAGCGTCTATTAACTGTCGGATAACAGCTAACGCCAAATTATAATAATGGCCCTTAATCAACTAGTTGTGTTTAAAAAAAACCAGTTTGAAGTTACTTAAAAATGGGTTTGACTTCCTACAGGGTATATAAATTATTAGTGAGTAAAAAAGAAAAAATAAGTTTGTTGTACGATCGCGGTGCTACGCCATGAAATTCCTCAAGGCAAAAGGGAGCCAAGTATTTCGACTTTCTTAGAATTTGAGGACGGAAAGAACACTTTTTCATTTTTAAGCTGTCGAATGTAGCCGACTGTTTAGCTGACAGTTTATTAAAATAAATAATGAATTTTAAATTAAAATAAAATTATTTTCATTTATGTTCCACATTGTATTAAACACCACATTTGAAAAATATTTGAGAATAACGTTTGAAGACATGTTGAAAGTAAATGCATTTCTCAATTCAAAATAATTTCCTTTTTTGTTGAGAATGCTATGATTTTCAAATCGTTATCAAACATCTGTCGTTTGAGAATCATCAAATCAAATCATTTTCAATTTTAAATCAAACAGAGAGTTGACTACAGTTAAATTACCCAAATTGCTAATTCAAACATTTTGTTGTGATGTTGTGCTAATGTGTCAGATTTGCATCGTTTGCACACTTTGCACTACCCAGCGTGAAAATCCTTATAATATGCCAAAAAAGAAATACACTAACGATAAAATATGCAAAAATATGAACAAACAAATCGAAGCCATTTTTCGGCAAAAAGGGTAATTCAGCTAAACAAACAATTCTATTAAAAAATAAGTTAGAGGGCTATATTCGGCTGTGCCGAATCTTTGATACCCTCCACCGACAGTTCAAATGTTTAAGGAGTAATATCTGTATGATGTTATTATTATCTTAAACTGTGACGATTTGTTATTAATTATGGTTTTAGGCGACTAAACTGTTTTCCGGTAGCAGGGTTTATATGGGGCCTAGGGTAAATTATGGACCGATCATCACGAAATTTCACAGCGTCATTTCTAGTCCTTTAAAACTGTGACGTACCAATTTCTGTTATGCTAGCATTATTAATTATGGTGTTAGGTGTACTAAAATGTTTTCCGGGAGTAGGGTTTCTATGGGCCCTAGGGTAAATTATGTACCGATCTTCACGAAATTTCCCAGTATCATTTGCAGTCGTACAAAACTGTGACGAGCCAAAATTTGTTATGATTGCATTATTTTTTACGGTTTTAGGCGTACTAAACTGTTTTCCGGGAGTAGGGTTTCTATGGGCCCTAGGGTAAATTATGTACCGATCTTCACGAAATTTCCCAGTATCATTTGTAGTCCTACAAAACTGTGACGAGCCAAAATTTGTTATGATTGCATTATTTTTTACGGTTTTAGGCGTACTAAACTGTTTTCCGGGAGTAGGGTTTCTATGGGGCCTAGGGTAAATTATGTACCGATCTTTACGAAATTTCATAGTGTCATTTGTAGTCCTATAAAACTGTGACGTACCAAATTTTGTTACGCTAGCGTTATTTTTTACGATTTTAGGCGTACTAAACGGTTTTCCGGGAATATTGTTTATATGGGGCTTAGGGTAAATTATGGCGGGATCATCACGAAATTTAACAGCGTGATTTCCAGTCAACTAAAACAAATTTTTGCAAAATCTTATCTCATTCCGTGCCTTGTTCCAGCATTTATGTTATTTTTTGTAACAAAATTATCAATTTTTTTAGGTGGTGGTTCCACATTTTGATTCATAGCTCTGGTCCTACTAAGCCGATTTTGCTGGATTTCAATCCCAAACTGCTTAGGATAACTACAAGCAATTTGGCACCAAGTCTGTTCATTTCTTTTGAGTTGTTCGAAAGTGAGCGTGTTTGCAACAGACGGACAGACGGACAGACAGACGGACATGGCTAAATCGACTTAGAATTACTCAAGGACCCAGAATATATATACTTTACGGGGTCTGAGATGAATAATAAAAAAGTTTCACACGGAATGACAAACTTAATATACCCTCTTCACAACTAATTGTGGCGGAGGGTATAATAAATACCTGTTTTATTTTTATGAATAAGGGGGTAAGCATTTAAACGGTTTAGAAAAAACATGCATTTGCACGCCCTAATCATGACCTCTACTAACATTTTAATAAATATTAATACCCATACACATACACTTATTTCTGAATATTAAAAACAATTTTCAATAAATAAATTAACTTACTTATTTAAAAATTTTCTTTGTAGAACATTCACTAAATCCTATTAAATTTAAAGAGCTTAGTGACGGAAAAATGATTTCAATTATTACTATTGACTGCAATATTAAAAAACGAAAACTGAATGCAACTCAAAACAGCTACAACTAAACAAAAATAGAATATCACATAAAAACAAAAACAGAATAAAAATGAATGTAAACATACCAACAGAGGTGGAAAGAGTTCCTAGAATGGGTGATGTAGTCAATGTGGCTGGAGGATTTGTTCATAATCTAGGAAAGGTCGCAATGAAATTGAGCAACAGTACAATGAGTTTGCTAAACAGCACCAGTAGCAACGAAACAATACATACCAGCGGATTTACATCAATTGTGCAACCAGAAACTGCGGTAGCGAATATTTTTGCAGCCACAACAAACCCGCCGCCCAATACATTTATGCCGACACTAAAGAAATCCTCTATAAATGCTGCATCAATACTTTCAACAACCGCCTTGCAATGGTTGCAACAACATCCCAAGTCACAATTACCAGCAACAATGAAAATAACCGATTCCTCGTATACATTTCTAGCAAATCTAACGTATACAAATTCTAACGTCTATATACCAGCCAGCGCCGGTCCCGCCATTGAAGATGATGAGATTCGATTGGAACACGCCCCGCAACTTTCCAAATCGGCCATGGTTAAGGTCTATGTTCTCAGTATAATGGCCTTGTTTTCTCTTCTGGGCAATGTGTTGACTATGTGGAATATCTATAAAACCCGTCTCGCACGACGCAATTCCCGACACAGCTGGAGTGCTATATATTCTTTGATTTTTCACCTGTCAATAGCAGATGTTTTGGTCACCGGATTTTGTATAATCGGTGAGGCGGCATGGTGTTACACCGTCAAATGGCTGGCTAACGACTTGACGTGCAGACTGGTGAAACTTTTTCAAATGTTCAGTTTGTATTTGTCAACGTATGTTTTAGTGTTAATTGGTGTTGATCGTTGGATTGCTGTCAAATATCCAATGAAATCTTTAAACATGGCGAAAAGATGTTATCGGCTGTTGGGTGGAACTTATATACTGTCACTGTTATTGAGTATACCACAGGTATGAATCGAATATAAGAAAAAAAGAAAACATATTCTTCGAATTTTAATTATTTTATTTAATTTGTTTTGCCTTTTAAAATCCTTTTAAAATAAAAAGTATTTGTTGGTCGTTACCACATATTTTCCAATTTTTTGACCTCGAAACATCTGGTGCACGATTATTTACTAAAAACTCGAAAATAATGCAAATTTATGACGATAAGTTTCAGAAATTTCTACAAAAATTTTCGTTTAAACATTAAGACTAAATGTATTGCAGTGGTACGAATTAGAACACAGAATAAATCATGGAACATTTTTCAAGCTCTAGTTATACTGTAGAGACGCTGTCACCAAAAAAAAAAAAAAAAAAAAAAAAACAAATTGTTTGAACGACTTAAAGCAAAATACAAATGCTTCACTATAGTGAGAGTCAAATGAGAAGCGGGTATACTAAATATTTTCAAAAATTAACAAGGGAATGAAAAATACACGCAGCAATTAGGCTGGAAATTAATAATACACACATTATTTTTGTTTCAAATGTGAGTTTGGAATATGCGCGTACGAAATATTTTATATGTAAATTTCTTTGATGATTTAAAAGAAAAAGGCACTGTACAGCATAGCAATTGCCATGGTGGTTGCACACAAACGTTTTTAGCACTCGTTTCAGTTTTGTTGTTTATTTGATTTTCAAATTCATTTATGATGTCAAAAGAAAAATGAGGAAAAAACAAATATAAGCGTTATTTTAAGTTTTGAATCTGTTCTTTTGTTTGAAAAATGGTTCTAGATTTCGGGCAAAATTAAAAAAATATTTTTTAGTCAAAGTGTAACATAAATTGTTTAAATAGAATCCTTAATTAGTTTGTCAAAAATGGCTCTAGTTTAAAACTACACTTTTATCTGAACAAATAATTGACAATGCAAGCGTGAAATTAGAAAAACTCCTTCATTTGTGTTTACTTTGGCCTTGTTTTGCCACTAGGGATGCCCATCGGGATTGATCTTAGAAAATCCCGGGATTTTTCGGGATTTTTTTTTAAATAAACAGCACTTTTTCTTTATGAATTTTCAAAAGGTATAATATATGTATATAACATATATTTTTAAAAAAGAATTATAAAAATAAACAAGTAAGAGTGCTATATTCGGCTATGCCGAATCTTATATACCCTTCACCATGATGAGATAAGAACAAAAAGTTATACACATAAATAACGCTCTTTAGATATTTATTTAGGTATAAATAAATATTAATAGAGCCACGCCAACTTTTCATTTCGTCATGCCGAAGAAAATAAAAAAACAAAAAATTTATATATCGAGCCCTAATAGCAAAAATGATGTAACCGACATCATTTTCAATTTTAGTTGTTTTTAATAAATGACTTTATTGGCAACACTTGCATCATCTCCTAAAATGTCGTGGTCACATAAGGCACCGTTACGATTTTATAGCAAGAACAATTTTGAGGTAACCGACAAATTTCATACAAAACTTATATGAAATAAAATAAAAAAACCACTCTCCTGTAAAATTGTATTTTTGTTGGTTACATAATTTTTGCTATTAGGGCTCGATATGTACCTAAGCCCGTTTCCTCTTTTGCCAAAATTGATGTTTGAAATTCGTTTTATAATCTTAAAATCGTTTTTTAGAACATAAAAAAATTAAATAAAACAAGTGAAAAAAAAATTCTTTTTGGGATTCGAACTGGCAATATCATCAGTCTCAGGAGAGAACTTAACAACTCGGCAACGAATGCTTTTACTGAAGAAGCGTTAAATTAAAATATATTGAGTCTATGAGTTTGCTTCTTTATTTGAGCGGCATATCATATACATGCATTAATGTGTATGTGTATGCGTAAAATTAAACACGCGTACACCACTTGCAGTGAAGGGTATAAAAAAACAACAAAAAAAAACCAAATTACCAACACTGTGTTACCATAGCCACTGTATGACCGTAGAAACCAAAATTGAATTCGTTTGTATGGTATGTTTATGTCGTTTTGGTAATACCGTGTTGGTATGGTAATGCCACGTCTAATTGGACCTTTAAAGGAAAAAATTTGAGGAAGTCGTGGTTTTTTACTCATACCTCAGCCATTTGTGGACTGATCTTGCTGAATTTCAATAGAAAACAATTCCGGATCATATGTGACATAAATGTATAATAACATGGCCCCCATCATATATGGGGTCTTCGGAAAACCCATTTCAACGGGCAGACTGACATCATTAAATCAACTTCGCTCCTCATAAGGACCCAGAATATATATACTTTTTAGGGTCTAACATCAATATTATAGGAATTACAAACGAAATGAAAAACTTATATATACGCTATTCACCACCTGTGGGGAAGGGTATAAAAATACAACTGAAATATAATTTTCAGTAGTTTTTTTTGTATAGAGTATAAAAATTCAATAAAAACGAACATTTTTGTACACAAAAGTATATAAGTATATTAAAAATCCCGGGATTAATAAAAATAAATCCCGGGATTCGGGATTTCCCGTTTGGCATCCCTATTTGCCACTACCACTTAACAGTCAAATAAAAAAACTGAGGCTAGTTAACACTTAAGTACCCACGCACAAAATTTACCAGGAAATGCTTCTCTTTAAATAAGTCTCAATTACAAAAAAGGATGTTATTGGAAATATACACTTTTTGCCCTTTATAATCCAGGATAATTTGTTAAATATTAAAAAAAAGAAAAGGGATTTTAGCTCTCTACTTTAAAAGCATTTTATAAAAGTAGGCACGTTTCATAATTTTCCTAATGATTCGTTACTTTTGATTCGGAACTAATTTGTGTAACAATTGTTATGTAAAACGTGACCATAATAAAACCGCATCATACTTTTGTTGTGACCATGTTATGGTTAAATACGACCGAATATTAACTAAGCCAGATCATAATATTGTTAATATGTAGCATACAAAGGTTATTATTTGCAAGTCAGTATTTACTTGAAGGCTTTCGATTTTTTGGAAAGGCGTAAAAAAATATACTAAATGAACTTCTGAGATAAAAAATAATTTCAGATGTCTTCAGTAGAATTGTATGGCAATGCTTTACTTAAAATATATTCACCCTATAACTCTCATTTTATTCAGACAATTATGTATTTATTTCCCACTTCCGCACAAAAGTATACTAAACTGCATCAAATATCACTAGGGCTCCTCTAAGAACAAGTTCGTGCAACGTATGTAAAAAGCTTAATAAAGGAAAATTGTAAAGTAGCATATTTTTTTTTAACAGAAGCAGTGGTAATTAAGTCAAAACAGTGGAAAATTTTTCTGAGCTTAATGGTATATTAGGATGCTTATGGAAGGCATAAATTGTAAAGATTATAAGATTATATACATATATACAGATTATTGTTTGAAGATTATTTCATGCAAATGTTGACCGTAACTGCGCCTCAAATGGTCCATCCGCTTAGTCCAATTTTTGGCATACTCTTTCCAACATTTCAGCCGGTATCTCACGAATAAATGCTTTATGTGCATGTGTGTATAGACATGAGCTTTAACATAGTCGCACAAAAAATAGTCTAAAGGCGTTAAATCGCACGATCTAGGCGGCCAATTTACCGGCCCCGAACGTGAAATAAAATGTTCACCGAACTCGCCTCTCAATAATTCCATTGTTAAGCGTGCTGTGTGGCATGTGGCACCGTCTTGTTGAAACCACATGTCATGCAAGTCAAGCTCTTGCATTTTGGGTAAAAAAAATTTGGGTATCATCTCACTGTAGCGCTCACCATTCACAATTACGTTACGATTCGCATCATCTTTGAAGAAGTACGGTCCAATGATACCACCAGCCCACAAACCGCACCAAACTGTGACTTTTTCTGTATGCATTGGTAGCTCTTGCAATGCTTCTGGCTGATCTTCACTCCAAAATCGACAATTCTGCTTATTAATGTACCCATTGAGTCAAAAATGAGCTGACCATAAAATGGAAGAAGCGCGCGATGAACTTTCTTAACAGAGCACGCATTTTGATAATAAATTTTGAAATAATTTGCAAGCGTTGTTCGTTTGTAAGACGATTCATGGTTAAATTATAGACCAAACTGAAGATGGTTGACAGTGAAACAAAACACGGAACGTGCGTCAGCTGTTTAAACCAGTGTTGCCAAAAAGATAGTAGCTAAAAAATCACCCATTATATGGCGAGTTCCGTTTTTGAAGCAATAAATTTAATATTTTAATTTTTTTTATTTTAAATTTTAATATTTTCTTTTACAACCCTTCTCGTAGTAAGGGATTGCCGTGGCTCTTAAAAAGTTATTTATTTTTAATTGTTAAGAACTCGTTAACGCATAAATGTGCGCTTACTTTTTTAAAATGTACCATAACTCCTTCGCAAAATGAGGAAAATTTTCTTAGATTCGTTATTGAAATTTTATTTGTACCATGGTTTATGCATAAACCAAAAAACAAGACTTTTGTTTTAGTATGTCTGGAACTTTTGCGTTTTCTCAAAAACCAGTATATAACGCACAGGAAAAGAAAAATAATGTAACTGTTGCAGCTAAAAAATGCAAAAAGGGGTTGAAATCCGTTAAACGAATAAAATTATAAAATATTTAAAAAAAATATTGACACTCTTATTTCATTATCCTTTCTACTCAGTACTTTTTTAACTTACAGAATTTGAGCTTTCCAAATAACGCCTGTTTCAAAATGCAAAAAATGATTTCTAACCTTCAAACAAAGTTATTTTAGCTACGTATAACCAAATTTTTCTGTCCCTCATTGGCGTAGCTAGGGAGTGGGCAAAACCCCCAAACCCGATTTTGCCCACCCCAGACTTATTCCTTTTTTTTCTTTTAATTACTGTTTTCGTTCGACATTTTTCTAAGGCCCGTTTTCACAAGTTACCGAGAGCTAAAGGTAGGATTTTATCGGCCGTATAAAAAGTGTTCCATTATTACAACTTTACTTTAACCTACCAGGTAGGATAAACCTTAATTAACTTTATCGGTTTAAGTTAAAGTAAATTTTTAATAAGGGAACACTTTTTATAAGGCCGTTTAAAGTCTACTTTAAGCTATCGGTAAGTTGTGAAAACTGGCCTTAGTGTATTGATATTTTAATAAAGCCGATTATATATCTTTTAATTTGCACAATAAGTCATCCTACTACAGTGATTGTCATTTAAAAAAAAAAAGAATATTAAAACCAAGTTAACAAAAAACCAATAGATTTAACTTTAAAGCTTTGTTCACAATCAGAGCAACAATTTCGTGTTTTCTGCTATTTTATTTCTTCCCAAAGTATTTCATATATTTTCCTTTCATTTTATAAAAAAAAAATGTAACTAAAGTTTTTTTAAAAAGTTGAGTCAACTAGAATTTCAGCAACAATTTTTATGAAAGTGTCTCTGACCTTTAAATTAATTTTATTTAGTTTAAAATTAAAACTTTAACAAAATGTTCCAACAAATATATAAATATAAATACATAATATTGTTTGCTAACGGTTTCTTTATTTGAAATGTGTGTGGTCGCGAAAAAAATTGTTGCTCTATTATGAACACCAGTAAAATGTTGCTGCCTCTTGCGAACAAAGCTTAACTTGTGAATTTGTTTATCTTTAATTTTTGTCTTCAAACGATAAACCTTTTGAAAAATTTTATTTTCAAACGGAAAATTCGACACTTGGACAAAATCAAATTTCTGGAACTGCCTGATGATCACAAAGCATACAGAGATGCAAAAAGTGGCGTATGAAAACTGCCTAAATCATTTGCTAGGGCAGCTTTACAAAATTAATTCAGAAGAATTATTAAACATATGTATGTTGTAAAAAAAATAATAATTGAATAACCTTTTCTGTAATAAATTGATTTAAATAGATTTTATTATTTTTATTTATATATTTTAAAATCGAAAACACTAATTACCTGTATTATTCGAGTGCAATATTATGACATTTATAACGTAACGACGTAATCTCTTTTGAAAGTTTTCGACATGAGCTACAGACACACTTTTTTCTCATAAAAATTATAATAAAAAGTTTTTATGCAGCTAAAAAAAACCCCCAATACTTATGATATGAGTACTTAAAAATACAAATTGGGTGTTATTTAACAAAATTTGGAGACTTATTTCATTATCAAAACAGAATAAAAAATTATTTCATAAAAATAAACAAGCATTTTGGTGCCACGCTCACTTCTTCAATCCCCCCAACTTTTTATTATTATAAAAAAATGTGGAAACTTTTACTTCTACGATCCTCCAGATAAACAGAAATCCATTTTTTATTTGTACAGCAGCTTTTACTTTTACTTTAGTCATTCCACCCATTTTTTTTGATAACCCACTTATGTGTGCTACCTTAGGACATTTTCTTTTTCCATTATTAAGAAGGTTATTTATGAACATAAAACTAAAAAAAGAGTCCTTTGGAGAAGTAATCAAAAATATGTCAAAGCTCAGCAGGAAAATATCACAAAATTAAGAAAATCAAAAATAATGTTTTTTCCGATTTAGCGTGGAATGCCCCATGTGGTCAAAATGTTATAATATTTTTGTATGGTTGTCAATAAACTTTTGGTTAACATTATATTGTTTTAGCCAACCATATTTGAATTTTCAAAGGAACAATAACAACAAATGTTAAAAACAACAATAGTTAGCTTGTGGCCATTGCCGAAAAATAACAAATTAATTACAAATTTCAAGTTTCTAGACTTGTTCCTATTTAACCAGCAGCCATCAACCTGGGTTTTTGTTTTTGGTTGTTAAAAATTGTTTAAAAAAAAGGTCAAAGGCGCTAGAAAGCAAATACATTAATGTAACGCAAGGATTGCAAACATTTTAAGTTTTTTACGTTTTTGGTAGTACTTTTTCGTAGGTTTGAATCGTTTTAAATGAAAGTTGGAAAAAACTAACTATCTTTTAGGACTAAGTAAATGGGGGGAAAAAACACAAAAAATCGTTATCTTATAACAACAAAAAACAAATGTTTGCAAAAAATTGAATAAGACACGTTAAGTCTTGCATAACCTTTTTATAAAGTGTTGCCAGAAACCAAAAAAGAAAAAAAAAACAGAAAAAGTGCTAAACTTAAAAGGATACTAAACTGCCGAAAGAAAAACTTTCATACAATTTCAATTCATGTACGAACTGTACTGTGTGACGTAAACTACACACAACGTTAGGAAGTGTAAAACTTTCTGAAAGAAACTTATTTTGTATTTTTTTAAACAGGAAAGTGGTTATTATAAATATATTAACAAATCTAAAGCAGCAGAATCTTTCGAGTGAAATAAAGGAGGGGTAAGTGTTATGAATATAAACAAATTTTAAATGAATTTTTTAAGCCAAATTGTGGTTAATATTTATGTGTGTGCTTTAATTTTTCATGTTCATAAACATAAATACAGTTACGATAATTTGTTGTTTTAAACTGAATTTTAAAAACCTACTTAAAAGTTTTCAACAATACTTAGTGTAACTAAATTTTCAAAACACTCCTGCTAAACCTTTTCACTTTTACAACAAATACAAGAAAAGTTTTCCACAACCATTTTTTCATTAAACTGTTTATGTCAATAAAAAAATGACAAAACTTATTCCCCTTTCTTCATAAAGTTTTTTGATTTTCCTTCCTTGTTTTTTTTTTAAGTAAGAACCCCTTTTCTGTTTCACAATTGTACAAAAACAAACTAGCACCGTTTTCTACTCAATATCCGGTATCGGTTTTCCTTAAGCCCCCCTCCCCCTCAGTATTACACAAACAAGCAAATAAAGATTTAAGGCAAAAAGGATCCGTAAGCGAAGATGGTATTTTACGAAGAAGATGGGTTGCCAAGAATTAACCGCTTGAAATAAAAAAAAAAACGGAATAATAAAAATGTCATAAAGAAAGCGAAAAAATGGTTTTGGTTTCATCTTCACAATCTTGGCGTTTTTTAGGACCGTTTATAAAAATAGTGCAAAAACGCTGGATTAAGAATAAGGATTTTGATAAAAAACAAGTAAGAGTGCTATATTCGGCTGTGCCGAATCTTTGATACCCTCCACCGACAGTTCGAATGTTTTAGGACTAATATCTGTATGATGTCTATTTATTATTAATTTATCTGTATAAAAACAGACATCTGCATTGTAATTAGTTACGGTTAGACATATATTAAATTATTGACCGACAATCATAAAGTTTTATGACTTTTTTTTAGCAATTTTTACTAGCTTGAGTAAAATATCATGATTCGTAAGAGTTAAAGCCGAACTTAAATGATTTTCAGGAGGGGAATTTATATTGGAGCCATGGTAAGCTATGAACCAATAATCCCAAAATTCTGCAGATTGGTTTCTGGTATTAAAAAACATAAATTTCAGTACAGCAGTGAATTTCGGAAGGCTGCTTAAAATGGATCCATGGTTTATTATGGACCGTATATCACGAAATTGCATAACATTTTTTTTTCTGGCAATAGGAAGCTAAGTTGGAAGAAAGTTTACCGCAATATCTATATCTGCTACGGTTTTAGGCGTATTTTATTATTTTACCAGAGCGGGCTTTATATGAGGCCTAAAGTAAATTATGGACCAATCATCACGTAATTTATAAGTGTGAATTCTTGTTATATAAAACTGTGAAGTATTAAATTTTATTCTGATAGCAGTATTTTTTTTTGGGTTTTAGGCGTACTAAACTGTTTTCCGAGAGTAGGGTTTATATGGGGCCTATGGTAAATTATAAGCCGATCTTCATGAAACTTTACAGTCTTATTTCTAGTCCTATAAAACTGTAATGTACCAAATTTTGTTATGATAACATTATTTTTTACAGTTTAAGGCGTACTTAATTGTTTTCCGGGAGTAGGGTTTATATGGGGCCTATGGTAAATTATGAACCGATCTTCACGAAACTTAACAGTCTTTGTTAACGCCTATAAAACTGTGATATATAAAATTTTGTTATGATAGCATTATTTTTTACGGTTAATTTACTAAACTGTTTTCCAGGAGTAGGCCTTATATGGGGCCTAGGGTAAATTATGGACGGATCTTCGCGAAATTCTACAGCGTGATTTCCAGTCAAATAAGACAAATTTTTGCGAAATCTTATATCATTCCGTACATTTTTCCACCATTTATGCTAGTTTTTGTAACAAAATTATCAACTTTTTTTGGGTGGTGGTTCCACATTTTGATTCGTAGCTCTGATCCTTCCTACAGAACCGATTTAGCTGGATTTCAATCCCAAACTGCCTAGGAACACTGCAAGCAATTTGAGTTTCTTTTGAGTTTTTCGAAAGTGAGCGTGTTTTTAACAGACGGACAGACAGACGGACATGGCTAAATCGACTTAGAATTACTCAAGGACCCAGAATATATGTACTTTATGGGGTCTGAGATGAATGAAATAAAAATCAAACAAAAATATTAATTGAATCAGTAAAAAAACGTGTGGAAATCAAAAAAAAACTTCAAACAAGCGTTTGTTTGAAAATAATTCGGCAATAATTTTTTTTCTGTGTAAGAATTTAATGCGTTTTAACAAATTAAATAAATTTAACAAAATGTCATATAGCAGTTTTCAATTAAATACAAAAAAGGTTTTCCAATTCAAACTAAATCTATTACAGCATAAAAAAATTTTTTAACTTCCGTTTGTATTCTTAGAAATTAAATGTCTATAATTTTGTGCTAAACTTTCAGTATCTGACTTTGACGGCATTTACATCTATGCAATTAACGCCGAGTTTTTTTTTCTATTTTCTTTTAAAGTAGTTGCTACGAAACTTTTTTCAGATTTACATTTACATTTTATTCAAGCATTTTTTCAACTTTTTCAACCCCGTTTTCTTCCCTAGACCTCTTGCTAACAAACAAAAAGTTGCATGTGAAAGTTGCGGCAAGTTGCGGCGTTAATTGCATAATGTAAATGCCGTCTAATTCTCGATATTGTCGGTACATTTATAATTTGCAGCATTTCTTACAAAAATCTACGTTCATAATTATTTTCCGTATTTAAAACTGTTGTATTTTTAATACAGGATAATGAATTAGATTAGCACAAACAGTTGATAAAGCTGATTTTTGTGATGAAATATTTCTATGTTTTTGATCTGACTTACATATGTATGTCCTGCTAACCTAGTTTTCAGTTTATTCTTCGTTATACCAACATACATATACTTTGCCGCATTGTCCATTAATATTTCCCCTACAAGGTATTTTATAAACTACATTCTACATTTCCAACTTATTCATTGTGACTTTCATATTGTATTATAAGATTTAAGCGCAATTTTATAGTTTTCCGTATCATAAATATTAGATTTTTCTTAACTCTCCGAAAATTTTGGTACATAAGTTAAATTAATATTTAAATAAATTGGTGAAATTGGATATTAGGGAGGGGTGTTTTCGAAATTGAAATAAATGTGCGTTGTATTGTTACTACTCTCATAAGGTGTGAGTTTACGCAGCAAGATGCTCTTGCGTTTCGTTGGGGATCACGTAGTTGCTGTGGTTTAAAGCAAAAACAGTCCTATATTAAAATCCACAGTTAGATTAGGCCATATGGCAGGTGCTGATGTAAATCATTTTCACACACCCTTTTCACCTGCGGTGAACGACGTGTTTTTACCTTATGCTGGGGTAGAGCTCGCGGCTCCCAGGGTTCGTTACAAAAATGTATTTAATGACCAGAGAAATAAAACACCGGACTCGATTCTTGTCTTAAAACGTTACAAACCGTAAGCGCACTTTATTTATAGTCTTTCTTACTCAAATTCCACAAAACCGCTACAATATGCGCGCGGTGAGGGAGACCCGGAGTCGAACAGCGAGGTCGTGGTATAACCTCGCACCAGCTGTTCAACCGGCGATGTGTGATACTACACGTAGTAAGAATTTAGTCTACCCCGCTGTTCTCTCGAGATGCAGTATCACCTTACTCTATACCGCTGCCTCACGATAGCCAGAAAACAGACAACAAACCAAGAGAATTTAGTCCACACCGCTGTTCTCTTGCATTGCGATCTTTGGCGACAACAAGTTGTATCACACGAAAGAGGTATAACCTCTCTTCTATAATAGCTAGATATTATTAAGCTGTAGTGGTATAACCTCTCCCAGCTAAATAAGATCTTACCTGCTTGCCGGCTGCCGACTGACTCCCTTCTTGTTGAACTCCGCTTTTATACTGTTTGCCGATGTACACCCTGCAAATAATAGGACCAGTCCAAACACGCGTGTAAAGAGTAGTCCACAAGGGACCAGGACTAGTCCAAAAGTAACCCAAACGTATGGAAAAAACCTGGTCTATTTAACATTACGATGTCCTAGGAGAGGACCATATAACCCACCTTTGGACCACTAAGGAGTAGTTTTAAAACTACTCCATGGTATACCCAAGAGGATTAGTTTTGAAGTCGTTTAAAAACGAAAGCATATCGTTAAAAAACGAAGACATGTCGTCTCACTACAAACACTTTTTAACCATGACATGGTCCATGCTTGCATTACATCGGACCAGTGCATGGAGTAGTCCATTTTATCAAAATGGACCAGGTGGTCCAATTTTATTTGCAGGGTACAAACACTTTTTATCAATGACATGGTCCATGCTTGCATTACATCGGACCAGTCCATGGAGTAGTCCATTTTATCAAAATGGACCAGGTGGTCCAATTTTATTTGCAGGGTACAAACACTTTTTAACAATGACATGGTCCATGCTTGCATTACATCGGACCAGTCCATGGAGTAGTCCATTTTATCAAAATGGACCAGGTGGTCCAATTTTATTTGCAGGCCATTTACACACACATACTAAAGTAATTATAAATCATGGTTGCTCATAAGTGTATGTTGTCGTGTCCTACTCTTTCCTACTTGCCAACAGATGGCGGAAGCCATCGGTCCGTTAATTTCAAAATTAGTACATAAATTAATTCATATTTAATACAAATAATAATTAAAGGACGAAGATAATATAAATTATATAATTCACCCTAGCAAATTAAGTTAAACATAATATGAATTCATTCACTCAAGGATAATTTAAGCTATGCAATACGGTGTAATACAAAATATAATAATAAATTCAAATAATTATGATTCATCTTGGGCCTGGTTGGTCTGGTGTGGTGGTGTAGTCTAGGGCATGTGACTCAAAAACGAGGGCTCCGACTTTTGGTCGTCACAAGGGTTTTAAAATATTTTATTTAACGCATTCGCTGCCTTGGATGTTTTTGTGAAACCAACCCCTGAGGCCAGTTCAAATTTTTATTCATAACGAGAAATAATGTGATAATATATATATATATATATATATATATATATATATATATATATATATATATACACTCAAAATATTATGTAGTTAAATTCAAACGAAAATTCATTTGAAACAAATTAAAATTCATTTAAAAAACGGATCATTTACATTTCATTTAAAACAAATGATTTTTTCAGTAATTTCTAAGTTTTTTATTTATTGAACATCATATTCGTTAAAATTGAATAGTTTTTACTTTTAAAAAATATATTTTAACCGATAAAAATCAAACAAATTAACAAAAAAAAATACGGAAAACATTATTTTTTGGTAGTTTGTTTTTTTAATAACAAACATAAATGTTGAAAAATAAATTTATTCGTAAAATAACTATATTTTTATTCAATTTTAACAGTACCGAAAACGAATTTAATAACCTACAATCAGTTACTGTAATAATTTTATGAGTGTATATATATTATATGTAAGAAACAAAAAAATTTTATTTAGGTTTTATTTTGCTATTTATAGGTACCCGACAGACGTTGTCCTGTCTAAATTAGGAAAAATGTTTGCGTTCGATTTTTAAAATCCGTTAAAAAGATACGAATATTTGAAAGAAAAATTAGTCAAATCGATGGAGCGTTAAAGTGGGTGGGGCAAAAGTTTCTTTCCGTAAAAACCTAAGTGGCGATGATTTTAAAGAAAACATCGTCCAAATCGGTCAAGCCGTTCTCAAGTTATGCGCTTAATAGAAAAAGTGGGCGTAAAAGTAGGCGTGGTAAGTTTTTCTTTCGACGAAAACTTACAAGGGATCAATACGAACATTTCAAAGAAAAATTTGTCAAATCGATGGAGCCGTTTTCTGATTGAAGCTAATTCGAAAAAAGTGGGCGGTGCAAAATTTTATTTTCGTATAAACCTAATCTGGACCATGGCGATCATTATAAAGAAAAAATCGTCCAAATCATATAGATGTCATTGGTGGTGCAATATGAAAATTGGATTTTGCCACGCCCGCAGACCGAAAATCAGACTTCACAGTGTCACCCGCCTGAGTATTCTTAAGATTTCCTGAAAATTTCATCAAAATCACGCCAGCCGGTTTGAATTCCATACGTTACATACATACATACATACACCCAGCGGTAACTAGAATGAGTAAAGAGGCCTAATAGAAGGCCTTATTTAGCAGTCACAAGCAGTCAGAAGCCCTTCTCGCCGCATTCCATACTTTTTTTATTTTTTACACAGGTTGTCATTGGGCGCAAGGCCTTCCACACTGCCTTTAAAAACAACTTCGATCCCTTCCCAAAGAAGGGAGTAAGGAAGGTCACTAAAAATAAAAAGTAAATAAAACTGAACTCCTTCCTATCTCCCTTCTCAAAGAAGAGAGTAGCGAATGTGTACTGAATATTTTAGAAGGTCTTTTAAAAAGAAGTTTATACCTTTTAGAAGGCATACTTCTGAAGGCAGGATATCATGCGAAGCGAATCTTTTAGAAAGGAGTATAGAGGCCTTCAAAAAGGCCTGCCACTTGCGGTCCTTTCAATATTTACCGCTGGGCATACATACATACATACATACATACATAAATACATGCATACATACATACATATATACATACATACATACATACATACATACATACATACATACATACATACATACATACATACATACATACATACATACATACCCAGCGGGAAAAAGAAGGAGTACGGAGGCCTTCCAGAAGGCTTCTGTACCCCTTCTTTTGGATAAACAAGGCCTTCTCGCTCCATTCCATACTCATATCTTTTTTACACGCGTTGTCATTGCGGAGAAGGCCTTCTGCTTTCCTTTCTTCCCCAGAGCTTCTTAAAGGCCTTCAAATAAATGGCTCTTAGAAGGCTTTCCAGAGAATGACTGTCAAAAGGCTTTAGCAAAAAGGTTATCTTGTTATTTAACTTTTTATATAGGTATGTATGTATACCTATTTTACAAACGTATGTTTATATATTTTATTAAACTTATTACAGTTTAATAAAACATGTGATACCTATTTTTTTATTGAAATAATCAAATTTGCAAAATATTGTAAAATAGATTGCAAATAAAAGTTTATAGTAAAATAAAACTTTTAAGCACAAGTACCTACATACATACATATGTATCTTCCTTTATGAAAAATGATTTACATTATTGTTTTTATTTTGTATTTTAATTTGCACCTACATACTTTGTTACTTTGTTTTTATAACGGGATCTGAATGCTTTCGCTTTAAAAAAACAAAATAAAAAATTTTACTCTTTCTCTTTTCAACTTCAACTAAAATGATTTACCACATATGTTACTTTGTTGTTGTAAAGGGATCTGAGTTCTTTTGCTTTTACCTGTGCAAAAAAACAAAACAAAAAATGTTACTCTTTCTTTTCTCGCTTCTCATAGAAGCGAGTGTGGAGGCCTTCTATAAGGCATTCTTTTGCAAATACGTAAGAATAGTAAATACCTAAATCAAAAAAATTTTTAAGCAGGCCTTTAAAAAGGCCTGAAGTAAGAAGGTCTTCTGAGTTTTCCCGCTGGGTACATACATCCATACATACATACATACACACATCATGTTTTATATATATATATATAGATTTTATGTACTGCAAGATATGTATCTCGTATTGTCGGAAATAAAATAATCACTACTACGAGTTATCACGGAGGGCTCTTTGCAAAAGTTAAATCAAACTATTCCCTATGCCAAACTAATAAAATGGAGTCATATCATGCCATGTTAAAATTTTATTGTGTAATAAAATCGTTGTTACGAGTTATCTCGTAGCCTGCCTCATCGATACGGATGTCGACAACGAGGTAACTCGTAGTTGGCAGTGAATGCGTTAACCATAATTATCCAAATTAACTATATTTGGGTCTAAACTAAAGGGTCTTGCGTCCGTTACTTTTCAAGCCTGAAATTTAACTGTATTAAGACTTCCATTATATTTATATTAATTTTTTTACTTGTATAAGGTTTATTATTTATATAAGATTTACATTTATATAATTGAGATCAAGGTCCAGTTATTATTTATAAATATTTATTTATTTTAGATATTTCGTTAAGCCTTAATGTAAAGTGTTGCACACACTATTGAAAATGAATGACATGTTTTCTCAAATGTTGCTTGATTGATAGTGTGACCTGGCCGCTAATTTTTGTCAGGCAACCGTAAACCACAAAATAGTTTGGTACCTGATGAGATTTTTGACTCACTTAAATTCAATAGTGTGAACCCCAATTAACATCTTCAGGGAATAAAATTAATTTGACGAAGGTGTAACGAAATAACGTCAATAAATAAATATTAAATATTTATAAATAATAAATGGACCTTGATCTCTTGATATTATCAGCGGACGACCACAACGTTATTTTTTCGTCAATACCCTCATCAAATGATGATTCACACACAAATGACTATATAAACTCATTAGAAGATTGTATAACAAATATCCAACTTAATTTTCGTTGTGTCTATAATGATGAAGTCTTAACTCGCTTAAAGTCTGTAAAATCAAATGCAATCGGATATGACAATTTAGACCCTCGATTTGTAAGAATATTGTTGCCAAGATTACTACCTTATTTAACCCAGATTTTTAACACAATATTTACTACTAATATCTTTCTAAGTAGCTGGAAACATGGTAAGATTATTCCGGTCCCTAAAAATAACTCGGAGTTTAGGCCTATCGCAATTCTGCCTTATCTTTCCAAAATAATGGAAAAACATATGTATACACAAATAAATGAATTTATTGAGCGGCATAATTTGCTCACGCCACACCAATCTGGCTTTCGAGCTAAGCATAGCTGTGTTACAGCATTAATAAATCTGAGTGAGGATATTCAATATGATACAGATATCGGCAAAGTTAATATATTATTGCTTTTGGATCACTCCAAAGCTTAAGATGCAATTTACCATTCTCTGCTTTACCTTAAACTTAAAAAGCTATTTGGTCTATCAGGAACCTCAAATAATCTACTTAAATCATATCTTGGTAATCGTTACCAATCAGTATTTATTAACGGTAGTTACTCGTCTGCACTCCCTGCCACCAAAGGTGTTCCATAGGGATCAATTTTGGGAGCACTTTTGTTCTTGTTGTACGTTAATGATCTTCCTCGAACTTTATCATATTCTAAGTTACACTTATATGCTGATGATGTACAAATTTACATTGGAAGTTCTGTGGAAAATATTGCAGACAACGTACATAAATTAAATAAGGACTTAGAAAGTGTTTATAGATGGGCAACCGCTAATAGACTTCTAATAAATCCCCACAAATCCAAATGCCTTATCATTCATCGTAAAACGATCCGTTTTAATATAAGCATTGACATTATGCTAAATAATGAAAAAATTGAATGTGTTCGCTCGGCAAAAAAAATCTTAGTGTTATAGTCAATAATAATTTAGATTGGTCTGACCATATTAATAAAACTGCATCAAACATTTACCTACGGTTACGTGAACTTTGGCCTACCCAATACTTAACGCCTTTAAAAATTAAAATACTAATCGCAAAAAACTTACTTAATGCCACAACTTTTATATGGTTGCGAGTTGTTCTCAAGTTGCGACTTTCGTAGCAAAAATGTGTTACAGAAAACATATAACAATATAATCAGATATGTTTTTGGTTTGGGAAAATACGATAGTATATCCCAGTTCACAAATAAACTTTATGGCATGACATTTAAAAACACTTTAGATATGAGGGTATTGCACCTGCTACATAAAATAATATATACGAGGAATCCTCCATATCTGAACAACAGATTAACCTTTGCAAGGCCTAACAGGGGAAACAAGATAATTCCCTTTACACACCGCAGCCTGATATCTGAATATCAATTTTTTTTCATTCTGTCCGTCTTTGGAACCTACTGCCCAATCATGTCCAAACAAACAACAATGATAACATTTTATATAAGTTTTTGTTAAGCTAATTGGGCCTAATGTATTAATGTAAATAAAAAACCTTTTTTTTACATGTTTCTCCCTCAATTTTAGAAATCAATTAGTCAATTATTTAATAAGCTAAAGCCCATAAAACTAAAGCAATTAATTTTTGCCATCAAAGCTATTTATTTATTTAGTTTGATTTAATCTATAATTTATATGTTACACTCATTCAATTTACAATTTAAAATTTGATCTTTCTTTAAATTAAATGTTTAATTCCTTTCCATTTTGTTATAATGTACTCTTTTTGTTTTTTCTTTTTCTTTCTTTTCAAACATAATCGTTTGATTGTGATTACCCCTTTTTGTTTTAAACTTATATAATTCCAGTTATGTATTTTATAAAGCTTTTTTGTAATAGTTCTATTCCTACAATTTTTCAGAAATTACTTTATACACTACCAGACTAAAAACTAACACTAAAAATATTGGTCCTATAACCATTTTATAGTATCCCGATCGACTCAATCACTATCTTGAGTCGATATAGCGATGTCTGTCCGGCCGACTGGCTGGCTGCTTAAGCCTAGATTACACTATCTCACAAGTCTTACGTATTCCATAATGCTTTGTGAGATAGAAATGTAATGAGTTTTGTTGCGACTGTCAAAAAATCTAATGTAACATGACAGTTTGCGTTCACATCATCACACAAAGTATAAACACTCGCACATGAAATAAAATGCAACCCTGATCCAATGAAAAGTATTATTGTTTAGACATTTTTCAAAAAACGATAAAGTCGTATGGTATGTCAAACTTTTTTCTTAATACTTGTCATTTTAGTGACACAATGCGTTCACACTTTCAAGTTATTAAAAGAATACCAATTTTTATAATATTCATATGCTACCAAATTTGCTGTATGCTGAAAAGCTTGCATACGACTTTCAACAAATAACATATTTGTCAACATACGTAAAAAATTTGTTGAAAAGCAAAAAATATTGTGTCTAGACGATATGCTATAATTGTGAACAAAAGTTTGCTGACATCGTTAACAAATGCCTGTCATATGTTGGTAAGCATACGTTTGTTGAAAAAATTTGGTGTCTATACGATATGTTGGCACTGAAGCTTAATTTTTCAACATAAATTTGCTGATTCAACATATCGTGTAGACTTAGCTTTATATGTATGGAGTTTTATGGCTATAGCAGAAACATTTTGTTGTCAAATAGAATATTTTTTGGAAAAAAAAGTAAAGAAAGAATTCTTATGTGTTGAGTATGCTTTTTGATAACAGGTGGATATAATAGGCACAAAATTTTCATTTGGCCAATTGCCACGACCACTGTGCTTAAATTTATATTTTTTTCCTGTAAAAACACTTTGACTAAGGAAAACATAAAGTTTCTAATATATTTAATAAGTAAATAAAAAGATTCTGGAAATAAGTCAAAAATATGCCTGGCCAGGCCCAGGCATACACTTGAGGGTTAATATTTGTTTCAAATTACTCTTTAGTGGTTTAGAGGGGCATTAATTCATTTTTTTCATGTTCGCCGATTTGGATAATTTTTTGGTATTTTGTTGTCAGATATCTGAATATTATGATTCCGAAATATAAGCCTATTTTATATTTACTATTTGTTTGGACAGACACGCTCAAAGTTCATATATGTTCGCTTGTTTTAAATGGCATGCAAATTTACTGTATGTTTAATCTTTTGGTAATTCACAGTACCATTTGACTTTTTTTGCATATTTTCGCATATTTTCGTAAAAAGCAATTGTTAAAGATGAGATTTGCAATAAAAAAAGTTGGAAAAAGTGCCATATAAAAAATTTCGTAGAACAAACTATAAACAACATCAAAATTTCAATGTTCAACTTTAGTGGACTGCATCTTTTAAGCGCTGTGGAGCGCTGTTTAACAAAAGATGTCAAATTACAGCTTGAAGTCTCAGCTAAAAGTTAAAAAAAAATTTAGCTGCTCCTACTTGCTCCTTTCCAAAAAAGCAGTAAAAACTATAAAATGATAAAGTAACAAAACATGAATTTTCGTTCATGGCTGGTACTACATGCCTGTAACTGTGCATAAGATTCTGGGGCATTGTAGCAAAATTATAGCAGAAGCTATTCTACCAATAGGTTTATCTCTATCTTAAGGCCCTTATTCACTGATTTTAGTTTTATTTTTTACATTTTAATTGATAATTTGTATCACGTATGCTGTCCGAGGAAACTCAGGAAGCGAGGAATAAAGACTATAGAGCCTATAGATTACATCATTATTTCGCTCAAAGCTGCAAATCAAAAAATTGGAGTACGATAAAGATGTTAAAAAGTTATTAAAAGACTATGTTTAAATTACGTATTCATGTTTTTTCTATTTGTTTTTGCTATGGGAGGTGGGAGTTAAAGTGGGCGGATCAGGTATATATTTTCAGGAGTCCACTCTACAATTATAATATTTATTTTTTGTGAAAATTGAGTTGATGCATTAAAAATCAAGAGAGTTATACTTCTTCAATAAAAGTTGTATGGGGAGTGGGCGGATATTTTTCAAATTTCACACAAATGATTATGAGTGTTTAAAAATGCTATGTGCAAAAAAACAATGCCATAGGTCAAAATTTAATTTTCACTTTGTATGGGAGGTGGGCGTAAACTTGATTCAAACAAAAAATGCCTGTGTGCCAAGTTTCATTATCCTTCGACAACTGATTCTATTTTTACGGCTCGTTCTATGAACTTGAACCAATGTGCGTCACGAGACAGAAAATGTTGTGTTTTCTTCTGTCTTTTTCTTCGAAAGCTTCCCTTTTGGCATTTTTGTTTTGATCACGCAATTTGTGTTGTTTGCGACGGCCTGTTGTTACAGATTGCCACTTCCCTACCAAAAAACGTTTTCTTTCTTCGAAAGCTGCCCTCGCAAATGATTTATTCACTTATCATACGTCACTTTTTTCATCTCTGTATGCTTTGTGCGTTCAGGCTTGCTCGACTACACTTTCTCACTTGTTCATTACTTTTTCTATTACTATTTGACATTCCGAAAGTTATTTTGTATTAATCTGTAGTTAAATAAACGTGGATTAGTGGATTGGACAGCAGAGACATAAAAATTGTGTAGACATAAATTAAAGGGCTGTGACCCATTAAAATCCAACAAACATTTTAAAAATAATTTCACAAAATAAAACTTGTTAAAATAATATTAAAGGAATAAAAACAAAGGTGTTTTATAAACAAAGGTATAGTTCGATCCCGACACATACACAGAGATTAGTCTTATGTAGAAGGGCCCTAACGCAGATAAAAACATAATAGAAACTGTATGTAAAATTGCTCGTTATTGTTAAAACTATTGCATTAATTTTTTGTGATGAGGTTTTTTTGTGTGAAAAGTATTGGAATCACTTGAACAACTCAATTTTGAAAAAAAAAATCGAGTAAGGGCCTTTCCACAATAGACCAGCAATATACACATGCATTAAAAGACAACAACTCAGTTTAATATCAAACTTTAGCTCTTCCATTATTTATGCATTAGTTTATCGTGTTTATCTGACCGTGACTGATTTTCTAAAACAGATCAGACCCCAACAACAACAACAATTACTTCTTAATATTGCACAATTCAGTTCCTTACTTACATCAATAAAATAACACACATTGGTCCTTTTGTACCCTGAAGGAAACCTGGGTGCAAGTGTCTCCAAGTCACCAGTTTTGTCGACTATGTTGGTGACATTGTCAACTACTTTACATTTGCCATTATATTTGGCTTTAATACGAAAAAGATTTTATCAATAACAACTGAGAAGTACAATTCCTATAAAATTTGAAGAAATTATAAAAAAAGATTGTTATGATTTCATATTCTTACAAAAAGTGTAGACTACTTTTACTTAAATGTACTAGCGATTCTCTGGTTCCAATGTCTACATATGCTCCCACAGGAACTACCTAGTCAGTAGAACCAGCGTCAGTAGTAGATTTCCAATGACACGCACATGTTAAATGTCTATTGTAAATAACATTGCCTGGGGTATAATAAGTCACTAGTACTGGTGACTGTGTCAATAGTGAATCAGTACAGATTCACTAGTGACATTTCCTGCAGGGTATTTAACTTTATCTACCTAAAGTTAACAATATTTGTGACACAATATATTTTGCGAATCTTTATTAGCAACATACAATTTCATAGTTTATTTATTTTCATTTTGTGTTGCGGAAGGGGTATGTGGCATTAGGGCATTTTTACGTTTCAAACACATTCCTCCACAAACAATGCGATTTAGAACCCAAATTTATCATTTTATGACACATTAACCCCGAAAAGAGAAAATGAACAAGGGAAATATACAAGGAAAAATGTTGAATGGCTAAACGTAAAAATTGTTCATGTGTAGAAAATTTATACGCCAAAAAGAAAATGCGACAAGTGTCAATCATGTGAAAAGAAACAAAAATAAGTTTGTGGAAAAAATATTAAATGAAAAATTTAAAAAGAAATTTATGCATTCTTAATATGATTCAAGTTATTTGTCCGTACTTTCTATACACATTTATTTTATCTTTTATTTTAGAGATACGCTGCTTTCAAATTCACCAATTAGTTTTAAGTCATAAATTATTTTCAATTTAATGTACATATGTATATTTTTGTAAAGAGCCACGCATTTTGTTTCTTAAATTTAAAGAGTAAGAATTTTTTTTATTTAAATTAAACTGCAATCGATGACATTATTAATGGAATAAGACAGACACCTTTCAAATGTCAGCCGTGGATGCGCTGCCACGATTGAATACGATTTGAGCATACAAATCGGACTGGCAACTTCGGCTCCAAAATTTTTCGGCAAAAAAAATTTTCTGATATTTTTCAAAATTACAAATTCTTCGAAATCCAATATGTATTCAAAATATCGATTTGAAATAATCACAGAATGCTATATTTAATTATTTAAAAGGTAGGTACTGCATAAAAAAAAATCAAATTCAAACAAGGACCAATCTCATATACATTTAGCATCAATATAAGAGAAGAAGTCGCAGTCAAAGTTGGAGTCGGAGTAGGGCTTAAAAAATTTCAGCAGTTGGAGTCGAAGTCGGAATTAGAACTATTTTTTGACGACTCCGCAGCCCTGGTTGTAATAATGGAACACTATTTATACGGCCGAAAAATCATACCTTTAGCTATCGGTGAGTGGTAGTGCTGGGAAACTATCGATAGACTATCGATATTATCGATAGTCTTAAAATATCGAAAATATCGATAGGAAAAATATAAATATCGATATTTTTATTATTTAAAATACAGCTATGAAGACATCTAACAGCAGCTATACACACACAGTTTTTTGCCGCAAATTTTTACTTGCTATTATTAATTCGCGCTGAATTACAGCAATGAATACAAGCAACAAGAATGGCAAGTGGTATGGATTGTTTAGCAGTGCTTTTAACTGCTAATTAAAGGCCTTTAAGTCGAAATTTTTACATGTTTATGTAGGGACTGAAATGTCAAATATGTTTGTAATGTTGTAAAAAAAATTCAAATCCAAATACAATTGCAAGCATAAGACAAAACAATGAACGACCATTAGAGGATAAGTCCGCTAGATTGATTACCTTTTTGGGTTTAGAAAATGGTTTAGAAAATGGTTTAGAAAATGCATTACATTCTGCTGGTGTCTAATAATTGTAAATTTTTCTGAACATTCAATATACCTCATTGCTTTCCAAAGGAAGGCTAAGGTAAAATGTAAAAAAGAAAATACAATATAATAGTCTGGTAGTGTATAAAGTCATTTCTGAAAAATTAAAGGAATAGAACTATTACAAAAAAGCTTTACAAAATACATAACTGAAATTTAACTCATAGAATAAATTCGAAAAAATGAAAAAAATGTTTATAATAATATAAAGTAACCTTCACAAGGAAATAATTCCCAATTTCTAATTGTTAAAATAGTTGAGTTAAATACATTCAATTTATAAAGTAACACTATCCAGTGAGACACAAAGAATGCTGACGAAGGCCGTAGCGGTCCAGAAAATGCATTACATTCTGCTGGTGTCTAATAATTGTAAATTTTTCTGAACATTCAACATACCTCATTGCTTTCCAAAGGAAGGCTGAGGTAAAATGTAAAAAAGAAAAGACAATATAATAGTCTGGTAGTGTATAAAGTCATTTCTGAAAAATTAAAGGACTATTACAAAAAAGCTTTACAAAATACATAACTGAAATTTAACTCATAGAATAAATTCGAAAAAATGAAAAAAATGTTTATAATAATATAAAGTAACCTTCACAAGGAAATAATTCCCAATTTCTAATTGTTAAAATAGTTGAGTTAAATACATTCAATTTATAAAGTAACACTATCCAGTGAGACACAAAGAATGCAGACGAAGGCCGTAGCGGGCCAGAAAATGCATTACATTCTGCTGGTGTCTAATAATTGTAAATTTTTCTGAACATTCAATATACCTCATTGCTTTCCAAAGGAAGGCTAAGGTAAAATGTAAAAAAGAAAATACAATATAATAGTCTGGTAGTGTATAAAGTCATTTCTGAAAAATTAAAGGAATAGAACTATTACAAAAAAGTTTAGAATTTAGGAAATTAGGTTGAAATGGAATATCTTATAGTCCCTGTTACTTCGGTTCCTTCAGAAAGGTACTTATCAATTTTTAAAAAACTACCATCTAAAATAACGTGCGTACACACATATGTCTCATACATTCAATAAAGTGATAAAAACAACGCACTGTTGTAGCCTTATGGAAAAATAACTTAAGTTTTCCTGCACAAGTACAAACATTCAGTCGATAGTAATATCGATGTATCGATAGTGAAATCTAAACTATCGATAAATATCGATAGTTGAAAATATCGATAGTATCCCAGCACTAGTGAGTGGTAAGTCGGTAAGTGGTGAAATCACTCAAACGTGGTGACCATTCGCAAGCACTGTTAAAGGAAAGGTCTTCAATTAAAAAATTGTGTTGTTCTATTAATGGGACGTTACACCGTCGTGTTAACCTCGGTCCATAGCTTCTCTATTTATTATCAAATCGCATTAGGCCTGAGTAATGAAGAAGACGAACTATATTGTTATTTGTACTCAATCGGGAAAGTTCTAGAAATCGAAATGAAGTGGATTTGAAAACGAACGAGATTTCGGTTGCAAATCTTTACAAAATGCCTACAGTTTTTCGTGTTTTTTAGAGTTGTTTTTGTACAGATAATTGGTACTCAAAGTATGAAGTATATAAAAAGAAATATTTTTATGAATTTTCTTTACACGCTCGTTTTTAAAATTTGTTCGGTTTCAAATCCACTTCATTTCAATTTATAGAACATGCCCGAATATGTTTTCAATTTCAGTGCAATTCACTTCATCTACCAAATCGTCAGACAATGGTACCGAAGTCGAAAGTTGTAAAAAGAGGAACACATTCATTTATCAATGAACGGATCGGTTCTGCTTTGAGTTAATAGATAATATTAGGCAGAAATGTAATCCATTTCATTGCTGCAGTAGCTAAAAGGTAAAAAATAGTGTGGTTCTACGATCCGATTTACATTCAAAGCTTTAACACTTGGTGTAATTTTCCATTATTTTTTATTTTGGCCACTTCGCAAGAAAATTCTGACAGTCTGTCCGAGTGCATGTTGAAATAAGTTTTCCGTAGACCCCAGAAATAACAAAATTTAGGTTGTTATATCGGGTGATTTTTTAGCTGTTATCTTTTTGGCAACACTGGTTTAAACAGCTGACGCCAGTTTCGTGTTTTGTTTCACTGTCAAACATCTTCAGTTTGATCTATAATTTAACCATGAATCGTCTTACAAACGAACAACGCTTGCAAATTATTGAATTTTATTATCAAAATGCGTGCTCTTTTAAGAAAGTTCATCGCGCGCTTCTTCCATTTTATGGTCAGTTTAATCGACCCACTGAAGCCCACGTTATTAAGCAGAATTGTCGATTTTGGAGTGAAGATCAGCCAGAAGCATTGCAAAAGCTACCAATGTATCCAGAAAAAGTCACAGTTTGGTGCGGTTTATGGGCTGGTGGCATCATTGGACCGTACTTCTTCAAAGATGATGCGAATCGTAACATAACTGTGAATGGTGAGCGCTACCGTGAGATGATATCAAACTTTTGTTTGCCCAAAATGCAAGAGCTTGACTTGCATGACATGTGGTTTCAACAAGACGATGCCACATGCCACACAGCACGCTTAACAATGGACTTATTGAGAGGCGAGTTCGGTGAACATTTTATTTCACGTTCGGGACCTATCAATTGGCCTCCTAGATCGTGCGATTTAACGCCATTAGACAATTTTTTGTGGGGCTATGTTAAAGCTCATGTCTATACACACATGTCCGTTTCAATTGACGCATTGGAAGACAACATTGAAGGATTTATTCATGAGATACTGGCCGAAATTTTGGAAAGAGTATGCCAAAATTGGACTAAGCGGATGGACCATTTGAGGCGCAGTCACGGTCAACATTTGCATGAAATAATCTTCAAACATTAAATTATATGGGCCCTACTATCGATTCAAAAAAAAGATTTCATGCATTTTTCTGAATTTTATGTGTTTTTTTTTTAACTTTCCTATAGCTCTTAAAAAATCACCCATTATAATTCTGTCACATAAGCGCCGTTTAAGTTTGCTTTTAAAGTTCAGCCAGATCGGTTCATAAATAAATAATGTGTAAACTTTTTGTTATATAAAAATTGTATATAAATTATTATAATTTTAAGCTCTCTCTTTTTCTCTCCTGCTCTATTAAAATATTACAATAAATTTTCCATTTCGTTTGTTTAACAATTGAAGCAACAAAACAAACAAATTTAAATGTTTAGCATTAAACAATATTTTTATTTGCACTGGATATTTAAAAAGAAAAACTTTTCTTTTTTCCTGTAAAACAAACTAAAAAAAATATAAAGTTTATGCAACGTTAGGAATTTACATTACACAAATTATTCAATTTAGTAATAAATTATACAATTTGAATAAAAAATTTATATTTATATGAACAATGAAATCATAACAAAAAGTCATATTAAAAATGTTTATGAAAAACATTTTATATTCCTGATTTTTTTAAAGATATTCAGATTGTGCCTTGAAACAATACCACCAAAAATGGCTTGTTAGTTTGAAAGGTAGAAATTAAAGACATAATTGAAAAAATGAACATTCCCTAAAAATCAGGCATAATTGTAAAAAAACTTATTTTTCCACAAAAAAAAAAAACTGAAAAACTTTTCAACAATTTGAATAAATTTATGCATAAAATATGGCAACGATGCATACAGTTGCTCTTTAATTTTATTTAAATTTCTTGTATTCGCTCCAGTTTACAGGTTAATATGTAAATCAGCCAGCATTTCACAATAACAAACCATTTTTTGTGAAAAATTATTCACAATTTGCTGTGATATTTAGAAAGTTTTTGGCAGAAAAAAAGAATAATTTAAATGCCTTAATATTTTTAACAATCTTTTGTTTTTATATAGACCTTTGTGTTTGCTAGCTTTCTTTTTTTTCTAGTACAATTTTTTTTTCATACATTCTCAATGTGGTAGTTTACGTTGAAAAGGATAACAAAAGTTGGATGGAAAGAATGTTCGTGGGCGTTTTCTGCACGAAGGGTTTACACTTATGTAACTATACGTGACAAGTTTTACATCAAAAGAATTTCTTTAAATAAAATATGGAGTTTATGGAGTCAATTTGTCAAGTGAATGATATGAAATAAATTAAAGATAGTTTAAAGTTTAGAAAGAATATTTTACTTTTAAACACAAAATACAAAAAACATTTTATAGAAAATTATATTAAATTCTCTGAAATAAATTAACACCAAGTTCTCTAATTTAATTCAATTAAAAAATACAAAAATAAATTTTTAGTAAATTATTATCCTTTTTCTTCGACCTTATTTATTAAATATTATACTTTGTTTTCCTTTTTTGTTTGTTTGTCTTTTTGTTTAAAGTTTGTAGAATGGAATTGTAAATTTATAATGATTATTTTGTTTTTAGAAATTTTAAAATTTATTTTTCCATTTATTGTCAAATTTTATTTTATTTAAAAAAAAAATTTCCTGAAGAAGATTTCCAACGGAAATCGAAATATTGAGAATAAAAACATTTTAATTAAGTTTTTAAAAAAAGTGATCTTGAACTTAAATAATTTATTAAAGTATAAAATAATTTTTTTAATTAAAATACACGGAAAGAATTGTTTCCAAATATGGCTTGAACCAAGAAAATTTTAAATGATTCTTTTACAAGCCAAACATTTCTTATTCCAAATACATGTGTGGCTTGACTTATTTAAGCAAAATGTTTCTTTATTTAAGAACATTTTACTAAATATATTGTATTGTATACAAACAAAATAAGTTAAAATCCGAAATTATTTTTGAATTTTTTCATTTTAAGAAACAAAATTCATTACCTTAGAAAATAAACTTTTTTCCTTTTGTGAGCGCACCACCTTAAAAGGAAAAAAAGTGCGCCTTAAATCCTCTAATATAAAGTATTTAGCGAGGAGGTTTCGAAAAAAAAATGTTTTTTTTTTGCCGAACGTAGGGGTCTTTTATTAAAATTTTCTTATCAAAGTTATCTAAGGGAATACAAAATTTATTATTAAGATTTTTGTGTGCTTAATTTCCAATTTTTCATATTTGATAAATACACTGAAATTTATTGTTGAGGGAAAGCTAGATTCCATGCGCACTTCACTGGTTGCTTAGGCCAGATCATCAGGAAACCTTTTCCAAAGATTTCAGAAAAGCTAAAAATATTATACAAATAAAACCCTAAAGCGAATAAGAATTTTAAACACTCAAAGTCTTACTTGTAACAATATCAAAGCTTAAACAGTCCGATCTTAAAGTATGACATATCAATGTTTTTGTCTCGAGAAGACCAATGTTTTGCCTCTAGGAGCCATTGACCTTAAGTTCTTTGTTCTAGTATAAATCAAGCAGATCTCTGTTTGTACCAACCTAATGTCAGAAAACTAAAGCTCGCAAGAAACTATTAAACGTTGGCTAATGAAGTAATTTGATAATTTCAGCAGAAACATTTTAAATTAAATTATACAAAAATATATACCGTTATTTCGAAAATGGAGAAGGTTGCACAACATATCGACCCCTTTGCGCGAAATTATCGTATGTTCTCTGCTTTTGCTTGCAATATCAAAATGAAAATATACATTCAATTTTTGGAGCATCGAAGTGGAATTCGGCTACAATATTATTTTTGTGGTGACGTTTCTTTGAATGTAGAACAAGATTGCATCAAAAACTCAATTTCAAAAAAATTGGCATATACGATAATTTCGCGCAAAGGGGTCGATATATTCGCGTAACTCAAAAACGGTGAATAAACTACAAAAAACGAAATTCCGCAACAAAATTACCGTTTAAATAAACCTTTTTCTAATCTGCGAAGTTGTTTAAGAAACATAAAATTTTGCAAATAAAAAATTCTTTTTTAGCAAAATTTCGAAATTTTCTACACGTATATATTGCTTAGGAAGTACAGTTGACATTTTTTTGTTAGTTTTTAGTTTATTGTTTTCGTACCCCACCATGTAAAAACGAACTGAAAAAAGCATCTTTGAAGAGCGATTTTATATTTTGAACAGGGACCATTATTCCGCTTTTTCAATAAAATAATTCAAGTTTTTTTTTCGATTTTAATTTTTTCGAGCAAAAATAAAGTTATTTCCGATGAAATGTGCGTGTTTTGGTCGATACTTAATATTTATTGCAATGAGCAATAAATATAATTTTCCAGGTGGCGTAAAAGTACAGCTGTTCCACTTTTTTTTCTTATTTAGAGAGAAGAATGTCAAAAGTTGCTTGTGTTTTTGACATATCGGCCAACGAAAGCAACAAATAAAATACAATATAGCGTTTTTGATGTTGTACTTTTTGTAGTATCCCCACCACCGTCTATATGATGAGACGGCCTTGGTAATGAGCTTGAGAAATTTTGATCACAAATTAAAGTAAATTAACGTCAACTAACTTAAACGCTTTAACCAATTGCTGTCTCTACTCAATTAATGTACATAAACTGATAAAAACAAGTTAGAGTGCTATATTCGGCTGTGCCGAATCTTTGATACCCTCCACTGACAGCTCGAATATTTTTTTTCTTATGAGTAATATCGTATGATGTCTATTTATTATTATTATCTTTATAAAAGCAGACATCAGCATTCAAATTGGTTTTAAGCGTACCAAACTGTTTTCCAGAAGTAGGGTTTATATGGGGCCTAGGGTAAATTATGTACCGATCTTCACAAAATTTCACAGTGTCATTTCCAGTCCTATAAAACTGTGACGTACCAATTTCTATTATGATAGCATTATTTGTTACGGTTTTATGCGTACTAAACTGTTTTCCAGAAGTAGGGTGTATATGGGGCCTAGGGTAAATTATGAACCGATCTTCACAAAATTTCACAGTGTCATTTCCAGTCCTATAAAACTGTGACGTACCAATTTCTAATATGATAGCATTATTTGTTACGGTTTTATGCGTACTAAACTGTTTTCCAGAAGTAGGGTGTATATGGGGCCTAGGGTAAATTATGGACCGATCTTCACAAAATTTCACAGCGTCATTTCCAGTCCTATCAAACTGTGACTTGCCAAAATTTGTTAAGATAGCATTGGTAATTAGGGTCTTAGGCGTACTTTACTGTTTTCCGGGAGTAGGGCTTATGGGGCCTAGAACAAATTATGGACGGATCTTCACAAAATTTTAAAGCGTGATTTCTAGTCGAATAAAACTAATTTTTTTCAAAATCTTATATCTTTCTGTGCATTGTTCCACTATTTATGGTAGTTTTTGTAACAAAATGATAAATTTTTTAGGTGGTGGTTCCACATTTTGATTAATAGCTCTAATCCTACTGAGCCGATTTTGCTGGATTTCAATCCCAAACTGCGTAGGGTAACTACAAGCAATTTGACACCAAGTTTTTTTATTTCTTTTGAGTTTTTCGAAAGTGAGCGTGTGTTCAACAGACGGACAGACAGACGGACATGGCTATATCGTCTTAGAATTACTCAAGGACCCAGAATATATATACTTTATGGGGTCTGAGATGAATAATAAAAAAGTTTCACACGGAATGACAAACTTAGTATACCCTCTTCACAACTAATTGTGGTGGAGGGTATAAAAAGTCTATTGCAATACATTCTATCGTAAACAGCTTTAGTAAATTCTTTTTATATTCTTTAAAAAATCAAATGACACAAAATCTTTTTTAATATATTGGAAAATCTTTTAATGAAACCATCTAGATTTTAAAAAATAAACTTTCTAAGAATCTGTGCCACGCGCCGTCTTAAAATATGCCCAATAAAAATTGTTCCATCAGAAAAAAAATAAATAAACCGCTCAAACAAATTTGTTAAGGAGTAAAAAAAATTTTGCCGCCAGCTCTACAATAAGCAATTTTGTCTCCTAACGCCTGTCATGACTCGCGATTACATAACATACTTTCATAATCGCAAAGGTTGTAAAAATAAAATAAGCAAAAAAAAACTCACAAGCACTCCTCGCCGCATTCCACACCTTTTAGTTGTCATTGGGAGCAAGCTCTTCCACACTCCCATCTCTTAAAGGAATTCAGAAGAAGGACTTCAATGTTTGGAAGTTACTCAAAATACGTAAACGTTTTCAAATGCATTAAAAGGAAAACAGAAAGTTAAGGATACTTTTTTGTAACTACTTATGTTATAATTTTTAGCTTAGGTTTATATAAATATGTAAAAGAAAAACGCAAAAAATTTTAAGTATTATCAGGTTCTTCCGGAACGCAACGTCACGATTGCGTAAGAGTACCTAGTTATTTCCGCAACGTTCGTCAATTTATGTAAGAGTTACGGGGCCAACAGGCAACATAAAAATTCAACAACTTCTTTCACTTCCCAACGAAGAGAGTAACGAATGACACAAAAGGCCAATTTAACCAATTCTGTTTAAATATTATTTTTCTAATTTTTTAAAAACAAAAATTTCAAAATTTTGATAAAAAAATTTATTTTTTTTTTCCAAAAATGTTTTACTTTTCTTAAATGAAATTTTATTGCGGAATTTCGGATTTGTAGTTTTTTTTTTGAGTTACGCTAACATATTTTGTGCAACCTCCTCCATTTTCGAAATAACGTTATATCTCGAAAACAAGAGCTAACCCCAAGAAAAACGATTAGCACCATTGGATTCAGCGTACTTGAATTATGTAAAAACGCCATAAGCCCGGCTTGTCTGTTTTCCAACAAGCACAGTGTTATTGTTCCCAATAAAAATTGGAGCTTCCAACGAAGCAGGTTTGTAAGGAAGAAGCGTAAAAGTTTCGCTTACCATAAATAATCACGTTACGGAAGACATGAATTTTATATGGCGAGTTCCCACTTTGAAGCAAACAATTTTTGACACAGAAAGCTCTTTGTTCAGCGCGTAAAAAAATTTTTAAATGTAACGATCAGCTTTATTAAATGTAACGATCCCTTACAAACCTGCTTCGTTGTAAGGGAATGTCGTTATATCTATATATCTATCTATCTATCTTCTATATATATACAACAGGATGTGTATGGACTCCAAAATGGCTTCGCCGATTTTGATGAAATTTTCAAAGAATATTCAGAATATTCTAGCGGGTGACACTGTGAAGTCTGATGGCAAAATCCAATTTTCATATTGCACCACCAATGACATCTATATAATTTGGACGATTTTTTCTTTAAAATTATCGCCATAGTGCAGCTTAGATTTATAAGAAAAGAAAATTTTGCCCCGCCCACTTTTACGCCCGCTTTTTCTGAATTACCTAATATCAGAAAACGGCTCCATCGATTTGATAAATTCTTCTCTCAAATGTTCATATTAATCCATTTTAAGTTTTCATCGAAAGAAAAATTTACCACGCCCACTTTTACGCCCATGTTTTCTATTAAGCGCATAACTGGAGAACGGCTTGACCGATTTGGACGATTTTTTCTGTAAAATCATCGCCATGGTCCAACTTAGGTTCTTACGAAAAGAAAATTCTGCTTCGCCCACTTTTTAGATTTACCTAAAATCAAAAAACGGCTCCATCGATTTGACTAAATTTTCTTGCAAATGTCCGTATTAATCCATTTTACGTTAACATCGAAAGAAAAATGTACCACCCCTACTTTTACGCCCATTTTTTTTATTAAGCGCATAACTGGAGAACGTTTGACCGATTCGGACGATTTTTTCTGTAAAATCATCGCCATGGTCCAACTTAGGTTCTTACGAAAAGAAAATTCTGCTTCGCCCACTTTAACGCCCACTTATTTGCGATTTACCTAAAATCAGAATCGATTTGACTTATTTTTCTTTCAAATGTTCGTATCTTTTTAACGGATTTTAAAAATCGAACGCAAATATTTTTCCTAATTTGGACAGGACCACGTCTGTCGGGTCAGCTAGTTTAATATACATGAAGTATGAAGTATTAACAAATAAATAATAAAAAAAAATCGATCGACGTTTAATATGGAAATGCCAAACAGAGGCAAAACTAGCAAACTAAAATAAACTTCTTCGAACACAGAACAAATAAAGTTAATTAATTTTTTAATGTTAAATTTCAACATACATATTCCCAGTTGGCCATGTTTTCAAGACAACGTCATGGACGCGTACAAGACCCATAGTAAATCCCTGACGACATGTTGGCGACAGCCCATGCAAATAGTCGACGACTTTTTCGAACAAAGGGCACCTAAGTCGTAAACGACAATGTGAGCGACATTATTATGCATATTGTCGTTAATGATCATATGGGTAACAATGTGTCACTGGCGACTATATAAACGACTTTTTTCTCATAAAGTCGTTAATGCCCGATTAACGACATTACCTTAATAGTGTCGTTGATGACAATATTGTTGACACTATCTACGATTTAGTCGCCGATAGGTAAGTGACAATTAGGGATTTAACGAACACCGATACTGATATATTGGCGATACTTCAGATTGACCGATATATCCAGAATAAGAAGAACGGGTAAATGGGTATGCCTCGAGGATATATTTACTAACATCTCTTAGGATATTGATGGGCTGTGAATTCCAACTAGTGAATTCCAGGGCCTTGATGGGCTGTGAATTTCAACTAGTGAATTCCAAACTAATGAAATGGCCGATGAGTTTGAGAGACTGGGCTCGAAAATAGTGTGTGGAGACAGTCAGACCTCCAATAGGCTTTTGATTAATAAGGAAATGGGTTCTGAACTTAACATATCGTCGACATAATATGCAAACCTGCTAACTTCCAATAAATTTAAATGGATACAACAAACTTTTTATATTTCATATGCGCAGTTTGAGAGAAAACCTAAAAATATAGTTGGTTTAACACACGTTAAGACTCAATTTGAAGAAAAACTACATGCGAGGTGTATCTTTCTCTTCCACACGGCATTAAAATCTCAATTTACTTAGAAAGTGGATTTAGCAGGTTTGCATATTGAGCCTACGATATGGCAATGTAGTCAGCAGGAACATTTATTTTTTGTGTTTCTTGTCCTATCAATTCACGTATTCCAATTGCACAATTAAAACACAGCCGCGAATAACGTTATAAGTTACAAAATAATTATATTAACCAGGCAGGATTATTTATTTTTTTTTTATTTTATCAAAAATATTGATAATAAAAGCAAAACATCAAGAAATATTAATTTTAAATTACATAAAAATTTAAAGTTTTGAATTTTTTTTGGTAGAGGACAACGTAAGCGTCCATTGCATGCATTTTGTCGTCAGAGTGGTTCGAAACACGACAAAATGCATGCAATGGTCGCCTAAGTTGTCCTCAATAAAGTCTAATTAAAGACAAGATGAGCGACAATTGCATGCATTTTGTCGTCAGTGTGGTTTAAAACACGACAAATTGCATGCAATGGTTACTTACGTTGTCCTCAATAAATTATTATTCAAGACAAATTTAAAAAAATGTCCCCAAAAAAGTCGTAAATACGATTTTTAACACGACAATATACACGTTTTCTTACTTAAGTTGCCGCCATCAATGTTATATAGGCGACAAATTCAAAAAATGTTTGGAAGACATCGTTGACGACATTTGCGTCTATGACCATTTGGCCAACTGGGTTATGTATGTAAGTATGCATATGTTTTTAATTCTAGCATTCAAATGAGTTTTACTTTTTAGTTGTAAAAATTTTTTTTTACCAAGTTAAGAGCTGTGTAAATTTTATTCAGAAAAATTCCTTTGATTAGTTAGTTGAATATTGCACGAACAACTACCGCACTACTTTTAAGCTTAAAAAATTTACATTTTTTGTTTAAGTTCGAAATTTTAAAAATCAATTTTAGTTTTTACCTACAGTCATGTAGACATATTAAATGCATGCATATTTAACTACTCTAAAACAAATCTTTTAATTAAAACGAAAATCTAATCTCAAACAAAGTTTTTCGTGGGATTAAAAAAAATTAATTAATTTCGTTTATATGTGCTAATTTTCCATTTCATACTATTGAAAAACTGAAATTTATTGTTGATGGGATAATTTATTGCTATGCGCTCAATATCTCAATATATTAAAAAAAAAGTGTTTTTGTTTATAAAATAATAATTTAAACAGTTCTTAAAAGGGATAGACCAGGGATGATAAATGAGAAAACCAATATCGTACCAATAAACTTTTAAAATCGTACTTTTTCAGCCCCAATAGTTCTAAATCTTTTTTAAAAAATGTTTTTAATTTATTTTTAAAAACATAAATGTAATACAACAGAAACAAAAGGTACTTAAAATTCATTTGTGAATTAATTATACATAATAATAGGGTGGGTAAAATTTTTTCGCGTCAAAAGCACATCGCGATTCGATCCCCGGAATTTTCAAAATATTCAAGAATAGAGGTAAACAAATTGTATTTGATCTGGCCAGATCTGTATCATGCGGTTTTTAAAATTAATGGATTTCAATTTTTATTTTTGGTTGCCGCCAGAGAGCGTTTTCATACACTTTTTAGAATTTATCGTCTTTTTCTGAAAATGTAATCTCGATTTTTAAGCGTTTTAAAATTATGTACATACGAACATCTTCGGATTGTGTTTCCAAATTTATTGTGTTTCCAATTTTTAATATGTACTACAGAAACCAGAAAGGAGTAGAAAGTCCGAATATAATAAAATTTAATTAAGCACTTGTAAAATCTCCTTCAAAATAATTCGGAGTAAAATAATAATGGAGTGGGTTACCATTATTCCAAAATTCTGTTCATTATTTCTTGAAGAGACAACCATCTTGTTGACGAATATTTGAAAATATTATGAGTTCGTTCCAAAATAATCTTGAATTGAGAGGAGTTCGTCCATTCTACTATGTACAACTTTTGCAGAAGTGGTTTCCTATATCCTTTAAATACTTGTCAATATCATCATACTAAAATTAGAATGTGGCGTAAGCAATCGTTCAATGAACAAGTGCAAAAATCTTTTCACAATAGCCGAGTTCAGTGTTTGGTGCAAATGCTCTTGCAAAATATCATAGCTGTTTTGTTAAATCCAAAAAAAAAAAAAAAAGTTTACCTTAGATTTCATATAAAAGCTGCAACATTTTGCATTTTCGCAAGACTATTTGCACCAAACACTAAACTCCGCTTATATTTATTGGACAGTAAATACTAGTTGCCATTTTATATGTATTATAAATTTGTAGGCTTGAGTTCTGAATTGTACCAAAAAAGTACAATTGTACCAACTTTATCAACCCTGGGTTAGACACTTCATGCAGAAAGCTGTGTGTCTTTCAGAATGGTGAATAAATTCCCTTTACATTTCTGAAAGAGAATGAGAGATTCACATAAATCAGAGATTTTGCCCAATACAGTACAATGCAATCCCCATCGTATCTGAAAGCATCCAATGCAACCTGAAAAAGGGTTAGGGCTTAGGTAAGCGGCGTTAACGGTTTATATTTCTTTGACAACGACGTTAGCCAGGCCAGCAGCGTTGACGGCGGGCGCTACGTGCTACTTCGGACATTAACACGATATTATTTTTCATACAAAGTTGCATCGATAGATCTTCAAGACGAATAAAAAATGTCGATTTTATTTTACACATACATACTTTGTTTTATTTTAATTAAGAGACATTAAAAGCTAAGAAAAATACCCTTAATAAAGAGCTATTATAACAAAACTTTTTCTATCGTGCTATGTCATTTTATTACCAACGTGCATAATTGAACTAAAAGCCAGTGATGCCAACTAAGTGCTTTTGGCACTATTTATGGTGCTTTTTGATGCCTCAAAACGCCAAAATTTTAAATTTTTGCCAAACTTAGACAAAGCACTAACTTGGTGCTTTTTCAATTTTTCGTTAGTGCCTTTAGTGCTTTTTATTTTTTTTTATTTTTTTTTTTTTCTAACATTTTTTAAAACTTCGATTATAAGGAGGATGACTTAGATGAGATTTGCTATTTGGAGTACAATTTTGAGAAGTCCTGTAAAGATTTTAAGATTTCAAATGATAAAAAGAAGTGATAAAAGAAAGTTGCATACGTTTTACCAAAAACTTTATTTACGAGGTTGGAGCTAGGCTTCCTAGCAGTTTGGAAATTTTACAAAACGTTGCACTTTTTAGCGATGAAAACATATTTAGTAATCGTAATAAAAACGTTGTATTTATTTGTTTTCGTTTTTTTTTTTTTAAAGAAATTTACACTTTTCAAAAATAGAAAATGGCTTGGAAAATATTAGGAATTGTGAATGGAAAAATAAACAAAGATTATGAGTCATGTAGAAATAACGTTTTGAAAAGTTAAAAACATGCAGTCGGAAACCGTGCAAAAGAACGCAAAGACTTTAAAAACAAAACAAAAAAGAGCCGTAACTTGGTATAAGCAAAGTGTTAAATAAATTAAAAACAGCTGACAGAAAATGCTTTTATAACGAGCGGGTAACCTGCCATTTTTCATGCGTTTTAGTTTTCAAACGCACGACACTCGTCTCCAAATAACCGAGTGTTGTGCACTTCTACCTTTAGTGCTATTGGAAAAAGGTTTGAATAAGTATCAAAGTGCAAACATACATGTTTTCTCTATTTTGCGCCTTGTGTGTGTTCTTTATTCAGAAGCGTACATAGGTTAACATAATTGGATAATATCATACGCCAATTTTTTTTGTTAAACTTTGCACGATTTAAATTTAAATTTATTTAAACGATAAAATATAAGTTTTTTTTTATAAAAAAAATGGGCTGTCAAATGCAAATTTTCGGGAACTGCAACGGGACAGATTTTTTCTAGCTTCGAAAATCGAGCTCGCACTGTATTACTTTAAAACTGTTATATGGTCAATTCAAACTCAGCTGATGATGCTAACATTATTTTTACTGATGATAATATTAAAACATTCAAAAATGTTTATAAACAAATGTAAATAGGTATATTTATTATTAATTTTAAATGAAATTATTCCCCCATAAACGCCGTAGCCTTTTTTTAAATTTTGGAGGTATTTAAATGGCTTAGTGCGTTTTTACGCTTTTTTTTTTTGTTCGAAATTGTGCTTTTTAGTGCTTTTTAAAATTTTAGAGTGCTTTTAGCTCTCAAAAAGTTGGCATCACTGCTAAAACCTCATTAGGAATGATTCCTTTAGCAATATTCCGTACTATATTCAAATTCGGCGGGATCAGAGAGAGAAGCAAATTTTCAAAATTAAAAAAGCATCGTTCTTAAGGAGATAAACAAACATAAAAACAAATATTTTAGTATCTGATGCTCCAAAGTAGTACGCTGTTAATAAAGTCCATTGCCAGTACGATGTAAATATGTATGTGCAGATAGTCTGAACTTTTTTTCAATAAAATTAACATCATATTTGTAAACAAATATGGGGAAAATTTAAGCATAATAAATTTTATTACATTATTTTAAGCAGACACTTGCGTTTCAATCATGTACGTAAGTATTTTTCAAAAAGAAAAATATATTTTTTATTATGATTTTATTTTTGTACTTAAAAAATAATATAAATAAATTATTTCTGAGGCAATAAGGAAAAAGTGCTTAAGTCTATTTTTTTATTTTTTTAAGGAAGGCCATTTTAAACTTTAAAGTTTATTTTTGAAAATATACATATTTTTTTCTAATAAAATGCTCACTTCTCTTCGGTTATAGTTTTTTTAAGTTTTTGTTTCGAAATACTCCCAACGTGACCGATCAAGGGTTATCTTAAGCTGTTTTTCCAACTGTTATTCCACGTTAAAAAAATAAGCAAAATGTAACCAAGTCGTTGCCGTGGTTAGATATGTTTTTTTGGTGAGCTCCGCAGTTTATTTAAGTGGCAATAAAATACCTAAATTAACATCCAACGGTACTTATTAATAACTTTACAAAGATCATAGTGCAATTAAAATAATATAAACAATCTTTAATTTGTCAAGTGAAAAAAGCAAATATTATCACAACAACTAAAGCAAAGCAAAAAGTATAACAAAACATTACAACAAGTAAAGCACTTGACTCTAAGAAGTTAATTCGAGAACTCATAATTATAACAAATACAAAAATAATAATAGCAATCATGAGTTCTCGTAGAACAAAAACAAAATGTAAACAAAGTAAACACTACTGAGATATCTGATCTCTTTTTTTCAAGTTCAAATGATCCTATTACAATACGGAATAGACATTTTGCGGTCTGAAATTTGATTGCAAATTTTTACTAATTTGAGGTCGTTGATTTCAAATCTATTCTCCATTTCTCTCTATCAGCTCTACTTTTCGAAATATACCGTTATGTCCAAAATAAAGGCACTTTCACTACATATATTGAAATTACTTGAAAACGGTTGACCATATGCAGTTAACAAAAAAAAAGAAACTCGGCAACAGTATTATCTGCAAACCATGCCTAGAATAACTGTGCCCATGTTCTGTAACTCTCGCGTCGAGAAAGTTTTCGATTGAAATGTGTAAAATGAAACAAAAATGTCATAAATTGAAACAAACAGCTGTTTTTCTCGCTTAACTGTGTCTGTAACTTTTTTTTGGCGAGTACAAGCTGTCACGTAAGGAAATTACTCGCCAATTTACAGAAAAAGTGTTTCTGTAACATTTTGGTGAGAAAAGTTCCCGCTTTGAACTGTCAAATAAACTCACGAATAAAAATGGGGCGAGAAAAAATGTTAACACTAAAAAATAATTAAAAATGCAAAATGCAAAGGATAATAATAATAATATTTTATTCTTGGCACATTTTTCATTGTTTTATTATTTTACTTTTAACATTTTTATCAAATATACGAATGTCTTCAAAGCTCGTTTGCAAACAACAAACATTAAAGTCGCTCTTTACACAATTTGGCATAGCCGACGGTTGTGTTTTCGCCGCCGTCTTTGAAAAATTTTCAATTTAAGTTAATTTTGGTCGCCGTCAACGATATGTGTTACTGGCGTTCTGAACGTCTGCAATGTCACATCGGCTTCGAGTGCAATATTATGACATTTATAACGTAACGACGTAATTTCTTTTGATAGTTTTCGACATGAGTTACAGACACACATTTTTCTCACTTTTCGAGAAACGATGGAATAATTTGTTTCACATCTTTTCGATGCAAGAAGTTCTCACTAAAGTTACAGAACATGGGTACTGGTATACCGTTTCACGAGAATGAAGACCTTTTTTGTATATTTGATAATGTTTGTGGCGCGTTAAATGCAATAGTGCCACCGTACAAAGTTATTTTTCGTGTTAAGCACTTTAAACATATTCGTAATAATTGGTGGTCCAAGGATTGACTCTTGTGGCACTCTCGTAGATAAATTTAATACCGAAGATTGGCGATTTTTTGAATACACAAATTGACGACGACCAAAGAGGAATGAGGATAGTAGTCGCGTGGATGTTAAGGAGAAGTTAAAACAGTGTTAGAATGATCAAGAAAAACTAAGAAATTTATTTTCCTTCATCCAATTCACGTCGTATATTTTCAGTTGCATCCAGTAATGCAGAAACACAGCTATGATTTTAGCGATAACCAGTTTGCTTATCAGACAACAAATCGTTATTTTTGATATGTAACGACATTTGATTAAAAAGAAGTTTTGGCCTAAACTCGGAGCAATTTTTTTGGTATTGGCACTATTTTCGCGTATTTCCATTTTAATGGTGTTGAACAAATGTGTTAAATAAGGCAAGACTACGGGCAACAATATCTTTGGAATTATAGGGTGTATGTTATCGGAGCCAACCGCGTTTGACTTAATGGAATTAAAGGTTGTAAAGACTTCAGATTGGCTTACACAAGCGAAATTAAATACATTACTATTGTTTGTAGGATTTGTACCAGAAAAGTTGTAAAAGGTGTTATCAATTGGTAGAAGAGGTATATTTGTGAATGTTCTATTGAGCTCTTCGACATCGACCTGACAACTGCTTGAACTCTCTGGTCTACCAGCCCCGATCTTACGAATGTATTTCCAAGTTTGCCTAGGTTCTATTGTCAAGAATAATACTAAATTTTTTCAACCCCGATGCTAATGTTAACGTTATTTCTTGCTGTTTTAAATTCAGCTCTTAATCCAGAGTTTCTGAAACGCATCCATCTTACATAAGCACAGTCTCTTTAAACTATTAAAAGTCTAATATTAAAAGAAAAACAAGGCTTTTCCCTACCAGTTATCGTTTTAGATTTTAGTGGAACTGTTTTATCAAAAAATACAACTTGCTCATCAACTGAAGGCATGTAACACATTTGAGACCAATTAATATAGAATAAGCTCTCACGGACCACATTGTAGTCTTTTTTTTGTAACGTCACGACAGTGGACAGTATGTTGAGACAAAGGAATTCTAAAGTGATATGTTAGAAATGTTAAGTCATGCTTTGAAAAACACGGAGCTGACACTGGGTCATACAACATAACATTAAATGGATTTGAAACAAAAATAACATCAAGCAAAGTTGTACTAGTTGCTGTATGAAGAGTTGGATTTACTGTGTTAGTGGGAGTGAGGCCAAAGGATAACATATTGTTAGCTAATTCTGATTCCAAAAGTAGGTTTGAGTTAAAATCACCTAAAATAATGTTATCATCATAAGAATAAAAAATTTTAAAAAGATATTCTCTTATTCGGCCTGTAAACACACCCTGTCAACATTTTCTTACCGTCAAAAATTATCTCAATAAAAATATATTCAGCATATTTTCCATTGAGTGATGAAGCAGTTGAAGATTTTAAACAGAGTCTATAGGATTTATTATTCCTTACAAAAATAGCTACCCCACTAGCATTACCCTCTTGATTTTCTCTAACAACTTTATAACCACTAAGGCAAATTAAACTATCCGGAGTCCCAGAAGAAGGCCAAGTTTCAGAAACGCAGGCACCATCAATGTTGGATTTTTCAAAAACAAATCTGAATTCATCAATTTTATTGTTCATGCTTTGGGCGTTAATATGGGTTAACGTTAGACCATTCCAGTAATTAGCCAGGATCTTAACCATGTTGTGTCCCTGGTGTTTCCTCTGAAAGTGTCATAATTATCCACAATCATAATCAAATATTTAATGAAAATTCGAAATAGCAACGCAACTTACAATAATTTTAACAAAAATAATTTTAAGACATTAAAATAAAAGATAATAATTACATATGTATGTATAAGCAAAAGGCAAAATTCAATGTACACATTTATAAGATAAAATTGTGTTAGTTGGTCCGGAAAACCGATTTAAACAGGGTCATCATTCTCTAGTACTTTTACATAAAAAATTCCACGTTGAGGAAATACCGATTTCAGGCAATTCTCCCTTTTCAAATTTAGCGCTGACTTAAAGATACCATGGTTGTACGGAGTTAGATTTTCGCTAACAAATAATGTCATGTTGCTATCAAAGCCTGCGTTGCGCAAACATAATGACGATTTGTGTTGATACCCAGCCGCGTTTTTGAAAAACAAATTTCTTTCATATGGAGATTTATAATGATAATTATAATTGGTGGATCACTCAACTCAACTCAGTTGAGTTGTAATTTCTTAACTTTTGTATTATGGTTAACAACTTTGCTATATTGCGCTGAACAAAAACATAACAAAAATTACAACTGATCACAACCAGTTGTCTTAATTAAACCGTAATAGGGGTGTTATATACAACCATATTATTAGATATGTGTACGGATTGAAAAGATATGATCATGTTTCCCAATTTTCTTCAAAATTTTATGGAGTTTCGTTTAACAATTTTCTTAACATACGTGTGCTTTTATTTTTGCATACAATCATTTACTCGGAAATGCCACAACATCTTATTGATAAAATCAGGGGGCAAATTATGGCAGTCGTGATCGAATACTTTTTCGATTCGAAAGCAATTTTATTTTAGTCGATACTGAACGTATCGTAATTATTTTTTCAGTGTTATGAACACTCAAATAAATGTTTTACAACTCTAAAGAAATAATTTCGATCCGTTCAGTATTAACAGAAAGAATTTGAACTGAAATTGCTTTCGAATCGAAAAAGTATTCGATCACGACTGCCATAATTTGCCCCCAGGTTTCCCCAGATCATTTAGGGGAAAAAAGATTATAATTCCATTACACCGTTCTCTTGTGCACGAATGAAAGTGTTTTATACATGAGGCGCGACTCTGGAATATCTTTCCTCAAACACAACAACTTAATAGCAACGCAACTAGCTTTAAGAATTTTTTATTTAAATATTTTTCGCAATAGGACACTATAACTATTATATAAACAAATTATGTTAATTTTTTCTAAATACATATATTAACTTGCATTTGCCGTCCTAATTTAACTTATCGATAATACCTTCCTGTACTCTAAATATAAGAATAATTCTTGTTGTACAGGAATTGAACATTCTTATGAAAATAAATAAAATAAAAAAATAAATAAAATAATTTAGCTATAAAATCCTACAAATTCGTACAAAATAATTGAAACACTGTTTATGAGTACTTTAAAACATGCAGATACAGAGTTGGCATTAACTCAAATTTTGCTAAACTCGACTTAAGCACTTTTTCCTTAACGCCACAGATTTATAAACACAGATAGAATAAAAAAAATATACTGAGAAAACGTATGTAAAATATAAAAATGTGTGTGTGTGTATTTCTACATCAATCCCAACAAACCAAAACAGAGAAAAATGTAAATGAGTTGTAGAACAAGCTTATCATAAGAGATTTCCTACAACATGACAACAAATATGATTGCAAATGACTTATTCTCGCTATATTTTTGTAAGTGTTTTTGAGAATGCTGTCCCGTTATTTGCCGCGTGCCTTAATTTTGTATTATTAGTTAAAGTTTTCAGTCTTTGTGTTTGGTTGGAAGAGTGAAGTGTTTTAAATTTTTTTTAAACAGTGCACAGTTGTAAAAAAAGTAATTAAATATTATATAAGTAAAAAACTTTTTGTAAATATGCCATATAAATTTAAACAGAATGCTCGTAAAGAATGTAATCAATTTTATTAAAGTTTAGAAAAGTATTTTTCTGTAAGCTTGTTCTAATATTAGACTTCTTAGCTTACATTATATTCAGCCTTATTCCAGTTGTCGTTGTCGTAATCGCTCAAGTCGTTTTTTGTAAGAGATTAAAGAACACTGGTTGTGTGTTTAAACGACTTGATCGATTACGACAACGACAACCGGAATAAGGCTGATTATATACAAGTAATATCATCGCAAGGTATAAGTTTTCATTATTAAATAACACAGGCCAACACTCAATTTGCTTCTTTGAATTTATCAACTGATTCTAGTTAATTTGGGTGCGCTGAATTTAAAACTGTAATCAGTTTGTCTCTATCTCTAGTTTTCATGATATAACTTTTTATACCCTCCACTTATGACCTCCAATTACCAATTGCCCAAAAATTTTTTTTTTCCAAAATTTTTTTTTTTATCAAAATTTTTTATTTACTGTTAGAGGGAGTTTATACGGTGTCTATTCAGACATGTCTAACAAACACGTTTGTTTTGCTTGTAGGCGATCGGGGTAGAGAAGAAAGAGGGGTTGCCAAACAAACATGAAATGAGTTTTCATGTTTGTTTATATGAATTTCCATGTTTTTAATTTGTATGTATATGTATATTAGACTATTATACATGAAAACAGACATGTTTGGAAAGACATCGTGAAAAGACAATAGGTTTTTGGAAGCATGTTCAAAAGAGAATGTCAAAAGCAGACATGTCTGAAAAGACTCCGTGTAAACTCCCTCTTATATTTAGTTATTGCAAAAAAAAAATTTCCAAATTTTTTTTTAAGTATTTAGAAAGTAAAACTTTTCCACAGGAATTTAAAAAAATAAAAAGAAGGAAAACTGTTTCATACAGATTTATTAAAATAAAAAAAAAATACTTAATAAAATTTGGGAGTTTTTTTTTGGCAATAACTATAACAGTAAATAAAAAATTTTGATAAAAAAAAACATTAGTATTGTGGTTATTTTGTTGAACTATTTATGGTTTTTAATCCAAATTTTTAATATTTTTAATTAGGCTTAAGTTCATGAAATTTAATTTTCATTAAATTATTCTTATGAAGAAAGGAATTTTAAAACACGAAAATTAATTAAAATTGTTATTGATAATCTTTCATTCTTGACGTGGCTCGGGCTCGAACCCTGGCCGGCAGGTTACCATGACATGTTTCGATCGCAACCACTCGATCTCCTCAGATGGATTTGCCGTCTTACACTCGCAGCCATCGACGACTGCTGACGTCAATAGTCAAACATCAATCCTTAAACCAAATTGTATTTTAACATTTGGTAGATCGAAATTTGCTTTCCTGAATGATTATCCATTTTAATTGATTTTACTTTTTTTTTCCTTTACTTCTGTTTTTTCTTTTTTTGAAAAAAAATTTGGGTAATTGGTAATTGGAGGTCATAAGTGGAGGGTATACAAAAGTTATATCATGAAAACTAGAGCTGATTGAGACAAACTGATTACAGTTTTGAATTCAGCGCACCCAAATTAACTAGAATCAGTTGATAAATTCAAAGAAGCAAAAATCTTTTTTAATTTTGTCGGGCTGTGTAATTGTTTATAAGCCTTTTATAATAGTAATCACAACACTTTTCTAATGACGATTTCTTTTCTAAAAAAATATGTTACAGTTAATACATGTAACATTTTCTAATGTTACCTATAATCAATAGAACACAATTAGCTGCTTTTATTTACAACTATTACACTTTCATCATTAATGTACTTCATGAGCGATTTTTAAAGCTATTTGAGCGGTTTCTGCACGCAATTATGGTTTGGAAACAAATATTGACATCACTATGTCTTGGAAAAATTTAAACGATTATAATATAAATAGACTTTTTTTGATTTTAATGTGTAAATATATTTATATTTTACATGCAGTCTACAACTGACATGAAATGCTTAACATTAACACTAATATGACTTTAGCGTTAAGTATACCCTCATCATGTTAGAGGTTTTCTCATGTTATAACACGGTTGTTAATGCAAATGTTTCAACAACTCTTTTATAACATTATGTTCTAACAGCAAATCATGTCAGTTGTAGACTGGGAGTTAAAGATCTTCATACTAGTTATAAAAAACGCATATTGTTTGAAAAACGTCTAAAATTTTCAGTTTTTAATGAGGACTGACTTTAAAAAATATCGAATTCGATAGTCGTATTTCAATATCGATACATCGATATATCGGTATTTTAAATTTCGGTGATATATATCGATTAATCTTTTGAAAAATATCGATATTTTGATATATCGATATTTTTTGCCCATTCCTAAAACAAAATAAAACATTGGTTGTACAAACAAAGTAGTAAGTACAAAAGTTGCAGAACAGGGCAGTATGAACACTAGCCTGGTCGCAATTTTTTTTTTTTTAAATTTAATTGTTTGCGCTGCTTAAAATATGAGGTTTGGTGTAAGAAATTATGACCTAATTTTTCAGGTCAATCCGACTGTGCCTAGCCGTGCCGGGTGGGGCCCAAAGTTCCCCATTTTATAAAAAAAAAACATCTTTTCTATCAGATCTTTATAGTTATACTAGTTGAAAAGCCGAAAATCAAAAATATGGCTTAGTAACGATCTTCCGCAGAGAAAGTACTTCAAGTGTGCCAAATTTCAGCTTCCTATGTCATCAGATGGCTTCAGAAAAGTGCGGAAAGAATAGGATATACATGCAAACATCCTGACATACTAAGAAATTATATATTGTATAGATAGATTAAAGTATTTGCTGTTTAATATTTTAGTATGATACGAACGAAAGATTTTTAACCTAATTCGGGGACGCTGAATCCAGTGGTGCTAGCAGTTTTTTTAGGTTAGCTTTGGTTTTCGCGATATACTGTTATTTCGAAAATTAAGGAGGTTGCACAACATATGTTCGCGCAACTGAAAAACGCTTTAGCTTATTGAAAAACTAAAAAAAATCGAAATTACGCAATAAAATTTACTTTAAGAAAGGTAAAACGTTTTTCTTATATGCGCCCATACAAGATGCGACCAGTCTAATGAACACCTTAAGTAAAAGTAAGGGCAAAATATGCAACATGTTTTGCATGTTTTTCATCAACATATTTACAAAAGAACTTAAAAATGTTTCCCGCAGTTGTATTTTTTGTACAAACGAACACAAAAATGTAGAATATGTAACATTAATGCAACATTTTTCTCAGAAAAGAAATCGCCATAATATTAAGGCTTATGCTAGTAAAGGAGCGTATAGACGACATGTTTTTGTCATCTGACATGTCAAATTTCCCACTGCAAAACACATACATGTCGTGTGTTACCTTTTTAACTTTGCTTCTGTAAAAGTCAGACGAAAAGTCATCTGACAAAATTTCAATTAGAGCGTGCTCTATTTTCTTCTGACAAACCATCTGACATCAGAAATCTATGCCGGGAAGAAACTAGCAGCGGCGTCAACGATTGAAGGAATCATTAGCCGGCTGAAGTTAATATTTTACAATACCAAGATATGTATGCTCATCTCACCATTGAATAGAATTTATGTAAATATAAACATAAAAACCGTTTAATTATAAAATTCTAAATTGGTATCTTTAAAATAAAAGAAAAAATGTTAAGATGGCTAAATTATTTTACGGCGCAAATAAATATTTTCGTGGCGGCAGCAAGCTATTTTGAAACCGAGAACTACTTTGGTTTCTGCGATAACAATGCGAAAAAAAACAGAGACAATGTCAGAAGCAAATTACATGTACGTTTGTGACCGAATATTATTAACCTTATGTAAAACAGCAATTTTGACAGACATGAACAATTACATGTGACTTGAAAATTTGACATGTCAGATGACAAATACATGTCGTGTACGGGCGCCTTAAGCTTGCAAAAGTTCTTTCTAAATCGTTTTGGTTTGTTGGGATGCATGCAGTTGTTTAAAAAAAAATCTATTTGTGTATGTGTGTGTGTGTTTTAAATTTTGTTGATTAAATTGTACACAACACAAGCAATTTTCTTTAATCTTTAAAAGAGATAAATTTAAAAGCCGGCTGTAAATTTAAATGAAAATAAAATTTATTATTGTGAATTATGGTAAAAGAAGGAGAAAAGAAGAGCAAGTTGATGTTACAAATTCGTACGTAAATGTTAAATCCGAACAGATTTCAAATAAATTTTTAGGTTTGAAATAATTAATACGTACAAAAAGTGAATTTTTAGGAACTTTGGTACTAAGTATACGAAGAAAATATACATGGTTGTGGTAAACATATTATAAGAGCAACATATTATGATTATTATTAGAATCATCTTAAATCATCCTTTTTTTTTGCAACCGAAAAGAAATTTTTAAATAAGCTTAGCGAACATGAGGCGAACATCGGACGTAAAAAGTGACTAAGTGTACATAAAAGAACATTATTTATAAATTAAACTTACAAGCAATGGTTAATATTGTTGCACTAATATTTTCGCACTTTCATAAAAAAAAATTTTTTTTTGAGTACGACAACAATAGATTGTTACAATAAATTGTTTAATTGCCGAAACCATGCCGAACCATAATTTTTCTCTGCGTGTATTGTCGCATTCAGGTATAACCTGCCTCACATTTTCGAATTTTTTACACTTTAGGGGCACCCTACACTTTTAAATTATTTATAGTGGCTTAGATCACATTTTAAGACTCTCAAGTATTTCTGCATTACATTAATTTTTTTAACGAACGATGATTATATTAATTTTTTTTTTATTCTTTTTTAATTTCCGATGCTAATCCCCGCGAAGCTTGACGCTGTCTGCAGGAAAGAAACCAGAGTCTCTGGCGGGAATCGAACCCGCAACCCCGGGGTTGATAGACTAGCTCACTACTAGCTAGCCTACCGGGGCACCCTAATATAATCATAGTTAATATTTATTCTTTGTACTTTTCGTATCTGTAGCCCGTTTCTGTATTTCTCACATCGTAAAACTTTTCGCATGAAACGTGTGAATTGCAACAAAAATAGTGTGAAATGAAACAAAAAATGGTTTTTCTCACACAAGTGTTTCTGTATCTTTTTTTTGCGAGAATTATCTGTCATTTTAATAATTTTCCAGCAATTATTGGAAGGATGCGAGAAAAAGTGTTTCTATAACAATATTTTGCGAAAAGTTTCTTTCAAGAACTGTCAAAATAAGTCACATTTGAAATTGGTGGCGAGAAAAACAAAATGTAGATATTTACCCCCGTATTCATAAACGATTATTAAATTTAACAAACGCTTATTAGGGATAATTTTCATAGAAAATTTGTTCTTTAAACCTTTATTAAATTTAAAAAATTTTTGTGAATACAGGCATTAAAATTTAAATTTAAGTTTTGTACTATTTTTTTAAAATAAATAAAAAATAGATGGAATTTAATTGATGAATTAATTCATAATTTATATGATGAAAATAAACAAAAAACAATTGTAATATTTTGTTATTTGAAATTTTTTTTAGCCTTTCCTTGTTTTGGTTTTATTCAGTGCTGCCAGATAAATGTGTGTAAAGAACGTCAAATTCTTGAAAAAATAATAAGATCGTCTTCTTTGTTTAAAATAATTAAAATAAATTTTAAACAAATTTTGTTGCATTTTTTTTTTTAAACATAATCAAACAAAAGCATAGTTAAAATTCATGGGTATTTAATAATTTCATTAAATTTATATATTTATTTTGTTAAGCTGGAGGATTATGTTTTATAAAATTATTTATTTTCTCTAATCCGATAACAATTTAAAATTGTTGTTTTTCCCTGGAAAAGTCACACAAACCCATGAGAAAATATCATATTAAACAAAAAATAAAATAAATATTTTTACAAAAGCAAAAAGAAGCCAAACTTAGTAAAATAAGCAAACATCCTTTTTTAAAATAGATAAATATTTACAAATACCGAGATCAAAATGGAAAATTTTTAAATAAAATCCGCTTTGATAACAGTATTATAAATATTCAGGGTTTTTATTTTTGCGAAAAACATAGAATTGATAGTGACAACGGTGTTTTATATTTATATCGTATGTAGTCCGAAATAGAATATTATTGAAATTTAAATATATCGGTTAACAAATGGCTGAGATATAAATCTTTAATTAACCTATTCTATAGCCTTTTTATTTTTTACCTGAAATAGACTTAGGGCTAAAAAATCAGAGCAAGTTAAACTCTCTTTTTGGTTTAAAATGTGTTTAAACCAACAAATCTATAAATCACTAAACTTATAAACCATCTTTAAACGCATATAATTGGGCGTTTAAACTACCAATACAGACCATATGAATTTGATAAGATTTATCGTAGTGCTGCCACATGTTATTTTTTAACCATATATAATACATGGGACACTGATTTACAGTTGTTGAGTTTAAACTATATATAAATTCAAGTTTAGTTCAACTAAACCAGCGTTTAAACCATCAGTGATTTTTTAGCCATTAGAAGCATACCTGTAGTTAAAATTAATAAAATCGGTTCGTAAATGAACGGATTAAAGGGCTGTAGGAAATATCGCCCAAAGAAAAATCGCCCAAAAAAAAAAATGAAAAATCGCCCAAAAATAAATGGCATGTAAAATTGGGCCTGATTTCATATGAAAAATGGCCCAAAATTTTTGGGCTATTTTTCGTTATTGTTGGGTGGTTTTTCGTTTTTTAAATTTGGGTGATTTTTCATATGAAAAATAGCCCATTTTTTTGGGCCATTTTTCATTTTTAAAATTCTACCATAATCTTACATAGCAGAGAAAACCATGTTTTATTATGGTTGCAAACAACAAAACTATTTTTCAAGAAACTAATTTAACCATAATATGGTTGTCGGCGACAATGATTTGGTTAAATTAAACATAATATGGGTAGAATTTTTTTAAAAATGGTTTTGTAGCTTTTTCTCTGGGTGTATATATTAAATATATATATATCGAAAATAAGGATTTTCTCTTCTATGGTATAACAAATACTGGCTTCGCTAACTAAAGCTTCTCTGTATAGCCGGCCTTCGGCCGGGCGCAAGAATTTTCTCCTCTATGGTATAACAAAGACCGGCTTCGCTAACTATAGCTTCTCTGTATAGCCGGCCTTGTTCGTAAACAAGGCAGTTTTTCGAAGCTTTACTTAGCGAAACCGGTTTTTGTTAGACCATAAAGGAGAAAATCCTTGCGCCCGGCCGAAGGTCGGCTATACATAGAAGCTTTAGTTAGCGAAGCCGGTCTTTGTTATACCATAGAGGAGAAAATCCTTGCGCCCGGCCGAAGGCCGGCTATACCGAGAAGCTTTAGTTAGCGAAGCCAGTATTTGTTATACCATACAAGATGAAATCCTTATTTTGGATATATATATTAAATATATACACCCGGAGTAAAAGCTATAAAAATATTTTATCCATATTATGTTTAATTTAACCAAATCATTGTCACCGACAACCATATTATGGTTAAATTAGTATCTTTAAAAAAATCACTTGAAATTTTAACGGTATTTTAAAAAATAATTTACACATTTTTGACTATAAGTTAAGTTGCGGACGTTATGACAATTCTTCGATGGACATTATGACACTTTTAAAAGTGTCATAAAGTCCAAGGACACTACGACACTGGACGTTATGACATGTCACCTAAATTTATATGAATAATAAACACTTTTTTGCAAATTGAGTAATTTTTTTTTTTTTTTTTTTTTTGGAAAAAATTCGTTTTTGCTTTTTGGGTCATTTTTCATTTTCTTTTTGGGCCCTTTTTCGTTTTTTTTTGGGCTAAATTTCATATTTACCTTTTTGGGTCATTTTTCATGTTCGCTTGGGCGATTCTTCATTTGGGCGATTTTTAATTTTTTTTTTTTTGGGCCATTTTTCTTTGGGCGATATTTCCTACAGCCGGATTAAAGACCCAGTAAAAACTTCGCCTACAAAATAACATGTTGAGTAATCAGAAACACATAAAACCACTACTTACAATTCTACTGAAAAAACGAATGAATTTTACAAGGGTTGTGCCAAAATGAACGAATTTAAAAGTAAGTCATTATTTTTTTATCTAAATACATCCAGATAGAAGTAGTTATCGAAGTTGTTATACATAGAAGAAAGCTACTAAATAACGAGTGAAAGAAGCTATTAATTTTAATAAAGTTTTTACTGGCAGGCAAATACATTTTTTTCTTGCCGGAATAATGGTTTTGGCACAAAAGTGTACATATAAGATACACATATCAAATATCTATCATATTTTGTATATGTATATAAGAAGTATTAAGTGTTCAAAATAAGCCAAATCGGTCCATTACTTTCCCTCGAAATTTTGCTTTTGCCGATACATTTTTCAGGGAAGAGACAAACAATTTCGAGGACAATTTTCACAATAGGGGAAAAAATAAAAATTTAAGATGCCTTGTTTCTAAAGATATCTTTTTTCTGTGGTGCCTAATAAACAACATTTAAAAAAAATTAAAATTATCTTATTTTGAAGACCAAGGGGCTTTATCACAAAGGGACCAATAATATCACAAAGGGACCAATAAAGGACCCAAGTGAGCTGTCTGTTGATAGCTGCCCATGGAACCTAAAGGGCATAATAAACTTCACAAATGGCTTGGCAAATATGTCAAAATTTTACAGTTGTACAAACATTTTGTGTTGTTAATTGGAATGTTTGCTGTTTGGACAAATATTTGAAGCAATGTTTGCAGAAATATTAAAAATTTTTAATATTTGTTAATAAATTCAGTTAATTTTTAATATTAAATTAAATTTTTTAGTAGTATTGCTTGCCACAAAACAGCTCGTTGTTTAAATCAATTTTTACTTTAAATTTTTTGCCTTTATTTTATAATTTCTTCTCCGTTTTAAGCAAAAAGCAACAAAATTGCCGCAGCACTATTGGCATCTGCATTCATTGAAAACAAAACAAAAATTAAAATTTATGTTTGTACGGAGAATATTTGTGTTGTTTATTGGCAAACCCCAAACGGAAACAATGTGTGTGTTTGCCAAGCATTTTCTGTGGTTTATTATGCCCTTAAGGGGCTTATAGTGTAAAACGCAACGCCAACAATTTCATTAAAAGCAAAGAGCAAAAACAAAATCAAAAATATTTTATAAATTTGTTGTTGCTTTCTACAGACATTCATATTGTTTTTTCAATTTTCAACGCCAATAGAAAGTAACAACAAAATTATAAAATATTTTTGATTTTGTTTTTGCTTTCGTCACTTTTTTTTAGAAAAAATCATCAAAACGTCACTTTGTTAATTTCGGAACAAAAAATCGTCAAAATGACGATAACTCGTCAAAATTTTGTTCTGATTACAAAAATAGATTTTAATACAGTTTTAAATGAAAGTAATACCTATATGTATATAAAACAATTCATTTAAAAACAATTTAAAGTGCTTAATCTTTGATACCCTCCACCGACAGTTCTAATATTTCAGGAGTGCCCCGGTAGGCTAGCTAGTAGTGCGCTAGTCTATCAACCCCGGGGTTGCGGGTTCGATTCCCGCCAGAGACTCTAGTTTCTTTCCTGCAGACAAGCGTCAAGCTTCGCGGGGATTAGCATAGGGAATAACAAAATTAAGATGTTTTTTTATTTAAAAAAAAAAAAAAATATATGATATCCAAATATTAATTAAAAAATATAAATTATGAACCAATCATCCCAAAATTTTGTAGTGTGATTTCTGGGGATAAAAAAACTTAAATAAGAATAAATTTCAATACGGCAGTGAGATTAGTTTTCGAGCTTACAGTGAATTTCAGAGGGGTACTTAGTATGGGATCTAAAGTAAATTATAGACCATATATCACAAAATTGCATGACATTTTTCACACCATATTAAGCTAAGTTGAAACAAATTTTACCGCAATATCTATATCTGCTACAGTTTTAGGCGCATTTAATTAGTTTCTCAGGGTAGGCTTTATATGCGGCCTATTGTAAATTATGGACCGATCTCCCCGAAATTCAACAGCAAAGTTTCCAGTCGTATAAAACGAATTTGTGCAAGATCTTTTATTATTCCATGCATTATTCCACCATTTATGTTAGTTTTTGTAACAAAATTATCATATTTTTAGGATGGTGGTTTCGCATTTTGATTCACAGCTCTGATCCTACTGAACCGATTTTACCGAATTTCAATCCCAAACTGATTACACAGAAAATATATCAGTAGTTAAAAAAATGGTTTAAAATGTATTTAAATTTAATTAATATGATAATTGAATTAATTTATTTTTATGTTGAAAGAAAATTAAAAATATAATTTCGATTTAATTAACATTTTAGGTGTTTGGAAATAAATTTTTAATTAAAATATAATTTAAATAACAAATAATTTTAATTGATTGAAAAACTTTACTTCAAGTGAGCGATAAAGTAAATTAAGGTACCTGGTAGGTTAAAGTAAAGTTGTAATAATTGAGCACTTTTTACACGGCTGATAAAATCCTAGGTTTAGCTATCAGTAGGTAAGCTGTGAAAACCGGCCTTAGAATAACTCAAGGAGCCAGAATATATGTACTTTATAGGGCCTTAGATGTTTAATAAAAAAGTTTCACACGGAATGACAATCTTAGTTTACCCTCATTCACCACTAGTGGTTCTGCTTTTAGCAGAACATGTATGTTTTGAATGTTTATAAGTATGTGCACACACAATCACAGCTGCTAGATCAAATGAATTTTTAATTCAGCCATTTGTGTTACCATATCAGCAAACTTAATTTGTTTGCCTTTCTTTTTCATAAAATAGCGATTAATAAAATGTTTTTTTGTTTTTATGAAGCACTTAAAACAATTATTTTATGAGGCACTTAAAAATAATATTTTGTATTAAAAATAAAAATTGTTGACCAAAAATCGAATGCTGTTATCCAAAATATGCACTTAAGCAAAATGCACGTACAAGATTTTTTTCTAACAATATTTAGACTTCATACGCAATTATTTGTATTTCGTGCAGATAGGCAAAAAATGCAGTTAAGTGAAATGCAGCTAAATGAAAAATACTGTATTCGTTTTTTATTGAAAGTTAATTCAAAAGGAACACATTCTTATACTTATGCATTCAAGTAGTCATTGTCCACTCGATGAGACGCGTTGTTAAAATTAACAACAATAAAAACAACAATTACAAGAATACATTGTACATACAAAACTACTGTACTTTTTAAGATGATAAAAAAAGTCTTCTGTTTCTATGGAAATTGTTTGTACCTACATATGTGCGTTTAGTTTCATTTAAATTTTTTTTTTCTTGTACTACATAGTTAATGCTGAATGACTACATGAGTAATGATTGCTTGATTTCTGGCTTTTTTGTTTTTTTTTTTTTCTTCACCAAAACAATCACTGTCGCACCGAACACACAAACATCTTTATTAAAAAACGAAGCTAACGATTGTATAAATAACAAAGCACGATGTGCATTATTTGAATGACTGCAAACCAGCAGCGAATGTTTGCTGCTAGACTACTCATTGGACTAGTGCGATGTAATGCAAGCATGGACCATGTCATTGTTAAAAAGTGTTTGTAGTGAGACGACATGTCTTCATTTTTTAACGAAATGTGTTCGTTTTTAAATGACTTCAAAACTAATCCTCTTGAGTACCTATACCATAGAGTTGTTTTAATACTACTCCTTTGTAATCCAAAGCTGGGTTATATGGTCCTCCCCTAGGACATCGTTATGTTACGTAGACCATGTTTTCCCATATTTTGGGTTACTTTTGGACCAGTCCTGGTCCCTTATGGGCTACATTTTACACGCGTGTTTGGACTAGTCCTATTATTTGCATGGTATTTTTTTAAAAGCGTAACAAACAACATTAACAACAATACATTGTACATTGTACATACAGAACTACTGTACTTTTTAAGAAATGATCATAAATAAAAACGTCTTCTGTTTCTATGGAAATTGTTTCAGCTGCTAAATAGTCATCAGAGCAATGACCCGGTGGCGAACGTCATAGTGATTCAGCGTGACAAACGCTGACAATATTAAATCATCGATGACAAGTGTTGATCTTACTTTGGTGTCATATATGACTTTTTGAAGTATTTGTCCAAACTGTCATAGATGACCAATGTTGATTTTGTCGTGTAGGCGTCCATTTGTTTGTGAGTCCTAACAGACAATATCATCAACTTTCATTACTGAATTGTTTCAGTAAGAGTGACAAGGAAAACACAGAATAAACTCAAGTAATAAATGGGACAGGACAAACAGAAAAAGAAACGGTCCATTATTTTCTGATTTATTCATTGACGGAGACATGTAGCAGACAAAGTCCTGCAGCGCCCACTTCGTGATCTATTCATAACAGACAATGCCGCTAAGTTTTTCCTTTTAAGGGAACAGTGACATTGCAAAGCCGTTGTCATGAATAACTCCCTAAATATCAACTTGTTACTGACTCTGGTGCGATGATTCATCAATGAAAATGTCATAGTGACAATGTCGCTCATAAACGCCACCGGGGATTTTCGTGTATTTTTCTTTGTATATGTTTTTTACCAAAGCAATAATTGGCGAACGAAGCTAAGCATGGTATGAATGGCAAAGCCAATACGCTGCGCATGTCTTGAATAAATTTTAAAACAACACCGATGTGTCTGGCTGAGAAAATTAGATTGCATGAACACAAATGAGTGTATTTGATGTTGTTGATATAATGCGAATTTTTTGCAATCGCACAAAGCCGTTCTCTGATTGGAAACATAAAACTAAACATGCATGGCCCTGAGTGTTACTTTTTCGCTCAAAAAATATTTAGTTTTCCTTAATACTGGACCAAGAAATATGTACCTATAACATTAAACATGCATTTTCCTGAGTGGATAAGAATCTATAAGGGCTAACTTCTTGGTACTTCTTTGTTATTCAACTGGTAGGTACTTTTCGAATTTTTATTCATACTGAAACATGAAATGCAACATGCAGAGTCCAGAGTGATTGAAAAACTATAAAACAAGACTTCTTGGAACTTTTTCGTTTTCAAATCGGTACTTTCTATTTTTTTTTTTTATTTTATTGAAATTACAAAATTAAACATTCACAGACTTGAGTGGAAGAAAATATATGACCTGGAGGGTGGTCGCTCGCCAAATCGAATCTCGAAGAGGGAAAATAAATGCTCGAAACCTTTGTATACATACATATATACTTATATGTATGTTTTTTCGTATTTGCATAAATAGACATGGAATTTCGTCTAATTGGTAAACTCTAGTTTTTATTAATCGACTAGCGGGCCCGTTGCCTGCTTCGCACGGCAAAACAAAATAAGAAAAGAAACACACTTGTTTTTAATAAAGTTGGTTTTCCTGCGGCAAAAACACACTCACTCCACATACGCACCGCACACACATGCGTTATCGGATTTCAACCAAACTTCATATAAACCATATATGGGCCACTGCCTACGTAGTGTATAAGTTTGGTTGAAATCGCACGACGCGTTTATGAGTAGTTCGGCGACGTACATATACGGACTTATTTTTATATATATAGATAGATTAATTGCTTATTTCTTCAACAAACCACTTTCTTCTGTATTTAATCAAGACTTCATGCAGCAAATATCTTTAATATCTTACTATAGAGTGATGGAATGAAAAAGATAGTAATAAAATTTATTTTTATTTACATGAAAATGATATTGGAAAATAATTCGAATGTCATGTGGTATTTCTCTTTCAAAGTACTGTTGGTAGTCAAAGCAATAAAAATCAAATCAAAAATAGAATGCTTTTCAGGATTATAAAAATTTAGATTGAAGTCATCAGTTGGTGCAAAATGCTTGTTTTAACAATTCATTTTATGGCATCTGCAGAGGAGGGTTTCTTTCATCAACTCTTCTAATGCCAACAACTCATTTCGTAAGGCAAAACGAATACATGTTGTAAAGCTGAAGCTATGGAAAAGTAATTTTGTGAAGAAATTTCTTTTTTTTCTAAAACATTTTGCTTTGTCTCGATTCACATTATGAACGTTTTTTTTTTTTTAATTTTCCTTAAACATTGAGTTGAGTTGGTGTAAATGTAAATCCATATTTTACATAATTACTTTAACATATTTTTTTTTGTTTTAGAAATGTTTAAAACATTTATTAAAAAAAAAATAATAAAACAAAAAATTATGAAAATGTGTTAAAAAGCACAGCCAACGTCAGGTTAATATTTACAGATTACAAAACAAAAAGAATTTCCAAGTATATGAAAGTATGAACATTACAAATTAAATATACCCATGCAAGTATAATTGTGGTCTTACTTTTAGTCGGTTGGTACCGGCGTGTGTGAGGAGTAGTTATCCAATTAAACTAAAAGTGTTGGTGGTGTTCCTTTCTGGTTTTTGGACATTTCATTTTCTGCACAAGTTACTTAAACAAATCTTTTAACACGTGTATTCTCTCACAAAGGCTGTTTGCTTAATAACCTACTAGTGTTTTTTATCCGAATTATTCTTCTTTTTTTAAAAGGATTGTTTTAAATTAATTTTTTTCCTGGACGGAATGAAATAAAACCAAATGGTAAAGAAAAACTAGGACGACTGTGGCACTTTGCATAGTGTGACCAGTTCGTGGGCATTTTATCCGATCGATGTTAGATAGCAACTATTCCACGAGTTATTTAGTAGCCTTTTTAACAAAAAAAAACACTTTTCATTAAGGCATACTTAGACGCATAGTGGTGGCTGAAAGAGATTTTTACTGCGAAAAACACAAAAGTTCCAATACCTGATAAATTTGACGTGAATGGAGAAAACTGAGATTTTATTCGGCTGCACCATGCAAAAAAAAAACATATGTAAGAATCCGGTGGAATGGTTAAGAAATGTTTAACCAATTTAAAATGTCTACCTGTATTATTTATTTTTAAAAAATAATTTTATTTCTTTACCATTCCAAGTTTCTTTTCTAAATTTTGAGTGTCATAAAAAGTGTTGTTTCTCTTAATTGTGCCTTTAAATAAAAAAAAGTTTCTTGTAACTTATTTTCCTTGTAAATAAAATGACAAGTTAACGGAAAAATATTTGAAGAAAAACTGATTTTCTTATTTGGAATTTTTTTTTTTATTTTGTCTTTAATATAACGACATATTAAAATCCTTCTTCATATTACGCACATTCTGGTGATGCCCAGACCTTTCTAAATGAACATAAACTGCCTTTTTCAATAGCCTTATGTATTATATTCTGATTTATATAATTTCGACTTTAAACAGTGACTCGTTAGCATTTTTAAAGTAATCCAGAATCATCTAGCAATTTGTTAAAAAACTTTAACTCTAACATATACTTACAAATACCCAAATAACTCTACTGTTTAGGAGATTTCAAGTCTCCGTGTTTTCCTTCGTATTGTTTTTAACTGAATAGAAAGAATTTCTGCGCTGCAATTTTTTCAATAGCCCGTTTTTATTTTTAGTAAAAAGTGTAGAATTTTTCGGAAAATACGGAAAAAATTGGCATTTCAGTATGAGAGCATAACAAATGTATCTTTGTTTCAATTGGTACTTTTTGACCAAAGATTTAAGTTGGTTAAACTCCTTTTTTGTGTTGCCAATTTCGCACATCATAAGCATTTACCAAATGAAAAAAAAAAATTGGGATTGCCAACTTGTTTCTATACCCATCAAATTATATTGTATTTTAAATGGCACCAAAACGGTTAAACATTTGGTTGCTAGATTATACATATTAGCAAAAAAAAAACCTTAATATATAACGCTTGAAGGTCAATGCTTGGTTTGTCGACAAATTGTGAGAGGTGAAGGGGACAACCCAAAGCAAAAAATGTTGCCGAAATTTCTTTATATTTGGCTTAATGTATAGTTATGGAAGATATGAATGTGTGTGTCAAATATTTTTTTATGATATTTATTTGTCGAGTTATGGGGCGCTAAAGTGTTGCCATTATTGAAAAATTGTTTTATCCTTAATATATACCCATTCCATCTGTTTGTGCGAAAAGTGCAAAAATCAACGTTATTTTTATCTTTTTTTGCATATGAAGCAAAGTTAGTACTCTGTTCAAATTTGTGCACAATATTGAGATACATTTCGTCAGCTCATTATTGATTTAGCGAATGAATTAAGGTTAACAGGAGTTGTATTAACTCGTACGATTAATATTTACGTTTGGAATACTTGTTAAAGGCTTAACAAATATCCTTGCAACTTATAATTTCTCAGGAATGAGAAATTATAAGTCCTTGATGCCGCTTGAAAAGGATAAGAGAGATAAAACCAAAAGGAATTAGTTTTTTTTCTCTAAAAAAAGGGATTTTATTCAATAAATAAGTGCTCACCTTAAGAAGTTTGATACCAAAGTGACTTTTTATTTTCTTTTCAAGAAGCCGCAAAGGCTATTAGTACAATAATTTTTTGTTTCAGTTTTCAGTGTTTCACATTATTAAACAGTTAAGGAATAATTGTTATACAATTCATAGCGTTAAAAAAAATCTACATAGTATGTACATATAAATATTGTACATGAAGAAATTCACACAAATAAAAATTCATAACTAAATATATATACATACGTATGTTTAAACAAAATTCAATTTAATTTCAAAAGAGAATAGGAAAAAATATAAAATGCATTATGTTAATTTGAACATGGCGCCCCTCGTTGCGCTTGCGCAATTAATTGGTTGTAGAAGTGGAGCAAAGGACGATAGCCAGCGATCGTATGGCCTCGGAAAGAATCCTGTGGTTTGGCAATGTTGCGGTGTTAGCCTGCTCTTCCTGTTGAGCATGTGGGGCATTGCCATCGCTGGCTAAGCGGTTGCGGTAGTTGTTGGTGTTGATGCGGCTGGTACTGGTGCGGAGGGTGCTTGTGCGACTGGTTCTGATGCGTATTGCTAGATGACGTCGGTTGTTGTTGTTGTTGGTTATTGGACGAGGGCTGCTTGTGATGGATCTGTGGGTCCGAGTTGGCAAGGGGCGGTTTTGAAGGCGAGTACGACTACGTGCGGGAGTGTGGCGGCGGGTCCTTGCCGGACGTGCGCCTAATCTCTCGTGAATGCCGCGCCTCTGCGTTCTATTGGTGTGCAACAACGTGTGGTGCAGTTGCCCGCAGTAGAGGCCCGAGTCAGGGCTGTCGCAGCTGTATACGTCATGCGTCCTGGCAAAACAGTTTATGCAATAATTGTGTTCCCTTGCCACCCGGTTTCGCTCAGTCGAGTCCATATCGATGAATCTTCTACAGAACCTCAGAGAATGGTACCGGTAGCACAATTGGCATTGATGAATGTGAGGATCTCGTGGAGTTTGATTCATTTTCCTGTAATTATAATTTTTTTTTTTTTTTTTAGTGATATTTTTATTAATAGCTAGCTTAGTGGAAATAAATTAGGTATATGGGAAGAAAGGAGTGTATGTATGTAACTATTGATTCTGCTTGACTTTAGAAATTTATTTTGACTGGTCATGAACCGGAGGATTATGAAAAAAGTAATCGGCTTAAGAGGAATTGTATGGCAAATAACAAAGTTTTGTGATGGGGCGGGTAATAATCCCCCTTTCGGTACGAACATCGACTACGCGAACATTCTGATCGGACCCCCTGTGAACCTTTTCAATCCTTCCTAAACGCCACTCACATGGTGGCAAAAGATCTTCCATTACTATTACAAAATCTCCTATTTTCAAATTCGAGGTAGAAAATTTCCACTTGTATCTTTTGTGCATAGATTTTAAATATTCTGCTTTCCATTGTAGGGAGAGCTTCTGATGAATTGCTTTAAGCTTTTCCCACCGGTTGATCAGGGATAGATTTTCAGTAGTCTGTTCGGGGAAGGACATAATTGGACCCCCACGAAGAAAATGTCCGGGGGTCAAAGCAGTTAAATCGCTGGGGTCTTCAGATACAGGTGAAATCGGCCTGGAGTTTAAAACGCCTTCAATACGTGCTAACATGGTAGCGAACTCTTCAAAGTTAAAGCGATAAGCTCCTGCTACTCGTTTTAAATGGAACTTAAAACTTTTCACCGCAGCTTCCCAGAGGCCGCCCATATGAGGAGCCTGTGGGGGAATAAACTTCCATTCAAAACCGTGTAAAATATATTTTTGCGCTAAGTCTTGCGAAGTAGCATTAATAAATTTTGTGAACTCTCGACGGAGAGTTCGATTTGCACCGACGAAGTTTCGACCATTATCGGAATAGATTTTGTGTGGAAGGCCACGCCGCCCTATAAAGCGGGAAAACGCTGCCTGGAAAGCTGGAGTAGAGAGACTAGAGCAAGGCTCTAAATGGATCGCTTTAGTCGCAAAACAGACGAAGACGCATGCATATCCTTTAATTAGAGCAGCATTTCGGAGCGCTGAACTTTTAAGCTCAAAGGGGCCTGCGAAGTCTATGCCGGTAATGTTAAATGGGAACGAGAGCTGGCAACGATCGGAGGGCAATGCTGCCATTATTTGAGAGCAGGCTTGTTTTTTATGAACAATACACACTTTGCAAAACCTTATTATCTTTTTCACCTTAAGTCGGAGACGAGCTATGTAAAACTCAGTCTGAGTTATTCGACATATCAAATTAAATTCGCCATGAAATAAAAGTTCATGTATGTATCGCAGATAAAGTTCGCAGAAATGGGAATCACCAGGTAAAATTACTGGGAATCGTTCGTTGTAGGGTAACGGCGAGTTAGCTAACCGGCCGTTCACTCGTAATATCCCTTTAGAATCTAGAAAGGGGTTTAAAGTAAATAGCGAGCTATTTTTGGAAATGGGACGAGACTGGGAGACATTGTCATATTCCGAGAAATACCATTTTTTCTGAGCGAGTATGATTAATCTAATTTTTACAGTCTTAATTTCATTTTGGCTTAATTGAGAACCTTCATACTGAAGAGTCAAGTTGGCGTTAGCAAATGAGGGTTGAAAACGTCTTATAAACCGAAATACATATGCAAGTACTCTTAGTGCTCTAGTCAATGATGAAAATCTGCTTAGTATATCATCCGGTATGACATTAATCTGATAGCTATGAATGGGAGCATCTATTTTTATAGTTTCTTCGTTCATTTTCGAACTAATGGGACTTTTTCCAGAGGATTTGAAAGAATTTAATGGGTTATTGTGTGGCCATTCCCATTTGGGATTGATTAACCAAGCAGGGCCATGCCACCAAAGATTATTATTGATGAGATCCTGAGGTCTGCACCCGCGCGAGCCTAGATCAGCTGGGTTATAATGTGTAGGCACGTGTCGCCATTTTGCATTAGGAAGTAAATTGTGGATTTGTCCCACACGATTAGCAACATAAATTTCTTTCCACGTAGCTGGTGGCTTTGCTAGCCAGCCTAACACAATCGATGAATCACACCAGAGGATTATCTCAGCATCATGAAGGGTGAGTGACGTAATGGTATGGCGCACAAGTTTAGCCAGCATCACGCTCCCCGAAAGTTCTAGTCGAGGTAGAGTAGTTGAAGCTAGTGGCGCGACCTTGGTTTTGGCTACTAATAAATTAGAAAATACGACTGAGAACGCTGTTTCTATTCGAATATATATAGCTGCGCAATAGGCCAGTTTGGAGGCATCACAAAAACCGTGAATTTGAATCTTATCCACGGGAGTGAACTGAATCCACCGAGGAATTTGGATTTCTTGAATTTTTTGCAAATCATGAATAATCTCGTTCCAGGTTCGAAGAGAATCTAGACTTACCAAATCATCCCAATCAATTTTTTCCAACCATAGTTGTTGGATTAGCAGTTTTCCCTTAACAACTATGGGCGATATCCAGCCTGCTGGGTCAAACAACTTGGCAACGGATGAAACTATTTTTCTTTTAGTGATTTGGTTTGCCGGAGGGATTGGCTCAAAATAATAACTGAAGGAATCAGTTAATGCGTTCCAACGAATACCGAGAGCTTTCATTGTACTTGCGTCCTGAAATTTAAGAAAATCTGAGTCGTATAAGTCCTCTTTGGGGAAAGAGGTTAACAACTGGGAGTTGTTTGCCGTGATCTTTTTAAGTACAAACCCAGCAGATTCGAGCATTTGCATAAGTTGACCTTGTGATTCCAATACGCTTTCTATGGAGTGGCCACCAGTAAGAATATCATCGACATACGTTTGCGTCCTTAGTATATCTGCTGCTTTTGGGAGCTTTTCTTGAGCGTCTGACGCCAATTGCAGTAACGTTCTTATAGCTAGAAAAGGTGCGCAATTCACGCCAAATGTAACAGTCTTTATTTGGTAATCTTTAACTGTCTCCCGGGGGGATTTTTGGAAAAGAATGCGCTGAAATGGTCTGTCTAGAGGATCAATTAAAATTTGACGGTACATTTTCTGTATGTCTCCGCTAAACACGAATTTGTAAAACCGCCAGTTAAGTATTACGTTCATCAAATCTGTCTGCAGGGCAGGACCTGTATATAAAACATCGTTCAGCGAATACCCAGATTTCGTTCTACGGGAAGCATTGAACACCACCCTCAATTTTGTTGTTTTACTCTCAGGACGAACCACTGCGTGGTGTGGAAGGTAAAATGAGTTGCATCTATCATCCGCAAAGAATTCCTTTGACGTTGTTTCTTCCATATGATCTAAGGTAATGTATTCTGTCAGAACTTCCTTATATTGATGCTGCAGTAAAGGGTCTTTTGTTAATTTTTGTTCCATTGTAACATATTGACTAAGCGCGGCGAACCTTGAGGGGCCAAGAAATTTATGCTCTGGGAAATCTTGTCGGAATGGTAACCTGACCATATAACGACCATTTGGTAATCTTTTCGTTGTTTGGCTATAAAACCTCTCGCAATATTCGTCCTCGGTAGAAATAGGACGGGCCGAAAGTATCTCCTCTTGTTCCCAGAATTTCCGTATCAATTTATCTAAATGGGAATCTTCTGATGAGCTGACACAGGTTGAAAATGCAAATATAGGTTTTGTGTGAACTGAACCACTAAGAACCCATCCGAACACGGTTTGGTATGCTGTGGCCGAACCGAAAACATCTCTTCTAATTCCATCTAGGTTTATATAGCGTTCACTGTCATTTCCCAGAACTAAATCAATGGGCGATGATATATTAAAATGAGGATCGGCTAATTTGAGATCAGAAAGGTTAACTGTACTAGTAATGTCAAATGAAGTTGAGGGAATTTTATTTGTTACTTTGGGTAGGACAATGGCTGTTACCGTAAGCCTGAAATTACTGACTTTTGAAACCAAAACTATATCACATTCCCTTTCTGCTGTTTGACTTTGGCCCCCAATTCCAACAATTTCAGAATAAGATTTCCTTGATGGCAAATTTAGTCGCTTTCGAATTTTTTCGGACAGGAAAGTTCTTTCTGAGCCGGGGTCTATCAGCGCCCGAATTGTGAACCGTTCCCCTCTGGATTCAATTTGAACTAATGCAGTTCTCAGTAAAACACTTGTGGTATTTGATGCATAATTTGCGTTAATTTTTGAGTAAGCCGCCTGGGATGTGGACGGTCTATTATCTGACTCGTTCAAATCCTGATGACGGGAAGTATTTAAATCTTTAGGGTCAGAATTATTATTTGCTGTCGTTTGAACATTTTTGGTTTGATCATTATTATTTTTCCTTTGAAAAGAATTAGAAGGCCGCGTGTGAAGCAGTGTATGATGTTGTTTCCCACAATTTAGACAAGTATTTTTGCTGGTGCAGTATTTTTTGGTGTGGGCTGGGGAGAGACAATTGTTGCAAACTTGATTTTTAAAAACAAAATCAACCCTTTCTTGAATCGAAAGTTTGCGAAATTGAGAGCATTGTCTTAAATTGTGATGTTCGTCACAAATTTTACATTTTAAATCCAGTTTTTCTTGAGATGCGTACATCTGAATTTGTGCTTGGGAATCGGTGTTACTACCAAAAGCAGATCTTGACATTTTTATAGTAGAAATTCTTTCCACTACTTCACATCTTCTTAAGAGAAAATCGCTTAACTGTGACCACGATGGCAACTCTCTACTTGCATTTAATGACTGTTCCCAAAACGCTAAAGTCTCGTGAGATAACTTTGAATAAGCTAAGTTGACTAGCATCGGATCCCAACCCTGTGTTGAAACTCCTAAACTTTGGAGCATTGCTAAACTGTCGGTTACTGAACTGTGAACCCTTTGCAAAGATTCGCTATCTTCGGCCATGGCTGCCGGAATGTTAAAAAGACTCCGAATCTGGTTATCCACCAGAACGCGAACGTTTTCATATCTCAACTTAAGTGCTTGCCATGCTAGTGCGAAGTTGTCATCTGTAAGTGTAAACCTTTTCCTAATTGCCCCGGCCGTATCAGTTGTTTTGTTCCTGAGATGATAGAGTTTTTCCGCATCGGTTAGCTTGGGATGGTTGATGTAAACGGCCGTAAACATATCGCGGAATGCTGGCCAATCCTCATAACTTCCTGAGAAAACTTGCGTATCACATGGTGGAAGTTTTAGGCCTGATTTGACACTACTACTTGGAAGATTGGGCAAAGTTGAGCGAGTACTTTCACGAGCCCCGATACTGGTTTTGGTTGTATCTACTATATTGAGAATCTTCGAGACTGTTACGTAATACATATCAACACACGAATCGTATTGCTCCTGAGCAGTAGCTTTGATTTCTTCACTTAGCTCGGAAAGCATAAGTTCTTCATAAGATTTTCCTACCTTTTCCCAACGAGCGTCGATATCTTTCATTCGCAAGTCTAAAATCGCCTCCACTTGATTTTCTATGTCTTGATTACCGTTTTTCTTACAAAACGAGAGAAGATTATTTGCATCGAATGCAAATCGATTTTGTAGAGCTTCCATCTTTGCGATTAAGATTGAAAGTATTACCGTATGAAATGGATTTAATTGCAATGAAATTGTGATTTGTAATTTTTAAAGTATGTATTTGCTTTGTAAAAGCAGTTAAGTAAAAAAAATAGAAATTGTTGCTTTGGTGAATCGGGAATTCACGCTTTAAAACTTAATCCTTTGTAATTCGGATTTTAAAGCAGTTTGTATTCTTTGTGATTTAAATACTTTGAGAACAGATTAATCCTTTGTAATTCGGATTAGATATTAGTGATTTTATCCAAAACACGAACAAGGCGTTGTAATTTGGATACTTGATATTATTTTATTAGGTTATTTGAATTGAAAATCGTAACGACCTTTGCTTAAAGTGGGCCTGTACTCAACATGGGATAGTAATGGGACTTTTGCATAACAACGCACCTAAGATTTTTTTCTTTTTTTAATAAATCTCAGAAAAGGGAACTAACTTCCTGGTTTATAAACCCAATAATTTTGCTCAGCTGTAAAGCAAAAATTTATTAAGAAAGGATTTTCCTTAAAGATTGCCGCCCGATAATTTATAATCTTATCTTCCAGTGAGACCAGACATAGTTTAGTTTAAATTATTTTGGTATAAATTTTTAAAAGCGCAAAACTATTTTTCCCTTTTCTTTTCCATTAAAATTTTATTCTAAACTTCTTAAGTATCTCCCAACAACTATTGCATTGTGACCATACTATTTTAAGAAATGATTGACTTTATGCTCCAAACACTTTGCTTTGAGTAGCAACCAAATCGGTAAATAATTTTTTGAATATTTTTAAAGCAAGAAATTGCTTGAATAAAATTTATTTTTCCACCAAAAATTTTCCAAAATTTCGTGTTTTTTCCGTTTTTTTTTTTTTTTTTTATTATTTAAATGCCAGAATTTACTAAGGGACTTTCCTTATTTGCCACAAGTAACATTTAAAATATCAAAAATTTATTTAACTAAAATTTTTTCCTTTTTTATTTTTCTTTTAATTGCCAGCTTATATTTAAAATGTACCACTGTACCAAAGAGCCCAATTTCTGCCCAAAAAATGCCAATTAGAAAGAAGACCACTTTATTTAACTTTTGTTTGACCAAAGAGATTTGGTAACCGTACTCAACAAAGCGAATTTTAATTAAGCACAATGATAAAAATATTTCCGCAAAATATTAAAACCCGCCACTGAAGAGATACACGACACGATTTTACTCTTACTAACTTTATAATCTCTCTTAATTCAACTTCACTTTATTTCCCAATTGGATTAACATTTATTTTCTGTTTGAATATTATGGAGTAAAATTGTAGATTTTAATTAATTCATTTTTAAAATTACTCGCAAAAAAATTCTCTATTTTATAATGTAAGCGTGAAATTGCTTAACCTTCATATAATTTATATAGGACTTTTTCTTTTCGGTTTTCATAAATGTTTTCAGTGACCCACTGTGCGTATTTTAGTTGTTTTTCCCTTCCTCGTCCACCGTTAATAATAGAACGAAATTAAGAGAGTGAGAGTATTTATATTCAGCAGCTATTTTTTATTAACTAATTGTACCATGCTTTGACGGTTCTCTTTGGTTGATCTTATGCAAAAAAGGTGGAGGTTTTTTTTTCCTTTTATGCACTTGTTATGTACATATATATGTATTTATAATATAGATCTTTTAACCTTTTATTGCAAATTTTAATTATAGAAAAATTATATTAATTTAACACTGATTTTGGTAACAGGGAAATGAAATATAGCACTTTTCCGTTTTATTAAGGCTATTTTATATGTTAATAAGTGTTAGCACTTTTTTTCTTTTTTTTTTTTTTAATAAGCAGCACTCTTTTTATTTGGCAAAAGGAAAATTTGAATTTTTCTTGAGGGAATCTTTGTTTTTTGGCATTTAAAAACACTTTTTGGAAAACTTGATAAAACTTTTAATCAAACTTGGAAAATTTTTGGATTATAATTTCACTTTAGGAATTCCCATAAATAACTTTTTGGCTTTAACTTTTGATTAATTTAATTTCTACTCACTTTGTCTGCAGGGATTTGCTTTTTTTTTTTTTTTTTACTTGCGTGTTTGTTTTCTTCTTCTGATGTTTTCCCGTCGGCAAAATTGAAGAGCACTTCTTTTAGGAATGCGTATAACCACAGGCGGCCAGTTCTCTGTTGAAGGAGTCGAAGGACCATGTATTAACTCGTACGATTAATATTTACGTTTGGAATACTTGTTAAAGGCTTAAAAAATATCCTTGCAACTTATAATTTCTCAGGAATGAGAAATTATAAGTCCTTGATGCCGCTTGAAAAGGATAAGAGAGATAAAACCAAAAGGAATTAGTTTTTTTTCTCTAAAAAAAGGGATTTTATTCAATAAATAAGTGCTCACCTTAAGAAGTTTGATACCAAAGTGACTTTTTATTTTCTTTTCAAGAAGCCGCAAAGGCTATTAGTACAATAATTTTTTGTTTCAGTTTTCAGTGTTTCACATTATTAAACAGTTAAGGAATAATTGTTATACAATTCATAGCGTTAAAAAAAATCTACATAGTATGTACATATAAATATTGTACATGAAGAAATTCACACAAATAAAAATTCATAACTAAATATATATACATACGTATGTTTAAACAAAATTCAATTTAATTTCAAAAGAGAATAAGAAAAAATATAAAATGCATTATGTTAATTTGAACAGGAGTTTTTTGAAAATATACCCAATAGAATTTTTTGTATATTCACCACTGCTTATATATTTGTAAACTTTTATGAATAAAGTTAGATGTTAATAGTTGCGTTCGAGAACACAAAAGTGTTTACTATTTTTTACTAAACTTTACTGCATTTTACGAAATTGCGTTCGAGTACACAAAATGCAGTAAATGAGAACATAAATTGAGAGCGAAAAGTGACAGTTCTTGTCTGAGTATTTACAAATTTTGACTGCAGAAATTTTTGCAGTAAAATTTAGAATGTAACAAATAAAAAGCATACAAATTGTGAAAAAATTGTTAAATAAAAGAAAAGTTGAAATAAAAATTCAGCCAAAACAAAAAGTGAATAAATATTAATTAAAACTTGTTTGTGAAGCATTTATTTGTCTAAATACAAACTTTTTTATTTGTTATGTTAATTTTTTAGAGTTGTAAAAGTTTGAAGTATTTGGGTACTTAAGTAATCAATAGCAAAAAAATTATTCATGTTCTTTTAAGTAATTTAACCCGCTACAAATTAGTAAAATCAAATAAAATAAAAAACAAACAAATATGAAAGATTACATAAAATAGTATGTTTGTATTTTCCAAAAATTTTCGTGTTATAAAAAGTATTTAATAGAGTACCGATAAGAAAACAAGTTAAGTAGTCAAAAGTGTCAATATTTTTCAACACTTCAATTATTTGCCATCAGCTGTTGCCTTTAATTTACAAACTTTTAAAAATTTTGCATTCGCGTACTTTTTTGGACAACAGCTTTTTGGGAGAGGAAATGTTTCAGTTTACTTATTTACTGCATTTTACTGTAAAAGTAGTCAAACGCACCTAATATTATTTTGTTGAAAGCAGTGTTGCCTGGTGATTTTTGTTTCTTCCCCAAAAAAAAAAAAAACCCCTAAATGTAAAAGTTTAGATAAAAATTTACTTTTAATTAATTTAACTTGACTTACTTTTAATTTACCTACTAATATCCTTGCCTAAATAAAGCAAAAATTTAAAATAATTTTAATATTTTAAAATAAAAAATTTTTGATATTATTCGAATGTGTATTCATTCTGTCAAATTACAATAGTGCATAGAAAATATTCCTGGAAAATATTGAAGGAATAAGCCTAATAAAGTATAAAAGCTTTTGAGGATTGTAATTTGACTTAGAATACACATCCGAATAATATCAAAAATTTATAATAAATGTTACTCACCATGAGAAATAAATTCCTAGATTCTATTTTAAAATAATATTTTTTATAGTAAAAACCAAATTATTAACAGTTTAAAAAAAAGACTGTAACATATTGATGTGGCCGAAGCTTAAAGTAATCTGTACACGGTCGAAATGCTTGTCCAGCAGGCGAATTCACGTGTACGTATGCTGGTCGTAATATTCGCCGTCATATCAAAATTTTTTGATTTTCCATCCAGCATCGTCGGTGTGACACATACAAAACACATTTTTGCTTATCCAACCACAATGCTTGATGAGTATTTTGATTAGTGTATTTGGGACTTCAGAAAACTGGCACTTGAATTAGTAGGAAAAGATATTAAAAGGTTTATACGAAATTATTTACCTAGAGGACAATCTTGAGCAGTTCCAAAATATGGTACTTTTTATTCAAAGATGGTAACTTAGAGTTTAAACACGTCCAACCATCACGAAAAAATGGCATTTGTCATGGCAAATGTCATAAAATTTGGAGAGTATAATTAAACAAAAAAAAATTTTCCCCAGATTCTTTCGTGTTCCGAAATATGACGTCATAAAAGTTGTAAAATATAATAAAAAATCACAAAAGTCTCCTTACAAAAGGGGAAGAACTTTTGAACTATGCTGGATAATCGTTTTAAAGGTGAAAGTACAGCCTTTAAAACTATATGCTTTTTTTTAAGAAAAGGTCAAAGTTCATTTTTGGGTTCATATCTGAAAAAATATATTTTTTTTAAATTCTTAAAAAAATATATGTGAAGTGGAGACTCGATCGGTGTCAGAGTTATAGACCGAAACGTGATCCTAAATATGTTTTGTGTTCGTACAAGACAAACCTTTTATGTTGGATTTTTAATATGACATTAACGCTTATTATTCTAAATGTATTTCCCATGCGAATTATTTATATTGTATAATTGAAGAAGACATTATAGTTTACATTTATTAGAAAATATTTAACAAAACCTTTAAATAATTCAATTAATTTTTTTTAAATAAAACTGTTTAAAGCTTTCAGTTGAAATTTGTAATGTAAATTTAAAATGTAGTACAAAATTAGTAAGTATTGAACAAAACCATCCATGTATAAAAAGGCGTAATTCAGCGAAACCTGGCACTATTTTTTAGTCAAACTACTTTCAGAATTTTACGTAGCAATATAACATTTAAATGTCTTGGTTTGATTCTAAAATCTTCTTTTTTTTTTCTTTTTTTAAGCCAAAATCTGCACTGAACCAAAAATCCAATGTAAAAAATGTACGTTAAGCAAACGAATTACGTTTATTAAAATATTTTCGTTGGCTCAACGAATTATTCGTTAATATAATGAAAATTTTATTTTAATTATGTATTATTTTCATTATATTAGCAAATAATTCGTTGAGCCAACGAAAATATTTTAATAAACGTAATTCGTTTGCTTAACGTACTTTTTCATTGGATTTTTGGTTCAGTGTGGGTCTATACGTGACATTTCGAACGTGAAATTTTTTCCGTAATAATTCAACTGAATAATGATTAAAATTAAATAAAAATTTTCCGTTTATCCGCATTTCTCTTTGAATTCTTCCTTAGATTACAGACCATGTAAGAAAACTTTTGTTGGATAATTTTTATCAAATATCACCTCTTTTAAGAAAGATAAATGTTAAAAAAAAACATACAATAAAACATTCTCACATATAAGAAATTACGTTTGCTCAACTTTGCAGTCTGATTGTTCATCTAAGTGAACAAATTTATGGGTAAATTTATAAAATTAGTAAAATCTAAATATCTCTTTAACAATATCGTAAAATAATCAGCTTTTAATAACTTTTAAATTTTCGGTCACGGTGGACCTTTTGACAGAAATGCCCTTAAATAATACTACTTAAAGCTTTTAATTGAGACTGTAGGAAATATCGCCCAAAGAAAAATGGCCCAAAAAAATAAATGAAAAATCGCCCAAAAAAATTCCATGTAAAATTGGGCCTGGATTCATATGAAAAGTGACCCAAAATTTTTGGGCTATTTTTCGTTACTATTGGGTGATTTTTCGTTTTTTAAATTTGGTGATTTTTCATAATGAAAAATCACCCAAAAATATTTTTTTATTTCATTTTTTCAGGCCATTTTTCATTTTTAAAATTTCGTCAAAATCTTACATACTATTTGTCCAAATCATTCATTATTACTATACGTCGAATTCCTAAATTTTATTTATAAAAATAACGGGACATATTGCAAACAGGTGGCATGTCATAACGTCCAGTGTCATAGTGTCCGTGAACAAACTCGAAAGCATAGCCGGCGCTTGGCCGGGCGCAAGGATTTTCTCCTCTTTGATAAAACAAGTACCGGCTTCGCTAACTAAAGCTTCTCTGCAAAGCCGGCCTTCGGCCGGGGGCAAGGATTTCCTCCTCTATGGTATAACAAAAATCGGCTTCGCTAACTAAAGCTTCTCTGCATAGCCGGACTTCGGCCGGGCGCAAGGATTTTGTCCTCTATGGTATAACAAATACTGGCTTCGCTAACTAAAGCTTATCTGCACAGCCGGCCTTCGGCCGGGGGCAAGGATTTTCTCCTCTATGGTATAACAAAAATCGGCTTCGCTAACTAAAGCTTCTCAGCATGCCGGACTTCGGCCGGGCGCAAGGATTTTATCCTCTTTGGTATAACAAATACCGGCTTCGCTAACTAAAGCTTATCTGCGAAGTCGGCCTTCGTTCGGAAACAAGGCAGATTTTAGAAGCTTAACTTAGCGAAACCGGTACTTGTTATACCATAAAGCAAAAAATCCTTGCGCCCGCCCAAAGGTCGTCTGCGCAGAGAAGCTTTAGTTTGCGAAGCCGGTATTTGTTATATCATAGAGGAGAAAATCCTTGCGCCCGGCCGAAGGCCTGCTATGCAGAGCAGCTTTAGTTAGCGAAGCCGGTTTTTGTTATACCATAGAGTAGAAAATACTTGCGCCTGGCCGAAGGCCGGCTATGCCGAGACGCTTTAGTAAGCGCTGCCGGTATTTGTTACACCATATGACATAATGTCCATTTGCAAAGTGTCTTAATGCCCACGGACGTTATGACATTTTCAAAAGTGTCACAGTGTCCATGGACATTATGACACTGGACTTAATGACATGCCACCTTGCAAAAAGCTATATTCTGTTTTGAGTAATTGATTATAACTATGCAGTGATTAATTAATATTTAACTATTGAATAGTGCACAAAGTTTGGCGGAGGGCTCAAATAGGTATTACTGTCCATACTGTCGCGCGGCTGTTGAAGATAAAATGCAATTTTTTACATAAAACTTACATTTGTATTTTAATAAATTTATATGAATAATAAACACTGTTTTGCAAATTGGGTAATTTATTTTGGGCCCTTTTTCGTTTCTTTTGGGCAAAATTTCATATATAACTTTTTGGGTAATTTTTCATGTTCTTTTGGGCGATTTTTCATTTTTTTTTTTTTGGGCCATTTTTCTTTGGGCGATTTTTCCTACAGCCTTTAATTGATAATTTGTGGTTTTAAATTTTTTAAATTTATTACAAAAATTGTTTTTAAACCTTTAAAAGATTGAGTTAAATATAACATTTATTCAGACAGTAAAACATAAATTAGTTTCGAAAATTTTCAATTAAAAATTCACTATCCTTTGAAAAATCTTTACTCTTAACTTATTTCCTCCTTCAGGAATGAAACAATGATATTGTGCGTAGCCCAAAAAAGCGTTCTCTTAAAAATTAAGGCCCTAATTGTGTAAAACGCAAACGCAACGCCAAAAATTACATTGAAAGGGATAGTTTGACTAAAGTTAGTTTTTTTGAATTTTTTTAATTTTATGTAGTAAAATATTTTCCAAAATTCTGCCTCTCGACCTGTCGTTTTGCATTTTGTTGACCAATATATGGGTTTGTGCCTTTTAAACGGATCAAGCCATAAATATTCGATTTATAGGAGGAATTACTAACGTACATGTTCTGTTCCCAAGCAAAAATAAAGTGAGAAAATCTAAAGGAAATGTGAACAAATTACGAGGGGAAAAAATTGAACATTTTTTCACGTTACTATTTTCCTTTGAATTACATTTTTTCATGATCGCAAATATGTGAGAAGAGGAAAAATTACGAGGGGTGATTATTTCGCAGCTGAAAAACAATGTTGCCAGAAGCATATTGTAACTTGTTCACAAAATTAATATTCCACTCAAGTTTTTCTTTTCACAAGAGTTTTAAGCAGCATTTCACGTTAAATGTTCAACAGAGTACCAGGCTTATGACATGTTTATGCCAAAAATTCGAAGAAACGTTTTAAGTCGTTTCTGCACCATTTACAAAACAAATGAGTTAATTTTCGCTTTTTTGCTATTCCAAAGAAATTTATGAAACCAAAGCACAATTTGTTTCATTGAATGTGGAGAATTAAGGCAGAAAAAAAGATTTACTCATATACTACTACTTTTGGCGCTAGTTGACACATTTTAAACCTTTCTGGATAGATTGTAAAATAATCTTGTTGACTTCTTCATAAGTTGATTCCAAAAGATGGTAAAATTTATTCATTATTTAAAATTTTTCGAGATTATTATGTTAACAAAAAATAAAGAATTGGGCATTTATTCTTAAAAAACTTTTTTAATTTTAATAATGGTTAAAAAAACAAATTTACTATGAAAATTATCCTTAATAAAATTTTGTTAAATTTAATATTCGTTTATGATTACGGGGGTTAATCTTTCTAAACATAATTGTAGAACATTGCAAAATCATATTTTGGAGTTCAAGGGGTCTTATTGGAGTTTTTCTTCAGCGACTCAAAATAACGATTCATTTTTAAATAGGCCAAATATGAAAAAAGTACAGCTATTCACCCCTTTAATGTAAATCGTTATCGATGTCGTCGTCAATATTAAGTTGTTGTCAGAACAAGTCGACGACTTCATCACTTCGACGGTAACTTGGTATTTTGTTGGAGTATAGTGTCGACGTCGACTAACTAGTTACCGAAAATCTGGCCAAAAAAAATCCCAAATTATGTTCTCTTCTGACGTTTGGTGCTTATTTTTTTAATTTATATTAAAAAAAAAAAATTAAAAAACCATAACTGTTTTTTATTTACATTTGTTAACAAATTATTGTTCAGATTTAGTCCGTGATAAAAATGGTTTTGGAAAAGGAAAAGTAAATTATTCAAACTGACGGATTAAGTTGTCCAAACTACTATGACACTTTAAAAAATTTTTAGTTTTTTTTTTGATATAAGTACTTATATTAATCATGTGTAAAATCTCTAATATAAAACAACATTTGAATTAACAACATTTAAATATTGTACCTATTGGAAAAATTTGCTTCGAGGCTTAATTTTATTGTTTTAATTCTACGAATGCGAAGTTTAATGAAATTTTAAACTAACTTTCAACGAACGCTTATGTTTTTGAGCTCCTCTTAATCTCATACTTTACTTAACTATTCGGAAATAAAATTTTAAATTGGGAAAAAGACGAATAAATTCATTGGTATACCACTTTCATTTAATTAGCTTTCATTCAAGGTGAGCATCTCAGTTCACTACATAATACACAGAAAAAAATAATTTTCATATTTGAATACGAAAATCGCATATTTGATAAAAAAAAAATTTTTTTTGAAATTTCTGCGAGGACGATTTTTGCGGTATGGATATAAAAAAAGTTTGTAGGTATAGTTATTGAATTTTTAGTCAACAACCAAGTTTATTGAGTCAATAAAAAAGTTGTTGCCCAAAATATTTTTTTTTTCAACAAAATGTTTACGTGATTTGTTAAAATAAATTGTTGAAAATGTTGAAAAAATCAAACAAAATGTTTATTGAATCTTTATTTATTAATGATGATGAGCTTTATTCCCAATTTTTTTCTTTTTAAATAAATACACTAAAATTTATTATGGGGGGAAAGCTAGTTCCTATGTGCATTACTCTGGTTGCTTAGGCCAGATCATCAGGAAACCATTTTCCAAAGACATTGGTAAAACTTAATATATTACGCAAATAAAATTGTAAAGCGAATGAGACTTTACAAATGGAAAAGAGTTGTACAAATACTGTATTTACTTTGATTCAAATATTTTTTTTATTGAATATGTAGAAATATTTAATTATTTCATTATTAAATATGTTTTATTGAATGCAATTTGGCAAAGTGTAAATTTGATAAATTTTTTCATTGAATCAAACAAAAAGTTTATTGACCTTAAATTTTATTTTCAACAAACTGTGTTGTTAAAAATTTTCTTGAGATATTTTTTTCTGTGTATAAGTTAGATAAAAGAAACTAATCATACTTTCTTTTATTTCCCAACCCCATTTAATTACAATAACTTCTGCTGAGTTGTTATAATTAAAAATTCTTTTAGAAGATTGGCCCGTTTCATACTTGTTGTCCCCCTACCCAACGTCCCATCAAAAAAAAAGTTATTATAACTTAAAACTTACCGTCCCCCAACCCGTCGTGCCATCACAAGAGAAATTATTATTATTGTCAACCTCAAACAATAAAACACAAGTGTTGCTCCATAGTGGGCATTTGGCCGATGTCCATGAATAAATTTTATGTACAGAGGTGTTTGGTAAACTTTTGGTGAACTAATTTAAACATGAAATTTGCATTTTTTTATTTTAAATTCTTTAATTAATGTATAAATAAATTTTCTTTAATAAATATATTTAATTTCTCACTTAAATTCTTTAGCTTTCATTTAAATCATTGCGAGTCAATTCTACTTGATGTCGAATTAAAAGCACCGTAGAAAATACCAAGTGACTACCAATAGTAATCGATTGTTGGCAATAATGATTTAGAAAATATAATTATAGTTCCGTTGCTGTTGACGTTGACTTTCATAATAGAGGTGATTGTTTTTTGTTCCCAAAGGACCATTTTTAACGATTAAAACAATTCTCTTTTGCAAAAAGTCAATTTCGAGATATTCCTAACTGTAATACAAAGACATTTGACGTAATCAAAAATAACATATTTTCTAGTTGGTTTGAAATTCCCTGGGACCCCAGTCATATGTTGGGCCTGAGAGAAGCCATCGAAGTTGTTACTATCATAATCCAATAAGAAATCCGATCGTTAATCTATTTAGGAGGATTGCCAGACTTTAAACATAATCATACTTGTATTTAAGTGCCGGTTCACACACGTCAAGTCTTGAGTTTTAAGGAGAGATGGGAAAATAATTCTATTTTCGCTCCCTCCTAAAAGCTGAAGGCTTGACGAGTCAAACTTGACGTGTGTGAACCGGCACTAAGTAGAAGTCTTTAAAAAAAAATATAACTATTTCTAAGTTACAATTGAAAAAAGCTGTCCATTTCTCCTGATGTCCATTACAGTCCAAGCACTAATGGTTTGTTTAAATATAAGACATTCTAAACAGATTTTTATGGTTAGGGATACGAGAAAATGTTCATATTAAAAATTAAACTAAACAAAATAATTTCTTTAAATTTTCTTCGAATTTTGCTAAAATACAAACAAAAGTAACAAGTCTCAATGCAAATAAGAATAAATTTAAACTGAAGAAAACAAAAGCTAAAATATGTAAAGTTACTTCTATTTAAAATTTTATTGAACTAAATTTTACTCAGAAAAACAAAAAACTAAGCAAATTCTTATTAATATATGAAATTTGTTCAAGCTCAAAAATAAAGTTTTTCTTTCATTTAACCTTTTTTTTTTTTGTTCTCAATTTGCTTATATTTATTATTAAACAAGAGCAAGAAAGGATTACATACATTTAAGGTTATAATATACTTTTTTCTTCTCCTCTTGTTACAGTTTTTTATATTTCGTGTTGCACGTGGCCCGTTTATTGAGGAGTTTTATCAATGTGTTACACATGGATTTTATACAGCTAAATGGCAGGAACAATTTTATGCCACATTTACTCTTATATTCACATTCCTGTTGCCATTGTGTATACTCTTTGGAACTTATATGTCAACTTTTCGCACTATTTCAAGTAAGTAATAAAAATAAAATAGAGACAAAAAACATAAAAGAAAATAAAACGCTTTTTGGAATAGAAAAACCAATTTTCTGCAAGTAATGTGATTGATTATTTTAAAAATAGATTGAAAAACTATAGTCATCAAATGTGATGTTTTTTATATTTCAACCCAAAAAAATATAACATCAATAAAAAGTGCAGAGTTTGGTGGACTACGAATTCAATGTAGGGGTTCTTAGAGGTTGAAGGGGGTATAGCATAGGGTCGTACAAAAGCTCACAAGTAATGGCAAGTTTACACTATTATATTTTGTATTAATACATGTCAAAAACTTAAGTAATATGAGAAAGTGTGATGGTGTCAATGCAATGTGTCATGAAAATGACAAGTATTATTTATACCCTTCACCTCAGTTGGAAAATCTACAATATTGATCTAAGACCCTATAAAGTATATATATTCTGGGTCCTTATGAGGAGACAACTTGATTTAACCATGTCCGTCTGACCTTCTGTCCGTCTGTCCGTCTGTCCGTTGAAATGGATTTTCCGAAGACCCAATATATGATGGGGGCCAGGTTATTATAGATTTATGTCACATATGGTCCGGAATTGTTTGCTATTGAAATTCAGAAATATCTGTCCGCAAATGGCTGAGATATGAGCAAAAAACCACTACTACCTCTAATTTTTTCCAAAAATCCCTTGTTGTTGTGGTATTTTTATTACTTTTTTCTGTATATCTTGAGAACGGCAACAGCCAAAGCTTTCAAATTAGGTACACACATTTAGGTTATCAATACACAGCATCCCACAAAATCTGGGCGGTATCGGAGAAGTGGGCGTGGTATCTCCCGTACAAAAAATATCAACAATTGTATAAAAACCTGATTTTTTGGACTGTTATATGACCTATGGATATCCCTGGCATATCAAAAGATCGAAAATCTTTAGCTAAAAATATTTTCTGAAAAACTCGGAAAATCGGTTCAGATACGAAAAAGTTATGGCCAAAATAATAATTTTTTTTTAAAAATCCCCAGTCCAAGATTTATAGCCCAACTAACTGCCCAATTTCTTCTTAAACACGTCGGTATATAAATCTGTCAAATCGGTTAAAAAATAATTGAGTTATAATCAAAATACTGAAATCCCAAAAATTACTCTTTTTATACCCTTCACCTCAGGTGGAAAAGGATTTCGGTTCACAACTCAAATAAGTTGATTTGTAATTTTTTTACTATGGTTTACAACTTTGCTATTGCGGCGAACAAAAACATCAAAAGTAATTACAACTCAACTGTGTTGAACTTTGTGAACAGAAAACGTTCCATATTTCATGGTTCAGTTGTCTAGGGGGTGTGTTAAGTTAAAAACTGAGAGTTCCCAGGTTCGAATCTTGGTTTTTTAAAAAGAAAATTTTTTTTTTATTATTTTTATTTTTTTTTTTAACTTTTTAATGTGTGTTATTAATTGAGAAGATCGAGAAAGCTCAAAAAATATTGAAATAAATATTTATTTTTTATATAAATTTTCATATTAATTCGTAAGTGTATTTTAAGTCAAATTACAATTTTAAAAGCTTTTATGGCCATTTTCTCAATGTATCGACAAACCGTCTGTTACTAAATGTCAACATAAATTTATTGGACCGATAAACTGTCCGTAAACGATTTTGGGTTTCTCAATATACCGACAAAAAACAAAGTTTTCAGCTGGCAACGCCACTCAAAATACATGTAAAAGTTGGGAGTCAGCTGATTGAATTTATCTGTACGGCAAATAAAAGGAAAATAAATTATTGGCAGATGAGTACCGGTTAGCTTTGCGATAAAATCGAAGCAAATGAGACATTGAGAAAACCATATTTCTTTAATGCGCAGTTTTTCGTTGGGAAAAAAGATAATCGCCTAATGAGAAAATGGCCATTAGACGTTAATGGTCTTATTCCTTCAATATTTTCCAGGAATATTTTCTATGCACTATCAGAATTTTCGTTTGTTTATTTCTATTAAAAATTTATGTTACAAATTTCTGTTTGATTGTGTTTTATATGGGCTATTTCGAGTGATTGCGAGACATATGAAAGTAGATTATTCTAAATTGCACCACAATAACATAATTTGTTACGCTTGAATCCATACTTACATCATATCCGAGAGTGGTTATTATTTAAAATAAGCTATGAAAACATGTAACAGCAGGAGTGAAAACATGCCAAACCATCATGCCGTTCGGCATCATCATGAAAGTCCACCCTTTAAATTGATATGCATATTGTGTTTTCTTAAGAAAAGGTCAAAGCTCCTTTTTTGGGGTCTTGAGTTCAAAGGTCCATATTTGGAAAAGTATATTTTTTAAAATTCTTAAAAAAAATATATGTCAAGTATTATCCCCTTTTCTAGATTTCCAGAAAATTTAAAGGTGGAGACCAGTAATGGAAAATTAAAAATTTGGATGGTACTGACCACCAAGCAAAAGTGTTATTTTGCAACAATTTGGTACTTTTTTCAAAAATTATTTTTTTTAAGAACAATTTTGATTTTAAGTTGAACTGTTAATTTTTAATTTTTGATATTCTTTAATTAGGCTTGAGTTCATCAAATTGAATTTTCATAAAATTATTTTAACTGAGGAAAAGGAATTTTACAACTTGGAATTTTTATTAAAATTTATTGGTAATTTTTCTTTGGCTGAACTGGTACAAATAAAAAATTTCGACGAAAGTGGACAAAAATAAACATGAAAAACAAATGTATTCAGGTTTTCAAGACAAAGTCTTGACACAAAGAATACGACAAAAAACAGAGGAAAGGAGACAACATGTAATTTGAAATTTGAGAATGATAATAACAGCAAATTTCGAACCACCAGTACTACTGGTTAAAAGATTGATGTTTAATGGGCACCGCAGTGGTTAGAACTCAAAGATTTTCTGAAGATAGAATGTGGTGTGGGAGCAAAAGAGTAATTTTTTCAATATTTTGGTACTTTTTTCAAACATTTTTTTTTTTTGGAAAATAAACTTAAAAACAAAAAACTAAAATACGTATTATTTTTCTCATATCTTAGCCATTTATGGACCGAGCTGGCTAAATTTCAACAGCAAAAGCAGTGTTCTCATATTCTTTTGATAATAAAAAATTTTGTGTAGGCAATGTTTTCAACAGGGCTGTGGAGTCGGTGTTGAGGTTTTTGCACCCGAGTCAGAGTTGAAGAACCCACAAAAAATTCGCGACTCCCACTCCAAAATTTTTCTGCATGAAAAGTTTAAAAAAATATTCTAATAATTTCCAAAATAAAAATACTTCGAAATTATCGATGCAAAATTTAAAATATTGATTCGAGGTTTTAACTGAATCCTTTTCTTAACCATTTAAAAAATACTGGATTGAAAAAGAGTTTAAAGTCAAATAAGGACCAGTCTCATATACATTTAGCATTTAGGTTAGATAAGAAGTCAGAGCTGGAATTTCAGCGGTTGGAGTCGGAGATCTTTTTGTTGACTGGTTATCAATGTTAAAAAAAATATCAACGCTAAATTTCTAAACAAAGAAGCAAAACAAGAAAATAGTACAAAAACGGACGTGGGGGTACCGTGGTATTTTTGAAAGGAAAAAGTATTGAAAATAGTAACATAGTACTGAATTTTCCATCACTGGTGGAGACTCAACTGATGTCAGAGTTATAGGCCAGAACAGGGTTTCCAGTTTTATTTTAAGTCTTATCCCCAATTTTTGATTTTTCATCCCAAAAATCCCCAAAATAGACATTTTCTTATCCCCAAAAATCCCCACATTTTCTTAAAAATAAAATACATAATATTATGTCAATGGAAAAATATGCATTCATCGATTTATATAAATAAATCCATTTGTGTAATATTATTAAAACTTATTTTATTTATTATTTGAGTTCTACGTACATATCTATGTACATATGTATAGAATGTAACAAGGGTAACGTTTAAACAAAAGAAAAATATTATTTATTGCCGCATATATTTATCATTTCAAAAACTAGGGAATCAAAATCCTCTGATTCATCAGCGAGTGCAATTTTGTTTTACATGTTGTTTGTTTAAAAAGTGCATTTGAGATGATTGAATAAATTTGGCACAGCAAGCTGCATTATTTTAAAGTGTGTATTTATTATAATAACTTATATTGCATTTTGTTACAAATATTGATTTTGGTTGTATTCATTACAGAAAAAGACTAATTCAACAGAAGTAACGCTAGTTGGTACAATACCATATTTAAAACTATTTCCACAGGTTCTTGAAAAAGTTTTAAACCGCAAAAAAGACTTAAATTTGAGCCCAAATCTTGACCAAAACGGTCTTGCCATTGCAGAAAAAGAATTTACAATAATATATTTTCCCCAAAAACCCCCAGCAAAAAAAGTGCTTTTCCCCAAAAAATCCCCTGGGATTTTTACGAAATTTTTATCTCCAATTACAAAAAAAAATCCCCAATTTGGGAATAAATCCCCAAAACTGGGAACACTGGCCGCCAGAACGTGATTTTAAGTATGTTTTGTGTTCAAAAATCCCTTGTTGTTGCATTTTTATTACTTTTTTCAGTATATCGGGAGAACGGCAAGATCCAAAGTTTCCAAATTAGGTACACACATTAAGGTTAGCAATACACACCATCCCACAAAATATTGGCAGGATTGGGGAAGTGGGCGTGGTACCTCCCGTACAAAAAATATCAAAAATTTTATAAAAACCTGAATTTTTTGACTGTCATATGACCCATGGTTACGCCTTATATATCAAAAGATCGGAAATGATTCTTAGCACCGCGTCACCGTTTAGGTAGCCGCAAAAGTGAAAAGTTCCCGAAAATTGATTTTTTTTTACCCTGTTCAGGCCCATAGGTAGCAAACCGTTCAAAATTCAAGGAAACAATCAGCCTTATGGTGTTTTCTTTTCTGACAATAATGTTCCATATATGCTACCATTCGTGCGGGTTTTTGTTCCATTCTAAAAATATATGCAAAAATGTGAGAAGTTGTCGTTTTCCTTTCTAAACATGTTGCAACAATAAATGGCAAATTTGTTCCATTTCTTACCCGCAGTTATAACTGAGTGTGAGATAATACCCTTTTTTGCATCTGCGTAAAATACTTTTTTATGCAAGCAAGTATTTTTTTTCTTGTGTTTGCGGACAATTTGCGTTATATTGTGATTTTTAGTTCTATTGTGATGGATATAAAAACTTTTTGTTTTTCGTTTGTTTTACTTTTATTATATTTTTTTGTCGCAAAATTGTTAACAACAACTGACATTAATTATTGAAAATCAGTGCTGTTAACGCTAATTGGAATTATAAGAAAATTTGATGTTGAAAATTGATACAAGCGTGGTGAATATAGCTTTAAGTACAAACTTTGCATTCAACATTTAACACGCTAAATACACATTAGTGTTGAGTGTAAAACGTAGCTATTATCTTGTTCCATTGTAATTTAGAAAAATGTATCACTTTGTAAGGGTTCGTGTAACATAATAAATATATTACACAACTATAATGCATCATTATTTTTTAGAAAAGAAAACACCATTAGATCTCAATAAAGAAACTTTCTGGAGCATATGAACTTCCTAGGTATGATTCTTAACATCGTTTAGGTAGCCGCATAAGTGAAAAATTTCCCGAAAGTTTTTGAATTTCATTTGTTTTTTCTCGAACCGAATTTTCGGGAAAATTTCATTTTACGTAAACGGTGCTAAGAATCATTCCTAGGAAGTTTATATGTTCTAGAAAGTTGTTTATTGAGATCTTAGGTACATTTTTGTGGTTGATTGTTTCCTTGAATTTTGAACAGTTTGCTACCTATGGACTTGAACAGGGGAAAAAAGGTAAAAAAAATCGAATTTTTTAAAGTTTTTTGGGTTTTTTATCTTGAAGATGAAGTTTTTTGATTTTATATGTTCACAATTTTTGTTCTTTATGGCAAGATCTACAAATTTGTCTCAGATGATAAATCAAAATTCCGAACGGTTTGCAAGATATGAGCCTGAAAAAATTATCACTTTTTTGCAAAAATGACACCGAGGTCCCAAATCTTTGGGGGCCCATAAAAAAAAAGTCCATGACTTTGGGCAAAACTGGGAGACACAGGTTTTTGTTTGGTCTTTTATCACGTAGTGGTGTCCGTATATGGTTATTTTTCCATGACTTAAATAATTACACACAGTGTTATGAAATAACAGGAGCAACTGCCTTAAACCAAATAAGGTAGACATGCTTAAGTTTTTACCAAAAACTTAATTTCTTATCAAATAGTTGATGTCTTTTTATTTTGATTTATTTATTTCCTAGACATTATTTTTTTGCTAACTATCATTTTTGTTTTGTAAGGAATTCAAATATGAATAAAATTTTGGTTTAACCTTTTTATTTAGTTCTAATTATTTATTTACTTTTCTTTTTTTGTTTTTTTTCTAAGTTTTGTTTATGGGTTTCTTCTCAAATAAAACTTAACGTATTTAATTTGAACATACATTTTACATATGTATGTATGTTGCAAGTAGAATCAAGTTCTTAATCAGGCTTTATTTCTTTGTTTTATTTAGTTATTGAAATTAATTTCAGTTGTTACATATAAAAATGTAATACTTAAAAAAAAGAAAATAAATATTTGTTAAGTGAAAAAGCGCAAGTTTTCAAAAACTAATAATGTGCGTACATATGTACATACATAATAAGTCTTATTTAAAAACAACGAGCTGTAGCCTGATAACATAGTATAAGTGAAAGTTTTTCTACTCAAGTACAAACAGCCAATAGAAATATCGATAGTGAAATCTGAGGTATCGATATAGAAAATATCTTTAGTATCCCAACATGGGACCGTTGGTAAATTATAGAATGACCTTAACAAAATTTGGTGACATATAAAACAAATTTGTTGAAATTTTATGACAATCGGTGCATTTCGCTACAAGTTTATGTTAGTTTTTGTCAAGTTATCCACATCTGGGCGGATATTGGTTGGAATACAATCCCAAACATCCCAGAAAAACTAAAAACAATTTGACACCCATATGGCTAAATCAACTAAGAACAACTGAAGGCCCCATAAACTATATATATACTTAATGGGATCTCAGAGGAATATTGAAAAAGATTCACATGGATTTTCAAACTTAGTATAAACAAGTAAGAGTGCTATATTCCGCTGTGCCGAATCTTATATACCCTTCACCATTGTGCGAGTAGAATAGAGAGCAACTAAATAATTTTTACATATACATATACATACATATTTACAATACTTACAACTTCATTATAAATGAAATTTAAAAAGCGATAACTGGTAAATATTTTTTTAAATCGTTTTTAGTTTCTATTTGTTAAAATTATTTCGTTAAATATATGAAATAATAAAGAAGGGTGATAACGAAAATCATATTGGGCATTATGCTAGTATATGTAAACAAATACGAAGGGGGGGTGAGGGGATAGGAAGAAGAGACGACAACCGGATTTGAACTTCGCTTTGCATAAGGACCCAGAATATATATACTTTATAGGGTGTAGGACCTTCGGTGGAGGGTATAAAAAACAATCTTAATTATAAAAAAAAAGAGTAATTTTTGGGATTTCAGTATTTTGGTCATAACTCTGCAATTTCTTAACCGATTTGACAGATTTATATACGGACGTGTTAAAGAAGAAATTCCAGTTATTTTGGACTCGTGTGGACTCGGAAAGATCTATGGTTCCTGAAAATGGGTATTTTTCAAAAAAAAATTAATATTTTGGTCATAACTTTTTCGTATCTGAACCGATTTTCCCGAGTTTTTCAGAAAATATTTTCTATTAAAAATTTCCGATCTTCTGATATATAAGGCGTAACCATAGGTCAAATTACAGTCAAAAAAATTCAGGTTTTTATAAAATTTTTAATACTTTTTGTATGAGAGGTACCACGTCTACTTCCCCAATCCCGCCCACATTTTGTAGGATGGTGTATATTTATAACCTAAATGTGTGTACCTAATTTTAAAGCTTTGGCTCTTGACGCTCTCCAGATATACTGAAAAAAGTAATAAAAATACAACAACCACAAGGGATTTTTTGGAAAAATTAGAGGCAGTCGTGGTTTTTTGGTTATATCTCAGCCATTGTTGGACCGATCTGGCTGAATTTCAATACCAAGAAATGGTGGACTATATGTGACATAAATGTAAAATAACGTATCCGCTATCATGTCTGGAGTCTCCGGAAAACACATATCAAACGTAAGACGGACAGACGGACGGACGGACGGACGGATATCGTTAAATCAACTTCTCTCCTCATAAGGACCCAGAATATATATACTTTATAGGGTCTAAGATCAATATTGTAGAAATTACAAACGGAATGACAAACTTATATATACCCTTTTCCACCTGTGGTGAAGGGTATAATTAATAAACCACTGCTGATTAAGGGTATAACACTGTAAAAAATTATGTTATTCAACATGGTAAATTTCATTTCACCTTCATGCTGAATTTGTTAAACGGTGAAATTGTTTCAAAATTCTTACTTCGTATTATTGGGCTTTCAGTTCCTATTCGCCCTTCCAGATATTATATTCTCCTAAGACTTCAATACTTTAATGTCTCAAAATAACTTTTATCTTAATTTGTTTGTTATTTAATTAGTTTAAGCATACTAGTTTCATTGGAAAAATAATAAAATGCTTGGATCCCGGGAAAACTATTTTCATTTCCCGTTTTACCGGGAATCCTAAAAGTGCGAGAAAAAAGAAGCTCCAACTGTTGCCAATTTAGCATATTTGATGCTAGATCTACCCTTTTTTTAAGCATATTAGCATGAAGAAAAGTCTTCTAGTATATAGCACCTTTTTTAACAGTTTCCCAAAATTATTTAGTTTAAGTGAAAAATTTTTTCCATTCATTTACAGCTTTTTACTACACTCAAAATATTATGTAGATAAATTCAAACGAAATTTAATTTTAAACAAAATTCATTTAAAAAACGGATCATTTACATTTCATTTAAAACGAATGAATTTTACATTCATTTTTAAAATTTTTATTTAATAAACGGCATATTCCTTAAAATTTAATTGGTTTTACTTTTAAAAATATATTTTAGCCGACAAAAATCAAACTACATAACAAAATTAATACGAAATAATTTTTTGGTAGTTTGTTTTTTAAATAACAAACATAAATGTTTAAAAATAAAATTATTCGTAAAATAACTATATTAAATTTAAAATGTGATTCAATATGAATTTTTAAAGCAGCATTGTTCTTTTTTATTAACCAAAAACATGATTTAGTATTAAATTTAAAACCGTTTTTAATTTCGTTTTAAAAGTTAATTTTTGCATTTATTTTGATTTATTTTCCATGTTAATAAATTAACGGAGTTTACCCTCCACCACTAGTGGTGAGTGATGGCATCCATACTAAATTTATCATTCCGTGTGAAATTTTTTTTTATTCATCTAAGAACCCATTAAGAATATATATATCTTTGCTGGGTCCTTGAGTAATTTTAAGTCGATCTAGTCATGTCCATCTGTCTTTCTATCCGTCTGACCATCTGTTAATACAATTTTTTTTTTAATTCCCTAAAGCTAATCTCACGAAGCTCTACGCTTGTATGCAGGAAAGAACTCGCAACCGCGACGCTGATAGACTAGCTCACTACCAGCTAGCCTACCGGGACACTTCCAAAAATGTTTTTTTTTTAATAGTTTTAATAATTAATATAAATATATATAAAAAACCCTTCTCTCAAATTTAATCGTTTTTCTTTGTATTTTCGTGTAATATGGTTTTGCTCTTTTTTTGGCATATTTTAAAATTATTTTTCGCAAATATATAGAATTTTCTTTTTATTAAGTTTTGGCAACACTGGCTTCGATTGGCTTATATGCATATAACCTTGTGCCTAAAGTTCAGGGTAAAATTCTGAAGATTGAATGGTGAAATTTGGTAGGCACATTCGTTTTTATTTTAATAAGAACAAAGCCTATTAACAATGTTGAAAATCGTACCACCATTTCACATGGCCACACACAAACTTTTGCCGGAATAGTCTTTGCGCCCATAAACTATTTCACTATTTTGGTATTTAGATAAAATTTGGCCCAAAAATCTTTTATTAAAATAATTTTTTTTTTAAATTGCTTTATATTTAACCATTGCTCCCTTTTAACCATAGCTTTAACTTTAATGAATTTCCTTATAATTGTTGGCATTGATATAAAATTTGACTACGATAAATTGTATAATAGCAAACTGATAAAATAATTTTATTTTGCCTGGGCCATGATTGGCCAAATGTCCCAAATAATGCACACTCTTGAAGATTAGTGCGATGTAGGGTATTAAATGGTCTGGCTTGCCCGACTATACTTTCTTACTTATTTGTTTCAAGCTTTATAGTAAATCAACTTAATGAAAAAAAAATTTTTTTTTACTATATAAAAAATTTAAGTAATTTCTTAAAAAAAATTTTCTCGTAACAATGAATTCAACCGACGTGTGAGATATTAAAGCAATTGATTTCCAATTTACTTTAATTGTTCCCGGATGATGGATGCCTTTGACAGATGAAAAACGCAGCTGTGTTGTTAAGAAAGTTTAGATGAAAGCCGTTATAAATAGACATACATACATACGTACATGTACATACATATTTCTTCTTTTATTTTATATACGTATTTGTGATGTTACGAATATCAATTTTTAATATTCGCGAATACGAAAAGATAACGAATATTTTTTTTAATGCAATACTTACAAAAGTCTTCAAGGCCAAAGATAAAATATATTTCATAGTAAAAACCAGGGCTGCCAGGTACTTTTTTTCCTTGTCCCCAAAAAATTAAAAAAATATCCCCAAAAATCCCCAAATTAAGAAAAAAAACCTTAAGTAAATATTTTCTGTTTGTTCTTTTTCTGACCAAATTTAAAATTTTTTTTTTTTAAGTAAAAAAAGTAAGAAAAATTATAATTAGAAATCCCCAAAAATCCCCAAATAAAAATTTTTTGTAAAAAAAATTATTTTATTTTGTTTGTACCCTGAAGGAAAAATAACATAAATTTATAAAGTACCTTTAAAACTACCTTTTAACTAAAATGATAATCTTAATAAGGACCTTTTACACCGTATAAGTTGTTGATAAGAGTAAGATAAAAGTTTTGCTACTTTTTTTTCATATTTTTAATACGAGACAAAGAAAAATAAGCATAAATAATAAAAGGGAAAATATATTAAAAGAGTGTAAAATCCCCAAAAAATCCCCGAATTTTTTTTTTAAATCCCCAAAGAAATCCCCAATCCCCAAATGACTTTCTTTGTCCTTTTTGCTCGCATAAAATCCCCAACTTTGGGGATAAATCCCCAAGTCTGACAGCCCTGGTAATAACAAACCTGAGTCTTAAACTTAGACCATTCCTAATATGATATCAATATGAGATCCAAACGAAAGACCACTGTCAGGAACTGCCCCTAAGCACCAGTGCTGACAAACAATTTCAATAGCAGCATTATCAATACAAAAGTGAAAATTAGAAATGGAAATATCATTTACGTCAAATATAAAGTCATTGTCTTGCTTAAAAACACTTATAAGACAATCGTTTACAATCGGCTCAAAGTCAAAAAAATCAGTAGAACGCCCATTGAACTGTATCATCAGCATATAAGAATGTCCCAAAAGTCCCCGAATTGGTATGTGTAAATAAGTCACTTACATATAAAATAAATAAAAGAGGACACAATGCGGATCCTTGCGAAACACCATCAGTATCAGTAAGCAAACCAATAAGAATGTGGTACTAAAACCCTAACGGAAAGCATACTGGGACTTATAATTTTTGGTATTAATAGATTGAAGTATTGGATGCTTCATAAGTTGCTTAGTAATCAAATATATCGCCGGAAGAATGGAAATTGGTCTTAAATCATCAGTACCAGTAACAATCTTAGACTTAGGAATAGGCACAATAGGGGCTGTTTGCCAAAATTCATAAAATAATCGTCTGTATTTATAATAATAAAGTTAGTTAAGTTAAATAACACCGTGCTCGAATTTGACACTTTATTTTCTGTGAAGCGAGGCACCCACCGTGTTAACCTAGTACGAGTACGCTGAAACTAGTGGTGCTAAAAGTGTTTTTAGGTTAGCTCTTAGTCTGAGTTCATACGGCTCTTATCTTATTGACAAGATTCTTCCCTTTTCTTCTTTGAACATGAATTGCCGTTCAAATGAATCATGTCATGTTGACGACATGTTTTTTATTTTGTTTTATTTTATATTGAAAACAAAAACAAAATTAAACAACGAATAAGAAAGCAAAACGTAAAGAAAGTACATGCATCTGTGTACTCGTTTCTTTTACCCTCGCCCCCTCGCCTATAAAGTAGCTATCTTGTCAATAAGACATGAGCCGTATGAACACAGACTTATTTTTTTTAATTTGGCTAAAACTTGATTTTTCCGAAGAACATGCAATTGTTCTCACGATTATATAACGGAAACCAATCGGAATTGTTTTTCCTGTTTTAAGCGCAATTGTAGCTGTTGACGGAAACCAATCGGAATTTTTTCCTGTCTTTAGCGCAATTGTAATTGTTGACTAGCAGAAAAAACTGTAAGCAATCTAAATCGAAAAACCTGCACCTAGTGCCTCAAAATTGCTAAAATGTCGAAAAAATTTAATTTTTTTTATATCGACCCCTAACCGCAAAAATAACGTAAGCGCCAAAAATTAAATTTTACAGGAGAGAGCTTTTTTATTTTATTTCATATATATTTTGTATGAAATTTGTCGCTTACAATAAAATTGTTATTGCTATAAAATCGTAACGGTACCTTTTGTGACCATGAAATTTTGGGCAATGATGCAAGTGTTGCCAATAAAGTCATTTATTAAAAAAACGAAAATTGAAAATCATGTCGCTTACATTATTTTCGCGGTTAGGGCTCGATATTTTTTTCGCCATTTTTGGCCCATAGCTGCTAAACTGTGGAACATTTAGTAAAGCAAAGTAAAGTAAATATTTGTATGCTTATAATATGTGTAGTTCATAATAGACTAAGTTCCAAAACGTCTTAATACTCTGCAGTGAAATCAAAAGTGTATCATCAAGTTTAACAATGCACAGTTTGCTTATTGCGTAAAATTTTTTGGTTCACTTTAGGCAAACAAAATTGAAAAAACTTTACACGGTTGCATTATATCAAGAGATTTGCTACTGGAAAATACTTTAATGCTAGAAAATGCTTTTCCACCTTTTTTAGCTGTATTTTACATCGAAAAGTTTGAAAATATGTGAAAAATTTATCAAAATGCGAACAATAAGTTAATATTTAAAAACCACTGAATAACTTAGGTCCAAATTTACAGTCATCAGTTAGCTTGTAACAACAGTTGAACAAATAAAATATTATTTCCAGCTTTTTCTTAACCATTAGTTAAGCCCTCAAAAGTTATTAGTTAACTACTGTTATTTTTTTGTTATTTATTATTTTAGTAGTTATAATTTTTTGGTCTGATTAAAATTTTTACTTAACCAATTATTGTTAATATGATACCTTAGTTAAGCAATAGCTATCATTTAAGGTTTCTAATAATTAACTAATGACTGTTAATTTAAGCCTAAGTAAAAGTAGGTTAGGTTGGGTCGAAAGGAGAATGAAACATTAAAGATGCAACCTCATATCAGTACGGCATAAACCTAGGCCACTACCGGGCCTGTTGTGCGCTCCTTAAGAAACATGGAAATTTAGTTGGGTAGTGCTTCCACTACCTATAGGGAGGGGCTTAACGTCCGTTTAGAAACTGCGTTTCCCGAACGTAATTCCTTAAGGTTTGCCAGTTAACGTTCCTCAGGGATCGTAAGTCCAACATGACATCACTCCCAAAGTGTTTGGATTTTATTTCGAAGAAGGCCTGACAGTGGCCTTCTCCTCCTCTCGTCTGGGTTTCCCCATAAAATCTCAGTGTTCTTACCCACAGTCCCGCTTATCCAACTGGCCGTGTGGGTTACCCTAGCCCACGCCTTCAATTCCGCTTCTGTTGTGTCAAACGGTTTCGCATTCGCCAGGTTGACTGCTTCGGGTTCTCTTCCCCCGATAACGAGTATATTGGCCTTTTCATTTCCGATTATCCCCGAATGGACCGGAAAATTCGGTTATGGCTCTCCTGCAGTCCAATAAGGTCCTGGACTTAACCATATTGACTGATATTACCCTAAGTGCGCTTTGGCTGTGCTTAAATAAGTTACCGTCTACCCGCTCCATATTCGACCCCATCTATCTCACACATTCCGTAATAGCACGGACTTCCGCCTGGAAGCTTATTATGTGATTTTAAAGACGTTAGGAGGCAGTAAGAAAAACGAAATCTGAAAGAATGCAAGCAGAATTAAGTTCCTGGGAGTTATCTTAATGACTTTAGCTAAAGTACACAATATCTTAACGTTTAAAATAATTGGCTTTATTTAAAGCCCTAATCTACTTCACTAAACACTTGAACTGCACAAAGGAATCTTTGCGTTGCAGTGCTTTTGGCCTTTACATCAATATTATCTATATACATATATATAAAACAGGATGTGTGTATGTATATATGTAACGTATGGACTCCAAAACTGCTGGGCCGATTTTAATGAAATTTTTACAGTAACATCACGTGAGCCCTTAAAATAAAATAGGCTACTTATTTTTTCGATAGCGGCAGGTGAATTGGTACCCCCACTGTCATTATTAAATATCGCATATCTTAAGAGCCGCTGCACGCATTTATTGAACTTTTGGTATTAGGATCTTCTGCGCCCCAAAATTGAAATAAAATAGCAGCGGGGAAGTGGTGCGCCCCATAGGACGCCAATGTTTAATATCGCATAAAACTGTTATAGTGAGAATGCTTAAACTTTGTAGAAGTCACTCTTATGGTATACTGCGCTTTTGAAAATAAAAATAAAGCGGGTAGACGCAGGGGGGAAATACCTCACATAGGATGCATATATTTAATATCGCTCAACTGAAGAACTAGTAAAGAGAGAGTCTTCAAACGTGGTTAAAGCTACTATTGTGGTAAACTATAAATTTCAATATAAAAATGGGCGGGGTAGACAGAGGAGAAGCACACCCCCCACAAAAGAACGAAAATGTTAAATACCTAATATCTGAAGACAAAAGTCTTCAATGTTCAATGGAAAAAGCACGAATGGCACCTCCCATACGATTACACTTGAAATTTCTTTATAACTGCAAAACGGTTACTGCAAAAGCAATTAAATTTAGTACAAGATGCTTTGTAATCAATACACGAGATCTGTTTTAAAAAATTTTACTAATTTTATTTCGATTGGGGTAGCAAAGCGCACCGGGTTAAGCTAGTTCTTAATAATAATAATAAAGTGTAAACAGTTATTAATGTTCAGCAGCGGCATTCAGGATTTTACTAATTTTTTACAATACATTTTTTCAGAAAAAGCAAATGCAAAAACTCGTTGCTCTTTTAACACACAGAGTTCCGTTTGATTTCTGAAAATAAATTACGATAATCTTTAGCCGTTTTAAATTGCGGCAAATGAATATTTAATAATTTATTTTTCGTTTTAATATAGACCAAACAAATTTAAAGTCGTTTGGTGCGAAAGCTTCTTTACAGCAGCGAAAAAGAAAGACCGCACTTCTTAATATTTATTTTTATGGGAATTTTGGGTAGGGCGTGTAAAATTTTATATATATGTATGTATGTATATATATGAGAGTTGTCAACCGATTAAGAATTATTCGATTAACCAATCAAACAAAAATTTTAAAATGGCGATTTTCGAATAACGAATAAATCGAGTAAGTTATGTCGATTAATCGAACAATTTTTTTTTTAATAACTTAATAGTAAAAGACCAATAAGAAACAAAATTTAAGAATTTAATTTATTCTCATACGTTTTAAGCGATTTTATACAAAATGTAGGAAAGGTAAAAAATGTTGTAGCTATAGCCATGATTGACAAACAATTGCAACAATATATATGGTTAATCATCTCGATTTTGATGTGATTAGACCTTAATCACGTCCGAGTTGCTTAAAGAACCCAAGTGTGAACATATTATAAGTGTCACAATATTACCATTGAAAACGATGTAGTAGAAAATAATCTAACGACAACAAAAAATGCCGAACTTGTTCTAATGGAAAAATGCATAAAGAGGGACAGCGGTTGTTCTACATATATGCAAAATTGTACGCAGAAGTTTGGCTGAAGATGGAAGGTCTGCAAACGCCTTTCGAAAATCCAAAGTTGTATCGGATTATTTGAAAATTAGGGATAAGATGAAAAGTTGTACTCATCAAAAACAGAAGCAGTCATAGGGGATTTGAGAAAAAAAAAAAACAAGTAAGAGTGCTATATTGATATATATATATATATATATATATATATATATATATATATATATACATATATAACGTTCTATAGATAGGTATAAATAAATATTAATTGAGCCACGCCAAGTTGATGTTTGAAATTCGTTTTATAATCTTAAAATCGTTTTTTAGAACATAAACAAATTAAATAAAAAAAATTTTAAAAAATATTTTTGGGATTCGAACTGGCAATTTCATCAGTCTCAGGAGAGAACTTAACAACTCGGCTACGAATGCTTTTACTAAAGAAGCGTTTAATTAAAATATATTGAGTCTATGAGTTTGTTTCTTTATTTGAGCGGCATATCATATACATGCATTAATGTGTATGCGAAAAATTAAACACATTACAAATAAAATCCACCCTTTGTAGGGTATAAAAAAACAACAAGAAAAACCACATTACCAACACTGTTTTACCATAGCCACTGTATGACCGTTGAAACAAAAATTCAATTGGTTTGTATGGTATGTTTATGCCGTTTTGGTAATACAGTGTTGGTATGGTAATGTCACGTCTTATTGGACCTTTAAACTTTAACCCCCGTATTCATAAAAAATAAAATAAGTTTGAAATGTGTTTTAAAGCAAAAGTTTCATACAAATTTTTCTTAAAATGAATTTCAAATCCATTTTAATTTTTTATGAATACGGCAGTAAAGCTTTAAAGTTTAAAGCAGTGTTATCCAAATCTTCATTTTCTGTGCACAATAGTGCTACAAAAACAATAAAAACAACTCACACCGATGCTTGTTCTCTTTTATTTCAGTTTGATTTCACTTGTTAATTGAGTGTTGATGAGTACACATGTGCGGATGCTTACGGTTTTTTTTTCAGCTTTATTGTTTTTTCAGCTTTGATTTTATTTCAATATAAGCCAGTAAACAAAATAGTATGATGGAAGACAAAAATTTTTGTTTTGTCATTAAAAATGCTTTTGGTAACATGCAATGCATTTTATGTTACGAAACATTTAAAACAAAGAAAACATTTTCAATTAAAAGGCATTTTGACCTTTTTCACATAGAAATAAATAAATTAAACGAGGAAAAAAAGAAAATGTTTTTTCTTGAGCAAAAAAACCTTTATATGCAAAAAATTAAAGAATGGGTTCTGCAAGAAGTCGGCAAAAAGTCGGCCGATGAGTCGGCAAAAAGTTTTTTAAAAGATACACAATTCATATCAGATCTAGCTTTTCTAGCTGATACAACTTCTTTGCTTAATGATTTCAACTTAGAGCTTCAAGGAAAAGGTAAGAATATATCTGATATATGTAAAATTTTATTTAATTTTAAAACAAAACTTATTCTTATACTTTGCCAAATTAAGACAGATGATTTTTCCAGTTTTAAAAAAACATCTTTATTGCGCCAATCGCTGTGCGATGCTACGAAAACTAAGCGAGTTGAGATGTTTGATACACTGCTCAACAGTTTTGAAGACAGGTTTGCAGATTTTAAGAGTATACAACTGCAGTTGGATTTATTTAATAACCCTTATAACTGTGATGTTACTCAAAATTTTACAAATTTTCGATGAGTGAGGGCATTGTGTCCTCCTCTTATTTTATTTATAATGCGCTTTGCAGTCTTCATAGTAGAGTCTTGAGTAATTAATTTAGATGCAAGCGCCGCTTGATGGATAATGCAGTGAAAGTTTTGCATTGCCATTTCACTTTTTTTTATAGTACCTATCAAACCTGTGTTTTTTCCTACCATTACACTTGCCCCGTCTGTGCAGACACCGACAATTCTGTTTACATCAACAATAGCAAAAAGTTTATCACTTACAACTTCCATCAAAAGCTTTCCCGTTACATGCCCATGAAAGGTTTCCAATGTCAACATTGATTCAAAAACATTAAAATGTTCATCAATGCATCTTACACAGACAACCAGTTGACAAAGATCATTAATATCTGTACTTTCATCTAAAAATAATATTCATAAAATTCATTACATTTGCAATGCTTAGTTTTGTGTTTGCTGGGCAATGTTATGTTATCCAATACAGACGCATTTCATTTAATGAGAGTTTTGGTTTACTATGCTTTAAAGCAGTGACGTCCAAAATTTAAATTGTGGTTGTATAGCTTTTTATTAGTATTAGTGAATAAAGAGACAAATATTCTTAATAAAAACACAAAAAGTATGTAAGCATCCGCCGCATGTGCACTCGTCGCTTGGTAATCGACGACTGAATTGAGTACTCTCGTGGACTAAATGAAAGAGAGTAAGAATGCGTGTGAAGAATGTGTGTGAATTAATTTCCACAATTGTGGTATGGGCTCGACACCATTGCTTTAAAGGAAAAAGTTTGAGGCAGTCGTGCTTTTTTACTCATATCTCAGCCATTTGTGGACCGATCTTGCTGAATTTCAATAGCAAACAATTTCGGACCATATATGACATAAATGTATAATAACTTGGCCCCCATCATATATGGGGTCTTCGGAAAATCCGTTTCAACGGACAGACGGCCATCGTTAAATCAACTTCGCTCCTCATAAGGACCCAGAATATATATACTTTATAGGGTCTAACATCAATGTTATAGAAATTACAAACGGAATGATAAACTTATTTATACCCTTTTCACCACCTGTGGCGAAGAGTATAATAAAGAAGAAAATTAAAGATTTTCCATAAATTAATGGACGGATTTATCTTATTTAAAATATGTATTTTTTTAAATATTTTTTTATTCGTTATTCTCATCGATTAATCGAATAATTTTACAGATTTAATCGTTTGATCAAACGAACAAAAACAATTATTTGAATTATTCGAACAAAGCTGAAAGACGAATAATTGACAACTCTAATATATGTATATGTGTATGCACATTAGGGTGGCCGTTATTTTCTTTTTTTTGATTTCTTATATTCTCCCCCCCCAAATCGGTTCAGTTTTATGTAAAAAAAAATAAAAAAAAAATTTCGTAGCGATAAGTTGTGTTTTAGGGGGGGGGCGTCCGCCCCTCAAAGTTTGCCATCAAGCCATTTATTCAAATGTAATTTGTTTGCATATGACTATCTCTTAAAAACAACATTTTGCAAGAACATGATATATGGCAATATTTTAGCTCTTCTAGTCAACAACATTAGCCTCGAAGAAAGTTTTTTGCTAAAATTAATATTTAAGAAAATAATTAAGAAAATAACAACAAAATTACAAACATTTTATATACGTTTTATATATATAAAAGAGGGATTTAATGTCAAGTGAACTAATTTTGAAATCGATGTCTTTCGATTTGGATGAAATTTGCACCAACGTTAGTCCTATTGAATAGTAGTTTAGACACAAATTTTCAACAAGATCGGTCAAAAAGTTTCTGAGTTTGGGGGGGGTCAAAGTTTGAAATTTTGGCCATATAGGTGTTCTTTCACATCCATGTAACTTATTACCAATTGGGGTTAGCAAAATTTGTCCCAAGCAGCTTAGATAGCTATTTGATCAATCTTTAAAAAAAAAATTTTTTTGTTTTTTTTTTGAATTTTTTAAAATTTTTTTTTTAAATTTACAACTTGGCAAAAAAAAAAAAAAAAAAAAAAAGTTTTAAATATAAAAAAAATATGTTAAAAAATTTTTTAAAAAAACCAAAAAATTTTTTTTAAAAAGATTGATTAAATAGCTATCTAAGCTGCTTGAGACAAATTTTGCTAACCCCAATTGGTAATAAGTTACATGGATGTGAAAGAACACCTGTATGGCCAAAATTTCAAACTTTGACCCTCCCAAACTCAGAAACTTTTTGACCGATCTTGTTGAAAATTTGTGTCTGAACTACTATTCAATGGGACTAACGGTGGTGCAAATTTCATCCAAATCGAAAGATTTCGATTTCAAAATTAGTTCACTTGACATTAAATCCCTCTTTTATATATATAAAACGTATATAAAATGTTTGGAATTTTGTTGTTATTTTCTTAATTATTTTCTTAAATATTAATTTTAGCAAAAAACTTTCTTCGAGGCTAATGTTGTTGACTAGAAGAGCTAAAATATTGCCATATACCATGTTCTTGTAAAATGTTGTTTTTAAGAGATAGTCATATGCAAACAAATTACATTTGAATAAATGGCTTGATGGCAAACTTTGAGGAGCCGACGCCCCCCCTAAAACACAACTTATCGCTACGAAATTTTTTTGTATTTTTTTTTACATAAAACTGAACCGATTTGGGGGGGGAGAATATAAGAAATCAAAAAAAAAAAGTTCTCCATACAAATAACGGCCACGCTAATGCACATATTTTATTATTTTTCATATTTGTGGTTTTAATAACTGTATGACGATTGCAAACTAATAGACAGTTTTTATAACAATCTAATTAATTCTCAATTCTATGCAAGCCAAACGAATATTTGTGGTAAAAAATAGATTTATTGGTACGAAAACTAAGCCTCTTATTTCGTTTTGAATAAAATACCAGTGGAAAAGGGCGATGAATATTTATTAGACAAAAGTTTCGAACATTTAACAAAACCAATATTTAGCCATAAAATGTACCTTTTGTTTAGTACAGGGTCTATGATCCTTTTAGATATTAACAATAAACGAGTCCCTTTTTTTAATCGGATGGTTAAATTATTTTTAAAACGCCGCTATAGCTAAGTACAGGACTTTATTACTTTGATATAATTTTCCATCACCAATTCATGATAACTCAACAAGTTGAAGAGTATGAAGATATTGATGTGGACGACTTTTACAATTTTCACACAAGTAACAGTAGTTCGTTTTAAAGGTTAGCCGACCATAAATGTAATATAAACAGCTGATCGTTTTTATTATATGGAAAGCAATGCAAATGCTTTCCTGTGCCCATATTCTGAAACTATAGTGTGAACGTCTCGCATCGAAAAGATGTGAAACAGAATATTCTATCGTTTCTCGAAAAGTGAGAAAAAAGTGTGTCGGTAACTCATGTCGAAAACCATCAAAAGAGATTACGTCGTTCCGTTATAAATGTCATAACATTGCACCCGAAGCCGATGCGACATTGCAAACGTTCAGAACGCCAGTCACACATATCGTTGACGGCGACCAAAATTTACTTAATTTGAAAAATTTTCAACGACGGCGGCGAAAATACAACCGTCGGCTATATCAAATAATTTAAAGTGCGACTTTAATGTTTATTGTTCGCAAAAGAGCTTAAAAAACATCTGTATTTTTTATAAAAATGTTAAAAGCAAAAAATTTAAACAATAAAAAAATGTGCCAAGAAAAAACTATTATTATAATTATTCTTTGTATTTTGCATTTTTAATTGTTTTTTAGTGTTAAAATTTTTTTCTCGTCCCATTTTTATTCGTGACATGTTTTGACAGTTCAAAGCGGGAACTTTTCTCACAAAAATGTTACACACACTTTTTTTGTAAATTGGCGAGTAATTTCCTTATGTGACAGCTAGTACTCGCAAAAAAAAGTTACAGACACAGTTTAGTGAGAAAAAGAGCTGTTTGATTCAAACAGTGTTGCCAGTGAAATTTCAAGAGAGATACATTTTAGTTTTCAAAAAGATTTACTTTTTCCCAAAAAGATAAATTTTGAAAATAAATTTTGTAACGTTAAACATTTATTAACATAACATTTTTATTTAATATTTAATGACTATTGTAAAAAAAATGATATCATATCAATTAATTTTTATATATATTTAAGTCATAAATATAAGTTATGAAATTTTTAATTTTTATTTTGGATGCTATCAAAACAAATTCATTTTTGTAAAAGTTAATATACGAGTTAAGGCGTTTTTACTAGGGCGATTATATCAAAAAGTTCATTAAAATTTCCTGAAAATAAAAAACGATGTTAATTTTTCATAGAACAACGTCGCACTACAAGTAATCATCGATTTAGGTGGATTGTAGGTTGAAACATCCTTAAGGTTTCCTTTACCTTCATTAAAGCTGCTATTGTATTAGTATTGAGTCGGTTACGATGATCAGTCTTCATAAATTTTATTTGGCTAAAACTTCTTTCCACACATGCTTTCGAAAATGAATTTCAAATGTTTAACAAACTACTTTTTTAAAATTTTGAAACATCGGTTCATCAACAACATTTTTTAAATTAATTACTTTTTCCCAATTGCCATCAGCAGCCATGTCAATGTTAAAACAAAGTTTAATGTTTTATTTCTGTACATTTTTCGTACAGATTCAAAAGATACGAAAAATGTTAGGATTATACATGGTACTTGAAGTCATCAAAAGCTACGAAAAATTTATCTTTCGTATCCTAACGGCAACACTGGATTCAATATATGGCATTTTTGTTGCATTTCACAAATTTCAATCAAAAAGTTTCTCGACGCGAGAGTTACAGAACATGGGCACATATGCTATACTACATATTTGTTCATTGTTAATCAGTAATTTTAATATCAAATATTAATTTATTAATGTATTTATACATACAAGAAACGCAGTTTTAATACTATTTGAATCACCTGTTTTGTTATGTAGTTTGATTTTTGCCTGCTAAAATATATTTTTAAAAGAAAAACTATTAAATTTTAAGGAATATGCCGTTTAATAAATAAAAAATTTAAAAATGAATGTAAAAATCATTTGTTTAAAATGAAATGTAAATGATCCGTTTTTAAAACGAATTTTAAGTAGTTTTTTTTCACGTTCTTACATGTTCTATAAGTGCACAAACGAGCTTACAGTACGCTACGGTACGTTTAATTTACGGTCGGCTAAAGCGTCCTTAAACCAGTTTCTTTTCTGACTGCTTAAGCAGAGAACCAGATTACGTTTGGTTATGATATGTTCACATTTGGGTTTTTAAACGCGTTTAAGCAAAATGTTGATTAAGTTAATCAAAGCCGTTCACACTACATTTGAGATGATTATGATAACAGATGATTAAGAAAAAAAACACAACAAACAAATTTATATTTATTTAAAGTATTAAAAATGGATAAGAATGTTTTTATAAAGTTATCGGAAGATTATTTTAATCATTTGAATGATGAAATTGTGAAAATTTATTAATTATTCCAGGAAAACTTGAATTTCAAAAGGAAAACAATAAAAACATTAGGCAGAAATCGTGGCCGGTTGTAAACGATCATGTTGGCGAATCTACATTACACTCAGTTTGAGGTATGTTCAGTGGATTCTATTTGGTTTATGAAGTGATTTAGTTGTAATCGTGTCAATTTGAAGTGATTACAAATCACATCAATGTATGGGTAATCATCTTGATTTTAAAGTGATTAGAGCTTAATCACGATCGAGCTGCTTAAACGCGTTTAAGAACCCAAGTGTGAACATAGTATTACATTTGTTAAATTTTTTATAACTTTTGAAGTCAAGTTATACACGTTGATAACTTCGTTATTTTTGGCCAAGGTTTCGTAAGTTTTGGTACATCTGGTTCAGAAAGGAGTAGTATATTTTAAATAGTACTTGATTCATGAATGAGCCATTGTACAACAATTTTATAGCAGGGATATGCTTCATATTTTAATTAACGTGTGGAAACGTTTATTAATTATTATTCGATAGCTTTTTTTAAGAATAATGCATGTTACTTAAATTACAAAGGAAGTAACAACCAATTACGTGTAATTTATAGTTGAACCTTTTCATTCACAATTAATGTTTATTTAAAATTTTCCAGTACAATTACTTGTAATTGAACATTTTGACAAACAAATACTTAAGTAACCTTCGAAAGGAAATAATTCCCAGTTTCTATTTGTTAAAATAGTTGAGTTAAATACATTCAATTTATAAAGTACCACTATCCAGAGTGACACAAAGAATGCTGACGAAGGCCGTACCGGGCCAGAAAATGCATTACATTCTGCTGGTGTCTAATAATTGTAAATTTTTCTGTACATACAATATACCTAATTGCTATCCAAAGGAAGGCTAAGGCAAAATGTAAAAAGAAAATACAATATAATAGTCTGGTAGTGTATAAAGTCATTTCTGAAAAATTGATGGAATAAAACTATTACAAAAAAGCTTTATAAAATACATAACTGAAATTTAGCTCATAGAATAAATTCGAAAAATAGAAAATACTTTTTTTTAATAGAATTTGGTCCTTGTTTTAGAGTTGTAATTAGGATTGGTTTTTGAAAATGTATGCCTTAACACGTTTTAATTTTTTATAGACCCTGTATCTGTATGATACTATTCTGTTTTCGCCCCTTCAAAATTATATTTGAATTAAAATTCTTCAGTTGTTGTAATTAAAAATTATTTGAAGTGGAAGTTATTTTCACTCTTGTAAACCTCATTGTAAATACATTTCATTTAAAATTGTAGTTCAAAAACTACTGTTTGTTTTCGGTTTTTTCGCACCAAGTAAATAAAGTAATTTTATTTCAACCCATGTCAGAGTGGCCAAACTTTGTGTTACATAACAACAAAAGCAAAACTTTTAACAACTAAATATTTAAATTACAATCAGCTTTTTGTGTTTATTTGCATTATTAAAGTCCTTTTTTATTTTTTTATGTTTATTTTGCAGACAGTGAAAAGATGTTTCAAGGTTCAAAGTTGGCTGGTTACACCAACAAACCATCGAGTCAGACGAATCGACAAAGACTCATACATAAAGCCAAAATGAAATCTCTACGAATTTCCGTTGTAATAATTTTTGCCTTCCTCATCTGCTGGACACCATATAATGTCATGATGTTAATATTTATGTTTTGGAATCCAGATAAAAGAGTAAGTAAACTGTATTTGTTATCCTTATTTGTTCTTTTTTATTTATTACTTTAAATATCGTCGCAGGAATTAAAGAACGCTGTAACTGACAAAACATAAAATATTCTCCAGAGCCAAAAAACCTGTATGAAAGAAAGTAGAAAAAAAGTTCATATCACAAAAACTATACAACTCAGAAACATGATATTAAAAACGTATTTTTATTTGTTCTCGCTTTATACCTATATTGGCTCTACTCATTTCCTCTCAGTTCTATTATTCCCGGTGATTCTGCGGCTTACAGCAAACGATTTTTTTTTTTTTTTGCGCAATTGATTTATTTTAATCATACAAATATGGGACCCGGGACCAATCGACGCCGTATTTTTTTCTGATAAAAACTATCCAAAAAAACGTATCTTCGATTTTTTGTCAGTTACAGCGTTCTTGAATTCCTGCGACGATGTGTTCCTTAATAGTCAAGCGTTGCAAATATTGTATTTATTCAAAAGTTTCTCCCAAGCAAAAAATGTGCATAAAAATTTGAAAAAAAAATACAAACAAAAATTAGATAAATGGAATGCTACACCCTTTTTCTCTGATTTATTTTCTTTTACCATTATTTCTGCTAATAAAATTACGTGCGGGTAGTGGGGGGGGTTTGCTAGTATTAGTGTGAGGTTTAATCCCACAAACGTTTTGTTTATAGTATTAATAAACCTTTGTTACAATATTTAAGACATAAAGCGCATTAAATACACAATTCTCTATTTCACTTTGCGATGAAAAGGTATTAAGGTAATTGAAAGGAGGAACCAACAAGATTTACGACCATTGAATACATTTTAATTAATTGTAGTATCATTACTAAGACATATTGTGGTAAAATGTATATTTTGATGGTAAGTGAACAAGAAACCAAGTTATTTACTCCTTCTTGTCCAACCCATTCTTTACATGCAAACACACCAATTATACTAGAGAAAATTCTTGGTTAAACTAATTGTAGCTTTTTCCTTTCAAAGAAATTAATTAGAAATTTGAGATGAGATATTCCATGATAGATGAAGTATAATATAGAGAACACACGATTTGTAGTGTAGTTTACCAATTGGACTATTTAACTACAGCATGGAAAAATCACTACAAAAAAAACAGGTAGAAGAAAATTAAAAAATAATCAAGCAAAATTTGGGGCAAGGACTAGTTATGGTCAGCGAAACCGAAAAAAAGAAGATAAAAATGGCTTATTTAAAAATAGTTTTTAATGATATTCGCATTAAACAAAAAAAGACTCGATAATCGGTAGAGCCCATACATTATAACAAAGGGTGTTTTTTTATATACTGACACAAGTTTAAATCATAATAAAACAAGGAAATATATTTTTAATATCAATTTTTCATATCTGATTAGTACACTGAGATTTATTGTTGAGGGAAAGCTAGCTTCTATGCGCATTTCAATGGTTGCTTAGGCCAACTCATCAGGAAACCTTTTCCAAAGATTTTAGAAAAGCTAAAAATATTATACAAATAAAACCTTAAAGCGAATAAGAATTATAAACTTTTCTTTCATTCCCTTCAATTTCATTTGTTTTAATTTTTTTATTATACGCACACAATAGTGGAGGGGTATCATGCATTTGTGCCGATGTGTGTAACAAAGAATGACAACAAGTACCCATAAAAATAATATACAGAGGTATTTTCGTTATTGTGTATACACATATTTTTAACGTAAATAATAATAACAGCTATGGTTGTGCGTTGCAAAAAGTATGGTTATTACTTATACTTATGCACTGCAATATCTTCACGCAACCACATTAAGTAAACAAAAATACATGAATATTATGCAGATATCTGTGGTATGGCGTACTAGCTCTGAACGTGTATATTCGCTAGCTCATTAAAAACTACCGCTAGTCCCACTACAATCTACCTCACATGCTTTTGAGTGGCGAAGTTAACGTGGGGATGTCCAACGATGTGGCGATGGATCCCTCTCTGCATAATCTCTACCTACCATAAGGGTTAGCTACTTATATCTTCAAAGCGTGATAGCAAAAAGCAAGCGATTTTGTTGTGTTTCTAATAACTGTATCTATTTCGGATACACATTTTTGCGTTGTCGTTGGAAAAAAAATGGTTTTCTGCATTACTTGGAGCTCTAATTCTATAGCTAGCGAAAAGTGGGTACCGATTTTCATATGTTAACACTAGATATTGGTGTCTAGGGAAAGATTTAGGTATAATTTGAATGCCACATCAGTATACCCTGGAACAAATTGCGTGAAAGTGCTAACTATTTCGCCTGTCATTGGTGGCGATTGCTACTTTTTATACCACTGGGGATGTTATTCAATACCCATGAATGTGTTTTGGGTATCTGCCAACATATAAAATATCCATGTTTAAAAAAATACCTTCAGTATTTTTGGCACTTCTGTATAAAAATGAAAAAAAAAATTTGTTAGCAAAAGTGTGCTTTGATCACTAGGCAGGTATGGGACTATGTACATATTATTTATGATATAGGTATAAAAAAGATTTGTCCGTTACATCAGCAGTACCTATTTAAAACTACAGATAAGCTATTGTGTTTGGCGTATTCAAAATGCGCCTACGACTGTTTGGTAATAGATTAAAGGAAAAAATTTCACGTTCTCTTTAATCTATTACCAAACAGTCGTAGGCTTATTAATATTAATACGCCAAACACAATAAGGATGAATATTCTATCAAAAACGTACATGTAGTTTGCCCCTCGTGGTCATAGTTTGAAAAAAATACATACATAGCTACTGTGTCCAAATAAATAAAAATCTTTATATTTTTGAAATTTTATTAAAATCTATTAAATAGTTTTGGAGAATCAAAAATTGCCGCCAACCACCCCTCGTTGTCCTAATAAAATAAGCTTACCGCCTTAGTCAAATCTTAAAATCTTTAAAATTATCTTGATGTGTTACTGAATAACAACACAAAAAAATTTTGCTTAGTTTCAAAATTTTTAAAATTGCATTTGCCATCTCTGCACTCTCTCTCACTCTGTATAACATAAATATAACAGAAATTTTATTTATATCTGCATGTACATGCAAAAAGAAGAAATAATATACAAATACACATTGGCAGCGTATACCTATACATATTCAACTTTAGCTTGATCTTTACCCATACATGTCCGTACATGTTTATTCACTAATATTGAAAGAGTACTTAAAATGATACTTTTGTCATTCTCTGGTGTGTAACACCTTAAAATATGGGTCCTGGACCCACCCTTAATCGATTCAGAATCAATGCTCAAAGTACAGGTCGCAATTTTGGAGATAAATAATTTGATAAAAATTTGGCTTACAGGTTCTTATGGGCACAAGGACCAAACCGAATCGTTGGACCACGAGGGGAGATAGGGGCAATTTCTGCCTCTCAGAAACTATCAACCCGATTTTAATGAAATTTAAAACATGGATAGATCCATATTTATATGCATACATGATCTATGCAGTTGGCAAAAATAGGACCACAAGGGGAGGTAGGGAGCAACTTCTGCCTTTCACAAACTTTCAATCCGATTTTTACTTTCTTACTTGTTTTGTTTTAATTTTTTTAAGGAGCATTTTTTCCAAAAAAAAAGACAGATGTTTTTGGCAATCGTCAGTTTTCCTTAAAATAAATATGGAAGCACTGCTTTAACCTAAAGTGAGTACACGGATATAAGAATATCTCATATTAGAAAAAAACGTTTTTAAGAAAGAATTTCAAAAGCACCGTGTTTTTTTTTTCATATCTGTCAACATAAAATAAAAAAAAAAAAATTAAAGAAAAAAAACTGATACAAGAAATATTTTGCCATGCACCAATATTAAAAATATGTCCATAAAATATTTTTTATGAGCAACTTTTTTGGCACGTCAATTCTGATTAGTTTATGCAAAATATTCAACCAACCTCGTACATACTTTCTTGCCGAAAATATCCAGTTTAGTGTGTACATTTCACTGCGCGTTTTAAACAACAAGCTTTTGTTTCCTTATAGTATAGTATAGTATAGTATAGTATAGTATACATTTTAATACGTAATTTGTTTCTTATAAATAAATACTATACTAAAAAATAAACTATTATAAGAAATTAATTTCTTACAAAAATACTTGCTTAAAAGAAGAAAGCGCTAAGAAACATTTTTGTGTTTTTTTTTTAATTTCTTATATCCGTTACCTACTGTCACTGGAAATAAAAAAAATGTTAGCTACAACCTTGTTATATAAAGCCAGCGATATCTATGTTATATAAAGCACAAAATTTAAACTTTTGTGTAGGAAGTAGTGCTGGTAAACTATCGATAGTCTTAAAATACCGAAAATATCGATAGAAAAAAAATCAATATCGATATTATTATTTAAAATACATCAATGAAAACATGTAACAGCAGCTAAAGTCAAAGTTTTCCGCCAAAAGTTTACTTCCTAATAATTCGCGCTCATTGTAATGTATACAAGCAAGAAGAATAGCAGATGGTATCGATAGCTTAGCTGTGCTTCTTTGTATCCCTAATTAAAGTAACTTTTGTCAAAATTTGTATATGTTTACCGAGGGACTAAAATGATAAATTTGTTTGTAACGTTGGAAGGAAATACAAAAACGGCCACTAGAAAAGTTGTCTAGAAACCAATTAGGAAGTTATCTAAAGTTGCTAAAATTATCTTATACCTAGTCCCTGCTACTTATGTGCTATTCATCTGCCGGTGAATTATTAAATAATAGGAGAAACTTTCTTAAACCAAATAAGGTGGACATGTTTGTGTTTTTACAACAAAAAAAAAAATTAACTTCTTATCAAATAGTTTAGTCTATACATATCTGCACCTAAAATACAAAATAACGTAACAACACTTTTTATAAGTTTACAGAAGAAGCAAAAACCATTTTTTGTGAACATGTATTTTAATAAAAGAAACAAAACTCAATCAAAAAGTCAATTTCGAATTTTTTTGATGGTACGTTATTTTGTATTTAAGGTGACGGATATGTATGTATTTCTTAAACATTATTACTTTGCTAGCTACTATTTTTGTTATGTAAGGAATTCTAATATGAATAATATGTATGTATTTAGTTATATTTATTTGTTTTTTTTTTTTTTTTTTTTTTGTTGTGTTTTTTTTTTATAAAATATTATGTTCATGGTTTTCTTTTCAAATAAATCTTTACGTACTTTATTTGAACATACATTCTACATATCGCTCCTTTATTGCAACATTTAAGTAACTTAAGCAAAAATATACCTTCACGCAGAGAAAAAATATGGTTGGGCATGGTTACGGCAACTACACTATGTTTATTGTAACAATATATTGTTGTCGCTTTTTTTTTATTAAATATCAGCAATATTATAGTTACTGTAAACATATCAATGCTTATCGCAATTATAAATTTGAGTATTGTTGAGTGAAAAATAATTATTTTTCTAACAACTAAATATTGATAACATATTATGGTACTCAAAACTATTTCATGATATTTTATAGTCATAATATGATAATTTCTATACATGTAGTCATAGTATGCTTAACAAGCAAACAAAATATGTTTACTCTAATAATATTATGTTAGCGCCATTTGAAAAATAGTTTTGAATCAGTTGTGTGTGTCGTTTGTTTTAAATATGCCTATGGAATTATTTAAATTATTTCGAGTGAATGGTTAAACAATTAAAAATATATACCCATACCTATAAAAAAAAAAACAAGGAAGAAAGTACAGTCGGTCAAGCCCGACCATATGATACCCTACACCACAGTATTAAAAAACACATCATGCTTATATGTCTATATAAATATGGATTTATCTATGTTTAGAAACTTCATTAAAATAGGTTTGAAAGTTTGTGAGGGGCAGAAATTGCCCCCAACCTCTCCTTGTGGTCCTATTTTTAAAAACTGTATAGCTTATGTGTCCATATAGATATGGACCTATCTATGGTTTAAATTCCATTAAAATCGGTTTGAGGGGTAGAAATTGCCTCTATCTCCCCTCGTGATCCTATTTTTTAAAAAATGCATCCCTTTTGTGTCAATAAAGATTTGGTTCTATCTATGTTTTAATTTTCATTAAAATCGGTTCGATAGTTTCTGATAGGAAGAAATTTCCCCTATCTTCCCTCGTGGTCGTACGATTTGACCCATTTTCAACGGACCTGGTCCTTGTGGCAATAAGAACCTATGTCCCAAATTTTTATCAAATTATCTCCAAAATTGCGACATGTACTTTGCGCACAAGATTACAGGGACAGCCAGCCGGACGGACATCGTTAGTTCGACTCAGAAAGTGATTCTGAGTCGATCGGTATACTTTAAGGTGGGTCTAGGACCAATATTTTAAGGCGTTACACACATCAGCACAAATGCATAATCCCTCTCCACTATTGTGGTGTGGGTATTGCAAGTGTAAACAAATTAAAAAAAAAAAGAAATTGTATTTACATTAAAAAAGTTGTAATAATAAAAAAAAATTTAATTTATTTTTTATTGTTGTGACAGCACCACTGTATCATAGTTTGATTACTTCTAAATCTGTTATGATTACCATGATAATAATATGATTACTTCTTAACTTATTATGATTTACATGACAAAAATATTATTAAGGGTAAAATATTATGATGTAATATTACGAATATATTGGTCAAAATATGATTCAATAATAATCGTAACTTGTTAGTCGATAGTAACATCGATAGTAAAATCTTAACTATCGATAGTAGAAAATGTCGATAGTACCCAGCACTAATAGGAAGCCGAAAACTTTCCAAATACACTCCTGAAAATTATAATCTTCACTACTTATCAATCTTAGTTATAAGTGGTTGGTACTCCACATAATTTTTATTCATCCGCGTTATAAAAGTACCTCCGTTAATTTAAGTTTTATTGCATATGGTTAATTAAAAAAACAAAAACCCGTCAGTCGGAACAGCTTTGCGAAGTTAAACCATTAGCCAGTGCGGAGGAAACGCAATTCGTGCAAGGACGTCCTGATTGCCTTTAAAAGATAAAGACAATAACGCGTGAGCTGGGCTTCCCCGCCCAGAGCAGTTTTACGATTGATATTTTTTTTTTTTTTTTTCTTAAAGAAAGATTTTATTGCAGACCAGTGTAAATAAATCCATTAACATATGCGTGTGAATATAAAACAGAATTATTGTAATTAGTATTATTGTTATGTCGTTGTGAGAAATGCAAAAGGACATAAAAATTAAGCTGTATAAAGTTATTTAAGATATATAAAAAGTTAAAAATTTTAATGAAATTATTGAAATGATTAGTATTGTGGTTAATTTATTAAACTGTTTATGGTTTTTAATGCAAATTTTTGATAGTTTAATCAAGCTTAATTTTCATTAAATTATTTTTATGAAGAAAGGAATTTAACAACATGAAATGAATTTAAGTTTTTGATATTATTAAATGTCGTTTTACGCTCACACAAGTCTTAAGTATGATGACGAAAATGCTTCTTTGATCGATATATTGCTTGAAATTATTCAATAACAACTTATCATGACAGGGTTGTATTTTCCTCAAAGCACGTAATACTTGTGTGATTGTCTAAAGTATCCTTAAGTAAATTTTCCAAAATGATTGTGCTTACTTTATAGATATGAATGAAAGTTTATTGATTTGTTTACATATTTTTTTCTTTTTTTTCCCCCTTTTTTATATTTCTGTCTCACACAGTTTGGCGAAGATTTGCAATCAGCCATATTCTTTTTTGGCATGTCCAACAGCTTGGTAAATCCGCTTATTTATGGAGCTTTTCATCTGTGTCCCATGAAGAGAAAAACCGGCAAAAAAGGCAACAAAAACAATGGAACATACAGTCTAAATAGGTTTGTATATGAACTACTGGAATTTAACTTAGCCTGGCTTTAGCAATTTTTATTAACTGACAGCCAAGTCTTATGGAAGTAGCTGGTAGAAAAACAAACAAAAGCAGAAAAGAGAAGTAATAGTGCTAATACGGCTTTGCTGGCCGAATTGTAAAATTAAGGGCAAAAAGGTTTTAAAAGTCATCTTAAAGCTCAAAAATCTAATTTTGATGGTAAATTTTGGGTTTTCTTGTTTAAATTTTTAAACGGGTTATTTTAGTTTTAATTTTTTTTATTTATTTTAATGTGAATCAAAATTTAATTATATAATATGCGTTATTTTCTCCAATTCCAAGTTTTTTGGGCTTAAAATACACCGTTTATAAAATTCAATGATATTGATTAGCAGGGAAACCAGATATATGCTCTAAAAACGTGTTTTATTCGCATTAAATATGCAGTAAAAAACTTGAAAATATGCCCTGAAAACTGCTAAAAATATGCCCTAAAAAAATCCAAATTGCGCATTTGAAGACAAAATATTCAACAATTTAGTAACAAAATTAAAAAAAAGAAAACCTAAAAATATTATCGCTTAAGCCCATATTAGGTTAAAATTCATACATGTAAGATATGTTTGCGTCCAATATTATCTAGATATTAACATCCATATGGGTTTTTGCCTTAAACAGATTTGAGGTACGGTCGCAAAATTGTTAACAAATGTTAACATTTAAAAGGAAGTAAAAGCTATTTAAGGATGGGAGCTTTGAGCAAATGTGAACCGAATCGAAAATAATTTAATTTTCAGTAAAATATTTTTCGGACGAATTTAATTTAAATACCATCATATCATATTTGATCAAATTATATACAAAATTGAAACTTGTACTTTGCGTACAAGGCAGACGGACGGATGGAAATCGTTAAAGCATTTGAAGAAGTGGTTCTGACTCGATCGGAATACTAAAAGATTGGTCTAGATCAGTGATAACTACTCCATAGACTCGCGAGCCAGTCAATAATCGTATTTTTCACACAGACACGGTCGGCAATTCACATGTATATTACAACTTTGTTCGTTTCAAATTATCAGACTATCATCAGTCTCTGCGACCGCACACAATCACATAATATCTTTGTGTGCGTGCGTTCAGAGCTTTCTTAGTTCGGGGCTTGGTTATCACTGGTCTAGATACAAATTGCATAACATTTATTCTTAATGACAACCTGCTTTGTCTTACAATTTAAGAGTAAAAATTTATGTAGATGTCGAAATTGAAGTAACAGATTTTCGAAAAACAAAAATAAATTTATTTGCTGCGAAAGATATTATAGGCATCTAAAAAAATTTAATATGTATTAAAAAATGCCTTAAAAATGCAAAATATGCGCCATAAACCTAAAATATGCTGCATAAAGGCTCTTTTAACTAAATAATGCAAAAAAATGCTGTAAACGATAAAGTATGCAAAAATATGCACTAACAAATCGATGCCAAAATTCATAAAAAGCTCTAAAACGGATAAATTATTTCTGCCTTCATTGGTCGCACAAGGAAGAACATGCAATTGCATATTTATGGTTTCCCTGTTGATTGGTAATATTTTTTTTTAAATTATCATGAAAAGGACAAATTAAAAAAAAAACAACTTCGAAATAAGCGCAAAGTTTAAAAAGAAATAACAATTCACTTTGTCAAATGGTTTTTAAGGTTATGCAGAATTATTTAAAAAGTTAAAGTATTCCAAATTGTTAATGGATTTATTACTTAACACTGAAGTATTTTGTTGTTGTACAATGTGAAGTTAGGAGTCGTGTAAGCCTACGATATAAATAATTTTAAATTGGAAAACACACACAAGTTGTAAATATCCTTTCTGTAATATGTCATAATTACGTAAATACATAATTTGATATATATTCTAATGGGAATATTACGTTTTTTTTTTTCATTTTGCTAGTTGTTACTTTTGTTATTTTTATTCCAGGAGCAAATGAAATATGCCATTTAAGTTATTCGCTTATGTTACAGATTGATCTCATAATTTTCAGTAGCACGCAACTGTTATTTCTCCATAATTGCTAAACGTAATTTTTCTTTGTAACATTATAAAAAAATACACATGAGTTTTTTAAGGTACTCATACATTTGCAATATTTTTGATTAATAATCTAAATTGTGCAATATAAATAATTTGGTAGGTGGCACAATATATTGAATACAGTAAAAAGTCTTTTGATTAGTCAGCCATGTCACAGTGTGCAATTCTGTTAGGAAACAAAATTTATTCCGTAATTTGGTGCTTCAGAAAATGAAGAAAAAAATTTTCGGAACGAACCCAATTTTGGTTTCATGAGAAATGTAAGTTTTCTGCATCTGAAAGGCCAAAAAACTATCAATATACACTTTCTATCAATAAACAAATATGTTTTCTTCAAGCAGCCCACACACGATTCAATTCAGTTGTCAACTTTGAGCCACTTTTGGGTTTGAGATTAAAGTTAATTTAATTCTATAATTAGCTAATCTGAGAATTAAGTTAATCTAGTATCAATCGAATTAGATATTTTTGGGTGGTGGCTTAAACCATGTAGCGCTACCATACTGAGCACAAATAAATGGCAACATTTTTTTGCAAATGTCAACATTTTATCAAGCAAGAAAATGCGCGTATTTAATATTGTTTACAAGGTAGAAATTTTTTGTGTTTAAAGAAAAAAGTATAGAATGAAAAAATTATATAAAAGTGCTTAGCAATAAATCATATTTTAAAATGTATTTTTTGTTTATATTTTTGCAAAAGTTCTTTACGTTAAACATGTGTATGTTAACAGTTTAAGTTAAGGATTAAACCACCACCGTTGGCCGCTTAAACTAACAAAAAAAGTTAAAAGAATACAACTCAAAAAGTAAATACCGAGATTAAAGTTAATTTAATCGCTAATCTCAAACCCAATAAATGGCTCTAAGTAGGTTGTTCTCCAAATCAAAGCGTGTATGGCTTTGTCAATTGATTAGTTTGACGGTTGTCGAGTTGGTTGAAGAAAAATTAAAAGATTTTGATTTTTTCAAGTTGACTACTAAAAGTCTTTCAATTCGATTGCACTGTGTGTGCTCAAGTCTATTAATCAGCTGTCTTTAATGTTTGTAGTTTTCTTTTGCAAAAAAAGTTTTAAAATTAATTTGAAGTCTTTCAACTCAGTTGATGAAGTGTGTGGCCAAGCATCAATTCAGTTGAAAGCCTCAGTTGACAATTGAATTGAAAAGTGTATGGGGCGCATAAGAACTTAATTGTACTCTGTGACATGGCCCCTATATTGCACCAAACAAAATATATTTGAATGTATTGACAACATTGCATATCACGCTAATGCGTGCGTTGATTTTGTTTACTTTTACATGCGGCCATGTTCTGACAATCGCTCGATTATAAATCGCAAAAACCACATTTATTTTATGGTGTGTTGAAACTTGTGTGTTTCCTTGTGATCAGCCATAGTGTCTTTAAAATATTATAGTTTGAACTTCTTGCGATTTGCAGAGCATTAACTCTGCTGTTTCAATGCAGAATCGAGATTGTCAAAACATGCCCGAAATATTGAATAAAACTTGTGCATATGTAATTTTTTTTTTATTGTTCAACTTACTAAAAAGTGTGTAGCAAAGCGACAACAATAATCTACTCAATAATATTGTGTAGTCGATGTGTACCTTTACAGCTATGGCACACTGAACAATTATTTGAGTCCTCACACGAACCCAATTTTTATACCCTTCACCACAGGTGGAAAAGGGTATATGAGGGGTATAGATTCAAAGACTGCAAAGTCCACTTTTTTCACAAAAGTAACTAATAATACCTCTTAGTTGTATTTATTGAATGCTTCCAATTAGTGAATATTACATTACCGGAAACACTTTTATCCCATAAAAAAGTATGTTCAAAAATTAAGAATTGATGCAAAAACGGCAATGTCCATTGGACATTGTCGTTTTTGCAATGATCACAGTTTGTTAAGCTCTTTTTCTCTCAACTATTTTCGAAAATGCAGGCTATTTTTTTATTTTTTTTTCCTTTTTGCACAACAAAACTAAAAAGAAATTAAAAATATAACAAATTTTTTGTTTTTATATGAAGCAGTTTGTTTTATTGTTGATTTTATAACTTTGTCTTTAGTCGTAATTATGGAGCTAAGTTGTTATGAAGTTCCTCCAAATCAATCAAGAAAAAACTAAGCCTTTGTTAAGTTTAAGAATTTTATAACTACTGATTTTTTTAAGTACGTGCCCATGATAAAACAGCAGCAATTTCCATTTGATTAGATCAAACACAGCAATGTCCAATTTTATTATTATAATTGCCAGCAAACCGCTATATCGATTTGGTTGAAACTTGCGTCATTTCTCCATCATATTCTTATTTACTGAATAGCAGATATGCAATACATAAATATGAATATACTTTGAGCTAGAGGTTTTTACTATTTATTACGAAAACTATAAATGTGGACTTTGCAGTCTTTGAATCTATACCCCTCATATATAAGTTTGTCATTCCGTTTGTAATTTCTACAATATTGATCTTAGACCCTATAAAGTATATATATTCTGGGTCCTTATGAGGAAAGAAGTTGATTTAACGATATCCGTCCGTCCGTCCGTCTGTCCGTCTTACGTTTGATATGTGTTTTTCGGAGATTCCAAACATGTTAGCGGCTACTTTGTTTTACATTTATGTCACATATAGTCCACGATTTCTTGCTATTGAAATTCAGCTAGATCGGTCCAACAATGGCTGAGATATGACCAAAAAACCACGACTGCCTCTAATTTTTTCAAAAAATCCCTTGTGGTTGTTGTATTTGTATTACTTTTTTCTGTATATCTGGAGAACGGCAAGAGCCAAAGCTTTAAAATTAGGTACAAACATTTAGGTTATTAATATACACCATCCTACGAAATCTGGGCGGGATTGGAGAAGTAGGCGTGGTACCTCTCATACAAAAAGTATTAAAAATTGTATAAAAACCTAAATTTTTTGACTTTAATATGACCTATGGTTACGCCTTATATATCAGAAGATCCGAAATTTTTAATAGAAAATATTTTCTGAAAAACTCGGGAAAATCGGTTCAGATACGAAAAAGTTATGACCAAAATATTAATTTTTTTTTTTTGAAAAATACCCATTTTCAGGAACCATAGATCTTCCTGAGTCCACGTTTTATAGCCAAAATAACTGGCAAATTTCTTCTTCAACACGTCGGTATATAAATCTGCCAAATCGGTTAAAAAATGGCTGAGTTATAACCAAAATACTGAATCCCAAAAAATTACTCTTTTTTATAATTAACTTTGTTGAAATATATGTATACAAGTATATATATAATGTTTATATGTAAATATAACTTAAGTAAATGGTAAAATTCTTCCTTAACACGTCGGTATATAAAAATATAAAATCGGTTAGACAATGGGTAATTTATGAGCAAAATACTCCAAAAATGGGCTAAAAAACATCAAAATTTTTAAAAAAAATTTAAATTTTAGGACTGCCATATGACCTATGTATATGACTTATATACCAAAATGTCGGAAATGTGTATGAGTTATAACCAAAATACTGGGGTCTAATCACCGCATACGATATCGAGCAAAATTCATCGAAATTATTTATTTTGGTATCTTGAAACTCGATATCGAATGAAATGTATTGAATTTGAAATAATAGCATTCGACATCGAGTAACTCGACATTACATTTATCGAGTTTTCATTCGATACGCCAGTGTCTATCGTATGCAAAAAAAATTCAATAGTTTATTCGATACGATAGTATCGAATGCGGTGATTAGACACCTGAATTCCCAAAAATTACTCTTTTTATACCCTTCACCGAAGGTAACTTTGTCATTCCGTTTGTAATTTCTACAATATTGATCCTACACCCTATAAAGTATATATATTCTGGGCCCTTATGAAAAGCGAAGTTCAAAACCGGTTGTCTCTTATTTAAAAAAAAAAATATTTACCAGTTTTATTTAGTTTTTGTCTAGTTGCTCTGTATTCTGCTCGCACAATGGTGAAGGGTATATAAGATTCGGCACAGCCGAATATAGCACTCTTACTTGTTTTCTATAAAATATTTTTTGATTTTAAAAAACTTTTGATAGGGCAAACACAATTTACCAGTTTTAGGATATTTATAAATTTTAGGAAACTGATAAAAAGTTTAAACAATATGGCAAGTGGCTGATACTGTTTTGACCTCAAATAATTGTGTTTAGTGTGGACATACCTTTAGTAGATTAATTAAATAAGTCTTTCATCAATTTGTAAATACAGTTAACACTTGATTACATTTTCTCTACTCTCTTTTGTTTTCTCTGCTTCTTTTCTATTTGTTTTTTTTTTTACTCTCTATTTGTTGTCCTTTATTAAAACTACAAGGTATACTTTCAGAGGTGATTCACAAAGGACGCCTTCAATGCTTACAGCTGTTACTCAAGTGGATGGCAATGGCCGTCAAGTTCGAACGTTTAGGCAGTCCAGCTATTATCGCAGTATAAGCACCGGCAGCACATACAAAGATAACATTGGCCTATTGCAAACAACAGCGGCTTCCCCAACATTGGCAGCAACGATAAATTTACCAGTCAAATCACCGTCATTAACAAGAAAATCATCATCTGTAAAAAGTCCACACCCCAATCAAAGAGCGCAAGTAATTATTTGTCCCAGTAACGGTGATCCTGGCAGCACTAGTTTGCCCAAACCCAACTATAATCATCGCAAGGCTGCAGCAGCAACGTTAGCTCAACAATATCATAATCATTCAACGGAAATCATACAAAATGATAATTCTGTCAGTAGTTGCAGTGAAGATAGCAGCGAGAGAGCATGTTTAAGTAGTGGTGGAGTTGGAGGCAGCACAGGTGGTGAAATCTCAATAGTTTTAAGTTACGATAATCAGCGCAGTGAAGTGGCAAGTATGAAAAACTATACATCAGTCCCTCTCGGCGATGGAGAAAATCGTAATTGCGTGCTAACACCGACCAGTAGAAGTTCAATGGGACTACAACCTCTTTTGTCAGGCATGGAAGACAATGTATCAAGTGTATAATATATACATTACGAAGGAAACTGGACAGTTTCGTACTTTTAAAATGTTCAATAAGAGACTGCTATTAGATAATTAAGAACTTTTGTTTGAAACAAAAAATAAACAAAAATGGTTGTTGATTTTTATTTTAAGTTTAATACAATTTTATCAATGTTTATTTATGCAATTCAATTCATTAGTATTAGTGTGGCTTCCAAGGCACAGATATTTTAATTTAAAATGATGGAAATGGAAAAGAATTCAAATGAAATAGATTTTATTAAGGCTTTTGTGCTTGGTGCATTAATTAATAACAATAAAGAAAGTTTAAGTTTACTTTTGTATATTGTGTTTTTAACTTATAAGATTATTAATGACAATATTTAATATTAAAATGGAATATGTATTTAAAATATATTTATGTACATATATTGTTTGTACATACTTACATATGTAAATAGACACATGTAATAAATTATAAAGTTCATTTTATTTTATTAATTTCATTTGAAAATATTTCAATTAACAGGAAATGAATGAAAAACCTCTATTACCTAAGGTTATTGTGTTTTTCGATATAAAAAAAAGTTTCTACTAAAATAAATTGAAATTCCAACACGCCCAGCGGTAAATATTGAAAGGATTGCAAGTGGCAGGCCTTTTTGAAGGCCTCTATACTCCTTTCTAAAAGATTCGCTTCGCATGATATCCTGCCTTCAGAAGTATGCCTTCTAGAACGTATAAACTTCTTTTTAAAAGACCTTCTAAAATATTCAGTACGCATTCGCTACTCCCTTCTTTGAAAAGAGAGAAAGGCAGGTGTTCAGTTTTATTTACTTTTTGTTTTTGGTGACCTTCCTTACTCCCTTCTTTGGGAAGGGATCGAAATTGTAATTAAAGGAAGTGTGGACGGCCTTGCGCCCAATGACAACCTGTGTAAAAAATAAATATGTTTGGAATGCGGCGAGAAGGGCTTCTGACTGCTTGTGACTGCTAAATAAGGCCTTCTATTAGGCCTCTTTACTCATTCTAGTTACCGCATTCAAATACACAGCAACCTTTAAATGTATTTAAATTGAAAACATTTTTTATATATAAAACTTCATGCAATACAATTTCAAAAAGTTCAGAGCCAATTTTTAATTTTTTTTAACAAATGTAGCGTTCTAAGAATACAAAATTAATTTTTAGAAATTGCACATTTCTATAGAAGAGGGGAAGTTTTTAATTTGGCACCAACAGAGCTGCAGAATTGTTTCTTCCCCTTTTTAAATCTCTCAATGTATTTAATTTACTATTTAGCTTATATAATTATTATTTATTAAACTTATGTCAAAAACTGAGTGCTTTTCACATAAATTTAACTACACTTGTATTGTGGAAACCGCACTTTTATTTATCCGTTATTTTAAAACAAAAATGGATTTTATTACCTCGAACATTTTACCACAAATTAAACTACAAAATTTTTAATTTTTAATAAACTAAACTTTCTAAAAGGTAAAAAAAAAAGAATTATTTTTTTAATTGTATAAAATATTTGGAATACAAATAAGTGCAAATACATCGAATGTTTAAATTTTAGTTAGGATTTTAAAGCTTATTTCACCAATTCTTAGTTAATATCAATTTATCAGGCCTGACATAGAATTCCATTCCGATCGAAAGTGGTTTAATTCCGTATTTTGCTTCTTCAGAAAACGAAAAACGAAAAATTTTTTCGGAATGAAACCACTTTTGGTTTTCTTAGCGGAATTGATTGTTTCCGTATCTTGTAACCGAAAAAACTACTTAAAACTATTTTTTATAGATAAATAAATGTTTTTTATGATATAGATTGAAGAAATAACACACTTTTGATTTATTTATTATACTTTATATTGATTTTATTAAAAACATAATAAATTCTTTATCGTTGCGTTTTTTTCCTCACAACCCACTTTTTTCATTTCTTCGCTGAACATTGCCATACTTATCACAAAAATCATATGGTTTTTATGTAAAGTTGCCATATCCAATTGTAAAACCAGAGTTGTTATAAAAAAAAAACACATTTAACAAAATCGATCGGAACCTGAAGAAGCTAAAACTATATCGATCGGAATTGAACATACGGAATTAAAATCGTTCCGATCGGAATTTGTGACATGCCTGTATGTTTAAAATTCGTTTTTCATATCAAATTTAAAAAAAAATTATATGAAAAACTATGTTAAAATATGAATTTATATTTAAGTAGAATTGGTGAAATAGGCCATTATAAAAATACAACGACAACTTAAATTTCCATTAAATAATTTAATAAAAATTTCACATTTCAAACCATACACACATAACACACATAAATTGTTAAGAGATTGATTTTTTTTTTTTAAAACATGTGTATTTGTGGCAACATTATAAAATGTCTTAAGTAGACTTATGTGGATTTGTATACATATTGTTACGTTTTTAGCTTTTGAAAAACGTTTTATTTTTTTTTTCCTTTAAATTAACCATGAGTTTTTTTATTGCAAATTAAATATAAGCACACACCATAATTACTTAAGTAACTATAGATCACTTGATAATGCAGGTCACAAGTTCACACATTTTGTACAGTTTATTCACGGTTACGATCTTTACTGCTTAACACTAACTCGACAACGCCATCGATGACCCGCATTTTTACTTTATCAATTCTTTTTATGTCCCCAAAGATATTTCCCGAAATTATTAGCTTGGCTCAAATCCAATTTGTACTGCGTCTTTACCAAAGTCATGGTATCTGCAATGTGTTATAAATGCAATTTACTTAGGGTCCCCACCTGAGATAGGATACATAAAAGATATTTTTATCGGCAAAGGTCGAATTCAATCGCAGAGTGTATTTTCTTACGTGTGGAAATTTCATAACAACTATCATATAAGATGAGCTGTCAGAAAATCACATACATACATACCTATATACATATAAGACATTTAAATGTTTATTTTTTTGGTACAAATAGTGCAACTCTTTAGAAAAGTTTTTGAAAAAACAATATTTAAAACTAAAAAATTAATAAAAACAACAGAAGTTTACTGAACGAGAATCAGTCAATTATGAAATCTTCTTAGATTTACATAAATACGTGTTCCTCTCATTCTGCCGCCGTTAAGAAGAAATCGCGGTCGGTTATACAGGTGAGAGATGAGTTTAATGTGGCCAATTCTACATTATACCAAAGAATATAAATCTTATAGAATGCGCATCATGTAGAAGCAAAATTTCTTATGGCGGGGTTCAGGGTTGTCAGATTTTTTTGAGCTCTATCGCCAAACTGGATGTCAGAAATCGCCAAAAATCGCCAAACGTCAATTTGGTTCAGTTTTTTTTTTTTTTTTTTTTTTTAATTAAATTTTGCATACAAAAAACGCAAGTAAAATATGTGAGTCAAAAATCGCCAAAAACTTAGATAAAATACAAAAAATTCCCCGAAAGTAAATTTTGTTTCTGTAATTTTTTTTTAAATACATAAATTGGAGATCGTATAAGTATTCAGTTAAAAAAGCTCAAATTAAGTACACAAGTCTATAAGATCGTACACTTCAGCCTTACTGGTTTCATTACTGGAGTTTTGACCTGCATACAAACTATTAGAATTAAATAGTGACTGAATATAAAATTCATTTAAACTGAAAACAAAAATCATGTGGAAAAAAGTTGCAAGTTTTTTTTTATATTAGTCTGAGTTCATACGGCTCATGTCTTATTGACAAGATTCTTCCCTTTTCTTCTTTGAACATGAATTGGTGTTTAAATGATTCATGTCATGTTGACGACATGTTTTTATTTTGTTTTATGTGATATTGAAAACAAAAACAAAAGTAAGCAACGAATAAGAAAGCAAAACGTAAAGACAGTACATGCATCTGTGTACTCGTTTCCTTTCCCCTCGATCCTCTCCAGTGTTACCGTTCGCCCGACTAAAGTCGCAATTTTACCCTTATTCAGCGGTCTGCGACTTTTTGTGAGACTTTTTTTTATCACCGACTTTTGCGACTATTTTAATTTTTCTGCTACTTTTTACCCTTTTTGTTAAGATTCTTACAAAACATTCAATATTCTTATTATTTGTATCAAAAAAAAAATTCGTCAAAATTTAAAAACAATTCATAAATTATTGTTCATTTGGCAACACTTTTATTACATTTTTGCAACCTTGTCATGTATACAACGTATTTGAGGCGAATTCAGTTCAAGGTTGTGGCAAGTTTTGACAGTTCGGACCAATTTGTTTTAATTTGTCAGTGTTTTGTTAGAAATGGTTGACATTTCGAATCGTAAACACCAGCAATGCAAAAAACCTCTGTTGTTTCTGTTGGTTTTGGATTGTTGTAGTCTTAGCACCACCTGTAGTTTTCGAATCGTAAACACTAGCAATGCAATGTAAAAACATGCAATTCAATGCTGTCATCTTTAAATTTAATAGACAAAGATATAGAAGACTGGATTCCCTGTGATGAACTTATTTCTAAATATAGAAATAAAATTTCAAAAAGTAGTATTTATGTAGGTATGTTAAGAAAAAGAAATATTGCGCCAAGATCAAACGACCGGAATTAAAGTAAAATTTTCAAGGGGCTTTAATTGGACAAGTTTAAATTTTGTCAAAAATATATTAACCTTAACTTTTTTGGCTTGTTTTTAAACAGAAATTCTACTCCTTTGACCTTGGCAGCATACGACAAATTTATTAAACTTAAGTAAATGTTTTTACTATACATGAAAACATGGACAAACATGTACATTGTTACGAAATATGATAAAAATGAATTCTGCAATAAGCTTTTTGTTTCAATTGTTTTGTTATGCTTTTTATTACTAAAAAACGTTAAAAAAAGATATGCGACTTTTATTTTCTGAAACGACTTTTTTGTGCGACTTTATTTTTATAAAACAACCTTTTGTGCGACTTTTCAAAAATTCCTAACGGTAACCCTGATCCTCTCGCCTATAAAGTAGCAATCATGTCAATAAGACATGAGCCGTTTGAACACAGACTTAGTAATGATAAAAAAAAAAACAAGCTGTTAAACAAAATCGCCGAAATAATATAAATCGTAAAAATAGCCAAGTTTATCGCCAGTTATAACAGAAATCGCCACAAAAGTCGCCAGTCGCCAAATGGAAAATCCCATCGCCAAACACGTTTCAAAATCGCCACGTTTGGCGAGAAATCGCCATATCTGACAGCCCTGGCGGGGTTTATCATTACGCCCCGCTCTCATATAATTTCGCTCACAAATTTTGCAAAGGCAATTTGTTGTTGGTTTGTGTTTTCACTTAGATAACTGAAGAGAGCATCCAAAATGTGCAGCATTAACACATACACATGTTTGCTGTTTTTGCCAGCCAAAGTGTGTGTGTTTGTGTTTTTTTTTTCGTTGAAACGGGTTTTTGGTATTTTTTTAATTGATTTCGTTTTGTTTTAAAACAATTTATGTGCAAATAACCTACGTAAGAGCGAATGCGACCAATTGCGTAATTGTAGGGCAACAGTATGTGTTTTATTTTTGTAAAAACTAAACTATATCGATTTGCACCGAATTATAATTCCATTTTTTAGATTATTTAATTATGTACTTACCATGTGTGTATGTATATTAATGGAATTTATAAATAAAGGAGTGGCATAATTATAAATAGGTATTTCTCCTTGATTGTTTGTTAAATAAATTTCATATTGCTCAGTTTGTAAACATTTATTAAATTAGTACTCCTCCGAAAACATTGCTTTTGGTCTTTAGAAAAAGGAAGTTCCAAGAAAAGAAAAATACAAGTTTTATCAAACGAATGATTTAATTTATTAAAATATTAGGGTGGTTGATATCCTCATTAAATTCTTTTTAAATATGTATGTATTTGTATCGCTTTGGTTGATTGAAAATTTAATTGGAAATAATTTTATTTTTGTAAATATCATTTTTTTACATTTGTGAATAGACATAAAGTTAGAAATAAATTAAATTTATTCCGAATATATGAGAACTAAATTTTTTTAATTTCCAAGCAACATGATTAAATAAAAACCAAACAAAATTCCTTAAGAAGGAATAATAATATGTTTTATTTTAATCTATTTTTAAATATCTTTAATAAGAATATTAATACTGCACAGCTATGAAATAAATATATAACATGGTTTGACAAAAGACCCCAAAAGCATTGTGTGGCCATGCCGCTTTAATAAACATAAAATATTTTTTATGAACCAGGCAGTTTATGTTTTTACATATTTTTATATTCCTATAAATCTTTAATTTTACAGAAAAACTGTATCTGAATTTCGGTGCGAACCGATATAGTTTTATCTGTACAACAATAAAACACATACTCTTACCCTACAATTACACAATCGGTCACATTTGCTTTTACGAAGGTTATTTGTACAAAAATTGCAAGAAACAAAAATTCTTTTGTTAGGTTTTTGTTTTATTTTTTACTTAATGTGTTTTTTTTTTTGACTTGGCAACCCAGCAAATAATAGGACCAGTCCAAGCACGCGTGTAAAGAGTAGTCCACAAGGGACCAGGACTAGTCCAAAAATAACCCAAACGTTTGGAAAAAACCTGGTCTATTTAACATTGCGATGTCCTAGGAGAGGACCATATAACCCACCTTTGGACCACTAAGGAGTAGTTTTAAAACTACTCCATGGTAAACTCAAGAGGATTAGTTTTGAAGTCGTTTAAAAACGAAAGCATGTCGTTAAAAAACGAAGACATGTCGTCTCACTACAAACACTTTTTAACAATGACATGGTCCATGCTTGCATTACATCGGACCAGTCCATGGAGTAGTCCATTTTATCAAAATGGATCAGGTGGTCCAATTTTATTTGCAGGGAATGTACATACATACACACTCGTGCACGCACATACATATACGCTGATAAATGAGAATTGAAAGTTCTCATAAACAGCGAGAGAACGATGCATTGTTACGCTCTTTGTTTTTGCTTCTTTCCCTTTTGTCTTCCCGCCCGCATCATGCATTTTTTTTCAAAAATATTTTAGTTTTCCTTGAGATGCGCATTCTATATGATTTATATTCTTTGATTATACTCAGTTTGTGCCGGTTCACACACGCCAAGTCTTAAGGCCCAACCATAATGTGCTTTAGTTGGCTTAAGAAAATGTGCGAGAGAATGGTCTCAAGACTTGACGAGTCAAACTTGACGTGTGTGAACCGGCACTTTGACGTATTTTCAGATGATTCTATATGATTAATGAAGTGATTTAGTTGTAATCATGTCTGCTTGAAGTGATTAACAAATCAATGTTCAACCGAAGTCGAGTTTATTTTTTGGTTCTGCTATTTTCACCCTTTTTAACTTGAAGTTGGCTGGTGTAGATAAGCAGATTTTCTAAAAATTGAAACAACGAAAAAATTAAAGTCTAAACGATGACTAAAGGCCTCGTTACTCTAACGTAAACATATACGTTGCGGATCAGCTGTTCCGTTTTCCCTACTAAGTTTATGTGTAAATAGGTACTCACACGTAAACGTAGCGTTGCGTTGTGGATGAACCTGATAAAATTAAAATTTCTCTCCGTTTTTACGTATCAGCTGTTAGAAGGTATGTGCGCATTTGGCTGGATATTTCACGTAACCAAATACAATATTGCCGTGTAAAAAAAAATTATAATAAAAAATATTTTTTGTACGTTTATTTTTTTAATTGATGTAGGCAAAAATATTTCCTGTACATATCACAGAATACATACTTTTTAAATTGACACGTATGGAAAAACCCACGGTGCTTTTGAAATACTTTCTTAAAAGCGTTTTTTCTTATATTATTTTTTGCAGTCGGGTTTTTGATTTTTGTTTTTAATTATATAATTTATTGACTTAGGCCTTTTTTCATGTTGCCACAGCTACAAAAATGCTTAATTTGTAAATAAATTGGAAAAATTTATTACACATATGGAGGGCTCAGAGCTGAAGCGAACCAAGTCAAAAATGAAAATTCGATAATATTTTGAGTTTGAGTAAGTGAATTCCCATTAATTTCAGGAGCCATTGACATGGGTTTATTACCGTTACGTTTGGAACGAACAACTTTTTGATTTAGCCCGTTACAGAACTCGATAGAGTTAAACTTTGCGAAGAATTTCGCACCAGTTTTGAAATACATATATGCATTTTATTTTATGACTTGGTTCGGTTCAGCTTTGAACCCTCCATATGTATGTAAGTATGTAAGTCAAGTAATTTGTAATTTTAAATTATTGAAAATCTAGTAAAAACACAAATAAAACTTTCAAATAAATTGTGGCTGTAATTCATGAAGTAAAAAGAAAAATAAATATAAATATAAATCCCAAAAAACAACTTGTGAAGTAAATTAGATGAATGTATGTACATAAAATTGTTTTTATTTATTTCAATAGAAATAAAAAATTGTAAAATATTTTAATTTGTTGGTTTGTGTTTTCACTTAGAGAACTGAAGAGAGCATCCAAAATGTGCAGCATTAACACATACACATGTTTGCTGTTTTTGCCAGCCAAAGTGTGTGTGTGTTTGTGTTTTTTTTCTTCGTTGAAACCGGTTTTTGGTATTTTTTTAATTGATTTCGTTTTGTTTTAAAACAATTTATGTGCAAATAACCTACGTAAGAGCGAATGCGACCAATTGCGTAATTGTAGGGCAACAGTATGTGTTTTATATTTGTAAAAACTAAACTATATCGATTTGCACCGAATTATAATTCCATTTATTATTTAATTATGTACTTACCATGTGTGTACGTATATTAATGGAATTTATAAATAAAGGAGTGGCATAATTATAAATAGGTATTTCTCCTTGATTGTTTGTTAAATAAATTTCATATTGCTCAGTTTGTGAACATTTATTAAATTAGTACTCCTCCGAAAACATTGCTCTTGGTCTCAGGGTTGTCAGATTTTTTTGAGCTCTATCGCCAAGCCGGATGTCAGAAATCGCCAAAAATCGCCAAACGTTAATTTGGTTCAGTTTTTGTAATTTTTTTTTTTTTTTTTAATTAAATTTTGCATACAAAAAATGTTAGTATAATATGTGAGTCAAAAATCGCCAAAAACTGAGAAAAAATACAAAAAATTCGCCGAAAGTAAATTTCGTTTTGTTTCTGTAATTTTTTTTTAAATACATAACATAAAATGGAGATCGTATAAGTATTCAGTTAAAAAAGCTTAAATTAAGTACACAAGTCTATAAGATCGTACGCTTCATCCTCACTAATTTCATTACTAGAGTTTTGACCTGCATACATACTACATATTAGAATTTAATAGTGACTGAATATAAAATTCACTTAAACTGATAACAAAACAAAAATCATGTGGAAAAAAGTTGCAAGTTTTTTTTTTATATTAGTCTGAGTTCATACGGCTCATGTCTTATTGACAAGATTCTTCCCTTTTCTTCTTTGAACATGAATTGGTGTTCAAATGATTCAAATGATTTTGTTTTATTTGATATTGAAAACAAAAACAAAAGTAAGCAACGAATTAGAAAGCAAAACGTAAAGACAGTGCATGCACCTGTGTACTCGTTTCTTTTCCCCTCGTCCCTCTCGCCCATAAAGTAGCAATCATGTCAATAAGACATAAGCCGTATGAACACAGACTTATGCCCGTAATTTCTACAAATAGATAACTAGTCATGTTCGTACCTAACAGTTATCTTTACTTATCTGGTACCACTATTTTGGTCTTTGCAACGTTAATTTTTCCTACGTGTATTAACTATCGAAACTTGATGGTTTAAAATACATTACACTTTAGCCCGTAGGCAAGAAATACGTTTTAAAATTATGAAAACCATAGATATCTATACACAGCTAGATATCTATTTGTAGAAATTACGGGCATTAGTAATGATAACAAAAAATAACAAACTGTTAAACAAAATCGCCGAAATAATATAAATGGTAAAAATAGCCAAGTTATTCGCCAGTTAAATCAGAAATCGCCACAAAAGTCGCCAGTCGCCAAATGGAAAATCCCATCGCCAAACAAGTTTCAAAATCGCCACGTTTGGCGAGAAATCGCCATATCTGACAGCCCTGCTTGGTCTTTAGAAAAATGAAGTTCCAAGAAAAGAAAAATACAAGTTTTATCAAACGAATGATTTAATTTATTAAAATATTAGGGTGGTTGATATCCTCATTAAATTCTTTTTAAATATGTATGTACAGTATTAATCGGATATAAGAACATCTCATATAAGAACAAAACGCTTATAAGAAACATTTTCAAAAACACCATGTCTTTTTTGCGATTTTTCTAACAAAAAAGGTTTCATATAAGAAAAACGCTTATAAGAAAAAAACTGATAAAAGAACATTATTCTTAAACACCAAAATCACAAAATGTATAGAAAAAGAATTTATATAAGAAACTTCCAACGGCAAAACAGAATTTATGTAGTTTGCATGGACAACTCTGTTTTCTGACAGTTTTACAACAAGAACAAAGTTTTTTTTTACTTTTAGTTTTAGGTGAGCGAGCTGGTACCCATGAGAAACTTTGTGTTTTTTGCCAATAGAACAAAAGTTAAAATTTTAAAAGAAATACAAAACGGGATAAAAAGAAGCGAAATTGAAAAACTCAAAAGACATAGACAATAATTATTTTAAAGTTAGGAACGTTAACATGGGGTCTTCACCTGACAATTTTTTGTCATACCAAAAGTCAAAGTCCATATAAAAATAACTTTAAAATTTTTGTCAGCGTTTTTTTTTATATATGAAGTTTGACGTTTATTATAACAAAAAATTGTAAGGTGAATACCCTATGTAACAAAAAAAAAAAAAAAGACAGAAAACCAAAATATTAAAGTCTTATGGCCATAGCTACTTATATAAGAAATAAGTTTCTTATATAAAGTAGTTGTATATTAGAAAGAAACGCTTATAAGAAACTTTTTTCCTGGATTTTTTAAGTTTCGGTGCGAACCGATATAGTTTTATCTGTACAACAATAAAACACATACTCTTACCCTACAATTACACAATCGGTCACATTTGCTTTTACGAAGGTTATTTGTACAAAAATTGCAAGAAACAAAAATTCTTTTGTTAGGTTTTTGTTTTATTTTTTACTTAATGTGTTTTTTTTTTCTTGACTTGGCAATGTACATACATACGTATACACTCGAGCACGCACATACATACATATACGCTGATAAATGAGAATTAAAAGTTCTTATCAGTGTTGCCACTTTGTGGGTAATTACCCGAATTTGGTAAAATTTTTACGGTCGTGGGTAGAGCGTGGGTAATTTCTCTTAGGTGTAATTCAGGTGTAATTTGAAATTTTTACTTCAGATGCCCAAATAAAATCAAGATTCGATTTCAGTGATGACATTTATTTCATTAAATATTGTTGCTAAGAAATGCACAGCCTTCTGAACCAAAGTCTCGGTTTCTTTTTAAGAAACGACTTCAATCATTAAACATACATATATTTTCAAATGTTTGGTAATGAATGTCGCAAGATGGATCCTTAGATTTGAATAAAGATGCCTATCATAGTGATTTAGAACCTGAAGTTTATTGAAAAAAGTTCTTCAAACTCAAAACTTGCCTAAGGGAAGATATGTTTCAAATATTGCAACATATAATTAATTTTATTTCTATCTTGCTACTTTTTAATGCTTTAGTTTAAAGAATATTTAACGCCCTTTACATTTGTAAAACTGAATTACGAAAGGGACAGTTGTATAAAACTCTGCAGGCATTTTGTTTACTAACACAGCGTTTACATTTGCCAGTACTGGCAAGACAGTAAAGGCCGTGTCAGATAAAACTTTTGCTTCGCTTTGCGTCAGAGATTCGCTTTGACATTTAAGATGAAATATACATACTTATACGTAACATGCCACATAAAGAACTTTTAACGCAAAGCGAAGCGAAAAGTTAGGCAACTCTCATCTTTTTGCGTGCTTTGACAATCTACTAGTAGAAATTTTTTTTGTTTATTTTTTTTTAACACACAATGCGTGAGTGTTGTCAAAGTGTTTATTGTGACATACACCTTTTGCGTTACACTTTTCAGTCAAAGTTAGAAACGTCACGCAAAGCGATGAAGTTTTATCTGACATGGCCTTAAGCATATACATATTAGTTGGCAAAACAATGCAAAAACAAAATAGCTGTAAAAGTGTTTATGTATTAGTGGAAAAGTTTGAATGAATTGCTACTGGCTTGCCAGTACTGGCAAATGTAAACGCTATGTAAATAAGGTATTAAGGGTATTTTTTAAGATCATGAAACTTAAAATGGTAGACAACACAAAAAAAATTAATTTTAATCGCAGATTGATACACGGCATTACGATTTGCAACTGATTTAAAACCAAAAGACAGCGCTCATACCCTTGACGAAACGTATTGCAGACGTCCTATTTTGTTTCTCTTTTTCGAATAAAATGAACAATGTTGACCTCCAAGACACCGATTGTTGCTGGTTTATCAGCATTAACCACTGACTTCACAGCCCTACGGAAAACAATCGATAAGTGTCACATCGCACGGCCTTGAAGTCTAATTTACAGTTTATTTTCTCTAAATCAACACATCGCCTTCATTTGTGAAAAAAAGTTGCGTCATTTAAATCATGAAGTCACCTTTAAGTTGCGAAAATCGATGGCGGATTTTCAAAGTATATTTGGATAATTTGGTGGCGTTATTCAAGCATGAATCTATTCATGATGATGTGCCTGATCAAAAATTGCAAATAGTATGACAGTTCGTTTGACAGCTAACCTTTCGTAAGCTCTGTGGGGCTAAAAAGCATCCATTATAAAGCAATGACAAGGATCATTTTAAACCTTCCCAAGATATATCAACCAAATGTGGAAGTTAAACTCATTATTTTATGTTTTATTAATTTTTTTTAAGTCTTTAATGTTATTTTTGTTAATTTAAATAAAATTAACAGTTTAACTAATATTGATCTTGTTTTAATGAGTTTGTTGTGTCTTTGCTTCTTTGTAAATGTCTTTTTATTAAATAAAACTTAAATTTTGTATCAGGTGTAATTTCACTTAAATCGGGTAATTTTGCTTAATCTCAAGTGTAATTTTGAATCTTGCTGGTGGTAACACTGGTTCTTATAAACAACGAGAGAACGATGCATTGTTACGCTCTTTGTTTTTGCTTCTTTCCCTTTTGTCTTCCCGCCCGCATCATGCATTTTTTTTCAAAAATATTTTAGTTTTCCTTGAGATGCGCATTCTATATGATTTATATTCTTTGCTAAAACAGAAAAAATATAAGATATTAGAGATTAGAATATGACAAGAATTCAAACCTTTGCAAAAAAAATTATAAATGCATGATTAAAATATAAATAATTTGTTTTAAATCAATGCACGTAATCGACAAACACAAAAGGACAAAATTTGAAAAGTGTATTTGTGCATTTTAAATTTGACTCATATATGTACATAAAAAATTCATCCAAAGGTGGTATATTCAGCAATGCCGAATCTTTGGTAGCCTCCACGGACCGTAAGAATGTTTCAGGAGTTCTATATGGGATAAATAAGTGCAGGGTTTAAAAAACTGCAGTCGAAACAAAAAACTGTTTTTGAGTTGGTTTGACAGCGACTGCTTACATTTAAGGAATCAGAAGTAAAAGCAACAGTTTTTTTGCAGTTTTTCTTCTTTGACTGCAGTTTTTTACACGCTGCATAAGTTACTAACCAATCTTTATATAAACTAAAAAAATTGCAAGGTGTTATTTCTGGACATGTTAACCTAAATTGAATCAAATTTTACCACAATACGGTTTTAGGCATATTGATATGAAGCATTATTCGTTACAGTTTTGGGCGAACTTAACTGTTTTCCGAGTGTAGGCTTTTCATGGGGCCCATGCTAAATTATATGCTGATATTCACGAAATTTAGTACGTGGTATGATCTTAAGTCATTTAAAACGAATTTGTGCAAAATCGAATATCAGACAGTGCATTTCGCCATTATTTATGTTAGTTTGTAACAAAATAATCAATTTTTTAGAGTGGTTGCTCCACATTTGGATTAATAATAACTCTCATCCTGCTTAACCGATTTTGATGGGATTCATTCCTAAGCTGCTTAGGAGAACTAAAAACAATTTGTCATCAGTATTGTTTTTTTTCAGACAGACGGACGTGGGTATTTGATTAAGACGCTAAATCGACTTAGAATTATTCAAGAACCCAGAATATATATACTTTATATGGTCTTAGATGAAGTTTAAAAAAGTTTTAATTACAAGTTTGTCATTCCGTGTGAACAGCGTTACCGTTGGATATTTTCAAAAAGTACCAAAAAAAAGGGACACTTACAAAAAAGGAGCCACCAAAAAGGGGATTTAAGAAAAAAAGGGCACTTCTTTTAAAATCAAAATAAGTTCACCAAATAATGTTTTTCCACGTAATTTGTTCAATTTATTTAAAACTGCAAATAACATTTTATAAATGGTAAAAAAAATTCATTGGCTAGATCAATATTTCACCCGAAAGCACAATTATAATTTTGTTATTGTGTAGCTGCTACTACTCCCGAAATAAAATCAATAAATTTACAACTTAGCGATAGCTCAAGGAAGGATTTTATCGGCCATATAAAAAGTGTTTCATTATTACAACCTTATTTTAACCTAAAGTGAGTGATTAAAGATTTAAAGGAAGGTTAATTCTATCTGGCAGGTTAAAGTCCAGCTGTAATAATTAAACACTTTTTATTCGGCCGATAAAAACCTACCTTTAGCTATCGGTAAGTTGTGAAAACGGGCCTAAGTGTAACTTCAGGTTCTTAAGTTTGACCACTAGCAACTACTTCACCTTTGATGTCATATACTATATATCATTTTATAAGCTGGTGTACCCGTATGGGCTGCCCCTTTGTGCATGTACTCTATCGAAACTCTCTGGCAGTTTTTGCTAAAAGAAAAGTTATTTTCGATATGGTCACACCTAAGAAAACTATTTTGGTTATTTTGTCACAGGCAAACAGGTGATGGTAAAATTAGTCCGCCATTAAGAATGCACAAGCATACAAAGGTTGCCCCTGAGCAACAATAATATGTTTACCACTAATAAAAGTATAGTTGCTCTTGGAAAAAGTAAAATGTTATTGTTAATTTTTAAGCATACAGTTATTTGTGTTAAATAAATTATTGTTAATATAACATGTTCTTAGGCAACCATAACTTGGTTGTGACTTTTTGATATGATTGCTTTTGATAATAATACGTTTAAACTAAACATTATCCCCCGTATTTATAAACGATTATTAAATTTAACAAATGTTTATTAAGGAGAATTTTCATACACAATTTGTTTTGTAAACCTGTATTAAATTTAAAAATTTTTTATAAATACAGGCGAATATGTTTAAACATTTTTCGTTAAAACTAATTTTGCTGGAGGTGACTGACCATTTAGAAAATATGTCTTCCCTGCGTGTTATGAACAATAGCAGTTTCTTTTGAAGACTTAAAAAAAATTCAATACAGGAATTTTAACATCCAGAAAAATCGAGTCAGGTAAATACTGTATATTAAATTCCATATCGAAAATATGTAATAAGAAATGTATTCTTTTCAAATTTGTAACTGAAAACATTCTATTGTATTGTAACTAATTGTCTTGAAATCAACGAAATGTTTTTTTACTCTATTAAACTTTTTATGTATTTATGAATGTAAAATATTAATTTAAAAAATAAATAGAAAAATAATAAAATTTAAGGCTTTTTTATTAAATATTTGCTGGAAAGTTGTGTAAGTAACGGGTTAGCAGGAAGACCGCAAAAGGGATCAAGTATGTTTGCATTGGATTCTATTTGATTTATGAAGGATTTACAAAAAAAAAAAAAAAAAAACAAAAATACAACGCAATACATACTTTATTTTTATTCACAACAAAAAAAAGCAATCAAAAATTAAGTATGTATTTATTTACAAAGAAAAAAAAAAAACAATAAATAATAGAATTTTTTACTGGGAAAATTCAGATAAAGAACAATTTGAAAACATTGTAAATAATCGCCAACTAGGTATTTCAAATACATACCGCCTAAAAAATCGTCAGGTCGCACAGTGGCTCGTTTTGACTTTTTCCGTTGCAAAAATCATAATTTTTTAATGTAATAAAGATGTTGTAAAAATTAAGAAAGATCTTAAAGGAAGACATTTTTGTCATGTTTCACATTTGTTGCCACGGTTGCAGGGTGCTCCAAAAATAGAATTAAAATTTGAAATATAATATGAAAAAATTTTTTTTATCGCAGATAGGTATACGTTTTTGTTTTTTGCCACGGTCTTAGCAAAATAAGTCAATCGCCAATCGCAAAATTTTACTGCCAGCAATTTTACTGGAGCAATTCTAAGTCGATTTAGCCATGTCCGTCTGTCCGTCTGTTGAAAACACGCTCACTTTCGAACAACTTAAAAGAAATGAACAAACTTGGTGCCAAATTGCTTGTAGTTATCCTAAGCAGTTTGGGATTGAAATCCAGCAAAATCGGTTCTGTAGGACCAGAGCTATGAATCAAAATGTGGAACCACCACCTAAAAAAATTGATAATTTTGTTACAAAAAATAACATAAATGCTGGAACAAGGCACGGAATGAGATAAGATTTTGCTGTTAAATTTCGTGAAGATCCGTCCATAATTTACCCTAAGCCCCATATAAACAATACTCCCGGAAAACAGTTTAGTACGCCTAAAACCGTAAAGAATAACGCAAGCGTAACAAATTTTGGCTCGTCACAGTTTTATAGGACTGTAAATGATACTGTGAAATTTCGTGACGATCGGTCCATAATTTACCTTAGGCCCCATATAGACCCTACTACCGGAAAACAGTTTAGTCGCCTAAAACCATAATTAATAACAAATCGTCACAGTTTAGGATAATAATAATAAATAGACATCATACAGATATTACTTCTTAAACATTTGAACTGTCGGTGGAGGGTATCAAAGATTCGGCACAGCCGAATATAGCACTCTAACTTGTTTTTTATCGTTTCGTAAAATGTTCGAAAAAATAGTATAACAAAGCGCTTCGCTATTCCCATCAAAATAAAATAAGTAAAATTTTCTCTTGTATTGTTAAGGAAGCAATTTGTACTACAGAAATCTAGAGTGTATTTTTCTCTTACCCTTCTTTAGATATAAAGAAATCTAATTTGTCCCACGCCCACTTCTCCGATACCTCCCATTTTTTCAAGCTATCATGCATTAACATCAAAGCAATTTGTACGTGGAAACTTTTACTGCTACTGTTTTGTTTTTCATTTTATGTTTAATTTAACTAAATCAATGTCACCGACAACCATATTATGGTTAAATTAGTTTCTTTAAAAATAGTTTTGTTGGTTGTGACCATAATAAAACATGTTTTTTCTCTGCGCTTATGTAGATCTTTTTTGTATTTAAATTCTTTAAGGTGTTATGATACTTGCTATTTTTTGTATTGGATTTTTTTAGGATTGACTGAATGAAACAACAAATGCGAGAAAGAACAAGAAATACAATTATATAAAATGTAAACAAAACAAACAATACTGCCCACGTTCTTTCCCCACAAAAACCGTCATAAAAGCTAAAAATCGCAAAAAAAAAAAAGTTAAAACCCGTTTCTTTCGATCAAAAACTAAAAAAATTGGCAACATTGCTAACAATTTATCTGGAAATGTAAATTTTAAGTTCAAAAATTTTATATTTTTTTGACAGTCTTAGATTATTTATCGATAACACATGTATATTTGTTTGACATTTCAAGATTTTTTATGATATAATCATACTCTTTACACTTAGTCAGTTTTCCTATGCAAATACATATATTTGCACTGTTCTCCAATATAGAAAAAATACAAAAAATAGCAAGTATCATAACAGCTTTACTTATGACATGTTTTAAATGACATAATGTCCATTTGCAAAGTGTAATATGACACTGGACGTTATGACATGCCACCTTTTTAATGAAGCTAATATTCATCAAATTTAATTTTCATTAAATTATTTTTATGAAGAAAGGAATTTTACAACATGAAAATTAATTATAATTGTTATTGATAATTTTTCATTCTTGACTGCATCAGGGGTCGAACCCAGGCTTTTACGGTTAAAAGGTTAAAGGTTAAATACAATTTGGTTTAAAGATTGATGTTTGACTATGGACTGCCAGCAGTCGTCGGTGGCTGTGAATGTTAAACGGCAAACCCCTCTGGCGAGATTTAGTGGTTGCAATCGAAACATGTAAGAATAACCTGTCCGTAAAAGCCTGGGTTCGAGCCCAGCTGCAGTCAAGAATGAAAAATTATCAAAAACAATTTTAATTAATTTTCAGGTTGTAAAATTCCTTTCTTCATAAAAATAATTTAATGAAAATTAAATTTGATGAACTTTAGCCTAATTAAAATATTAAAATTTGGATTAAAAACCATAAATGGTTCAACAAAAAAACCACAATACTAACTATGTCAAGAAAATTTTTAACAACAGAGTTTGTTAAAAATAAAATTTTAGGTCAATTAATTATTTATTTGATTCAATGAAAAAATTTATCAAAATTACACTTTGCAAAATAGCACTCAATAAAACATATTAAATAATAAAATATTGTTTCATATTCTATAAAAAAATATTTGAATCAAAGTAAAGACAGTATTTTTACAACTTTTGTTTATTTTATAGCTAATAATTCTGATTCGCTACTCAGTTTTCTTTAGTTTTTCCAAAGTCTTTAAAAATAGTACCCTGATGATCTGGCCTAAGCAACCAGCGAAATGCGAATAGAATCTAGCTTCTTTCCCCACAATAAATTTTAGTGTATTTATCAATGAATAAAAATTAGGAATTTAGCACATCATAATTAATAAATAAAGATTCGATAAACATTTTGTTTGATTTATTCAACATTTCCAACAATTTATTTTAACAAATCACGTTAACATTTAGTTGAAAAAAAATTATTTTGGACAACAATTTTTTTATTGACTCAATAAACTCCACATATAAGGTTTTTTATTATAACTCTGTATGGGAGGTTCCACGCCCACATGAAAATTTCCAAATATTTATAGCCTGTGTTAACTTTTTTAACTTCTTCTTAACTTCCACGCAACTACTATCCTCATACCTCTTTGGTCGTCGTCAATTTGTGTGTTCCAACAACCGCCATTCTTCGGTATTAGATTTATCTAGGGGAGTGCCTCAAGGGCCAATCCTTGGACCACTACTCTTTTTTATTTATGCAAATGCCTTACCAAACCAATTATTACACTAGTCCTAGTAGTCCTGTCATTTCTGTTGCTGAAAATATTTCTAAACTAAATGACGATCTGAACAAAATTTACCGCTGGGCAACTTCAAATGGACTTTGTTTAAACCCTCGCAAATCAAAGTCTATCTTAATTCGTAAGAAAACAATTTATCGTATTCCCAATGTTGATATTTTAATAAATGGTGAAAATCACTTGGTTTAGTTCTTAATGACAGTCTTACCTGGACAAACCACGTTAATACACTTGTAGGTCAAACATACATAAAGTTGAGGAGTCTTTGGTCGTCACAGTAATATACTCCTATTAATATAAGGCAACTGCTTGCAAAATCGTACATTGTTCCTGATTTAATCAACGGTTGTGAACTTTTTGCAAGCTGTAATTCAGTTAGCAAAGCTAAGCTAAATGTTTTATACAACAATATTATTCGACATGTGTACGGATTGAAAAGATATGATCATGTTTCCCAATTTTACTCAAAATTATATGGAGTTTCGTTTAACAATTTTCTTAACATACGTGTGCTTTTATTTTGCATAAAATCATTTACTCGGAAGTGCCACAATATCTTATTGATAAAATCAGGTTTGCCAGATCATTTAGGCTGGGTTTTTTAGATCTCAGTTAAACTAGGTTTAGTTAATCTGAATACAGATTTGTACCGTTCTTACCAATTTTGTATACAAAATTTTGACGGAAATACATAATAAACATTCACATTTCGCCGGGAAAATCCGAGTTTCACACTACGTTAAACTTAGTTTAAACTTAATCCACATCTCAAAAACCTGGCCTTAGGGGAAAAAGATTATAATTCCATTACACAGTTCTCTTGTGTAGGAATGACAATATTTTATACATGAGGCGCGACTCTGCAATATTCTTCCTCAAACACAATAACTTAGCAACACAACTAGCTTTATTTAAATATTTTTCGCAATAGGACACTAAAACTATTATATAAACATTAGGGTGACCGTTAAAATCAAAAGTTGGATTTATTTAGGTCTCACTAGCCAATTTGGTGGGTATTGATAAAAAAACAACTCGAAAATTTTTTTAGGACGATCGGCGAAGGCTAAGCCATCCCTCAAGCCCGCCAAAGTTTGAGAAAAATCGTAAAGTCACTTGTATGACTTATATTTAGGAAAATATTAATTTTACATAAAAATCGTTTTCTAAGAAGATGTTGTTAGTAAAGTTTCCAACAACTTTTGCCTTAACAAGTTTTCTCTAAAACTCATATTGAACAAAACCTAATTAAAATAAAAAGTAAAAAGCAGCATTGATTCGAATTTTTTCTTTAGAACTGTTTTTTCTTCCACACGTCAATTCAGCTTTAATATTTGTGTGCGTTTGCTTAAAAAAAATAAATATTCAAACAATTATCATTTGTTTCTAACGTACCACGGTGGATAAAGTAGGTGCAATTGTACTTGTTTGATACAATTCAAAGCCCGTGACTCATTTGGTATTATTTCCAAATTTTTCAAACCTAAATATTTATTATTGATATAAAATGGCAACTCGTATTTACTGTCCAATGAATATAAACGGATTTCAGTGTTTGATGCAAATGGTTTTGCCAAAGTGCAAATGCAAAATTTCGTAGCGTTTTTTTTTGAAATCTTAAGGAAACTCCGTGTATTTTGTTGTTGGATTTAACAAAACAGCTATGATATTTTGCATTTGCTCTTTGCAAGACCATTTGCACCAAACACTAAACTTCCCTATTGTGAATAGATTTGATCATTGGACGATTCCATATGCCACATTCTAAATCAAGTATAAGCGGCAACATATAAGCCTTCATGCCAAAATATTATAAAAACAAAGGAACGAAATATACCGTATGTACCAATGGTTTCAAGTGTAACCGAAACAAAAGTCTTTTTCATTTATAAAAAAAAAAATTATTTATTACTATTGGGGTCAAAAAAGTACGATTTACGAAGTTCGTAAGTACGATATTGATTTTCTCATTTGTCATCCCTGTAACATACCTGAACGCTTTCTTTATTCTTTAAGGGGGCTCTCATATAAAATTGTCAACACAGACTATAAATATATTGAAGAAAAATGCCCAGAACTGCCAAGGAATCGCCTCTAGGGGGATTAAATATATGACGGACCTTCATTAGTTTTTTGTGCTTAACATTTTCTTAAAACATAATTGCCTTGTATCTCCACCCTTTAGGGGGGCTCCCATACAAATATGCCGGTTTAATATAATTCTTAAATTTGGCCACTGCAGCGTCAAGATTGCCCTTAGTTGGGTCTAAAGTATGACCAACCTCACATAATTTGTTTTATCCCCAAAAAAATTTGGTTCCTAAAACGACTACGCATGTTAGAGAACCCTATAACAATGGTTAAAGGTAATATTATTGTGGAATTTCGTTTTTTTAGTTTATTTTATAAACTAAACCGTTTTTGAGTTACGCTGTGCAACCTCCTACGTTTTCAAAATTTTGAAAACAAGAGCTAACCTAAAAACCGGTTAGCACCACTGAATTCAGAGTACCCGAATCAGGGTAAAACGCCAGGTGCCCGGCTGGTCGGTTTTTTTTTAAATAAATAATAAAAATTTTTTTCAACAAAACTAATTCATAGAAAATGCGTTTCTTTAATGAATTAAAAATTAGATTTTTTAGTGGCTTATTCGATATTTTCAGTTTATTTTGTTTAATAAGAGATAAAGAAAAACTTGTTAATTTTAATTTTCTTAGTTATTAAACATAAAATCAGATTTCATGTAAAATTATAATTTTTCTCAAACTTTGGTGGGCTTGAGGGACGGCTTAGCCTTCGCCGATCGTCCTAAAAATTTGTTTTAATTTGTTTTTTTTTTTTTTTTTATCAATACCCACCAAATTGGCGATTGAGGTCGCCCTAGGGTACCACCGTACTTTTTGGTTTTGAATTGTATCAAAAAAGTACATTTGCACCAACTTTATCAACCGTGGTACGTTAGAAACAAATGATATGCGTTTGACTATTTTTTTTTTAAGCAAACGTACACAAACACAAATATTAAAGCTGAATTGACGTGTGTAAGAAAAAACAGTTTTGATTAGGTTTTGTTCAATATGAGTTTTAGAGAAAACTTGTTAAGGCAAAAGTTGTTGGAAACTTTACTAACAACATCTTCTTAGAAAACGATTTTTATGTAAAATTAATATTTTCCTAAATATAAGTCATACAAGTCGGACTTTACGATTTTTCTCAAACTTTGGCGGGCTTGAGGGACGGCTTAGCCTTCGCCGATCGTCCTAAAAATTTTTTCGAGTTGTTTTTTTTATCAATATCCACCGAATTGGGGGGTTAGAGCATGGAAAAATAGAAAAAAAATTTGATCCATACAGTTAACGACCACCCTAATAAACATATTATGTTAATTTTTTCTAAATACCTATATTAATTTGCATTTGCCGTCCTAATTTAACTTATCGATAATACCTTCCTGTACTCTAAATATAAGATTAATTCTTGTTGTACAGGAATTGAACATTCTTTGAAAATAAATAAAAAAATAACCTTATCAAAAATAAAATCTGTTTTAATTAAAAATTTAATCAAGTGAACTAAATGTTTAATCAAGTGGTTTAAACGTTTAATTGACAATATTAATTTACACCAGTAAACAAATTAATAAAATCAACTAAACGCTTAATTCACTTGATAAAACGTTTAATTCACTTGATTTAACGTTTAATTCACTGGATTAATTTTTTATTAAAACAGATTTTATTTTTGATTAATGCTTTTACTGGGGCAAAATGGTTTTTTCTGTATATTTGGTTGTTCCACACGGAACAATTAGTTTTTTTTCATCACTCATATTTTTAATCAACAATCAATTTTTTATAGAAACATTTAAAACGCTTGTTATTCCTTCAATAAGTTTTTAAATTAAAAAATTCGCTCACTTTGTGATCAATCGAATTTTTTTTTTTTTAAATCAATTGTTTATGAGAAAATTTCAGAAATGTTAAACGCTTGCAATTATTTTTTGTATTTAAGGCTTATTTTTTTAAATAAGATCACTCATAAAAATAATTTTTTTTTTTTAAATGTTGGAGAACAGTTTAAAAATATACTTAACAAATTATACATACATAAATATTTTATATCGAGGAATCTTGGAATTTTTTATTATACATACATACATTGTAAAAATAATTTGTCTGCGAACTTTTAAAAAATTCATTTAAAACATAAATTTAATCCAACTAGGACATTTTCAATGGAAAATGTAGGAGAAAAATATGAATTAATGGTTGTGGAAGCTTTTCCAATCGATCGTTCTTTCCTTTTTATTCCTATTTTAGGGCTGTAGGAAGAATCGCCAAAGAAAAATGGCACAAAAAATAAATGACAAATCGCCCAAAAAAATTCCATGTAAAATTGGGCCTGAATTCATATGAAAAGTGACCCAACATTCTTGGGCTATTTTTCGTTATTATTGGGTTTTTTTTCATTATGAAAAATCACCCAAAAATATTGTATGAAAAATAGCCCATTTTTCGGGCCATCTTACATTTTTAAAATTTCGTCCAAATCTTACATACTATTTGTCTAAATCATTCATTTTCATTGTACGTCGAATTCCTAAATATTATTTTTAAAAACAACGGGACATATTGCAAAAAGGTGGCATGTCATAACGGACACTATGACACTCCAAAAAGAGTCACAGTGTCATAAATTCCGTGGACGTTATGTTACTTTGTAGAGTGTCATCATGTCCACAACATGCTTACAAAGCATAGCATAGGGCGCAAGGATTTTCTCCTCTTAGATAAAAGAAGTACCGGCTTCGCTAACTAAAGCTTATCTGCACGGTTAATATATTCACCCAGAGAAAAACAGCAAAACCATTTTTTTTAAATTTTAACCATATTATAGGCCTATTCGTCGATAGCGAATGAAGACTTCGTTCGCTTAAATTACATTTAAAACAAAAACAAATTTTAAAATATTGTATTTGTTTTGCATGTAAGTTAAGCGAACGAAGTCTTCATTCGCTATCGACGAACAGGCCATATGTTTAATTTAACCAAATTATTGCCACCGACAACCATATTATGGTAAAATAAGTTTCTTTAAAAATAGTTTTGTTGGTTTCGACTTTCTCTGCGTGTATGTTGATCTTTTTTTTTTTTGTATTTAACATCTTTAGTTATTATGGACCTTATGACATTTTTAAAAATGACATAATGTCCATTTGCAAAGTGTCTTAATGCCCACGGACATTATAACATTTTCAAAAGTGTCACAGTGTCCATGGACACTATTTGAAAATATTCGTTTTTGCATTTCGTTTTTTTTTTGACAAAATTACATATATAACTTTTTGGGTCATTTTTCATGTTCTTTTGGGCGATTCTTCCTTTGGGCGATTTTTCATTTTTTTTCTAGGGCCATTTTTCCTACAGCCCTATTTTGCATTCTTACCATTGCAATTGTATGTATGTACTTATGTATACATACATATGCATATAAAAGTCTATGAATGTAAAAATTAAATTTTCAGAAGTCCTTTAAAAAACCTTTTTATAGGTATTCAATATGTACTTCTTTTGTATGTATTCATTGAGTACTTTAATAGAAGTACTTTTTTCAGTACACCTTTGTAATGCCCTTTAACGGTCCTTTATTCAAAGGCGTTCTTAAAGACATGCATCAGCAGGACTAACAAAAGAGCTTCTTTTGAAAGCCTTTTATAATTACTGTAAGAAGAAGGGAGTGTGGAAGGGCTTGCTCCCAATGACAACCTGTGTGGAATGCGAAGAGGAGATCTTGTGTCTGCTAAAAAAGGCCTGCTATTAGGCCTCTTTACTCATTCTTTTTACCGCTGGGTATATTTCTACGCATATTTGTATTATTTGTTGTTGCTATTTAGACTTAAATATTCAATTTAATTCTTTTATTCATCATAAGCTGGGCGTTTTTTTATGCACAAACAATTGCAAATATTTTACCCAGATAGTTCCAAATAAACAAAGTAGACATACATATGTACATTTAAAAGTATTTATTTAAAACCATAGCATGAATTTACATAAAATTGTTTTTTTTTTCCTAAAATTATGAATTCAAAATATGGAATATTATTTATTTTTTTTTAAATTAAAATTAAAAAGCTTACCATAACAAATAACACGAATAATTAATTAAGTTTTACTTACAGAGACTGTATTTTTCCTCTTCATTAAGGTTTTTTCAATTGCATTTTGAACTTTTTGTTTTATGAATATGCAAAAATTAAGAAATGTAAAAGTTTTGCATTCAATGAGTTTGAAAATTAAATAAACAATTTGTTGTGTTATTGATTGACCACGTACCTGAAAAGACACAAAAACAAAAACGTAATTTTTCAAATGTTGAAATCAAATATTTATAATAACGGACTTTGCTATTAAGGGTATTCGGCTTAATTAGCAGCCCTTTGCATTCAATATGCATTTAGCAACAAAGTTAAGCGAAGGCACCCCGTATTTTTTTTTTCAATTAGACATCAGATCAGAAGCAGGTTTGAATAAAGACGCCGAAAATAAGTAAAAGAAAGGGAAAACTTTTAATTAATTTTATTTTTGTTTAAAAATTTCTTTTAAAAGTTTTTATTTCAAATGAAGTTGACGATTGGACGGCCAACAAGTTTGTGCAAGAACGTTGTGTGTTGAAGTTTATCCCCAAAATTTTTGAATGTGTGACCCAAAACAATTTTATCATTATATATTATAACAAGCACTTGCGTCAAAGCTCTTTTAATTTTTTTTTTTTTTTTTTTTTTCAATACAAGTAGGCTTTTCGATTTCGCAGGATTAAGACAGAGACCATTAACGCTCGCCCAGTTATGAATTTTATTAAGGTCATCATTTATAAAATCAATACAACTTCGAACCTTTCACAAATGTGTGCTTATATACGTATAACTGTGCATCATCGGCATACATTTGGACACTACTGTGCACAGGAATCTCTGGAAGATCATTTATGTATAAGCAGAAAAGCAGTGGCCCAAGAATTGAACTGCACTCCTCTATCAACGTTAAGTGACTTCTTGTTTTCTATTTGCAAGGTAGGATGCGATGAGTTTGATTGCAGAGTTAGAAAAGTAGAAAAGCTTTTAAAGCTTTGTAAGTAAAAAATAGTATAAAATTCTTTACTGTGATCTAACAACACAAAAAACTATACCTTTTTTTTATACAATTTAGAGCGGAGCCCTTCAATCGTGTCAATAACCACTGTAATACAGCTTCTACCCTGCCTGTATAAATTGATTTGCTTATGCATAAGCTTTTCTAGTACTTTTGTAGTACGGTGATTTCCACCGTTTTTGGGAATTGGAATCATTTCGGCTTCCTTCAATATATCCGGAATACCCGATATTATAAGAATAGTTTTGAAATGATATGTGAAGTAGGGAAGAAGTTTCGAAATAACGACTTTTAGGAGTCTAGGATTGATTCCATCTAACCCCATAACATTTGAATTAGAAGATAATAAACTCTACTGCTCAACACATCTAAAAGAAAAACTGTTTTCAATGTGCTTTATATATATTTTTATTTTAATTATTCCTTCCTTCCACTTGCTTTTACTATCTATTTTTGTTGAACATTTTTGATGGTTATTTACAGAATAAGCCGAATTTATACCGTTCACAGCATTATTTCTTGCATAGTTGAATAAAAAGTGTAACTCTGCAGTCTTAAATTATTTCCATCTGGTCAATCAAGTTTTGTATTGAAGAATCAAACCGCGGTGGCTGCTAGCTTTGGAAATTTTAGTTCTTATGGCCGATTTCATCAATTTATTTTAATATCAATTTATGTTAAAATTCGTTTTTCATGTCAAATACAAATAAAATTATATGAAAAACTATATTTAAATATGAATTGATATTAGAAAAGAATTGGTGAAGTTGGCCATTAGTTTATTGCAATCACAATCATCTATTTTATTGGAATCGGTCCAGATTTTAATGCTAATTTCCTTTTAAATGTTGGTATTAACATACAAATTGGCGATAATAACTTTTACGATAGGCTTAAAATCAACCATAGGTGCAATAAAAACTCCCAATCTTAAATCTATATCTATGTACTGCCTTAATTTTGGACATAACGGTATATCTCGCAAAATAGAGCTGATAGAGAGAAATGGAGATTAGATTTGAAATCAGCGAACTCAAATTAGTAAAAATTTGCAATCAAATTCCAGACCGCACAAAAAAAGTCAAAATTTGTTTTGCAGTGTAATCCGACAGTAAGTGCCATTTGGAGCCAATTTCACCAAGTTTGGTTTTAATTAACTATTACTTTAACTGCTAGTTAACAATATGTTTTTTGACAGTTATACATATATATATATATATATATATATGATCCCATGGATCCTATAAGGAGCATAGGGCCTCAATAAGCTGGTTGAACATATTCCTGTCTTCTGCACACTCTTACTTCTCCCCAGGTTTTACCCATTTCGGCCAATTTTACATCGAATTTCCTTCTCCACGTATGAGCTTCCTTACGGATTCCAATTTCTTGTGATGTCGTTCCTTGATCTTCTTAACGTGTGGCCAATCCAGCACCATTTTGATCTTTTTATTTCTTTGGCCGTTAGTTGTTGGTTGGATTGTTCCCAGAGCCTGTTGTTGGACACCACTCTAGGCCAAAATATTCGTATGCGAAGACATTTTTCACAAACACTTCTGCATGTCTCAAAGGGGCAATGTTCCATGTCTCACATTTGTGTTGAAGATTGTTAACTTTGTGCGCTGAAAGAGTGAAGGCGAATTCCAAATGGGTCTTAAACGATCTAAAGTTTGTCAATGCCTTCATTTGACCCGCCAATTCTGTAAATAATGCTCCCAAGATAATAAAACTGGCTGACAACCTCCACTTGATCACTTCCTATGTAAATAATTCCTGAGACGTCGCATTAACTCGCAGTGTTTTGGTTTTAACAGTGTTTATATTAAGTCCAGCCGCATGTGTGTGGTTTTTATATTTCGCAGATTTTATGATCGATCTATTAAGCAGTAAGTTAATAGGCAGATAGGCAGTCCCCAAGATATTCCCGTTCCGTTTTGTAGGGCACTTTTAAGAACTGGCTCTAAGACTATATTCAATAAAAGTGGTAATAAAACACAACCTTGGCGAGCACAGATTTCCACTTTAACCCTCCTATTTAACGATTTGCCATGTTTAATTCGAAAGCTGGCATTGTGGTAAAGACACCTTATAAGTGAGATAAGTATAAGCGGGACGTTTTTGCATCGTAGTGCGCTCCTAGTCACGCTGTGATTTAATTTGTCGAAGGCTTTTTAAAATCGATAAAGCACATATAGAGTGGTGTTCGCCACTCAACAGACTGCTCTACGATAATACGTAGACTGTTTATATTATCGATAGTGGATTTGTGGATTCTGAAACCCGCCTATTCCTGTCTCGGTGCTGGTGCTAGACAGACCAACACACACATTATTATTTGAAAAATATTCAACTATCAAGTATGAAAGAACCAAATCTCAACAAAAGAATGTAACGTCATTGTTTACTAATTTTTTCCTTAGGGGATTCTTAGCAATGGATTACAATCATATTGGCAGGTTGAATATTTGTCCAGGTCAAGTTGTAACTGACTCTGCCATATCTCACCCCATTGTTAAAGCTAACACCATGATTATTTGGTACACAAGTTGAAATTTAATACCGATAGAAAATTAAACTATAAATTTAGTCCATTTATTCCCTTCAATTTCATAACTCAAATTTAAACAAAATAAGCAAAATTCATATTAATTTTCAAATTAAAAAAAAACATTCTTTATTTCAAAATAATTCAAACCAATGTAAATACATAAATACATTCAAAGCTATTTAAATTTTTGAGTTACTTGACAATTAAGAAAATAATTTATGTATATTAAATTAAGTAAAATTCTAAAATCATATTATATATGTAAATGCTTAAAAACAAAAAGGGAAAAAGGCAAAAGGCAAAAGGACTTACAAATGTGCTCTTCCAGCGAAAAGTTAACTTTTTGTAACGTAACGCCAAAAAAAATGTATGTACATGTAACTGTACTTTTTTATATTTTGGTGTAGAACGTATCTACATTTCATTGTAATACCATGTTCACACGGACAGCAATATTCGTGTTTCGCTCTCTTATTCCTGTTTCGCGCCCCAAACATGATTGAAACGACTTGTTTCCCCATACAAAATTTTGAGAGCGAAACAGGTCGTTTCATTTTGAAACAGGCTGCGAAACAGGAAAAATGTACTATCATCTCCAATTTTGATAACAGTTATCGTTAGTTTATCTAAACTAGCTTTCAAAAAAAATCAAAACAAATAAAAAAATCAAAATAAAAATTGATGTTTAATAAAATAAAGTGATAATAATAACATAATAATATTAATAAAAGTATTAAATAATATATTTTTAAGTTTTATTTACTTTTTTATCTATTTTAAAAAGAATCACAGTAACAACACAAAAAAAATGTCAAAATGAAACAAGAACGAATCGTATGAACAGCATGTTTGGCAATCTAGTTTCAGAGAGCGAAACGAGTGGTTTTCATCGTCGTATGAACATAGCATAAATTATTTGCCTCAAAATATTGGCTCAAAATGAATTATTAACAATTTATAAAGCTGTTATGATACTTGCTATTTTTTGTATTTTTTCTATATTGGAGAACAGTACAAATATATTTGCATAGGAAAACTGACTAAGTGTATGATTATATCATAAAAATTTCATTTCAACTCTTGGATGTTAAATTCACTACTATTTCAATTTATTTATTAAAAATATTATCAAAGTAACTTTTGGGAATTCAAAATTTTTAATTTAATTTAATTTTAATTTAAAAGATTTTGTTAATCGTGCTTAATTCCCAATTTTTTTTTTTGATAAAAACACTGAAATTTATTGAAATATAGCATATCCCATCAACAATAAATTTCAGTGTTTTTATCAACAAAAAAAAATTGGGAATTAAGCACGATTAACAAAATCTTTTAAATTAAAATTTTGTATTCCCAAAAATAACTTTGATAATAAACAGGCAAGTGCACGGCTTAAAAAAAACTTAAGCTGGCAACATATTTTTGAAAGTTGTTTTGTTTTCATTTTGTTTTTTCTTAACCTACTTACAACTACAATTAATGTTGAAAGAATTCCAACCAGTTGTAGTGGGGAATGTAAGAAGAGATAAACTCACTGTTTATTGTTGATGTTTTTGATTAAACTTTGATATTGTTACAAGTAGAACTGTTGCTTATAATTTTTTTTATTAAATAAACATTCAAATCACTATAAAAGCACTCAAAATTGTTTGAAATAAATAAAAAAATAAATAAGACATAAATTTGATTTAAAAGAAACAAATACACGCAATACATTTGTAAAAAACTTGTTGAATAAAATAATTTAGATTTTATATGAAATAAATTTATAATTTAAAAAAAAATAATGCCTAAATATTTTAATTCAACAAAAAATTTTTGGATTACTCATAATCTGTTCTTCCATATTAGAATTATGTATTGTGTTTTTTTTTCTTTTTAATTCTAAAATTAAAAAATCCTTTACAACTTTTCTTTATTTATTATAAGAAAAGATTTTGGTAGTGTATAAATGTAATTACTAGGGATGAGATTTTAATGCAGTAAAAAATCGAAAATATGCGCATAAAATATGCACTAAAAACTTCAAAATGTGCCCTAAACAAATAAAAAATATGCACTAAAATCTTGAACATTTTCATTAAAAAGGCGTTTTTTGAATTTTTTTTTAAACAAACAAAATAAAATAAAAAGTTCAGTCTAAAATATTTTTTAAAACTTAGTTTAAGATAAACTTCTCTGTTTATTGTTGGTGTTTAGTTTAAGCTTTGATATTGTTACAAGTAAGACTTAGAGTGTTTAAAATTCTTATTCGCTTTAGGGTTTTATTTGTTTAATATTTTTGGCTTTTCTAAAATCTTTGGAAAAGGTTTCCTGATGAGCTGGCCTAAGCAACCAGTGAAATGCGCATAGAGGCTAGCTCTCGCTCACCAATAAATTTCAGTGTATATGTCAAATATGAAAAATTGGGAATTTGGCACGTCATACGGAAATCGTATTAATAATAAACTTTGTATTCCCGAAATTAACTTTGATAATTTAAATTTTTGTTTGCATAAACAAATAAATACTTTTTTATATTATCAAAAGTAAGCCTTTGTCTGTTCGGCCGCAGAAAACTTTTGTACATTGAAAATGATCTCCTAACATCAACCGAAGTTGTAGGAGCATACTTGAAGGATGCCAATTCATTTGGAGAATATTAATTTTATAATTCAAATCCCACATTTGATTCCAGATCAAAAGTAGTTAAAATTTGTTTTATTTTTTGAAATCCTTAATTCTTTGAATTTTTTTTAATTGGTCGGGCTATTCTTCCTTCCACATTGTTAATTTTACTTTCTGCATATTAGTTAATTTGACTTGAGTTGTCTTAAGTGAACAATATTCCTTAAATTTAGTTATTGTTACACCAATATATCCGTGGTTAGAAATTACAAATGCAAGTTGACTTTAAATGTTATTTAAATTTAATATTTCTTTGACCTTTTTAATTGCATTAGCCCCGGAAGCAACATGTTCTTTAATAACATTTTTAAATTTCTCAAAATTGTTTGAATAGTATTCTAGCCAGGTTAATACCAACTGCGGTGGTAAGGGTACCAAGTAGTGCTGGGAAACTATCGATATTTTCTACTATCGATATTTATCGATAGTTCAAATTTCACTATCGATATATCGATATTACTATCGACTGAATGTTTGTACTTGTGCAGGAAAACTTTAATTATTTTTTTTTTGTAAGGCTACAGTTCGTTGTTTTTATCACTTTATTGAATGTTTGAGACGTATGAATATACGCACGTTATTTTAGATGGCAAATGAAGGAACCGAAGTAACAGGGACTATAACATATTCCATTGCAACTTCAAAAAATTTTCTTAATTCTAAACCCAAAAAGGTAATCAATCTAGCGGACTAATCCTCTAATGGTCATTCATTGTTTTGTCCTATGCTTGAAATTGCATTTGGATTTGCATTTTGTTTTACAACATTACAAAAATATTTGGCATTGCAGTCCCTATATAAACATGTAAAAATTTCGACTTAAAGGCCTTTAGTTAGGAGTAAAAAGCACTGCTAATGGCGCCCGTACACGACATGTATTTGTCATCTGACATGTCAAATTTTCAAGTCACATGTAATTGTTCATGTCTGTCAAAATTGCTGTTTTACATAAGGTTTATAATATTCGGTCACAAACGTACATGTAATTTGCTTCTGACATTGTCTCTGTTTTTTTGCATTGTAATTGCAGAAACCAAAGTAGTTCTCGGTTTCAAAATAACTTGCTGCCGCCACGAAAATATTTATTTGCGCCGTAAAATAATTTAGCCATCTTAAAATTTTTTCTTTTATTTTAAAGATAATAATTTAGAATTTTATAATTAAACGGTTTTTATGTATATATTTACATAAATTCTATTCAATGGTGAGATGAGCATACATATCTTGGTATTGTAAAATATTAACTTCAGCCGGCTAATGATTCCTTCAATAGTTGACGCCGCTGCCAGTTTCTTCCCGGCATCGATTTCTGATGTCAGATGGTTTGTCAGAAGAAAATAGAGCACGCTCTAATTGAAATTTTGTCAGATGACTTTGCGTCTGACTTTTACAGAAGCAAAGTTAAAAAGGTAACACACGACATGTATGTGTTTTGCAGTGGGAAATTTGACATGTCAGATGACAAAAACATGTCGTCTATATGCTCCTTAAGCAATCCATTCCACTTGCCATTCTTGTTGTTTGTATTCATTGCTGTATTCAGCGCCAATTAATAATAGCATGTACAAATTTGCGGCAAAAAACTGTGTGTGTATAGCTGCTGTTAGATGTCTTCATAGCTGTATTTTAAATAATAAAAATATCGATATTTATATTTTTCATATCGATATTTTCGATATATCGATAATATCGATAGTATATCGATAGTTTCCCAGCACTAGTACCAAGGGATACATTTCATTAAAAATTGCAACTCGTAAAGGTGCCTTTAAAAATATATTTTTCACGTATGAAACCAATAAATCAATACCATCGAAATTGCTTCTAATTCCTCTACACCTCAGTACCACCAATATGCCAAGCAAGTGACATGTGAACCGTTTTGGTTAAAATGTTTTAAGCTTGCTGGCAGCCTTAAACATGTAAGGTGCTGCATCGGTTAAAAATAGAAGGATTTATCTGTCTAAATTTTGAAAATCTTTTTCCAAAAAAAGTTTATTTCTGTGGCCGTATGGAAAAACTAGTTAACTCCACTTTTTGTGAAAATTAAAATAATACCAAAAATAGAAAGCGTTTTTCATTTACTATCACTCTGTCAGATCGAAATTTCGATATAGTTTCTCATTTAATAGTTATTTGAAAAACAAAAATCAGAAAAATATCAATTTTTATGTAAAAACTAGATAACTCCATGCATTTTTTGAAAAAACAAATTAACTCCATAGTCTCTTAGAAAACAGACAAATTAGAAGTTTCAAACGGTGTTGTTTCGAAAACTTAGAGACAAAGAGCGATATAGAGCAAATTCGGGTCAAAATGTTGAGCCTAAAAATTGCAACTATAGAGAATTCAAAGAAAATATTAATGCATTCTTAATAAGCATATTATATCTTTTCTGCAGTTTTTGATTCATATAATACGACTGCCAAACACCCAAAATCTTTCCGAGTAATAGTTTTTAGCCCATACCGTACCCTATGTGGTACAGCAACTTTGAAAAAGGTTTTAAATTACTTATTTTTTTCTGTTGCAAAGATAATATCAAGGTGCTTTTACGTACAAAAATTTTAGCCAGTTTTTTTTTTCTAAGAATAAATATATAAATTTGAATCTGGAAGACAAATAAACTTTATTCAAAAATGTAGTTACCTAGTTTTTATATACGGCCACAGATTTCTTAAAATAAAAACAAATTAACTGCCTGGCCCATGATGTCGACAAGAACATTTCTTTCCTATATTTATATTGAAAACAAAAAGAATTTTAGTTTTAAATATAAATATGCGAAAGAAATATTATTGTCGACATTGTGAGACTGGTTGTTAATTTCTTTACTTTTAAATTAATCTAACCTATCGTTTACATTTGCCAGTACTGGCAAGACAGTAGCAATACATGCAAAGCTTTTCACTAATACATGCACACTTTTCCAACTGTCTTGTCTACTGTCTAGCAAATTTTGCAGACAGTAAAATTGGACAGTGATTTGACATTTGCTAAAAGTAATCTAAAGTTTTGTGAGCAAAAGAGAAAAAAATCAAAATGTAAAAAAAAATTTAACATATTTTGCTTTGATTTTTTTATATTTTAGTTAAGTTTTATATTTGTTCACACAATAAAGTTATTTAAAGCTTTTTTAAATTTGTTTTGTTTAGACAAAATACGTTTAGCTGAACTTGCGCTGCAACATTCACGTTTGACATATTTTTAAAAGTGAACTGTCTGGACGCCTACGTCACGAAGACAGTTAGTAGTGTTTTTGGCAACTAATATGTATTTTCTTACTGTCATGCCAGTACTGTCAAATGTAAACGCTGTGTAAGAACATATTCATATATACGATATTTAATACTAATAAAATTTTTGGCTGTAGGAAATATCGCCCAAAGAAAAATGGCCCAAAAAAAAATGAAAAATCGCCCAAGCGAACATGAAAAATTACCCAAAAAGGTAAATATGAAATTTTGCCCAAAAAAAACGAAAAAGGCCCCAAAAAGAAAATGAAAAATGACCCAAAAAGCAAAAACGAATTTTTTCCCAAAAAAAAAAAAAAAATTACTAAATTTGCAAAAAAGTGTTTATTATTCATATAAATTTAGGTGACATGTCATAACGTCCAGTGTCGTAGTGTCCTTGGACACTTTTTAAGTGTCATAATGTCCATCGAAGACGAGGACGAGGACGTTATGACACTTTGCAACGTCCGCAACTTAACTTATAATCAAACATGTGTAAATTTTTTTTTAAAATACCGTTAAAATTTTAAGTGATTTTTTTAAAGATACTTATTTAACCATAATATGGTTGTTGGTGACAATGATTTGGTTAAATTAAACATAATATGGATAAAATATTTTTATAGCTTTTACTCCGGGTGTATATATTAAATATATATATCCAAAATAAGGATTTCATCTTCTATGGTATAACAAATACTGGCTTCGCTAACTAAAGCTTCTCTGTATAGCCGGCCTTCGGCCGTGCGCAAGGATTTTCGCCTCTATGGTATAACAAAGACCGGCTTCGCTAACTAAAGCTTCTCTGTATAGCCGGCCTTCGGCCGGGCGCAAGGATTTTCTCCTTTATGGTCTAACAAAAACCGGTTTCGCTAAGTAAAGCTTCGAAAAACTGCCTTGTTTCCGAACAAGGCCGACTACGCAGAGAAGCTTTAGTTAGCGAAGCCGGTGTTTGTTATACCATAGAGGAGAAAATCCTTGCGCCCGGCCGAAGGCCAAATTTTGGGCCATTTTTCATATGAAATCAGGCCCAATTTTACATGCAATTTTTTTGGGCGATTTTTAATTTTTTTTTTTTGGCGATTTTTCTTTGGGCGATATTTCCTACAGCCAAAATTTTTATACCCTTCACCACAGGTGGAAAAGGGTATATATAAGTTTGTCATTCCGTTTGAAATTTCTACAATATTGATCTTAGACCCTATAAAGTACATATATTATGGGTCCCTATGAGGAGAGAAGTTGATTTAACGATATCCGTCCGTCCGTCAATCTGTCCATCTTACGTTTGATATGTGTTTTCCGGATACTCCAGACATGATAGCGGCTACGTTGTTTTACATTTATGTCACATATAGTCCACCATTTCTTGCTATTGAAATTCAGCCAGATCGGTCCAACAATGGCTGAGATATGACCAAAAAACCACGACTGCCTCTAATTTTTTCCAAAAAATCCCTTGTGGTTGTTGTATTTTTATTACTTTTTTCTGTATATCTGGAGAACGGCAAGAGCCAAAGCTTTAAAATTAGGTACAAACATTAAGGTTATAAATACACACCATCCTACGAAATGTGGGCGGGATTGGAGAAGTAGGCGTGGTACCTCTCATACAAAAAGTATTAAAAATTTTATAAAAACCTGAATTTTTTGACTGTAATATGACTTATGGTTACGCCTTATATATCAGAAGATCGGAAATTTTTAATAGAAAATATTTTCTGAAAAACTCGGGAAAATCAGTTCGGATACGAAAAAGTTATGACCAAAATATAAATTTTTTTTTGAAAAATACCCATTTTCAGGAACCATAGATCTTCCCGAGTCCAAGTTTTATAGCCGAAGTGACTGGCAAATTTCTTTTTTAACACGTCGGTATATAAATCTGTCAAATCGGTTGAGAAACAGCAGAGTTATGACCAAAATACTGAAATCCCAAAAATTACTCTTTTTTTATTTATAATTAAGTTTGTTTTTTATACCCTTCACCGAAGGTCCTACACCCTATAAAGTATATATATTCTGGGTCCTTATGCAAAGCGAAGTTCAAATCCGGTTGTCGTCTCTTCTTCTAATCCCCTCAATCTCGACGATCTTCTTAATGTTAAATGTTCATCAATAAAACTTCTCTTGAGCTTTTTCCGGCTTGATTTCAGTTTGTTTTCTGAAGTATTTATTTCTAAATTTACGAGTTCTTCGTCCGATTTCTCGATCACGTTTTGCTTTCAGATTGTTGAATTTTACATTTTTTTGCACGCAAGTGTAACTATTACGTTTACGTTTACTTTTATGTTTTTGTTAAAACTTTGATATTGTTACAAGTAGAACTGTTGCTATAATTCTTATACGCTTGACAGTTTTATTTGGTTTAATATCTTTAGTTTTTCTAAGATCTTTATGGATGAAGTTTCCTGACGATCTGGCCTAAGCTACCAGTGAAATGTGCATTAGAATAGTTTATCCCATCAACAATAAATTTTCAGTGTTTTTATCAAGAATAAAAATTGGGAATTAAGCACGGATGATAAAATCTTTAAAATTTTATGAAAAACATAAAAAACAAAATAGAAGCCTAAGACATTGTTTTTGGTCAGCTAAACTTAAAAGCTAAAAATGATCTTATTACCAAGTTTAGTATAAAAATTTAACGGAACACCTTTTGTTTAAAATTTTAATATTTATTAAAATAAAATTAACCACAAAGTCAATAGCTGTTGTTCAGGTTAAACCTATGTTAAACCGAGTAAAACGTTAATCCACGTCCCAAAAAATGGCCAATTAATTTCATAAAATCAAGAAGGGTAAAATTTTTAATTATGTTAATGCATAAAAACAGACAAAACCCCAGCTTATTTTTGATATATAAGCATAAAGAGAAAAAAAATATTTTTTGGAAAAACTTTATTCGTAGAAAAAACGGGTAAATTAACGTGCTGAGTCAAAAAATAATGTTTTTCCACAAATCATTACTTAAGTTGCCTTAATTCCGTAAAATATCAATATAATTTCGAAAATAAACAGTACATTATTTAGCGTTCGGCTCACACACCCAAGAACGGTATCTATTTTTTTAGTGATTGTGTAGACGAACACAACCCTTAACACCGTTCGTAGCTATTTTCAAGAAAGAGCCGAACATTATATATTGTTCTGTTCTTCGTTAAAAAAAACAGAACAGTGATACTGTAGACAAACATTATATTTTAATATTCTATAATGTTTCTTTTTTCATTGATAAAGAAATGAACAATGTGTATATTGTATATGTTTTGTTTGTGTAAAATTATTTTGCTGGCTGTTTGTTTTTTTCTCGTATGTGTATTTTGTTTTTGTAAAAAAATGTTTAGTTTTTTTACCAGCCAAAAGGGACCAACATTAATGAGCTGAACCGAACACAATGAAGTTTGTGGTTAAAAAAAAACAGAACGGAATTAAATGTTCTCATATTTTTTGTGTTCGAAAGATGACTAACAGGGAAACGGTATTTTTTCAATGATTTTCTACACACACACTATTAGCGTTTGTCTTTTCCACAAATCTACCGAACCGAACACTAAGTCTGTGTTCAAACGGCTCTTGTCTTATTGACATGATTGCTACTTTATAGGCGAGAGGGACGAGGGGAAAAGAAACGAGTACACAGATGCATATACTGTATTTTCGTTTTGCTTTTTCATTCGTTGTTTAATTTTGTTATTGTTTTCAATATGAAAAAAGCACATGTCGTCAACATGACATGAATCATTTGAACGCCAATTCATGTTCAAAGAAGAAAAAGGAAGAATCTTGTCAATAAGACATGAGCCGTATGAACTCAGACTAAGGAGCAATATTTAGTGTTTATTTTCGAACACTGCTATGAAGTATTTTAAAAAAAATTTGGTTTTTAATATTAACAAACAGACCGTGTTTTCAACAGACGGATAGACAAACGGACATGGCTTAATCGACTTAGAATTACTCAAGGAGCCAGAATGTATATACTTTATGGGATCTGAGATGAATAATAAAAAAGTTTCACACGGAATGACAAACTTAGTATACTCTCTTCACAACTTATTGTGGTGGAGGGTATAAAAAACCAAAACTAAAAGTTAAGGATGCTGAGGCTCGTGGTGCCCCATGAATGCAAATAACCGCCCCGTCCACTTAATGGTATGTATGGGTACTTAAATCAAAGCTAATGCAAAGGCCGCCGGTGATAATATTCCAGCGGAAGTTTTAAAAAGTAATCTGACAAATTTCACGTGGATTATAAGGAACAATAGTTAAACTGCATAAAAAAGGTGATGCTAACGACTGCAATAACTAGAGTGGCATAACTATTCTCTCATCCGTTATGCAAATGTTTATAATAACAACACTTGAACGTATGCATGAAGCGGACCAGACAAGTTAATCTCAATAATACGAAGCATCTATGAAGGTTTTAATAGCACACTTCTTCACGTTGGTAAGATGTGTGCTCCATTTCAATCAATATCGGGTTTCAGACAAGGCTGTCTGCTGTTACCCTTGTTATTATTGGTGCTAATGATGCGGTATCTAGATGTGCAACCGAAAATAAATCTAAAGGTACGACTTGGAACCCAGTTCATCCCAAAGACAGGTTGGAGTCCCTTGACTTTGCAGTATAATTGTGAGCTCGCGCACAGATGTTTTGATATGCAAAACAAGCTTAACTATTTAGCTGAAGCTTCCTTATAAGTAGGCCTAAAATGAACATAGCAAATGCCAACTCGATTAAACGTTTTACCCTTAACGAAAGCGTAATCGAAAAAGTAAAAGAGTACAAATATTTACTTCGGCAGTATGGTTAAAGAAGATGGAGGTACTGATTAAGATGTTGATTGCCGTATAAAAAGCACTTGTGGCTTACACAACGTTAAACAGAGTCTGGAACAATAACATGTGTATAAAGCATAGTAACTTTCTGTTCTTCTGTATGGTTGTGAAATGTGTTACAGTAAAAATACTTACTAGGAGTTTTTCTCAACAGGTGCCTCAGCATAATTTTAAAAATAATTTGGCCGAATAGAATATCTAACTAGCATTTATGAACGGATCAAGCTTTGGAGATATTAACGTAGAAATACGCAGGCGAAAGCTTGAGAGGATTGGGCACACACACTACGTTAATCGCCCACAGAAATATGTTGCCAAGCAGCGTCAAGAAGCAAAGATGAAAATTATTTATAGACAGTATAGAGGCAGTTTTTACAACAACAAGAACAAGGCTTATTATTATATTATTATTATTATTATTATTATTATTATTATTATTATTATTTACCTAAGTGAAATTGGCCGTTAATGTTAAAAAAAACTCAAATTTAAGTTGAAAACTTTCAGAGGAAATTCCCAAATAACCGCAAATTTCAAAAATATTTTTGCCGGGAATATCCGGAAATATTTTCCCTAATAGAAAACCGACATAAACTTTTTCAAAGGCGATATATGCATATACATTTCTGAATCAGTCGTTAGTCGTTTTATGTACATATTTAACAGTGCATTTTTTGTGATATGTATTTGCAAATTCATAGTTCATGTTTTGCTTTTATTTGCAGTACCTATTTAATCTTTAAGCCTGGTACTCTGTTCAACATTTCACGTGAACTGCTGTCATAACGCATATAAAAAAAACTTGTACGGAATATCTATGAAATAATGTTGATAGAGTTGTACTCTGTTCATTTTGTGAAAAAGTTCCGAAATGTTTCTGGCAACATTTTTTTACAACTGCGAAATAATGTAAGCTGCACTTATTTCACGTGGAATTTTAAGCAAAAGCAAAAAAGTATGAACAGATTATAAAATAACAAATAAGAAATTAAAATAACACAACCGGTAACATTTTTTTATACACATTTACTTTCTTTTTTATTAAAAATATAGTTTTTAGTAAAATACATGTGAGTTTTGTTTACAAACGCAAAACAATGTCTCATACATTGCAGGAATAAAAACGTCAAATTGTACAAACTTGCATAAAAGGTAACATTGATACATGTCAAAATTTTCGCGTGAAATAAAAAATATTGCTCAACATTTATCACAAATTTGAACAGAGTACTAGGCTTTAGCTGGGATCACACGATTGCCGCAAATGCACCAATATGGCAAAATTTTGATTGTGCTTTATTGACGCACAATAAAGAAATTGCAACAATCAAATACTCTGAAATCACACGATTGCCCTGTTTTATATAAATGTAATTGCCGCTAGTTGGTACAAAGTGAAATGGGTACAATAATTGACGCACAATAAAGAAATTGCAACAATCAAATATTCTGAAATCACACGATTGCCCTGTTTTATATAAATTTAATTGCCGCTAGTTGGTACAAAGTGAAATGGGTACAATATTTGCCGCAGCACAGTCACACGATTGTTCTTACTTGACAACTGTGAAAACAGCTGTGGTGGTAGCTTTTTCATTTGTTTGGAAGTTCTAGTTGGTATTTTTTTATTTTCGTTTTCAAGTTAACAACTATTTTCTTTAAGAAATATCAACGACAAATATCCGTAAAACAAAAAGAAAAGTTTTATTAAATATCTTTAATAAAAATATTCGCACTTAACAGCTACATAGTATGCTTGTGAACATACCCAATAAAAAATTTTATCATTTTGCGAAGCACTAATGGTACATTTAAAAAAATAAGCGCACAATTATGCGCTACGCAATAAGACATACAGAAATGCAGTAAAGTAAGTGAAAGAACTCTCAACAACTTTTATAAAAAAAAAAAAACATTTCAAGTGCTACGGCATTCCCTTACTACGAAGCAGGTTTGTAAGGGAGAAAACTAAAAAATAACTGTATCAAAACATTCAGTGTGTAAGGCTGATCGTTACATATAACAATTTTTATGTGCGCTGAATAATGCGCTTTATGTGTCAAAAATGTATTGCTTCAAAGTGGGAACTCGCCATATAAAATTCATGTCTTCCGTAAGCGCAATGGTAAGCGAAACCCTTATGTTTCTCCCTTACAAACCTGCTTCGTTGGAAGCTCTATTTTTTATTGGGTACATACATATGTATTTGCTAATAGCAAATATTAAAATGCATAATAAATATATATGTACATCTTTATCTTCATTACTTACTAAAGGAAATATTGGGGCATTTTTTTTATTTTTATTGACGCGTGTTGTTTGTTTGTAATTTTCTGAATACCCGGCGCTTAACAGGGGCCATAAATATTTGTAGATTTTCTAAACAATACAAATTACAGTTTAACTGTAAAGCGGTTACAGTGAAAGATTCCAAATTGGAAACAAATAATTAAGTTATCAATACAAAACAATTGTTAAAAAGTTAACTAGATTGAAGAAGTTGTAATGGTGTCTCCCATACGAAGACAATTTAGATTTCTACATATCTGCATAACGTTTAAATAAAATAGCTAAGTAATTAATGAACAACATCTGTCAAAAAGTAGGCTCACTTGGACAAGGGGGCATGTCATCTCCCATACAAAGACACTATAAATTTCTGAGTATATCTGGAGAACGTTTAAAGTAAAAGTTTTTAAGTTTAAAACAAAAGTTTGGTTTACTAAACAGAACATCTGTTAAAAAATTGGCTGGATTAGTCAAACACAAAAGAGATTTTTGTATATCTTGAAAACGATAACAGTAAAATTATCTAAATTTGATAGAAATTGATTCGGTATCAATCAGGACTATGGAGTCGTCAAAAAATAGTTCCAACTCCGACTCCATCCCCTGAAATTTTGTAAGTCCGAATCTGACTCCAACTTCGACTCCTACTCTAACCTTGATGCTTAATGTATGTATGTGAACTAGTCCTTTTTTGACTTTTAACTCTTTAAACTGGGTTAATGGGATCCGTGTCATATGGGTACCGGGTCATTCGGGCATAATCGGAAATAAAATTGCAAATATACTCGCTTTTGGGGGGAAGAAAACTCGAAGCAGTTAACCTGGCGAATGCGAAACCGTATGAGACAACGAAAGCGGAATTAAATGTGTGGGCTAGGGAAACTCACACGGTCAGTTGGAATAGCGGGACTGTGATAGGACCACTTAGATTTTATTGGGTAACAAAAAGCCTACTCAATGGGAGTAAATCCGAAGTAAGAATGATGGTACGTTTCCTGACTGATATACAGGATTACGGGCACAACTACATCAATTTGGACGATCGGAATTTGACGAGTGTAGAGCGTGTGATGAGGAGGGCAAGACGTTGGAACACTTTCTCAGCCACTGTCAGGCCTTCGTCGAAATAAGATCCAAACATCTCTGGATCGATGTCATAGGACCCCTGAGGAACGTTGACTGGAAAATCTTAAGGCACTACGTCCGGGAAACGGAGTTTCCTAACGGACATTAACCCCTTTCTTATAGGTATTAGTAGCACTACCCACTAAATGTCCATGTTTCTTAAGGTGCGCACAACAGGCCCAGTGGTGGCCTAGGTGTATATCGTACATCCTACTGTACGAGGTTACATTTTTGATGCTTCATCCTCGTTTCGTCCTTACCTAACCTAAAATCGATATTTTAATTCTAGCACATACCGCATTTAGCTTTAATATAGCTATTTTCATATGTAAAGTAGAGTAGGTCCTTATTTTCTGACTTCAAAATTTTTAAAAGCAGAATCTCCAAAAAAAAAAAATTTTATTTTGGAAAATGTTAGAAAAGTTTTTTAAAATTTTTGTGCCGGAGTTGCGAGTTTTTGTGGGGGGTACTTCGACTACGGTACAAAAACCTCCATTTCAATTAATTTTATTTCATTTTTAATGAGGGCGGCGCCGGGTTAAGCATAATAAAAAGCAAAGGGCAAGTGAAATGTAACTAAGTGTGTGTTCATACGGCTCATGTCTTATTGACAAGATTGCTACTTTATAGGTGAGAGGGACGAGGGGAAAAGAAACGAGTACACAGATGCATGTACTGTCTTTACGTTTTGCTTTCTTATTCGTTGTTTAATTTTGTTTTTGTTTTCAATATCAAATAAAACAGAAAAAATAACATGTCGCAACATATCGGTATATGAAACTATGTGTTCTTTACATCTGGGGTATAAGGTATGTATGTTTACCAACTTTGTTGAACATTTTACGGTGAATATTCTTCGCGTAACTCAAAATCGTTTTAGGTTATTGAATAAACTAACAAAACTGAAACTCGAAAACAAGAGCTGTACAAAGTTTCTTAAGCTGCGAATTTTTTTAATCGGTTTAAAAGGTTGAAGAGCCTTATCACCAGAGTTGCCAATTTAGCGCCTTTGGCGCTAGATTAAGCGCTTTTTAACTGTCGAAAAGGCGCATATTTTTTCCTTAGCGCTTTTTTTAAAAAGAGCGCTAAATTAGCGCTTTTATTGATACCCAAAATTTTTGTACTTTTATTTGCATACATTAAAATCAAGACACATTAAACCAAAATTTGTTTCCGTTTTGAAAATACTTTACTCTGAAAAGCATTCTATACAAGGAAAGAAGTTTATTTTCTAAAGAAATCCATTTCGTTTCTTAAAACAAGACAATTCAAAACTAAATAACTGATTTTAACTTATTTTGTTCGTATTAAGTAAAAGTTTCTTAAATAAAGAAACATTTTCTCATGATTAAAAAATTCACGTTTTTAGTATATGATCAAAAATTTCAAGAAGCATTTATTTAATATTAGTCTGATTTTAAAATAGAATCAAGAAACAAAGTTTTTTATTATAAACTAACTAGTGCTATACGTTTTTATGGAAAAATTTTAGGCTTTTCTTCTGATTTTGTAAAATAAAAAGCAAAGAAAACTTGATTTAAGTAACTATTCTATAGTTGAATGAATTTTTTAGCTGTATTTTAGTAAATTTTAGTTCGCTTTGAGTCACAACTTTTTGCTTATGTTTATATACAATAAGAAATTTTTGGCTTGGACGAGAATAGTGCAAAATTTTCGTGGTTCAAGACATATTTTCTGGTGAATTAGTAAATAATTCTTTCCGTGTATAGTTGAAGTTATATTACTTTAATCTTCCTTAAATATCAGAAAAGGCTTTTTAAAAATATTAATGTTTTATTAACACTGCTCGGCAAAAAACTAAAAAAAAAGTCGATCTAGAGAACTTGATTATGTGATTTTAATTCACTTTAGCGTGCTAAATGCAAATAGTTTATTCAAACACGTCTAGTTAACATTTTGTTTACTGATTTCTTGCTTTTTTATTCATAATATACCTGGATTTCTGATAAATGATAAAAATACTAATTTGCATGGAAAAATATAATATAAAATATAAAATAATTATTTGTAAAATATCAATATCGTTCTCAAGTTATGATAAAATATATGTAGCATAAATGCCTTATTTCGGTCAAAATATAAGTCTAGCCCATAAAAGAACAAGACATGATAGAAACAACTGAATACGGATTTGAATTTAGCGCAGTAGTATCTTTGTTTTTTATTAATTTTTATTTAAAACGATTTTTTTAAAACTTGGATCTTAAACATGTCATTAAGTTTCTTATTTAAATGTTATTTAGCGCTTTTTGATTGGAGACACGGCGCTTTTTGATTAGAAATAGTTCACAACCCTGCTTATCACGGTGTAGTATTAAGGCTCACAAGTATGTATTATGAGTTTAACAACTTATGAAACTTATAATTTTGAAATAATAACGGTTATTATTGAAAACAGCGAGCAAATCTTTAAAAAAAACTTTAAAAAGTTAAGGCAAGGGTACGTCTACTTCATCCACGTACTGTTTTATTGCTTTACGAAAGGAAATTTGTCAAAAATCTCCCACTGTGCGTAGTAGTTAAACGTTCTCTCATTGCTAAATCTTGTTTTAAGATTTTTCCGCTTATTTTCATTAAAAACGTATGATACGCCGATCCGTTTGTTAACTGGCGCTTTGACATGTTTTACGAAAACTTGAAGAGAATTGCCCTTTTTTGCATGATAAAAAATGTATCTACTTATGTTTAGTTTAACTTGAATTCATTCAATTTTTATACCCACACCACAATAGTGGAGAGGGTATTATGCATTTGTGCTGATGTGTGTAACGCCTTAAAATATTGGTCCTAGACTCACCTTAAAGTATACCGATCGACTCAGAATCACTTTCTGATTCGAACTAACGATGTCCGTCCGGATGGCTGGCTGGCTGTCCATGTAACCTTGTGCCCAAAGTACAGGTCGCAATTATGAAGATAATTTGATAAAATTTGGGACATATGTTTTTATTGGCACAAGGACCAAGCCTATTGAAAATGGACCAAATCGAGGGAAGATAAGGGGAAATTTCTTCCTCTCAGAAACTATCAAACCGATTTTAATGAAATTTAAAACATAGATAGATCCATATCTATAGGGACACATTAGCTATACAGTTTCTCAAAAATAGGACCACAAGGGGAGGTAGGGGGCAATTTCTGCCTCTCACAAACTTTTAAACCGATTTTAATGAAGTTTATAAACATTGTAACGCAGTTTACTTTCCCAGCTGAGGTATGACTCAGTCTGTCCAGGGTCAAGTCGAAGGTCTGCTTCCTTTGAAATGAAACACGGGATGTTTTCGTGTATGTTTGCTTACAAAAATTTCCACAAAGCTTTATTTACGAAATCTTAATCTACGCTAAATACTTAAAACTAACGACAGTTCTCGATGAGTCGGTGCGGCTGCGGACGGGAACGGCTACGGAACTGGGAGGCGGTGTTACTGGAGCCGGGCTATGAAACGGGAACGATCTGGTAAAGAGACTGGTAACAGCTTCGGTTATTTCGGGCTAGGTAGGCTGTAGCAAACTACTGGGGTGATTTACTCGGACACCTACGGAATTCGAGAGCGAGGTGTTCGGGTGTATACGACTAACTACTGGTTACTACTAACTACCGGTTAAACTATTCGGACACCAACGGAATTCGAGAGCGAGGTGTTCGGCTAATATACGATTAAATACTGGTTCGGTTTACTCGGGCACCAACGGAATGCGAGAGCGAGGTGTTCGGGTAAAACGATTAACTACGGATTAAACTATTCGGACACCAACGGAATTCGAGAGCGAGGTGTTCGGCTAATACGACTAAATACTGATTCGGTTTACTCGGGCACCAACGGAATTCGAGAGCGAGGTGTTCGGGTAAAACGACTAACTACTGATTAAACTATCCGGACACCAACGGAATTCGAGAGCGAGGTGTTCGGCTAATATACGATTAGATACTGGTTCGGTTTACTCGGGCACCAACGGAATTCGAGAGCGAGGTGTTCGGGTAAAACGACTAACTACTGATTAAACTATTCGGACACCAACGGAATTCGAGAGCGAGGTGTTCGGCTAATATACGACTAAACACTGGTTCGGTTTACTCGGGCACCAACGGAATTCGAGAGCGAGGTGTTCGGGTAAAACGACTAACTACGGATTAAACTATTCGGACACCAACGGAATTCGAGAGCGAGGTGTGCGGCTAATATACGACTAAATACTGGTTCGGTTTACTCGGGCACCAACGGAATTCGAGAGCGAGGTGTTCGGGTAAAACGACTAACTACTGATTAAACTATTCGGACACCAACGGAATTCGAGAGCGAGGTGTTCGGCTAATATACGACTAAACACTGGTTCGGTTTACTCGGGCACCAACGGAATTCGAGAGCGAGGTGTTCGGGTAAAACGACTAACTACGGATTAAACTATTCGGACACCAACGGAATGCGAGAGCGAGGTGTTCGGCTAATATACGACTAAACACTGGTTCGGTTTACTCGGGCACCAACGGAATGCGAGAGCGAGGTGTTCGGGTAAAACGATTAACTACGGATTAAACTATTCGGACACCAACGGAATTCGAGAGCGAGGTGTTCGGCTAATATACGACTAAATACTGATTCGGTTTACTCGGGCACCAACGGAATTCGAGAGCGAGGTGTTCGGGTAAAACGACTAACTACGATAAGTGCTAACTACGAAGAGTAAATACTGGGGTTAGTATCAATATCTACTCTGTTTGTTCTGATGCAAACCTTGTCTATTTATTCAAAAATAAAATGAACTAAATGAGAATTATACGGTAAAAAGGTGATGTAGGTAAATAGTAAGGGTATTCATAGTAGTAAGTAAAATAATAAGGGTATTCAAGGTGTTAGGTTACTTATAATTTATGATGTCATTATTAAATCTATATGTAGGGCTAGTTTGTAACGTCACGTTACAGTCCCCCCCTACTTTAAATAAAAAAAAATAAAAAAAAAAAAAAAAATTGTGCACTAGGCGAGTTTCGACCGGAGGTCTGCACTACCCGAAGGTAACATTTACCAGAGCGGGATGCGCTGTGGCTCGGCCTTGGTGCAAAAATAACTAAAATAATCTAATCCATTTTTTTTTTCGATAATAAAAAAAAATAATAATAATACCAATCCAATAATATTACAATTCAATAATAATAAATAAAAAAATAATAATCTACTACCAAACTGAAATAATTCCAGGGAAATATGGGGCCTCGGAAGGACATCGTGGGATGTTGAGTTACCGGTCCCCTAGGGGAATCATCTTTTCCTTGCCCAGAGCGCGCAATCGGGCTCGTTTCCCGATTATTGTTACTTCGACCTTGGGTCTGCCCCTCGGATATATTATCCATCGCTTCACCTTGCGTTGTGGGTCCTGCGGTATGGCTATTCCCCTAAAGGGGTCATCGGTGTCTTCCAGCTCCTCGAGGTCGACGGGTGTTAAATTTAGAATGTCGTTCGCCAGGTCGTCTTCTAGGTGGTGTGGTTCCTCTCGAGTATTAGTGGGGCTAGTTTCTTCCTTGGGGGTTTTTTCCACCCCGCCCCAGGACAATGGTGCTAGCGGTGGGGGTCCCTGTAGAGTCGCGTGTAGTGGTTGCTGGGTCCGTCGCTCCCATAACGTTTGAGCCAGCTTGTCCAGCTCTCGGTTCCCCGACTGAGCAACTGGGCATTTCTCCACCGTCTGGATTCGGGGTCGGGCTTCGAAAGGTGGTACAAATGGCGGTACGTGGCGGGGCATGGCCGTACGCCGAAGGTGCTCAGTGATTTTGCCGGTAGCTACTGGTCTGGTTGGCTTCCTGTCCATGGTGCGACTGTGTGGTTTATCTTCAGTTGGCTGCCTTTTATACTAATTTTTCGAACTACCTATTACGAATATTTTCATGTTCAATCTGGTTTCTGGTGTGGTAGCTCGAACGGTGGTGGGTTTTTTTCCCTGTTGTTTCTATTGGGTCGGCCGCTTGTGATAGGTTTTAAGGTCCTGCAGGTGAACCTGGTAGGTTTTTCCCGAGGCTGCTCGAACGAGATAAATGTTCGGGGAGGTGATTTTGGCGACCTCGTAGGGCCCGGAGTACTTTGGCGCGAGTTTTCTAGCGAAATGATCAACGCCGGAAGACAATCGGTGTTCCCTTTTTAACACCTGGTCACCGATTTTGGGTTGCCACTCGCGCCTCCGGAGGTTGTAGTACCTTCGCTGTTTTTCGGAAGCTTTTGCCATTAATTTCGCAATCCCCTGCCATTCGGCTGGTCCTGGTATCGTGTGCCCGTGTTCCTCGTTACATGGTGCTTTCCCTTCCTTGAAGACGGTATTGGGTGGGCAGAGGTTCCGTCCGAATAGTATTTCAGCTGGACTGGCGGTCGTGCTTTCATGTACGGCGGAGTTGAGGGCAAAGGCGATCTCGGCTAAGAATCTGTCCCAGTGCCGATGATTTCCCTCAGTATTTTCAGCTATCAGGGTTTTTATTACCCGGTTCACTCTTTCGGTGGGGTTTTCTTGGGGGGTATAAGGAGCGGTTAGGCGATGTTGAATACCGCATTCCTGTAGGAACGTTTTTATGGCTCGACTAACGAATTGCGGCCCATTGTCCGAGATGAGGGTCGAGGGACAACCGAAACGATAGATGATTCGTTCTTTCAAGGCTTTTATTACGGCGGGGCTGGTGGCAGCGCGTAATGGTACCAGTTCTACCCATTTGCTAAATTTATCCACAAAAACTAGCAGATAACAATTTCCGGAAGAGGATCGTGGGAGCGGCCCGATAAAGTCCGTGCAGACGACTTCCCATGGGCGACTAGAAGGCATAGTATACATAAGACCTGTTTTCCGTCGTTGTTCGACTTTGAATCGACCGCACGTGGGGCATGACCGCACATGCCGCTGCACATCTCGTGCCATGCCCGGCCAATAGTACTTCTCTTGCGCCCGGCGTAACGTCTTGTACATCCCCAAATGGCCAGCAGGTCTTGCGTCGTGAACTTCAAGTAGTACCCGGTTGACGTCGTTTGGTGGTACGCACAGCTTCCATTCGGGTAGGCTGGAGAGGGCAGATCGTTTTGCGATGTGGCGGAATAATCGGCCGTCCACCAGCTGGTAATCAGGAAGTATGTGGCCGCCGCTTTCCATCCTGGCGACAATCTTGCTACGCCAATCAGGCCTGGTGGTGGCAATGGTTGCTAGGGGATCAGCTTCGGTGGATGGTAATGGACTCCGGGATAAGGCGTCAGCCACGATATTGAGCTTACCACGTCTGTATTCTATGCTAAAGTCGTACTGCTGGAGTTCCAGCGCCCACCTTGCTAGCCGACCAGACGGGTTCTGAATGGTATGTAGCCATTTGAGTGACTGGTGGTCCGTGATGACGGTGAACCGGTAGCCTTCCAGGTATGTCCGCATTTTCCGAATGCCCCATAGGACTGCCAAACATTCTTGCTCGGTTGCCGAATATTTGCGCTCCAAGTCCGTTAGGGTTCGGCTCGCGTAGGCGATCACAGTCTCTTGGTCGTTATGTCGCTGGAACAACACCGCTCCTAAACCCTCCTTACTGGCGTCAGTTTGCAGGAAGAATGGCCGCTCGAAGTCGGGACAGCTCAAGATCGGGGCGTTGGTTAGTTTTGTTTTCAGGGTCCCGAAGGCATCTTCCTGCTCGGCTCCCCACTTCCACGGGATGTTCTTTTTCAGGAGGCGGGTCATGGGTTCGGCTAGTTCGGCAAAATTTGGTATGAACCGCCTATACCAGGACGCTATTCCCAGGACGCGTCGTAGGTCCCGGATGGTTTTTGGAGCCCCCAGCTTCTGGATCGCCTCAATTTTCGCGGGGTCGGTATGTATCCCCTTCGTGCAAACGATATGTCCCAAGTATCTCAAACTCGTTCGGACAAATTCGCACTTCTCAAAGTTGACCTGTAAATTAGCGGCCAGTAAACGCTCAAAAACCCATTGCAACATGTGCAAATGTTCGTCAAACGTGCGACCTAGTATGATTATATCATCTAGATAAGCGAATGCCCGTGGATGGAGTTCGGGTCCGATGATACGGTCCAAGATCCGCTGAAATGTGGCCGGGGCCGAGTGCAGACCGAACGGCATCACTTTCCATTGAAACAGACCCCGGCCGGGCACCGTAAAGGCGGTGTACTGGCGGGAACCCGCAGCGACCGGTATCTGCCAGTATCCGTTTTTTAAGTCGATGGTGGAGATGTATGCGGCCTCCCGTAGTTGGTCCAGAATTGCGTTGATTTGAGGTAGAGGATAGGCATCGGGCTCGGCGGCGGCGTTAATCTGTCTGAAGTCGATGCACATTCGCCAGGTTCCTTGCTTCTTTCGGACAAGGACAACAGGCGAGCTGTAGGGGCTGTGGGATGGCTCTATACGGTCGGCTGCCAATAATTCATCTACCTCGCTGTCGATGACCCCCTGCATAGCCGGGTTGCGAGGGAAGTACCGCTGCTTAATCGGCCGATCGTGTTTCATATTAATAACGTGCTCTCCCATATTACAGGGTCCCTTGATGGCTGCGAACGCAGTGCGAGCGTCGGTTAATATCCCATGCAATCGGGTTTCTTGTTCTGGGGCCAGCTCCTCGCGAAGGGTGATCGAGTGCAGCGCATGCGGTTGGTTGGCCTCTGGTGTCTGGGGGGTTTGTAGCTCCACCCCATCAATCACAAAAGAGGTCTGCCGGCGGCGAAGGAAATCCATGCCGAGGATTAGCGGCTCCGCCAGGCTATCAAGGGCGGAGGCCAACAACCGCGTGGTACCTCCGCTGGTTTCCAAAATGAGTGGGTAGACGTTTAAACTGGATCGACAGGAGCCATCGGCCAACTGGATGCTCCGTTGGTGACCGCGAGGCCGGATATTATGGGACTCCAGCAGTTGGCGCATCCTCTTTCCCAGATATGTCAGGGTTGACCCAGTGTCGACCAATGCTCTAATGGGGGTACCACAAACGGTGACGTTGAGGTAGTACCGTCCATCGGAGTGGGGTTCGCTCCTGCAGGAGCATTCTCGAGTGAGCCTGCCTACTTGGCCGCACCATGAGCAGAACCGTACTGATGGGTTCGGACAATTTCCTCGCATATGGCCAGGTTGCCTGCAACGCCAGCAGTGGGTGTTACGCTGGTAAGTAGAGGTGTCAATATAGTGGGTGGGTTGCGGTCTTCCCTGTTTGGCTTCTTCCTTTCGGAGCCACTCGTACTCGTCGGTCAGTGCCATGAGCTCGTCCAGCGAGCGGAAATCGGTGCGGCGGACGTACAGTTTATATTCGCAACGTAGGCCGTCATAGATGCGGTCAGTGTGGTCGACTTTCCGTAGGTCGGGATGCTGCCGTATGAGGGCTTGGAGGCTCATGACATAGTCCTTTGCTCTCTCTCTATTGCCTTGCTTACGATGGTAGATTGTTTCCTCCAGGTGGGCGAGGTGTCGTCTCGGCAAAAAGAACCGACTGGCTTCCTCCTTGAAGTCGTCCCAACTGCGGATTTGCTCTCTTTTGACCCGATACCACTGTAACGCCTTCCCCTTCAGTATCTCTAGTAGCGAGAATAGCAACCGATGACGCTCGAAGCTGTAGCATTCGGCTAATTCCTCCAGGCGCTCGATGAACTCCATCAGATGATCGCCCCCGTCGTACGTCAAATCCCACCGCCGGATGGTGGCCATGACTTCTGAGTCACTGGGGACGCTCGGGAGACTTTTCCGGTCCTCGGCACGGGGTACCTCCACGCTAACTGAAGCGCGTAGTGGTCTTTTTTCTTCCTCCAGGATTTCCTCTTCTAGCGCACGCAGTAGATTTTCCGACGACGCTCGCTGCCGTTTTAACTTCACCAGTTCGCTTAGCTGACGCCGAAGCTGATCCACCGTGACTCTGTCTGTGATGGCGATGCCGTACTGTCGGCAAATTTCTATAAGTTTGTCTTTTCTGAGTAGGTATATCCAGCCCAGGGAATCCGTTTGTAGAGTATTCGGCGTAGACATGATTTCGGTGCTTTGTGCTTGTTCTTGGCCCGATCCAGTGCCGTTGGTGGTTTGGGTTAGAGTTTTACCACAGGTTGCGGTTTTGGAATCGGGTCCCTGCTCGGGCGCCATTGTAACGCAGTTTACTTTCCCAGCTGAGGTATGACTCAGTCTGTCCAGGGTCAAGTCGAAGGTCTGCTTCCTTTGAAATGAAACACGGGATGTTTTCGTGTATGTTTGCTTACAAAAATTTCCACAAAGCTTTATTTACGAAATCTTAATCTACGCTAAATACTTAAAACTAACGACAGTTCTCGATGAGTCGGTGCGGCTGCGGACGGGAACGGCTACGGAACTGGGAGGCGGTGTTACTGGAGCCGGGCTATGAAACGGGAACGATCTGGTAAAGAGACTGGTAACAGCTTCGGTTATTTCGGGCTAGGTAGGCTGTAGCAAACTACTGGGGTGATTTACTCGGACACCTACGGAATTCGAGAGCGAGGTGTTCGGGTGTATACGACTAACTACTGGTTACTACTAACTACCGGTTAAACTATTCGGACACCAACGGAATTCGAGAGCGAGGTGTTCGGCTAATATACGATTAAATACTGGTTCGGTTTACTCGGGCACCAACGGAATGCGAGAGCGAGGTGTTCGGGTAAAACGATTAACTACGGATTAAACTATTCGGACACCAACGGAATTCGAGAGCGAGGTGTTCGGCTAATACGACTAAATACTGATTCGGTTTACTCGGGCACCAACGGAATTCGAGAGCGAGGTGTTCGGGTAAAACGACTAACTACTGATTAAACTATCCGGACACCAACGGAATTCGAGAGCGAGTTCGGCTAATATACGATTAGATACTGGTTCGGTTTACTCGGGCACCAACGGAATTCGAGAGCGAGGTGTTCGGGTAAAACGACTAACTACTGATTAAACTATTCGGACACCAACGGAATTCGAGAGCGAGGTGTTCGGCTAATATACGACTAAACACTGGTTCGGTTTACTCGGGCACCAACGGAATTCGAGAGCGAGGTGTTCGGGTAAAACGACTAACTACGGATTAAACTATTCGGACACCAACGGAATTCGAGAGCGAGGTGTGCGGCTAATATACGACTAAATACTGGTTCGGTTTACTCGGGCACCAACGGAATTCGAGAGCGAGGTGTTCGGGTAAAACGACTAACTACTGATTAAACTATTCGGACACCAACGGAATTCGAGAGCGAGGTGTTCGGCTAATATACGACTAAACACTGGTTCGGTTTACTCGGGCACCAACGGAATTCGAGAGCGAGGTGTTCGGGTAAAACGACTAACTACGGATTAAACTATTCGGACACCAACGGAATGCGAGAGCGAGGTGTTCGGCTAATATACGACTAAACACTGGTTCGGTTTACTCGGGCACCAACGGAATGCGAGAGCGAGGTGTTCGGGTAAAACGATTAACTACGGATTAAACTATTCGGACACCAACGGAATTCGAGAGCGAGGTGTTCGGCTAATATACGACTAAATACTGATTCGGTTTACTCGGGCACCAACGGAATTCGAGAGCGAGGTGTTCGGGTAAAACGACTAACTACGATAAGTGCTAACTACGAAGAGTAAATACTGGGGTTAGTATCAATATCTACTCTGTTTGTTCTGATGCAAACCTTGTCTATTTATTCAAAAATAAAATGAACTAAATGAGAATTATACGGTAAAAAGGTGATGTAGGTAAATAGTAAGGGTATTCATAGTAGTAAGTAAAATAATAAGGGTATTCAAGGTGTTAGGTTACTTATAATTTATGATGTCATTATTAAATCTATATGTAGGGCTAGTTTGTAACGTCACGTTACAACATAGATAAATCCATATTTATATGGACACATAAGTATGATGTGTTTTTTAATACTGTGGTGTAGGGTATCATATGGTCGGGCTTGACCGACTATACTTTCTTACTTTTTTTTATTTTTTTTAATCGTAAGCTTGTCTGCAGGAAAGAAACCAGATTCTCTGGCGGGAATCGAACCCGCAACCCCGGCGTTGATAGACTAGCTCACAGTAAGCCTACCGGGGCATAATTTAATACGCGTATCGGTATTACCGATACTTTGTATCCACTAAAAGGCGTATTGTAACATCTCTAATTTCTATACGATCAGCCATGTGTGTTTGGAAACGAAATTTATTCGTTATTTTCGTGCTTCAGAAAAAGACGAGAACAATTTTCGGAATGTAGCCATTTTTGTTTCATAAACGGAATGGGAATTTTCTGTATCTGAAAGGCCAAACAACTTTCAAATTACACATTCTATTAATAAACAAATATGTTTTCTCGGTTCCGACCAAAATTGTACTCTGTGACATGGCTGTATATTTCTTTTTCTAAATTTCGCAATGTATGTTTTATTTTATTTATAAAAGAATAAACGTGTTCTAAATACTAGTTTATTGTTTCTTTCAACGAATAAAATCGATGAATGGTTTTAATGCTCAGTTCATATCTACATCAAATTTTACTCTAAAAATTAATGAACATTTTTTTTAGGAAAAATGTCAATGAATTTAAATCAATTTCGTTATTTTTATGGAAAACTGTTAAACTGTACTTTCACGTAAAACAAATATGAAAACATCTTGTGCGGAATTTCTATGAAATAATGTGGATGGAGTTGTTTTTTTCTCTGTTCATTTTGTGAAAAAGTTTCGAAATGTTTATAAATGAGAAATAATGTATGCTGCACTTATTTTATGTGGAATTTTAAGCAAAAGCAAAAATGTATGAACTTAATATTAAATATGAAATAAAAAAAACAGATTTTTATCCATAATTACTTTCTTTCTAAAAATAGTTGTACTCAAAATGAAATTTTGTATGAAAATCAGGGTTTCTAATTTCCCGGAATTTTTCTTTTCCCGGAAAATGAAACAAACAAATCTTATTCCTGGGAATCCCGGAATTGTTTGAATTAAACAATGATTTCATTTAATGAGTTCAAGACACAAGTTTTTACATTTTTAAAAGAATATACACATTTACAACATTTAAAAAAAATTTGCTTTATTAATTCCACTGAAAACCAAATAAATTTTTACATTCATATTTAGATGCATGTTATATACATACATATGTATGTATATATATTTATTTATTTATTTATTTTTTTTTTTTTTTTTTGGGAGATCACGAATTATTATAACTTGTTAATATTTAGTAGTTATTATAATACAGTACTTTTCGCTTATAGTCACATCCTTTAGTTGCAACCATAACGTGGACTATATCGCTAATGTGACTATAAGGCTAATTCATATACATATATGCCACTATGACGCATATAACCGAAATCGAATATAATCAAGTTGTGTGAATAAAGGAAATAAAAAATTCATATAAATTACACCGATATCAGGCTTATGGTTTTACAACAGAGTTGCATACTGTATAAAAAATAGTTTAAATAATAACAAGATATTTCATAACTGATACCAACGGCAAAAACTAATTTTTTACGAGTAGAGAGTTGATGACAAAAATTAAATGATTTAATTCATTTTTTCTTTGGATGGATTTTTGATTCGAAAACTAAAAAGAACTTAATAAATTTTGCTTATGTGACTATAATGCCATTAATTTGCTTCACGTTTTGTCTGCAACTAAATGATGTGACTGTAAGCGAAAAGTACTGTATATTGCCTGCTACCGAAAACGTGCTCTCGTTCTCTACATACGTTGGTTTTTTAGTAAGAAGCGCATCATACAAAGATTATAAATTTGTTGGCCTGTTAACCGTGACTTCATAGACGTCAAATTATTTTTTTTTGAGATTTTTTCTGGCTTTTTTATTTCCTTTACATTTATTTTTTTAAAAAAATGTCCCGGAATTCCCGAGAAATCTTTCCCGCGTAGAAACTGTAATGAAAATGGATAATTCTTATTTTAAGAAATATCTCACCAGTCTGATTAATAGGACCAGTCCAAACACGCATGTAAAGAGTAGTCCACAAGGGACCAGGACTAGTCCTAAAGTAACCCAAACGTATGGAAAAAATATGGTCTGTTTAACATTACGATGTCCTAGGAGAGGACCATATAACCCACCTTTGGACTACTAAGGAGTAGTTTTAAAACTTCGTTTTTTAACGACATGCTTTCGTTTTTAAACGACTTCAAAACTAATCCTCTTGAGTATACCATGGAGTAGTTTTAAAACTACTCCTTAGTGGTCCAAAGGTGGGTTATATGGTCCTCTCCTAGGACATGGAAATGTTTAATAGACCAGGTTTTTTCCATACGTTTGGGTTACTTTTGGACTAGTCGTGGTCCCTTGTGGACTACTCTTTACACGCGTGTTTGGACTGGTCCAATTATTTGCAGGGAATGCATACCTACACACATAAATAACTTTTGCATATCCCAACAAACACGAAGTTAAACCTTTGATATGAAATGACTTTATCATTTGACATCAAACACAATTCTCAAACGTTTTTCAATTGTTTGATTTAACATTTAAATTCAAATTGATAATGATGATTGAAAATTAACATTTGATATCAAATGTTTTATCAATTTGATGTCAAATGTTTGTCAAATGTTAAATTCAAATCAAAAATAAACTTGGCAATACTAAAGCGAAAAATAAATGTAATCATTAAAAATGGCTATTGAAGTTACATTTTTTACTTTGTGGTTACATGTGTTTTACTATTAAAAATAAATTTTAATATAAAGTGAACAGCTTATTTCTTGTGAAAAATAAAAATTATTTGTGAGTAATTACAATGATTAAAAACACGAAAAAAAGGAAAATAAAACAGGAAAGTGAAGAAAGTTTGTTGAAGGATCGCGGTGCTACAATCCTCAAAATAAAAGGGAGCCAAGTAGTTTGTCTTACCAAGAATTAGAGGACGGAAAGAACATTATTTATTCTTTTAGCTATGGTGCCGAATGTTTATCTCACAGTTTATTTAAATAAATAATGAATTTAAATTCAAAAAGTAAAGTATTTTTATTTATGTTCCACATTATATTATAATCCACATTTGAAAAACAATTGAGAATTACGTTTGAAAGCAAGTTGAAAATAAACGCATTTTTCAATTTGAAAATAATTTCACCTTTTTGTTGAGAACGCTGTGATTTTCAAATCATTATCAAACGTTTGTCGTTTGAGAAAACGTTTGACTTCAAATCATTTTCAATTTGAAATCAAACCTCCTTGTTTGTTGGGATCCCAACAAACACGAAGTCAAACCTTTGATATGAAATGACTTTATCATTTGACATCAAACACAATTCTCAAACGTTTTTCAATTGTTTGATTTAACATTTAAATTCAAATTGATAATGATTTGAAAATTGATATCAAATGTTTTATCAATTTGATGTCAAATGTTTTTCAAATGTTATATATAAATAAAATATAAACTTGGCAGCACTTAATCGAAAAAAGCATTGAAAATGGCGATTAAAGTTACATTTTTTACTTTGTGGTTAAATGTGTTTTACTATTAAAAATAAACTTTAAATAAAGTGAACAGTTTATTTCTTGTGAAAATTAAAATTTATTTGTGAGTCATTCCAATGATTAAGAATAAATAAAAAAAAAGGAAAATAAAACGGGAAAGTGAAGAAAATTTGTTGAACGATCGCGGAGCTACAATCCTCAAAATAAAAGGTAGCAAATGTCGTCTTTGCAAGAATTAGAGGACGGAAAGAACATTATTTCACCTTAAAGCTATGGTGCCGAATGTTTATCTCACAGTTTATTTAAATAAATATTAAAATTTTAATAAAAAAAAAAAATAAAATATTTTTATTTACATCCCACATTATATTATAATCCACATTTGAAAAACATTTGAGAATTACGTTTGAAAGCAAGCTGAAAATAAAAGCATTTTTCAATTTGAAAATAATTTCCCCTTTTTGTTGAGAACGCTATGATTTTCAAATGATTTTCAAATCATTATCAAACGTTTGTTGTTTGAGAAAACGTTTGATTTCAAATCATTTTCAATTTGAAATCAAACCTCCGTGTTTGTTGGGATACTACATAAATACTACATAGGTTTTAACATTAAAGCCAAAAACAAATTATAAAATATGGTTTTTGTTTTACATGTAAGTTAAGCGAACGAAGTATCCGTGCGAAATCGATACCTTATGTCATTGTTTTCGTCATTGTCAATAAAATGAAAAAATTGCTAAATAATTTTAAAATCGTTTATAGAATATAAAAAAATAAATAAAAAAAAAAAAATTCGAAACAGTCGAATGCTGAGATTTGAACCCGTCCAGACCACTCAGCCATTAACGCTATTATAAATAAAGAATAAAAGTAAAACATATTCAATCACAATCAGCGTTGCCGTTTTGGTGACTTTTAACCAAAATTGGTTACTTTTTTTTTCAATGTTTACTTGTGTTCTTTTTTTCCATTTTGGTTACTTTTTTTAACACAAAAATAAATAGCCAATTTTTAATTTGAAGACAAGCTTACCCGCACCGCTTATTTTAAGCTTTAGAAATTTTTATGGTATTGGGGCATCCAACACCAATACTGTTTTTATCTACACTGAAAGAAAAATGCTTCATATATTTAATGAATCATTTTCATAAAACAACTTTCCTTGGGTAAATGAAAATGTTCATTGTGTAAATGGAATTTCATAGTTATAATGAAGTATTTTCGTAAAAATCGCTTCATTGGATTTCGTAATTACGTTAAAAATTTTCATTGGATATATGAAAACTTAAGTTTGTCCAAGTTAAACAAAAAATATTAATTGGGAACATAAAAAAACAATATACAAACATAACTATATTCATAAATTATTACAAAATTATAGTTTTCTTAAAAAAAGGTTTAATTGTTAATTAAAAAATGTAAGATTTAATAATTTCATACATCGAATGTTGCATGTATGCCATTAAATTCATGAAATCAAAAAAATTTTTTATAAAAGCAACATATTTCAATAATTGCCTTCATAAATTTAAATTTTCATTATGACGATAAAAATGTCATTATAGTAATGAAACAAAAACTTTCAATCCACTTTCAATCAACGTTGTTATTGTTATTATGGACAATTTAATCTCATATTTACGATCTTAATTGAGTAAAAAACATAGTTTTTTAATGCAAAAACTACACTGCCCCGGTAGACTAGCTGGTAGTGAGCTAGTCTATCAGCACCGAGGTTACGCGATCGAATCCCGCTAGAGACAGAAAAAAAATTAAAAATAAAATAAAGTAAAATAAAAAAAAGAAAAGATAAAAAAAAATAATTAAAAAAAATAAAAAATAAAAAATAATTAAAAAAACTAAAAAAAAATTTTTTACTTTATTTAAAGTATTCATCCAATGAATAATATTCATAGATCTAATGTAATGTTTCATTAAATCCTTTTAATGAAACAGGTTTCATCGATCCAACGAAGCGCTGCATATGTTCCTTTTTAATGCAATTTTTAATGGGATTAATGTCAAAATTAATTGGTATTGCGAAGAAAATTCTTTCAGTGAACTTAAAAATGTTTTTTCTAGAATCTTAAACAAAGAGGTTATAAAACTTTCAGAATTTTAGCCGGATGAAACAATTGAAAGTAGTAAAACAGAAACAATTGAAGTAGTAGTAAAAGAAATAATGCCGTCCGCCAATAACATCAATTAGCAGCAACTAATTAACAAGCCATCATATACATACATATATATGTACAACCTTTACTCCATTTAATGCTTCATAGGTCTAACTGAAACACTTTTCTAGGAACAACGATTAGGTGAAATATCGTTCCGATTCCAGCTCGATTTTTATGATTCTTACTATTTCCACTTGGTTGTAAGCATCTATATACATAGTATGTATTACATACTTATCTGTATGTATTACATACTTATCTGTGCCCACAAGCAATAACAGCTAAAGTGGAGTTAGAAAAAATTTGACTTATAAAATGCTATAAAATTGCTAACAAAGGGCCTGCAACTAAAAGCAATTAGAGGCCGAGGTACGTGGTTTTTTGCTCATACCTCAGCCATTTGCTGAATTTCAATAGCAAGAAAGAGTGGACTTTATGTGGCTTAAATGTAAAACAACCTAGCCCCTATCATGTCTGGGGTCTTCGAAAAACAAATATCAAACGTAAGACGGGCTTACGGACATCGTTAAATCAACTTCTCTCCTCATAAGGAACCAGAATATTTGTATTTTATAGGGTTCAAAATCAATAACGTAGAAATTATAAACGGAATGACAACTTATATATGTATGTACACCTGTGATGAAGGGTGTACAAATTATAGTAAGCAGTTGTACTGCTAATTTTGTAAGATCAATGCTTGCATATGTCTCTTTAGAAATAAAAACACTTGAGAATAGAAGATCAATCCAATTTAGTGGTCTACCTACTTCAGTAGCACCATAATTATCTAACCGTTCGAATGTATAATGTATAAGTAAAATTATAAAAAGACCAAGATAGTGCAGTTTGGCCCTTTTAATCAAGAATCAAAAAGAGCCAATCCGGCAGTTTGGCCCTTCAACAGTTTAACCCAAATGTGGAAAATGTTGGGTTAATGTTTGGGCATAATAGGGTGGAAAATAAAGCCTAGGTGCAAAATAAAATTTATTTTAAGGGTAAAAGTACATTGGAATAATTAAATTTCATACATAAGTTTTATGTACTGAAAAAGAATATTAAAAATTTAAATTAGAAATAGTTTAATAGTTGACATTCAAGTTTCTATTCCAGAAGACCATCCCTTTCTACTGCTTGTTCCTCTTTATTTTTGTCAGATTCAACAAGTACATCACAAACTGTAGTTTGGTAATGCAAAGCCAGATTTCAGATTTCATTCATTTACCATATTTTCTTTTTCTTACAATGTTTCTTAAAACTACTATTTAATACAAGTATTTTCTTAACGCATACAACGTTCCTAAAGCTATTTTCACACCTATTAAATATTTGACGTCCTACACGTAACCACTATTTTCATTAAAAAGTTATTTGCTGTTGCAAAACTTTGGCTATATCAAACATCATTTTACAGTTTCTTAATTAAACTATACAATTATCTTCTTACAAATAAAGTTTAGTAAATCAATAGAAATTGGTAAAATTAAAGCTTAAGTTTGATTAATTTACTGGTCACGTTTTTTATTGGATTTTTCGTCAAATATTTGTTAGGTCTGAACATACCTTAAGGCTTATTCGATCCTTAAAACTAATTCAATTCCGGCATTTCCGAATTCAATCTCAAAATTAAATGTCTAACACTATTCATCTTAAGTTAAAATTTCCAAAAAAGGTAAAAAAAGGAACAATTCACATATTTCACTTACAAACTAAAATTAAAAACTAAATAATACTTAAAACTTAAAACTAAAATAATAAAAGAAAAACAAAAATATAAAAAACAAAAGATAAACATACAGTATTCATCAAAACTACTGTGAGGTATTATACACCAAATTATTCAAATCCAGTGTATTTATCCTTCTATGGTAAAATAGGAGGCCTGCATCCCCATATAAGAGATTCTCGTCGGTAAGGGTCAGGAGATCCACAGGCGAGAAGTACCTGTTTATGTGCAGTGTCTCAAGATCGATAACCCTACTCAAACAACACTCAACCAATCCATTCCGCAAGGAGGCTGAGCCCTCCAAAAAATGTATAGCGGATTCAACCAAAAATCCGTCCACACGCTGGAAATCAATCCCGTCGTATATCGACCTACACGAGGGCCTACGAAATACACCGTCAGCACAAGCCGTCGGGCGCAGCCCCAAACATGCGGCCAAAACTCTCCTCTCCCATACCCTAATTCTCTCCATTTGGTGAGATGATATCCCAAACCAAGCGGGGAAAGCATAGGCCATTAGAGGCCGGATAATTTCCCAACCTACGGCCAAGCAATCCTAGGTACATGTGAAACACACCCTTGACGCGTGCCAGAATACCGTCTATGTGCCTATAAAATTTAAAATTCTCGTGAAAAATCACGCCAAGGTACCTAAACCTGCCAGAGCATAAAAATGACCTGCCGTCAATCACAAGGTTCGGAATGAAGGACCGCGAATTCGGATATAGCCGACCACGTCTACCCTTTATCAACACACCATCCGTCTTATCAACGTTAAGCCCAAGCCCCCACTTCCTGAAGTACTCATTAAGAATTCCGAGATAGGTGTTCATTCTCCTTTCCAAGGTTTTAGCCCTTGGGCCACTTGTAGCTAGGCTTGCCATTTCTATTTTGAGAAAAAGTGGACGCCAGCATAAAAAATGTAGGATATTTGCTTGAAAAAGAGGACACTTTTTAAACAACCTAATTTTAATAAAAATAATGACGGCATAAAAATTAACAACCAAAATTTGTGTTTACACAAAAACTTAATTTGGGTAATTCCATGTCAAATCGACCTAGAGTGGGACTTGACCCCTTTCGATTTAAATGAAATTTGGCGATAGGGTTTCTTTCATCCCATAAAAAACATATTTCAACGAAAAACAATTTTTTAATTTTTTTCAATTGTTATGTCATATTCAAAATGTCATAATTTCGCCGAATGTGTTGAGTTTATTTTTTTAATATCTCGAAAACTACTTTACATACGAAGATGATTTTTGTCAGTTTAAAGAGAATACTTGAGGCTACAATAAATATATTAAAAAAAATGTCTTTGCAAAATATAAAATTTTAAAAATGGACTTAGTCAAAACCCTATTTTTTGCTGATTTTTTTTTATATAATACTTCAAACTGTTCTTTCAAAATCGTGAAACTTTGAAGGATGTACTTTTTTTTAAGATATGATTTTTTATTTCTTTCCAAAAATAATCTCAAAATAAAATTTTAATATGGTCATTTCAGCAATAAGTATTTATTTGAACAAAAGTAACGACATTGATAAGGTTGCTTTTACTTATTTGCTGGATTTTTTTTTTTTTTTTGGGAGCTCCATTTTCAAAGAAAACTACTCTTTTTGTCACGTTACGTCCCCAAAAATTAAATCATACCTATCTTAAAAAAAAAAACAGAGCACCTTAATCTTTTTTAATGAATTTTGTGACCTGTGGTTTAAAGTTTAAATGCAGGAACAAATTTTCAATAAAGGTGCAAAAAGCCGGACAACCCCGGACACTTGATAAAAAAGAAGTAGGACTGCCCCGGATACCCAAAAAAAGAGGACGGTGTCCGGGGAAAAGAGGACGGATGGCAACCCTACTTGCAGCAACCAGTATGTCATCCGCATACACTAAAAGCAGGTCCCGCTCCGATGGCTGGGGAATATCAGAAAGGAAGATGTTGTAAATCACCGGACCCAGTAAAGAGCCCTGTGGTACGCCAGCGGCTATCGGCCTAGCATCTGAAACCTCATTGCCAACTCTCACCCAAAAAGAGCGGGGTAAGGCAAAGCCGAGAATTCATGATGTAGATGAAAAGGAATGGCCCCTTCTAAGGCAACTGCATCGACATTTTGACATTGGATTACGTAAGCGAGTAGTGTGTAAGGATAATTTGTAAAACCAAAAACTTTTATAAATAAATTTAATTGCAAATTGAAATATTAGGTAAATTTTTTGTTGAATATTTTCTCTAAATTTATGTTTTTTGTTTAATTTAACGAAATAAGATGAGAAACAAATTTAAACTTCATATTTACATTTTCTAATATTTTTATTTTAAAAAGAATTGTTTGCATAACTGTATATCCTTTTCAACTCAGGCGAAGGATATAAAAAAATTTTTATTTAAGGACAGCAAAGAATATAAAAGGCATTTTACTACATTTTTACTTGATGATTTAGCAGTTAAAAACATACTGTCGTAATGTTTTACTGATAAATATAAAATATTGAATAAATAAAAAGAATAAATAAGCTTTTTTTTAAACGATTGCAAATATTTTAAATATTTACTTGTATGTAGATTAAGCACTTTATTTAGTTCAGTGGTATCCATTAACACTATCAATCAAATAGATTATTCACAATATTACATTAGCATTTCAGTAACATACTAGCAATTCGAATAATAAATGAAAAAATTTAAATAAATAAAAAAGAAATAAATAAACTACTCCTTTAAATTCATATTATTATGTTGGCAACTTTTAGAATTAGATGTTTACATACAGCTTTAAAAAGAAGCTGATTTAAAAGGTCCTTTAAAATTGTAAAGGCTATCGACGCCTCGTGCATTACAAAATATGTAACACATTAAGACTTTGCAAACTAGTAAGATTTTTTTTGCGGTAAGATTTTCTTGTGAATGGGTGAAAATACATATTTATTTGTTCTCGTCCTTGTACTGACATATTCATGCACACATATGTATAGCTTTAAATAGCGGTCATGAACGAAATTTAAGTAAGAAGAAAGTAACATGTACCCTGCAAATAATAGGGCCAGTCCAAACACGCGTGTAAAGAGTAGCCCACAAGGGACCAGGACTAGTCGAAAAGTAACCCAAACGTATGGAAAAAATATGGTCTGTTTAACATAACGATGTCCTAGGAGAGGACCATATAACCCACCTTTGGACTACTAAGGAGTAGTTTAAAAACGAAAGTATGTCGTTAAAAAACGAAGACATGTCGTGTCACTACAAACGCTTTTTAACAATGACATGGTCCATGCTTGCATTACATCGGACCTGTCCATGGAGTAGTCCATTTTACCAAAATGGATCAGGTGGTCCAATATTATTTGCACGGTATGTACACCCAAATACTGCAACGTTTAGTGGCAAATCTGGTTTTCTCTCATTAAAATCATTAAAAACAAAATGAGTGATAAATGAGCCTTCTCAGATCACTTTTTTATGATTAAAAACTGATTTATCACTTGAGCGTTTAAAAAAGGGTTCATATATAATTCATTGTCGAAGTAATAAAAAGATTAGCTAAAATAGAAGCCGAAAAGTTATTTCCAATTAATGAAAATTAATAAAATTGCGAATGATTTCTTTTTTTTTTGTCTTTCCGAGTGCCCGATAACTTTTGTTTGGTTCAAAACAAAATTTGTTCAAATAATCAAGAGCCATCCATAATGGTGCTGATTTAATCGGAGAAAAAATTAAAAATATGGCGATTAAAAAATGATTTAAAACACAAAAACTACCTGTATATAATTTACGATTGCAAAATTAGACGAAAAACCATAAACAATTTTAAAAACTTCCCTTAAATTTAAGATCTCCATTCTTCTGAAAGTAAATTTCACAAGCTTACGTTCAAATCAAAGCTGAAATGACGCCAGCAATCACTCAAGGAAATTTAACAATTTGTAACGTTGCCGTATTAACAATTTTTTAAGTATCCCTACAAGAAATGAATGAGCGAGTAGTCACATTTTTCATATTGGAATCCAATATGCCAATAAAAAAAAGTTAATTCTCCCAGTTTCAAAAATGTCATTGAGAAATATTCTCAAAAGTCGATTTCGTCTGAAGCTTGCATTCGCTAGAAATACATACCAGAATTGTACAGGGAATCTATAGAAAAATGCGTCAAGCAGCCAAAGACAAATATATATATATATATATATATATATATTCCATATATGGAGTTCTGTAGATGTAACTACGGGCAGCGAACAGAGATGTTGAAAATTTTATTTTTGGAGTCTTAGAAGAATTGAAAGACAATAAATCTTATTTATCGAACATGCAAGTACTTGAAACGGCAAATGGCGCATCTATTGCAGCATTTTGTAAATATATTGTAGCCAGATGGTAAAGAAGAAAAGAAATCGAGTTTAGATTTGATTTTAATTTTCTGTATTTAGGCATAAAATATACAAAAGTGATACTTGTAGTAACGGATTCAGCTGCATATATACTATGTGCCATATCTTCTCTAAAGGCAATGTATCCGAAAATGCTTCATTTAACATGTTATGCACACGGTATCCATCGATTAGCTGAATTCATTCGAACAAACTTTGAAAATGTCAATAAATTGATTTCAAGTGTTAAAAATATTTTCTTAAAGGTAAATATAACTGTTAATCAGAGGTGTTCTGGAAATCGAAAACGCAAGAATCTAAAAGTCGTTTTTTTTTAATATGATTTTTGCAGTAAACGAATTTTATGACAAATATTTCTCTATTAAACAGAATTCTATAAGAAAATTATACAAAATGGATTAAGAGTGTATTAAAAAGAACTTGAAAGTTCTTGCGTTTTTTAATATATACATACATACTTATGTATGTTAAAAATATGTTACAAAAACAAAATTTTTACAGGCACCGCGGAGAAAACAAATCTTTCTAAAAATGAATCCTAATATGGTACTTCCACCGTCTCCATGCCCAACTCGTTGGGGTACTTGGTTAGAAGCGGCAATGTACTACGCTTAACATCTTGAAGAAGTTAAAGCCGTTGTTTTAGAACTTGACAATCAAGATGCCGACTCAATTGTGCAATCCAAAAAAATATTTGAAAACTCCGAACTAAGTTCTCAACTTGCATTTCTAAAATACAATTTTGCAAACATTTTGGTTGCTATAAAAAATTGTAAACTGTGGGATTTATTAATTTCAGAGAGCAATAATGCTTTATCAACAGTTTCTGACGGATTATGGAAAATCGAGGACCAACAATATAATAAGAAATTTGAGAAAATATTAAAAAGAATCGGATATCAGCAGTTTTTGGAAATAAAATATATTTTAGAGGGTGGTACTGTTCCAAAAGATGAATATGTAAAAATTTTGTCTTCTAATGAAATTATCAAATTAAAATTTGCACCGTCAACCTCCGTCGCACAGTGGGAAATTTTACGAGAAGGCGGTCAAAATTCCATAACTTTTGACTGGATCGGTATTTTTTTATGCGATTTTTTTTGCTCGATAGGTGCGATGTTAGGCTTCAATTATATATATAAAACGTAAAATTCGACTGATAGGAGCAAAAGTTATGGGGAGTTCAACATGCATTTTCATTTTTTTGTTGAGTTTCGGTGTAAAAGTTGAATATTTCAAATATGATTTTTTTATAATTAATCATTATTTCTCTTGTATTTTACAACTGATACTTATTTATTATTTTCGAACTTGGATCCTGTCAGAAAATGCCAAAATTTGGCCCCTGTGAATTTTTTAGTCCCAATATTCACAGGGGCCAAAGGTTGGCTTTTTTGTGAAGAGACGAGTTGTTATAAGAATAAAACTGAAAAGGAATATTTTGAAAAATTCCCAAATACCATTCTTTGCTATCGATAACATTTTAGGTAATTCAACTTTTATTTTTGGTTTGAGATGTATGTGTATTTTATTTTTATATTTTATATTTTATTAATATATATTAAATCAAAAACAAATTATAATCTACCCTTCAGAAAAAATTAGTAGTGCAGGACTACTGTTCGAGTACTCGCCGAGCGATAGCGACTACTCTCTCTTCATTTCCCTGTTAATGCTTTCAAGTGCTGATTTTTACATTGGACTGTCATACGAAAACCAGCACTCGCCTTTCTGTCGCTTTTGGAGTAGTCCACGAGTGCAGACTTTGGGAGTACCTTTCCACCAATCGCCTTTAAAGCAATCCACGAGAATTAAAAAATGCAGATTTTTATTTTGATATGTTTTAACGATACGTTTATTTTCAATTATTTATTTAATGAGGCATTAAAATATAAAATAAAAAAAAGTAAAAATCGCATTTTCTTTGGAAGATTGAAAATTAAACTACTTATGAAATTCATAAACTAAAAGGAGCGTAAATTTTGTTGTTTTTACAACTTAAATTTTCGGCTCTTCAGGATCATCCACTTAACTGAGCGCGATTTTCTTTGGCCTTTTGCTTGCTCTTTAGTTTGTGGTTTTTATTATTTTCGTGGTGGAGTGCGGCTCTTAATTTTTCTTCTGGTCGTTCATCAGAAATTGCATCTAAAAAAACAAATATTAAGTCAATGAAAGTCTATTGGAAGCTTTTTTAACATATACATACCGGTTATAGCATCGTACACATTTTTAAAATCTTTCAACCTCTTTTTACCCTGAACGCCTTCAACGTTAAAGGACATGACAATTTCTCGACCAAGAATTTTGCCAAGATTTTTGCATATATCGCCTTTTATCAGCAATTGTATGTAGAGAACCTGCTACAGTTTATATTCTCTATAATGTGATAATTAACTACATACAAATCCTTCTGGCTTTTAAGTAGATTGTCAAGCTCATGAAGTTGGCTCTCTGGAGTTAAAGGGAAAATCTGCATAACTGTGTCGATGGCAATGTTTTTACCCACAAGTTGATTCAGCAGCACTTTATGTTCGGCAAGGATCTCGCATATTTTTATATTTTGCTGTTGCGTTTGTTGTTATTGTTGTTCAAGCGTTTCTGTTAAAGGTTTTAGATTTTATTAAGCGCTGCACAGCCATCACACTTTGAAACACCTAAAATGCAAAATTAATAGTATAAGCTTTGAGCAAAATGTTTACAGTCGTACATATTACCTCACCAGTTCTCGAAAAGAGTTTTATTTTTGAGGCCATTGTTGAGATCACGGATTATGAACAGCTGTGCAAAATTGAGATTTATTTTAAAATTTTTTCTTACGTACTTTATTATTTAAATAAAGAAATTTACGACACAATTTTTTTCCACTAAACATAAATTTCACAACCAAACAATTATTGTTGACAGCTATTAACAGCGTTGCCAAATGATGTTTATTTTGGCTTAAATAAACGAGTATAATATTTGCGAGTAATCTACCTGTACTTGCCGCCAGTCTATAAATCGTATCCATTACCACTACTGACTTTTACTGCTGTACAGCACCACTCGCCAGGCGTCAATACCTCAACGTTCTTCTGCAGGGTATAAACAATTTTAAATTAAACAATATTAGTAAAAAAATTTTCTAAATAGCTTTGGGTTTCATTTTCCAGAAGTGGTTTAGCTTCTTCCTCTAATTCGATTGAGGTTGATTTCCATTTTTGTCGAATACTGGACATATATGGATCTGATGTGCACAACAAAATAGTAATAAGATCTTCATTAGTACAACATCTGGACATTTTTCTTGTGTTATGCTCGCGGAAGAATCTGTAGTCTTTGTTCCTTTTTTCTTGCGCTTCTTCAGATAGATCTCCAATTGGTAGCATATTGTGTTGAACTATTTGTTCCCCATGGTATAAAATTTTTTTATCCATCGATCATTGTAAGGAACATTTGAAAATTAATTTCAATGCATTGGTCATCAAATTTTAATATTGCCGGTTGAAGTTCTTTAATTTGAGCTTTTATTTTTCGAACTTCTTCAGTTATGACATCTTTAGTTTCCTTTTTGTAAACAAACTTTATTGGTCTGCAATACTTTGTTGAAGAGGGAATTTCATTTTTCCATACATCCATTTCTGTAACTCTACTGGTTGACGGCTCTAAGCCAATATAAGTTTTTCTTAAACGTAATGGAACTAAAGATACCATGAATAATTTAGCATTATATGAGTTTTCTGAATTACAGTGCTTGTATTGTGTCTGACCAGAGCTTCCATCACATCCCCATTTAGAAAATAAAGTGATGCTGCAATTTTTAAGTTTTTTTAAACAGTCAGCATCAAGTGTATTTAATAATCGTTCTGCAGTGTGTTCGAGAAGAGCCTGCAATTTTACTTCTGCTGAACTTGAAGTTACACTAACAGCCGTTTGTGAAGGTAATCACTCTTTATTGACAGAAACTAAATCTCGATACAGAGTTGTTTTAAAAAACAGTAGATGACGACACTAGCTGTGGCTTTCATTTTTTAAAAAAAATTTATTAATGTAATACAAAATTGTTTTTTTTTTTTAATGTAAGTTAGTTACATTCAATTTATTGTATCATTAAATGTTGATGTTTTTTATTTTATATTAATAGACAAGTCCCCTGAAGAAGTGAACATAAAATTCACGAAACGTCGGGAAAAATGAAATAAAAAAGTTTTGCATTTTTATTTTCACAAATAGAGTTAGGCCTCACCAGCTAAGTATATATAAGCAAATATACAAATACAAAATCTTTTTCATCTTTCTGTTAAAAATATATATCTGCGAGAACTTTATAACTGAACTTAGCCATTGTTTAAACACTAATGAAGGTAACATTATGAATGCATGCATTTTTATACTCTTGATAGACGTTTTTTTAAATGATCTTTTGTTACCACTTCTTTGAAACATAAAAACCCTTTTTTAAAAAAAATTAATCTTTTATTAGCATTTCTTTGAAACATAAAAAAACTCCTGTTTTCACACTTTTTAAAAGGATAACATACCGGCAATAAATTAACAGGTAACATGTAGGTAATTTTCATGTAAAATATAACTGCGTGCTGGTTTTTTTTTACCATTTACCTGCTCTTCTATTTTTTAAAATTAAGTTGCAATTCTCAGGTAATTAAACTATGTAGTTTATGTTGCGGCTATTTACTAATGTTTAACCTTTTAACTTACTCAGAAATCTAACGTGTTAGTCTATTTATGTCGCCTATTCGTTTTGCAGCATCCGTTCACCCACAATAAGTTCATAACAATGGCAATACCTTTACCTTCTCCAAATTAATTGATAACCTGACGTGCTAGATAATTTATGTGGCCTGAACTGCTTAATTTGTCGGAAATTCTTTAAGATTCACCTTCTTTAATTTCAGTAATGTTTCCTTGCAGGACTTAGTTTTTGAACCTAATATCTTACCTTGGGTCACAGAAATTGCTGTAGTTCGCAAGGCCGTATCCAGATGTCTGTACAATGGGGTATAGAAATGTAGGTTAGATTCTGGACTACAAGAGAGTATAAATTTTTTTTTGACGCGTTTTGACGGGCAGGACTTATGCTCTATAAAGTAGGAAATTTCCGGGAAATTTTGACATTAAAAAAAATTAAATAGTTCTAGAGGTCGCAGAGTTTAATGCTTTAAACCACGTATAGCTAATAAAAGAAACTAATACACAAACTTATTCTGTCAAAAAATCTTAAAAAACAAAAAAGTTATGAGCATTTTAACTTCAAAAATTTACTCAAAAATTGAAAACTATAACCAAATATTGAGAAAGTCCATTTCGGACCACCCTGTTCTAAATGAAATATGGTTGAAATTTTTTGGCTCCCGAGGTTTACTAGTATTTACTTTCACATGAATAAAAAAATTTTAAAATCGGAGAACATAAAAAAGAAATAATTTTGGCCGCCTTCTTAAAATATGAACCAGTGTGCGTCGATGTAAAAAGAAGCTTCTCTTTATACAAAACGCTTTTAACAGAACGACGTAGAAAATTAAAATTTGAAAACATAAAAGCCTACATGATAGTATATACTATGCCAATTTTGATCGTTTTCATATGGAATTGCTCTATATTGTAATAATTTTGATGATGTGGAAAAATTAGAGTACAACATTTTTAGTGCTTTTTTTTTTGCTGTTTTATCAATTTTTTGTTGCTTTTTTATAACATCTTTTTGCTGTAAAAGTATTGAATATTGCTTTTTTTTTGTCTTCTCTGCTCATGACATACATAGTAGCTATCGTAAAAGTTATGGTCACCAATTTTTAGGTTAATACCAAGATTAATAAGAATCTTATGGCATTAAAAGCTATTTTAGGGAGTAGTATTTGTATTGGAGCTATGGTCAAAAATGGACCGATTCCATGATACGTGTAATATTTTGGTGTTACGTTTTTCTGTGTATCGGTGTGATTTTTAACTGTCGAAAACACACCGCGAATCACAAAAACGGTATGATTATGGGCCGATTCTTGGTCCTTGGCCCTTGTACCAATTACAACCAAGTTTCATCATCTATCTCCAAAATTGCAACTCGTCCTTTGCGCACAAGGTTTACACGGACAGCCAGCAAGCTGGACGTACGGACGGATATCGTTAGATCAACTCAAAAAGTAATTTTGAGGAGATCGATGTACTAAAAGGTGGATATAGGACCATTATCAGCATTTACGCATAATGCCCTCTTCGTTAAAAAGATTAAATTTTTAAAGAATCTTTAAAAATTTAGAGTTACGGTCGGGTTGAAACACAGCGGCAGTTTAAGAAGGAGGTATCATTGGAAATGATGTAATGATTGTAATTATAAACTTCTACGCAGTTATCTTAAGCAGTTTGGGCTTAAAATGCAGTAAAATCGTTTTAGTATGATTAGAGCTATGAATCCAAATGTGGAACCATGACCTTAAAAAAATGTATAATTTTGCTGCAAAAATTAACATTAATCGTGCCGAAATACACTGATTTATACGAGATTTTGAACAAATTCGTTCCATATGACTAGTAAACATAATTAAAAGCCCTTTTTCGGAAAATACTTTAGAACGCGTAAAACCGTATCGATTAACGGCTATTGTTATCAAATTGGGTCTATCACAATTCTTTAATGTTAGAAATCTCATTGTCAAATTTCGAAAAGATCATATAAAGCCCACAAATAAGGCTATTGTAATAATAGCTCTGTTTCTATACTATTTGGGTAAAGTTCGTGATCGAATATTTTGCACCATATAAATGTATTGATAAATTCACTTGACCTTTACGCAATCGAGACCTTGAGACCAGTGATGCCAACTTAGTCCTTTTGGCACTATTATGGTGGTTAGTTGAACTTTGCTATTTGCTGTACAATTTTCAGAAGGCTTTGTAAAGATGTTAAGATAAAAAAGTGATAAATGAAAGTTACATTCGTTTTACCAAAAACTTTATTTACGAGGTTAGAGCAAGGCTTCCTAGCAATTTGGATATTTTACGAAACGTTGCACATTTTAGCGTTGACAACATATTTAGTAATCGTAATAAAATCGATGTATTTCGGTAAACATTTTGTTAAAGATGTAGACACTGTTTCAAAAATTGAATATGGATTGAAAAATATTAGGAATTGTTAAAAAAAATGCAGTCGGAAACCGTACAAAAAACGCAAAGACTTCAAAAACAAAAAAAGAGCCGTAGCTTGGTATATGCAAAGTGTTAAATAAATTAAAAACAGCGCTTTAGTTTTCCACGTGTTGTGCACTTCTACCTCTAGTGCTATTGAAAAATGGTTTGACTAAGTATCAGATTGCAAACATACATGTTTTTTCTATTTTACACCTTATGTGTGTTCTTTATTCCGAAGCGTTAAAATAATTGGATAATATCATAAGCCAATTGTTTTATTAAACTTTGCACGATTTTAATTAAGATGTATTTAAACGATAAAATATAAGTTTTTTTTTATCAAATATGCCATTAAGTTTAATGCAACAGGCCATATTTTTTCGAGTTACCAAAATCGAGCTCGCACTGTATTACTTTAAAACTGTTTTATGGCCAATTTAAACTCTAAATAATTTGGATGATATTATTTTAATTGAAGATAATAATAATACATGTAAAAATGTTTATATATAAATGTAAATATATATAAATATAAATCTTAAATGAAAATGGTCCCTATCAACGCCTTAGCCTTTTTTTAAATTTTGGAGGTATATAATATTAGGCACAGCCGAATGGAACTTGTTTTGTGTTTAATTAAATTGTAAAAATAGCTAAGTGCTTTACGCTTTTTTTGGCTCGAATTAGTGCTTTTTAGTGCTTTTTTTAAATTTTCAAGTGCTTTTTGCTCTCAAAAAGTTGGCATCACTGCTTGAGACCTTGTCATTATTTTTTATTGAATCTTCATATATTAAATATGAACTATTTATATATGAATTGCTTGCCAACTCAATTCTGTGAACTGTATGTGAAATTAGACCCAAAAAGAAGAATTTCTGCATCATTCGTTTTGTCTTCTTACCTGCGATTTGAAGTTAGTATCGATTTGAAGTTAGTACTATCGTATAGGATAATTTATCACGTTTTAGGCCCTGTTGTTTGACATAGCTCGACAACCACTAGCCCAATTTAGTTGAAATAAATTTTAAAAAATTAAGAATTACAATTCCCTTAATCTGTTCATATATTGTTTTCCTATACAAGTAACACTTTCGAAGTTAAAAATGAATGTATGAAGGGAAAAAATTATTTTTTGCCTAAAAATTTAAATTTTTTTTTTAAAAATACATAAAAAATCCAAAATGGAAAAAATTTCAAGTCTAGTTATTTTTTCGCAAAGTCACATAACCTATGAGCAAAATGAGACAAAGATCATAAAAATCGATGCACGCGTTTGTCATTTATTCACAATTAAGTAAATGTATGAATTTCAAAAATTTGCTCGAGATATGCACAACATTATTTGGAGAAAACATTGACACCTTTTTCATGATTCTGAGAATTAAAAAAAAAAAGGAATAAACAAAAGGTTATTTGATTTTTATGATTGCGGTAATTAATGTACGTGGACAATTAAACGGAAAGTGGACCTTTTTATTATTTGGGTTTTTCCGGTGGCTTTTTTACAGAAATTGCACCCACATTTAAGGGTGGTCATTATTTGGAAAGTTTTGCACAGTTTGAAACGTACAAGTGCTGAATCAGGTATATAGCCAGCCGCCCTTAAAATATGCGCCCATTTATAAGTACCTGGCAGTAAAATATTCAAAAATACGTAGTATTTATAGGTGTGCATTGATCGATTTTTGGCATTCAGCCAGTGCCGACGAACGCGAACATTAAAAGTGATTTTTCTCCAGTTTTTTAAAAGTGAATAACAACAAAACATAAAATATATCAATATGGAAAACAACAAGTGCCCATATTTGGATGAATATTGTTACGTTTGTGGTCATATCGTCCGAAAAATACAGAAAAAAGATCGAAAAAATTTGTTTACTGAGCAATTCAAAACCGCGTATTGTAATTATTTCGATGAAGCAGATTTAAGTGGTGCAAATTTTACGCCGAACACAGTGTGCAACAGTTGTTATACTACCCTTCTAAAATGGATTCACGGAAAAAGTAGAAAGTTATCTTTTATGAAGCCAGTAATTTGGGTGGAAGACACAACTGGACATGATGAATCCAGGTGCTATGCATGCATAAATTTTCGTCCTGGATTAAACAGACAACAACTGAAAACAAAAGTATACACTGCTGCATTTACTGCCACACTTCCAGTGCAACGCCCTGCTGATACCGATGCACCTAAACCTCCGAGTGCGGATACTGTGTCCCTGCTAGCCGAAACCGTTTTCACCAATCCGACCGATTTGGATGATGCTGATTGGATACCCGATATTGAAAATAGTGCACCACAACCGCTACCACAAATCGGTGGTGGTGCAAGAAATGCAATTTCAGCGTCATGGATGCACCGATTTTTTCGAAATAAAACAGCAACCTGTCCACTCGTTGCTGTATCTCTTCTCGCTGGACACGGTTCTTTCCTAGAACGCCTTCTATTACTTCTTTCAATGCGTTCCATGCATGTTGGTGGTCGTGATGCTCTGAAAGCAAATGTGTGAAAGACTCACTTTTGATCAATTTCCGAATATCAGGTCCATTGAGAATACCTGTTTTAAATACATAAGAAAAACGAAAAAATTATTGGTAATGCGAATGTATAGAAATTAACAAATTTAGATATGACAATATTGAAATACAGAGTACGATACGTACCGTTTTTAATTTTCTCATCACTGAGTTTCGGAAAGATGGATTTCAAACAGTCAAAGGCGCCGTTAACTTTTTTGACCACCACTTAAACGAATTTCCCAGCTATTCCCAGTTTCATGTGGAGCGGTGGCAACAAAATATCATCCAGGTCCTTTATCATAGGTTCATTGCGTAATTTTAATTGTTTGTTGAGCTCGGGAGTTCTTCCTTTCCAATCTTTACATTGATATTGATTTCCTTTGTATCGTGAATCCCAATTACAAAGGAAGCAGAAGTATTTTGGATATCCGCCCTTTTCTATAATCCCTTGTAGTATGTTGACCACCTTCAGATCGCAACAAATGTTCCATTTGTGTTCATCGTATTTGATTTTCTTCAAAATTTCGCCCAATGCTTCATACGTTTCCTTCATAGTTGTGCTGAATCCCAATGGAATGCATGGTTTTTTATTTTTTTTGTGCAGCAGCACAGCCTTCAAACTAGTAACTGAACCATCGATGAATAAACGCCAGTCGCCAGCGATATAATCCATTCCCAATTTTTTCACTAAACCTGGGATATCATGGCAGTACGTGAACGTATTTGCTTCGTCAACGGAATAAAATTTCTGAAAATCAGCTTGGCGTTGTCGGTATGATGTTGCGCTGACATTTTGCTGTGTGAGTTTTCTTCTCTTCAAAAATGATGTCATCCATTCGGAGTCGTGTTGTGATAGTCCCAGCTTGGCCACAATGTAATCCATTTCGATTTGTGGTAGCGGTTGTGGTGCACTATTTTCAATATCGGGTATCCAATCAGCATCATCCAAATCGGTCGGATTGGTGAAAACGGTTTCGGCTAGCAGGGACACATTATCCGCACTCGGAGGTTTAGGTGCATCGGTATCAGCAGGGCGTTGCACTGGAAGTGTGGCAGTAAATGCAGCAGTGTATACTTTTGTTTTCAATTGTTGTCTGTTTAATCCAGGACGAAAATTTATGCATGCATAGCACCTGGATTCATCATGTCCAGTTGTGTCTTCCACCCAAATTACTGGCTTCATAAAAGATAACTTTCTACTTTTTCCGTGAATCCATTTTAGAAGGGTAGTATAACAACTGTTGCACACTGTGTTCGGCGTAAAATTTGCACCACTTAAATCTGCTTCATCGAAATAATTACAATACGCGGTTTTGAATTGCTCAGTAAACAAATTTTTTCGATCTTTTTTCTGTATTTTTCGGACGATATGACCACAAACGTAACAATATTCATCCAAATATGGGCACTTGTTGTTCTCCATATTGATATATTTTATGTTTTGTTGTTATTCACTTTTAAAAAAACTGGAGAAAAATCACTTTTAATGTTCGCGTTCGTCGGCACTGGCTGAATGCCAAAAATCGATCAATGCACACCTATAAATACTACGTATTTTTGAATATTTTACTGCCAGGTACTTATAAATGGGCGCATATTTTAAGGGCGGCTGGCTATATACCTGATTCAGCACTTGTACGTTTCAAACTGTGCAAAACTTTCCAAATAATGACCACCCTTAAATGTGGGTGCAATTTCTGTAAAAAAGCCACCGGAAAAACCCAAATAATAAAAAGGTCCACTTTCCGTTTAATTGTCCACGTACATTTATTACCGCAATCATAAAAATCAAATAACCTTTTGTTTATTCCTTTTTTTTTTTAATTCTCAGAATCATGAAAAAGGTGTCAATGTTTTCTCCAAATAATGTTGTGCATATCTCGAGCAAATTTTTGAAATTCATACATTTACTTAATTGTGAATAAATGACAAACGCGTGCATAGATTTTTATGATCTTTGTCTCATTTTGCTCATAGGTTATGTGACTTTGCGAAAAAATAACTAGACTTGAAACTTTTTTCCATTTTGGATTTTTTATGTATTTTTAAAAAAAAAATTTAAATTTTTAGGCAAAAAATAATTTTTTCCCTTCATACATTCATTTTTAACTTCGAAAGTGTTACTTGTATAGGAAAACAATATATGAACAGATTAAGGGAATTGTAGTTCTTAATTTTTTAAAATTTATTTCAACTAAATTGGGCTAGTGGTTGTCGAGCTATGTCAAACAACAGGGCCTAAAACGTGATAAATTCCCCTATACGATAGTACTAACTTCAAATCGATACTAACTTCAAATCGCAGGTAAGAAGACAAAACGAATGATGCAGAAATTCTTCTTTTTGGGTCTAATTTCACATACAGTTCACAGAATTGAGTTGGCAAATCATGTGTTGTACTGTGTAACGGAAATGCATGAGAAATTTAAAGAAACTCGGATCTGGTTCTCGTTATACAGTGCATTCAGGCATGGTGGAATCGCAACGGCAACAAAAACAACATTACAACAAAAAGGGTAATATTTTAAACAAATTTTTAAACATCAAAGCGTGTTGCTGAACATGATGAAATAAATACATTTTTAGGCAATTTTAATATAAATATGTTCAATATCTTATTTATTTTAACTTAAAATTATCAAAAACTTTAATAAAATACACTAATCACAGCACAAAACTTTTTTAAACATAAACAAAACTTTGACAATAGATTCGACAAACAAAGGTGTTGCTCTTAAAATGACGTACATGAAAATACAGTCTTTTACAGTTCAAGGGTTTGAGAAAAAAAGAAAAAACTAAACAATTCATTTGTACTATACCATGTTTCATAAAAAATTAAATAATAAATTTATAATTTTTATTATAGGACATCATTTTCAATGAATTTTTTTTTTAATATCATAAAATCTATACAAAACTTTTTTAAAGAGATAAACGATTTAAAGTATGGATTCAAAATTAATTATACAGCAAATTGCATATAATGAAAGGTTTCTTCTTCTTTACATAATACACATAATCTACAACAACAAGACCGTTTTACACTATCACACAAGTCTTACGTATTCCAAAATACTTTGTGAGATAGGAATCTAATGAGTTTTGTTTTTTTTTTTTTTATTTTTTTTATTAACGTTTATTTTAACAAACAACATATAATTAACTATAAATAAACAAATAGTAGAAATATAACTTAGTTATTATACACAGTCCCATAAACGGGCTCTCAAGTATTTTCTATATGTTATAATTTCATAATTTTTTGGATAATATATATTAATTCCTAATGATACGATTTATGTATTTCTATATAATTAAATGCAAAGCAAAAATTTGAAAAAAAACCTTACTTATATATTTTAGAGAATAAAACTAAAGTCAAAAGATAAAAACAACTAATGAGTTTTGTTGCAACTGTCAAAAAATCTAATTTATAATTACAGTTTCTGTTCACACTAGCACACATTAACAGGCTTTTGTTTAAATGCAACCCTGGGTGGTTACCGCGTATTTCGATTCGAAAGAAATCATTTACGGATTCGAACAATTTGTACTGTGTATTACGATTTTCGTAATATTTGTTTCGAATAAACGGACTTTTTTTATACTTTATTGAAAACAAAAAATCACTTTCTTAGAAGCCACTCTCTATTACAAACAAAAATTGTTCATCAAATTTCCCATTTTTTAAAAAATACAACCTCTGTCATCGTTTCGAACGATTACGAAAATCGTATACACAGTACAAATTGTTCGAATCCGTAAATGATTTCTTTCGAATCGAAATACGCGGTAACCCTCCTGATAAAATGAAAAGTATTATTGTTTTGAAAAATTTCAAAAACCGATGATGTCTTATATAATGACATTTTTTTTCGTAATATGTAGGTACTTGTAATTTTTATGACATTCACCCTTTCTCATATTACTTGAGTTTTTGACAAAGTATAATAGTGTAAACTAGCCTTTAGTGCATATGTTTGGCACGTCTTTATCATCATTAATTGTTGTTCTTATTGTGTTCTGTAAAATTGTTTGTACAAATTTTGAACTGTTGCATGAAATGGTATTGAAACAGGTTTATTTTATTGTACAAAGATTTATTTCTCATACTGAAACAAAAGGTTGTGTTGAATTTGCTTTGGTGCCACCAAAAATTAAAAAACGCATCACGCACGAACCAAGGTATATTTATAACAGGTAGCCGCGAGATTACAGCAATTGTACAATAAAACAAACAACAGGGCTTTTTATTGTTGTTTTGTGATACGAACTGTCAAACAGCAAAGGGGTTGAAAAAGAGATAAAAAAGACAAAGGTAAAGACAAAAAACTTGTTTACTATGGAACATTTGACAGTTTGTATCACAAAACAAGCAAATAAAAAATATCCAGCTGGTTTTCCGAGACTACCTGCTATAAATATACCTTGGCACGAACGAAGGAATTTTTCGCACATAAAATTCAAAAACGCACCCAAAATGGTGCGAAACGCCCGAGTTGACAACGCTGTAAACAATGCAAGAGCAAAACATCGTCATTTGGCGTAGTGCTGCCACCTGTATTATTTCCCCATGAGTGCATACACATTAAATGCGAATTCATTCCCGTGTGGAAATGCTAAGTTCCAGTTTAGCACTTTTTTTTATAAATTTTCTGCATTTTGTGTACTTTTTTTAATATTATTTATTTGCAATTTGTTAGTAAAATAATACATACCATAGACCTGAGTGAATCTAAAAGTATTGAGAAAACAGATATACCAGATATGTATCTATTCCTACTGATAAATGAGAGAATGAAGTTGAATTTAAGTGTACCACATCGGTGACTTAGGTTTCACTTAAGTTTTTAGTAAAGAAGAGAATTTTGTTTTTAAAACGATTTTAAGCATAAATGTGTTCTAATATCAATCCTGAAAATTGGCCATGAGTGTTACTGATATTGTATGGTTTTGCTTTTGCCCACTCACCATGTCTTAAAATCAAAAACAGTTGCTTATGGTTTTGGATTGAGTATGGCATAAAATTTGTTTTGCTTACAAATATCTGTTGTAACCATAAATATTTCTACAATATCTGTGGTTATCTGTTGTATATTAAAATATTGTTGGCGAGTTGATGAAAATAAGAGATTTTATAAAAATTTGTATAAGATCTCAACCAGGGGTGCCAGATAGTGTTGGTAAGTAATCGGCTTATTTTCAAAAACAAATCGGTTACTAACCTTGCAGCCACTTTAGAGAATAACTTTTATTTTTGCTCGAAAAATAAAAATCAAAAAATAACTGTTATTTTTGTTCAAAAAAATAAAAATCAAAAAATAACTGTTCATTTTGATCAAAAAAATAAAAATCAAAATTTTAAAAATAAATATATTTTATCATAAACAAGTCCATAAGGATCAATACTTTAATCAGTTTTTCGATATTTACTTCTTTATGCTTTTTTCTTTTTAAAATTCCAATATAACTATTATTTTCGGTCCCTGGGTATTTTGTTTTTGGCAAAAGATTATTGTTTTACCTGCCAAAAGGGTCGGCTCCTTTTCGTTGAAAAACAATTGAAAATAACGGCATCGTACAATAAGAAAGTCCCAATTTACACTATATGGTTTTTGTCTTTTTGTCTTTTTTTCTGTGCAACCGAACTTATATAAATTTTTTTTGTTAAATGATTATAATTAATCAAATCTTAACCTAATACGTTATTTTATGTCCTGCCAGTGCCAGACAAAATTTTCTTCATCACGGGTTCTGTTCACTTATATATGTAGGTGTTTATCGCTCATCTAATTGGGTAAGTGCGCAGTTTCTCTTCTTAAGCGAGTGTGGCCGCCATTATTGAAAATATTTCGAGCTAGTGGATTTGGGTGTTGTTCAAGCCTTTTTAAATATTTTATTGCATATTTTGTAATCATAGTTTTAACTAATGGCACATTGAGATCCTTATGAATGTTTGAGTTTTTAACATACCAGGGAGCGGCTGTGATTATTCGAAGAAGGTTATTTTGGCGCCTTTGAATTTTTTTCGATATTAGAGGCCGAGGCAGTGCCCCATAGTGGAATACCGTAGCACCAGATAGGCTTTAAGATAGAGTTGTAAAGTAGAAACTTGCAATCGAGACTAAGGACAGAATTTCTTCCAATAAGCCAATGAATTTGAATGGCTTTTGGTTTCATTTGAGTTAATTTTGCCTCTATATGGCAATTCCACGTTAATCGCCGATCCATGTGTATACCGAGATATTTTACATGCGAATGTTGAGAAATTATTTGATTATTGATTGTAATAGGGGGGCAAGATTCCCGGCGCAAAGTGAATGTTATATGTACGCATTTTTGCTCATTGACCATTATCCTCCATTGTCTTAACCATATTTCTAGTTGAAATATATGATGCTGTAAGTATCGCGATGCTTCATAACGATTTTCGTGGACGCATAGTCTGCAAATGTTGAAGTTTGTGTGTAGTTGCTTGTTGGCATATCTGAAGTATAAATTAAGTATAATAGGGGGCCCAGGATGCTGCCTTGTGGGACTCCAGCGGCAATGGGCTGAGGTGAACTTAAGAAATTTCCTTCTTTAATAATAAATTGATGACCGACTAAGTAGCTTTCTAGCAGCTTGTGTGTGTTTGCTGGTAAATTTTGCTTCAATTTATGTAATAAGCCTTCATGCCGGACTTTATCAAGAGCTTGCGAAACATCGATGAAGAGTGCTGAGCAATATTTCTTTTCTTCAAATGCTTTTCTTACGACATTTACTATTCGATGAGTCTGTTCGATTGTGCTGTGTTTTCTTCTAAATCCGAACTGATGGTTTGGAATACATCTATTTTCACTTAAAATCGGTGTTAATTTTGAAACTAATAATTTTTCAAACAGCTTTGACATATTTGATAATAAGCTAATAGGCCTATAAGACTCAACTTTTGTTGATCTTTCCCTGGCTTTGGTATCATGGTAACTAAGGAAACCATTCCATTTTTTAGGATAGTATTCAAGGCGTAAAATAGCTTTAAAAATAAAAAGAATAATTTTCTTTGCTATACGAGGTAGCTCCAAAAGCATTTTATTACTGATTTTATCAATACCAGGTGCCTTCTTAGTGTTTAAGTCACAAATAGCCTTTTCGATTTTTCTTATCTCAAATCTTAGGGGAATAGCTGCTCTAGCAGCAACAGGTGGTAACTCGACCGCAATATTGTGAGATATATTTGGTGTAAATATGTTTTTCAAGTGACTAACAAACAGATTTCCTTTTTCAATATCGTTTCTTGCCCAACTACCATTCAAGTTTCTTAATGGTGGCTTAGATATAACTGGCCTTTTTAGATTTCTAGCTGCACGCCATAATGAGTAGTCAGATTGTGGAGTTGCATCAAGTTCCTTAAGATATTTTTCTAGAGAAGCCGTTTTCTGTTTCTGCAGTAACTTTCTTAGCCTTTTTGTGCACTCATTTAATAAAATCTTAAGTTGCGGGGATCTGTAAAGTTCCCACTCTCTTCGAACTCTCCTTTTTTCAGTCAAGAGCCGCTCGACATAAAGAATATATTTTATTATTTTTAATTTTTTTGGGGGTAACGCTGGAATGTTGAACAGCTAGTTTAAGATAACCGTCAAAGTTAACAATAGAGAGATCCACATTCTCCGGTGTACTAAGCGGAATATTTTCTGTGCAATGGGCACTGAGAAATTTTTTATATTTTAACCAATTTATTTGTGTGGCTGGCGTCGCTAAGTAACCTGACGGAAAAACAACTCTATTTGGGTTCGATATAGTAACAATTGTAGGTGTGTGGTCGGATGATAATTCTAAGGAAGCTTCAACATGAATCGTTTCTGTGGGGATGTTTTTAACCACGCCAAAGTCGATAACATCTGGAATTTTTTGCTGATCAGTAGGCCAATATGTTGGTTGCCGCTCGCGACCACATTTAAACCCATTTTAGAGATTGTGTTAAACAAAACACGACCTTTTGGTGTTATAAGTCGGGACCCCAGAAGGTATGTTTAGCATTATAATCGCCAGCGGCCAGGAAACAGGGTCCTAATGATTTATAATATTTATAATATTGGCCTTCTGATATGGAAAATATAGGTGGAGAGTATAAAGAAGAAATTACTATGTTTCGATTTAGCTCTTCAACACAAATAGTCATTGCTTGTAGATAGTCTTTACGGTGATCACACATAAGGTAGTGTTTGACTCGGGTTTTTATCAAAATGGCAGATCCTCAACAAGCTCTATCTCGATGGTCCTTGGTGTCATATAGTATGTAACCATTAATTTTAAATGTGTTTCTTGAGGTCAGATGAGTTTCAGAAACCATCATAACATCAATTTGTTTATTTTTAAGATAGTATTCTACTTTATTTTTATTTTGGCGGATGCCGTCTGCGTTCCAAAAACAAATTTTTAAACAGTTCATGGTTTGTTAAGTACAGCTTGCAATAACATCGATTGCATTCTAAGAATTTCCAGCATCATATTACCCATTGTGTTTGTAAAATTATTTACTGTTTGCACTAATGTTTCCATGGTTTTTTCTAGACGACTTAAATTAAAAACTGGAGTTTCATCATTACGTGGCGAGACACCTGGCAATGGCACATGGTTTGATTTTAGGACGTTAGCATAAGAGGTTCTGTTATTGCCAGGCTGCGGAGCGTGTATGTCATTTGTGGTTGATTTGTTACCTGCATTTTGGGAGGATTCGTTTTCGGTCCAACCGACTGCTTGACGATAGTATATACAGGGCATCCTCTATAATTGGCAGTTTGATTACCGCCACAGTTGCTACATTTTTTTACGTTGGGGTCGGTTTTAGACTTGTCGCAAAGAACTGTTCCATGTAATTCACCACATACTACGCAAACAGGGGGTAAGTAGCAGTATGCCTTAGTATGGCCAAATTCCTGGCAGTTTAGACATTGAACAGGACCAAGAATTTAGCGCGAAAAAAGTCATAACTCTTGTTTAAAAGCACTTAGAGGGATAAAATTTCTACGAATTAGTGACTTAGTACGGTGCGAGCTCACGCCAAAAATGGGCGGATTCGATTGAGGGGGCGTGGCACTTTTCATACAAAACAAGTTGACATAATGACTGCGTTAATTTGTATATTTAAATATTTTCACTGAGAGCATAATGATTAATAAAAGTTGTAAAAATAGAAAAAAATATAGGAATATTCACCCTTATTCTATTTGGCGTCGGCAATAACAATGTCAATTTTAAGGCAACAGCAATTCTTATCAAAGACAACATCAATTCTATGTTAAATTGGTATTTTGTAAGAGTATTATGACGCCGTTGACTATTTATCGATAATGTTGATAAAATACAGCACACATCTCTAATGTTAAATCAGCTGATTCATTTTGTTTACTGTTTTTTTTATAAGAAAAATAAATTCTGTGCTGTTTGTGCAAATTTTAAGTTAAATAAAAATTTGTTTGTAAAAAAAATAATGGTTAAATGAAAATTTTTTTTATTATATTAAATTTTCCCAAGTGCCTAATGGATTTTTTTTTAATCTTTTTAAGATCTGAAAGTTATTTTCGGCTGAATAAACTTTCTTTTAAACATGTGTTGGAAATAATAGAGCCTCATTTAAAAAAGGGAACGTTTGTTCCAAACACAATATATTTGCAGCAACATTTCGTTTTTTGACCCAGGGATCGTACCATTTTAGCGTTTGAAATTATTTCCACTTTTGACTGTCCCAGCCACAAGTTTAAAAATTTTGTCTGAGATTCTGGAAGTCATGAAGAGAGAACTTTGTCCACAATGGATAAATTAAAGTTGCATTTCTTTGAAAAGCAGCATTTCCAGGTGTAATTGGCTGTGTGGACGGAACCCACCACCATCTCTTCTTTAATCGCAAGAGATATTTAATTTATTAGGAAAAGATACCCTGCATAACCTCTGGCTAGTAATGGATTTTTTACAAGCTCTTCCACTAGCTTCTCGAACTGGCACTTAGTTGTTATTTTAATTTTTTCAATTATATCCACAAAAAATATATCAAAACACAACACAAATGAAGAAAAATATCAAAACCGCCGAAGAAATAATGATTGCAGCCAACCATAACGTAGAATTTTTAAAACACGACACAAAGCAGCACAAGACAACACTAAAAATGCCGACGACAAAATCAAGGGCAATTTAAGGCAACAGCAACGCCAATTTTTCTTAGAAAATACCAAACATATGTTAACAGTCATCGAAATATGGCAATATTGCCAACGGGAATACGAAATTGAAACAAAACATAAAAAACGGCGTTGTTTACTGTTGACGACGCCAAATAGAATAAGGGTGATTGTGTTTTAAAGGTTTTATTAAAAATAAGTTAGGTTATGTTAATTTTTTAATTAGGTTAATTTTTTTGTATAGCTTTCATTTTCATCATTTTTTATACCAATTTTCATAAAAATGTAATACCTTTTCAAAGAACCAAACATTAAACAATTCTCTTTTGGTGATAGACATCGCAACTAAATGATTTGATATGAGGGCTTTCAGGCAGAAATCGGCAGGAAATTTTTTTACCATTTAACTGGCCACATATCATAGATGATAACAATATACAATATTTTGCTAAATCGGGTTAAATTCACAATTAAAACTCTAACACAAGTTATAATGCAATTAAAATTGAACAATTAACGAATACATCTCAGTTTTCACGTATTTTTTTCTGAACGAAATGCAAAATCGTCGGCATATTAGGAATTATAAAAAAAAATACCCCAATTGTATAAATAAAACCTCCAAATAATAAGGAATATTATATTTTCGTTTTATTTGACAAGATTTTCAAACCGAACTAAAATATTGTCTTCTCTGTTATAAAAAAAAAAACTTAATCTATTGTTTGTCTTTAAAACAGTACTGCAGTATTAATATTGCTGATATAATAAAAAAATGTATACCGTTATGTAGGCTGAAGACTTGTCATTACAAAACCAAACAAAAAATTCACATATGTACGATCCGACAAAAAGACTTTTTTCGGGCTAAACTAGTCATTGGGACCACCGTGCACCGCTCTTCACATGAAACAGGAAACCATCTCATTTTGGAATTATGTTTGGACGTACATATAAAATTGTTATTCCTCCTTTTGTTAACTACAAAATGATAAATTTTCAAGTTAGAGTGCTACATTCGGCAGTGCCGGATCTATCGGGGGTGTGCTGGAAATCGTAATCGTAAAACACAAGAATTTGAAGGTAGTTTTTAATACACTTTTAATCTCATTTTTATAATTTTTGTTATAAAATTCTGTTTAATGAAGATATATTTGTATAATACTTGTCATAATATTCTTGCGTTTTACGTTTTCGATTTCCAGCACACCCCTTTATGATAAGCTCCACCGACAGTTCGAATATTTCAGGAGTGGGCTCTGTATGATATAAATATTTTATTAATTAATCTTTAAAAAATCGGACGTCAGCATTAAAATTGGTTGCAGTTTAGACCTACATTAAATAATGGACCGACAATGAGACAATTTTATGCTTTTCTTTTTAGAAATTTGAGCACCTTTGGTAAAATAACATGAATCGTATCAGTTTAAGCCCAACTTAAATGATTTTCAGAAGGGGAATTTATTTTGGACCCATGGTGATTTATGGACCAATTATCCCAAAATTCTGTTGAGTGATTTCTAGTATTAAAAACATAAATTAGAATAATTTTCAGCACAGCAGTGACATTAGTTTACAGTGAATTTCAGAAGGCTGCTCAATATCGGATCTAAGGTAAATTATAGACCGTAAATCACAAAATTGCATAACATTTTTTCTAGTTAACTTCGTCCACTTTTTTTTAGCGATTTCGCGATAAAAATACCTTTCAGAATGGTAAAATTATCAAAAACGTTAATAAAATGCAATAATCACAGCACAAAACGTGGACTTTTTGTAAACATAAACAAAACTTTAACATAAACCTAGATAAACAATGCAAGAGTAAAAAATCGTCACCATAGTTCTATTCTGTTTAATTAATTACAAAAAAAAAAAAAAACAGTTGTAATCCATTGTCATGCTATTTTTTTTTTTTTTTGTTAAATTGTCATTGGAAGTATGAATTATTTTTCTGCATCCCAAACTTATTTTATTCTATCCGTATTTGCAATGTATACAGCCTTTTTATTTTATAATGTGTTGCTTCTATCCTGATGAACCACAGTGTATATAAAAAATTCGGACTCATCACAACTTGTTGTCAATATTTTGCTCTTTCCATAAATTATGTTTCAAACTTTTTCAATATCAGTTAAATCTACTAAATTTGTTGGCAAAATGGCACATAATTGGGTAGTTCTCAACAGCAGCCGTATTACGTAATTCGCTTAAGCTAAATATCTATCGCTAAAAATCAAATAAATTGATTTAGCGGTTTTTGGCTACGAATGCAATTCTGTAACGTGCATTGCTAAATTTGGCAATGCCATACAAATTTAATTCGCCGCAATTTTAGCTTTAAATGTCATCGCTAAAACTTTTCAATTTTGTGTTCTCACCAAGGCGAATTTATAACAGGTAAGTTCAACTCTACAACTACAAAACAAGGCGAATTAACTCCATGTATTTTGTTTTTGCAATTTTCTGACTTGTTGTCAAATTTCAGTATAGAAACAAAACAATATTTTGACGTTTCACCATTTTTTTTATTCGCCGTGGATACAGCTGATGAACGGCTGACGAGTTTAGCTTTAGCTAAATCTCGATTTATTACCCAAAAAAGGTCGTTATTAAAATCGAACTTTTTTAGCAGGCCATTAAAAAGCTCTACATAGTCCATTTCATAATATTTCAAAAAACTTGCAAAAAAAGGGTAAACTTGACAAATGGCAACGCTGTATTCCATATTAGTGCCGGTTCACACACTTTAAGTTTGACTCGTCAAGTCTTGAGTTTTACCTTGCAGCCACACGTTTAAGTTGTTCTTGATAGTGTTTTACATATACAGCTTGTCAAAATTTACATAAATTAAAAGCTGTGACGTAGGCTGCACACAATTTGTAAGCAATTTACATTCAAGATGTAAACAAAAACACAATTTATAAAGACAAACATGTAATCAGCTGTAAAATTTAAAGTAAAATTGCCAAACAAATGGAAAGGTGAAATTGAAAGCCATCTTGTGGCCAATTAAAAAAGTGTGAGTGTGTTAGTAAAAAATTAAGAGTGTATTGCAAATTGAAAGGCAAAACTTGATCGTGTGGCTGCCAAGTTAAGGTGAGAGGGGAAAATAAATGGCATTCTTTTTTCCCTTCTCTCCTAAAAGATCAATGGCCATTTTCTCAATGTATCGACAAACTGCCTGTTACTTAATGTCAACATAAATTTATTGGACCGATAAACTGTCCGTTAACGATTTTGGTTTTCTCAATATACCGACAAAAAACATTGTTTTCAGCTTGCAACGCCACTCAAAATACATGTAAAAGTTGGGAGTCAGCTGATTGAATTTATCTGTACGACAAATAAAAGGAAAATAAATAATTGGCAGATGAGTGCTGGTTAGCTTTGCGACAGAATGGAAGCAAATTAGACATTGAGAAAACCAAATTTCTTTAATGTGCAGTTTTTCGTTGGGAAAAAAGATAATTGCCTAATGAGAAAATGGCCACAAGACTTGAAGAGTCCAACTTGCCGTGTGTGAACCTAGCCTAAAAGTATGCAATCATTTTTAGAAAAATTTAAAATTTTTAGTGGTTTTTGGATTTGAGGCCTAACCATAATGTGCTTTAGTTGGATTAAGCAAATGTTTGAATACATGTAAATCATATGAAGCAAACACTATTGAACTTACGGAAACTTTTTGTTAAGTTTTATGAAACTGTCATTTGCTTAAGCAAAGTGCGAAACTGATCGCACATTCCGTACGGAATCAAATATTTTTTGATGTTGCTATTGTTTTTATACCCTCCACCACAATTAGTTGTGACGAGGGTATACTAAGTTTGTCATTCCGTGTGAAACTTTTTTATTATTCATCTCAGACCCCATAAAGTATATATATTCTCGGTCCTTGAGTAATTCTAAGTCGATTTAGCCATGTCCGTCTGTTGAAAACACGCTTACTTTCGAATTGTTGAGCGGTATGGTTAAAACTAGCACCACGCAATTTTATGATTAACGGTACACAAATTGCAAAGTCACCATATAAATCCGCATTCCGAAGAACATATTAAAACGCAAAAATGTAATTATACTACTGTACTGAACTTTTGCCCAATTTAGCTTTAACTAGGAAATACTAGAAATCACTATACTGAATTTCGTGATGATCTGTCCATTGTTCCCAATAGTTCAAATATAAAACCTCCTCCTCAAAAATATAATGCCCAACACAGTGACAAGGTCATTGACTGTTTTTTATCCAAATATGATAATCTTCTATGCATGTTTTTCTTATTATGCCACACTTTTCACAAAACCCAGAAAAACAAATCTTAAGAAACACGAAAAATTCCAGAAAGAAAACCAACGGCTATTGTAAAAAAAAAAAACATTTCCTTTATGAATTTTTTAAAACACACTAGCTGGCCCGGCAAACGTTGTTTTGGCATATAACTTATTTCTTTCAGATGTTACAGTGTCTGCATGCCAAATTTTAAGAAAACCGGTTGATAGTTAAGAAGATAATAAAAATTATAGGCTTTAGTTTTTTCCAGTTGTTACAGTATTTGCACGCCAAATTTTAAGAAAATCAGTTGATTAGTTAAGAAGATATAGGGAGGGGGAGCTTTTATCTTTCTGGCCCTATTGCACATCCTATTCCCTATTTCCTTTCAGATGTTACACTGTCTGCATGCAAAATTTTAAGAAAACCCGCTCATTAGTTTAAAAGAAATAGGGAGGGAGAGCTTATGCCCTATTTTGCGCCCTCTAGCGATATAAAATATACTCTTCGACCTATTAGCATACCTAACAAAAACACATACAAAATTTCATAAAAATCAGTCAAGCCGTTTCGAAGGAGTTCAAAATGGAGTGCATTTTGTGGATATTTGTATGGGAATGTATAGGAAAATCTAAATGCCATATCTCCGGAACCACTGGGCCGATTTAATGCAAACTTCATGTAAACCATCTACAGACTATCCCCAACGTTTTTGTTGAAATCGGTCTACCCGTTTTCGCAGTTAGTGGTGACATCAAAGTGTATACTTCTTTTTATATACATATGTATATAGATAGATTGGGTTTTAAAAGAATTATAAGTTGTTAACGTATAAGTACGATTTTGAGGGGTCGCCTCAGACTTTACATTACAGGAAAAATACGAATTAATGGGGTTTTTGCGATTTAGAGATATTCTTATTTCGATTTGTTGTAGTTTTCGTAATAACGCCGTACGTGTAATCGCGGTTTGACTATAAGTTATGTATCCTATAAGAAGTTTATGTTTACAATGAAAATAGCTTTTTAAATATTTGTTTTTTTTTTTTAAATTTTCTAGTTTTAAAGTTAACCCTTTTTTTCTCACAATTCCTCTTTAGTGACCACTTTAATTTAAATTCCGTCTGAAAAAGTATAATGGTGACGCTGGACATACGAACATTTGTTTTGTTTTTTTAGCGGAAAATCCTCGACCATACAGGGGGGTTATCGCGTATTTCGATTCGAAAGAAATCATTTACGGATTCGAACAATTTGTACTGTGTATTACGATTTTCGTAATATTTGTTTCGAATAAACGGACGTTTTTCATACTTTATTGAAAACAAAAAATCACTTTCTTAAAAGCCACTCTCTATTACGAACAATAATTGTTCATCTAATTTCCCATTTTTAAAAAAATACAACCTCGTATCATCGTTTCGAACGATTACGAAAATCGTAATACACAGTACAAATTGTTCGAGTCCGTAAATGATTTCTTCCGAATCGAAATACGCGGCAACCCCCCAGGCTTGTTCTGAAAATTGCAAATCGCTTTACACGTGCGATTCCGACTTGAAATCGCATAATAGGTGTTCTGTAACTAGAAATGATTTTGACGACCTCAAATTGCAAAAGTATGCTCTAGAGAACTAAAATATTATTAAGAAACTATGTTAGATCGAAAGCAAAACGCAAGAGCTTTAGAGCACCATTAAATAAGTCTGACGTTTTGCGATTTCAACTCGCGCGATTGTCAGAACATGGCTGATAGCTTTTTCAGAGGAACGACGGATATCACAAAATGTGTATACATACAAAACATTTTGTGATGTCCGTCGTTCGCGATCCATTTCCACAATTAGTTCAGAGGTAATAGGTATTTTCCGTTTGGCTTTCATGTACAATTTTGGTATTATATTATTATTCAACTAATTTGTACAACCATGTATATTTTATTTTAAAATAAATTTATATAAAAATAGTTAAATTTAATTTGCCTGGTCTCGTTAAATTGTCGTCTCATTCGTTCAGCGGGAGCTAACTACCGCTTCTTTGCGTGCCGCATCTTGAAGAAGTTGTGTATCGACTTCGTCACCCGGCAACTGAACATAACGCACCACGGAACCGCGTATAAAACAATTTTTAACCGACAACATGTGCGGATACTTTTCCGGATCGGTTACACTAATATCTGTTAGTTTTATGTTTAAATACTGATCTACACTGTGCAAAGTTCCGCAAATACTGAAAATAAATTGTCAAAATAAAAGCCGGCTTCTTTAAAAAATAACTGCACAGACTCACCTTAAATCATTTTTTAATTCAACAACGACATCTTTCCCAACCAAAGATTTAAAAAATGAATAGAATAACTGAAACACACGATGGTAATAAAATATAACTCAATTTTATTAAGTTTATTACTTACCATTTTGTTTTAATTCCACAATTAATAATTTGCAAATTTGTAAACTTTTTACGCGTTTGATCTAAAAAATAGCGTCTTAAACAGCTGTTCACAACAACACAAAAAGAGTGTGAGCCGTTCAGCGTTTTTAAATATACAATATTAGTTATCGGAGGCAATGCCGAAGATTTAACACAAAGCAATATATTTAACAAATTTACATTGTTTCAGTTTTGAAATATTTTTCATTAAATATTACTTTGCGGTAAAATTAATTCAGTTCCTTAAAAAAATATTAGCTATAAATTTTGCCTATTTTATTTTGGAACTGTTGCCAACATTTCATACCAAGTAAAGTTGGCTACAATTTATACTTTAATGATAAAAAGGTGCTGCCACCTGTATGTGAAATTGATTAAAGAAATGGTGAGATTATTTACTAGCGGAACAAATCACAAATGCTGGCAACGCGTCAGGAAGGTGTTTGTTTTGACTAGTTTGTTTAAAGCTTGTGTATTTTAAAAAGCTCCAGCTGAATTTCAGATTTAAAATTTTGCATTTCTACACGTAAATACCTAGGTATAAGTATTAGAAATTATCAAAAATTAAACACATAATACGTTTATACGTAGCCTATTCACGAATAAAAATTATTTGCGATTAACTAATGGCGATTTCTTTTCTGAGAAAAATATGTTACAGTATATACATGTTACATTTTCTAATGTTACCTTTAATCACTCGAAGTGTTACGTGTTGTGCAATTTCAATAGAACACAATTAGTGCTATTATTTACAAATATGTTTTACACTTTCATCATTAATGTACTTAATGAGAGATTTTGAAAGCTATTTAAGCGGCTTCTGCACGCTATTAGGGGTTGGAAATAAATATTAACATCACTAATGGCTTATAAAAATTAAAACGATTACTTTTTTTTGATTTTAATGTGTAAATATTTTTATATGTATTTTGTTTTAAAACTAGTTTTTTACAAAATTATGACCGGTATGTAGAGTTGTGTCGGTCATGATTCATGAACGAACTAGTTCAATTGAACGGGTCAGTCAGATGAACGATGAACGGCCGTTCAGTTTCTTCGTTCAATTCCGTTCAATCGATCACCAGGGTTGTCAGATCTGGCGATTTCTCGCCAAACGTGCCGATTTTCAAACATGTTTGGCGACCTAATTTTTGATATGGCGACATGGCGATTTTTTGGCGATTTATAAAATAGTTAAAATCACCAACTGGCTTTTTTTTGATGATCTATGAATTTGTTTTAAAATTCGTTAAATTCAATAATATTATTTTTAATCTCGTATTTTTATGAATGATAGGCATTTGAAGAGATGTTCAAATGGCTGATGAAGTTAATGAAAATCTTCTAGAAAAGTGTTTTTTATATTTAAAATGGCACTTAAAAAAATCAATAAATAGAACTCCTTAAAACATTAATATGTTTTAAGTCTATAAACATTTTCACATTACGTATGTGGCAATTTATTATCACAGATAAAATACTTTGTTGTTAGTGATATTTTAAAGATTTTTATGAATCCTATCATACCTTTGGACGTTTATGAAACACAACATTTTAAAGCTACAAGGACTTTACATTGGCTGTCCTTTATATGCGGTAATTACAACTAGTAATGCCTGTGTTAAAAATATGAGCCCGCCTTCGAATTAGAATGCAATACGAACTTCTAGACGCGTTATTAGGAGTTATAAGTTATATGAAAGGAAATAGTACATTTTGCACTTCTTTTGTACTTTCGTTGAATAAATGTAATACCCTCACAAAGTATTCCAAATAAGAAGACAAATATCGAGTCTTGCCGGTGAAGCGTTTAGATATATAATAAAAGTGCAACTTTTTTATTTCTAATATTTGTTTAGTACTAACCGCAAAAATTCTTTATTTGTTGCTTTAAGTACCTTCATCGTACATCGTACCTTTTTTGTGTTTACTAACTATTTTTATTTCGCTCTATATAAAAATTATACAAAGTATATATTATGGCGACTTTTTTTTAAGTTTTGCGTATTTTAGCGATACGGAACTAATTTATTTTTTTTAATTTATAAAAAATATTTTTAATAATTTAAAAAATATGTATTTTATTGCCAAAAACTTGTAAACAAAGGCTTTGGCGATTTTGGCGATTTTTGACATTGAATTTGGCGGAAAAGGTCAAAATCAATCTGACAACCCTGTCGGTCACTTGCATGGTTCACTTGGGTCTTTTTAGTCAGTCGGTCACTTGTTTAACAAACAACTGGTTGAAAAGAAACAACAATACTATTGTGGTGTATATGTGATGCCATATAATATACTTATTTCATTTACTCATTGCTTTACACATTTTCATGGCCCAATTAGTAGGTCTGCGCGCAACTACAACAATCCTACAACAGAAAAAACAACACGCATTTTGTTTGTGTAAAAAATGATAAGGATGTCAAGAACAAAAGCAATTGTTTGTGTAAGAAATGGTGGAAATGTCAAAAGCAATTGTTACAAAAACAATTGCACGTATAAAACACAACTCTGCAAAAAATCAGCAGGCGTTTCAAGCAGACCAGTGATGTTAACCGTACGGTAATTACCCTTTTTTAGGGTAATTTTGGGCCGCAAAAGGTAGCAAGGTAATTTTATTTAAAATACGGTAATTTTAAGAAATTTGGATTTTTTGTATAAATATTTGCAGGTTTTATAATATTAACTTTAAAGAGGTGATTTTCAATTTAAATAGATAGATGTTCAGGTCTGTTCTGAAAATCACATTTTATGAAAGTGATTTGAAATCACAAGAAAGGTGTTCTGGGCATATTATTTTGTGATTTAAAAACGTTCAGCTACGTAAACAACTTTTTGAAATCACTTTGTTATTTTTGCGACTATTGTAAGATGGCCGTCATAATAAATTACTTAAATAAAATATTCAATGTGTTGTTTATTAATTGTATATGCAATAAACTATTTTATTGCAAAAATTCGGTAAAAATGTCTAAATTAGCGGAAATTCGCAAAAATTTGCTAACAGCGGAATGATAGCAAAATACTACTATTTATTTTAAATCGTCAAAGCTATAAAGAATCAAAAACGTATAGAAACAAATTGCTTTTATCGCGAACATGGCTAAAATTCGCAAAAAATTGCAAAATTTAAAACACACCCTAAACTTAATTTGAGATCGCTAAATCGGTTAAAAAACGAATTGTTGGAAAATAACATAAAAAGCGTTAAAAATTAGCAATAATTTTGTAAAACAAACTTTTTGTATTTTCTTGTGCTTTCGACAATTGAAAATCACACCGAAAAATACAAAAACGGTGTGATTTACAAAACACCAAAAAATTACAAGAGTGATTTTAAAAGCACATACGATTTGAAATCACGTGATTTTCAGAACAGACCTGGTTATATCAAAAAATTTAGAACATTATGTTTTTTTAAACACATTTAAAATTTAAATAATTAAATACAATCGTATCGAATAAACCATCGAACGTTTTTGCATACGACAGATACTGACGTATCGAATGAAAACCCGATAAATGTAATGTCGAGTTACTCGATAACAAATGCTATTATTTCCAATTCCATAATTTTCATTCGATATCGAATTTCATGATACCAAAATAAATAATTTCGATCAATTTTGCTCAATATCGTATGCAGGCCTGCCATTTTTGCCGATTTATCGGCATTTTGCCCCTAAATTATCAAAGTGCCGATTTGCCGATTTTTGCTCCAAAAATGCCGATTTTTTGACTAACACGTAAAAGGCGATTACTTTTTGTTTGTTTGATAATAATACACTAACTTTAAGCGATACTGAAACAGTTGTTACATTGAAAAGAGACAACTGTTATTAAGTCAGTGCTTCTACTAAAGAAAAAGGGGTTAGTTGTATTCAATATTAAATGCAGTGTTTGTAATGTGTGTTGGGTTAATAAATTTTTATTTGAAAAATATTCCACTATGAAGAATTAAAGGCCAAAGTTAAAAAAGAAATAATTTTTAAACCTAAAATAATTCAGTTAAAATTTTTTTTCTATTAGGAAAATATAAAACACTTTATATTTGTGTTTGAAATGGATAGATAAATACTTACAAAAGAATAAAGGTAAGATAAATTTATATTCACTATCAGTGAATATAATTTAAATAATAATTACTTTGATAATTAAATAATTTTTTTTGTAAGATTTTAACGCAATTGAGGACGATGTTAGTACATTTATTAAATAACCAAATCTTATGTAAGGAAAATTAAATAAATTTGCAAAATTTTTGGCAAAAAAATTCAGATTTATAACGTGAACATTTTATGGCAGCATTTGGTACAATTTTTGGTCCTTCCACATTCTTCCGCAAATGTGGAAAGAATTTTTTAATGTAACAGAGTTTTGATGTTACTGGAAAATTTATCTTTGCAAGTTATTCGTTTTTTAAAGATTATTTAAAAATTAATAATTTAAACTGTTTTGATATTTATATTAAAACGGATTTAATAAAAATGTCAAACTCAAATATTTGTATATGGAATATACTTAATTATAAGAAAGTTAAAAAAAAAATTTATATTTAACTACAATTTCTTTGTAAAACGTTTATTTTGATTGATTCTTTTGAAATTTCATAAGTTATAAACATTAGATAATTCGGAATAGTTCTTATTTGTAAGTATGAATAGGTTTTATTGTTTTTAAAATAGGTATTTTTAATTTTCCGATTTTTTGCCGATTTTTTTATATTAAAGTGCCGATAATGCCGATTTTTTTTTTTAAATATGGCGATTTTTTATCAAAATTATCTGGCACCCCTGATCGTATGCGGTGATTAGACCCCTGCTCTTATGTGCTGTTTCAAACGATGGACTGAGTGCTTTTGAAATAAATTAAAGTTTTAATTTAAAATCTTTGCGTACGGTAATAATTTCTCAAAAACGGTAATTTTTAGAGGGCCGTACGGTAATTAAAAAATAAAAGTTAACATCACTGAAGCAGACCTACTAATTGGACCATGCACATTTTCATAATACGATCAGGGCTGTCAAGTTTCTTGGCGACTTAATTTTCAATTTGGCGTCATGGCGATTTATTTTTGGTGGATTTAAAATATATGGCGATTTTAAGATTTTCGTATGACGTGCTTAATTCCCAATTTTTTCATATTTGATAAATACACAGTAATTTATTGTTGAGGGAAAGCTAGCCTCTATGCGCATTTCACTGGTTGCTTAGGCCAGATCATTTTGTTGGAAATTTGATAATGCTATGTTCACACTTGGGTTTTTAAACGTGTTTAAGCAAAATGTTATTACAATTGAGATGATTAAGATGACAGATTATTAAGAAAAAACCCCAACAAACAAATTAATATTTCTTTTAAGTATTAAAAATGGATAAAAATACTTTATAAAGTTATCAGAAGATTATTTTAAACATATTAATGATAAAATTGTACAAATTTATGAATTATTTAAGAAAAAAAAAAAAAATAAAACGTTAAGCAGAGTTAAAGAACCCAAGTGTGAGCATAGTATAATGGCGATTTCTTTTCTGAGAAAAATGTTGCATTAATGTTACATTTTCTACATTTTTGTGTTCGTTTGTACAAAAAATACAACTGTGGGAAAAATTTTCAAGTTCTTTTGTGAATATGTTGATGAAAAACATGCAAAACATGTTGCATATTTTAGCCTTACTTTTACGTAAGGTGTTCATACTGCCCTGTTCTACAACTTTGGTACTTACTACTTTCTTTGTACAACAAATGCTTTATTTTGTTTGTCATAATTCATACCGCTCAAAATTTTGTAAAAAATTAGTTTTAAAACAAAATATAAAAATATTTACACATTAAAATCAAAAAAGTATATTTATGTTATAATCGTTTTAATTTATATAAGCCATTAGTGATGTTAATATTTGTTTCCAACCAGTTATAGCGTTTAGAAACCGCTTAAATAGCTTTAAAAATCGCTCATTAAGTACATTAATGATGAAAGTGTAATAGTTGTAAATAAAAGCACTAATTGTGTTCTTTTGAAATTGCACAACATGTAACACTTCGCGTGTTTAAAGGTAACATTGGAAAATGTAACATGTATATACTGTAACATATTTTTCTCAGAAAAGAAATCGCCATAAGCCATAAATTTGTTTTGAGACTCGTATACAAATTTACCGTTTGTTATTTGGAAAGACTATTTCAATGGTGGTATTACATCTAATTTAAATTAGTTTTTGAAATTTTTTGTTATTCAAACTGTTAATGTCTGTGTTGAAAGAGTTATTTTTAATAATTAACTCCACTAAAACTCGCTTTCAAAATAAAGTGCAATATAAACTTCTTGGCACGTTATTACGAGTTATAAATTATATGAATGTTAATAGCAGGGGTCTAATCACCGCATTCGATATCGAGCAAAATTGATCGAAATTATTTATTTTGGTATCATGAAACTCGATATTGAATGAAATGTAGTGAATTTGAAATAACAGCATTTGATATTGAGTAACTCGACAATACATTTATCGAGTTCTCAAAATTCGGAATTTTTGTTTTTAAAAATTCATAAAAAATTGAAAAATGCAGCTATGCTTCTAATTTTATGCAGACATATAAAAAGCAACATTGCAAACAAAACAATGATTAAAATCTGTTAACAACTTTTGATTTTATGTATTCACAAAAGACGAAAAATTTTAATTAATTTAAGAATTTTATTAAACCGCCACATCTTTTGTGAATACATAAAATCAAAAGTTGTTTACAGATTTTAATCATTTACAGCTTGTTTTATTTGCAATGTTGTTTTTTATTATGTTTCTAAAACGACTGCGCATATAAGAAAAACGTTTTACCTTTCTTAAAGTAAATTTTATTGCGTAATTTCGGTTTTTTTTAGTTTTTCAATAAGCTAAAGCGTCTTTGAGTTGCGCGAACATATGTTAATCTATCTATACAATATATAATTTCTTAGTATGTCAGGATGTTTGCATGTATGTCCTATTCTTTCCGCAACTTTCTGAAGCCATCTGATGACATAGGAAGCTGAAATTTGGCACACTTGAAGTACTTTCTCTGCGGAAGATCGTAACGAAGCCATATTTTTGATTTCCGGCTTTTCAACTAGTATAACTATAAAGATCTGATAGAAAAGATGTTTTTTTTTAAATATGGGGAACTTTGGGCCCCACCCGGCACGGCTAGGCACCGTCGGATTGACCTGAAAAATTAGATCATGATTTCTTACACCAAACCCCATATTTTAAGCAGCGCAAACAATTAAATTTAAAAAAAAAAATCCCATATAAAATGCGACCAGTCTAATATGTATGCTAAAAATTTATATATGCTAAAATACAAATTTATTTATTATAAATCTATCATATAAATGTTAAATTATTAACATTTTTTACATACACAAAATACTGTTTTAATACAATTTAAATCACGTGGTACGTTTTCTGCACAACTGTCACCATTTGAACATTTTTGATTCCCATCACTGTGTGTTTTGTTTTATGTATACTATTGCTTTTTGTTTATGTATGGGAGAACATATGACACGTTTTTAAAAGTTCTATATGCTAGGAACACAACTGGGACGAACGACGAATTTCGCCCTACAAGACGAATTTTTTAGTAAGAATTCGTTGAGTAAATTCGTCGTATGAAACACAATAACGATGAATAACTAATTGAGAAAGTTGTTTACTGTTTGTGTAAAGAGAGAGAAATAGTGTGACCATATGAAAAAAAAATTACTTAAAAAACACAAACATTAACAAAAACACAATTAAAAACTATTCTTGTAGTTATCTACTTTGTATATTTATTTTAAATGCGATAAAATAATAAAAAAAATAATTATTAAAGTAAAAAAGTAAATTTATATACTTAAATACTTGAAAACTAAAATCCAACATGGTCACCTGGTACTGATTTGTTCGTCGTTCGCCAGCGTATGAAATAGAAATTAATCTATTGCAAGGTCGCCGCGTGTGACGAATTTCGGCCGACGCCTTGATTCTGTGTATTGACATATACACAAATATGTTTTATTTTTGTCGACGAATATTCGCGGCCAAAAATTCGTCGTTCGTCCCAGTTGTGTTCCTAGCAATAAGTGCACCAACGTGCTTACAGTACGGTGCGGTACATTACGGGTACAGCAACGTTCGCCTAACTGAGCCTTTATGATCAGAAAATGAGAATCTGTTTTTTAGGCGCTCAGAATTGTCAAAAAATATCCAAATTTCATTAAAAATTTCAAAAAATGCTGCCTGGGAGTATTAATATGTTAAGTTGCAATGAAACATTAAAAATATGTAAAGTAGCACACCAGTGTATAAATGACAAGTTAGATCTGGGAATTGGGAGCTTAAATCCATAAGGCCTCATTATAAAAGCAACAAAAACAACAATGAGTTCTGTAAAAAAAAACAGAAGTTACTTGCAGTGATAAAGTTACTTCAAAACAAGTTAGAGTGCTATATTCGGCTGTGCCGAATCTTTGATACCCTCCACCGACAGTTCGAATGTTTAAGGAGTAATATCTGTATGATGTTATTATTATCTTAAACTGTGACGATTTGTTATTAATTATGGATTAAAGCGACTAAACTGTTTTCCGGTAGTAGGGTTTGTATGGGGCCTAGGGTAAATTATGGACCGATCTTCACGAAATTTTACGGTCTTTTTCCTAGTTCTATAAAACTTTGATGTACCAAATTTTGTTATGATAGCATTATTTTTTACGGATTTAGGCGTACTAAACTGTTTTCCGGGAGTAGGGTTTATATGGGGCCCAGGGTAAATTATGGACCGATCTTCACGAAATTACACAGTTTTATTTCTTGTCCTATAAAACTTTGATGTACCAAATTTTGTTATGATAGCATTATTTTTTACGTTTTTAGGCGTACTAAGTTGTTTTCCGGGAGTAAAGTTTATATGGGGCCTATGGTAAATTATGAAACGATCTTCACGAAAATTCAAAGATTTATTTTTAGTTCTATAAAACTTTGATGTACCAAATTTTGTTATGATAGCATTATTTTTTACGTTTTTAGGCGTACTAAGTTGTTTTCCGGAAGTAGGTTTTATATGGGGCCTATGGTAAATTATGAACCGATCTTCACGAAACTTAACAGTTTAATTTCTAGTCCTATGTAACTGTGACTTGCCAAAATTTGTAATGATAGCATTGTTAGTTAAGGTTTTAGGCTTAATATACTGATTTCCGGGAGTAGGGCTTATATGGGGCCTAGGGTAAATTATTGACGGATCTTCACGAAATTTCACAGCGTGATTTCCAGTTGAATAAAACGAATTGTTGCGAAATTTTATATCATTCTGTGCATTTTTCCACCATTTATGTTAGTTTTTGTAACAAAATTATCAAGTTTTTTTAGGTGGTGGTTCCACATTTTGATTCATAGCTCAGATCCTATTGAACCGATTTTGCTGAATTTCAATCCCAAACTGCTTAGGATAACTACAAGCAATTTGACACCAAGTTTGTTGATTTCTTTTGAGTTTTTCGAAAGTGAGCGTGTTTTCAACAGACAGACAGACGGACAGACGGACATGGCTAAATATGTAGACTTAAAATTACTCAAGGACCCAGAATATATATACTTTATAGGGTCTGAGATGAGTAGTAAAAAAGTTTCACACGGAATGACAAACTGAATATACCCTCTTCACAACTAATTGTGGTGGAGGGTATAAAAAAGTACGCCCCTTTTAATATAAATACAAGAGTATTTTGAAAATCTGTACCAGTCGCGATTGAATTTCGAAACGTTTATAACCACCTATTAGTGATATAAAAAAAAACTTAAAAAAAAGTGAAGTGAAAATAAAAAATTAAATTCAAATTAATGCTGGGTGTACACCCCCAAAAGGATCATTTAATTAAAAAAAAAATCAGGAATAAATTCAGTGAAAAATGTATAAAAGGATAAAATCGTTGTTTGTGTGTTCTGCTGTATTGATATCCTTGTGGCCAACTAAAATCATTTGTGAATATAACACACAACCAAAAATTCATCTTAAAAATGGTGACCTGGTTGTGGAATCAGCTTATGATCGAAACATAACGTTTCGTTTATCACGCGATTCTTCTTTATTTCTGAATAATGTGAATCTCTGGGAGAAAATACGTCAGCGTTATACACCAACTACAGTGGACAGTGAAGCTAAAGAGAAGGAAATGTTTTCCACCGATGATATTAAAATGGAGATTCAAAAACTACATGATGATCTAGAGCGATTTGCACAGAGACTGATGACATCGCAGAACCGAACAAGGCGTACATTACAGCTGGGTGTGATTCGTAGAAATTTGGGGCGTATCAATAGATTAAATGGTAGACTGCTGGTATTGGAGCGTAAATTGAAAAAGGATGAATGTGCAGAAGCCACAGAACCATGCAAAAATGGTGGGACGTGTTATGATTCCTACAATGGATTTCATTGTGAATGTACCGAAGGATATACTGTATGTTTAAGAATATGAAAAAAATTCAATTTAAAAATGTTTTAACTTAATTAAGGGGCGTATTTAAATATTATATCATAACGTTATTATGTGTGTTTTTTAATTTAGGGTAAAACTTGTGAAGAAGATGTGGACGAATGCTATTTGTTCTCAGGTACTGATCTGGGTTGCCAAAATAATGCTGTTTGTATTAATACACCAGGCAGTTACAGGTGAGTTTGAAACCAGCGTTCTTTGTTTTGGGGACTTCTCCGCAATGTGGGGTTTTTTTTATTGGTGATAAATAGGCCAACCAAAAAAACAAAAGCAAATGCTTATTTTCTTGTTTATAAGATAGAATGATTTTGATCGAACACAAATTCCGATCACAAAAAAACAAAGAAAATGAGATATATTTTTTGCTTATTTTGGCAATATCGGCGTTTTTTTTAGATATTTTTGCAATATCGTCTGTTTTTTACTTAATTTGCCATTTTAATATAATTTTTAATTTTTTTATACGAAAAAAAAATATTATTTATAAATTTTTGCAAAAATCGTTATTATTTTTTTTGATGTGCAACTATTTTTTTATAAATATGTACTAAAAGAATCAACCCTTTTTGTGCTGTTAAAAAAATCTTTCAATAGTAGTTGCGTTCGAGAACACAAAAGTTTTTACTATTTTTTACTAAACTTTACTGCATTTTACGAAATTGCGTCCGAGTACACAAAATGCAGTAAATGAGAACATAAATTGAGACAGAAAAGTGACAGTTCTTGTCTGAGTATTTACAAATTTTTACTGCAGAAATTTTTGCAGTAAAATTTAGCAGTATTCCACGGATAATTGCCTCGACAAAAATGCCAATATTTTTGGGTAATTATGCGAGGTAAGCATTTAAACGAATACGCTTAACTACCTCGTTGAGGTAATAATAAGAATACGTTTAACTACCTCATTGAGGTAATTAAGCGAATTCGTTTAAATACCTCAGTGAGGTAATTAGACGTATTAATTTACAAGATAACTTAACTTTGATGTATGAAAAAATTTAAGAAAGGAATTTTTACATGTACCAGCTAAATCTTAAGAGATAGCAATAAAAACAATGGGATTTGTTGTCTTTAATTTTATCTGTAGTGCTTTTTGAGATGTCCTATCATATCCTACTACTACTCATGGAAGCCGTAAATAATATGCAATTGAATGGTTTTTCTTGTGCGACCAATGAATGCAGAAACAATATATTTATGCGCTTAGAGCTTTTAATGAATTTTGGTATCGAATTGTTTGTAAATAATTTCCATATTTTAACCATTGCTGCATTTTTATTGCACACATACTTTAAGTTTTTAAAACATATTTTAATACATGTTAAGCAAAAAAAAAAATTGCTTTAAATTCTGGTTAACAGATGAATTTTCTGTTGCTTTAATTTCGCCACCTACATTAAATGTTCACTGTACAATTTAAAGCCAAAGCAAGTTTTTGTTGAAGATAAATGTTTTTCGCAACTTATAACATAGAAACCTAGACGCATCGTTTAGTAAACGATCGAGTCAGAAACACTTGTTTAAGTAATCTTTTCGTGTCCGTCCGTCCGTTCATCTTGCTGGTTGTATGTCCATGGGGGGTGTGCTGAAAATCGCAAACGCAAAACGCAAGAATTTGGAGGCTGTTTATAATACACTTTTAATCAAATTTTTATAATTTTTGTTATAAAATTCTGTTTAATAGAGAAATGTTTGTATAATATTTGTCATAAAATACTTTTATGACAGAAATCTTACTAAAAAACGACTTTTAAAATTCTTGCGTTTTGCGTTTGCGATTTCCAGCACACCCCTGCATGTAAACCTTGTGCGAAAAGTAAAGGTAGCAGTTTTTAGATAATTTGATAAAATTGGGTTTATACGTTTAATTGTCATAAGAACAAAACCTATGTAAATTGTAAGAATATAACTCTATATGAATCTTGATCTCATAACATAACTTTTAATGCAAATATTAATTTGTTGAATATTTTGCTTTTAATCAAGCCATATTTTGTTTTTTAGGCATATTTGTGCTTTTGTCAAATAGTACTGAGGCAATTAAACGAATGAAATTTAGGTATAATTTTGTTTTGGGAGTTAAATTTTTAAGGCAATTATCCGAATCGGGTAATTAAGCGTATGGCAATTAAACGTGGATTTTTGTTTAAAAAATGGAAGAAAAAAAAACGGGGATTTAAAACTCGAGGTAAATAAGCGTGAAAGGCATTTAAGCGTGGGGTAATAAACCGGGTTATACTGTAAATCAAAAAAAACATATGTTTCAAAAGGTAAACAAACAAAAGTAACAAATAAAAAGCATACAAATTGTGAAAAAATTGTTAAATAAAAGAAAAGTTGAAATAAAAATTAAACCAAAACAAAAAGTGAATAAATATTAATTAATTAAACTTGTTTGTGAAGCATTTATTTGGCTAAATACAAACCTTTGAAATTTTTTTTGTTATGTTAATTTTTTAGAGTTGTATAAGTGTGAAGTATTTGGGTACTTAAGTAATCAATAGCAAAAAAATTATTCATGTTCTTTTAAATTATTTAACCCGCTACAAATTAGTAAAATCAAATAAAATAAAAAGGAAACAAATATGAAATATTACATAAAATAGTTTGTTTGTATTTTTTAAAAATTTTCGTGTTATAAAAAGTATTTAATCGAGTACCGATAAGAAAACAAGTTGAGTAGTCAAAAGTGTCAATATTTTTCAACACTTCAATTATTTGCCATCAGCTGTTGCCTTTATTTTACGAATTTTTACAAATTTTGCGTTCGCGTAATTTTTTGGACAACAGCTTTTTGTGAGCGAAAATTTTTTAGTTAACTCATTTACTGCATTTTACTGTAAAAGTACTCAAACGCACCTATTATGGTAATAATTTGTGTTTCCCTTGTAAAATATCATCCCAACAACCTTAATTATATCTGTATGTTATTATACCTACACCATAAAGGTAGAAGTACATAACACGCGTTAGTGCGCGCGCGCTCTGTCGTCTTCTGTCAAAAAAACTTAAACTAGTGTATTTTCATTGAACAAGCTACATGCAAAATATTTTGACGAGTTTGCGCCAGAAAGTTGGTTAACTTTGAACCAGTGATGTCAATTGTGGTTGTATTGATTTATATAAGTATTAGTGAATAAAGAGACAAGTACTCTTAATAAAAATAAAAAAATACGTAAGCATCCGCCGCATGTGCACTCATCGCTTGATAATCGACTACTAAATTGTGTACTCTCGTGCACTAAATGAAAGAGCGTAAGAATGCGTGTGAAGAATGTGTGTGAATTAATTTCCACAATTGTGTATGAAGCTGACATTCCTGTTTGAACTCTTTAACGCGTTGTGTATTTTTGACAAGTAATCAGCTGACAATAAAAAGAATAATTTAACAAATTTGTGAATCATGAAAGAAAAACTTATTGAAGAGCTTGAAAAACATACAATATTTATATAAAAATAATAACTTCAATAAAATACCAAAATCTTGATATACTTTCGAACCCGTTGTTAATGCACAAATCACTTTCTGAGTCGATCTAACGATGTCCGTCCGGCTGGCTGTCCACGTAACCTTGTGCGCAAAGCACAGGTCGCAATTTTAAAGATAATTTGTATTTTGTATTTGTATTTGTATTTGTATTTGTATTTGTATTTATTAAATATGATTTTCTAACACAACAAGACATAATATCTTATAAATTACAGTATTAGAATCTGAAAAGTTAACCATACATTGATTTAAATTAATTAGATTTAAATTAAAATAGATTAAATTTAAATAATTATAAAATATTGAAAAATAAATAAATAAAAATTAAATAATTAAATAATTAAAATAATTTAATGAAATTTGGTACATACATATAGATTCTAATTGGCACAAGGGGGGTCGGTCCATAATTTCACATAGCTCCCATACAAGGAATATGGTCTTTGTGCCCACTATCAAACCAATTTTAATGAGATTTATAACATACATACATATATATATGTATATAGATCCATACGAGGGGAGATAGGGGGCAATTTCTGCCTATCAGAAACTATTATTTAAACCGAAAATCTCTCGAAAATTTGTTTTTAAATACTGTGGTATTGGGTTTCAAATGGTCGGGCTTGACCGACTATACCTTCTGACTTAATTTTTATGTTAGTTTGTCTTAGCGGTACTGTAACGGACTTTTTATAGTGTTGTATACAATTTTTATGTGTTTAAGTTTGTAGTATGAAGCCTTTTTATCGACGTATTTTATTATTTGCTTGTTTAAGTTCTATTCTCTCGAAAATTGCATGGCTGTATACTAACGATCGAATTGCTCAGTTACACAGTCACTTCATACAATAATACTCTTTCTGTAACGTGTGTTTACCATCAAAGTTTGTAACGTCTTGTTTCTTTTTAAATGTAGTTTTTGTATAAAGTAACGTTTTTGGTATAGTTACGGTTTTTTTCTTTTTTAATATAGTTTTAGCTATTAAGAATTTCTCTGTATATATTGGAATGAAAGTGATTTGCGGAACCAAATATTGTTAATTTCTGCAAATTTTGGGTTTTACACGAAGTTGTAACAAAATTGGAAACAAAAAATTTCATTGGTTTTCCAAGTGAATATAGTTATGTACACCGTAAGAAAATTGTCCGGTGTTCTAGGGGACATAGGAGACAAATTTGATAACAAAATTTAAATCAGTTTTATTTCTATGTACAAGAACGTGCTGACTCCAAATAGACAGAGTTTTCTTTTCGAAAATGTATCGCATAAATTTATAATTTACTGTTGCAACGTATTAACCGAATATAGTGTTTTTTGTAAAGTTTCGATAACTGAGTTTTGGTTTTTTGAAAATTTGCATGAAAAGAGTTTACTTACCTAGGAAACACTGTATAACACAAATGGATTTAAATAACCCTAAATCAGTTACCTCCAGCTCATATGCCCAATGGGCAAGCTTTTACAAAAGAGGTGACAACAATGCTTGCTGCTTACTTTGAAAAGAAAGAACAACAAATTGTAAGTACTTTGCAAAGAAACAATAACAAATTGTAAGAGCTTTGAAAGCTTTTTATCGAAAAGGCAAATATCAAAGGATGTGTGTTTGGAGGGAGCTGCCCTAACTACATAACCTTCGAACTCACCCCTTCCAACTTAGCCATTCGTCGTTTCGACGAGCTCTTTTTAGCGTTTAATATCGGGTTTAATATTACATATGTATCAAGGCAAATTCATGTAGACAGTGGTGGCGATACTACAACAAGTACAACCCCAAAAACACAACATTGTATTTTATTTGTTACTTTTGTTGCTTTCAACGCCTCCTTATAAATGAATTCGCCTTTATATGTATTTCTTTGAATTCCTTTTTGGTGCATTGAGTGCAGAAATCAACTTTTTGCTCCCCACAAATTGCAATCTTGCATTTTAAGCATGTTATATCACCAGAAATAATGTGCTTGCGCGCCGGATTTGGTTGCCTCTCGCAAGGTTATATGTCTAGTGTTAAGCAAATAATTTTTTTCTCTTTCACTATTGCATTACGAAAAACTACATTTTTGACTCAAGATCTATTTGCCTAATTCAAAGAATTTTATTTTTAAGGATCTGTGGCTATTTTTCGGGATAAGAAAATAGTAATTTTGTGGATTAAAAGGGAATAAAAAATCAAAAATTTGGATTGGGCTAAGGTATATAATAAAACTGGGAACCCTGTTTGTAATATACATATTTTCTTACACTTTCTTCAAAAAATAATTAAATTTTATTTGTAGGTGTAACTGTGCTAAAGGCTTCAGCGGTACACATTGTCGTTTACGAAATGCAATTTGTCACCAGCAGCAGTTTCAGGAATTGTGTGCCCATGGCACCTGTGTGCCGGCGAATAACAAACAGGGTTACACTTGCATCTGTGAACAGGGTTGGAGAAGAAACTCCACTTTGTCAAACAGTACCGGCTTGGCGTCGCTGGCTTGTGATGATGATGTCAATGAATGCGAAGAGTCAAGCAATCCTTGCCATAGTGAATGTATAAATCTTCCGGGTAGTTTTAAGTGTGGTCCTTGTCCCGCTGGTTATACTGGGAATGGTGTTACTTGTTTGGACATTGACGAATGTGCTACAAATAATGGTGGCTGTAGTACACTGCCAAAAGTTCGGTGCATTAACACGGAAGTAAGTTTTCTTTTCGGTCTCTTAAGCTTAAGTCGTATGACGTATTGGATTTTTGTTGATAGGGTTATTATATATGTGCTAACTGTCCCCCAGGTTGGGTAGGGGATGGTCACACTTGTGAATTGGCTCCTTCAAATTCTTGTGATGATCAAAAGATATGTCATCCCCAAGCCGAATGTGAATACATATCAGATGTCGCTTCTTGTACTTGTCCAGCTGGCATGTTCGGTCATGGTTTTGGACCTTTGGGCTGCCATACTAATCTTTTAACTGATTCATGTTTAAACCACATATGTCAAGTTAGTATAATTTTTCCTAGATCCACAAAAGCATTGTAAGTACATTTGACTACTTTTTCAGAACAATGGCACTTGTATATCGAATGGCCGCACTACTTCCTGTATATGTCCCAGCGGATATTCGGGACCTTTGTGTGAAATAGCCGATGGTTGTCATCCTAACCCCTGTCAAAATGATGGCAGTTGCAGACCTCTAGATGTGGATGCATTCAAATGTTCTTGTCTACCCGGTACAACAGGGAAACGTTGTGAAGTATTGCGTAGTGTTTGCTCCAAAACCATGCGACTTCCTTCAGGAAAACTGAAGTATCCCAACGACGATGTTCCAGAGTATTCAATAAATGAAAAATGCGCTTGGATTATGCACACTACCCCAACCGAGATAATTAACGTGACATTTACAAAGTTTGATGTTGAAGAGAGCGAGGATTGTAAGAACGACTGGCTGCAAATACACGACGGTTACAGTTTGGCGTCCCAATTAATTGGAAGATTTTGTGGCAAGGAGTTACCTCTGGGTGGCAATATTTTGTCGTCACACCATGTCTTGTTCTTTTGGTTTAATTCAAACAATGTCACAAACAGACCTGGCTTTGAAATGTCTTGGAATTCTCAGCCTCACGTATGTGGTGAAAATCTCGAATTATTAAATAGAGAAGCTGGTGTTGTAAAATCGCCTGGTTATCCTGGCAAGACACCACTGAACCGTGAATGCCAGTGGGAACTTTCAGCACCTTACGGTCACCGTTTCGTCATAAGAATATATGAAGTAAATTTAGGAGCTTTGCCCAACTGTTCCGGAGACATACTAAAGGTATGTGAACTACAAAAATTTTTTGTGTTGTGTTGGAATTAAAAAATGATAATTTTTTTTAGATTTACGATGCCGATTTAATGCTTAAGCAATACTGTCAAACTTCTAAGTCCGAAGTTTTGCATTCATCATCCAATAAAATTTCACTGCATTTACACACAGACCATTTCAGTTCCGACAGTTCATTCCAGTTGCATTATGAAGTAGAACCTGGACTACCACATTGTGGTGGTTTATTCACTGAGCCTTCTGGTTATATAATTGGTCCTTCGGAACAAGCTACTTGTTTGTATTTAATACAACAACCACCCGGTACCCAAGTAAAGTGGGAGTTTTTAAATTTTAAAACGTTTGAAGTGGCAAATTGTAATTTAAACAGAATTGAGGTAAAAACTTAAGTATATTGAAATAAAAATTTTTATATAATAATATTAAAATTTCCTGATTTTAGATTTTTGATGGCAACACAGATGAAGATCCTAAAATTTTGGTATCTTGTGGTGGAAATATACCCGAGCCAGTAGTTAGCAGTTCCAATTATATGTTGATTAGATACAAAAATACTCTATCAGATGAGAGTAAGGGAATTAAACCGATTAAAGCAAAATATTCAAGAGGTAATGAAATCAATATTTAAAAGTCATAAAACTATTTGTTATTTTTACAGTTTGTGAATTCCGGGTTTTTGGTCCAGATTCGGGTGTACTAACTACCCCAAACTATCCCAAACCTTATGTAGAACATATTACTTGCACTTTCTATATCTACGGTCCAGGTGATACTGTGGTATTGGCGAATTTCACAGATTTTTCTATAGCAGAAACTTTAACTAGCAATACTATAGATACTGCGGATAATAGTACCTTAATCAGTAGCATTACCCAAGCTAACAAACTAAATGATGACTTAATAACATATGTGGATGTAAGACCCTACCCTCCACCTACACGTTAACACCTTTAATAATTTAACAACTCTTAAAACTATTTCAGGTCTATATTTCCAGCACGAATAAGCGACGTTACCATAAAGGTGTACCCATAGCCCTGAGATCCGAACGTAACGTTATGACTATAGTATTCCACGCCACAACTAACAGTGAAAAGGCTCGAGGGCTGCATTTTGAATACAGTTTTGAAAACATTAAATGTGGAGGAGTTTTTACTGAACATAAGGGGTCGATAGATAAAACACTAAATGGAGGAGAATGCGTCATCATATTTGAAGCTCTCGAGGGACAACACATCAAATTGGACATGGAATACACTATTTTTGGAGATGACAGTGAACTTTTAATATATGCCAACGAAACAGCTGGAGGAGATTTCCTTTTGAAGAAGTAAGCTGATTAGGAAAATTATTTTTTTATCGTATACAAATTTACATATATTAAACGTTTTTAGCATCACAAGATCGTCGACAATACAAGAAACGTTTAACTTTAACACAATTACGTTACTAATGAAATTTCGAATGAAAATCTCCGGATCATACGAGTTTGTAAATACAGCACAAGGTAAGTAAAAACTAATATAAAACAGTCCTAGTAAGTGTTTAATATTTATTTTAGCTTGTGGTGGAAATTTTAGTTCACTGTACGGAGCACTGATATCTCCATCATGGCCCAGACCTTATCAAGCAAACCTCGATTGCGTTTGGATAATACAAGCGCCTCTAGGAAACAAAATTGAATTACAAGTACACAATTTTACTTTGGAACCCACATGTTCGGGAGATACACTAGAAATCAGGTATTCATCCCAATATTCATTTTAGCCTTACGAGTTTTTATACCCACACCACAATAGTGGGGAGGGTTTAAGGATTAGTGCTAATGTGTGTTGCACCTTAAAATATTAGTCCTAGATCCACCTTCCACATAATGTCGATCGACTCAGAATCCCTTTCTAAGTCAATATAACGATGTCTGGCAGGATAGTAATTGGCACAAGGACCGAGCCTACTGAAAATAATTTCATATAGCCCCCATAAAAGCCAAAACCATCAAACTAATTTTCATAAAACTTAAAACATAGATAGAACCATATTTATAACTACACATAAGCCATGCTTTTTTTAAAAAATAGGACCACGAGGTAAGATAGGGGCAATTTCTGCCTATCTGAAACAATTTCACAGATTTTAAAAACATAGATATTTCCATATTCATTTAGCCACTTAAGCTATGCATTTTTTCGAAATAGGTACACTTGTAATAAATTTTCTTTTATATACTGTGGTGTAGGGCATCATATGGTCGGGCTTGACCGACTATACTTTCTTACTTGTTTGTAAATAGAAAAATACATATGTCTATATTTCCGTTCAATGTAGAAATGGCAAATTTTCAAATTCACCTTTGATAGGCCGTTATTGCGCTAGTCAAATTCCCTCGCGAATAGCATCATTTACCAATAGCCTGTATATAAGATTTGTAACTGATAGTTACATTGAGGGTCCGGGATATTATATCAACTGGCAGCAGACCACAACAGGGTGTGGTGGAAGGTTAACTTCGTATAAAGGCTCCATACACCCTCCTCACTTTGATAGACTTCCTGAAGTTATGGCCATAAATAACATGGGCATGGTTTGCGATTGGCACATAGTTGTATCTCAAGGATCGTCCATTGATCTGAAAATAGCAACTGCCACGGATGAACTAGAGTTTTGTCATAAAAACAATTTAAGAATTTATGACGGCAGCTCTACTTTAAGTTCGATGCTTCAATTCAACTGCAGTAACATTCTTAAAGGGCAGCACATGCAACTAAAATCTTCCTCAAATCAGCTCTTAATTGTTTACTCTTTATCCGAAAAATCTAAGTACGTGACCCCGGAATTCGTACTGGATTATGAAACAAATTGTATAACTGTCATCGATAGCTATCGCGGTGTTATTGAGTCCCCCAATTTTCCAGAGAACTATCCAGAGAATCAACATTGTAATTGGGATCTAAAAGCCGGACATAACAATAAATTAAAGTTAGTATTTTCTCACCTCGATATAGAAGCTCTAGATATGACGTGTGAATTTGATTATGTGGAAGTTTGGGATATGAAAGACATGGATGTTTTGAAAAAATATCATTTATGCACTCATTCTCCGGACCCAATAATGTCGGAAGGTAATCGTATTAAAATATATTTTGTAACCGACTATTCGAATAATGGAAATGGTTTTCGTGCGGAATTTACCCGTGTGGGCTGTGGAGAACACATGGACAAAGACTTCGGTTACATCACGTCTCCTAATTATCCGTACAGCAATGATTTGGACTGCGATTGGTACATTGAGGTCATGCCTGGTAAACGAATTGTTTTTACTGTAGCTGATTTTCACTTAGAGTCCGATAGCCCCGATTGTAACCAGAATATATTGCAATTTAAAGAAACCAAAAATACTAGCATAGAACTCGCAAAGGAATGCCATGAACAGCTAATACCGCTGACAGTTACTTCTCCAGGAAATCGTTTATATGTACACTTTCACACAAGTCCTACTAGAGCTCGTAAATATTTTAAGGCAGTGTATCACTCGAAGTTATCTGCATGTGGTGGCACTTTTAGAGGATCATCCGGATTTATTAGCTCTTCAAATTATCCCAATGCGCCCAGTGATGAATCTTACAATTGTGTCTGGGATGTTACTGTTCCGGAATCCTATGGCATTCTTTTAGACTTTAAATATTTTAAGCTTAGTGATTCTCCAAACTGTACTGAAGCTTCAATGGAATTCTCATTAGTTAGTGACTCATCAGAGCAGTATCTGGACAAGTTTTGTGGTGCAGAGAAACCAAATATTAGACTTATCCATGGAAATCATTTAAGGATAGAATACAAGGATAATGGTAAACAAAACTTGGGAATATTTTCCATGGAATACAAAAAACAGTGCGGAGGTCTGATAAATAAATCTTTTGGTTACATTAAATCTTTGGCAAATGAAGAATGTATATGGGAATTCGATGTTGAACAAGGTAAATATCATTAGCATTTTTCAATAAATACATTTTTAATTCATAATTTCCTAATTAAGGCTCTTTAATAAGTCTTAATATTCTACAAATGGATTGTTATTGCCGAAAGAATAGCGAGGGCGTGAAAGAGTGCAAAAACGGCTTGGGGGTAGGTTTTGTTGTCTATCTATTGTCTATCTTATATTAATAACATTTTAGTTCAAAGAGAATCATTTTGATAGCAATATGCAATCTGGAAATTACACCTTATACGCATGTGAAGACTACCAAACAGATCTGGTCTTCGAGGCATCAAAGTTACACATCTTTGCCAATTATATAAATTTTCGAGCTAAATTTTCCACTACTCAGCATTCGTGTGGTGGTAACATAGAATCACCTCGTGGTTTTTTGGCTTCTCCCTACTATCCATCAACATATCCGCCAAATGTTGACTGCAGTTGGATATTGCAAGGGTCAAAGGGAAGTTTCCTGGAACTGCAAATCCAGCAGTTGGATATTGCTAACTCAGAGCATTGCAATGAAGATTATTTGGAGATAAGAAGCTGGTCGGAAGGCAAGGTGTTTGGCATATATTGTGGATCAAAGTTACCTGAAAATCCAATAATATCTTTCGAAAGGTTTTGGTTACGGTTCCATAGCTCGGATGGCAGTACTGCAAAGGGCTTTAAGCTTTCTTGGAATTATGGTATAATACAAAAAAAAAAAATAATGTACTACATTTATTTTTAATTTATTAAAATGTTGTCTAATGAATTTTAGCGCATTTGAATGAGTTAGTAAACATGACTAAAGGCTATATTGCGAATCCCCCCATTAAGATGGTGCTAAATGACGAAGAATCATATGCTTGGCGTATAATAGTCCCTAGAGGCCAATTTATTCAGTTGAGCTTTGAGGAATACAACAAAGGATTAAATGTGAGTAATTAGATTGAAATTTTAGCCATAAAATAAGACAAATTTTACGAAATATTACAGCTTTTTGACGGTTTTGATGAAACTGCACTTTCAGTGGACATACACCCTTCTTTGTGGCATTTCGTGTCTAGCTCGAATGTTGTATATTTACAAACGGACAATAACAACATTGAAAAATTTGCCATATTGTGGAACGCAACTACAAATAAACCTATCGAAGCAAATACTACACTCGCCAAGTGTCATTCTGAAGAACTGATAAAAGTCCATCGCTTTAATGGCATTCGAGTAACTTCGCCCGGCTACCCCAAAGGCTATGAGCCTGATCTTAAATGCGATTGGATTTTTAAGCCAGCTAATTCCATTGAACACGTCGCAGTTTCTTTGTATGATGTTGACCTAGAGACTACAGGTGATTGTTCAGCCGATTATTTAAAAATATCTACCTCTGTAGATTTGTTATCGTGGCAGAAACAAGAACAGTTGTGCAATGGTTCTAAGGTCCAAAAATGGGTAACAGAAACACCATTTTTATGGGTTCATGGTACACCACACATTAAATTGGATTTTGTGACAGATAGAACAGTGAATAAGACCGGATTTTTTGCCAAGGTTGTTGCTAAATGTGGATCCAATATGACCGAATCAGTTGGTTTTATAGGTGGCAACATGTTTAATGACTTTAATGATGGAGCTAATAGTCAGTGCATTTGGCATATTAACGTGAAACCGGGAAAACGAATACGCGTGCAACTTGACTATCCAAGTGTAACATTTGGTAAAGAAGATTTTGATGAAGAATGCAGTACTCATGCTCTGATTTATGATGGCGTTGATGACCATGCACCACTTCTATCACCAGGAAAAATTTGTTATCCACAGAATGTAACTTCAATTCGAATAAACTCTACAAGCAACCATTTAACCATAAAATATAATCTTAACTTGGATAAAGTCAGTCCAAAATATTTACGTGCGATGTTTTGGAATCTGACATATCGGGAATATTCCGAGTGCAGCCAAGAAATACGATTAATACCCGAAGCTTCAGTTGTAAATGTTAGCTCTCCGCAGTATCCCAACGTGCCCCAACCCCACACAGAGTGTGAATGGCGTATAGTGGCTCCCCAAGGTGAAATAATTCAAATTGAGTTCTTGGAGCGTTTTGATATGAATACAAGATATTGTTCACAGGAATACTTAGAACTCTTTGATGGCTCTACATCTTTATCGCGCAGCTTAGGACGTTACTGCCGTAAACCTTCCATGAGAAGGACTACGCAAAACATATTATATATGCATTATTTGACTGACATCGCGGAACCTCGCAATGGCTTTAAAGCTCGTATTTCCATTAATAAGTGTGGTGGCTCATATACAGAATACTCTGGCACTATTACATCTCCAGACTACCCGGCCTCATATCCATCGTCAACACAATGCGATTTTATCATCAATGTTAAAGGCAAAAAGATAATTCGTTTAAATTTCGTTGACATAAATCTTCCCTTCAATGAATCTAAACTGCAAACCGCCGACCATTTGGAAATTTTTCCCATTAATGGGGTAGACTCAAATATTTCATCAATTTTTGTGTATGGCAATACCACAAAAAATACTAAATTTCAGATTGATTCCGACAAGGTGCTAATACGATTCCATACCTTTTTAAAAGCCGTAAATTTTAGAGGATTTTCATTGAAATATTATTCAGACGGTTCTTATTGTGGAAACACGATAGAAGGCATTTCGGGTCAAATTATAATAAGTCTTCCCACTAAGCCACACTTTAGAAACACGTGCACGTGGACGATTACTGTGCCCAAGAAACAAAGAGTTCGTTTGGAGTTCCTAAATATGGAGGAAATGACTCAGATCAATTCAACAATGTAAGAAGAAATATTTAATACATATGTTTATTTAATCGTATTTATTTCATCTGGTCTTTTTTTAGGCCCCTACATATAACTGCTTACAATAACTTTGATTTTTCCTCGGATATTATTTCATTCGATTCCAATAATTTTAAGCCCGGTACAGTCATTCAATCAACTGATAATGTAATGTACTTCAGAATTATAATACCACGGTCTGATGTAATGTTACGACCTCTTAAAGCTCGTTACAGCTCAAGCGAAGAATCTCCCTGTCCTCAGAACATTGAGACAGACAATAAATCAGGTTTAATTGATATACCAGGTTTGGAACCCGCTTTTAATGGAAGTTATTATTGCTTGATGAATATCCACCTTAACGAAGACGAGACAATAGTCTTTAACATTTCCAAACTTTCAATCTCAGGATATGGAACGATGGGAATGTTGAAATATCCACTGGTGTTCAAAGACAACTACATGAGTTCGTTTTATCGAAGTAATCTAACGGATTACATACATGCCCAATCCCAAAGAATCGGTTCCATGACAATTACTCAAAATTCTCTCAATCGCATACAAAAATTTAAGATGTCCTTCAAGAAATATTCTTGTGGCGGAGCGTTGCATGTGCAGGATGGAGTAGAAATTAAACCGCCTGAAGGAAACGCGATTGACAGTAATGGACGAATCATGTGTGTCTGGACTTTACTAAAATCATATCTTATCAGCAACAAAGACAAGGAGTTCAAGTTGATTGGTAATTTCTCCTTTACAAATTCTTGTGAACAAGAATATGTTGAAATAGTTGAGGGTCAGTGGATGAACCGCACTTCTGGTATAAAGATTTGTAGAGAAAAAATTACTAAAAATTTTGAATATTTTATAACCAAACGCAATACATATCTCATATACATATCCAATCATTTAACTGCAGAAAAGGAGCCATTCGCGTTGAGTATTAAAAAAAGTTTTACGTGTTCGAGTGAAACTATGGTTAATTCAGTCTCCTCCTCCGTTAAGATTGACAAGAGTTCTTATAAAAATAGTCAAGAGTGTTCTTGGATCTATTATACAAATCCGGGAATGTATTTGCAAGTACAGTTTTTAGGTAGATTCTTTGTCGAAAATTCACCAAACTGTACTAAAGATTACTTGGAAATTCAGGAAAACCACAAAGGAATTTGGCAACCCGCAGCTCGTTTCTGCGGCCGAGAGGTGCCAGCTCTATATAATTCAACTTCCGAACGCTTACTAGTAGTTTTTCGTACAGATGAAACTGTGACCACTGATGGTTTTGAATTTTTAGTAAAAACACATTGCAGACTGATAGTAAATGTTACCTCCTCGCAGCCGCAGACTATTATTAGTCCTCTAAAAGTCGGTATGCGTTGGCAGAAAATGCTTTGCGAATACATATTTATTGGCAATGATACTGATAAATTAATAGTCGCCAGAGGAAAGTTCAGTTCCAGATTGTTATTGTATGCTAGAGACTCATGTAGGTTGGGTTCAATGAAGGTCTTCAAACGTGATAATGACGGATTAGAGAAACCAGCTATTTTACATTGTGAGCTTGAGTTTGAAGAGAGGGCTTACAAGTATCTACGTTTTACCTATGATTCATATATAGGCCAAAAGTTCACTATCGAATATGCCTATGATACATGTGGTGGCAATTTAAGTGCTCCCTCTGTTATTCGTCCATTAAAACATGAAACCGAAAATACATATACCGAAAATATGGACTGTACCTGGTACATAACGGCACCCCCTGAACACTCAATAGCAGTGAGATTTAAATATTTTTTCATGGAAGATATATACGATCAACTCAACATTTACAGTGGTTTCTTAATGAAAACAGAAAAAGTTGTCGCCAAGCTAAGCGGAAACTACACCTCAAAAGCGCCAATTGTTGTGGATAACCACCAAGCAGTTATTAATGCCCGTTCAGATGGCAGTGGTTCTAGACAGGGTTTCGAAGCCAACATAGTATTTATAGCGAATTGTAATGAACGTATCTCACTTACCGAAGGAAACTCCCCCGTCACATTGGCTCGCAATATCAAGTTTAACTCCAGTGAGGAATACATATGCAAGTATCGCATAACGGCGCCTAAGGATTACCGCATTAGAGTGGAGATTAGGAAACTACAAATCAATAGCGCCAATTCCACCTGTCAGGATTCGCGAAAAGCTTGTGAATACAACTGCAATTATTTGGAAGTATTTGACAACCCCACCACACACGAAGAGACCAATCTCAAATTTTGTTCTTCCTCCAGCACGAACCAAACTTTTACTAGTTCTTATGAATTTGTTGCTTTGAGATTGAATGCCAATATCCCAGGCCAATATAATTTTGAGATAATACTTAAAATGGAACAGACAGAATGTGGCATTTCCGAATATAAATTGGGAGAAAATGAGGTGAGAAACACTGTTTTAGTTTTGGTAGTAGTTTGCGTAAAATTTTTTTACTAACAGAAATACAAATTCACGTTCCCGCCCAATGGACTTACCACATATGCCCCCAATATCCATTGTACTTGGCGATTTATTTTTAACAAAGAGTTGGAGTTCCATTTCAACTACGTGGACTTGCAAAATAAGTCACAGACAACAGGAAAATGCTTGGATTATATTAACATTAAGGATATGTATGTAAGTAAAATAGTTGCATTTTAAATATGGATTTGACCAAAATCAATTCAGCATTAGTTCTTTATGGACCATTTAATTTAATACGCACTCACAAAATTTTATAGATAAATTTAGCTCGACAGTTCCCAGTGGCAAAGTCATAATGATTCATCGTGGCAAACGCTGATTTTTATTTGGTGTCATATATGATTTTTTTAAGTAAATGTCCAAACTTTCATGGATGACAGACGTTGAGTTTGCCTCGCAAGCGTCCGCGTATAAGTGAGTCTGTACAGACAATTTTATTGAGTATCATTACCGAATTTTTATATTATGCTTAATTCGTTGACGGAGACGCATAAAAGAGAAAATATAGCAGTGTTCAGTTTGTTATTAACTTAAAACAGATAATGTTGCTAATAATGTTGTACGGTGACAGTACAATGACATTTTAATGCATAACTCTCTTTCTTTGTGTCATTGTCACGTTGCCTTTACGATAATTTCGTGCAAATTGTGGCTTAATACGCACAAATTCTTAACATTGGACGCTTTATTGATGCAACTTTTTAAAAAATAAAACCTCATTTAACGCAACTTTACAAACCATGGACATTTTGTGTAATTTTATATGCAGTACAGAACAGGCAAAACAAATAAATATTGGATATATAAAAGCGGTCACTACATTCATACAGAAGAGCAAATCACATTGAAAAAAAGTCAGACTAAAAAATGCTGTTTTGGTAAAAAGCATTTCAGAAAAAAATGACAGTCAGTTGGCGAGACTTTAACGTTGGTCTTTTATGAGCGGATGAGAATAGCAGTTATTTGAAAATTCAAATGGTCTTGCAAAAGTCTATAGAAATTGCGGAAAAATTTGCATACATAAGAAAGTGTAGTTTTTATTTAAAAGTCAACATTTGTTTTTTTTTTTAAATAATTATTTTATTTGGATTGAAATAAACTCTTTTAACGAAAAATAGGCAAAGAACTTTTTGAATCGGTTTTTGCAACCAAAATTTCTATTGGTTGCGTTAACCGAGGTTGCACTGTATTTTGTTTTATTTTATTTTTGTATATGATTTAAAGAGGAAAATTATCTCAATCTTATCTATATCCTAAAAAATTAATATATATTTTTTTTTACAGTACGTTAATAAATTATGCGGACGGTCTGAAAATTTCACTATTAACGCTTTAAGTTATTCAGAAAGCGTGGACATAACATTTCACAGTGATGAATCAGAAGAAGGCAAAGGCTTCGAATTCGTCGTTCAGAGAGCCGATGGTAAGAATTCTAAATTGCTGCTTAACATTAAAATCTTAAACAATTTACATTTTTCAAGCTTGCAATCGGACCTTCAATTATCTAAGTAAAAGCATTCAGTACGAGGGCTTTGGCTATGGCAAGGAGAATGAAGTTTGTATGGACACCATTGTAATACCAGAAAATTATACATTAAACTTTTTCATTACACAATTGTATTTAAAACATTACAGCTGCTCGAAATACAATTTTAAGGTAAGAATTGATAAATTTGATGTAATTGAGTTAAATATCTTCATCAATGATTTATGGTGATACCTTCGGACAAATCTGAGGATATTGCTGATTTGTTCGTAAATTATTTTTTAACGTATTTTGAAAATACAAATATTTGATTTGTGTTTCTAATATTACTGAAGATATATGTGGTTGATTGTGCAGATGTTAATATGGAAAAGCTTGTTTTATCTGAAGCGGATATTTTGCAATGATATCAATGACTTATTTTCGGCAGACGCCGAAGTAACGATACAAAAAATTAGTCTATTCACAAGTGCATAAACAAAATAGTACTTTTTTTACCTTTATGTCAACAGCTAAAAAATTATACATACTTACGTCAACAGCAAGAATCACCGGAAATACAAGCACATATTGTTGTTATTGTTTTGTCGTTTTATTTGTATTTAATTAGCTTTTTTCCTATTTTAAATTGTTTTTCGGCAAGACTTGTGCATTTGCTCTTTGCTTTCATGTATGAATATTTACAATAAGTGACTTTAGAAAACACTTTTTAGTTGCTCGTCGTTACTTAAACTGCGGTTGACGTAAGGGGTAAAATGAAGTTACCACATCCATGGTCTGATTTGTCCAATTTTATTCAAACTTTAGAATGTGTTCGAAAACACTTCTAGTGAGGATCACTGTTGGGATCTGACAATTCTTAAATTGTACCGTCTCAATGGCAAAATTGTACCGAAAGGACATAAATTGAACCAAAATTTAGCTATAAAATAAAAAGGCATACATAGTAATTCATAAAAAATTTTATTCAATAAAACAAGTATGAAAATACAGTATTAAAAGACAAATTTTCGATAGTACACTCTTTTGGGATTCATGGGCAATCATAGACCCGAAAGAACAAAATTATGTTAGGAGGTTTAGATTCATATGCAAGTTCTTTATGCTGAATATTATTATTATATTATAAGTGATTTTAGGAAGGGCGCTTATGTGTGACCTATGGTTATGTTGGACTTACCAGAGCAATATTTATTATGAAATTGTAGCTATTGTAAAAGTTGTTGTAACCAATTTTTATATCAATTCCCACATTTCTAAGGAAGTAATGGCATTAAAAGCTATTTCCGGGATTAGTATTTGTATGGGAGCTATCATCGTAATCGTCGTAATAACATAAGACCGATTTAAATAAAAAAATTTAAAAATGTTTTAAATGATTTAAGAGATGGTTTAAAGGCAGGCTCAAGCACTATTCCGAAAAGAAGTTTGTATGAGGGCTATGTGAAATTATGAACCGACTCTTACCATTTTCAGTTGGATTTCTTCTTATGAGCTTAAACGAATGTACAAAACTTCATCAAATTACCTTAAAAATTGCGACCTGTATTAAGCGCACAAGGCCATTAGGCAAATAACAAAATTTTACGAAAAATTTGGCATACCACCACATGGTGGCAAATATTGTACAATTAATGAATAACACTTTTTTTGATGACTTTGTTTCAAAAATGTTCCTCGCCAAACGTGTTTCAATAATTTTATTTCGAAACACAAATTGTTATATTAAATAATGGTGTTTTCTTATCTACAAAAAGTGTGAAATTTTATTTAAAAAAATGCAATTTGTTGTCTGTTTCATAAAAATTTTGCTTCCAAACAAGGTTGAGTTTTTTTTTTTAATAAAACAAGCCACCCTTTTCGGGAGCAAAATTTTTAAGAAACAGACTCCAATTTGCATTTTTTTTAAATAAAATGTCACATTTTTTGTAGAAAACACCATAAGTTTTAAATTAAAGTACATATGTGATGTTTACACAATAGGAAAATGTATTGCACAATTTAAGTTGGACGTTCAGCGCAGAGGTGGCTTCACTGAACTTTCTGAATAGCTGATGGTTTTTTGACCCAATGTCTGCGAAAACATTAATTTGCTTTTGTATAACCGGAAAATGTTTTGGTAGTTAGGCGAAATTATTTTTGTTGCAAGTATGATCAGAAAACCAGACTTCGCTCCAAGCATCACATACAACTTTACTAAAGGAAAATGATTGCAATCGATATTCCGGAATAAGTATAAAAGACAAAAGCGCCAGAATAGCTTTAGAATTTCAACGAGCATTACTGAGTGCTGGCAGTGCTCTAAATTTATCATAGGGAAAATATTTTTTTTTTCAAGTATTTAAGGGCTTGGACCAGATTATATAAGTATTGCATTTAAATAACTTTTTTTTAACAATTTTTACACATATAATATTTATTAAAATATCTAAATTTAATGATGAAGCAAATGGCTATATGATCGTACAAAAAAAGTTGCGGAAACTTTTATGCGATTGCGAGCAAATAAAGTATGGGTTCCGTACTTTTTTATGCTCTATTCGACTGTACTATGGCATTTTTCCTATTTGCAAAAATTTTAAAATGTCTAATAAACATACAACCACTTTTCAGCCGAAATGACGGACATCGTTAAATCGACTCAAAAAGTGATATTTAGTCGAATGGTATACTAAAAGATATATAAAAGTGTCTAGGACCATTATTTTTGAGTTTTACACACATCAGCACAAACGCATAATACCCTCTTCGCTATTGTGGTGTAGGACCTACACTGTAGGTATACAAAATAAACAAGAAGCAAAAATTTCTCTATTTCTCATTTTTGCCAAAGACAGACAACCACAACAATCGACAAAAGTGGAGATTTCGAGACACTTGATGCCAGGCTTCCTACAGGAATACGAGTACATACATATACTTATGTTTGTACTAGCATTTAACCCGCTACTTCGTTAGCGTCTCCTTTTTCTTCGTGGATATATTTTTATGCCAAAGTTTATTTTCAAAAAAGTACCAGGCACCTGTCCCCTTATTTTTTTTAACGAACAACAATAAGTGTTAAATTTTTTGGATCTCTTTAATTTTGGACTTTTAAGGTTAGCGGAATCGATTTGGCGAGAGGCCAACCTTCGGTACAAAAGTCAGCTTTTTAGCTTCAGGAGTTTAGGATGTGCGATGATGAATCCGTCAGTTACTTTACAAATTTATATTATATAGCGATGGAGAAAAATGTTGAGAAAACAGTAACAAAATTAGGAACGATTTTCACACCTTAAACGTTTGAATTTCAAAAAAGGTCCAAATCTGTTTTGTATGTTTTAGATAAGCTAAAAATGTGATACATATTTATTTACCCTTTTACACCCCAAAAAGGCCTTCCTTCAAGAAAGTACCAGACACCTATCCGTTTATTTTTTTAATAAACAATAATTAGTATTAAATTTTTTGTATCTCTTTTTGTTTAGGAAATATATGGTTAGCGAATTTTTCTAACAACAAGAATAAGTGCTGGTGTTTTTTTATCTCTTTTAGTTTAGGATGTATGAGGTTCGCGGGATCGATGAAACGTTCGAATTTCGAAAAAGTACCAAATTCGCATTTGTATTTTTTAGATAAGTAAAAAAGGTTATTTAATTTTTATTTCTATACGTATTGGCTTAAAAGCTAGATTTATTACCTAAAACGACCGAATTTCGTAAAAGTACCAGACACCAATTTGCTTTTTTATTTAATGCACAAAAATAAATATTAAATTAAAAAAATTACTAGTTTATTTTAAAAAAATACCAGTTAGAGAACGAAAAAGTAGCAAAAAATCCGTCTTACAGATTCTCATTCACTCAGGAGCTTGCATGTTTAATTTTATGTTTCTAGATCCAATAAATACGGATATATAAAAGGTACCAGTAAAAGAACAAAATAGTACCAAAAAGCCCTCTTACAGATTTTCATTCACTTAGGACCTTGCATGTTTAATTTTATGTTTCAAGGTCCAATACCAACGGAAATTCAAAAAGTTCCATTCAAAGAATAAAAAAGTACCAAAAAGATCCATCTTACAGATACTCATTCACTCAGAACCTTGCATGCTTAATTTTATGTTTTTAGGTCCAATATTTAAAATTAATTAAAAAATTACCGGTCAAAGAACGAAAAAGTACCAAACAGCCATCTTACAGATTCTTATTCACTCAGGACCTTGCATGTTTAATTTGATATTTTTGACAACAATAAAGTAACAATTAGCCCTGTTACAGATTTTTGACAACAAAAAAGTAACAATAAGCCCTGTTACAGATCTCATTCACTCAGGACATTGCATGTTCAATTAAATTTTTCTACGTCCAATGCTAACGGAAATTTAAAAAATATCAGTTAAATAACAAAAAAGTACCAAAAGCCTTCTTACAGATTCTCATTCACTCAGGACCTTGCATGTTTAATTTTATCTTTATAGGTCCAATACCAATGGAAATTCAAAAAGTATCAGTCAAATAATAAAAAAGTACCAACAAATTCACTCTTATAGATTTTCAACCACCCAGGACATTGCATTTTGAATTTTATGTTTCTAGGTCCAATCCTAACGCAAATTCAAAAAGTACCAGTTAATGAACAAAAAAGTACCCAAAAGTTCCCTCATAGCCTTCTTACAGATTCTCATTCACTCAGGACCTTGAATGTTTAATTTTATCTTTATAGGGCCAATACCAATGGAAATTCAAGAAGTACCAGTCAAATAATAAAAAAGTACCAAAAAATTCACTCTTATAGATTTTCATCCACCCAGGACATTGCATTTTGAATTTTATGTTTCTAGGTCCAATCCATTAATTTGCTTTTGTATAACCGGAAAATGTTTTGGTAGTTAGGCGAAATTATTTTTGTTGCAAGTATGATCAGAAAACCAGACTTCGTTCCAAGCATCACATACAACTTTACTAAAGGAAAATGATTGCAATCGATATTCCGGAATAAGTATAAAAGACAAAAGCGCCAGAATAGCTTTAGAATTTCAACGAGCATTACTGAGTGCTGGCAGTGCTCTAAATTTATCATAGGGAAAATATTTTTTTTTTCAAGTATTTAAGGGCTTGGACCAGATTATATAAGTATTGCATTTAAATAACTTTTTTTTAACAATTTTTACACATATAATATTTATTAAAATATCTAAATTTAATGATGAAGCAAATGGCTATATGATCGTACAAAAAAAGTTGCGGAAACTTTTATGCGATTGCGAGCAAATAAAGTATGGGTTCCGTACTTTTTTATGCTCTATTCGACTGTACTATGGCATTTTTCCTATTTGCAAAAATTTTAAAATGTCTAATAAACATACAACCACTTTTCAGCCGAAATGACGGACATCGTTAAATCGACTCAAAAAGTGATATTTAGTCGAATGGTATACTAAAAGATATATAAAAGTGTCTAGGACCATTATTTTTGAGTTTTACACACATCAGCACAAACGCATAATACCCTCTTCGCTATTGTGGTGTAGGACCTACACTGTAGGTATACAAAATAAACAAGAAGCAAAAATTTCTCTATTTCTCATTTTTGCCAAAGACAGACAACCACAACAATCGACAAAAGTGGAGATTTCGAGACACTTGATGCCAGGCTTCCTACAGGAATACGAGTACATACATATACTTATGTTTGTACTAGCATTTAACCCGCTACTTCGTTAGCGTCTCCTTTTTCTTCGTGGATATATTTTTATGCCAAAGTTTATTTTCAAAAAAGTACCAGGCACCTGTCCCCTTATTTTTTTTAACGAACAACAATAAGTGTTAAATTTTTTGGATCTCTTTAATTTTGGACTTTTAAGGTTAGCGGAATCGATTTGGCGAGAGGCCAACCTTCGGTACAAAAGTCAGCTTTTTAGCTTCAGGAGTTTAGGATGTGCGATGATGAATCCGTCAGTTACTTTACAAATTTATATTATATAGCGATGGAGAAAAATGTTGAGAAAACAGTAACAAAATTAGGAACGATTTTCACACCTTAAACGTTTGAATTTCAAAAAAGGTCCAAATCTGTTTTGTATGTTTTAGATAAGCTAAAAATGTGATACATATTTATTTACCCTTTTACACCCCAAAAAGGCCTTCCTTCAAGAAAGTACCAGACACCTATCCGTTTATTTTTTTAATAAACAATAATTAGTATTAAATTTTTTGTATCTCTTTTTGTTTAGGAAATATATGGTTAGCGAATTTTTCTAACAACAAGAATAAGTGCTGGTGTTTTTTTATCTCTTTTAGTTTAGGATGTATGAGGTTCGCGGGATCGATATACATAGGTACAATTTTCACCCCTGAAACGTTCGAATTTCGAAAAAGTACCAAATTCGCATTTGTATTTTTTAGATAAGTAAAAAAGGTTATTTAATTTTTATTTCTATACGTATTGGCTTAAAAGCTAGATTTATTACCTAAAACGACCGAATTTCGTAAAAGTACCAGACACCAATTTGCTTTTTTATTTAATGCACAAAAATAAATATTAAATTAAAAAAATTACTAGTTTATTTTAAAAAAATACCAGTTAGAGAACGAAAAAGTAGCAAAAAATCCGTCTTACAGATTCTCATTCACTCAGGAGCTTGCATGTTTAATTTTATGTTTCTAGATCCAATAAATACGGATATATAAAAGGTACCAGTAAAAGAACAAAATAGTACCAAAAAGCCCTCTTACAGATTTTCATTCACTTAGGACCTTGCATGTTTAATTTTATGTTTCAAGGTCCAATACCAACGGAAATTCAAAAAGTTCCATTCAAAGAATAAAAAAGTACCAAAAAGATCCATCTTACAGATACTCATTCACTCAGAACCTTGCATGCTTAATTTTATGTTTTTAGGTCCAATATTTAAAATTAATTAAAAAATTACCGGTCAAAGAACGAAAAAGTACCAAACAGCCATCTTACAGATTCTTATTCACTCAGGACCTTGCATGTTTAATTTGATATTTTTGACAACAATAAAGTAACAATTAGCCCTGTTACAGATTTTTGACAACAAAAAAGTAACAATAAGCCCTGTTACAGATCTCATTCACTCAGGACATTGCATGTTCAATTAAATTTTTCTACGTCCAATGCTAACGGAAATTTAAAAAATATCAGTTAAATAACAAAAAAGTACCAAAAGCCTTCTTACAGATTCTCATTCACTCAGGACCTTGCATGTTTAATTTTATCTTTATAGGTCCAATACCAATGGAAATTCAAAAAGTATCAGTCAAATAATAAAAAAGTACCAACAAATTCACTCTTATAGATTTTCAACCACCCAGGACATTGCATTTTGAATTTTATGTTTCTAGGTCCAATCCTAACGCAAATTCAAAAAGTACCAGTTAATGAACAAAAAAGTACCCAAAAGTTCCCTCATAGATTCTTATCCACTTAGGACATTGCATTTTGAATTTTATGTTTCTAAGTCTAATAATAACGGAAATTTAAAAAGTACCAGAAAAAAAAGAAGCTCAGAAATGCGCTTTTGCAGATTCTCATTCACTCAAGACATTGCATGTTCAATTTAATTTTTCTACGTCCAATGCTAACGGAAATTCAAAAAGTACCAGTTAAAGAACAAAAAAGTACCAAAAGCCTTCTTACAGATTCTCATTCACTCAGGACCTTGAATGTTTAATTTTATCTTTATAGGGCCAATACCAATGGAAATTCAAGAAGTACCAGTCAAATAATAAAAAAGTACCAAAAAATTCACTCTTATAGATTTTCATCCACCCAGGACATTGCATTTTGAATTTTATGTTTCTAGGTCCAATACTAACGCAAATTCAAAAAGTACCAGTTAATGAACAAAAAAGTTCCCTCACAGATTATTATCCACTTAGGACATTGCATCTTGAATTTTATGTTTTTAGGTCTAATAATAACGGAAATTTAAAAAGTACCAGTTAAAAAAAAAGAAGCTCAGAAACGCGCTTTTACAGATTATCATTCACTCAACCCATTGCATGTTCAATTTAATTTTTCTACGTCCAATGCTAACGGAAATTCAAAAAGTACTATTTAAAGATCAAAAAAGTACCTAAAAGCCCTCTAACAGATTCTCGTTCACTCAGGACCTTGCATGTTTAATATCATGTTTCTAGGTCCAATACCAACGGAAATTCAAGAAGTACCAGTCAAAGAATAAAAAAGTACTAAAAAGTTCACCCTTATAGATTTTCATCCACCCAGGATATTGCATTTTGAATTTTATGTTTCTAGGTCCAATGCTAACGGAAATTCAAAAAGTACCAGCTAAAGAACAAAAAAGTACCAAAAGCCCTCTTACAGATTCTCATTCACTCAGGAGCTTGCATGTTTAATTTAATCTTTCTAGGTCCAATATTAACGATAATTAAAAAAATGCCAGTTGTAGAACCAAAAAGCCAATGAAAAATATCAAATTTCCCGTATTTCCTTTTTTTGGTACTATTTTTCCCCCCACTAAAGTATCAAAAAATTCAGTATTGTAGTGGGGGCTCATTATTAAGTACGAGTATGTTAATAAATGGAGAAAAATTTTTTGTAAAAAAGTACCAAAAATAGCGACGATTTTCACCCCTTAAATGATCGAATTTCGAAAAAGTACCAAACTCATATTCGTATTTTTTTCATAGGTTTCGAATGTGGTATAAACTTTGTTTCTATGTTTATTGGTTCAAAAGATAGATGGGGGGTCAAAAAAGTACCAAAATACATGGTTTTACCCGTTTACTCCCTAATAGGGCCAAATTTCAAAAAAGTACCAGACACCTATCCGCTTATTTTTCTAAGAATAATGATCAGTGTTATATTTTTTTTGTATCTCTTTTAGTTTTGGAGATATAAGGTTACCGCATTTTCCCGTTTTTACCCTTTTTTACCCCCTAAACCTTTGAATTTCCAAAGAACCCGTCGTAGTGGATCGATTTGGGGACTGACCAATCTCTGGTCCAAGTTTCAAGTGTTTAGCTTCAGGCGTTTAGGCTGTGCGATGATGAATCAGTGAGTCAGTCAGTCAGTAACGTTACAATTTTATATATATAGATGTAATTAATAGTCGTATGTTTGTATAACACCATGTACATAAATTAACAATGCTAAGGCAATTTTTGGTAGTTCTGGTCATGGCTGAAGATATATGTTATTATTGAAAAGAGAAGTGAGTTAATCCACCTTAAGAAATGATAAAACTTCGTCGGTATTTTTTTTAATTGTACCAAAAAAGAATGAATTGTACCAGTGTACCAGTAATGTTTCGATTATACCAAATTTGGTACAATTGTACCACAAATCCCAACAGTGGTGAGGATATCATGAAATTTCAGAGCGCTATGATAGCCACTGTCAGGGAAACAGAGTTTTTAAAATTCAAAACATACCCGGGTGCACAGAAAGAAAAACGCTCGGGATAAATTAATCTTTTTATAATTACTTTAATCACGAGTCGTACTTAAAAATTCAAGTACGAAGAACACTAAAACGTACTTAAGTCAATCCAAAATGGGATTACTTTTGAAAATCAATCCCGGAATTTCTTGAAATATGTGTAATTCTTAAATCAAGTACAAAAAAGATTAAAATTTTCGTTGATATGTAGTGCCACTCTGAGAGTAAAATTACAAAATTAGGGTTTTAATCTCATAAAACTTATTAGTCTCATCCCTTAGCATTGCATTCTTTTATGAGTGCGTACGTGTGTGTTTTTCAAAATTTGTTGTACAATTACAACAACACAAAACGATTTGCTTTTGTTTGTAGAAACAACAAAAACAAAAGAACAAGAAGAAAAATATATACATATATGTATATGTATGTTTTATTTTCATGTTTAACCCTCCGGCTTACGCATGTTTTGATTATCTATACACATTAAGCAAAGATCTGACCGGACTCATGTGTACCACGAAGGGTTAAAAAGTAAATTTGTAATCTTGCTTCTCATTAAGGTTATATTTTAAGTTAAATATGTACATAAGATTTTTAAGTAAAAGCCATGTCGGGCATGATAACGGATAAGTGAATCAATCACAATAATTTTTTCTTTCTAATTTCTTTTTTGGTTTTTTTCAAGCACGAATTGGGGATAAAATCAACTTTATAATACTTGAATCAAGCGCGTTCTGAGATTGATTCAATCTTAGTTTTATTAAAATCAATCTCATTTTCGGATGAATTCAAGTACGAAATAGGGATTGAATATGGATAATTTAAGTATTTTGCGATAGAAAATCCGTACTTGAATCAATCTTTCTGTACTTGATTCAATAAAATCCGTACTCACCGTATTATCAATACCGCTTCGGATTGATTGGAGAACGTTTGGATTTATTTTTCTTTTGAGGGTATGTACACACAGAAAAAAACATCAATGGTAAATTAACATGGCGCAATGTTGATCATAGTAAATTTCTTCAAAAGTATGGACTTTATTTAAAATTATCTTAGTTTCATGTTTATTTTAAATGAAAATTTTAAAATAAAATTGTTCAGTATTAAAACCTGTTTTACTAGTTTTATATTTTTTTCCTGTTTTTGTTAAATTATTTTTTTAAAATTATTGTTAAAGTTATTTAGTTAAATAGAACATCAAATTTTCAAAGTTGAATGATGATGAAACCTATATCGGGTCATTCTGCTTACAAAGGGGAATACAAAAAAAGTGAGACATGTGATACAGGAAAAAAAATAATTATATCCTCTCTTGCTCTGACTCCGCGGATAAGTGTTTTTAAATATTCTTCTAACCGCGAACATAACGTAAGCGCCAAAAATCAAATTTTACAGGATAGAGCTTTTTTATTTTATTTCATATAAATTTTGTATGAAATTTGTCGCTTACAATAAAATTGTTTTTGTTATAAAATCGTAACGGTACCTATTGTGACCATGACATTTTAGGAGATGATGCAAGTGTTGCCAATAAAGTTATTTATTAGAAAAAAACCAAAATTGAAAATCATGTCGCTTACGTTATTTCGCGGTAAGGGCTCGATATGTTGTTTTTGAAGATTCTTCTCACAGTTATGTCACACTCAAGCCAACTTGATTCTACATGAAATTCACGTTATTTTAACTTGAAATAATTTTCATTCAACGTGATTCGGATTGTTATTTCAATATAAATGACATTTTGCTATAACTTTACTGCAATGTTAAATTAACATGAATTAAAGTTATTTTTAAAGAAAAAATGCTGTTCGCAAGTTTTGTTTAAAACATGTTAAATTAACATGAAGAAACTATGAAGCAAAATCACTACCGAAAACTGTAGAATCAACCGTGTTTTCGACGATTTTACATTGATTTTTTTTCTGTGTGTAGCTGTTGAAATAAAGGTTAAACGATTAGCCGTACGTACGACTGAGCTAGTGGGTTGGACAAATGTAAAAAAGTGGTATAATGTTTCATATACAAAGGTTCCTGTTTTTTAAATTTATTTATTTGCAATCTATCTACTATAAGACAGTAAGCTTAAGTAATTAATAACAGGAGTAATGTAGCCCCAAAGAATTACCCCAATAAAAAACGGAGCTTCCAACGAAGCAGGATTGTAAGGGAGAAACATAAAAGTTTCGCTTACCATTGCGCTTACGGAAGACATGAATTTTATATGGCCAGTTCCCACATTGAAGCAATACATTTTTGACACATAAAGCGCATTATTCAGCGCACATAAAAATTATTGGATGTAACGATCAGCTTTACACACTGAACGTTTTGATACAGTTATTGTTTAGTATTCTCCCTTACAAACCTGCTTCGTCGTAAGGGAATGCCGTAGCACTTGAAATGTTTTTTTTTTTTTTAATAAAAGTTGTTGAGAGCTCTTTCACTTACTTTACTGCATTTCTGTATGTCTTACTGCGTAGCGCATATTTGTGCGCTTATTTTTTTAAATGTACCTTTAGTGCTTCGCAAAATGATAAAATTTTTTATTGGGACATAGCTTTATACAATTTAAACTTAGATGAGATTATATATGTACACACAGAAAACAAATTGGTTTGGAAACGGTTGCAGTAATAAAATATTGATCAAGTAACATGATTTATTATTATAGTTGCAATAATAAAAATGTATAGTTCTAACTGATTTTTATTTCTCTTGATTATAAAAATGATGTTCCAACTGAAATCTGATTCCTTCAGTTCTTTTATTAGTTGTGATAACTTATTTAATTAAGTTCTAAAAATTAGTACAAATGGTTAGAATCACAACCGAATTTAATATAGGGCAATACTGAATATTGGTCATTGCAATCAATAATTTGCTTTCGTCAATAAATTTTGTAATATAAATGATTATTCATTTATTGCAGCTAATTATTGATTGTTGGAATAGAGTCCATTCGAGTCCAACAAATGAAAATATAATTATTCGGAATTCACAACCAAAAAATAGTTAAAAGCCCCAATTGCTTACTAAATTTTCTGTCAAAACATTTGATAGATTAAATTAATTTTTAATATTATATTCAAAAAATATATTTGCGGTCAAAAATGGAAAATGTGAAAAACTTAAAAAATAGGGGTAAGTAATTTACGTATTCTTATAGGTATGAATATATACACGTACATATGTATGTATGCATGTATGTATTATTTTTTATACCCTGCAAATTATATTGGACTTCTTGAGCCATTTTGATCCTGGGCTGGTCCAATGTAGTGCAAGTATGGACCATGTCATTATTAAAAAGAGTTTGCAGTGAAACGACATGTCTTCGTTTTTTAACGACATGTTTTCGTTTTGAAACGATTTCAAAGCTAATCCTCTGGAGTATACCATGGAGTAGTTTTAAGACTTAGCCCTTTGTAATGCCAGCTGGTTTATATGGTCCTGCCCTAGGACATCGTACTGTAAAATAAGCCATTTTTTCCATTCATTAGGATTACCTTTGGACAAGTCCTTGCCCCTTATGGGCTACATTTGACCGGTTAAAAAAAAAAAAGATAACGACAATCAAATCTCTTGTTATGAGCACTGGTTATTCAGTTGCAGCTTTCATTTATTCGGGTATAAGCACAATTTTGTTTCTAATAATCATACTAGCAACTAACAATATCTGTTGTTATGACTGATAGTGTACTTAAATTCAAATGTTGCTATCAAAAATATTATTCTAAGCAACGAATTTTTCAGTAATTGGAACCGAATTGTGTGATAGTACATGCAACCGACGATATTCGATTGGCGCCAAATTCGGTTGTGATCACGAATCTGTTTTCTCTGTGTACATATGTAAATATTTACAAAAAGCAGTCTAGCCTCTAAAAGGCAAGTCTAGTACATGAACTCGCTGCAGTCTACGTGTTTCAAAGCTGTCGTCTAATAGCGCAACAGCCAGAGGGTTACTATAAGGGATGCCAATCGGGATTGATTTTAAAAAATCCCGGGATTCGGGATTTTGAAATCTGGATTTCTGGATGCCGGGATTTCCGGATTTTTTTTTTAATAAACAACACTTTTTATTTATTTATGAATTTTTAAAAGGTATTAAAAGGTAACCATAGCTTGGGAATAATGATTAGAAATCCTAATGATTAGCAATTGGATTAGAAATTTAAATTGTGCTGAAAAATTGATTAATTATGATTAGTCAGCCATTTTAGACGATTACTAATTGATTAGATTAGAAATAATCAAAAATCTAATCACAATTAGTGACGATTAGCATTTCTAATCAAAACTAATCCAAAAAATAATTGATTAGATTTCTTGATTATTTTTGATTAGATTTGATTAGATCAACTATTTTTAACTATTTTTGTGAAAAGAAAATATTTATTTATCACATTTGTTGCTATAATTACATAATGTAACAGTTTTTGAATATTGCATAAAATTGCATACGGAGCACCCTGTTCTTAAACTAAACACTTGACACAGCTGGTTCACTTTGTTGTTGAGTTATTATTAATGTTAATTTTCAACGTGTTTTGTGGAAGAACAAGTATAATTTTTTTGTTTACTTAACATTGAAAGTAAGATCTTTGTTTTGTAAGATTGTAATTTTTGTTTTATTCAAATTAAAGTGTTCAAAATTATTGGTAAGTAAAAATGCACGGATTTTTTTTCTTTTATTTATCTAATCACAATTAGTGACGATTACATTTCTTATCAAATCTAATCAAAAATAATCAAGAAATCTAATCAATTATTTTTTGGATTAGTTTTGATTAGAAATGCTAATCGTCACTAATTGTGATTAGATTTTTGATTATTTTTAATTAAATCAATTAGTAATCTGAAATTTTTATCAAAATTCGATTCTAATGATTAGATTATTTTATTTCTCTAATCGTAACGATTTCTAATTCTAATCCAAATTCCCCAGCTATAACATATATTTTTAACAAGTAAAAATAAGAATTATAAAAATTAAAAATACAACTGAAATATATTTTTTAATAATTTTTTTTTGTATAGTGTATAAAAATTCAATAAAAACGAAAATTTTTGTACACAAAAGCTGATACACTAAAAATCCCGGGATAAATAAAAATAAATCCCGGGATTTCGGGATTTCCCGTTTGGCATCCCTAGTTACTATGGTTACTTAATCTTTGAAGATACTTTTTACTGAATCTTTGAATTTACGAATATTTTTGTTTTTTTTTGACAAACCATGGCGTTGCTGTTATTAGTCTTAAAGTTTTTGACTGGTATCTTTCTAGAATATCGATGTTTGATTTGCTTGCTGTTCCCCATATCATAATTCCGTATGTCCAAACAGGTTTTAATGTAGCCTTGTAGACGATCAGTTTATTGTTTAAGTTTGATTCCGATTTTGGGCCCTAGTAGGTTTGGGAATGAGATAGAAAAAACTGCAGATGAAGTTGATGGTGACACTTTAAAAATTAATACCAAATTCTTATGTCACTCTTGCTTTTATAAGAAGAAATGCTATAACAAATGTAATATACGTCCTTTTGCAGGGATTGGTTCTCCTTAATGCGTTTTAGCATTTGTCTTTCGCATATTGTTATTGTTTCTTTTCGCAAATCATCACTATTTACTTTAAAATATTTCAAACATTTTACTTATTTTGACATTTCATTACTGTCAGTCTGCGCCATCTTTAATATTTAATGCCAGTATTGCTAAATTTTCAAAAAATTTTGCGAAAATGAAAGAGGGTACCAAGTTGGCGTTTAGCTTAAGCATCAAAATTGTATTCGCAGCCCGCAGATCTAAATTGGAGTATGGTGCCATAATTCGCAGATCTCACTGCAATATTAATATTAGACAAGTCCTGAGACTACAGAGACGGTTAATCAAATATGCTTTGGGACTATAGTTTTTATCTCGGAGTTTTTTGATTCCCGGGAAAGCGGGAAATTGTTTTAAATTTCCCGGGATCCCGCTCGATATAAATAATACAAAGTAAATTTGTTTTTAATTAATGAAAAAAAAACTTTTATAACAAAACGTAAGGAAGTTTCTTTACAAAGTAAGTAAAAGAAATGCTTAAATTCTACAAAAGTGAATTGAAGATTAAAAGAGGAACTTGTGTTATTATATTTCATTACGGCTTTATATGTAAATTCAAAAGATTCAAAAATAACATAAACATAACAATTTAATTCACAAAACAATAACAAAAACAAACAAAAATTGAAGTACTCAAGATATGAGATCAAAAAGTTAATTCATAAAATAGATAAAATATTTTAAACAAATATATTAACATTTTTTAACGGCTTAGGAAATAACTTTCTGACACTCTCAAAGCGTTTAGTAAGTCGTCAAAAAATATATTTCTGATTTTATTTACTAATTACCATGTTCCCGAAAAATTTCGTTCACTTTTTTACCGAGGTTAGACAAATAGTTAAAAGTGCACCGTTGTAGAATGCATCTGATTCACAATAAGAAGCAATTTTTTTATAAAATGTTTGGGTGTCAATGGGATTACCTGTGGAGTGGGTTCGAGATGGTAGACACGTCCTGGTGACTTCAGTTTGTTGGGCTAGTGGCTCAATGATCTTCTGGTTAGGGCAGGTTAGTTGCCGGCACATACACACTGGCTGACCTTTATTAAAAACCACCCTTATTTTCGTGGCTCACTGGCACTTTACACTTGTGGCTCTGTTTATTTTAAATTACCACCTTTTCTTTTCTTTTCAGTTATAATTCTATTTATCTTTCTTTATTGAGCAACTTTTAGATTTAATTTAATTTTTACTTTTGTTTCTTTTAACTTTTACACAAGGCCGGCGTCTGGCTGGTTGAAATGTTTGAAAGCAATTGAATAACTCATTCTTAAGGTGACGTTAAAAATCAGCTGTGCTACATACAACATGGGGTGTTGCCAGATGCCACCACCATCAGTCAAATGTATGTCAAGGTTCATGCAAAAAATAGCATCACCCTCTTACAAATCTTTTCATTTCATAAGGTCGATCTGTAATCTTTAGGACAATGTATTTTTTTTAATTTTATGTTGTAGTATCTAACACGAGTTTCCAAAAATTTTTTTTATTTCGGTTTCCCCGCACTTCAGAAGTATATAAACCAACACAAATTGAAAAAAGTTTGTGTTTATCACCTAATAAACATATCGCTCCTTCATTGCAACAAAGTCATATCTCAAAATATCAAATATTGTAAGTTACTTAAGCGAAGTGTTCCTTCATACCTTCTCGTATTATATCTCAAACTGAACCGAAGTTATAGCAAAATATCTTTGAATCGGTATATTTTGAAGACTTTAACCGCATTTTGCCAAGTTCGTTTGATTTGTAAATATGTCTATGTTGCAATAAAAGAGCGATATGTGTAGGATCTCCTATTTTTAAGGCTTGTCCAGGGACAATGAAACTTTACTGCCTGCATCTTATTTTGAATTAACTCTTCACTTCACTAAAGCCCATTCTGCTTTTAGTAGATTTATTGCATCAGGAGACATTGACTTACGTATGTACTCACTTCTTGTTATTGGTCTAATCGACAACCCATCCACAGATGCCTTTTTTTTAGAGAATAGAAAACTAAATTTCAGAGTATAAATAGCATTTTGCCTAAACTATGAGGAAATTGTATTTCCCGGGATCCCGCAAGAAAAATCCCAGGAAAGCGGGAAATATAATAATTTAAATTGAAAAAACCCTATTTACCACATTCAAATTTGATTTCTTCCCAAATGTCATATGAGGTACGCAGTATGCATTTGAGGTTGGAAACGTTAGAAATACGCCTTTAAATTCCTTCAATGCTATTTACATATATAAGACTTGATCAATGGCAATATTGACTGAGCAATTGTTTTGGAAAAATATCCTTTTATGTACCAACCATAATGCTTCGTTACAATAATTTATTCTGTGCTAATTGAATTTTTTTTAATTTAATGATTTAAGTTTATTAAATCGTTAGCTCAGAATTGGTTTGGCGCATATGCCAAAAAGTCGGAATGGAGAAAAACAACAAAGAAGATTTACATGAAGATTGCTCAAAATTTACCAGATAGAATTTTATTATATTTTTACCACTGCTTCCGGTATATGTTTGAAGAAAAATTTAAATTTTTACGCACTTTCATGAATAAAGTTAGAATTTAATAGTATTTTTTTGAAAATGAAAAATATTGTTTTGTGCCGCATACGCCACTTTTCTAAAAAAAAAATTAAAAAAGTGGCTTTTTGTGCTGCATACGTATACTTATTGCGTGAGTGACATAATCGTACAGCCTAAACGCCTGAAGCTAAAGACTTGAAATTTGGACCGGAGGTGGATCTCTCCCCAAATCGATCCAATAAGACGGGATTTTTAAAAATTCGAATGTTTAGGGGGTAAAAAAGGGTAAATTCGGAAACCTTTTATCTCCAAAAAGAGATACAAAAAAAACTGTAATACATATCGTTGTTCTTTTGAAAAATAAGTGGACAGGTGTGTGGTACTTTTTTGAAATTCGGCTCTTTTAGGGTGAAAACGGGTAAAAGCTGAATTTTGGTACGTTTTTGTCAGCCCATCTGTCTTTTGATCCAATAAACCTAGAAATAAAGTTTAAACCACATGCGAAACTTGTAAAAAAAAAGTACGAATACGAGTTTGGTATTTTTTCGAATTTCGAACGTTTAAGGGGTGAAAATCGTAACTATTTTTGGTACTTTTTTACAAAACATTTTGCATATTGCAATTTTTTATACTAAACTGGGGGGAAAAATAGTACCAAAATGGGAAATACGAGAAATTTAATATCTTTCTTCAGCTTTTTGGTTCTACAACTGGTATTTTTTAATTATCGTTAATATTTGACCTCAAAGCATAAAATTCAACATGCAATGTCCTGAATGTATGCTTTATATCTCAGAAACAACAAAAAATTTCGCGAAACAGATTTTGGATTCAAAAAGGGGGTATTCAAAATATATATACGCCATACCTAACTCAATTTTTTAAAAAATGGTCGGTAGGTCAATCCAATTCTGAGCTGACGAAATAATAAATACATGTGAAATTTGATGCAGCAAAATTCAATTTTTAAGAACTTTTTTAATATGAAATAAATGTAAATATTTAAAGAAAATTAATTCCATATTCCATAGACTTAAGAAAAATATATAATTATTTGTTTCAAATAACACTGTCCTGAACAAAATCTAAAATTTTAGAATTCTTTTTCAAAAAATTTTTTTTTTTTAATTCTGTAAAAGGCGAGATAAGACAGTTTAAATTTTTCATTTAACTAAATCGAAAAATTAGTTTTCAAGTTTTAGAACAAATTGGAAAAGGCTTTCCCTCTAACCTTGATACTCTGTTTAACGTTTTAAGCCAAATAGTGTTAAAACTCATATGAAAAAAAACTAGTGCGGAATATTTATGAAATAATATTGGTAGAGTTGTACTCTGTTCGTTTTGTTTAAAAAGTTACACGACTTGTTTCTGATAATGGTTTTTTACAACTGCGAAATAATGGGCTTGTTCCTTTACTGTTCTAATAAAGTACGTGCCGGATCAGACAAGCAGTGACGCCAACTTAGCGCTTTTCAGGCTTGACTTAACCCTTTTTTATGTAAAGACCAATTTAGTCCATTATTTCATTTCTACTAGTTTTCGCCTAATGGTCAAAATTCGACCATAAACTCTAACTACGCATATATGAATTTACGTGTTTCGGGCATTTATTTTTTTTTGGTCTTAGTGAATCCGGTTCATATTTTATATTCTACGTGAGTTAATTAAATTTTTAAGTTCAATATAAAAAACAAAGTATATTTATACCAAGTACATGCAAGTCTACAACAAATCAACAATAAAAAAAAACAACATTCATTTTGTTTGTGTAAAAACTCTTGATACTGTCAAACAGCAATACATAAACAAACAAAAAAAAAAAAAAAAATCATGGCGCACTAAAAATGTAAGCAAATTTTGGCACTATCGAGAGGAACAGCTGATCACTTGCATGTACTTGGTATAAATATACTTTGATAAAAAATATCAATTGAAAAACCAAAAAATATCAAAAAGTCTCCTTTATAGATTGTCATCCATTCAGGACATTGCATTTTCAGTTTTATGTTTATATGTCTAATATAAACGAAAATTTATCAAAGTACCAGATGTTGAACAAAAAGTACCAAAAAGCTTCCCTTACAAGTTCTTACTCACACAGTTTAATGTATAATTTTATCTTTATAGGTCGAATATTAACGAAAATTCAAAAAGTTCCAGATGAATAATAAAAAGTACCAATATTTTCATCTTATAGGTGGACATGCACCTATAATATTATGTTTCTAAGTTCAATATTATAGAAAATCTAAAATTATCACATGCAGCAATGAAAAGTACAAGAAAGAAATTTAATTTCCAGTATTTCCTCTTTTTTATACTTTTTTCTCTCCATAGCGGTTCGGTTAACAAACAAAGGAAGAAAGCGTTCTTAATTGTTTTGCCTGTGCAACCGGTTTCTGAAAAATGTCGAATGATCGATCACCCTAATTTTTTATTATTTGATAGTTGAAAATAAATTTTTATTTATTTGTTTTGCATCTGTGTAAGTAACAATTTTGAACGCTTATAACTCTGATATTATTGAACAGATTTGAAATATACATTGTGCACTTCTTTGAGTAAATACCTCTCAAATGGTGTATATTTTGTTCAAATCGGTTGACATACAGAGGAGGAAAGTGTTCTTAACTGTTTTGCCTTAGCCGATTTATATACATATATATATATATATATATATATATATATATATATATATATATATATATATATATCTATATATATTTATAAAAGATTTTGGTTCGGTTTGATTATATTATTCGTTTTTCTGTTCATATCGAATTGTGAAAACGGTCCTAAAATTGCAAATGGAAAAAAATTTAAGCGCGGTTAAGTTCCAGAACATAAGAGGACTTTTAGTGTCCTGAATTTGTTTAAAAATAAAATGTTGTTTCAAATGATTTTATAACCAAATCAAATCTCTGTGCAGCTCATCCCAAGTTGTACTCTTTTTTCACGAGGAAAAGCAACAGCTAAAAAGTTTTTTGTAGTTGAAATTTTTTTTATGAAATTAAAGAAAATTAATAACGTATAAATTTTTAACACAACCGGTACAAGTTTTTCATTCATCTATCACATTCTTTATAATTTAAATTTCTTTTAAAAACACACACTTTAGTAAAATGCTTTTTCTCCAAACGACATACATATAAGTTTTGTTTACATACACGAAACTCTGTCGCAATGCCATATTGTGCAAACTTGCGAGGAAGGTAACATTGTAAATGTTGCTTAACAACCTTCAGGGTAAACTAGACGCGTTCTTTAATACTGATTTTATTAAAAAAAAATTTTTTATTTTAGGCCAGTGTAATTTTTTGTTTGTGTTTTTTTTGTTTTTCAATTTTAGATAATTGACCTCAAAACTAATAAAACTTTACTTGAACGATGTGAAAATGCTTATTCCAATGTCAACTTATTTACAACAACAAATGCCGTTCGCATTGAAGCCTCCAATTATTCCTCCATAAGCTTTGTTTATACATCAAGTAATCGTAACTTACCACCGGGTTGCGGCGGTATTTTCACAGCCAGTAAAGCACAATTCTCCAGTCCTCCTTATGAAAACGATCGGAATTTTTCAGAATGTCGCTGGGAAATAATAACGCCTACAGCCAGTCCTAAAAATCTTCAGTTTTTTGGTAAATATGAAAATATTTAAGAAATCATAATTATTTATTAAAATTTCCATATCAATTTCTATTTAATTTCTCTTAAATGTAGACTTTAATATGGGCACAATAACTAATTGTAATCTGGATAATGTTAAAGTTATTGAAATATTGGCTAATAACACAGAAAAACTACTGAAAACTCTGTGTGGCTCCGAATCTCCTAAAACTATTACGTCAACCAGTTCTCATTTGGTCATTATTTCAAAAAAATCACCAAACTTTGATGGCACTGGTTGGACATTGAACTATGATACTATAAATTATGTACCGGATTCAAATAGAGTTTTTGTCAACAATCTGCAAGATTGACTTTAAGATAATTTATCGAATTAATTTCTATAAAAAATATGTTATAGTAAAATAAACTAATAACTATCATCAGCAGGGCAAGGTTTTGAAGCTTGTAGCAAAAAAAAAAGTAGTTTTTGTATAAATGATGACTAAGATAATGACAAATTGTAAGTGATATCAGTAACACATATTTAACAAAATTTTGCCCAAACATGTTTCACGAATCGAAAATTTTGCTAATTTTTATTGGTATTTAAGAAAACAGGTTATTCTAACCCACTGTGCGATTTACTTGATTTGATTTCTATCGAAGTATTTATTAGGACTTCATAAGAAAGTTTGAGTGTTTGGTTTATTTTATGTTTACATTGGGGTTTTCCATGCCGAATTCATATAAGGACCATTCATGTGCCCCTAGAATTTCCTGGACGTCGGTTGTATTTGGGGTTATGTATTTACGCACTCCAAGTGAGCGTAGTTATTTGGTTTTTGAACCAATATTGTCATAACTCAAAAACCACGATTTTTTAGCTAAGTATGCAGAAATGTGCGAAATATATTGATATTGTGCAAAAAAAATTCTTTCTTTGCAAATTTCATTTCATTTGCTATTTGCTATTTTCTAAAAAACATTAAGCAATTCATTTTAAATTTACAAATTATAATTACAGCTGCCGGATTTCATAAATTTAACGATTTTTCAAATTACAAAATTTGTTTTTAACGCTTAAGAATATTAAATCGACCCCTAACAGCGAAAATAATGTAAGCGCCAAAAATCAAATTTTACAGGAGAGAGCTTTTTTGTTTTATTTTATATTAAGGGTATTCATTTCAATTTTTTTTTGGTTGGAAAAATGGAAAACAGAAAAATTACATTCTTATTGACGTGAACGGGGGGTTTTTTTTTTTTTTTTTTTACAAACTGTCATAAAAAATCTGTCAAATAATTCGTGGAATTAATTGATATTTTTCAAGATGCCGAACAAAAGTGTTAAAAGTGAATTAATTGATTATTAAAATTAAAACGAAGTGATTGGTGTTATTTTCATCATAATATTCGACTACAAAAAGTTACCCAAATTGGCGATTGTCTGCCAAAAAGTCGAGTATTTTATTAACTTCAGCTTCTGTCAATTTTTTTGATCCCATTTCTTTTTTTTAATTCTTTTTTAATAACTTTTTTCATTGAACACATATTTAATATGAATTTTTCTTTTTGAAAGATTAAATGAAAAAGAAGTTATCTTTGAAATGTTGTAACTATAAAAAATAATTTATAAAATCAGAGTTGTACAATTCAAGAGTTTATAAAAAGAGATGCAATTTTTCGTACTTTGTATTGAAAATTAGCAATTTTTTATGAATGGCAACATCATTTCGTTTGACGTTTAAAGCGGAAAATTACATCTTTTTATCCTGACTTTTTTACACTTGGTTATAGTCTGATAAAAATGTAACTTTTGGTGGAATTTTTTATCTTGTGGTTGTTGTAACAAAAATTACATTTTTCCACTTTTCCATTTTTCCAACAAATAAAAAAACTGAAATGAATACCCTTATTAATTTTGTATGAAATTTGTCGCTTACACTAAAATTGTTTTTGCTATAAAATCGTAACGGCACATTATGTGACCACGACTTTTTAGGAGATGATGCAAGTGCTGCCAATAAAGTCATTTATTAAAAAAAACGAAAATTGAAAATCATGTCGCTTACGTTATTTTCGCTGTTAGGGTTCGAAATGAATGCCATATTTGTGCTTTCGGCGCAATTTCGCTTTAAAAACTTCTAATTTTTGAGGTTAATTTTTTTTGTGGCATAGTGTAATTTGCGTTAGTGGTAAAAGGTATTTAAGATTCGGCATAGTCGAATGTAGCACTCTTCCGGTTTATTGATATTTTTGATACATTTTTCATTTTGGCTCTACTGAAAAATAATGTTTTTTTTTTTTTAAATTATGACAATATTGAAATAATTAAGCGATAGGTGTGTATGTTTAGGTAATACACATACCCTGGGCCGTTTCATGGAAATCATTAGATTTAGAAACAAATGAACTTATTCGCTAATTCAGTAAACTTTTTCGTAAATTTAACACAAAATTTGGTTTACAAATTTATTGACCTAACGAACCCACTGCATTGTCTCAATGAATTATACAATTTCCCACAAAAATTTTGCAAAGTTATTATGTATAGTTTATTAATACTTTATTTATAATGAGAAATTTCTTGACAACAAAGTGGCTTGAAGGATTTTCTAATGACTTCCCTCCATTCTTCTGAATGGTACACAAATTTTATTTGTGTTTCAAAACCAAAAGGTTTCAAACGTCTGTTAAAGTAAAGCCTTTCATAAGTTAAAAAAAAAAAAATATATATAATTTTACAGGAGAATCAAAAAACCTTATAAATGAAAACTTAAAACATGTAAGAAAAAAAATGCATTGATAAGTTGTGAATGGAATGCTTCAAACAATTTTCAAAGAAACCCGTTTCATTATATTTGGTTAGAAAAAAAAATCTTTATTTACGTCGTTTTGCATACATCAAATAAAAATACTTATAGTTGGTAAGCTTTTTTTGTTTTTTGTTAATAAAGGTGGAAGTACATAACACGCGTTAGTTCGTCGACAAGTGTCGTGCGTTTAAAAACTTTAGCGCGTCAAAAATTGCAAGTTACACAACACGCGTTACAAAAGCCATTCCTGTCAGCTGTTTTTTATTTGTTTACTTATTTGTGCATTAAAAAAGGGTTCGAAAGTATATCAAGATTTTGTTATTTTATTGAATTTATTCTTTTTATATAAATATTGTATGTTTTTTTAACCTCTTCAATAAGTTTTTCTTTCATGATTCACAAATTTGTTAAATTATTCTTTTTATTGTCAGCTGATTACTTGTCAAAAATACACAACGCGTTAAAAAGTTCAAAGTTAACCAACTTTCTGGCGCAAACGCGTCAAAATATTTTGCATGTAGCTTGTTCTATGAAAACACACTAGTTTAACTTTTTTTGACAGAAGACGACAGAGCGCGCGCGCACTAACGCGTGTTATGTACTTCTACCTTAAAAGCTTGATTTTTGATCGGAGAAGTGTGAAATTTTATCAAGACATTTAGTTTAATGGCATTCAAAATAATCAAACAAAAACTCGATTTTAAATTTTTTGCTTGTTACGCCTTTTTGCATTTTAGATAACGATATGAACACTCACAATATTATTACAGTAACGGACTGTAGTTTATTTAAGAAATATTTCGTTCAGTCATTTTTAAATAAATAAACATTTAAAATTCCAAGCAAATTTATTTTTAACTGATTCTAACAGTTATTCAAAAAACTAAGTGCATATTAATACGGATTTTCAGTTGCAGTTAATATTGTCCGTTGATTGAGTTAAATTCTTCTTTATGATAAATTAAATAAAAATGTAATTTAAAGCAACGAAAAGTTCATTTAATTTTTACTGTCAAAAAGTCAACCGCGAATTCCGAAAAAAACAAATAAATATTCAGTTATCTTATATAAATTAATCGTCAAAAAATTAACTTCATATTCCGTAAAAACAAATAAATATGCAGTTATTTTATAAAATTTTACTGTCAAAAATTAAACGCCATATTCAGTAAAAACAATTAAATATTCAGTTATTTTATATAATTTAACTACCAAAAATTAATTTTTACTTATTTAAAAAAAATGAATTGCTTGTTTTGTGTAAGCAATTCCCATTTTCTATTTGTTAATATAATTTAGTTAAATACATCAAATTTTAAAAGTAAAATAATTGCGAAGCCATATCGGTCGTGCTGCTGGTGTCTTAAAATTGAGAGTTCTTCTGTAAACAACGTGGTCAGTACAACAAAAGTAAAACAAACGTGTGTATCAGGGTAAGTAAATAATAATATTCTCCCTCTATCGCTTATAAGAAAAACAAGCGGACAGGTGTCAGGTGTTTGTGGAGTAAACGAAAATTACTGAATTTAATAAAATAACTGTTTATTTAATTGTTTTTTCTGAATATGGGGTCCATTTTTTGACAGTAAAATTTTAAAAAATAACTGAATATTTAATTGTTTTTACTGAATATGGTGTTAAAATTTTTGACAGCAAAAATTAAATGAACATTTTGTTAAAAATAAATAAAAAATAAGTAGACCGGGTTTTAATTGAATTTTCATTTATTTTATATTACAATTTCAGTTAATTTTACGTACGGAATATTGTGAGTGTAATATGTATGATTTTGTTAAAGTTTTATTTGCTAATAAAATGCTTCAAATTTATTGTTTCTGTACTATCCGTTCAGTTAAACACCTTAGTGTTCGATAGCGTAGAATTTTGAAAACGGGGAGTGCTTTAAACCATGGTAGATAAGGTCATGATGGCATTATTGCTCAATTGAATGGGAAATAAAGCCATAATGGCCTTATTGCCCAATCATTGAAAGGTAAGGTCATATGTAAAATTCTGTGAAATAAGAGATATAGCCATATTTTTTTTTCGCAAATGAGAGATAAAGCCATATTTTTTCAGAAAATTGTTATGCATGGTGTAAATATTCTGTAAAAGGGAAAATCCTTAGTTATCATTGAAAAAGATTTTTTTATTCTTGTGACGCACGCAGAAAAAATTTATTCAGCAAAGCCACCTGCCGCGTCCTACTGGAGGAAAAAACCCCTGCAGGCCGTCACGCAGAAAAACTTTAGTATGCGAAGCCAGATTTTAATACTTAACTTTAGTGTCTTCTGAACTGAAATGAGAGATAAAGCCATATTCTAATATTGCTAATGTCAGCTTAGGCCATGATGGCTTTATCTCGCATTCAAATGAAAAAAAAATAGGGAGATAAAGCCATCATGGCCTTATCTACCATGGTATTAAAGCACCCCCACCTTTTGAAAATGGTCTACTACGACAAATTACAAAATTTTATTTAAGACATAAAGCAAATTATTTTACTGCTTCTAATTTAACTTAAAAATATTCTTAATTTTTATTTAATTTGCGAATAAGTTTGTAATTGACCTGACAATATTTTTGTTTGAATAATAATGGCTCAATAAACATGCATATACACAGAAAAAATTATTTTTCCAATTCAAACAAAAAATTTGTAGAATCAAACAATTTTTTGTCTGAAATCGGTCCTGTAAACAAACTTGCATATTCAAACAATTTATTTGCATTTTGTTTATTGAAAAAAACACTGATTTTTTCAAACAAATAATTTAACTGAATCAAACAAAAAGTTTACTGAAATTCATATACTAAATTTCAAAAAAAAAAAAAAGTTTTTGCACAAGCAATGACGCGCACACAAGTAAGTACTGTATGAGAAGATGTAGGCAGAGCAGTGCAGAGCCGCCGGCTGGCTTTGAGACACATTTTTTTTTTTGTTGGAATAATTTTTGAACGAAGTATTTTTTATACACACAAAAGAATGTTTTTCTTTATCACTCTCTGTTGCTGTATCCTTTCCTTTGCTAAAGAAGAACAGTAACCAAAAACGGCAGCAGACCGACTCGATATCTTTTTCGTCATCATTCTATTTTTGTATTTCATGTATTTAAGCAAACAGTTTTAAAAAATTGAATACGGGATTTTGTTTCTTGTAATGTTGTTTCTGCTATTGTTTTTCTTATAGTTGCACTTTTTCAAAGCGTCCAAAAATAGACTGTGTGTGTTTTTTGTTGTTGTTCTTATATTTCACATAAAGAAGTGTTGCTTACGATCAAATAAAAAAATGCAAAAAGGCGACAACATTAAAGAGCGTTAAATATTTCATACAAAATTATGAAAACTTGACACCAATAACGCGTTTATTATATTTTTGAAGAGTTGTCCACATTTTTGTTGGTTAAATAAAAATCAAACAAAAATATTGTTTGAATCAGTAAAAAAATTTATAGAAATTAAAAAAATTTTCAAACAAGCGTTTATTTGAAAATAATTCGGCAATAATTTTTTCTGTGATAGTTTCCTTAAAAAAATGTTTAATTGTTAATTAAAAAATGTAAGATTTAATAATTTCATACATCTAATGTTATATGTATGCCATTAAATTTATGAAATCAAATTTTTTTTTATAAAAGCAACATATTTCAATAATTGCCTTCATAAATTTTCATTATGGCAATAAAAATTTCATTATAGTTATGAAGCAAAAACTTTCAATCCACTTTGAATCAACGTTTTTATTGTTGTTATGGACAATTTAATCTCATATTTACGCTCTTAATTGAGTAAAAAACAAGCTACACTGCCCCAGTAGGATAGCTGGTAGTGAGCTAGTCTATCAGCGCCGAGGTTGCGGGATCGATTCCCGCCAGAGACAGAAAAAAAATAAAATAAGAAAAAAAAAAAATAATTAAAAAAAAAAAAAAATTTTTTTTTACTTTATTGAAAGTATTTCAATGAATAATATTCATACATCTAATGTAATGTTTAATTAAATCCTTTTAATGAAACAGGTTTCATTGATCCCACGAAGCGCTGCATAGGTTCCTTTTTAATGCAATTTATCATGGGTTTAATGTCAAAATTCATTGGTATTGCGAAGAAAATTCTTTCAGTGTGTAATTCGTTTAGCTAAAGCTAAATCTCGATCGCAAAAATGCCTTAGAGAATACAAAATTTTAAAATTTTAGCGATGACATTAAAACCAAAAGTTGCCGTGAATTAAATTATTATGGCATTGGAAAATTTAGCAATGCACGTTGCAAAATTACATTCGTTGCCAAAAATGGCTCCGTGCAATAACTCCCAGGTGCAATAAGTCCCAAGAAAAAAATGAAATTAGACCCAAAAATTTTTCATACAAATGTGGGAGTAATTTCATTATGAAATAGCTCCAAGCCCTCTAGGTTTTATTTCATTTTTTTGGAAGTTATTTAATTTTTTGCCTGGGAGTTATTTAATAATGAAATAAAATCCAAATGAAATAAGTCCCCGAAAAAATTAACGTGGAAGTTATTTCATTTTATTTTGGTTTTCGGTGTTATTTCATTTGCTGTGGGAGTTATTTCATTTTTTGTGGGAGTTTTTTCATTTTCAATTATTTGCAATTTCTTAAAATTGTTTAAAATTTTAAACGGTATTTATAACGGGATATTTCAAACTATTTGAATACAATGACTTAAGTTTATCAAAGAAGAAAATTGCAATTGCAGTGTCTTATGGTTACCGGCTATAAAGTGAAGCTTTAGTTAGCGAAGCCGGTGTTTGTTATACCATAGAGGAGAAAGCTTTAGTTAGCGAAACCGGTGTTTGTTATACCATAGAGTATAAAATCCTTGCGCCCGGCAAAAGGCCGGCTATGCTGAAAAGCTTTAGTTAGCGAAGCCGGTGTTTGCTATACCATAGAGTATAAAATCCTTGCGCCCGGCCGAAGGCCTGCTATGCAGAGAAGCCGGTGTTTGCTTAAGTTAGCGAAGCCGATGTTTGTTATACCATAGAGGAGGTAATCCTTGCACCCGGCGTGCTTAAGCTGCTGGTAGTTGCCATTGCAGGAGGTCAGGATATAATAAAATGCCCCATTTGTTGTCAAAATGTCGAGGACTCAATGTTAGTTTTTTGGTAACCTAATATGTAAATATTCAAGTAAAACGAATACATATATAAAAAATTTCTTTAGAAGTTGTTTCATTTTTTTGGATCTTATTTCATTTCTTTTCGATGGACTGTTTTTGGAAATTATTTCATTAATGTCTTAAGGAGTTATTTCATTATGAAATAACTCCCAAAAGTTGGGGTTTGTTTCATTTAAGACTTGGAAATTATTTCATTTGTTTTGGGATTTATTTCTTTTTTCCAGTTTGGAACTTATTTCATTTATTTTGGGATTTAATTCATTGGGAGTTATTGCACTGGGACTTATTGCACCTGGGAGTTATTGCACGGAGCTCCAAAAATCACTAAAGCAACTTTATAGATTTTTAGCGATAGAGATTTAGCTTAAGAGTATTACAGACTACGGCTACTGAATATTTTAATTTTTCATTAAATTAGCGAATTATTCATTTGACCTCATTATTTTCATAGGCGTTGTTCGCTTATAGTATGAACACTTTTTGGTTCGATCCCAAATATTTTAACCTCTATGTATGATGAGAATACCTTCGTGCAGCCTATTTCCCATGGTGGAATAAACAGGTGGCAGCACTACGCCAGATGACGATTTTTTGCTCTTGCATTGTTTGTCTAGGTTTGTGTCAAAGTTTTGTTTATGTTCACAAAAAGTCCACGTTTTGTGCTGTGATTATTGTATTTTATTAAGGTTTTTGATAATTTTAAATTAAAATAAATAAGATATGGACCATTATTAAATAAAAATTGGCTAAAAATGTATTTATTTCATCACGTTTAGCGGCACGCTTTGATTTTTGCTTAAACTATTTTTTGACGTAAACGATGATATTATTTCCATTTTTGTTGTAATGTTGTATTTGTTGCCGTAACGATGCCACCTGCTTATTCCACCATGCTATTTCCCTAATATTTGGAAAAAATTATTGCCACTATATATAAATCGTTGTATACTAATGTAATCCATATTGTAAACAGTGTATATTTCATGGTAAGAAAACAAGCCATTATTTTAAAATGACTAACAGGGCCTGTTCGTAAATGCATCACTGCGCTGCAAATGAAAATTTAAATGCCCTAAAATACTTTGCTTAAGCAGATGACGCACAACCAAGTTTAAAATACGGAGTGGAGAAATGGCTCCCGCCAAAAAATATCAACAGCAAACTTAAATTGGCAGTGCAAAGCAATGTTTGGTTGTATGATGCACTGCAGTGATGCATTTACGAACAGGCCCACATTTGTTATTTATTTAGTTTTATATATTTTGTTTTCCTTTTTTTTTTATCAATATTTGTGATGTAATAAATAATTTAATTTTAAATTTTATAACAACTTCATTATGATTTTAATAAAAAATTTCTTTTTATAAATACATTTTATACAGGAAGGAGATAAATAATAAGGGACAAAATACAACAAAAGTAAATAAATAATAAATTAAGAAACAAACTTAAACTTTAATTAAATCACATTTTGGGAATTTTATACGATCTTAAAAATAGTTTTTTTTTTTAACTACAACATATTTAAAGGTGTTGTTTTTTTTCATTATGAATACAGAATAAATAAATTTTACGATCTCTTTAAAAAAACTACTTGCTAAAATTGCCTCCGTTTCATGTTTTGAAAATTTTTAAAGTATAATTTCTTTTTTTTTACTTGCTAATAAATTCGTACAATATTTTTGGTTTTAATTGTATCTGTTGTTTTTGCTTTCCCCTTTCGCAGGAATCTTAAACTCCTTTTAAGATTCACTTTGAAAATAGGAATTTTGCATGAGATATAATTTGTCAATGGGATTTATAAGGCTGTTATTTAAATTGGCTAAAATATCTTGCGGATTGGAATTGTGATGGTGACCCGATGACGAGGACGACTGTAATTCCAAATTGTTAAGGGATAAAGAGTCGGCATCGTCATCTAAGTGATCGAAATTGCTGCCGTCTAAAGAAAGATCTGAACTGCAAAAACTATCATTTGAATTGGCAGGATAGTCTAAAAACGAAAAATGAAAAAAAAAATACTTATAAATCTTCCAACTTGCTTGCAAAGTAATACTTACCATCTGGAGAAAAGGGTAGATTGGGATTTAATGGTCGCGTGGCAAATGAATTATCCATACCCAAATAACCATTTTCACTACCCGATGCTGAACCGCCCTCCTGCTTTATGCTCTCCTTATCCAATTTGTCCTTATCTTTATCATCCCCTCCCCCATTATTGCCATTACGGTTATTTTTAGCTTTACGCTGTATTTTCTTCATTTTGGCTCTCTGATTTTGGAACCACACCTGCACTACTCTCACCGATAGGCCTGTATCTTTGGCCAAAGCTTCTCTTACTTTGCGACATGGTTTAGGCGATTGTTCGAATGACGCCTTAAATTGCTTACGCTGTTGTGAGGTCAATATTGTTCTCGGTCTCTTGGGTCCTCTACGGCCATCTCTGGGTCTCATTAGATCGTCCTCGTCTAAGCCCAGGTAACCACAATGTTGAGCAGCTGCGGCAGCTAAAAACATTTCCTTTTCCAGATCGTGTCTAAAACAAATTATTTGACCATCTCGTAAAAGAAATTGTTCGCCTTTTTGCAGGGGAATACGACAGGCTACGCAAACGAAACAGGGCAAATGAAATAATAAATTTGGCAGGGGACGCATGACCATGTCTTGGGGAAGTATGGGATGACAACAAGCTGCACATTTGAAAGAGAATAATCTAAAAGTAAAATAATTAATTAAATAAAAAGCTTGGTATATTTTGAAATTATTTGATTTGTATATTGTGTTTTTCATTGGTTCTGATGTATTGAATCACCACACACATTCCTATAAAATGTTGGGAACTTTCAACTAAAATTAGCGATATACAAAATTTTATGATAACGCTAGAATACTTAACCAGCAGTTTGCATATTATGCAACATTTTCAATTGTCAAAACAACTGGAAGGTTTTACAAGAAAAATTAATTATAAGCAGTTTAAGGCAATTTATATAACGATATGTTATTTATTCTTATGGTTATCCCGCAAAGCTCTACGGGTGTCTGCAGGAGACTAGAGTCCGCAAAACCCGCAACCCCCGCACTGATGGACTAGCTCTCTACCAGCTTGTCTACCGGGGTACCCAGTATGTTTAATTCTGAAAGAATTATTGAATTTAAAATTTGTTTTAAAACGATAACTGTTTTAAATGTACGCAACCTTCAAGAAAGAACTAAATACGAAAAATGTATTCATGAACATGTAGTTTTGTACTTTTAATAAAAAACTAATTAGCAGGGAAACCACAAATATGCATTTGCATGTTTTTCCTTGTGCAACCAATGAAGGCGGAAACAATATATTTATCCGTTTTAGAGCTTTTTATGAATTTTGGCATCGATTTGTTAGTGCATATTTTACAGTTTGGAGCATATTTTTGCATAATTTAGTTAAAAGAGCCTTTTTGCAGCATATTTTATGTTTTTAGCGCATATTTTGCCTTTTTGAGGCAAATTTTGATACATATTCGATTTAGATGCCTCTTGTAAGCTTTTGCAGCAAATTAAAAAAAAAATTTTCTTGAAATTCTGGTTAAAGATACGTTCACAATCAAAAAAACAATTTCGTTTTTTCTTCTATCTTTTTTCATCCCAAAGTATTTCATATATTTTCCTTTCATTTTTAGAACAAAAATGTAACAAAAACTTTTTTAAAAATGTAACTGAAGTTGAGTCAACTAGAACTTCAGCAACAATTTGTATGAAATTGTTTCTGACGTTTAAAATAATTTAATTTAGTTTTGAATGCAAATTTTAACAAAAAGTTTACAAAAATAAAAATAAATGCATGATATTGTTGTGGCTAAAATTTGCAAACGGTTTCTTGATGCAAAATGTGTGTAGTTACAAAAGAAATTGTTGCTCTATTATGAACACCAAGTGAAAATGTTTCTTTGATTGTGAACGCAGCTTAACAGATGGCTTTTCTGTTTTTAAAATCTATCTGTAAACCCAACGTATTGCTTTAATTTTGCCATCCACATTTATTTTTTACTCTAGAATGAAGACAAATCAGGTAGTCATTAAAGATAATCTTATTTTAAATTTGACATAAAAGGAAAAATTAAGGGAAAAGCAATTATAAATATACGTTTTTGGCAATCTGTGCAATACATAGAAATCTGAACCAATCTTTTGGTACACCGATCGGCTGAGAATCGCTTTTTAACATGATTTAACGATGCCCATCCGTCCCTCTCGCTGGTTGTCTGTCCATGTTTAGCTTGTGCGCAAAGTACAAGTTGCAATTTTAAACATAATTTGATCAAATTTGGTAAATACATTTTAATTGTACCAAGGACGAAGTCTATGCAAATGGTGAGAATCGGTCTTAATTTTAAAATATTCCCCATAAAAACTTCTTTCCAAATTAGACTCTTTGTGTACGATAGCCATCCAATTATGTTGGCATTTGGATTGAATTCGACCAAAAAATATGTTGCAGCGGATTTAATTCTTTTCGAATTGGTCCGTAAATACTATGGTGTTTAGGGTTTACCGATTAAAGTTTTAGAATTGCTTTTTTTTCCATGCGAATGTTGAATATTTGGTTTTTAAAGGAGCGGTTTTTGATTTTGTTTTTGGGCATATTTTTAACAATTTTGAGGGCATATTTCTGGTTTCCCTGCTAATTAGTAATTCAATTAATTAAAAAACTAAAAGGTTATTTTTATTTCCTTGCGTTTGGAAAGTTTTCATATACAATTTTTTTAATTTTTAAAAATTTGTATTAAAAATTTTATCATTAAAGTTGAATTGTTTTAGAAAGCAAAATAATTAATTTCATCAAATTTATTTTTCATTAAACGGTTTTTTATTAAAAAAGGAATTTTGCAACATGCAATTAATTAAAACTTATTGATCATTTTTCATTCCTGACTGCCGCGGGGCTCGAATCCAGGCTTTTGCGGGCAGGTTACGCTTACATGTTTCAATTGTAACCACTCAATATCATCAGAGGGATTTGCTGTTTAACACTCACAGCCATAGAAGACTGCTGGCAGTGAATAGTCAAACATCACTCTTTAAACCAAATTGTGTTTAACCTTTGGTAGATCGAAATTTGCTTTGAATGATTGTCTATTTTCAGACTCCTTTCAGACTCGGCAAGATAGTTGCGCAAGTCACTTGCCAAGTACAAAAAAGTCTGTACTTAATTTTTTTTCCTTACCCCAACCTTACCGCTGACGTCTACAAACCAAGAGTTGCGCAAGTTACTTGCCGATTGTGTAAGGGGTCTAATTGATTAACATGTTCTTCCTTACTTCGGTTTTTTTCGCAACCTTCACAAGTACGATTAGAACATGAATACTGTCATCATATTTAAAATCATAATATGATTCTTTCAGATTTTAATATGATTCTAATAATATCATAATATGTTTTGACTACAATCATGATTCTTATCATAATATGTTGCTCTTAGAATATTTTTACCACAACGATGTTCTTCTCTGCGTATGCATAAACCTTACATACATACATATTTAAATTAAAGTAAAATATTTTCTATCCAATTTTTTCGTTTTCAATGCAACAAAGAAACAATTTTAAAATTCTTTGAAATAATTTCAAAGATAAGAGCACATTTGTTATACATATAAAAATTTTTAATTTTCTCACCTTTCATAATCTATTTTGCAATAAAGCTTGCCACTCCGCATATAACAAGTCTGATGCAGTTGCATGCCACAATAACAACAGGCCAAGCAGTTCTCATGCCAATTGGTTTCGCCCACATTCATCAGATAACGATCGTGGATTTTATGGCCACAACCTTCACAAACCTCATAATTTTTCTCGCATTTTATTTGATCAACTCCTGGAATATAAAAAAGAATAAATTTTAAATTCAAAGTTATAAATATAAAATGAAAACATGATTATTTCAAATCTTCTAAATCCATAAATACTAATGCAAATTCGTGAAATACATAAATTTTGTTTTTTTCTACACATACGTTTTGTTTTGAAAAATTACAATAATCCATATTGTCTTTTAATTTTTTTTTTTTTTTTTTTTTTATTAAATAAAAACCATAGATTTATTATTATTTTTTATTTACTATTGTTTGAGAATGTTCGTTTTGTTTGTGACAGATTTTGTTGCCTCAATTCAAATATGATTTACTAAGCATATCAATAAATCGTTTTTGCTTTTTGTTCCTTTCCTCTATATATGTAAATATTTTGTTACTATTGTTTTTTATTGTTGTTGGTTTTTAAAGAATATCACTTCAATAAAAATGCGATTTTTTTCTATGAATTTTATTGCACACACCATGAATTTGAAGTGTGTGCGCGTGTGCGTTTGTTTGTGTGGGTTTGCATTCTTCCAAATAGTCTACACACACATAAATCAAAATGGCAAAGTCTCTTGAGCTCGTAGTTTACAGTTAAGCCCCCTCTAATACAACTGAAGTTTTTTATTTGTATGCGAAAGCTTAACCATTAATGCCTCCTCCTCCCAACTACCTACAACTCTCCCTCCCGCATTTCCTATTCCTTTGAAAGAATAAAAACTCTCATATATTTTATTTCCGTAAGTGTGAGTGTGTGTGTGTATTTTTACAAGTACTTGTACTATGAGTAAGTAAATGCACTTGTTGGTCTGGTGTGTATTTAACCCAGTAAATAATTTTTAAATAACTTTTAATATCTTATAATTAGATAAATTTAATTCAAACTTTTAATCAAAATTTGGAATTTGGTTGATTTATGAATTACCAAGACTTTGGTAAAAAGTTTATAAATCTTGTTTGATTTGTTTGTTGGGTAATCTAGTTATTTTTTTTTATGTTTTATTTGCATTTTTTTTACACCCTACACCACTGTAATTAAGGAGGGTTAAAGGCGCTTGTGATATAGTTTCGAACTCATAAAAATACATATTAGCCCTTTTGGTATGCAAATAGTTTCTGGAGAACGGAATGAGTGCTTATGCAAACACTAGCCTATATGTTCATGTAATAAAAATGACTTAAAATTATAGTTTGATATATTTTGTTAATAATCGCAAACGTTTAACCTGTTTTCTACTGGACTTTTAGTAGATTTTATTTGGATTTGACAATTCCTACTTTTAATTTGTTCACACAAGTTTTTGGGCTAGTTAGTAGTGAGTAGTTGGTCTATCAGTGTGAGGGTTAAGGGAACGATTTTATCTACAGACTCTGGTCTGTTTCGCTACAACGAGCTTAATACCATGTGCACACGGCAGCAATATTCGTGTTTCGCTTTCTTATTCCTTATTCGCGCCCCAAACATAATTGAAACGAATTGTTTCCCAATACAAAATTTTGAAACAGGCTGCGAAACAGGAAAAATGTACTATCATCTCCAATTTCGATAACATTTATCGTTATTTTATCTCAACTAGCTCTCAAAAAAAAATCAAAACAAAATAAAAACTGATGTTTAATAAAATTAAGTGATAAAATTAAGTATTAAATAATATATTTTTAAGTTTTATATACTTTTTTATCTTTAAAAAAAAATCACACTAACAACACAAAAAAAATGTCAGAATGAAACAAGAATGAATCATATGAACAGCATGTTTGGCAATCTAGTTTCAGTGGTTTATATCGTCGTATGAACATAGCATAAGGTTAACGTTACTCTTGCTCGATAAATTAAATTGGCATAAAACTTGTAATGGCATTTGTAACCAGGGTTGCCGAACATGGTCTTTTCCGATCAAATTTGGTCGGATATTTTTGGTTTGGTCGGATGGTAGGCTAACCCTAATTACAATTACAAATCGCATAGCTTTTTATTTTTATACCCTCCACCACAATTAGTTGTGAAGAGGGTATATTAAGTTTGTCATTCCGTGTGAAACTTTTTTATTATTCATCTCAGACCCCATAAAGTATATATATTCTGGGTCCTTGAGTAATTCTAAGTCGATTTAGCCATGTCCGTCTGTCTGTCCGTCTGTCCGTCTGTTGAAAACACGCTCACTTTCGAACAACTCAAAACAAATGAACAAACTTAGTGCCAAATTGCTTGTAGTTATCCTAAGCAGTTTGGGATTGAAATCCAGCAAAATCGGTTCTGTGGGACCAGAGCTATGAATCAAAATGTGGAACCACCACCTAAAAAAATTTATAATTTTGTTACAAAAAATAACATAAATGCTGGAACAAGGCACGGAATGAGATAAGATTTTGCAAAAGTTTGTTTTATTTGACTGGAAATAATGCTGTTAAATTTCGTGATGATCCGTCCATAATTTACCCTAAGCCCCATATAAACAATACTCCCGGAAAACAGTTTAGTACGCCTAAAACCGTAAAGAATAACGCAAGCGTAACAAATTTTGGCTCGTCACAGTTTTATAGGACTGTAAATGATACTGTGAAATTTCGTGACGATCGGTCCATAATTTACCTTAGGCCCCATATAGACCCTACTACCGGAAAACAGTTTAGTCGCCTAAAACCATAATTAATAACAAATCGTCACAGTTTAAGATAATAATAATAAATAGACATCATACAGATATTACTTCTTAAACATTTGAACTGTCGGTGGAGGGTATCAAAGATTCGGCACAGCCGAATATAGCACTCTAACTTGTTTTTTTTTAATTGTTGATGAAACTATGGATATGGCAGCAAGTTACTTTAACGGTGTTAGTTTTATAAATGATAGTTTTGTCATCTTATTCGAGCTTACCAAGTCAGATGCCTTTAAAATTTTTCTTCTTATAAAAAACTTTTTATCAACAAACAAATTCCTATACAAAATTTGATCGGATTGGCAACAAACGGCGCTCACGCCCCGACTGGAACTGTTGGTAAGATTATAGCCTATTCATCGTTGTCGAACGTAGACTTCGTTCGCTTAAATTACATGTAAAACAAAGACAATATTGTATAATTTGTTTTCGTACTTTTTTGTTTTTACTATAATTACATATTACAAAAAAAAAAAAAAAATATGTAGATTTATAGCTTTATCCAATAAAAATTATATTTTTTTTTTTTAACATGACATTTATGACGATATTATTGTTTTTAAATATTTCAAAAATTTGGTCGGTTTCAAAGGATTTTGGTAGGTTTTGAGGACAATTTTGGTCGGATAAAAATTTTTCAAACGGCAACCCTGTTTGTAACACATAATAAATATAAAATTATTCACTATACATTTAAATAGAAAAAAAATTATTTCAATTTGAATTTATAATAAACAAGTAAGAATGCTATATTCGGCTGTGCCGAATCTTTGATACCCTCCACCGACAGTTCGAATGTTTAAGGAGTAATATCTGTATGATGTTATTATTATCTTAAACTGTGACGATTTGTTATTAATTATGGTTTTAGGCGACTTAACTGTTTTCCGGTGGTAGGGTTTATATGGGGCCTAGGGTAAATTATGGACCGATCATCACGAATTTTCACAGCGTCATTTCTAGTCCTTTAAAACTGTGACGTACCAATTTCTGTTATGCTAGCATTAGTAGTTATGGTTTTAGGTGTACTAAACTGTTTTCCGGGAGTAGGGTTTCTATGGGGCCTAGGGTAAATTATGTACCGATCTTCACGAAATTTCACAGTATCATTTATAGTCCTATAAAACTGTGACGAGCCAAAATTTGTTATGATTGCATTATTTTTTACGGTTTTAGGCGTACCAAACTGTTTTCCGGGAGTAGGGTTTCTATGGGGCCTAGGGTAAATTATGGACCGATCGTCACGAAATTTCACAGTGTTATTTCTAGTTTTAAAAAACTGTGACGTTCCAAATTTTGTTATGCTAGCGTTATTTTTTACGGTTTTAGGCGTACTAAACTGTTTTCCGGGAGTATTGTTTATATGGGGCTTAGGGTAAATTATGGACGGATCTTCACGACATTTAACAGCATTATTTCCAGTCAAATAAAACAAACTTTTGCAAAATCTTATCTCATTCCGTGCCTTGTTCCAGCATTTATGTTATTTTTTGTAACAAAATTATCAATTTTTTTAGGTGGTGGTTCCACATTTTGATTCATAGCTCTGGTCCTACAGAACCGATTTTGCTGGATTTCAATCTTAAACTGCTTAGGATAACTACAAGCAGTTTGGCACCAAGTTTGTTCATTTGTTTTGAGTTGTTCGAAAGTGAGCGTGTTTTCAACAGACGGCCAGACGGACGGACAGACAGACGGACATGGCTAAATCGACTTAGAATTACTCAAGGCCCCAGAATATATGTACTTTATGGGGTCTGAGATGGATAATAAAAAAGTTTCACACGGAATGACAAACTTAATATACCCTCTTCACAACTAATTGTGGTGGAGGGTATAAAAACAAATGCCGCAATACAAAAAATACGAATACAACAGTATAACTTTTGTTTAAGATAAAAAACACTTATTTAACAATACCCTCTGGTACTGATGGTTGATGTCCTAGGACTTTTTTATTAGTAGTAAAGGACTATAACTAATTGTTAGACAGTTTATTTAACTTGTCTGTATTTAAATTATTAAAATTAATCGGCCAAACACTTAATCGAACAATTGTGCAGTTTTTTTATGATAAAATAAAAGTAAAAAGTGGAGAGAAAATGTTTTCAGATAATGGGGAAACAATTCAGTTTTTTTAAGTAGTTAGTCCTCATCCATATTATGAAACATTTACTGCAAAAATTTTCTTCAATTCTCTTTTGGAACAGTATTCGTGTCCGTAGAATAAAAATTTTGTTTTACAGCATTAAGTAATTTGCTTTTCCTTCTCTCTTCCTTTCAATAACAAACTTACAAAAACTGCTGGTACATGAAACAAATTACACTTTTACATTCGTCTTTCCTTTTTCATCAACAAACTCAAATGTTTCATAATATGGATTGGGACTAAGTGCCGTTTCAAAGGAGCTTCGCGTGTTTAAGCTGACATTAAGCTGCATAATGCGACACCGATTTTAAAGATTAAATTATTTATAGTATCTTCAAAAAACCTAAAACTCTAATAGTTTGAATATAGATAAGTTTATCAAAATATCGGCTTTAAGTTGCACAAAAACTAGAACTAGTCATAAGCTTATTATGACTATCTTAATAGCTAAAAAGTTAATCAGAACTACTGGGTACGTGCATCTTAAAGAAATCAAAGAGCGTGACTGTCTTTTAGCAAGTAACACGTCATTATGACAATGAACAGAAATGCGTTCAAGATGTTACCATCGACTAGGAAAAATATATTAAAAAAAAAAATAATAATAATTGAGTGAAGCTCGCGTATCAATTTAAATGACAAGTTTATCAGCATTAAAGAACGAATACTTTGTACGCTTTTGTATTTTAAAATTAAGTTGAAAACTTAAGGATTAAAGTAAAAAGTATAAATGTATAGTCTCAATTGTGAGAAAAGTTAAATTTTTGGCTATAAAAGTGCTACCACCAAGCAGAGCTGTAAATGAAACATTCTTAAGATTGTTGTATTTCGTGCTAAATTCCCAATTTTTCCTACTTGATAAATACACTGAATTTTATTGTTGAGAGAGAGAGAGAGAGAGAGAGAGAGAGCTAGCTTCTATACGCATTTCACTGGTGGCTTAGGCCAGATCATCAGGAAACCTTTTCCAAAGATTTTAGAAAAGCTTAAAATATTTTATACAAATAAAATCCTAAAGCGAATAAGAATTTTAAACACTCAAAGTCTTACTTGTAACATTTTCAAAGCTTAAACAAAACACCAACAATAAACAGTGAGTTCATCTTTTCTTACATCCCCCTACAATTGGTTGGGTTCTTTCCGACTCGAATTGCAGTTGTAAGTGGGTAAAAAGATAAAAACAAAATTAAAAAACAAATTGTTTCATTCTATTGTCTTCGTAAGAAAACAACAAAAAAAAAAAAAAAAAAAACCAATTTGCCAACTCAGTTTTCTGAACGGGCACATGCAATTATATTATCAAAGTTATTTTTTCTTTTGATCTTAATTCGTTATTAATTAGCTAAATTTTGAATGAATTCTTTTCACTACAAAAAAGAATTGAATGTAATTCGAATCAATTCAAACGAATTAGGCAGAAATAAATTTCAACTCGTTTCCAATTCAAATGAATTTGTAGAATGACTTGCAATTCGTTTTCAATTCAAATGAATCCATAAAATGAATTGCAATTCGTTTCCATTTCAAATAAATTGGCGTACGGTTATATCACCCAACGTCATATCGTCCAAAACCAAAATTGTCATAACACCCAAATTCCGACGTATCGCCAAAAAAGTGAAATAGAAAAATGTCATATTACCCAGAAATTTTTTTTGGGCGAAATGACATTTTCTAAAAATAATTAATTCTCAAAAACACAACATAATGAAACAGTTATTTCTGCTGATATTTTTTTCTGTGTTTTTTTTATTCTAACTACTGTTTACACATTCTTGTATATTCATTCATAGAGTACAGTTGTACGAAATGTAATCAGAGGGTTTTGAGTTTGTTACCGGTAAAAGGTTTGATTCCCAATATATATAATATAGAAATAATCCAAATATAAAGACGTGTTATGTTGATAATGCTGCAAGTGAAATAAGAAAAGTTTAAAAAAACGAATGCGAAGAGTAAGTGCTATAATAACCCGTCCAAACGACGCAACGCCACGCGATGCGCCGCGAACATCCGTGTCACGGCGTGGCGGGGGAGAGGGGGTATTACTTCTAAAATCAGCAGCTAGGTGCAACCATTTTTTTTACATACTGTTCTTTACAGGAATCAGGAAAATACTAAAAATTTGGTTTACTCCCGAATGCGAAGAATACTAGAAAGACTTTCTTCGCGTATATTTTTAAGATCCCCACAAACACCATTAGATATTATTGAGTCCTTTCAGCTTGAGTTCATTTGGAAAAATTATGGATTATCTAGAGATAGTAGTAATCCACGACCTTTTTTTAAAGCTTGCATTTCGGAGCCAGAGTTCGCTTACTGCATATTCGCTCCTGATGCAATAATGCAAGGCATTACTGAAAATATCAGCGTTGGTGAAAGGCGTTATTTAATTGACGGGACATTCAAAGTAGTACCATTGGGCTGCTTTAAATAACTACTTGTTATTTATGTTCAATACTTGGAGGATCAGGTAATATTATATATGTAGAATTATTGAAAAATGTGAGCTATACTCGTATATTGTATATATGATTATTAATAAATTTGAATCAATTTTGTTAAATATATGGAAAAAATTTTACTTTTTTACTAAGTTTTGGGTATAATGACATTTTAGAATTTGGGCATAATGACTTTTCCGCAAAAATTTTTAAGCAATAACAATTGACATATCATCCAAACTCAATGTCATATAACCCAAAAACACGAAAAATTCTCCAACAACAACTTACATGAAACTTTTTTGGCCGTTATGACATTTTTGGTTTTGGGCGATATGACGTTGGGTGATATAACCGTACGCCAATAAATTTGTTAAAGTGAATTGCAATTCATTTGAATTGAATTAATTTTTAATTCATTCAAATGAATTAGAACAGTGATAACCAAGCCCCGAACTAAGAAAGCCCCGAACGCACGCACACAAAGATATTATGTGCTTGTGTGCGGTCGCAGAGACTGATGATAGTCTGATGTTTTGAAACGAACAAAGTTGTAATATACATGTGAATTGCCGACCGTGTCTGTGTGAAAAATACGATTATTGACTGGCTCGCGAGTCTATGGAGTGGTTATCACTGAATTCAAATGAATGAAATCAAAAATGAGTTGCAATCAATAAAACAATAAAATTCGAGAGCAGATCTACACAGAAAAAATATCTCAAGAAAATTTTTTACAACACAGTTTGTTAAAAATAAAATTTTAAGTCAATTTATTGATTCAATGAAAAAATTTATCAAAATTAAACTTTGCAAAATAGCTCTCAATAAAATATATTTAATAATGATATAAAAAAATATTTGAATCAAAATAAAGACAGTATTTTTACAACCTTCGTCCATTTTTAAGCTAATAATTCTCATTCGCTTTACAGTTTTAGTTACATAATATCTTTAGTTTTTCCAAAGTCTTTAAAAGAATGTTTCCTGATGATCTGGCCTTAGCAACCAGCGAAATGCGAATAATAACTAGCTTCTTTCACCACAATAAATATTAGTGTAGTTATCAAAGAATAAAAATTAGGAATTTTGCACATCATAATTAATAAATAAAGATTCGATAAACATTTTGTTTGATTTATTCAACATTGCCAACAATTTATTTTAACAAATCACGTAAATATTTTGTTGAAAAATATTATTTTGGGCAACAACTTTTTCTTAATTGACTCAATAAACTTGGTTATTGCCTAAAAATTCAACAATTACATATACCTACAAACTTGTTTGTCAATACCGCAAAAATCGTCATCGCAGAAAATTCAAAATTTTTTGTAATCAAATATGTATGCGATTTTCGTATTCAAATATGAAAATTATTTTTTTCTGTGTAGGGGGAATTACTACAATTTACTATTTTCATTGCAGTTTGAAGTTTTCAATACAAAAAGTAAACACATTTTTCCAATTGAAGTAAAAGTAGTAAGAATTTCGAGTAAAGGTCCCATTAGCCGACCGTAAATGTAGAAGTGTAAATGTAATGTAAACAGCTGATCGTTTCTGTTATATGGAAAGCAATGCAAATGCTTAACTGACTGTAATGTCACTTAACCGTAACGTGCTAACCTGTAGAAAATAGAATTTCATAACGAGGTTACGTGACAGTTGCAGATAGTGATGGGCTGCTTATATTTTAAATGCAATGCGGGTAAACTCACTCTTTGTGTTTGGTACTTTTTCAGTTATAATATCTGTGGACTTTTGACAAAATAAGTAACAATCCATACATATTTTCATTTATACAAATACATGCTTAGATGTAAAAAATTAACAAATGTATACATATCCACAAACAAACAAAGTCTGGTATTTAATGGTATCAAAACCTTGTTTAGGTGTATGCACATTTTGAAATTAATGTAAGAACACGTGAACGAATATAATATATTACATATTTGTTTTTTGTAAATCTGTAATATTAATATCAAATATCAAATTATTTATTTATTTATACATGCAAGAAATACAGTTTTAATACCATTTAAATCACTTGGTACTTTTTCTGCAAAGCGGTCACTATTTCAACATTTTTAATGCTCATCACTGTGTGTGTTGTTTTATGTATACTAATGCTTTTTTGTTTTTGGTTGTGAAAAACAGCTGACGCGTTCTTACATGTTCTATAAGTGCACAAACGAGCTTACAGTACGTTACGGTACTTTACATTGCATTTAATTACATTTACGGTCGGCTAAAGCGGCCTTAAACGAACGCAGCTTTGACAGCGAAAAATGTTGTTGAGATTCAAAGTTGCTAAAATCTTTTAAATTCGATTGAAAAATTAAAAAAAAGAAATTTTCACAATATACAAATATGAGATTATTTAAACGAAAAATTTTTGTTAAGCCCACTTTTAATAATATTTTCTTACTATTTGATAAAAATAAAAATTCAAGTTTCTTTTAGCAAATAAGTAAAAAATTTTCCATTTTGATAATAATAATTTAATTCCTATTCTGCAGCTAGACTGAAAGAATTTTCTTCGCAATACCAATTAATTTTGACATTAATCCCATGAAAAATTGCATTAAAAAGGAACCTATGCAGCGTTTCGTTGGATCAATGAAACCTGTTTCATTAAAAGGATTTAATGAAACAGTACATTAGATCTATGAATATTATTCATCGGATGAATACTTTCAATAAAGTAAAAATACAAAAATTTCATTCCAATACAAAATCAATTCAAATCAAATGAATGGGAAATGAATTGCAATTCCCTTTTACTAAATTCATTTGAATTAGCAACGAATTGCAATTCATTCTACAAATTCGTTTGAATTGGAAACGAATTGCAATTCATACTTTCCAATTTCATTTGAATTTAAAAAAAATTGAGCTAGGTATGAGGTATATATACTTAGAATATCCACTTTCTGAATTCAAAATCTATTTCACGAAATTTTTTATGGTTTCTGAGATATTAAGCATTAATTTTGCTCCATATCAACTATTTTAAAGTTTATAAGGTATTGTTTTGCTCTACACGCCACTGTTGGGCGAATGCTGCAAACTTCCCATACAAACACGTACAAAATAAATTTCACTCTCGCTTTAAAAGCAAAATCAAATGACAATACGATACTATTAACTTCTTAGATCGTTAATCAATTTACATTTTTCTTAAAAGATATGCCAGAAGCAGTGATAAAAATTTTTTTGGCATATGTGCCAAACCAATAATCCTCTGACGATATATGAGAGGTAGTTTAAAAATAATATTGTGGCAACACTATGATTAAAGTTGTCAAATTTATATGGTCTGTATTGTTAGTTTGAACGCCTCATTGTATGGATTATATATTAACTGATATTTAAGTTTATTGTTTTAAACACATTTGAAACCAAAAAAGAGAGTTTAACTTAAGAGTTTTTCGGTGTAAGTGAAAAAATAAGATATTGGAAACATTTGTGTTTTTACTTTTCACTTAGATTTTTTACTTCTTGAATATTTATAGTTTAAAAAAGTAGTTTTTTTAATGTAGAATTTCTTTTTTTAGTCAAAAGCTATTTCTGTTTGATATTCCCTTTTTTCCTTTTTTTTATTTAAAATGGTAACAATTTGAACAATTTTTTTTCTTCTTTTCCGTTTTAGAGAAATAACATAACAAATATAAACAAAGGATATACAAATGCCAAAAACACACTCCCACACTCGTAGACACATACACACAAATATCAGCTAGCATTATATTGTATGAATCTATACATACATACCACCGCAGCAAGCATTTGGAAGAACATTTTTTATAAAATCAGTGCACTGAGTCTTCTTCGAGTAATATTGATAACTAGAATCTGATATTTTTTAAAAAATTAATTACATAAGATTTTGTTTGTCGTGCTTTATTCCCAATTTTTATTCTTGATAAAAACACTGAAATTTATTGTTAGGCCAGATCATCAGGAAACATTCTCCGAAAACTTTTAGAAAAGCCAAATTTATTAGCAAACAAAACTTCAGAGTGAATTAGAATTAAGCACGACAAACAAAATCTTATTAATTAAAATTTTGTATTCTCAAAAATTAATTTGATAATTAAATAAATGTTTATCAGTAAACAAATTACAAGTATCAATTCAATATTTTTTTCTATATTAACAACATTTTCTGCAGTAATGTTGTTGATAGAGGTAACCGTTTAAATCACTTCATTAAATTTGAAATTAAAACTTATTTTATTTTTGATTAATGGTTAAATTGAAAATAAAAAAAGCCAGAGAGTACAGTCGGTCAAGCCCGACCAAATGATAGCCAACACCACAGTATTTAAAAATAATGCGACCTGTACTTTGTGCACAAGGTAACATGGACAGCCAGCCAGCCGGACGGACATCGTTAGATCGACTCAGAAAGTGATTCTGAGTCGATCGGTATACTTAAGGACCAATATTTTAAGGTGTTACACACATCAGCACAAATGCTTTCCACTATTGTGGTGTAGGTATGAAATTGCTGGAAAATATTTTGTTCGACTTATCATTCGATTTACAAATATATATTTAATATTTGACTGCGCTATTGGATTCCCTTTCAGTTCAAATTAACATTTATATTAAAATGTATAATGAATAATGATTTCCCTTCCGGGGTATATTGGGATCCAATACCTGTCACGGCAGACTGGTAATTAGTTGCACCGTGCGGCTAGGTCGTTTAGGTAGGTACCCACGTAAACTTAGTCACAACGGTACAATAATTTCAAGTTGAAAAGGAAAATTAAAACTAAACAGCTACAAATATGACAGAAACTTACTAGAACAACACAAACGTTAAAAGAATAATTAAAATCTGAGTTAAATTTGATTAGGAAAACTACTAAAGGCGACATGTTTTTGTCATCTGACATGTCAAATTTCCCACTGCAGAATACATACTTGTCGTGTGTTACCTTTTTAACTTTGCTTCTGTTAAAGTCAGATGCAGACATCTGACAAAATTTCAATTACTTGGTGGCCACACGATCAAGTTTTGCCTTTCAATTCCTTTCAATTTGCAATACACTCTCAGTTTTGTACTAACACACTCACACTTTTTAAATTGACCACGAGATGGCTTTCAATTTCACCTTTCTATTTGTTTGGCAATTTACTTTCATTTTAACAGCTGAGTACAAGTTTGTCTCTGTTGTTGTTGACATCTTGGAAGTAAATTGCTTACAAATTGAGTGCAGCCTACGTCACAGCTTTCAATTAATGTAAATTTTGACAAGCAGTATATGTAAAAGACTATCAAGAACAACTTGAACGTGTGGCCGCAGGGTTAGAGCGTGCTCTATTTTCTTCTGACAAACCATCTGACATCAGAAATCTATGCCGAGAAGAAACCGGCAGCGGCGCCACTGTTGACGGAATCATTAGCCGGCTGCAGTTAATATTTTAAAATACCGAGATATGTATGCTCATCGCACCATTGAATAGAATTTATGTAAATAAATATATAAAAACCGTTTCATTATAATATCCTAAATTGGTATCTTTAATAAAAATTTTCGTGGCTGCATTTTTATTTTGGTTTTTGCAATAACTATGCGACAAAAACGGAGACAATGTCAGAAGCAAATTACATGTACGTTTGTGACCGAATATTATAAACAGCAATTTTGGCAGACATGCACAATTACATGTGACTTGAAAAGTTGACAAGTCAGAAGTACAAAACATATCGTCTACATGCACCTTAAAAGAGAAAAAGAAAACAAACCAACGGTTTGACAATAACAACAGGATGTTTTAATGAATATTAAAAACTTTTGATGTTCGTACAAACATGATTCAAACCTTTGACCAAACCGCTTTTGTGGTTTATTTGACCCTTTAATCACAATTGATCAGGTAAAATACTGAGAAGTAACGAATAATAAATGTCTCTTTAAATATGGCAAGTAGAGTACTATTTTCCCACCTAAACAAAGTCATCAGCAAATGATTTTTTTAATCAAACAGAGGAGTTGGAAAAGAAATAATGATTAAGTTTCTTACAAATTGCTGCCTGGGCTACTTAATTTTACATATTTTCGACAGAATTAAAGTTTAAGTTAATATCAATAAAAAAATTTCAAATATTGTAAAATCCGTACAGGAAAGAAAGGATGTTTTTATAGATTAAAACAAAGTTTTGTAAAAATTTATACATGATTTTTTTGTGTGTTAAAATTGAGTTTTTTTTTTTTGTTTTTGAAATTGAAAAACTACATCCACACAAACATGTAGATGTTTTGTTGATTTTGTTGTACATTTGGTTTTTGAATTTTTCTTTTGTTTTATAAAAACGCTTAAGGATTTCCGTCAATGATTTTTCCAATATAAACATTGATATATTGTTCAATGATTGTTTATATTAAATGGAAATTTCTTTGCATACATTTTTTTTAATATATAAAAAAAATATTTAGTGAAGGAGAAAAATCTTTAAGTTTAAATTAAATTGTTAAACCACTTGATTTGGTTTATTAACAAAAATTGCCAAAATAATATTAATAAATATTTAATATTTAAAATATTTGCTTGTAAATTCGTGCAAGCACTTGCAAATACACATACACATACACTTTCATTTACATTTTAATATTTATTTTAATAATTTTATAAAGAATTTGAGAAATCTATAAACACGTTAAAATATGTGGATGAGAAGGAATTTTAAACTCAATTGTAAAATATTGTATCTATGACTTGCGGACTGTTCCACATACTCACACATGTGTGCGTGTGTCTATTTCAGTATGTTTGGGAAAAATAAATTTATTATTTCAATATTTAAAACAAACAAACTAATTGCACATTTTTCTGGCATTGAACCTGGACAACTCTGCTTAAATTTATAATAAGGGCTTTCATTATATCGCTTCAAAGTCTCGCAAACTGTGTATTTTGACGCCATCGCAAATGTACTGTCAAATATTGTATGTGATGCTGGGTACAGACAGTGCAATCTACATGCAATCTACATCAATGCAATCTCAAAATAGCAAAGCATTTTGATGTTGATGCAATCTGGAATGAATGAAAATGAATTTAATTCACTAGATTGCGTAAATGCGTTGCATAGTGTGTACCCAGCATAACGAAAAATTCAAGTGTAAACAAATCACAAACAACAAATTCTTGGAATAACTTGAGCAAATTGGTCTTTTTGCATTCTTAGCTCTCAACTTTAATTATTATAATTTTTAGTTTTTTTTTTAATTTATTTTTGCGTTGGCGTTTTTTACAAACTGACATTAAAGGACGTGTCAGACACAATGTCTTCGCTTTGCGTGAAGTTTCATACTTAAGCTCGACTCACCCATGCGTTCCGAAAAATATTTTTGTCTGGACAAATTTTTTTTTATATTGAGAGAGAGAAATTATTTTGTTCGGCAAGTTTTTTCTTGAATTTTATTTATTTTTTTTAATTTATGTTCAGAACAAAATGAACTGAGTTGTCACTTTTTTCAATTTGTACATAAAAGTTGAAATTACTGTTTTTGTTCTTAATAATTAAATAAAAAAAATAAAATAATCAAATCATTTTCTTTTTTTCTTAAACACTTCAAAATAAAGCTGGAGGTCCATACCACGCGTTTTCGTCTCCACGCAGCGCATGCTTTTATAACCTTACTTGTGTTCTACGTTTCAAGTTACATGCAACGCTTTTTATGCAGCAGCAGCACAAGTAAAACTAAAATTTAATTTGTCAAAATCAGCTGATTTGTTCGAACGCTGCTTGTGACGCTTACAAAAGTAGAAAGTAAATCTACTTTTCGCCTCAAGGCATCTACGCTTTTGTGCATGTAACTTACTACGTATAACTACGCAGATTCTACTTTTTTGACAGCTGCGTATGCTGCGAAAAAGCGAGTAACGCGTGGTGTGGACCTCTAGATTAAGTGGTTGGCTAGTTGCGATGCCATTCTGTATAATTATTTACATCTCTAAACCATATGGTAGCTTTGTTTTTCGGACAAATTTTCTGAAATGGGTAAATCGATCTGCAGAATACTCTCAAAAAAGAAAAAATTATTCTTCGGACAAAAATATTGTTCGGAAAGCATGAATGAATACACCTTTAGACAGGAAAGCGTAAAGCAAAAGGTGTATGACACAATAAAAACTTTAACAACGCTCATGCATTGTTTGTTAAAAAAATAAAAAAAAAAAATTATACTAGCAGATTTTCAAAGCGCGCAAAAAATTCGAGTTGCCTAATTTTTCTCTACGCTCTGCGTTAAAAGTACTTTATGTCATTGATGGAAAAAGCAAAATAGTAATTTTTCAATATTTTGGTATTGTTTTTTTTTTGAAAATTAACTTAAATTAAATAAAAAAACTAAAATACATAATTTTTTTTCTCTTGCTCATATCTCAGCCATTTATGAATCGAGCTGGCGAAATTTCAACTTTTTTGATGAGGATATCTGACATTTAACTATACAAAAAGTATGTATGCTTTTCATAAGAATACATTTTGTGTAGACAATATTGTCAAGAGGGCTGTGGACTCGGAGTAGAAGTCGAAGTACCGACAACAAATTCGCGACTCCGACTAAAACATTTTTCGGCATAAAAATTTAAAAAAATATTTGAATCAACAAAAACATTGATTCGAAATTTTTACTAAATCCTTTAACTTTAACCATTTAAAAGTAGTGCATTAAAAAAAAGAGTTAAAGAAAAAAAAGAGTGAAAATAGTACTATAGTACTGAATTTTCCATCACTGCTTTATGTAATTTATAAGTAGGAATATTTCATCTTAGACGTCAAAGCGAATCTCTAACGCAGCGCGAAGCAAACGTTTTATATGATATGGTCTTAATTGTTTAAAATTACACAAAGTTTGTCCATTTGCACAAAATGCAATTTTAAACGATATCACGAAAACCCTTAATATAATTGTTATTTTTAAAAATGTTTATAAAATATTATTTACAGACAGTATAATCTAGATTAAAAATCTTTTTGTTGAATGGTTTTTCAAAGAAGTTATTTGGTTCAAACTTATTTAATGGCATTCTAAATAATCTTTCCAAATTTTATTGGAATCGGTCCTTATTTTACCATAGTTTTAATACAAATACTGCTCCCAAAACTAGCTTTTAACCTCCTTACAAATATAGGAATTGGCATGAAACAACAGACTATGAATTCACAGTAACATGACGTTAGCTACTATGTCGTGCCAAAATATTATGTTGGTAGATGCCGAATTGGGGGCCTCAACCCCTCCCTTAAAACACTTAATGAAAATAAACTCATATTGATGAATACATTTGTATATCTAATTAATGTGCGGCACAAGGGACATGAATCTTAATTTCAAATCCAAATGTTGTTCTGGCGGGTCCATTATTGCCCATAGGTCCCAAATAGGGTACAATCTCGAAAACTCGTTTCTTAATTCTGTCGTGTAGGGTCAACGAGTATATAGTCCGGCTTAACGGCTATACTTTACTGCTTGTTTTTACTTAAAAATTTACCAATTTGAAAATTTCAATGTGTTAATAAACAAAGCTTGGTTATTTATTTAGTGCACTGAAAGGAAAATGCTTCATATATTTAATGAATCATTATCATAAAAAAACTTTCCTTGGGTAAATGAAAACGTTCATTGTCTAAATGAAATTTCATAGTTATAATGAAGTATTTTCGTTTAAATCGCTTCATTGGATTTCGTAATTACGTTAAAAATTTTCATTAGATATATGAAAACTTAAGTTTGTCCAAGTTAAAAAAAAAAATTTTAATTGGGAACATAAAAAAACAATATACAAACAAAACTATATTCATAAATTAATACAAAATTATAGTTTCCTTAAAAAAATGTATAATTGTTAATTAAAAAATTTAAGATTTAATAATTTCATACATCGAATGTTACATGTATGCCACTAAATTTATGAAATCAAAAAATTTTTTTATAAAAGCAACATATTTCAATAATTGCTTTCATAAATTTAAATTTTCATTATGACAATAAAAATGTCATTATAGTAATGAAACAAAAACTTTCAATCCACTTTCAATCAACATTGTTATTGTTATTATGGACAATTTAATCTCATATTTACGCTCCTTATTGAGTAAAACACATAGTTTTTTAATACAAAAACTACACTGCCCCGGTAGACTAGCTGGTAGGAGGTTGCGCGAACGAATCCCACCAGAGACAAAAAAAAAATAAAAAATAAAATAAAGGAAAATAAAAAAAAAGAAAAGATAAAAAAAAAATAATTAAAAAAAATAAAAAAAAAAAATTTTACTTTATTTAAAGTATTAATCCAATGAATAATATTCATAGATCTAATGTAATGTTTCATTAAATACTTTTAATGAAACAGGTTTCATCGATCCAACGAAGCGCTGCATAGGTTCCTTTTTAATGCAATTTTTCATGGGATTAATGTCAAAATTCATTGGTATTGCGAAGAAAATTCTTTCAGTGTGCATTATTATCTCAAAAAATAGTTCTCACTCCGACTACGACCTCAAGCACTGAAATTTGTTAAGTCTGACTCCGACTCTTACGTTGGTACTAAATGAATATGAGACTGGTCCTTATTTGACTTAATACTCTTTTTTATTGTAGTACCTTTGAAATGGGTAAATAAAGCAATAATATTATTCTGTAAAAATTTCAAATCGGTATTTAAAATTAGCGTTTAAGAAACTGAAGTCAAAGAAGAGAATTTTTGCAATTAAATTAATCCATATTGTACAGTAGTTATGAGGTGTTTGAAGAGAATGTCTAAAACTATTGAACAATTTGGTAACAATATTCAATGCACTTTTGGAAATACTTCAATGGGAAAATCATCAAATTTGTATGCTTAATTGTGTATTTGAGAGTGAACACATAAATACACATTGTTAGTTACTACTTCGCGTAAGAATATACAGCAAAGTCTTTTTATAAATACGCAAACAAACCAAAAAAAAAAATGTGACAGTGTAGCGAATGAAAAATTTTAGATTTTACGTCAACTTAAATGCAAATGGCCGAATTTGTACATTTGAATACGTATTTCAAGTGAGTATCATTCGCTTTATCCAACTAAATACATGGTCACTCGAAATTTTAAACCTCAACAATTAGTAAATAGGTCAACATTCTTTACGTTAAAATTTAAGGAATAAAAATGCGAAGAAAACTTTTTTTATTTTTAATTTTTTAAAGTTTTTTGCTTTTCCTTTTAAATGTTTTTTCATAAGGTGGAAAAACTGATGTCTGCCAAGTGGCCACCGCACAGTGTAAGATTTAGCCATTCTAGGGAGACAAAATTTTGGAAAAAAATAAAGCTAGACTTATGAATTTTGGTACAACTTGTAACTAGGCAATATGCACCATTGTCAAAAAAATTGTCAAATGGGACCACTGCCACGCCGAACTCCCATACAACTACAAAAATTTATATCTGATATTATTCGCGTTGGAAAAGTATTCAAATTTTCTTTCGGTTTCTTATAAATAAATTGAGAAATTTCAGTGTTTGTGCTTAACCAGGCAATATAGCGACTTACAAAATCACGATTTATTCAGTTTGCCGCTTTCCACCTTAGCTTAAATCTAAAATACACATTTGTTACAAAACTTTGTAATTGCTCATAATTAATATGAGAATTAGAACTGCTACCTTTTTTCCACAAATATGGTTTACGGAACGGTCAAGCCTGCTATTTTCGAGTGTTTTAAGCCATGCATCAAAAATTTCGGGGTATGTGGTATTTTCACTCATTATTTGTTTCTTTTTTTAATCGGCAAATCTCGGCAAATAATTTTATATGTGCCTTAAAGTAGGTAAATACTTCAGACTTTCGGTTAAAACTAATTTGGTGTTGAAGCGTTATAAAAGAATTTATCGATTATTTATTTTTTTTTATTAACTAAACGAATTAGCACGTCATACAAAAATCTTGATAATAAATTTTGTATTCCCGTAAATAACTTTGATAATATACTTGCATGTGCCCGTGCTGAAAATTGAATTGCCAAATTGGTGTTTTTGTTGTTTTCTTACGAAGACAATTGAATGAAACAGTTTGTTTTTTAATTTTGTTTTTATCTTTTTACCCACTTACAACTGCAATTCGAGTCGGAAAGAACCCAACCAATTGTAGGGGGATGTAAGAAAAGATGAACTCACTGTTTATTGTTGGTGTTTTGTTTAAGCTTTGATATTGTTACAAGTAAGACTTTGAGTGTTTAAAATTCTTATTCGCTTTAGGGTTTTATTTGTATAATATTTTTAGCTTTTCTAAAATCTTTGGAAAAGGTTTCCTGATGATCTGGCCTAAGCAACCAGTGAAATGCGTATAGAAGCTAGCTCTCTCCCTCAACAATAAATTTCAGTGTATTTATCAAATAGGAAAAATTGGGAATTTAGCACGTCATACAAAAATCTTGATGAAAAGAGCAATTGTTTAAATGAAATAGCACTGAAAGAATTCTAAACGACTTTTTTTAATAAGATTTCTGTAATAAAACAATTTTATGACAAATATTATACAAATATTTCTCTTTTAAACAGAATTTTATAACAACAATCAGATTAAAAGTGTATTAGAAACAACTTCCAAATTCTTGCGTTTTCGATTTTCAGAACACCCCTGATAATTTTTTAAAAAGAAAAAAGTTAAAAGTGCTAATGAAAAATATTTTTGTTTACTTGATGCTCTGTTATTGTATTGTTTCTTACTATGATAAAATCCTAGAATGTACCACAAGTTCTACAACAACAATGTATAGGAAATTTTTAGGTACGGTGTTTGACAGTTTAAAATACAAAAGTTCAAGTATAAAAACTACTATCCATTAGGATTAACAACCTTGATGCAAATTTCATCCTAATCGGAAGACATCGATTTGAAAAGTTTGGTAACTTGACATGAATTCCTTCACACATGTCCCGTTATAAAAGTTATAATTAAAATACCGATACCGAAATAAAAAAAAGTTTAATATCGATACCGAATTTTGTTTCTTGATTTCTTGATTTCAGTAAAACCGGTTAACCTGGTTATTTTTAATGCTTAACCGAAAGCCGGTTTTTTGAAAAAGACACTATTTGGAATAACCACAAAACTATTAAATATTACTGAAAAACAAGTTAGAGTGCTATATTCGGCTGTGCCGAATCTTTGATACCCTCCACCGACAGTTCGAATGCTTTAGAAGTAATATCTATATCGTCCCCTCAATAAAACAATAGTGTATACGCATGTACACCACTATTTTTTTTTTTTGCATATTTAGAATCTCCATCATTGATTTTATGTCTGGTCAAAATTTCGTCAAATTCTACTTCCAAAAAGTGGGTCAAAATGTCGTTGGAAAAAATAGTGTATAATTTCTTGTTCAACATTTTCCTTCAATAAGTGTGTAAGCTCATATGCGCTATTTGACTTGAAATTGCCACTCCAAGATTGTTAAAAGAATAATAGTGTATACGCATTATACTCCATTTTAGTCTGTAGAAAAAAAATTCAATTTATGAAAACTTTAACTCATAAAATAGCTTATAATAATATACATTCCAACATCGAAAGCAGCATGATCTCCAAAATTTGTGCCAGAAGAATGTAATTCCTCGTGGCTCGCAGTCATTTTTCATTAACTTACAAGATGGAAAGAAGCGAAATTGTTTAGATGAGCCAGATGTAGCAGAGGAAGAGAAAGAAGACGAATGAACTTCTAGTTATTTTTGATTTACGCAATGTTTACCTTAATTTCTCATAATTTTTTTTTAAATTAACCCAAATTGGAATGTAATGAATATGTGCCATTGAATCTATGAATTAATCACTGTTTTATAATGTTACAAATTGATATTTTTGAGATCAAATATTTTAATGAAAATGCCATAAAATTATTGAATAAAACAGCGTATACCATACAAAATAAACAAAAAAAAAAAAATATACATATAAAAAATAAAATAGCCTATATGGAGGACTTGCACTTTGAATGATATACCCAGCAAAAACTTACATTGCAAAGTATTGAGTTAAAAAGCTAATATAACGACTCTTCACTACTTTTACATTGGCATTTTAACTCATTATTTTAACACGGTGATGTCATTGGAGGCAAGTACTTACCACCCTCGCTTACAAATAGGGAGTTAAATAAGTCATTACCACATTCGCTTACAAATAGGGACATAAATAAGTTATTACTCCGATGTCACCAAAATTACAACTAATATGTCATGACTTTAAAAAATTTTTTTTTTATTTTTTTTCTATTTTTTCTTATTTTATTTTACTTTACTTTATGTTTTTTTTTTTTTCTATTTTTTCTTATTTTATTTTACTTTGTTTTATTTTTTATTTTTTTTTCTGTCTCTGGCGGGATTCGATCGCGCAACCTCGGTGCTGATAGACTAGCTCACTACCAGCTAGTCTACCGGGACAGTGTAGTTTTTGTATAAAAAAACGATGTTTTTTACTCAATTAAGAGCGTAAATATGAGATTAAATTATTGGAGGCAACTACTTACCGCCCTCGCTTACAAATAGGGAGTTAAATAAGTCATTACCACATTCGCTTACAAATAGGGAGTTAAATAAGTCATTACCACATTCGCTTACAAATAGGGACTTAAATAACTTATTACTCCGGTGTCACCAAAATTACAACTAGTCATGACTATAAAATTTCAGTACAGCATAATTTTTCATATTCAAATTTATTACAAATTGTAAGAACAAATATTTTAAATCAATTTGTATTAGATTTGAAAAAACTTCAACCGTTGATGCATTTTATTTCGAATGAATTATAAATTTCGTTAATCAACTTATACACAAGTACTTAGGTATCAGATTATATGTCAGCCATTACCAAACTACTTCTATGTAATGCAGATGGTATGAAGTAGTCATTGAAAAGTAAGTTGTTCAGTAATGGCAAGTCATTACCAAGTTTTTGCTGGGTAATTATGGTCTTAAAGGATGCGTAGAATAAAAAAATTGGTCAATTTAAAGACAAGAAACGGTATTATGTATTCGTCGAGAAATCCAGTATGAAGAATTTTTATTTACCGCGATAATGAGGTTTAAATAGACATCCGATTTGACAAAAACTTTAAACACGATTTTCTCAAAACCCCAAAAAAATTATACACTATTGTTTTATTAAGGGGACGATATGATGTCTATTTACTATTATTACCCAGTAAAAACTTCGCCTACAAAATAATGTGTTGAGAAATCAGAAAAACATAGGAGCACTACTTACAATTCTACTGAAAGAACCAATGAATTTTACAAGGGATGTTCCAAAATGAACGCATTAAAAGTAATTCATTATTTTTTTTACCTGCAGACAGCCAGAAAAAGGTAGTTATAGAAGTTGTTATAAATGTAGTTATAGAAGAAAGCTACAAAATAATGAGTTAAAGAAGCTATTCATTTTAAAAGAGTAGGCGGAGTTTTTACTGGGTATCTTTATAAAAACAGGCATCTTAATTAAAATTTGTTGCGGTTTAAACCTATATTAAATTATTGACCGACAATCAGGAAGTTTAATGCTTTTTTTTTTAGCAATTTTTAGTAGCTTGAGTAAAATATCATGATTCGTAACAGTTTAAGCTGAACTTAAATGATTTCCAGGAGCGCCATGGTAAGCTATGAACCAATCATTCCAAAATGCTGTAGAGTGATTTCTGGTATTAAAAAACAGAAGGCTGGTATAAGGTTAATTATGGACCGATCTTCATAAAACTTCCCAGTGTCATTTCTAGTCCTATGAAACTGTGACGAGCCAAATTTTGTTATGATAGCATTGTTACTTAGGGTCTTAGGCGTTATATACTGTTTTCCGGGAGTAGGACTTATGTGGGGCCTAGGGTAAATTATGAACCGATCTTCACAAAATTTCACAGTGCCCTTTCTAGTTCTATAAAACTGTGATGTATTAAATTTTGTTATGATGGCATTATTTTTTACGGTTTTTAAAAAGCCTAAAACCGTAAAAAATAATGCTGTTTTCCGGGAGTAGGATTTATATGGCGCCTAGGGTAAATTGTGAACCGATCTTCACGAAATTTCACGGTCTTATTTCCAGTCCTATAAAACTTTGATATAGAAAATTTTACTATTACAGCATTATTTTTTACGGTTTTAGGCGTACTAGACTTTTTTCCGGAAGTAGTGTTTATGATAGCATTGTTAATTAGGGTCTTAGGCGTACTATACTGTTTTCCGGGAGTAGGAATTATATGTGGCCTTCACGAAATTGTACAGTCTTATTTTTAGTCCTTTAAAACTTTGACGTATAAAATGTTGCTATTATAGCATTATTATTTACGGTTTTAGGCGTAGTAGACTGTTTTCCGGAAGAAGGGTTTATATGGAGCCTAGGGTAAATTATGGACCGATCTTCATAAAACTTCCCAGTGTCATTTCTAGTCCTATGAAACTGTGACGAGCCAAATTTTGTTATGATAGCATTGTTAATTAGGGTCTTAGGCGTACTATACTGTTTTCCGGGAGTAGGGCTTATGTGGGGCCTAGGGTAAATTATAGATGGATCTTCACGAACAGTGTCGTTTCAAGTCCTATAAAACTGTGACGTACCAAATTTTTGTATTATAGCATCATTTTTTACGGTTTTAGGCGTACTATACTGTTTTCCGGGAGTAGGGTTTATATGTGGCCTATGGTAAATTATAGACCGATCTTCACGAAATTTTACAGCGTGATTTTCAGTCGAATAAAACGAATTTTTGCAAAATCTTATATAATTCTGTGCATTATTACACAGTTTATGTTAGTTTTTGTATCAAAATTATGAATTTTTTTTATGTGGTGGTGCCATATTTTGATTCATAGCTCTGATCCTACTGTACCGATTTTGCTGGATTTCAATCCCAAACTGCTTAAGACAACTACAAGCAATTTGACACCAAGTTTGTTTATGTCTTTTGAGTTTTTCGACAGGCAGACGAATATGGCTAAATAGACTTAGAATTACTCAAGGACCCAGAATATATATACTTTATGGGGCCTGAGATGAATAATGAAAAAGTTTCACCCGCAATGACAAACTTAGTATACCCTCTTCACAACTAATTGTGGTGGAGGGTATAAAAAGAAAACGTGTTCCTCAGATAACATTTTTGCATTTTCACTTCGTTATCTTTGTTCACGTTGAAAACATATGTACGTCAAATATTTTATTTCATATTCGCCAAACTTGCTACTATCTGGCATTTGTTTGTCACAAATTTGGAACAAATTATCCAAAATTTGGCTACTGATTGATTGACAAGACGGGACAGATAAATATAGAAAAAATGAATTGGTTTTTAATATTTTATTATCGTCATTTTATTTAGCATAACTTTAGTTATTGTCTTTCAGTTTTTGTAACTAAATAAAATATTTGATTTTCGACTTTTATATGTCAACACATGTCCATAGAAAGCAAACAGGGACACACTGTAACAGAGTTTTTTTCTTTTTTTGTTGTTGTTGTAAAATTCTCTAATAAATAGTTTGTGGTATCATTCGATAAGTACGAGTAGGTGAAGTGCTTATTTGTAGTCCTTGTTATTTTGTTAAACGATAAACTATTTCTGTATTAATCTTATCAAAAGGTTATCAATATATTTTTGTTACAAGTTAAACGTTTAATCGTTTGTTATCTAAACAGTTTTATACTGAAGTGGAAAAGTGAAAAATGGGAAAGGGGTTGTAATTCTCATTCGAATATTTATCAACATCATCATGTCAAATATGCAAATAAGTTTGTCATATTTCAAGTGCTTGAGGGGTAAAAAGTATTTTCATCAAAAGTTATTTGCGATTTCTTGTATTTGCTTTTGGTGTTTTTGGAGCTGATGGTCGTGGGCCTGTTATGGTTATCGCTTTATTGTTATTAAAGGCTTTTCAAGTGCCTACAAAGATCTGTAGGGGATTTATTTTTTCTAGTTAAATACAAAATAAATTGCTGTGTATTAACGAAATCATCAAGTTTTTTAATTTATCTTGCAGATATTGTTGTTAAGAAAAATTTTTATCTAAAACAGGTTAAAACAGACATACTTAAGGTGCTATCAGACGGGATTTATTTTACATATGTACTGTCACTTTTCTTTCCCATATGTAATTCCGTATGTATGTCAAAATTTCCATTTTACATACGATTCATAATTTTTTCTATCACACCTACTCATGTTTTTCCTTATGGCATAACCTATAAATGTAAACAAAAGCTGACTTTTGTTTACGTTTCAAAACAAACCAGCTGTTTTGTTTACGTTTCAAAACAAACCAGCTGTTTTGTTTATGTTTGCCACAGGAAAATAGAGCGTGCTCTAATAGAAAAAGTTACATATGTATTTCCACATGTATTTTACACATGCAATGTTTCATATGTATCACACGATGTGTACAACTTTTACAGATGGAAAATTTGACAGCACATATCGATGGTTTTCTTCCGCAACCTCGTAACTCAAAAACAACTACTTTTCAGGAGAGACAAAATACTCTTTTTTTTTTTTTACCAAATATTTGAAACTTTTTGCTATATATTCTTTTATAATCCAAGAATTTTGAAAAATTCCGATGTTCCGCCAAACTAAAAAATTGCAAAATTGTATGGCGGCATTAACTGATTACTTTTCAAGTTAAAACAAAAAATCTGAAAAAATTGAGATACGTGGTTGCGGAAAAAAATCATCGATATGTAAAATACATCCCGTCTGATAGCACCTTTAACTCGGTTAATTCCGATTAAAAAAAATACGTTTTTTTTGAAGCGTTTAAAAGAAGAGCGCATAATCGTTCGATCCAATAAAAGAACAATCATGATGCAGTAAATGCTTATCAACCAAATTATACAAAACGGCCGGGGGCTAATTCTGTAAGCCGTGATCGAATAGCTTTTCGATTCGAAAGCAATTTTATTTTTTATTTTTTCAATCGATACTAAACGAATCGAAATTATTTTATCAGTGTTGTTAAAGATTTATTTGAGTTTTCTAAGACTTTAATTGCTAAACATAAAAGCTCAAATTACTTAAAGGAATTTTAGTTTTAAATTTGTAGTTTCAAATGATAAATTTTGGTTGATTTTTCTAAATACATTTTCAGTTAATAAAAAAAGTTAATCAGGTATGTGAAGAAAAATGATTTTGAAAACAAAGCGATTTGAAATCGCTAATGTCGTTTTAAGTAGCTTTAAACATTTATTTCTAGTTCATTATTTTTTTCCTGTTTTTATTCTTTTGAATTTTATATGAAAAATATATGTTAATTGAAATCAAAACTAATTTAGAAATTGATTTCAAAATCTATTACAATGGTTTAGAATTATTCGATTCTTTTTAAAGCAATACACATGGCTGTACGAAATAAATCCGCAATGAACTAATGGCTGTACGAACTAAGTCCCCAATTTCTAGGAAAAGATAAAAGCCCTAAGATGTCTGTACATTTTGAATGGTTGGGGTCATATAAATCTCTGCGCAAAGCCGACCGAGGGGCCTGTCACCAAAATGTCCTCATTTATGGTATAACAAACACTGGTTTCGCTTACCAAAGCTTCTATCTTTCATTGTTACAGTGGGAACTCATATCATTGTGATATAAGTTTCCAATAATGGGATTAAAGTTAATTTTTGTTAGGTTATTTCCAGGGACCGAAAATAACAGTTATATTGGAATTTTAAAACAAAAAAGCATATAGAATTAAATGTCGAAAAACTGATTCAAGTATACCATTATGTTCCTTATGCACTTGTCAATGATAAAATGTATGTATTTTGTTATTTTTGTTTAAAAAAATAAAAATCAAAAAATAACTCTTATTTTTGATCGAAAAAATAAAAATCAAAAAATAACTGTTATTTTTGTTCAAAAAAATAAAAATCAAAAAATAACTGTTTTCATCTGACTTTTATGAAAAAAGGAATAACTGTTACGGTCCCTGGTTATTTCATAATTTTGGGGAATTGTTATTATTTTCTTAGTCTGAGGACTTAAGGTGGATTCATTCATGCGTTCCGAACAATATTTTTGTCTGGAGAATAATTTTTTTACGAAGAGTGATGATTTTATTATTTTTATTTGTATTATTTTTTTATTATTTTATCATTTCAATTTTAATGTCCAATTGAAAAAAGTCGCAGCTCTGTTCATTTGGTTCTGACCAAAACTTAAAATTAAATTCAAGTCGAATTCATTTTTCAGCTGTGCTACTTGTTTTCTAAATTAGAGAGAGGAATGCCAAAAGTTACTTGAGTTTTTGACATATCGACCAACGAAAGCAACAATTTAAATACAATGTTGTGTTTTTGGTGTAGTTACTTGTTGTAGTATCGCCACCACCGTATCCAAAAAAAACTTGCTGAACAAAATAATTTCTCTCTCTCTATAAAAAAATTTTGTCCGAACAAAATATTATTCGAAACGCATGGGTGAATCGAGTTTTAGTTCATTTTCGTTTTGGAAAAATTAGTTCCTACAGCCAATGCGCATATCTTAGTAGCCTCCAAAACATTTTTTGTCGATTTTGAAATGGACTTTTGCGACTTGGGGACAAGCAAAAGGCAACCCAGCAAGAAATCATTAAGATTTGGAAGCAGTTAAAGCCCACGAATGCAGCAACAAATTGCTAACTTAATCGCAGAATTGCTTTAAAGATGCGTTAAAGAAAGAGAACGATTTAATAATGTTTAAAGAACTATAGGCAAGAACGGAAACTATTGCTTCTAAATGGCTCATTCCGAACCAAAATCATACCTTATAAATGCACATTGGTAAGTGATTACGTTAGATTGTCTACTTAACAAAATTGCTTCTATCAGGGGTGTTCAGGAAATCGAAAACACAAGAATTTGGAAGTTGTTTTTAATACACTTTTAATCTTATTTAAAAATTTTTGTTATAAAATTCTGTTAAATAGGGGAATATTTGTATCATATTTGTCATAAAATTCCATTATTGCAAAAATCTTAATTAAAAACGACGTTTAAAATCCTTGCGTTTTGCGTATAATTGATGGTATAAAACCAACCTTTGCCGTGATGAGGCAGCCACTAGTACGTTCTTCAAATTTAGACCGTTTTATTGCCAGAATTATTTTTAAATATTTCGAAAATGCATTTTAATGTCTTGTTTTCAAAATGTTGGGCTTCATTATAGACTTAAGGTAAAGGTATGTTCAGACCTTACAAAAAAAAGCGTCACCAGCAAATTAATCAATCTTTAGCTTTATTTGTAAGAATATAATTGTGTAATCTAATCTAAAAAGATTTTTGATCTAGCAAACGGTTTGCAGAAGCAAATTTTTTTTTAATAAAACTCGTGGTTACATGTAGAACGTCAAATATTTGACGAGTGTGAACATAGCTTAAGAAAAGAATCGACAATTGATGAGGGGCTAAACACACAAGGGGTTTAAGTGCCTTTTTCTAAAATTGAGTTTATTTATGGAACTATAAGCGAAGTTGGGGGAAGTTGTTCAGAGTGCAAGAGGTGAATGTAGGATTCTCATCCGGACGCTAAATGTGGTGAACAATTCAAGCACTTGACATTAAAATGCCTACTTCGCTTGGAGTTCAAGCGAAACAACCGGGTTTGTCTCATTATTTAACATAAGTCACTTGGACCCCTTGTGTATTAAGCCCCTCAAATATGATAAAAATTCAAAGATTTTTTTAAAATATTCTATAAAATAATATACAAAAAATGTTTTTATCACCGTTATAGGCTCTGAAACAATCGAACCGATGTGCTCCAAACTGGTTCCATTAGAAAGGCAATTTTATCTAGTTGGTTTTAGACTAAAGATTTTTTCAAAGTAAAAATCGAACGAAATCGGGTACGACGGTGGTTAGAAACACACATAAGCTATGAATATATAAAAACGTTTGTGGCGTGTATGTGCTCCTAAAACTCAAGAATCAATGGACCGACTGACACCAAACTTGGACAATAAATAATTTTGGTCTGGAGCCAGGTTCTCTTTAGTTTAATTTGTGTTACGATTTGGATTAAATTCACAAAATTTATACATTTTATCAATTGATAAAAAAAAAAATTGATTTCATTCAAAATCAGAAAATTGACTGGATGATATAAAATTTAAATCCGACATTCAATTACCGACTTTTAATGTAATCAGAAGTTTTCAATGAATGCCGAGAAATCATGTGATTTCAATTTAATCGATTGCAATCGCTTACAGCTCTGTAAACTTTTAATGGAAATTATTGTTTCAATCAAAAACAATTGTAGCGCGGGGTTTAATCTCAATCCAGGTGCTTTTGTATTTTTTTTTTTTTTTATTTGAATTATCATTTTTAAATGCGTAAATTATCTCAATGAAAAAAATAAATCAACTGTAAATCTACTTGTAGATTTTTCTTACACTAACAAATTCTTTGAAATAAATCATTAACACTTAAATAAAATCTAACTAAGTTTAACTATTCTCCTGTAATTCTAACTTGTTTTCATTTAATTCATTAGCCTGGTTAATAAAATGTTTAACATCTTTGTTAAAAGTTTTAACTTAAATTTAACCCACAACTCGTTACTTTGGCGAGCCTTTTTCTCCAAACACCTGGCAGCAGAGTATTTCGAAAATAAATTTTCTACCAAGAAAATAAATTAAGGTAAAACATACCAACACCTAAAGTTTTAAACCAAAAAAATGTTTAAGGATGCCAACAACAACAAACAGCAAACTTACAAATAAACGCAACTTCAAGATAAACAGTTTAAAGATGCAGCTTAGAATTTTAAGGCACCCCAAAACCAATAAAAAAAAAAACAAAAAAAGGATGGTGTAGAGCCTTCCATCCCATTTAATTCAAGGTGAAATACAAAATAAAGGATACTTGTATAAAACAAAAAATAAAATTATATAGAAAACTTTTTTTAGCAACTTTTAACTGTCTGTTAAAAGTCTATGAAAACTGAAGAGAAGTAAAATACAAACTGAAAATAGTAAAAGTTTAAAAATGCAAAAAAGAAACAAAGAAAATAAAAGACAAAATGATAAAACTATTTTTGGAATACATACCTGTGCGTCCATTGCATTCTAAGGATAATTTCGAGCAGGACGAAAGCAGTGTAGCAGAATTTGTGCAATTATTAGTCGAAGGAGTAGAAGCGGATGGTGCTGAACGGGAGTTGGAGGCTGGGGCAGGAATGGCAGACGTAGAGTTTTGCCGAGATGTGGCAGAACAATTACTAGACGACGACTGCTGTTGGTTGTGGTGTTTACTGTTATGGCTGTTACTAATTGTTAACTGTAATGAGGTTGAATTGGTGGCGTTGGAGGAGGCGGCAGAGGTGTTGTTAGAGGTTTCTGGGTTAACATCATTAGTTTTAGTCGCAGCAGAAGTTAGACATAAAGTTTGTGCTGTTAATGAAGTTATCGAGCAGGTGTTTAAGGAATTGTTATGATTTTGTGGCGGACATGCTGCTTGGCTGGGTGAGGCAATCATTTGTTGCTGTTGTTGCGAATTTGTCTGCTGTTGTTGTTGATGATGATGATTCAAGGTGTTAATGGTGTTTATATTTTGTGAGGCAGGATTATCCAAAAATCTGGCTCCACCATGATTTTGTTGATGGGGATACAATGAAGCACCATGATTTAAATTCGTAGGCATGGGATAAAATTCCAACATTTTAAGAAATATTTTTCTTATAATAAAATTTTTAAAGTATTCTTAATTGACTTGTTTTGAGCACTAAACTTTTTTATTATTTGTATTATTTTTCACTAATTCCATTTATATGAAAGTGTATTTTTTTTTTCTTTTCAAAATTCTTTTTTTTAATGTTTAATTTATTAAGTTTTTCTCTTTTTTATCTGTATTTTAAACACTTTGTTTCGTTTAAGAATTTCTCGTAAAATTTCTTTTTTTCGGTTTCGTTATTTATTTTTGTTACAATATTTTACTCCGCCGCGGCCAACAGTTTCCATAAACTGTCGTTTAGCAAATGATCGACAATCAGAAAAATCAAAGCATTTCTGCTATTGAGGCCCTTAATTTATTTTTGTGTGCATGTGGATTTGTGAGTGGCAGAGTGATTGTGTGTATATTTGTCCATCAAACCAACAAAATTCCAATTGCAATGTAAAACCTCAACTAGAATTCAACCCTCTCAGAAAGGAAACAAAAAAAAAAATAAACAAAAACAATTGTTGTTGTCATTTAGTTTTGTCTTTGTTTTTCATTTTTATTGCCCTTTGATAAAAAAAATACAGCTCACAAAAGAAACAAACACTCAGTTGTGAGTGCTCTCAAAAAATCCCTAAATTAAGCAACCCCCTGTTCAGAGTGACGATAAGGGTTTTTATATCATAATTTCACACACTCTCTTTTAAAGCTGCGCAAAAAATTTGTGCTCAAATAATTCTGATTTACAAATTTCCCCTTTTTATTAAACAGTACTCATTCCTTTGTTGGAAAATCAACTTAATATTTTTAGTCGACATTATTTGAACTCATTGAGTAGCTTTTAATATTTCCAATTCTCATTTTCAAATGTAGGACAAATAAATAAACATACAAATGGTACTTTTGTGTTTAAGCAACTGAAGTAAGTGAGTAGAATAATAGAAAATTTAAGAGAATCGAAAATTCGACTGCACTATGACCCTTAAGAGTAATTTGTGATCTTAACTTTCTTACTGGATTTTTGAAAATCACTTCCTTGTTATACATATACATACATACATAGGGGCAAATCCAGCGTGACGAACGCTACATTCGCACTCGTCTTCTGATTAAAATATAAAAATTGTTTGGTCTTTCAAAAGAGATAGCTTCAACTTATATATAGTATTTAGTGACATTAATATGTACTTACGAATGGCATATATCATAATTTCTTAGCAAGTATTTGTAGCGAAATAATTGATCACAAAGTTTTGTGACGCACGCTACAAAAAGTGGAAACAGTGTTCGAAAATAAACAGTACATTATTTAGCGTTCGGCTCACACACCGAAGAACGATATCTATTTGTTTAGTGTTTGTGTAAACATACACAAACCTTAATACCGTTCGTAACTATTTTCAAGAAAGAAAGGTTCTTCGTTAAAAAACAGAACAATTGTAGTGATACTGCAGAAAAACATTATATTTTAATGTTCTATAATGTTTTTTTCGTGTGTGTATTTTGTTTTTGTAAAATATGTTTGGTTTTTTTTTTTTATCAGCAAAAAGCGACGAACATTAACGAGCCGAACCGAACACACTGAAGTTCGTGCATTTTCAAAAAAACCGAACGGAATTTAATGTTCTCATCATTTGTTGAGTATGATGAAAACAGCATTATCTTTGTGTTCGAAAGATGACAAACAGGGAAACGTTATTTTTTTTAATGAATTTCTACACAAACACTATTAGCGTTTGTGTTTTCCACAAATCTACCGAACCGAACATTAAAGAACGATATTTAGTGTTTATTTTCGAACACTGAGTGGAAGTAACTTCAAAGGTTGAAGTGCGTTTTCCTAATTTTTAGCGAATTTGGCATGATAAGTTATACAAATCTAGTTCCTAAAAGAAAGATGACTATAAGAGAATTCTAAACGCACTTATTCGCAGCCAAAAAATGTTGTGATTTTTTGACAAAAGCAGTGAACCCTTTGTGACGCACGCTACATAACGCTCGCTACAGTTTTTCCATTAGTATTTTATTATTATATTTTATTTATTTTAACAAAACAAATTATATTTTTATGAACTGCATTTCTTAAACTAATTTCTTAACTAATGAATATCAACTTTTTTTTAACGAAATTTATATTTTGATAAGTCTGCTGTCAGTGCTATTTTAAGCACAAAAACACTTAAAATAATGCTGAATTCACGTATTTTATTAAGAAATCAGCAGTGGGGTAGGATTTGGTAAAAATATTGCATTAATGATCATTGAAATACAAATTTTTTAATATAACAATTAAATTATACATCAAGTCTTGTATTCCATTAAAAAAAATTAATTTGAAAAATTTTTGGTTGGTGGACTGTTTCTGGGATTAGCCCATATGGGCATTTCCGTCAAAGGTCCACCGTGACCGAAAATTTAAAAGTTATTAAAAGCTGATGATTTTACGATATTGTTATAGAGAAATATTTAGATTTTACTAATTTTATAAATTTATAAATTTACCCATAAATTTGTTCACCTAGATGAACAATCAGACTGCAAAGTTGTGCAAACATAATTTCTTATATGTTAAAATGTTTTATTGTTTGTTTTCTTTAATATTTATCTTTCTTAAAAGAGGTGATATTTGATAAAAATTATTCCAAAAAAATTTTCTTACATGGTCTGTAATCTAAGGAAGAGTTTAAAGAGAAATATGTTATTCGGATTAACGGTAAATTTTTATTTTATTTTGATCATTATTCAGTTAAATTATTACTAAAAAAATTTCACGTTCGAAATGTATCGTATCGACCCAGATTTTGGCTTAAAAAAAAATACAGAAGGTTTTGCAATCAAACCAAGACATTTTAATGTTACATTGCTACGTAAAATTCTGAAAGTAGTTTGACTAAAAAATTGTGCCAGGTTTCGCTGAATTACGCCTTTTTATACATGGCCACAAAAACTACTGCTGTTTTTTCACGTTCGAACCGCTACTTCTTTTGCCATTATCTTTGACCTAGAATCGCGCCCTCCATAAACTTTTGCATAAATAACAGTTCTTTGTTAGTGCTATAATTTAAGGGTTAAGAAACCTAAAAATATTTTTTGCTTAAAATTTTATTGTATTTTTGATGCGTACGACTGTCACATTGAACACTTTGGAATAACCCATATGAAACGTTTTTCCACTAAAAAAAGTTACTGCAAATTTGCATGTTATTTTAGACTCAAATTTCTTGATATTTTGCGTAGAAGTTTTTATTATCAATAATTTTGAAAATTTAAAAAAAATTTTAAAATAAGTAATCCTGCCTTTTAAAAACGTGTTTTTGCTCTCCTGAAAAATAATTATTTTGTCACTTACAACGTTATTCGCGGCGTTGAATATAAATGTTATTCGCAACTGTTAAATTTTATATGTATGCAAAAATTAAGAAAAAAGAAATTACAATATAAATTTGTGCTGATACATAGAAATCAAGACGCATCTTTTAGTATACCGATTAGGGAGGTCGAGCGGTTAGTATTCGACCGGTTTTAACCGGTTATTTTAGTTTTGCCCAAGTCGGATAATTAAAAATGCCCATTTTTCGAATATCAAATAACCCGGTTATTTTGATAAAATAAACCGGTTATTTTAGTTATGTATAATTTATATACGATTTCCTTTCTTTCATTATAAATGTACCCGTTATTTAAGGATTTGTCTAATTGAATATTGGGCAAGCTAAAACTTTTTATGAAGAATGTCAAAACAAAATAAAACAAAAACCAAAAATATTATGAGCAATGAAAATACAAATCGCTTATATAAGCGTGTGTTCTGTAAAAAAAAACCAAAATAAATTTAAAATACTCCAAACAAAAATTTTTCAGCTTAAAAAGAAATTAGCAATTTGACAGTATCCCAAATTTTATATATATTTTTTTAAAGATGTCATCTCTGGTGATTTTTCGAACTGATTTAAAGACAAAGGTACTAACAGGGCCCTAAAATGATAAGTAGCGAAGGCTCTTCAACGCCACGACTTATTAATCACCTTTTATTAGTCCACAAGCTTGACAAAAATATACGACAAGTTAAGCTTGACTCTGTGCCAAGTAGTTCTTAAGGGACTGCAAATAATAATTAACTAAATTATTCTGCCTGTTGTGTTGCCGGGGACGGGATGTCCGTTAGGGCACTTATGGGAAATGATGTGGAAAAATTCATCAGTTTTATTTATTAAAACACCAAGAAGTTAAAAAAACATTACAGGAATCAAACAATGTTATGGGAGGTTTTAAATTGTGATCGACGAATTGAAAGATACTTTACACAAAAAGCATGTTCGCATTACTATTTGTTTCTTTAATGCTGAAACAAAATAATTTGAAATATATAATCCTGGGGCCTAATTACCGCATTCGATATCCAGTAAGCCATCGTATCGAGTAAACTATCGAATTTTTCTGCATACGATAGACACTCCCGTATCGAATGAAAACTAGAGAGATATAATGACTTTGGTTACTCGATATCGAATGCTATTATCTCAAATTACGATACATTTCATTCGATATCGTGAGTCATAATACCAAAATAAAAAATTTCGATAAATTTTGCTCGATATCGTATGCGGTAATTAGACCCCTGGCTAAAACTCTTTTTTAATACATAATAAATAATAAACATGTAATTTGAAATTTAAGTGATAATAACAGCAAATTTCGAACCACCAGTACTACTGGTTAAAGATTGATGTTTGACTGTAGAACTCAAAGATCTTCCGACGATAGAATTTGGTGATTCTTGAAACATGTAAAGATCAACCCGGTTCGAATCCTAGCTCAGCCAAGAAAAATTATCAATAAACTTTAATAAAAATTCCAAGTTGTAAAAATTCCTTCCCTCAGTGAAAATAATTAAATGAAAATTAAATTTGATGAACCCAAGCCTAATTAAAGAATATCAAAAATTAAAAAATAATAAATTTATTTTTATTTTATTTATTTATTAGATTCCTTTAATTTTTCCACACCTATTAAATATTTGACGTTCTGACACGCAACCTTTAGTTTTCTTAAAGAATTGTTGGCTTTTGCAAAACGTTTGGCTAGATAAAATATCAGTTTACAGTTTCTAAATTTCATTATACAATTATTACTTAGGAATAAAGTTAAATTATTAAAAATAAAGCTAAAGTTTGATTCAGGAGTGTGCTGGCAATCGAAAACGTAAAACGCAAGAATTTTAAAAGTCATTATTTAATAAGATTTCTGTAATAAAAGAATTTGATGGCAAATATTTCTCTATTAAACAGAATTTTAAATTTACCGGTCACGCTTTTTTTTTTTTTTTTTTTGATTTGACTGTCAAATATTTGTTAGGTCTGAACATACCTTAAGTCATATCTAAGTATTCTCTTGGTTACTTACCTTCGTTTTTTTTTTGTTTTTTTATTGAAATTAGCTTTTAATTGCAAAAACTAAAACCGGTTAACCGGTTATATTTAAAGGATTAGCCGTAAAAACCGGGTTTTTTAAAATAGCAGCTATTCAGAATATTCGAATAATCGACCTCCCTAATACCGATTGACTCAGAAACACTTTTTATAGTGATATTTTAATGTCCATCCGTCCATCTGGCCGATTGTCTGTCCATGCAAACCTTCTGTGCAAAGTAAAGCTGCAATTTTTAGATTATTTGATAAAGTTTGGTAAACACGTTTTAATTGTCATAAGAACGAAACCTGTGTAAATTGTAAGAGTCGGTATATAAAATCACATAGCGAATTAAATTTTGTTGAATCGATTCACAGTTATGTAAACATACATCTTTTTCAGGTGTATCTAGACAAATAAGGCCTATATAAATTTAAACTTCATAACATAACTGTATTCTAGTGAGCCCATTAGTGCCCGGCAGTTGCAAATATGGTACAATTTCAAAAATTCGTCTGCAAATACTATGGTGTATCAGCTTTACTGACTATCAATTTTTTCCTTGTTTTTTTATGCAAATAGTCAATTGGTGAATATTTTGCTTACAAATATGCCATTTTTTAGTGCATATTTAATGCTCACAAAACACTTTTTTAGTTCATATTTCCGGTTTCCCCTATTATAAACATGTTAACTTGTAATTAAACATATGAAATTTAGGTGACATTTGTTTTGGAAGTTTAATTTTGAAAGCAATTACTCGAATTGGGTAATTTACTACTATTTTTTTTTTTAGTTTGTTTTAATAACAAAAAACAAATAGTGATCATTCCAATTTCATTAATACATATGTATGTTTATATGTACATACGTGTGTCCCAAAAAAATATTTTTTTGGGAATCAAGCATAATTTAAAAGGCTGTAGGAAAAATCGCCCAAAGAAAAATGGCCAAAAAAAAATAAATGAAAAATCGCCCAAAAAAATTCTATGTAAAATTGGGCCTGAATTCATATGAAAAGTGACCCAAAATTGTTCGGCTATTTTTCGTTACTATTGGGTGATTTTTCGTTTTTTAAATTTATATGAAATATTATATGAAAAATAGCCCATTCTTTTGGGCATACTATTTGTCTAAATTATTCATTATTACTATACGACGAATTCCTAAATGTTATTTATAAAAATAACGGGACATATTGCAAAAAGGTGGCAAATCATAACGTCCAGTGTCATAATGTCCGTGGACAAACTCGAAAGCAAAGCTTGCAAACTTGAAAGCATAGCCGGCCTATAGCCGGGCGCAAGGATTTTCTCTTCTTTGATAAAAACAAGTACCGGCTTCGCTTACTAAAGCTTCTCTGCACAGCCGGCCTTCGGCCTGGGGCAAGGATTTTCTCCTCTATGGTATAACATAAACCGGCTTCGCTAACTAAAGCTTCTCTGCACAGCCGGCCTTCGGCCGGGTGCAAGGATTTTCTCCTCAATGGTAGAACAAAATCCAGCTTCGCTAACTAAAGCTTCTCTGCCCAGCCGACCTTCGGCCAGGCGCAAGGATTTTCTCCTCTATGGTATAACAAATACTGCCTTCGATAACTAAAGCTTATCTGCGAAGTCGGCCTTCGTTCGGAAACAAGGCAGATTTTAGAAGCTTTACTTAGCGAAACCGGTACTTGTTATACCATAAAGGAAAAAATCCTTGCGCCCGCCCAAAGGCCGTCTGCGCAGAGAAACTTTAGTAAGCGAAGCCGGTCTTTGTTATATCATACAGGAGAAAATCCTTGCGCCCGGCCGAAGGCCGGCTATGTCGAGACGCTTTAGTAAGCGCTGCCGGTATTTGTTACAACATAGGGGAGAAAATCCTTGCGCCCAAAAGTGTTTTCGTTATATGTTTAATATATGCACACAGAGAAAAAACAACAAAACCATTTTTAAAAAAATGTTGGCCATATTATGTTTAATTTAACCAAATCATTGTCATCGACAACCACATTATGGTAATATAAGTTTCATTTTTTTTCATTTTTTCGAATTTATTCTATGAGTTAAATTTCAGTTATGTATTAAAGGAATAGAACTATTACAAAAAAGCTTTACAAAATACATAACTGAAATTTAACTCATAGAATAAATTCGAAAAAATGAAAAAAAATGTTTATAATAATATAAAGTAACCTTCACAAGGAAATAATTCCCAATTTCTAATTGTAATATAAGTTTCTTTAAAAATAGTTTTGTTGGTTGTGACCATAATAAAACATGTTTTTCTCTTACATTTGTAAGTTACTAAATTTATATGAGTTAATTAAGTTACTGTTTTGCAAATTGGGTAATTTTTAATTTTTTTTTTGGGAAAAAATTCGTTTTTTCTTTTTGGGTCATTTTTCATTTTTATTTTGGGCCCTTTTTCGTTTCTTTTGGGCAAAATTTCATATATAACTTTTTGGGTCATTTTTCATGTTCTTTTGGGCGATTTTTCATTTTTTTTTTTGCCATTTTTCTTTGGGCGATATTTCCCACAGCGAATTTAAAAGCTTATAGGGAAAAGTATTTTTGAGATTTTTTTCAGATTTTTCGGAAGAGGTTTAGAGGTCGCTCAAGTCGAATTTATGCCAAAAATCGTGTCTGCCGGCCTTTTTTAAGTTTTCTTCATAACTTTGTCAAAAACTACGATTTTCTTAGCTTTTAAGGAAGTAATTTAAAAGCAAAATGTCCAAGCTTTATTTTGGTGTACAAAGACTATAAGTTTTTGACGTGTGTGAGCCGGCACTAAGAAATGTCAAACAGCGACAGTTCAAAAATTGTAAAAAAGTTTGAAAATATGCTACTTATAATACCGGCCGCGCTTAGTTAAAGTGTGGAGTGCTCTCTTGCTCTTATAAAACCTTACATTACTTTAGTTAGTTAGTTAAGAATAAAGGCTCAGTTAGCCGGGAGTAACTTAACCTTACCGTAAAAAAGTAAGACCAATCTATTTCTTGCAGATTGAGACGTAGCATCTTACTGCTTACTATAATCGTTCTAATTGAATTACCTACATACAACAAAATGAAACAGCTGAGTTGCAACGCTACTATTACTCCCGGCTAACTGAGCCCTAAGTCTGCAATCTGTTGAGCTTATAGGTAAGTATAGTATAGGTAGGTATAGATAAAGTAAGTTTAAAAATGTTTGAGAAGGAAGCAAGGAATTTTTTTCTTTCATATCAAAAAAGAATCAAGAGTCAAATAAATAATATTAAAATATAATATGATCTCTATACTACATTAAGAGAATAATAAAATACCCATCTCCAGTAATTCACAATTTCTTCTTATGAAAAATATTCCAAACTTTAGACTTTTTGTTCTCGTACTTTTAAGTTTGTTCCCACTAAAATTGAGTTAAATTACTCATGCACATGATGTTAGAAGTCATATTACAGAAATGTGCTCACTAGAGAAGACACACCTTTTCACCGTTCTGATTGGTTGTTTTTTTATTTTCCTTTGCTTTTGAACTTCCCCTGTTTGGCTGTTTAACAGTAATTCACCATTAGACACACCATTTTTCTAAAAATGTTTCATGTTGTTGCTGGTGTTACGGGTGCTCTACTCAGTCTGTTGTTGTTTTTGTTGTATGTGCGTGTTTAATTTCCTATTGAGCATGTCCGTCCCTTGATAGTGTTGCACAAACAAAAAATATGATTGCAACAAGAACGACAAAAACAACAACAAAAGTAAAAGAAATAGAAGCAAAAACCAGTTTAAGTTAAAATTTGAATTTTGTTTATTTGTTGGTTTATGCTTCACTGAATTTTTAATGGGCATTGGGTTCGGGTTCTTTTGGCTTTTTCATTCGCATTCATTCAAGCATTTACAACAAGATCGTACTTGGAACGTTTTGATTTTTTTTTTTAGCTTGTATTTCTCGAAATGCAAACAATATAAAGGAAAAAACTTCGTCAAAAAAAAAAAATAAAAACAAGATTAAAAAAATTTTTGTTCAACTTTTTCAAACGACATTTGAGTATGTCATCATCATCATCGTCGTCATTTAGTGTATTCTTGTGAGTGTAAGTTTTGTTGTTGTTGAATGGGTCTTCTACTGGACTGTGTATATTTTTGTTGTTTTTATGAACTTATACAAAGTAAAGGAAGTTGGTAAAACAATAGTAATAAAAAAAAAAAACTAAAATAAAATGGTGGCCTTGCTTTTGTTTTTCTTTTAATCTTTTTTTGGTTTGGAGAACTTTTTCTTTTATTCTTCTTTCGACTTTTCCTTCTTGAAAGTTTTCTGCTTTTTTATAACTTTTTTTGTTTTTGTTGTAGTTATTTTGTGTTTTTTATTTGTTTTGTTTACGTTTGCTTGTATTTTTGCGGCTGTTTGCTTGAAACCCATTCAAAACGATGGATAAATAAACAAAATCAAATCTAAGAAAATATCCTTAACAGGGTCAGGATTCCAAAAAAAAGTTGAAGTATGAATTTGAGTAAATAAATCAACTCCAATAGATTTCTATCATAAAACTAATATTAAAATCTCTTAATATACAATTGTTTCTTTATTGTTAAACATACCTATAAGGTTTTGGATCTTTCGCGGATCATTGAAATGCAGTTTAAAAAAAAGTTGGAGTAGGATTCATCTGGGTTTTGAAGGAAAAAGTCGTATATATTTAAACCCGGATTGTTTGATACAATACAATCTTTTTTAATTTTTAAAAATTTTTATTAAAATTTTTTTTAACTTAGCTATTTTTAAAAATTTAAGTAAATTATAATTAGGGATATGCATATGAGAAGATGAGTTCCAAAACTCGCGACTTGCAGCTCAAGTCATCTTTCACAAATCTAAAAAAACTTTTAATAAGCTTAATGTTACCTTTTTAGCAGATTACTTTTGCTGTTTTATTGGAGTGGCATATAGTCCATTTTCGCAAAAACAAATCTATTTTCCTTGAAAAATATAGCGACAGCATCTTATAATAAAATGCAAGGAGCGAATTTTGGAACTATGCACCGCAAAAATAAGTTTTAGAATTAACTTTTCTACAAGTAGCAAGTATTGCTTCTTTTAAATCTATTTATATAAAAATGGTGTAAAAAATGTATAGTAATTCATAAAATGAGAACGGCTGGGCCGATTTCTGTAAAATTGTTTTCGTCAGTTGTACGTATTTTCGAGGAGAAGGTTTTTACGGAAGAAAAGTTTGGAATTTCAGAAAATTGGAAAAAATCGAAAATCGAGTTTTTTGTATGAAATTTTGTGTGAAATTATTCCTTAATGGCCTTCCAAATAAAACAATAGAAAATTCTTAGAGTTAATCATGGAAAATTATGGAAAATGTGGAAAATTGGAAAATCTCTCCGCAAAAGTTGGAAAAGTCCGTCAAAAAGCTAATGAACAATGTGATTCAGGCGACAATCATCAAGGGCAAATCCAAAAGAGAGGAAGTCCTTATCCCACGAATTCCCATTATTCCAATTGGCCTTCCATTGTAGTTCAAGCGGATTCAGTTCCCCGTTCGATTGGCATTTGCGATGACAATCAATAAATTTGTGGAATAACTCTAGAATTTCCGTTTTTCGCACGGTCAGCTGTACGTTGCATGTTCGCGCGTTGGGAAACCGTCTTCGTTATTTGTTTTTGCGTCGGGAAACAAATCGAAAAACATTGTTCATCTAATGATTCCATTTAAATAAATCACATTGAAAATTTAAATATTTGTGTTGTATTATTACTCTAAAGTTTGTCTGAAGGCTTAAAATTGGGGCGAGGCGAAGTTCACCGGGTCCTCTATATATTTATATTTATCAAAACAAAAAAATTTAATTCAACAGCAACAGCAACTTCCTCAGTGACTTCTGAAAATATGTCCAGGTACTCTTGTGGATTAATCATAATATCGTCCTTTCCAATTTTCTTTTTTAAAAGCCCAAAATCATTATCTGCCGGTAGGAAGGAGTGTCCGGCAACACGAAACACTGTTATTATCTTTTTCACACCAGGCTGTGTATCTCATAACCATGTGCTCAACGTTCCAACTATAGTCAAATATTTATTCTGCCCAGGAAAACCGTGACAGAGCCGTTTAATCACATTTGTCAAATCACTTTTCAGGAGGTGGTGACAGAGAACTGAGGGAATCTAATAAGAACCTTTTAAACGCCGATGCTCACATCATTTGTACATAAAAGCTGATTCTTAATTTTTCGAAATTTTAGTTCTTCCCGTTCTTTATACATACAGAAAAATGTATGTATTAATGTATCGGAAGTGCCATGCCTACTTACGTAACTTGGAAACTTTAGATCCTGCCGTTCTCTAGACACACAAAAAAAACAACATAAAAAACAACAACAACAAGGGATTTTTGAATAAAATTATTGGCAGTCGTCGTTGCTCCTATCTCAGCTATTTATGGATCGATATGGCTGAATTTCAATAGCAAACAAGACCGGACTATATGTGACATAAATATACTATCCCCCTATCATAAAACACATTTACATCGTTAAATCAACTTCGCTCCTCATAAGGATCCAATATATATACATATATATAATTTATTGGGTCTAAGATTAATATTGTAGAAATTCCAAGCGAAATAAAAAACTTTTACCTTCGGTGAAGGGACAATTTAGGCAAGTTATGGCTGCAAGGGACGAATTTTGTTCTGTTCCATGCATGAAAGCAGTTTTGTTTCTCACTAGACAATGCAAAGAAAGAGTTTTGGAACTCACACCAATTTTACATGTAATTTACAGAGGTCAAGGAGCGATTAATTTCGATTCGATTTAAACATCACTAAAAGCCATTGTATAGCCACAAAAAGTATATATTTGTTTAGGAAACACGTGTTTTCCCCCCCCCTTTGCGCGAAATTATCGTATTTGCCAATTTTTTTGAAATTGAGTTTTTGATGCAATCTTGTTCAACATTCAAAGAGTTGTCACCTGACAAAATATTGTAGGCGAATTCCACTTCGTTGCACCAAAAATTGAATGTATATTTTCCTTTTGATATTGCAAGCGAAAGCAGAGAAAAGTAGAAAAATGGTTGTCCTGTAAAATTTGGTTTTTGTAACATACGATAATTTCGCGCAAAGGGGTCGATATATATATTAAACTACTATTATATTAAGTGCCGGTTCACACACGTCAAGTTTGACTCGTCAAGTCTTGAGTTTTTAGGAGAGAAGGGAAAAGAGAATGCCACTTCTTTTCCGCTCTCTCCTAAAAACTCAAGACTTGACGAGTCAAACTTGACCTGTGTGAACCGGCACTAACCACAAACAACTCTAAAAATATATTTTTAAGCGATTTTAGGGAAAATTAAATTTTTCAACCGTTTTGGACAAGAAAATATCACTAAAAACGGGTTTTCTGCATTTATTTCATAAATAATGTGATATGAAGAAAAATTCCTACATTTTGGAGATTATGAAATATCTGTTCGATTTTCCCTACGCTCCTATTTTAGTATCAAAAATACGTACATATAGGGATTTTCCCCTACTTCTGGAAACACTGGTTACACATAAAACATTGCTCCTAGTCCAAATTTTTAGAATGCTGATCGCAAAAGAATAATTTTCTGAGTCGATATAAAGATTTTCGTCCAGCTGACTAGTTTTCTATCCATATTACTTTATGCTCAAACTACAATCCGCAATTTTTAAAATAATGCGATGAAATTTGGTACATACGTTTTACGTGGTTAAAAGAAACGTGAGAGTCGGTCGATAATTTCACATGGCCCCTTTACAACCCTCTTTCTAAAAAGTCTTTGTGCCAAAAAACTTTTTTATTTTGCTGGTATTTAAATTAAATTTGTTTAAAAAATATCGTATTGCAAACGAAATCATTTTGCCCAATTTATTTAAAATCGTTCCATATTTGACCAAATCTGCGATACAAATACCACTCCTGAAAATTGCTTTAAGTAACACAGCTTCCTTATAAATGTTGGCTTTGATAAAACAATTTACAAACAATTATAGGTTTCATATAATTCCTCTCTCTAAAATCGATCTAAGACGAACAAATCTCATATAGAAGTTGATATTAATATAATATGCAGCACATAACATAACATAATTAACATAATTTTGTTTTGCCGGGCCTATAATTGGCCATAGATCACAAATAGAATATAATCTCGAAAATGTAACCGTATGTATTGTGACGTAGACTTTCCAATGGTCAGGCTTATACTTTCCTAATTTTTTAAATTACAACAATGACACATTTCAATTTTGCGAGGATCATCGTAAGGTTAAGATCGTAGATTTTTTTAGAATATACGATTTATTTTGTGTTAGAATGATCATATTGTTTATCTATTTATGATCAAAAACATTATATGGCTCTACTAATATGAGCTGTATGCATAAAAAAATTTTGATTGTTCGCCTTACATTTTTCTAGAAACTTAATCGTCACTAAATCTGCGACAAGAAAAAGACGAGATCGTTACATCATAAGTAAATATGCCAACAAAGAGCTCTGCTTTAAACCTTTTTGGTTAACGCTGAAAATATGTTTCTGAATGGAAAATTTTGATAAAAACTGGGGCAAACTTTTTTTTATTAAGAAAAATACTGAGAATATCTCGATATTATTTTGTGCATTTATTAAGCTCTCTAGCACTCTCCACTTGTATAAATCAGAAATGAAGCTCTTTTAATAGTTAATGGTTAAAAAAACAATTATTGCAAAAAAAAAGATTTATTCTAAGAAAAAAGGCAGCATTTGGAAGAAAAAAAATTTAAGCTTTTGTCTAACAAAATTATATAAACACAACCGTAATGTTTGGCTTCATGTTCGAAATGTGGTACACATTTTTAATTTTGAGAAACCTAAAATCCCCCGATTTTGAGTTAATAATCAAATATATAAACTCGTGTCTTTCGCAATCTATTCTAATTTTGCTCTAGACTTTTTGCTTAAATTCGGCATGGTGTGAGCAAAAATATTCAAAACGATTACGATGCCAATAAAAACAACAAACACTCTGTTGAACTCAAATATTTAAAACAGTTTCTATATAATTAAAACCACACGGTTTTTTTCTCATTAAGCACATTTTATTCCATAAAACGGCCATTCATTTTAAATAATATCATAAATCTTGTAGAGGTTTTTTAAAATTTATTTTTCCGGGAATAAGACTACTGGCTATTTTAACAATATGATTGTCACCAACAACCATATTATGGTTGAATTAGTCCTCCATCAAGAAGCCACAGCCCTGTTATGATTGTCTCCTAGCATGTTATGGTTAATAACACTACGTAACAGTTTTTTGACCAAATGAATTTGACACCTAATCTTTATGTAAAATTGAATTGAATTGAATCCGAATATGAAGTCAGAATTGTCAAAAGTAGAACAGTTTTTGAGATATTCCAAAATAACCGTTATTTGTGTTTTTAAAAAAGATGATGTGACTGAAATGCAAATATCTTCAAGAATTTTAACGGGATTATGTAATTCTTTCCTTCTGGTTATAAAATTTCCAAGATAACCATGGGTCGTTTGTAAGCATTGGTCAAGAATGACAGAGTTACAGTGGACAAAATTTGAAAATTTATTAAAAATTTTATGATTTTTTGCAATTTTGTTCTTTTGAGTTACAGTGGACAAAATTTGAAAATTTATTAAAAATTTTATGATTTTTTGCAATTTTGTTCTTTTGAAGTTATTTTTTTAAAAGGAAACAACTGAAAAGTTTATTGTTTTATTACATAGGACATTAGTCTATTTTGATACGAACATTTTGCGCCCAACGAGACTAATTTCTGCAGCTTTGTCATTTTCGTACCAATCTATATCTTGTTGGGCTCAAAATGTTCATATTAAAATAATCTAATGTCGCATGCAATAAAACATTAGGATTTTTAAATCATTGGTTTCGAACAAAATCATAAAATTTTCAATGAAGCTTGAACTTTTGTCCCCTGTAACTCTGTCATTTCTTGACTAATCTTCACAAGCAATCCATGGTTATTTTAGAAATTTTATAACCTTTCACTTTAAAGAAAGAATTACATAATCCGTTTAAAATTTTTTAAGATATTTGCATTTCAGTCACATCATCTTTTTTTAAAACACAAATAACGGTTATTTTAGAATATCTCAAAAACTGTTCTACTTTTGACAATTCTGACTTCATATTCGGATTCAGCGGAAAATTTTACATAAAGATTAGCTGTCAGATTGGTCACGAATTTGTTGAAATTTTGTTACGTAGTGTAATTACTATAATATGTTTACAAATAATAATAGTATGGTTGTTATTCAATCATAACAAGACTTTCTTGGAAAATAGTTAAATGCTATTTTTAGTATAAAACCATATATGTATTTGTTAGTGGAAAACCAATTCTTACTATTATGCTCGGATTCAACCACAACACAAACACAGAAAAAATAACAAGATTTAGTAAGTAATAAATAAAACTTTTTTAAACTTGTTAACAATTTTCTTAATTAAATTGTTTGTAAATTGTCATATTAACAATTTGCTTTAGTTGAAAAAATAAAAAAATTTCTGTCAATAATGTTCAAAATAAAATTAAAAAAAATAAATGTAAATGTTGTAAAAAATTAATTCTAGGACTGTCACAAGGCGAATTCAACTACAGGTGGTGTCGGAACTACAACAATCCAAAACCAACAGAAACAATATACGGTTTTTAGTATTGCATTGTTAGTGCCATTAGCTCGAAATGTCAACCATTATTAGCAAAACACTAACAAATCAAAACAAATAAGCCCGAACTGTCAAAATCAGATGCCGTTTCGACACCACCTGTAGTTAATTCGCCTTGGACTGTTATTAAAAACAAAGTCAATCTAAGGGGTAAGTGAAGCTAATGGTTGAAATTTCTTACCGAAATTTTGACGCGGTTTTACTTATTCTAGTTTTCAAATTATATTTGATGATTGTGTCAAGAATCCGTTTTGAGCACGGTTTAAAACCTTCTTCTGCATCCCCTTCTAAGTCCGTTATGTAAAAGAAATACATATACAATTTGTGATGCATCTCTTTCTGTTAAAATTGCTATAAGTTTTTCTTAAATTAATAAGCAACAAAACATTTTGTTAAAATGACAAATTTGTAATTAATTTTTCTATTTGATTTCTAACAAATATTTTATTTGGCTGAGTCCAATGTTGCCAACCGTTTTTTCCGCAATAAATTTCCTTTAAAACTTAGTAAAACTTTTTTTTTAATATGAGCAGTAGAGCGACTCCCCAAAAAAAGTGCTCGATGTACCCTACTAAAAATGAACCTTGGACTTTTTTAAGATGACATTTTAAATATTTCGGCTCCAGCTTTGACCTCTCGTGAGCTGGACCAGTTTGTAAAAGGGTCTAATTTTGCATGTTTTGTTAATTTAAGAATCTGTTTCCTTACCAACATATACAAGTTGGGTATCGTATCGTTTTTTTAAGGCGCGTCCAACTGTATATACAATTTGTCCAAGGACGATCCTCCATGTCCTTTTTTAAGGATTTTCTGTAAAAAAATGGTTTTTGAATTTTTTGTTCGGGGTTGTTTGTAAAAAGTGCCAAATTAACATATTTTAATCTTTAGTCGATTTAATTAAATACGTGTCTCAGCTTTTTTTGAAATTCGTGCTAGTTCGCGTTTTGACAAAAATGCAATGGGGTGGTAACCCTTCGTTTTAAATAGGACAATATGGGTATCAAATTTTATCTTTTGCCAAGTATATCATCTTTGTATGTAAATAATTTAGATTTTTGCAAATGAGATGCATTTTACACGGTGCTCTGGAATATATATAAATGCAATTTTGTATTAACTCTAATATGATAGCGGATTTAGTTTCTAGACCATGTATGGATGAAAATAGGAATAAAGAAAGAAAGAAAGAAATTATCCATTTTATTCACAAAAGTCAAAAAATTTTAATTAATTTAAGAATTTCATAAAACGCAATATTTGTATGGGAGCCCCCCTAAGAAGTGGTGATAAGGAGAAAGTATGTATCCAGAAAATGTTAAGGACAAAAAACTAATTGAGTTCGGTCATACATGTTATCTTACTAGGGGCGACTCCTGGGCATTTATGGTACTTTTTCTTCAATATATCTCTAGGCTGCATTGAACATTTTGTATGGGAGCCCCCTTAAGGAATGCAGAAGCGCGTAGGTTTCTTAGAAATAAATGATTGAGATAAAAAATAAAGTGGAGTTGGTTATACATTTTACCCGTCTATGGGCATCCTATGCGCTGCAGCAGCCAAATTTAAGAATTTTATTAAACCGCCATATATGTTTGGTTGAAATTCTTAAATTTGGCTGCTGCAGCGTCTAGGTAGGAAATTTTATTGCGGAATTTCGGGTTTTTTGTTTTTTTAATAAACTAAACAGTTTTTGAGTTGCGCGAATATATGTTGTGCAACCTCCTCCATTTTGAAAATAAGGGTATATCTCGAAAACAAGAGCAAACCCAAAAAAAAAAAAACGGTGGGCACCATTGGATTCGGCGTACCCGAATTATGCTAAATCGCCATGTTGCCGGCTTGTCTAATTTTGCAACTAGCATAGTGTTTTTATTCTGCAGACTTTTTTTTAGAATCAATACCCATTAAAAACTTCGCCTACAAAATAATGTGTTGAGTAATCAGAAAAACATAAGAGCACTACTTACAATTCTACTGAAAGAACCAATGAATTTTACATGGGAGGTCCCAAAATTAATGCATTCAAACGTAAGTCATTATTTGTTTACTTTAAATACATTCAGAAAAAAGTAGTTGTAGAAGTTGTTATAGATGTAGTTATAGAAGAAAGCTGCTTAATAATGAGTTAAAGAAGCTATTCATTTTGAAAAAGTAAGCGAAGTTTTTACTGGGTATTAAATTCATTAAAACTTTTTACTGCAATATAAAAATTTCCTGTAGCATGAACACCCTGTATTAACTCTCCTAGTATTTTTTTTACCCCAAAAAGAATGAGACAAGAAAAAAAGGAATGGAAAAAAGTTTTGTGCATGTGTATACTCTGAAAACGGAAGCTCAAAAGACAAACCAAACATGGCGTACTTCAGAAAAAAAAAAAAACATAAAAAAAACTTGACTAATTTTTTTTCTTTAAAGCATTTTGTGCCATGTTCTTGCTCAAGTTGGATACGTGCATGCATGTATGTATGTGTACAATAGTGTGTCACCGTTAATGTGAGAGTGTGTGTTAGTACATATTTGGTATGTAATACCAGTTCTTGTAGAAGTAAAAATCTTTGTTGTCGTATTCGTGATACTAAAAATAGTAGCAGTAGTTGAAGTAGAAATATATAGTCCGAAATCGTTGTAGTTTTTTTTTTTTTTTTTTTTTTTTGAGGGAGTAGCATCTTGTTGGCTTTTCGGCTTAAATCTTAGTTTCCAGCTTAAATTTCTCGCTTGAAATACTAAAAAAAAATGGAGTATAACAAGAAAAAATTTGTACACTTAAAAAAATTCAAGTTACTTTGCTGATTATTCGTGAGCCTTTCTTTAATTTATCGCTTACTTTGGGTTAAAGAAAAGTTATAAGAATGGAACATTCTTTATGCGGCGGATAAAATAATACATTAAATTTGTAAACAAGGGCCTTAAAGTCCTAATAATTTATTTTTAGTTTTTTTTTTGTGCAAAATAAACAACTTTTTTTAATAAGAATGAATTTCTTTAATTTTAACAATTAGCTGAATATGAATTTTGTATACTTAAAAATAAAACATTTTAATTGTGTGTTTTTTCCAATCAATATTCTATCAATATTGTTCATATACCTACTTGTATTTGTAGTTAACATCTCTAGTACTTGTATTTTTGCCAAAGGTTGTTTTGTTCTTAAGTGGGCGGTTCGTCTAAAAAATATTTGTCAGGAAAGCAACATGTATTTATTGTGGAACGGTGATCTGGATTTCAATTCATATCATTTAAAAAAAATCTACCCCATAAACTTATCCAACTTGTTTGAATTGACATTTTTAGATTTGTTTAATAACTTCTATGTGCTCCCTCTTATTTTTGTGGGTTAAAGTTTTTTTCTTCTTCTTGACGGCATCTTCTTTTTTAAGTTGGCAACAAAGAACTGCTTCAGCATTATGACTCTTATTTCTTCAAAGTTTATTGTGTAAAGAAAAGAAAAAGGAAAAATTAAGAATCTCTTCGTTGCCTTTGGATTGTTGGTTCTTTTGTTTTTGACTTGTTTACACAAGTTTGTAAAAACTTTATTTACCGCTTTAAAGAACATAAACAATAGAATTAAGGAAAAAAAAATTTAAGAATAAATGCAAAGGGACATTCAAAAATATAAATGACTAGAGGTGGAGGCAATTGAATGTGTTGGAAAGTCGAAACATTAATGCAGTTCAAAGTACGTAACTGCAAAGAAGGTTAAGGCTCGATATGTACTGTTTTAAAGATTGTATTAAGTAGATCGAAAAAATTATGGATACAATCAAACATAAAGTCAGTCTCTATACAACATGTATGAATTATCGTGTAAATTAATTTTCCGAGCAAATGTAGCATAGACCTTCAGCACTTTATAGTGAAACAAACCAGAACCTTTGGCGAGAATCGAACCACCAACAATTGAACCGACAAGCTAACTCACAAGCAACTGGCATACCGTGGCACTTACTAAACATTTTGTACTTTTTTTCATTTTTGCTCACACTTTTTTATTGCAAAAAATTATCATCACAAAGGCTCTAACTAACAAAAATTTTTTATATAGACTTTTTCATTGCATCAACACAAATGTCCACAAAAGATGTTGGAATCTGGAATGGACCAACATTAGCGAGTTTTTTGACAAAAACCAAAAGGCCCATTCTACAAAAGATTATAGTTTGCATAATATACACTGAAAGAATTTTCTTCGCAATACCAATGAATTTTGACATTAAACCCATGAAAAATTGCATTAAAAAGGAACCTACGCAGCGCTTCGTTGGATCAATGAAACCTGTTTCATTCAAATGTATTTAATGAAACATTACATTAGATCTATGAATATTATTCATTGGATAAATACTTTCAATAAAGTAAAAAATTTTTTTTTTTAATTTTTATTTTATTTTTTATTTTTTTTTTCTGTCTCTGGCGGGAATCGATCGCGCAACTTCGGTGCTGATAGACTAGCTCACTACCAGCTAGCGTACCGGGGCTTAAGAGCGTAAAAATGAGATTAAATTGTCTATAACAACAATAAAAACGTTGATTGAAAGTGAATTGAAAGTTTTTGTTTCATTACTATAATGACATTTTTCATTGTCATAATGAATATTTGAAATTTATGAAAGCAATTATTAAAATATGTTGCTTTTATAAAAAAATTTTTGATTTCAAAAATTTAATGGCATATTACATTAGTTGAATGAAATAATTAAATTTTACATTTTTTGATTAACAATTAAACATTTTTTTAAGGAAACTATAATTGAAGCACAGCCGCGAATAACGTTTTAAGTTACAAAATAATAATTTTTCAGGAGAGCAAAAAAACGTTTTTTGACAAGCAGCATTATTTGTTTTAAAAATTTTTTTTTTCTATTATTTAAAATAGTGATAATAAAAACTTTAATGCAAAAGGCTTTTAAAACATTATTCCGCACTGCAAAACCATTTTGGTTTCATCATTATGTTAGTAACTTGCAATGTTCTTCCACTGGCTGACACTTTGTACGCCATTTTGAAGGCGTTAAGGTGCATAGTTTTGGTTGATTTGATGTTTAAACTGTGTAAGAGAGTAAAGTCAACGTTTATCTGCAAAAAAACAGTTTTTGCAAAATGTGGCGTTTACAACGTTTTTCGCGGCTGTGCTTCAATTTTGTATTAATTTATAAATACAGTGCGAACTCGATTACTGCAACTCTCGTTATGCGCAACAACTCGATTAACGCAACACCTGAATCAAATGCATTGTAGACTCAGTCAACGCAACTTTTTTAAAAAATGTACCTCTATAAACGCAACTATTTTTTTTAACTCTGTTTTTTTGTTCCTGGATAGTTTTTGATTTATTTTACCGTAATTTCTTGGAATAGTTTTCATAAAAAAACAGACAAACAGCACGCGTCTGTTGTTTTTTTTATCAGTTTGGTGAAAAGATTTTCGCGATCAGAACCATTATTAAAAACAACGCATAAAAATGGTGAAGGTGACGAAGTGCAGTAAATTAACAATTAAACAAAAGAGTGAAATTTTGAATAAACTTGATAAAAACTTATCGGTCAAAGCATTATGCTAGGAATACAATGTGCATAAATCAACAATAACTAGAATTAAGCAAAATAAATCAAAATTAATTAAATTTGTTACAAATGCTGAATCCGGCCCAGGAAAGCGTATAGTAATTAGAGCCTGTGAGTATCCAGTAATGGAAAAAGCTCTGTATAAATGGTTTTTAAAACAAAGAGAATTAAATTTGCCTGTTTCGGCTGAAATCTTAAAGTCAAAGGCTATTCAGCTACATAACAAAATTAATGAAAGTCGTGGTGATTTTCATGCAAGCAATGGATGGTGTTCAAATTTTAAAAAACGTCATGGTATTCGGATGCTTAAAATTTGTGGCGAAAAACTTTCAAATAAACCAACACTTATTGATCCATTTTTGGAAAAATTTCATGACAAAGTATTAGAGCTTAAATTAACACCGGAACAAATCTATAACGCCGATGAGTCTGGATTATTTCATAAAATTATGCCGAACAGAACACTGGTTAACTTTAATGAAACATCTGCTCCTGGTCGAAAAGTAAGCAAGGAGCGCATTACATTTTTAGCCTGCACCAACGCATCTGGTTTGCACAAGGTTAAAATATTTGTCATTGTTAAAGCATTAAATCCTAGAGCTTTCAAAGGTTTTGAAAACAATCCCGTAGTTTACAGGGCTAACAAAAATGCATGGATGACGTTGGCATTCTTTGAGCAATGGTTCCATGATACGTTTGTTCCTGAGGTAAGTAAACATTAAAAAATATGTAAGTGGCAAAATAGAAAGAGTGTTTTTTTAGGTAAGGTCATATCTTCAATCTAAAGGACTTCCAAAGATGGCGTTATTGCTGCTGGACAATGCACCCTGCCATCCTAAGGATGGCGAGTTAAAAAGTGATGACGGGTTAATAACAGTCATGTGTTTTCCACCAAATTGTACAGCTCTTATTCAGCCAATGGATCAAAATGTCATTAACATAACAAAGTTGTACTATAAGAAAAGCCTCTTAGCGCATTTAATTGGAAGTAAAGGCTCAAATATTGAAGAAAAAATTAAGGCTTTTACTTTACGTAATGCAGTTTGTCTCCTTTCAAATGCATGGGATCAATTGCCTTCCGATATGATTAAGAAGTGCTGGAAGAAGATTATGTATCCTAAAAACCACTGGACAGATGAAGATAATTTACCACTGAGTGTAATAAGAGCAGAAGTCGAAAGAGAAAATTCATTATTGTTATCTGTATCCGACTATTTTCAAGAAATTATGCCAGAGGAAACAATTTCTAATGACGAAATCAATGAATGGATATTTGAAAACGTTAATAACGGTTCGAACTATTGTTGTGAAAATCTAGATGAAGTGGAAGAAATCGATAATTCTGATGAAAATGTCGTTGAAATTCCAAAACTTTCCAGAATTACACATCAGACTGCTATTGATTCATATAACAATTGCATTCAATGGGCTGAAGAAAATGAAATGGATCTTAAAGATATTCTTGTGCTTCAAAATCATCGCGAATCTGCTGTGCAGAAAAATATATCAGCCAAAAAAACACAGTCAAAAATTTCAGATTTTTTTAAAAAGTAAATACATATGTTTTAGATGTTTTAAAAAACCATATGTATCTATATGTTTTGGTTTTAAGTTAGTATAGATTACATTGGATCTCTCAATATGTATAATAAGTATCAATATTAACAAATATGAATTTTTTAAGTTTTTTTTTACTACTAAATAAAAAGTATAAGCGAATAAATATACTAAATAAATAGTTTTTTTTAATAAATATTTGAACACATATTGGAAATACGTGAAAAATAGGAGGAAAAAGCATTAAAATTTTGTGACTCGGTTAACGCAACTACCGCGGTTATCGCAACTACCCGAATTTCTATTAGTTGCAGTAATTGAGTTTGTACTGTATAGTTATGTTTGTATATTGTTTTTTTTTTTTTTTGACAAACTTATCCAATGAAGCGATTTTAACGAAAATAGTTCATTATAACTATGAAATTCCATTTAGACAATGAAAATTTTCATTTACCTAAGGAATTTTTTTTTTATGAAAATGATTCATTAAATATATGGAGCATTTTTCTTTCAGTGTACAACATTTTTAATTATCAAAATAACTGGTAGATGTTGCAAGAAAAATAGATTATAAATAGTTTAAAGCGATTTATCAATTTAACATTTTAAATGGTTTTTGCTTCTCCTGTAAAATTTTCAATATGTTAGGTAGGGCCTTTTGCATTTTAGGTGACGATATACACATTTCTCATAAACATTATAAAGATAAGCTTTTTAATAGCTTAGATCCAAGGCGAATTGACTAGAAGGTGAGGCCAACTCTACAACTACAATGCTTCTGTGGTCGGGTTGTCAAAAATATTGCTAGTAAAAAAACAGGTTTGTTTACATAAAAAACCAGTTTGTATACAAACTTTGACAAGTCGACCACCGAAAAAAAACACCTTATGTTGACTTGACCCCACCTTCTATTCAATTCGCCTTGGCTTAGATCATTTTTTGGACAATTTTGTATTCTTGTCATTTATTTACGGAAGAGGGTATACAAAGATAAATACTGCAATTATACCGAAAACATATATCGTCACCTTAAAGAAGAAATAACTTATCTGCAGTTTTTAAAAGTTTACAGGAGAGGGAAAAAACTTTATAAAATTGGAACTATTTACAATATTGAAACGAAAATACATATTTTGATTAAAATTAAATCATATCCCATATGGGCATTTCTTTCTAAAGGTCCACCGTGACCGAAATTTTAAAAGTTATTTAAAGCTTTTACTTTTTTATGATTTTGTTATAGAGAAATATTTAGATTTTACAAATTTTATAAATTCCACCATAAATTCGTACACTAAGACGAACATCAAGACTGCAAAGTTGTACAAACGTAATTTCTTATTTGTGAGAATGCTTTATTGTATGTTTTCTTTTATATTATCTTCCTTTAAAGAGGTGATATTTGATAAAAATTATTCTAAAAATATTTTCTTACATAGTCTTTAATCTAAGGAAGAGTTCGAAGAGAAGTATGTTATTCGGATTAACGGTACATTTTTATTTTGTTTTAATCATTATTCAGTTAAATTACGCTATGCAAGTTGAAAAAACAGACAAGCCGGGCGCATGTCGATTTAACATAATTGGTGTACGCTGAATCCAGTGGTGCTCTCGGTTTTTTTAGATTATTTCGTTGTTTCGGAAATGGAGGAGGATGCACAACATATATTCGCGTAACTCAAAAACGGTTTAGTTTATTGAAATTACTAATAAAACCGAAATTCCGCAATAAAATTTACTTTAAAAAATGTAAAATTAATTAAGTTTTTTTTGCCAAAATTTCGAAATTTTTGTTTTTAAAAAATTCATAAAAACTGCAGCTAGACTTCCAATTTTTTGCAGACATATAAAAAACGAAGCTGCAAACAAAACAAGCCATAGGGGCCAAATTTAAGAATTTTATTATACATCAAGTTTTCAAAGTAGAGTGATGACGAAAACCATATCGGACCATTCTGCGGATGCTTCTGTTAACAAAGGAGACACAAAATAAGTGAAACATGTGTTACAGGGGTTAGTGTTTTGATTATTCTTCAATAAATGCATGCGCTGAAGCTTCTTCTCACTGTTATATCAAACTCCAACCAATTTGATTCTTCATAAAATTCACGTTTTTTCAACATGAAATAACTTTCATTCAACGTGATTCGGGTTGTTATTTCAATATAAATGACATTTTGCTCTAACTTTACTGCAATCTTAAATTAACATGAATTATAGTTATTTAAAAAGAAAAAAATGCTGTTCGCAAGTTATTGTAAAATCATGTTAAATTAACATGAAACAACAATGAAGCAAAATCACTACTGAAAAATGTAAAATCAACATTGTTTTGAACGAATTAACATTGATTTTTTCTGTGTGTTCATTTAGTAAAATTAATTTGGTGTTTATAAAGAAGTGGACCATAGCATTGTCATACCCTGATACGAACACGGTTTACAAACGGTTGTGGAAACGTATATTACCTTTTATTCCGCAATAGCGGTGTTAATAAAGCACAAACTTGAACAAAAAATAATATCGAAACAGAAGAAAGAAAACTTTTTGTTGCCAATACAAATTTAAGAAAACGTAAAGAATTTCCACAAAAGCTTACACAAAAGAAGTTTTAAGCTTTTAAAAATTCAGTGATCTAAATAAACTTTCAGAGTTATTGAAAGGTGTTATAAACTTTTCGTTCGATATAATTGAAATTTGAATTAATGGGTGATTTTTTAAGAGCTATAGGAACGTTAAAAAAAACACATAAAATTCAGAAAAATGCATGAAATCTTTATTTGAATCGATAGTTCGGTCCATATAATTTAATGTTTGAAGATTATTTCATGCAAATGTTGACCGTGACTGCGCCTCAAATGGTCCATCCGCTTAGTCCAATTTTGGCATACTCTTTAAAACATTTCGGCCGGTATCTCATGAATAAATGCTTCAATGTTGTCTTCCAATGCGTCAATTGAAGCGGGCATGTGTGTACAGACATGAGCTTTAACATAGCCCCACAAAAAATTGTCTAAAGGCGGTAAATCGCACGATCTAGGCGGCCAATTGACCGGTCCCGAACGTGAAATAAAATGTTCACTGAACTCGCCTCTCAATAAGTCCATTGTTAAGCGTGCAGTGTGGCACCGTCTTGTTGAAACCACATCTCATGCAAGTCAAGCTCTTGCATCTCACGGTAGCGCTCACCATTCACAGTAACGTTACGATTCGCATCATCTTTGAAGAAGTACGGTCCAATGATGCAACCAGCCCATAAACCGCACCAAACTGTGACTTTTTCTGGATGCATTGGTAGCTCTTGCAATGCTTCTGGCTGATCTTCACTCCAAAATCGACAATTGTGCATTGAGCCAAAAATGAGTTTCCTCGCTGAACACAAGAAGCGCGCGATGAACTTTCTTAACAAAGCACGCATTTTGATAATAAAATTCAATATTTTGCACCCGTTGTTCATTTGTAAGACGATTCATGGTTAAATTAAAGACCAAACTGAAGATGTTTGACAGTGAAACAAAGCACTAAACGTGCGTCGGCTGTTTAAACCAGTGTTGCCAAAAAGATAATAGCTAAAAAATCACCCGATATAAGGCAAATGGACCAAAATAATACACATACGATTAATATATGAATAATTGAGACTGGAAAAGCAAATTTTGTTTTGAAAATCTGTAGCCTCTAGACTTTTTTTGTTATAAAAATAATGGAGCTATGATAAAATTCAAATCACAGTTTCTAAATACAATTTTAGTTATCAGTTATTTCCTTTTTTTTTTTTGCAACAACAAGTAAACGTTGAAAAAAATCAATAATTATAAACGTACCATTCTGTTAATTAAGTCAATTACCCATCTGGAATTCGAAACATAAAAACGATTAGTTAAGATTTTGGATACAAAAATAGACAAGATAACAAAAAAAAAAAAAAAAAAAACAAAAAAAAAACTGTCAATGGCTTCGTATTTGAAGTTGTCAATAACCCTTTTAAAAAAGCAATTAATACATACTGATCCACAAAATGACCTGAAAAGAGTCACAGCTGCTAAGTCGAGAAGTGGGATTCCAGTGCCAACATTGCAACTCACACACACACACACACTGCAACATCCACATGTAATTATTAACAGAGACATTACAAACTAATTACATTTTTCTATTTATACTTTTTTTAAAGAAGAGCATTTTGGCAAAAACCCAAATAATTTTGCAGCATCACTTGAGCTACAAGTGGGTAAACAAAGAAGCGCAAGCGTGCAACCGCCAACAACAATAATAATCATAATAATAATAATAAAAAAACAGCAAACAACTAACATATAAAAAAACTACGTACTTTTCATCTGCCCCATGTTGCAACATAAATAGAAAATAATTTTTTTATGAAGAGAATCTACAACAAGAGTGCAACAGAAATGACGACCACAGCAGGCCTGCTGTTTAAGAAGTGAGCTAATTTTTCAGCCTCATTGCCACATGAAATAAAATCTTATGAAAACAAAATCATTCAGCACAAAAACAGCAGAATGAAATGAATGAAAAGAATTGTTTGTTCAATATTTTGAAATTCAAACAAAAGCCTCAAGCTCTTCTTCAAAAATATTCTTGTGTTTTTTTTTCTAAAAATATTGATTAGTATTTGTTTCAATATCTCTCCTGGTGACTCTTAATGTGTTAAAGGATTTACAAGCGTGTAAAGGATATTTTCATTTCTATGTTTTCTTCCTTTTTAGTTTTTTTGTTGTTGTTGTTGAAAGTGGTATTGTGGCATCTAAACAGTGGTTGTGCTATTAAAGGATATTTTTGCAGATGTTTGAAAATAAAATCCAAGTTTATTTACATTCTTGCTGACTGACATCACCACTTAACCACCATGAATTAAAAAAAAAAAAAAAATATATGAATATCTATGTACATATAAAAATACATTAAATATGGATTGGCATACAAGAGAAGCTAAAGTAAACGTACTTATTTATTGCTCATAAATACAGACTAAATTAGTTCACTTATAAGTTCAAGCTACAATTTTGAATTTACAAGGACTATCGGTTGCAATCATGTGTTCAGCCTGCTGTTCTGCTTAAGTTTGCTGAAATATGGTAACATTTCTTGAATAAAAAATTATTGAATACTTTAAATCCCGAAATCACAATACTCCAAGGTAATGGAGATTGGCTCGACTATGTCTGTCTCTGCATTACTTATTGTTTATAAAATAACCCTCTAAAAGTTTAAGTCGTTTGGTAACCACACCATAACAGAAAAGACGGAGTTTTTTTATCTTTTAGTATCAGAATCATTTTCTGAGTCGATCTAGTGAGGTCGATCTAGTGATGTCTGTCTGGCTGATGTAAACCTTGTGCGCAAGATACATGTTGCAATTTTGAGGATAATTTGATTAGTTTTGGTACATAAATTTTAATTGGCATATGGACCAAGCTAACTGAAAATGCTAGAAATCCGTGCATAATTTAACATATCTCCCACACAAACTTCTTTCCAGAAAGGAGACTTTGTGCACAGAGTAAATTAAGTCCAAAAATATCTTATTGCAACCGAAATTATTGTACTATTTTTTTTAAATTGGTCCATACTTGACCATGGCTGGTACTGTTTGGTACAAACACCGGCTTCGCTAACTAAAGCTTCGCAGATTTTAGAAGCTTTACTAATGGTGTTTTCTTTTCTATAAAAAAGTGTGACATTTTTTTAAAAAAAAATGCAATTTGGTGTCTGTTTCATGAAAATTTTGCTTCCAAAATAGGGTGAGTTTTTTAGATTCGGGAGCAAAATGCGTAAGAAATAGACTCCAAATTGCATTTTTTTAAATAAAATGTCACATTTTTTGTAGAAAAGAAAACACCATTAGTGAAATCGGTACTTGTAATACCATTAAGGAGAAAATTCTTGCGCACGCCCAAAGGCCGGCTATACAGAGAAGCTTTAGTTAGCGAAGCCGGTGTTTGTTATACCATAGAGGAGAAAATCCTTGCGCCCGGCCGCAGGCCGTCTATACATAGAAGCTTTAGTTACCGAAGCCGGTCTTTGTTAAACCATAGAGGAGAAAATCCTTGCGCCCTGCCGATGGCCGGCTATGCTTTGGAGTTTGTAAACAAGTTGTGACGGGCCCGCCACACGCCCCACGCCCCACGATCGCCCGCCGAACGCGCTCCCGCGTTTCACTCAATAGAAGTTGAGTACACAAATTTTTTGTTTATAGCGGTCCCTGGCAATAAAATTATTTCTCATTGAAAAAACTTAAAAACATTTAAGAAATGAACTAAGTCACCAAAAATTAATTTAGGGGTTTAGTTTATTACTACTTTTTGGGGACTTCGTTCATATGGACTAACTACCCAAAAAATAATATGAACGATGCCCCCAAAAACGTGAACGAAGTCCCCAAATATCGTTGTTGTTTTTTTCACATACAGTCGTTTGGGGACTTAGTTAATTTTGGGTTTATGGAGTTAGTTCATTGGGGACTTAGTTCATACCGCCTTAATGTTAGTATCAAAACAAATTTAAGCAGGGACCGAAAATAACAGTTATATTGGAATTTTAAAACAAAAAAAGCATATAGAATTAAATGTCAAAAAACTGATTCAAGTATACCATATTCTGGCATGTTCTAGAAATCGAAATGAAGTGTAATTGAAATCGAACGAGATTTTGATTTCAATTATTTACAAAATGACTGTAGTTTTTCTGGTTTTTAACAGTGGTTCTTGTAAAAATCATTGGTACACACAGTATGAAGTATATAAAAGGGAATAATTGTATAAACTTTCTTTACAGGGTCGTTTCCAAAATTTGTGTGATTTTAAAATTTAAATCCACTTCATTTCGATTTGTAGAACATGCCCGATTGTTCCTCATGCACTTGTCAATGATAAAATATATTGATTTTTATAATTTTGATTTATACATTTTCGATCAAACTTAACAGTTATTTTTTGATTTTTATTTTTTTGAACAAAAATAACAGTTATTTTTTGATTTTTATTTTTTCGAGCAAAAATAAATGTTATTCTCTAAATAAATGTACGTGATTTAATAATTTAGTTGACTTAAAGTTTTTATTTTAGTGTGTAATTATCATTGGAATTCCTTATGCACATTAAAATAATTATTAAAGTCATCTAAATTACACTATGGAAAATTTTTGGGATTATTGTCTGGGGGGTGAGAAATTCCAAGTCAGGGTGATGGTACTAGGTCAGTATAGTAAAACCCTCAAAGGGTTTGGCGTTCGTATGTGTCAGTTTTTTTTTATGACATTTTAAATTTTTTCCTTATCTTGATGTTTTTTTGTTTAACATAACTCGAGAACCACACCCACATTCAGTGATGCCAACAGATGGGGATTTCCCCTTTTCTAGGGATTTTTTCGGATCATTTTTATCTTCAATCGGATCTTAATAACTTCTTTTTATGGTGTAATCATAATATGATGGAGCTGAATCTTGTGAAATGCAAAAGCATGCGTTTTTATAGAAATAACTGTATTGCTGTTAATTATGCTTTTGGTGGTCATCAACTGAAGTTGGTTGATTCGTTTCTTGATATTGGAGTCTTACTGGATCCTAAATTAAACTTTGTTTCTCACATTACATTAACTGTTAATAAAGCTCGAGGCGTTATTGGCTTTATTAAGCGCTGGGTTAAAAATTCACCGATCCATACATAACGAAGCAACTTTACGTATCACTCGTTAGAATATGGGTCAATCATTTGGGATCCATTTTACAACATTCACAATTCTCGTATTGAATCGGTCCAAAAACAATTTTTATTATTCTGTTTACGTGATCTTCATTGGAGTTACTCGACAAACTTTCCTTCCTATGCTAGAAGACTGGCATTAATAAAATTACCATCGCTCAAAAGTCGTCGTACAATGTTAAATGTTTCTTTTATGGTTAATCTTATTAATGGTAATGTTTGTTGTGATTTTCTGTAGAGTCTGCTAAATTTAATATACCTTGTCGCAATACGTGTCATTATAATCTGCTTTTTGTTAAATTTGTTTAGAGAAAATTACGCTATTGCTGATCCTTTTTCGAGGTTATGTAGACAATTTAATTCTATGTCACAATTTGTTGATTTTTCTTATTGTTTTTCTTTATTCGTAAATTTTTATGTACTACATATATTCTGTAAATTTGTATTGGGTGTATTCTTTCAAATAACAAACAAAAGTCCGACGATTTTCACCGATCGCTTAAAAAAAGTCACAAAAATTGCAGTGCAGGTTTGTGATAAAATCTGCTGCATACATCCAGGCTTGAACATTTTTTTGCACTTATCAATTATAATTCTCCACAAATTTATTTTTACCGGCCAAACTGTTGATTATAAAGAAAAACGTTATATGAACGGATTAAAGAAATTGTAATTCTAAATTTTTTTGAGTTTGTTTTAGCAAAATCGGACAAGTGGTTCTCGAGTTATGTTAAACAAAAAAACATCAAGATAAGGAAAAAATTTAAAATGTCATAAAAAAAACTGACACATACGAACGCCAAACCCTTTGAGGGTTTTACTATACTGACCTAGTACCATCACCCTGACTTGGAATTTCTCACCCCCCAGATTGGCTGTTGTACTGTGTTATTAAAACACGTAAATTTATTTAGAGAATAACTTTTATTTTTGCTCGAAAAAATAAAGATCAAAAAATAACAGTTATTTTTGTTCAAAAAAATAAAAATCAAAAAATAACTGTTATTTTTGCTCAAAAAAATAAAAATCAAAAAATAACTGTTTTCATCCGACTTTTATGAAAAAAGGCATAACTGTTACGGTCCCTGAATTTAAGTTATTATTGCTTTTACGATAGCTACTATATCATGGCAACATATTGTACTGGTAGGTCCATAGATGACCATAGATCTTATATAAATCGCTTTCTGAACAAATCTTATAAAGATGTTGATATCTAGATCGACAAAAAGAACTCTTATATGAATCCTAAGGGGTCCATGATTGCCCATAGGATCCAAATTTCGTACGCTCTCGAAAATTTGTCTGTGTAGGATATCTAATGATCGAACTTTACCAACTATACTTTCTAACTTGTTTCTTTTAGAGTTTCATGCATTTAAAAAAACGAATGCGAGTAATAATGGTTCTCGATATTTTTTAGGAACAGATTTTTTTAAAAACTGATGAAATGTAGACTGACTGCTATCTATTAATTTCAACTAATTATTTTCCTATAAAGCTGTATTTTTATTGCGTTCATTTATTTATTCCTTATACTATGTTCACACTTGGGTTCTTAAACGCGTTTAAGCAGCTCGAACGTGATTAAGCTCTAATCATTTCAAAATCGAAATGATTACCCATACATTGAAGTGATTTGTTAATTACTTCAAATTGACTTGATTACAACTAAACCACTTCATAAACCACATAGAATCCACTGAACATTCCTCAAACTGAGTATAATGTAGAATCGCCAATATGATCGTGTACAACCGGCCACCATTTCTGCTTAATTTTTTTTTTTTCCTTGAATAATTCATAGATTTTCACAATTTCATCATTAAAATGATTAAAATAATCTTCTGATAACTTTATAAAAGCATTTTTATCCATTTTTTCTTCTTAATCATCTGTCATCTTAATCATCTCAAATGTAGTGTGAACGACTTTGATTAGCTTAATCAACATTTTGCTTAAACTCGTTTAAAAACCCAAATGTGAACATAGCATTAAAATCAATAGGACCAATATTTTAAGGTGTTACAACATGGGTATAAAAATACACGCAATTTTAATTTTCTGACAATGTCTAACAAAAGATCTGCCACTTCTTGAATTAATGTATTTTTTCCTTGGCATTATATTGTCAGCACATTGCCACCCTTATAATATTTTAATATCTGACAATCGTCTTTACATAACTTTACTGGTTTGTCAGCACTTAGTAGTGACTTAACTTAGTCCCATAAAAAGTAATCCAGAGGCGTGGAATCGCACGAACAAGGAGTCTAGTGAACAGAACACTTCAGGAAATAAAAATTGAAAAATTAGAAAGACCAAATTGATTTTGCAATAAATCGATTGTTAATGTCGTTGATGTTTCGCTGATTAATTTTTGAAAACAAAACCTCAATCAGCATTGCGCAAGAAATGTCAACATAGATTGATAGAAAGTTGTCAAGCCATAGCTATCGATATCGGAGGGTATCATGCAGCTAAAAAAACAACCATTAGCAAAATGTTAAAATTAAATATTTAACAGCAAATAATTTATCTTTTATACAACTTTATACTTATTAATCAAATTTTACTCCTTTTCAGTAAATAACAAAAATCCGATATGTACGAAGTATTTTAGTCCTCGAACTAGAATGTGTTAGGTTAGGTTAGGTTAGAGTGGCCGGTCACAAAGACTCCGCATAGACCAAATAGGTCCTTTGCGTTACCACGTTTTACGATAGTCCACAGAAGAATATTAGAAAAAGGTTATTCCGATGTTATGGTACTCAGAGTACCACACACTCTCTTGACGAATGTCAGGAGTCTCACTAACCCAATTCCGGAGACCTCCCCGATACTTTGGAAGTAATGATGTCCCAGACAATTCGCCCTGAAGCGCACGAGTGCTGGACAGTAGCAGAGTAAATGCTCCACTGTCTCCTTTTCCCCTGGTACCCCACAGAATCTACAATTGTCACTATCCAACCGCCCCGCGCTCTGGGCGTATACCGCAGTCCAACAATGACCCGTCAAAAAACCTACCAGAAGTCTACAGTCCCTTCTCGATAGCGACAGAAGAATTTTTGTCGACTCCGGATCATAGGATCCCCACATTACCTCAGAGACCCTGCACGTTCTGGTATTTTCCCAAATCGCCTCTGATCTCCTCCGTATAGCAGAGTCCGTATCTCTTCTTATATTCTGAATTGGAGCCGGAATTGCCATCACCCTTTCGTATGGTAAATGGACCCCGCGTTTTGTCCGCCTCCTCGTTGCCTTCTATGCTCTGGTGGCCGCGAGCCCAATAGATGTGAACTCTCCTATTCGCACAGAGTCCATCCAGAATGTGTTATTTCCCACAATGTTTTTCCGGGATCCTGGGATTTCAACCCAAAACTTTTTATTTCTTTAGTTCGCCAATAAAACTAATATTTCTTACTGGCTAGTATGCTTGAGATAATCAGATCAAAAGTATCAAGTTCATATATGGCAAAAATTTAAGATCAAAGTTATTTTAAGGCGTCTCAAGAGCTGCAGCAGAATCAGCTTTGTATAGGAAAAGAGGTATGCAACCAAGTGTGGAACAACCTCAATAAAAATATAGCAAAAACTAAGATAAATTTGTGTGGAATGCAACAACTTCGTTTCATATTTCACCAAACTTGGTAAAGATCGGTCCATAATTAACCTAAAGATCACTCTCCTAAATCAGCTAAATAAGCTTTAACCTCAACAACTAAAGACACAAGTCCTGCATATATTTACAGAAAATCATACCACTAAATTTCATAAAGATCGAGTCATTATTTATCACACTTTACTACGTCTTAAGCCATTAATCCTAATAAAATTGTTGTAAAATTTAGCCCATTACAGATTGCTAAGACTAGAAATAAAATGTCTTGAATATAGGAGTATAATTTACCATAGGCCCCATAGAAAGCCCATTCTCGAAAATCAGCTAAATATGCTTTAACCGCTACAAATATTTATTGTGTGGTGAAATATGGTAGATTTACTTAAGTTTAAAATAAAATTTTTGTTGACGATTTTCCGGTATTCCGCAATTAAGGGTTTTGCGGGAGCTCCCGGGACAGAGAAATGCAACACACAAAAACTCTAACCCTATCTCGTGATGGGTATAAATTATGATTTTTGTTTAAATACAAATATAACAATAACTGTCGTATTTTTCCTCATCCTCATCGAAAGATTTTATGTCAACATTAAACAAAAAAAAAAAAAAAACCATTCACTCTCAACTCAAATATTCTTGTTGTTGGTTTATCCAGCGTCATGCTGTCTACGGCGTTTTACAACCAAATCTCACAGCTTTTAAGAAGAGTGGGTGTTTATTTTTATCTGCAGTAATTTATTTTTTCAATGGCCATTCCTTCGTTCCATAAATAATCTGTCTTAATATGAAATGTACTAAATATACACTTCTACATACAAACATACAATGCATACACCCAAATACGAGTACTTAAATACACACAGATTTAATATTTATAAAACTTGTACTCAGTTCAGTTCGACACTAATATTTTTGTTTGTTTTTACAACAAAAACGATTCCAATTCCGCATTCGAAAAAAATAAACAAAAAATGTAATAAAAGACAAAATCTCCACTTCAAATTTTTCATTAAAAATGTTGGCGCTCTAGAATCTCAGATTTTTTCATTTGTTTTTGCTTTCAAGATGAGTTTAATTCACAGATTTTCGTTGACTCTTTCCATACAGTACATCTTAAGCCTTTATGGAGTGTGTGAGAATAAAGTTGGTTGGTTTATTTAGGTTTGATTTTATATTTTAGTAAATAAACGAACATTTTCAAACTTATGAGTGCATCGATGCATTTTTGATTTTTTTTTTTTTGGAATTTTTATAAGGAAATTGTTTGTTTTAAGAGACCAGCAAATTACAAAATTTAAACAATATGTTTTGATAAACACTATTTGTTCACACTCTTAACAGGTTGTTCATATCATTAACGAAATATTTATGAAAGTTCGTTGGGAAACTGACAAAATATGTATTCGATGATTTAAAAAACTTATGTTAATTGTAGGAAAAAGATTGCCAGAGAAAAAATACCAAGTTAAAAAAAACTTGAAAAGTAGATAGTAAATCATGCTTAGTATAAATAACTTGAATGGATTTTTTCATTAATTGAGTTTAAAATGAAATAAAATTGCATGCTGTGGAATGAAGCCGGTTGAATATATTTAGCTCTTAAGTCAAAACAAAAGTCTTATTAGCAGTGTTGCCAATTTAGCCATTTAGTGGCTAGATTTAGCCATTTTTCACCCTGTTTAGCCATTAAAAAATGAGTTTAGCCATTAGCCATTTTTCAACTTGTTTAGCCATAAATTTGTTTTGCCGTTTTTTTTTTAAAAGAATAATTATCAAAAAGTAATTTCAATTTTTGGGAATACAAAATTTTAATTTCAAAAGATTTTGCTATTCGTGCTTAATTCCCAGTTTTTATTCTTGACAAAAACCCTTGAAATTTATTGTTGATGGGATAAGCTATTCCTATGCATTTCACTGGTTGCTTAGGCCAGATCATCAGGAAACTTCATCCATAAAGATTTTAGACAAACTAAAGATATTAAACCAAATAAAACTGTTAAACGTATAAGACTTATAGCAACAGTTTTACTTGTAACAATATCAAAGCTTGAACAAAACACATCAACAATAAACAGCAGTGGGTTTATCTCATCTTACATTCCCCACTACAATTAGTTGAAATTCTCTCAACATTAATTGTAGTTGTAAGTAGGTTAAGAAAAACAAAATAAAAACAACAACAACTTACAAAAGATGTTGTCAATTAAGTGTTTTTTAGGCCAACAATAAATTTCAAGTGTTTTTGTCAAGAATAAAAACTGGGAATTAAGCACGAATAGCAAAATCGTTTGTAATTAAAAAGAATAATTTCTATTTTTTTATAAAAATTTATAAAAGTAAAATAAACATTTTGAACAAATTAAACGCCTTTAAATTAATCAACAACAAAATCGCTATAAACTATGACGCTGAAACATCTTTCAAAATAAAGGAACAGTATTCCACTATTTAATTTATAAAATCGATCAACACAAGCATCGCTGTTTCCTGTTTTAGAAATTTCAGAATTGACTATAAAGTTGCTATCACTTCCATGGTCTAATGCTGAAGTAGAGAGGGTGTTTAGCCAAGTAAACATCGTTAAAATTAATTTGAGAAATAGGTTACATTGAGCAACCGTTAATTCGATTTTATCAACTAGGTAAATATTATAACCATAACAATACAATATTTATAACACCACCACAATAGTGGAGAGGGTACTATGCGTTTGTGCTGATGTCTAACACCTTAAAATATTGGTCATTAGCCCACCTTTACGTATACCGATTGACTCAGAATCACTTTCTGAGTCGAATTAACGACGTTTGTCCGGCTGGCTGGCTGTCCATGTAAACCTAGTGCGCAAAGTACAGGTCGCAATTTAGAGATTATTTGATAAAAAACAAACAAAGTTTCTAATGTTGTGTAGGGTACATTAAGTCGGGTTTAACCGACTATACTTTCTTGCTTGTATTTTATTGTTGATCTGAACTCCTTCAAATTATTTAAAACTTATGATTATTTGAAACTAATGAGTGGTTCCTATGAGTTTAACAATAATGACATCGAATTTTTCGATGATTTATTTTTTTAATATAAATTGATTTTAATATTAATTTACGTTTATTCTTATTTAACAAATTGATCTTAACTCACAATTTCATCGTAAACTACTTTTAATTAATTATTTCTGTTTCGTTATTGAATTTTAACGTGTTTTTATTTAAAAAAGCTTTTAGCCATTTTTTAGCCATATTTTAGCCATTTTTTTCCGTAAATTTAGCCATTTTTTTTCGTAAATGTAGCCATTTTTGGTCACCAAGTTTTGGCAGCACTGCTTATTAGACTAAACGTAACTGCCTCTAATCTTGCTCTTATCTAAGAAATATTTTACTTTAAAAAGTCTTCAATGTTCGAGATTTGTTTGAGAGTAACATTATAGAGAGATATGACATAAGGATATATCGCTGATTTATTTCAAGATTCAAAAATTATTGGGTTATATTAATGTGCGATTTAAATTATGATTCTGCTGTTGAAATTTCTTTTCTAGTATTTTTTTAAATTCAAAGTGTTTTTCCAGGAGGTCTGATTCGACTGAGTATGCAGAGTGACTTCATACGCGTAAGTTTCTGAATAAATATTTGATGAAATAATCCAAAAAAGCATGTTCACTTAGGCCGGGTTTTTGAGATGTAACTTAGTTTGACCTAGTCTGAAACTCGGATTTTTCCAGCGAAACCTAATTTTTTTTACTGTTTCATTAAAGACCAACATTTTAAGCAAAACTAAGCTGTTCCGTTAAAATTTTGATTACAAACTTAGTTAATGGTGGCAGGGATGTTAAAGATGGTACAATTGTAATTTTTGTTGGTACATTTTGACCTTCTGAAGTACAGTGGTACTACTATGACTCATTTGGTACAATTTAAAAATTTTTCATACATAGTTCCCCCTTTTTGAACTTTGTTACAAGATTTATAAGCGATTCATTTGAAGAATTTTCAGTATAGTAAAAATTATTGAGTCCGTTTCATTGCGTTTATGTTGTAGAACAAATCGTTAAGGTCATTTTAATCACATGCCCTTTGAAGAAATTTATTGCGGAACAGAAGTGGACTTATATATTTCTTCAAATAATATCAATAATGATATTGTTAAAGAAAATGCAAAACAATTTTATATAAAATTTTGCAGATGTTCCCGAATAAAATTGCAAATTTTGATCCAATCAATTATCAATTTAGAGCTTAAGCTGATGTCAAGCAACTCCAGTCGTTAAAGACTTAAAACATTTGCAGGTTTTGGTCGGGAGTAGCTTATTTACAAAATGAGCTGAATGTCGAAATGTTCCTGACATTTCTAGTGTCGTTGCTGAAATTTTATCCATTCCACATAAGTCTGCAAATGTGGAAAGCATTTTTTCTTTTTAAAGTATAATAAAAACTAAGGAAGGAAACAGTCTTCATGTGCCAACATAATCAAGTGTCATACAAACAAAGGATTGGTTAAAATCGACAAATTCATGCTGTTATTATGTTAAAATTCCAAATAGTTTATTAGCTAAGCATATAAGTGCCTAATTTGATCTCATGTATTTATAAGACTTTTATGAACCTTTTACATAAATACATTGTGTACAATTTTTGCTGTTTTTATAAATTAAAAAAAGGTACCGTGAAGGTCCAAAAAGTACATTTTTTTTGGAAGTTGGTTAACATACGTGAATGGTTGTACAAATCTGTTTTTAGATGAGCTAAACCTAGTTTAACTGAGGTCTCAAAAATCCAGCCTTAATAGATCAACCTTTAACTTTTTCACTTTTAACTTTTTTTATTTACTTAACTTTGTTTCAGAAAAAAATTGTAGCCGAATATTATTAGTAAATTCATAAATGCTGTTTGATAAAGCAAACGTTATGCAAAATCAAACAGATGTTTAATAAAAATAGTGGTTAAGTGTAACCATAGCCTTGGTATTATGTATGTACGTATGTATATCAATATTTTAATAGAGCAAATCAGTGTCTGGTTCAAATAATTTTGGAAAAGAGCAAATGCAAAATCGCGTTCTTAGGACAACAAGGTTCTATCAAACATGTAGTTAAGGTGTAAATATAACCTTTTTGTTCTAAGGTCACGCAATATCTTAGTTATTTTATGAAATTTAACGGAAACTTTAAGTATTTTGTTGTTGGATTTAACAAAACAGCTAAAAGATTTCTGTCACAAGACCCTTTGAACTTCAGTAATGTGTAAATGTGCAATATTCCATTTAGAAAGTGTTCCTTTTATAAGGATTTCGAATGCATTTAGCCACCAGAGACAAAAGCTCCACAAAAGAAAGTTCGCTGGGCGTATTAATTGCTTAGACTCATCTCAAGGAAATCGCAGATATTATGGCAAATGTTGTAATAAACTTAAATTGTTATTAAGACCGGTTAGAAGAAGTTTTTAGCTAACAATATTTTCGAGGGTGTACACGGGATTAAATGAATTTTTATGTCACTGATTTAACCAGAAATGCAATGTAAACTTATTTCTTATTAGCAAAATGCAGTTATGTGTTTACATAACCTTTCACTTGATTTTTTCCTCATTAACAAATTTGCTTGAGAAATTTAATTTTTGTTTCTCTTAATAGCCAAAATGCAACAAGTTGTTTCATTAAACTTTAATAAACTGTGGAAAACAAATTCAACTTAACCTGTTATGTTATGCTCTTATTTCTTTAACATATTAATTTTAATAAATTAAAAAAAAATTTAAAGAAAATAAAATCATCCTTTTCAGAACAATGAACATGTTCACTACCCGTTTAAATTCTCTTGATTTTCTACTTGACTTGTTTTTGTTTTATTCCTTTTTTTATTTAAATCATTTCATTACTAATATTTTTCTCTTTTGTTGTTGTCTTTACACAAAAATAAATAAATACATATTTCTAAAAACTAAAATAAGCCACAAGGTGGTCTAATACCTCTTTAATATCATGTCCTCAAGCCAAATAAAACCGCACCGTAACAACAAGACTCACAACAAAAACCCGATCCCATTTAATACACATTTTTTTCAATTTTTTTTAAATTTCATTCATGCGTTTCCTAAAGAGTCTTTAGTGATGTTTTGTAGCACCACCAGATCCCAGACGCATACGAAAATCAGGATCTCAATAAATTGAATTGAGTTAAAAAACATGCCGATTTGCAAAGCATAGAAACAGACAATGAATTGGAAATATTTTTTGCCTCTTTAGTGTTTATCATGGTTAAATGATTATTTAAGTGTTTTTTGTTGTTGTGTTGCGGTTGTTATTGTTGTTATGTATCTTTAGTGTTACCATCATAAAATATAGAGGGGTTCCTAGAGTGTTTTGTTTTCTAAATGGAATTTACCTTTGGCCCATTGTCATTATTATTAAACCCTTAAAAAAGTATTGTTTAATATTATTATAATAAAACAAATGTACCCTACACTAGAATAATTTCATTTGTGAAGGGGATTTGTACTAAATTTATTGATTTACTCAATATTTAAGTATAAAATTTAAATAAATTCAGAACATAAAATAATATTAATTTACTTTTATGCTCATCTAACTTTTATGGTCGAAACTTTTTGCTGGGTTTAAAATACCGATCCGATATTTCATTTATTTCAACACCAAACTTGAAGAAGTGGCTCTCTGCTGTAGAGTGTTTTAAATGTGACTATCGTTTTCTTTATTTGCTGTCGTAAACAATCGCAATATAGTCAATTCTGTTGTAGGGGCGCATTTATTGTCATTGATCTGTTAGTTGTATAATTTCCAAATTCACAATGGTACCCAATTAAACAAATTTCAAATTGCTTAAAATTTCGTAAACATAGTAATTTTTTTTTTTTATTTGACCTTATTTTAAGATTTAGAATTGAATTTTTAAAAAATTTGAGGAAAAAAATAAAAATTAGTAGTCTAAGGGCAGAGCATCTAACTTAAAACTTAGACTTAAAACTTTTCGAAATTATTCCATAAAACTGTCAACAATTATAGAAAAGTCCATATTATAAAATATTTGCTGTGGAACATTTCAGTTTTTTTGATTAAAGGGGAAAGACGACTTATCGAATGAATTCACCTTTTCAGTAACTGAAGTGATGAGGATTAATTCGAATATTTAATAATAATTATAACAACACCACAATAGAGCAGAGGGCATTATGAGCATAGCTGTTAAGTAATGATTAGTAATCGTAATAATTACTTATTAGATTACCTTTTTTAAAGGGGTAAGTAATGGTTGCAATTATGATTACTTTCGGTTTTACATGATTACTAATTGATTACGATTACAAGTAATCAAAAAATAATTAGAAGTACCGGCGATTAAAACAAAATAATCAAAAAGAATCAAAAGTAATCAAAATGTAATTCGATTATTTTCAAGGATTATTTTTGATTCTTTTGATTACTTTTAAAAATTGCGCATTCATTCGTACTATAATTTTTTCACAGTTAAATGTTATCATTATTCAAAAATGTACTGGCGAACACTTTTATCCATATAAAATTTGACCAGTATTTGACTGTAGTTATTTATTACCAAACAAAAAATGTTATCAAATTGATCGGTATTATTTTAAAGACATGATACTTAAGGCTTATAAATCAGCGTAAGTTAAACTCACTTTTTAATTAAGTAAACATTTAAATCATCGATAATTGCATAAAATTAGGCGTTTAAACTACCAATACAAGCCATATCAATTTTACAACATATATCGTAGTGCTGCCACATTTTTATTTTTTGGACTACATATAATATATGGGGCACTGATTTACAGCTATTAATATTATTAACTAAACTAACCAATTCTTAATACCGACTCTTGTGAAATTGAGCAATAGGCTACATAAACTAAGTAGGAAACTGGAGCTGTAACAAGTATCCACTGCTATTTTGAAAATGGAACAACGGCTAAGACAAAGGTGTCAACCATATTTCACGTTGCAGCCTGATGCAAATATCGCGATTGCAACAACAGTATTAACTCAAAGCATCAAAATTAAATGGCTTGAAATGATTAAGCTCTAAATTGCCGGAATTCAAAGATTTATATTTATTTATCGGGCATGTTTTAGAAATCGAAATGAAGTCAAATTGAAATCGAACGATATTTTATATTCAATTATTTACAAAATGCAAAAATAATAGATACTTAAAGAATAAAGTAGATAAGATGGAATATTTTTATGAACTTTCATTACAGGGTCTTTTTTAAAATTTGTTCGATTTTAAATCCACTTTATTTCTATAGCTCGCTCGTATTTTTAACCAAATAGTTCATGCATTTCTCTTTTTATAATGAGTGGTTATATAATATATAATATTGTACGAAAGGTAAATCTAATAATGCTAAATGTAACAGGTGTCCAAAACGGTAATAACTTAAAAGTTTTTCAACAACTTTACTAATTTACCACTTCGCTTGAATGAGTGAAGAAGATGCTCCACCAACAAAATCCAATGAATAAATATCTTAAACAAGATACTTCGACCGATTCTCTAGAGCAAATTATTTGCATAAACATATCAGAGGATGGAATGCCTGTGAAAAGTTTCAAAAAATCCAAAGTAATATGGCGGCATTTCGTCGGCTTAGAGTGTAAACCTGCTAACTCCCTTTTAACAAATTTTACAGGAGAGACAAAAAACTTTTTATTATTCCTATTTTTTGCTTGAGAGGCAAACCAAAAATATTGTTGATTTGACTCACTTCAGGGCTCAAATTGAAGAAAAACTACATGCTGTTCGACGGGGCATATCTTTCTCGACCATACGGCATTAAAATCTCAATTTACTTAAAAAGTGGATTTAGCAGGTTTACACTCGAGCCAACGATTTGTTAATAAAGTTTTTTGTTTGTTATTTTATTACCAAAAATTTTTATGAAATTTTAGTGCAAGTGAATACACAATTGTTGAAAATAATCAAAAAGAATTAAAAATAATCGTTTTAAGTAATCGGATTACTCTTTGATTACTTTTGATTCTTTTTGATTATTTTGTAGTAATCGCTGGTACTTCTGATTATTTTTCGATTACTTGTAATCGTAATCAATTAGTAATCAGAAATTTTTTCTTACAGAGTAATGTAATCATTACGATTCTTTTGGAAAAGTAATCTAATTGATTACTCATCGTAATCGATATTTAACAGGTATGATTATGAGATTATGCGATGATGTGTAACACATAAAAATATTAGTTCTAGAATCTAGATTCAGCTTTGAATAAAAGGCTCACTTTCTCAGTCAATCTAACGATGTCCGTCCGTCCGGCTGACGCAATTTTAAAGATAATTTGATGAAATTTCGTACAAAACAAGTTTATTTTATTTTATTTATTTATTTATTTAATAGATTCATTTATCAAAGTTTGTTTAAATTTAAATAATGATCTATAACTGGCATAACATACAGTTGTGAGCCAGATTGGCAACATTAAAGCTGTTAAAAAATAAAAATTCAAAAAGATAAATTTGTAAACTAATTTACAGCATAAAATTTGTTTAACAAAAGAACTAAGTACAAATATTTATATAGATTATAAAAATATAAAAAGGAATTAACAAATTCAAAAATATAAAAAGGAACTAAGCAAATTCATTTAATATCACTTTTCTGTATTTGAGGCAAGATTCCAGGTAATTAACAAGGGAACCAAAATTAAAACAAGTTTATATATTTTGTAAACTTAATAAGTCTTGTCTTTATGGCTTCAGTCCCATAGTGCAAACACAAATAACTACGTAAACATTATCTTTATTCCGTTTTACAGCTTAAAGTTTACTTTGATATGGTGAATGGAGAATTTAGCTTAATTGGCAAAAAGCCAATACAAAAATTATTGGCTTAGATAAATATTATGAATTTTTTGATTAGTTGTTATTATTTAAGATAAAACGTTATTTTCTTAGAATTTGTTTAGTGCGTACTTCTAATAATAAATTGAATATTGCCATTTGTTATTAAAATAACTGTTGTTTTTAATAAATTATGCAACCAAATTTTATTGTTAACCGTTTAATGTAATTCTTTACAAGCCATATATTTGATGGCCGGCACTTAACCACTATTTTAATTAAACTTTTTTATTTTGCATAACGTTTGCTTAATCAAACAGCATGTTGCAGTATATTTATGATTTTTTTTACAATTTTATAAAGTTTGATATATTAACAATATCTATCTATGTATATATATATAAAAATAAGTTGCATTGTGTTAGCAATTGATGTTCTCTGAAATGCGTGAACCGATTTTGTTTCTGTAAAGTTCATTCATTACGAAACATGTATTTATATTCCCATACAAATATCAACAAAATGCCCTCCATTTTGAACTCCTCCGAAACGGCTGGACCGATTTTTATGAAATTTTTTATGTGTATTTGTTAGGTATGAAAATAGGTCGTAGCATATATTTTATATCCCTAGAGGGCGCAAAATATTGAAATAGGGGTAAAAGCTCCCACTTCCCAATCTTCTAAACTTATCAACCGGTTTTCTTAAAATTTGGCGTGCAGACAATGTAACATCTGAAATAGAATAGGGAATAGGGTGTGAAATAGGGTAAGAGGGCTAAAAGCTCCCCCTCGCTATATCTTCGTAACTAATAAACCAATTTTTTTTGAAATTTCGCAGGCAAATAGTGTTACAGTTGGAAAGACCTATAGCCGATAGTATTTATTATTTAGGGCGTGAAATAGAGCAAGTGGGATAAAAGCTTCCCCTCCCTATATCTTCTTAACTAATCAACCGGTTTTCTTAAAATTTGAAAAAAAAAAAAAAAAAAAAATTACTTTTCTTGATATTGGGTAGGCAAATAGTTTAACATCTGGAAAGAACTATAGCCTATAATTAAAAGAAACTTTAAAATAGATGAATTTTGTGGTGCCGCTTTTTCGGATTTTGTTTTTTTTTTGTCAAATATTTATTAAGCGTGAACATACCTCAAGGCAGTACTTTGAATCTTCACTTTCTTTTCCTTTTTGTTTCTACCAATTTTTTTTTTTTAATTACATAAAAAGTTTTCCTTAAAAAATTATTCAATTCTCTTCTTAAATACTTAAATACAAGTTCCAACACAGAAAAAAATAAAAATTTACTTCAATTAAAAAATTAATTAAATTTGCACCAGTAAACAAATTAATAGTATCAATTAAATATTTTTTTAATATTAATATCATTTTAAGAAGTAACGTTGTTGATGTTATAAAATATAATAATTCACTTGATTTAATTTTTTTTAATTAAAACTGATTTTATTTTTAATAACGGTTTAATTGAAAAAAAAAAATTGGCCAGCATTTTTTCTCGATATCAGAATCCTTCCGAAAATTAATATAATGTACAGCAAACCGTCACGTAGTGCTAATTCACACGTTGCAAGTCTTATTGATCAGCTTGCTACCTTATAGGCGAGAGAGAATGAGAGAGAAACGTTTATTTTCCTCTCTTCACTCTCGTTATAAAGTAGCAAGCTGATCAATAAGACTTGCAACGTACAATGAAACTGAGATAAAGTGTGTGCCTTCTCGAGACTTTAACAATAATGCAGTTGCAGCGAATTACAATATTCTTATGACATTTTACACAAATATTGGATGTAAAATTTTAAATCTTTAGTATGAAACAAAGTATTTATTATACATTTTTTTGCAACATACGAATTCAACGCCAAAAACTGCTGACTTTTAGAGGCCAAGAACGTTCTGCATCGGATAATTTATGGAAGGCGGAGGAGGCAAGATCTGGACTATAAGGTGGGTTAGGCAAAGTTTCCTAAGCACTATTTTGTAAATAGCTTTTCGGCATATGTTTTTTTTTTAAATATAATTGCGGTTGGTACATGTCCTTTGTTAAAGACTTGCTCGATTTTATCTGCTCATAAATCGTGCTTTTGTCTTTTCAGATAATAGAAGTGAGACAAAACGTTTAACAAATGATGCCTTCTGAACACAGAGTTTGTTGTCATTTTCGAAATTTTTTGCTTGAACTATTTCGTAAAATGATTATGTAATAAATAAAAGATACTTAACCTCCAAAGAGGTCTATGTGGTGTTTAAATTTTAAGGGACGATGTTGATTTTGAATAAAACACAAATTATTTAGGAAATTACTGTCATTTCATCATAATAAAGAATATAAATAACAACACAGAAAAAATTATTGCCGAATTATTTTCAAACAAACGCTTGTTTGAAATTTTTTTTGATTTCTACAAATTTTTTTACTGATTCAATCAATATTTTTGTTTGATTTTTATTTAACCAACAAAAATGTGGACAACTCTTCAAAAATATAATAAACGCGCTATTGGTTTCAAGTTTTCATAATTTTGTATGAAATATTTAATGCTCTTTAATGTTGTCGTCCTTTTGCATTTTTTTTATTGATTGTAAGCAACACTTCTTTATGATAAATATAAGAACTACAACAAAAAACACATGCAGTCTATTTTTGGACGCTTTAAAAAAGTACAGCAATAAGAAAAATGATAAAACAGCGTGACGAGGTTTGTAGTAAAAAAACAACAAAAACAATAGCAGGTAAAAAAAAACGTTTCATTTTTTTTTAAACAACAGAAATGACAACATTATAAGAAACAAAATAAATTTTTGGTTGGTTTCAAAGCTGGTAAAAAAAAACAAAGTCCCGTATTCAATTTTTTCAAACAGTTTGCTTAAATACATCAAAAACAAAAATAGAATGATGACGAAAAACATATCGAGTCGGTCTGCCGCCATTTTTGGTTACATTTCTTCTTCATTAGCAAAGGAAAGGATGCAGCAAAAGTGAGTGAAGAAGAAAAACATTGTGTGTATAAATAAGACTTCGTTCAAAAATTATTCCAAAAAAAAAAATGTGTCTCGAAGCCAGCCGGCCGCTCTGCTCTGCTTCATCTTCACCAACAGTGCTTGCTTGTGTGCGCGTCATTGCTTGTGCCAAAACTTTTTTGTTTGATTCAGCAAAATTATTTGTTTAAATTTATATGAATTTCAGTAAACTTTTTGTTTGATTCTGTAAAATTATTTGTTTGAAAAAATCGGCGTTTTTTTCAATAAACAAAATGCAAATAAATTGTTTGAATATGCGAATTTGTTTGTAGGACCGATTTCAGACAAAAAATTGTTTGATTCTACAAATTTTTTGTTTGAATTGAAAAAATAATTTTTTCTGTGAATATAGCGTCCAAATGGCCGCCGCGTTCTCGGCGCCTCACCTCCATCCGATGGTCCAAATTGTCCATGACGCTGAGGCATAATTGAGGTTCTATGCCGTTAATGTTTTCATTTTCTTTCAAACCCCAAAGAAAGCAGTCCAACGGTTTCAAATCACAAGATCTTGACGGCCAATTTACATCGCCACCACGTGAGATAACACGGCCATTGAATTTGTTGCTCCAAAGGGCCATTGTTTCGTTAACTGTGTGGTAAGTGGCACCGTCCTGTTGAAACCACATATCGTCCACATCCATATCTTCCAATTCGGGCCGTAAAAAGTTCGTTATCATCTCACGATAGCGAACACCATTCACAGTAACTGCCTGATCGGCCTCATTTAGAAATAAATACGGCCCGATGATGCCGCCAGCTCATAAACCGCACCAAACAGTCACTCTTTGTGGGTGCATTAATTTTTCGACAATCACTCTTGGATTATCATTCCAACAATTCATGGTGAATGTACCAAATGCGGCAATTCTGCTTATTGAAGAATCCACTGAAGTTAAAATGTGCCTCATCACTGAAGCTGATGTGCATTTTGATTTGAACGCCCATTTTTTTAATAAGCCTGAATAACTTTAACGCGTTGCTCGATTTGGTACATTTCCATGGTTCAAATTGAGTTAGTCTGAAATTGAGAAATGTTAAATGATGCAGAAAAAACTTGACGTTTAGGTGTGGTTACTTTCAACATCGGCCCTTAAAATTTAAAACTTAACCACCTTTCATTTAAGATTTATTAAAGAATATCCATTGTGAATAGAATATCTACTGTGAATCTCGCACATAAAGAATGGCCCACTTAAAATCTGGACGCGTTAAAATGGCAATAACTTTTAAAAGAAAAGACAGATTTTTATAAATAATATATTGAATTAAAGGAAATTTATTCAGATTTATAGAAAATAAGAAATAAGTTTTAATTTTTGCTGCTACGAATGAAAGAACGAACATGTCTCTTAATGCTACCCATTAACTTTTGCACATCCTTCGAGCCCACCTCCGCAGCGAACTTACTCCATTTTCTTAACATTGAACCTTCGTTTTTTGCTTCTTTACTTTTCTTTATTAATCCACTGATTGCAAGTTTACGCTGAATGGTACTTCTGCTGGTATTAAATTTCTTAGCTCGATCTCGGTCGGACATCCCAGGATTATTTTTAATGGAAATTAATATATTTTTCTTCAAAGTTGGGTTGTTGACCTTAACTTTCTTATCCTGTTTTGGAATTCTGTTGATAGTTCCTGCGGTCTTGTAACGATTTAAAACACTACATACTGTAGATTTAGAAATTTTAAGGAGTTTTGCAATTTTACTGCCACAATATGTTTTTCATGAAAGTGTGCAAAATTTGTTCGCGTCTATTTTGTTCCATCGCGTCTCTACTTAAGAATGTTTAAATAACAAATTTGATATTTATAACGTATAACGGTATATGTTTTGCAAATAACATATAAAAAGAGTTGTGATTTTTATTTACTAGGGGGCGCTGTAATAATGTTTTGAATGCGTCCAGATTTTATGCGGGCCATTCTTTATAACATGTTTCATATAATTTGACTTAATTGTAATCTTAACTTTTAAAGGATAATTATATAAAATTAGTTAAAGCCTTAGTATGAAATATACTCCGAGTTAAATCGCTAAGTGCAGAAAGACAACTACTGAAATTTTTGGTCGAAATAAATTAATAATTTTACACACTCTTTTTTAATTATTTTAATACCTTTTTTTTCATTAATTAACTGAGACACATGGGTCTGCAATCACACTTGCTTCAATTCATATAGATTCGAATGCGCTCGATTTAATGAGCGAACTACGTAAATGGTACGAAATTAGTTTACAAATTTCTCTTAAGTGCAAAAACGGAATATCTTGAGCAGTAGACCCCTTTCGCACTTAGCGTTTCAGTTAAACGTGTGAAATTTGAAATGCCATGAAATTTGACTGAAATTATTTTCATAAGGTTGCAAGTTAATATTAAAAATAATGTTGCAAGGATTATGCTATAATTGGTTAAAACGCCCACGAGCAAAAGATAGGAACGTGTATAAAACGTCAATTTGTCTCAAATCGTTACAAGAAACGGTACAGTTTTGTAGTTCCTTCAAATAGTTTACAAATGACTTGTCAAATCGCTTAAATCATTTCAAATAAAATTTTGTGTAATGAAAAGTTATAATTATATTAAAATTAATTTACTTGCAAGTAATTTCCCTTCGTTTCAATCTTTTAATTCATTTTTTTCTAAATAAATATTAATCTAGTTCATGGTGGAGGGTACCAAAGGTTCGGCACAGCCGAATATAACTTCCTAACTTATTTTTAAATAAAATTCCTTTTGAATTACCAAATGACTTCATCCAAAGTCAAAGAAATTAAAACAAATATTCATTAAAACTAAAAATCTAAGAATCTTCATTGAACAAAAATATAATAAAAATTGTTTATTTTTGTTAATTCTCTATGGTACTGTGTCGGTTCAGTGAATTACAAAAACAATAAGGAACACCGAATTACGTCGAAAGTTAAAAAGAGCAAAAGAAATGTCAACGAAAACGGTTATTGGCATTTTGTGTTTATTTAAGTGTCACCCAATAACAAACATCATCCAACCATTATAATCATTATCATCATCGCAATCTATTTTAAGCTCACCCCACAACTAAGTGTTCTTAACACCCCCTCCCTACAACAACAACAATCATTCATTCGCTTGTTCACTCGGTGAATTCAGTTCATTTGAAAATCTCAGTTTGAAAATCATGACAAAGTTAAGCAAACAACTAAAATACGATAAAAAAAAATTATTTGTATTCTTTGTATCCAAAAAAAGTCAAAGGAACCAAATAAATGTTTATTCTAGAATTGTTCATCTCTATTTGCAAACCCAAACACACACACACACACAGAGAATAAACTTTAATTTTGGTATTTATTTATTCATTCTTGTAAAATCATTTATTAAATCTTTGAAAAAAAATCACTTTAAGTAATAAAAAAAAAAATTTTTGGACTTGTGTATGCAACCAGAGACACTTTTCGATACAATCAACGTCATTTAAAAGTCAAAGATACATATTTTTAAATTTATTTGAAAACATTTAATAAATGTATTAAGATACCTAACGATAAATTGACCTATAAATTTAAGACTTTAAAAAAATTATTTCTAGGAAGAATAAAGAGTGATTTTTAACCCCGATAAAACTTTCAAAAGGACTCACTTTTTGATATTTATGATTCGCACCTGTACCTGTCAAATCATTATGAATTGATTCACGTTTGAACAACGCTTTATTATTATCCAAATTAACCTTGATAAACAGTCACCGATTCGCGATTTTTGGCTTATGGCGAGTTAAGAAAAAAATTTCCGTATGTGGAGTAGGAACAATCCACAACTGACCCTACAATTACACCCAGACTGAAGCACAAGGTGGCATCAGCGAACCTTGTTTCTTTAAAAATTATGAAAACGTCTAGATGGCCCTTCGCCAAGAACAGCCACGGTGTCCATATACCTAAAAATGTTTTAAAAACATTTTTTTATTAAAATTTATTTACAATTGTAAGTCTTATTTAAAAACTCTTTTTGCATCAAAGACATCGGTGTTCAATCTATTTTTACCCGCCAGCTGAAAGAAGGAAACATTAATTTTGTTTGTAGCAAGGCGAATTCATACACGGTGGTCTTATTTTGAAAGAGGATGCAACAATGGTAGGCACCGCAGTGGTGCAGAGGTTCGAACTCAAAGAATTCTGATGAAAGAAGGTGGTGATTCTTGAAACATGTAAATTCAACCCAGGTTCGAGCCCCAGCTCAGCCGAGAAAATTATCAATAAGTTTTAATAAAATTTCATGTTGTGAAAAATTCCTTCCTTGAGTAAAAATAATTTAATAAATATTAAATAAATATTAATTAACTAAAAATTTGAAAAAATTAAAAATTAACAGTTCAACTAAAAATCACAATTGTTCTTAAAAATAAAAATTACTAACCGCTAATAAAAGCCTGTGTTCTTTAAAATAAAAGTAAAAACAATTCACGATGGCGATTTGAGTAAGAGGATTATAATATCTAATATTTTTTTATACAGATGTTATCTCTAAAGATGCATATTTCGAAAGGGAGCATGGTGTCTGAAATGCCCTAAAATTTTAAGTTGCAAACGTTCTTCGACTTCACGACTTAAACGACCTAAATTTGTCCATAGGCTTGCCATAAATTTGCGCCAAATAAAACTTGACTCCGTTCCGTTCCGTAGTTCTTACGAGACGGCAAATAATACTTTTCTAAAATACGCTGTCAAAAATGAATGAAATGCCGAGGAAGGAATGCCCGTTAAGGCACTAAAAAATCTCAAGTAGTTATAGCATATCTTGATGCTAAAAACGACAACATTCCGGCGGAATCAACGATGTGGAAAAAATTCAACAGTTTTTTTTTATTAAAACACAAAAAAACTAAAAAAATTAAATTGACGACAGCAAACAATATCATGGATGATTTTAAATTGTAGTTGACGAATGTACAGCTAGTTCATAAAAAAGTTCAAATTACTATTCGTTTGTATGTATAATTCTGAAATAAAATCATTTGAGATATAAATCCTGGCTAAGCGGATCTTTTGTAACTTTTCAAATATATGGTTAAAGTCTACTGATGTAGACATGCTTAACCACCCACAAATTATAACTAATTTTAAATAAAATTGGGAGAACATCTCAAATAGAAACTGGGAATTATTTCTTTTCATAAGTTATTCATATTCATAATTTATTCTATGAGCTAAATTTCAGTTATGTATTTTTACAGCTTTTCGCAATATTCCTTTTCCTTCGATTTTTAGGAATGACTATTATCTTGTATCTTCTTGTTACATTTTACCTTACCTATCCTTTATATAGCAATAAAGCATATTGTATGTACTGAAAAATTTACAATTATTAGACACCCGCAAAATGTAATGCATTTTCTGGCCCGCTACGGCCTTCGTCAGCATTCTTTGTGTCACACTGGATAGTGATACAACAATTTCATAAAAATACATAACTGAAATTTAGCTCATAGAATAAATTCGAAAAATAAAAAATGTTGAAAATATCTCAAATAATAAACTTATAAAATTCCTATAATTTTTTAAAACCAAAGTTATTCCAAAATTATAAGTCAGTATATGTATTTTGTTGCTTCCTGAACTTCGTGAAATTATTTGTTTTTATTTAAATTAACATTTTAATTAACTTATTATCTTATTTGATTTTTGTGTTTTTATTTATTCGAACTTAAGCCGGTTATTATTTAAATGCCTAACCGAAACCCGGTTTTTTTTATATAGAAACTATTCGAAAACCGGGTTTTTAAAAACGTTGAATAATCGACTATATACAATAAATAATTTTATTTATTTATAAATAAATTTATGTTTTTTGTCGATAGTCTAAGAACGATTTCGACCAATTATCTTTCCGATTCATCAAATTTGCGTTAAAATTGCATATATTTGTTGTTGTTGCATATATTGGTGAAAATGCATATTATTGCATATTTCGGTTTTTAATGCATATTTTTACATTTTTGAGTGATTTCTTTTTAATTTCCATCCCTGCTATAACTACATGTATAACAACTTCTATAACTAATTTTTTCTGGATGTATTTAAGTAAAAAAATATTGACTTACTTTTAAATGCGTTCATTTTGAGACATGCCTTGTGAAATTCATTGGTTCTTTCAGTAGAATTGTAAGTAGTGCTCTTATGTTTTTCTGATTACTCAACACATTATTTTGTAGGCGAAGTTTTTACTGGGATATTATAAAAAAAAATTTTAAGACACAAAAAAACCTTAAAAAGTATTTTTTTTATTAATAAATAAATTCTTTTGGAGCTTTTCTTTAAATACAAGATTCTTCCAAGAGACTTCCATTTTAAAACGATGCCAGCAACTTCGCCTCCTTTTTCAAAATGAATAGCTTCTTTAACTCATCATTTTGTAGCTTTCTTCTATAACTACATCTATAACAACTTCTATAACTACTTTTTTCTGGATGTGTGCAGGTAAAAAAATAATGACTTACTTTTTAATGCGTTCATTTTGGGACATCCCTTGTAAAATTCATTGGTTCTTTCAGTAGAATTGTAAGTAGTGCTCTTATGTTTTTCTGATTACTCAACACATTATTTTGTAGGCGAAGTTTTTACTGGGTGGTTAAGGCTTCCAATGGTTTTAAAACATTTGATCCAAACCTGTTACAAGTTACTTGCTTGGCACATGGGTTACACAACGTTGCAGAGGAAATTAGAAGCCAAATCGATAATATTGCACTTTTTAATGAAATGTATACATGGTTTCCCTTCCACAGCAGCCAGTAGTAACACGATGGGGCCTGGCTATATGCTTTAGAATTCTATTCAAAAAACTTTAAGTAATTTAAGAATGTTTGAAGAGCTTGTTGATACCGATGATTATGCAATTAAAAAAGTAAAGAAATATTAAATTTAAATAACATCAGAAGTCAATTAGCATTTGTATTTTCCAACTTCGGATATATTGGTAAGACAATAACTCGATTAAGGGGACTTAGTTCACTTAATAGTCAACTCAAATAATTTTATATGGCAGAAAGTAAAATTACCAAAAATTTTGGAGAATAACCCCAAAAAAAAAAAAAAAAATCAAAAACATTTTGCAAAAAAATATAGGATTTCAAAACATAAAACTATTTTGGATTTGGAATCAAATGTTGGATCTGAATTAGAAAATTATTATTCCCCAAATGAATTGGCATCCTTCACGTGTGCTTCGACGTTGAGAGATCATTTTCCATGAACAAAAACTTTTTAACAGACAAAGGTTTACTTTTGATAACATCAAAAAGTATTTATTTGATTATGCAAACAAAAATTTAAATAATGTAGGTACCCTGCGGGAAATTTGTGTCAATTGGTACAACAGACTGGTCCTGGGAGTTGTGAAAATATAACAGGTACAAAAAGAAAGAACTCATGACCAGTGAAAAGAGAACCAATCATGTAACTGGGTTATGAAGAACAAAAAGGTAGAAAAAGTAATGAATTACAGTACAGTCTTCACCGGTGGTGTGATACATTTTTGTGGGACTTTCTAAAATTTGGCTCTTGAATTTAATTCTAGGACTTGTTTTATTGAAATAATAATTGAGAATAGATTTGTGACTGGTCAAATGGTGTCAATTGACCCCCTCCAATGACAACCCCATGTAAAAGTGATAGGTGTTAGTGCTGGGAAACAATCGATAGATAGAAAATATCGATAGGAAAAATTTAAATATCGATATTTTTATTATTTAAAATACAGCTATGAAGACATCTAATAGCAGATATACACACACGGTTTTTTCCGCAAATTTTTAATTGCTTTTATTAATTTGCGCTGAATTACAGCAATGAATACAAACAACAAGAATGGCAAGTGGTATGGATTGCTTAGCAGTGCTTTTTACTGCTAATTAAAGGCCTTTAAGTCGAAATTTGTGCATGTTTATATAGGGACTGAAATGTCAAATATTTTTGTAATGTTGTAAAAAAAAATGCAAATCCAAATGCAATTGCAAGTATACACAGAAAAAATTATTTTTCCAATTCAAACAAAAAATTTGTAGAATCAAACAATTTTTTGTCTAAAATCGGTCCTACAAACAAATTCGCATATTCAAACAATTTATTTGCATTTTGTTTATTGAAAAAAAAACGCCAATTTTTTCAAACAATTAATTTTACAGAATCAAACAAAAAGTTTACTGAAATTCATATAAATTTCAAACAAATAATTTTGCTGAATCAAACAAAAAAGTTTTGGCACAAGCAATGACGCGCACACAAGCAAGCACTGTTGGCGAAGATGAAGCAGAGCAGAGCGGCCGGCTGGCTTTGAGACATATTTTTTTGTTGGAATAATTTTTGAACGAAGTCATATTTATACTCACAGTGTTTTTCTTCATCACACACTTTTGCTTTATCCTTTCCTTTGCTAATGAGTCGGCAGACCGACTCGATATGTTTTCCGCCATCATTCTATTTTTGTATTTGATGTATTTAAACAAACTGTTTGAAAAAATTGAATACGGGATTTTGTTTTTTTTTACCAACTTTGAAACCAACCAAAAATTTATTTTGTTTCTGATAATGTGTTTTTCGGTTGTTAAACGTTTTTTTTACCTGCTATTTTTTTGTTGTTTTTTTTACTACAAACCTCGTCACGCTATTTTATCATTTTTCTTATTGCTGTACTTTTTTAAAGCGTTCAAAAATAGACTGAATGTGTTTTTTGTTGTAGTTCTTATATTTATCATAAAGAAGTGTTGCTTACAATCAATAAAAAAATGCAAAAAGACGACAACATTAAAGAGCGTTAAATATTTCATACAAAATTATGAAAACTTCAAACCAATAGCGCGTTTATTAAATTTTTGAAGAGTTTGTGACGACCAAAGTCACGAGGGTTCGTTTTAGTCCCACCAATGTTTTAGTTTTAAGTATAATATTGAATTTTATGGTTATGTTTGTATTTATTTGTTTGAAGTAAGTTTTATTTAGTTATTTTGTTTTGTATTAAAGTTGGATTTTGTTTGCTTTAATTATTTTGTATATTTAAATTTAACGGATATGTAGTGAGGGAGCTGGCGCCACCTGGTTGTCATAATCGGAGGTATATACCACGGGTATACAACACTGAATAGCGACAGCTGTTCGGTGCTGTCGGCTGGCCGGTGTGTGTGTGTTGTTTGTGCGTGTACGACGCCATGAGTATAAAAGGCCGCACATCGATAGATAGGAGGTCAGTCAGTTGACAGACTTGGGTGAGTTAAGATCTACTAACGATAGTGGTGCCACGTCGGCAGTAGAGCTTACATTACTCAATCTAGATACCAAATAATATTAGGGTGAGAGGTGAACCTCACAATAATATTGTGGACTGCATTGGTTAGCTATACGGGAGGGGTGTGTTAATATTGCCGGGAGCGGTGAACCTCACGGCAATATTATTTACGACCTTCCATTGACCTCTGAGGGCAGTCCGTATAGTACTATCGGGAGTGGTGAACCTCACGATATTTGTATCGGCTACCATCAGAGCGTACGTTCGCGAGTACGGGAGAGAGCGCGGCTAGACACGCTCACACACACACTCACCAGCGCTAACGTTGGCTACTGTTTTCTTTGCTGCCGAACCAGGAGCCAGCACCATCACCACTAAGCCGGCAAAACGTTAAGAAATAAAGGCTTTTATAACGTGTTCAACTAAGTGTGTTTCTACTGAAAGTAACGAACTGAGCGACCATGGACGCCGCTGAGTCTACCCCAGCAACCGGCGGAAACCGTGTCGTTACAATGGCGCCCGAGCAGGGACCTGAGGTCCAACCACAACAGCAGCGGCAATGTAGTCCGAAGCCTACACAACAGGCAAACACAATAAAAACCACATGGATTTACTACCTTAAGCGAGACGAGCTAATTAACTACCTTCATCAGTTCCACCAAAGCACTATCGGTACCGTTGACGAGATGCGCAAGCGGCTGGCAAAATTTGTAGCGGCCGAACAAGCAGAGGAAACCTTAGCAGAGTTGCTGCGACTGCAAGCACAACACGGGTTGACGTTGCCAATGTCACCGGCGATTTCGCTAAGGGTACCTGGCCTGATAAAGGAACAGCACGAAAGCTCTACGTCGACAGAAGAAGTAGTACCGCCACCGAAATGCAACGCTTTACCCATCGGCAAAAGAGAAAGTCGTGTAATAATAGTAGAGGTGATCCGCAAGTGGGGTTTAACCTATAATGGTGGTAACAATCCGTTGGGGTTTATCGAACGAGTCGAGGAATTGGTCGGCATGTATGACATTTCAGTAGGCGATGTCTTGCCCGTCATGTCCGAATTGCTGCAAGAGAAGGCTTTAGTATGGTGGCGGAACAATCACAAGGGGTGGAACCAATGGGAAATGTTCAAAAATGATTTTTTGGAATTCTTTCTGCCCCCACGATATTTTGAGAAGCTTGAGGATGAAATCCGGAAAAGGGTTCAGCGTCCGCGCGAAAATTTTAAAGACTTTGTTTTGGCCCTCCAGGATTTAATGCGGCATGCCAATATGAATGAGGAGCAAAAGGTGGAACGAATATTTAGAAACTCACACCCGGATTACCAATGGTATATTCGAAGAAGAGACTTTAACACCCTGGACGACCTTATACGCATGGCCGCCGACCTCGAATGCATTCCCGCCAACCATCACAGTACGCGAGGGGAGCATCACCGCTCCATTACCACTAAATCTCACCGATCAAGAAAACGAGGCTCTAGGCGACAGCACCACATAACCTCTACCTCGGTATGTCCCACAACCCGGCTCTACTGGGAGGACAAAAAGTTAAAGGCGACCATAGGAATCGAAAGCCAATATTTCTCAGGCATTATTGACACAGGGGCAACCAGGAGTTTCATAACGCCCGAGATCCTTGAAAGGGTGATAAGTCAGCCCAAGCAGAAAGTCGCCGATATTGAAGTGTTCCTAGCTGACGGTTCGAGGAAACATATAACTCGGGCTGTCACCTACAACGTCCAGTTTGGCAACAAGACACTCCCAGCCGAATTTTTGATAATGAGTGAAGCCACGGAGGACGTCATACTAGGGGCAGATTTTCTACACACTTTCCACACCGCCATCCATTGTGCGGGATTAAAGATCAACACCCGTAAAAAGGTAAGCAATCCCAGTAACAGTAAAATATGTATAATATCCATACAGGGAGACGGAGAAAGTTATCGCCAGCAACAAATCGATCAGTTTCTCGAAACAGAGCTGGCTGAGTGCAGGAAGGTTACTGGGCTCTCCACTGTCGCTGCCCATAGAATCGTGATGAAGGATGACCGTCCCGTAAAAATCCGATATGCACCCCGCAATCCCGCCATGCAGGAGATAATCGACGAGGAGGTGAATAAATTACTAGAGAAAGGATGTATCGAACCCTCGTTTAGCCCCTATAGTTTTCCGATAACCCTGGTAAGGAAAAAGAATGGGACCTGGCGTACCTGCATGGACTTTCGGCAACTGAATGCTAGATCAGTACCAGACGCATACCCCCTACCTCGCATTGATACTATTTTGGATCGTTTACGGCATGCCAAATACATAAGTAGTATAGATTTGAAGGACGGATATTGGCAAATACCGATGGAGGAGCAAAGTAAGAAATATACCGCCTTTGCCGTCACTGGCCGGGGTTTGTATCAATGGCGGGTCATGCCTTTTGGCCTACACTCCGCTCCGGCCACTTTCCAACGTGTCCTCGATAGCGTTATTGGACCAGACATGGAGCCCCATGCTTTTGCCTATCTCGATGATATCATCGTCATCGGGAAAACCTTTGAAGAACACATGGATAACCTACGGCAGGTCTTCAACCGATTACGGGCCGCAAATCTGAAAATCAACTTTGAGAAATGTGAGTTTTTCAAGAAGGAAACGAAATACCTGGGCCACATCGTTACCCAAGACGGTATTAAAACAGATCCCGATAAAGTGGCCGCAATTATTAACATGCCGTTACCCCAAAATGTGAAAGAGATACGTCGTTTCCTGGGCATCACCTCCTGGTACCGCAGGTTTATACCAAATTTTGCCGAAGTCTCACAACCGCTGACGAGTTTGTTAAAAAAGGGGAAACATTGGAAGTGGGGCGAAGAGCAACAACGGTCTTTCACGACTCTAAAGAGTAAGTTGACCGAGGCACCAGTACTAGCCTGTCCCGATTTTAATAGGCCATTTACCCTTCAAACGGATGCCAGTGATTATGGTTTGGGAACGGTACTAACGCAAGAATGTGAAGGTACCGAACACGTCATTGCATACGCGAGTAGACACCTCAATCAAGCCGAAAAAAATTATTCGGCCACAGAAAAAGAATGTTTGGCCGTGGTTTGGGGTGTCCGGAAAATGCGGCCCTATTTAGAGGGGTATGAGTTCACCATCCTCACCGACCACTTGGCCCTCAAATGGTTGAACTCCATAGAGAATCCTACAGGAAGACTAGCCAGATGGGCCCTAGAATTACAACAGTATAAATTTACAATTAAGTACCGAAGTGGTAAGCTTAATACAGTGGCCGACGCCCTCTCACGACAGCCGTTGACAGAGATTCGCCTGATGCAGACGGAACCGAAGAAGTCCAATCACTGGCTCGAGCAACGCCTGGCACAGGTGCGCCAAGACCCGGAAAGCTACCCAGACTTCACCATCAACAACGGTCACCTGTACAGACATTTCAGTGCCACTAAGCATGATAAAGATGACATCCCGTGGAAACTGTGCGTCCCCGGACCCTTGCAACAACAGGTCATGCGGGAAACCCACGATCAGGCCGCAGGAGGGCACTTAGGCATCAGGAAGACCCTCGACAAATTGGCAAATCGGTACTACTGGCCGGGAATGTCCCGGGATGTTCGACGATACGTACGTGGCTGTCAAACGTGCCAACGCTACAATGTCTCCCAACAAACCCCAGCCGGGGAAATGTTGACACGCAGGCCAGAGGAACCGTGGGCCCTAGTTTGTGCAGATTTTGTCGGGCCCCTTCCAAGAACTAAACATGGCAACACTGTGCTACTCGTATTTTTTGATAATTTCTCCAAATGGGTAGAACTGGTTCCCCTCCGGAAAGCAACTGCGGAAGGGGTGGTAAGAGCGCTGCGAGAACGAATTCTGTCGCGTTATGGGGTACCAAAGGTACTGCTGACAGATAATGGATCGCAGTTTACGTCCAACGTGGTGAAGAAGTGTTTACGGGATCTAGGGGTGAAACAGCAGTTTACCGCACCATACACGCCACAAGAGAATCCGACAGAGCGGGCAAATCGGACTATCAAGAATATAATCGCGAAGTTTTCGGGCCGACATCATAACACCTGGGACGACCTGTTACCCGAAATCATGTTAGCCATCAACACTAGTAAGTCAGAATCCACGGGATACACCCCAGCCTACCTAACGCAAGGGCGGGAACCCCGCCTCCCGAGGGCTCTCTACGATGAGGTAACTCTGGGCACCGGAGCTCGGAATTTACCGCTTGACGAACGAGATCGGGAGCTCAACGAAGTGTTCAGTATCGTGCGTAAGAATCTGGCAGCGGCTTACGTCAGACAAAAACGTCACTACGACCTACGACGTCGAAGGTGGCACCCGGCAGTAGGCGAACAAGTGCTAGTTAGACAACACCCCCTATCTCGAGCGGTAGATAACTTTGCGGCCAAACTAGCACCTAAATACGCAGGTCCCTATATTGTTAAGGGATACGTCTCACCCGTTATTGTAGAGATTGCGGGAGTAGAAAGTAGTGATGTGCGCAAAGCGCATCTTAGTGAATTAAAACAATATTATTTACCAACAGACTAAAGCCAGTATATTCTTTAAACTTTACAGACAAAACCCGGCAGAAAAACCGAAGTAACCATACGCAAGATGGAGAAGAAGTTTGAAGAAACCCGTAAGCGATTCCGTAAGAACATGGAACAAGAATCGGCAAGACAACGGCGGACTATTTTTCTGCACGAGGACGAGATACCAAGCACGAGTACTGGACGCAACAGAACACGTGGACAACGAGGGGCAACGCGTCAATCAGCCCGAGCCAAGTCACAACCACCGATACCCCAAACGCAACAACAGGAACAAGTATTCCTCAACCATATGTCCACCCCTCCACGGGCCCAGTATACCAAGCCAACCGCTGCCCAGGTCGACAAACTCTCCGAAGTAATTGATTTGGACTCCGACTCCGATGTCCCACCCCCACCAGTATGGGTCGACCCCGGGGAAGAGTACCAGATGCCGGGTGTAGATAACCTACCAACCTGGAAGAACGACGTAATTGAAGAACTACAGCGAGCGTTTTTTGGATTTGACGATACTACCATTGCTATACGGCCTACACCAACCCCCTCACCCCCCTCGATGCACTCCTCGTCATCCTTAGACTGGGAAAGTGAGAGTTTTCGTCCACCTACACCTAAACGTCGGCAAGGACTGGGGTCGTGGGAAGTTGAAGATCACCAGTATCGGTATATGGGCTTACGTTGTTACGAGAGGGTGTGGCGAATGAAATTATTGGTGCCGGGAATTAACTTCTCACCTGAGATTGGGCCGCCGCCTGAATCCACATCGGCTGCAAGTAGTGTGTTCCCCAATTATCCGAGTCCAACCGCAGCCTCGGAGACGGATATTCCCAGGACCCCCGGTCGGGAGTATATGGCGACGTATCATCCCCAGTCACCTAGTCCACTGCGCGCAGACAGGGGAAAGCTCGAATTCTCCCCACGAACAAGGGCACGGGTAGCATCACCAACAATGTCGGATCAACCCTCACCCACCACAAACGCACCAGAGACTGCATCATCACCCTCGTCCACTACCAGTACGTCATCAATTGCGTCATCACCCTCGTCCACTACCAGTACGTCATCCATTGCGTCATCACCCATATCCACGTCAACATCGTCCTCCGCTCCGGCAGTGTCCAACGGATCGTCCACACCGTCCGGATTTATCCTAAAAACGGCGGCAGGAGCAATGCCAACGCCCTCTGGGAGATCCTACACTCCACCAATCCCCACCAGCCCCCGCAATATAAGGCTGTCGCAGCTGCCAAGCCCTATACGTCGCGAGGCCAGGCAGGTCAACTCTAACCCCAGCAGCATATCACGTACCCGGTTTGTTCGGACGCACAAGGGGCAAAGGTATCGGATCGTAATGGTGCCAGGCCGCATCCCTAATATAACCTGGTTGCGGCCCTAAAATAATTCGGAGGGGAGGAGGCAGTGTGACGACCAAAGTCACGAGGGTTCGTTTTAGTCCCACCAATGTTTTAGTTTTAAGTATAATATTGAATTTTATGGTTATGTTTGTATTTATTTGTTTGAAGTAAGTTTTATTTAGTTATTTTGTTTTGTATTAAAGTTGGATTTTGTTTGCTTTAATTATTTTGTATATTTAAATTTAACGGATATGTAGTGAGGGAGCTGGCGCCACCTGGTTGTCATAATCGGAGGTATATACCACGGGTATACAACACTGAACAGCGACAGCTGTTCGGTGCTGTCGGCTGGCCGGTGTGTGTGTGTTGTTTGTGCGTGTACGACGCCATGAGTATAAAAGGCCGCACATCGATAGATAGGAGGTCAGTCAGTTGACAGACTTGGGTGAGTTAAGATCTACTAACGATAGTGGTGCCACGTCGGCAGTAGAGCTTACATTACTCAATCTAGATACTAAATAATATTAGGGTGAGAGGTGAACCTCACAATAATATTGTGGACTGCATTGGTTAGCTATACGGGAGGGGTGTGTTAATATTGCCGGGAGCGGTGAACCTCACGGCAATATTATTTACGACCTTCCATTGACCTCTGAGGGCAGTCCGTATAGTACTATCGGGAGTGGTGAACCTCACGATATTTGTATCGGCTACCATCAGAGCGTACGTTCGCGAGTACGGGAGAGAGCGCGGCTAGACACGCTCACACACACACTCACCAGCGCTAACGTTGGCTACTGTTTTCTTTGCTGCCGAACCAGGAGCCAGCACCATCACCACTAAGCCGGCAAAACGTTAAGAAATAAAGGCTTTTATAACGTGTTCAACTAAGTGTGTTTCTACTGAAAGTAACGAACTGAGCGACCATGGACGCCGCTGAGTCTACCCCAGCAACCGGCGGAAACCGTGTCGTTACAAGTTGTTCACATTTTTGTTGGTTAAATAAAAATCAAACAAAAATATTGATTGAATCAGTAAAAAAATTTGTAGAAATCAAAAAAATTTTCAAACAAGCGTTTGTTTGAAAATAATTCGGCAATAATTTTTTCTGTGTATAGACCAAAACAATGAACGACCATTAGAGGATAAGTCTGCTAGATTGATTACATTTTTGGGTTTAGAACTTAGAAAATTTTTAAAGTTGCAATGGAATATCTTATAGTCCCTGTTACTTCGGTTCTTTCAGAAAAGTACTTATCAATTTTTAAAAAACTGCCATCTAAAATAACGTGCGTACATACAAACTCCTCATACATTCAATAAAGTGAAAAAAACAACGGACTGTAGCCTTATAAAAAATATAATTAAAGTTTTCCTGCGCAAGTACAAACATTCAGTCGATAGTAATACCGATATATCGATAGTGAAATCTGAACTATTCATAAATATCGATAGTATCCCAGCACTAATAGGTGTTATTCATAGAAAGTGTTAAAACTAGAACCGGTCTCTACCACCAAAAGACCTATCACGGGACTACTTTGGTGTCAGTTCGCTTCCCTCTAGAGTAGTTATTTAAATTAAGTTTTCAAAAATATTATACCATTGAATAACAATAGAATAAAAACAACAATACAATTTTTATTTATTTTATTTTTAATAAAATTTGTTTTTTTTATTAAAATTTATTTTATTTTTAATAAAATTGAAAAAAATTATAGTATATATAAACTTTTGTAGTTAGGGCCGCTTGGTTTTTGTCAATAAAATCGTTAATGCTTGTCGTAAGATATGTAAACTACCAAAAAATAATGTTTTTCCGTACTTATGTATATTGCTATGTAGTTTGATTTTTTTGTCGTTTAATATATATCGATACTTTCCCGTAAGAATGTATTAAGCGACACTTTTTTCGAAAATGACTTTTTGATGTGGAACTATACTAGAAATTAAGCGCCACATTTTGGCCTGGGTTTCGCTGCCCAATCATGGATGCAAAGGAAACTAGGGTGAAAATAAAATTGTATCAACCGTCAAGTTTTCTCACTGGAATAATGTGGCACCCTGTAATTTGTATTATCCGCCAAAGAAACTATGCTAAGCCACATTTTTAAATATGTTTTGTATTCTGAAAATCGCTTTCCAAATATGTTTCTTTCAACAAAATCCGAAAAATAAATAACTAAATGAAACGTTTTTTTCGTTTCCTACACAATTTTAGAAATGTCGCTTAATACATTCTTACGGGAAGGTATCGATATATATATTTTACGGAATATGCTGTTAAATAAATAAAAAATTTTAAACTAATGTTAAATTCATTTATTTTAAAAGAAATGTAAAAGATCCTTTTTTAAGTGAATTTAAAATTTTGTTTAAAATGAATTTTCGTTTGAATTTAAATACATAATATTTTGAGTGTACTCTCGGTATACAGATTTGTAAAACCTTTACTAAAAACGCTAATGTTAAAAAAATTTGGTATGCCACAGTTGTATAAGACTAGAAATCAAATTGTCAAATTTCGTTAAGATCGGCCTATAATTTCCAATATGGGCCTTATAAAGCTCGCTCGTGAAATATTTTAAATGTCGGTGGAGGGTCATAACGATTCGGCAAAGCCGATTATAGCACTTTAACTTGTTTTAATTTTAAAAAACGTAGATGGTTGTTAGCAACTTTAATATGAGTATGGTATGTAAAGGAGATGGAATTAATAAAAATAGGCATGATTAATTTGAACATATCATTTTTGTCTGTAACCATACTAGACAAAAGTTTTTCTCTGGTTACAGAAACGATCTTCCTCTTCTTGCTAGATTTGAAGGAAGATTTTATCTAAACATTTAAGGTTATAAGTTTTTTAAGTGTATTTTTGTATTATTCAGATAATTTTTCCCTTTACATATTTGGAATTCACAAAAAAAAAAAAAAAAAAAAGTGCGTAGGTTTTATTATTTATTTGCTCGGTTTTTTGTTTGTTTTTCTTGTTTATGCTTTTCCAAAATCAATATGCGTTAATACTTATGTATCTATGAATGGATGAATGATACACTCTTCGCAGTTAATTCATTAAATGCAGGTGAACGATTCTTGTTTCATTTCGAAAATTCTTTGCCGTGTTTCTTAACTTTTTTTTATTTAAAATTGACATTTTTTATTCTTCTAAATTGTGGTTGCGCCTTCAAAATATTTTGTTAACGTTTTTTTAAAATGTATATAAGTGAGTATGTGTGTGTGTGTGTTAGCAAGTCATATATTACATTTCGCCTCACGTTATTGTCTTTTGTAGACTTGGGAAAAATTTAATTTTGAATTTTGCAGCTTCTTTGACATCAAAGGCAATAAATCCTAGTGTTATTCATTCGTTGTAGATTTATTTTTTCTTTCTATGAGCAATTTTGTGTTCTTTTTTCCTTTTTCGGTTTATTTATTTTTCTAACCCACAAAAAAGAGCAGGCCCTAAAGCCACTTTTAATGTCAATAAAAGTTGCTGTGTGATACATTTTAGAAAAAATGATTTTTCTGTAACTGTGTTTTTAATCACCCTGCTACACACGTAGTTTGGATTGGTATAAATGAATGATGTATTCAGTTGGTATTGGTGAATGGATTTAGAAGTCAAATGAAATATTGTAGAGTTAGAACCCATTTTGAAATAATGATTTCAAAAATATGTATATGGGCACTTCCACAGAAAATCTCTCTTTTTGTCACGTCACGTCACTTAGCAATTATTCTTGTAAAAAAAGTAAATAATATTTTCATTATTCTTTGAGAAACGATTAAAAATGGTCGGTGACGTTACGTGACAAAAAGTAGACATTTCTGTGGAAATACCAATATGTAGATATTTTCTCAATATCCTTAAAATAACAGAGCTAGTAGGACAAAATGTTTGTGTACGTTTATTTTAATTTCTAGGCCGCTGATCTATTTATAATAAGAATTTTCGGAAAGATATGTTAGATTTTAATATTTTATATAAGAACTACTTTTCAATATTTTGATTCTCAGCATCTCAAATTCCTATTCGGGTGAAACTTTCCGGCAATATTTGGGAAATATATTTTGAAATAAAGATTTTAAAAATTTGTATAGATATTTTCTCAATATCTTTAAATAAACAGAGCTAGTAGAACAAAATGTTTTTTTAGGATTGCGTACGTATTTTTTAAAGCCGCTGATTTATTTATAATTACATTTTTCGAAACGATATGTTAGATTTTAATATTTTATATAAGAAGTAATTTTCAGTACTTTGATTCATATCATCTCAAGTTCCTATTCGGGAAAAAACAATAAATTTTAGTGTTTTTATCAAGAATAAAAATTGGGAATTAAGCAAGACAAACAAAATCTTTTTACTGAAAAACTTCGTTTTCCCAAGAAATTCATTTGAAAAAAAAATTGCAAGTGCATGGCATAAAAAACTGAGCTGGCAAGTTGCTTTATTTATAAAACGATTTTTAGTTTTTATTTCGATTTTTCTAAACCCACTTACAACTTCAATTAATGTTGGGAGAATTTCAACCAATTGAAGTGGGGAATGTAAGAAAAGAAAAACTTGCCGAGACTGAAAGGGTTCTATCGTTGGGTGTTTGCAGTTCTTATTCACTCTGCATTTTAGTTGCTAATATAATAATAGAAAGTTTCCTGATGATCTTGTCTAAGCAACCAGTAAAATGCGCATAGAAACTAGTTTATCCTCTAACAAGAAATTTAAGTGTTTTTATCAAGAAAAAGAATTGGGAATTAAGCACGACGAACTTCAATTAACCTCTGGAAATATGAGCTCGAATGTCCCTGTTAATCTTTTCTCTTTATTCCCATTGGAATTTTTTCCAAGCATCTTTGTCAAGAATTCTCTTTAAATGTAGTACACGCAGAGAAAAAATATGGTTGGGCATGGTTACGGCAACAACACTATGTTTAATGTAACAATATATTGTTGTCGTACACAAATAATTGTTATTTTTATTTAATATGAACAATATTATAGTTACTGTAAACATATCAATGTTTATCGCAATTATGAATTTGAGTATTGTTGACCGAAAAATAATTATTTTTCAAAAACTTAATTATGATAACTTTCTAAACAAAACATATTATATTTCTCACAACCATATCATGATATTTAATAACCATAACATGATAACTTTCTATACATTTATCATATTATGTTAAAGATGCAATCAAACTATTTTTACTCTAATCATATTATGTTAGTGCCATTTGTAAAAAAATTTTGAAGCAGTTGTGTCGTTTTTTTATTTGTGAGCGGTTAAACAATTAAAAGATAAAATTTAATAAAAAAATAAGTCTAAAGAAATTAAAAAATTTAAATATTAGCGGAGTTCATTCAAGTATTAGTGATGTAATAGTGCAAATGCAAAATATCATAGTTTTTTTGTAAAATCCAACAACAAAACACACAGAGAGTTCGTTATATTTTATAAAAGTGCTACGATATTTCATCAACATCTTAAAATCGAAAAAATGGACACACGCGGTTGCCCATGAAAACCACAGATTTTTCATTTGCTCTTTTGCAAGCCTTATATTGAACTCCGCTATTTGAATAACATTAAGAAAAATTATAAAAAGCCACAAAATAAAAAATCGATTCAAAAATATTTTAATTTATTTTGTATTTTTATGACAGCTATGAAAGGTGCTGTGTCATAATATGATTGCTTCTAAATTTATTATGATTAACATGATGATAATATGATTACTTCTTAGCTTATTATGATTAACATGACAATAATATGATTAATTTCTTAGCTTATTATGATTTACATTACAATAATTTGATTACTTCTTAACTTAGTATGATAAACAGAATAATAATATGATTAAGGGAAAAATATTATGATGACATATTATGAGTATATTTAGTCATAATATGATTCAATAATAATCTTAATATGGTGACTACAATCATAATTCTTATCATAATATGTTGCTCTTAGAATATGTTTACCACAACCATGTTTTTTCTTTGCGTGTATCCGCCCAAGTCAAGTATTAGAACAACTATGTTCCTACAATTTTAAAACTATGTGCTTTTTTATAAAATTTATAAACATATCGTTCCTTATCAAATATGTGTCGCCGCACGTAACCAATATTTTTATTAAATATTTATGTGATTTAGTATTACATTGATAGGAGCAAACAGCATTTAGCAGTTTATTAAATACATTTTACTACGATAATAACAAGTCCAATGCCATGCCGAATCTTTAATACCCTCCACCGACAGTTTGAATACTTCAGGACTGCGCTTTTTATGGAATATAAAGGTTACTTACCAATCTTTATGAAAGCTTTAAATATAACATGTTGTTATTTTTTCCATATACTAGCAAAATTTTTTAGCGGGTAGTTCCACATTCGAATTCATAACTCTTATCCCAACTGAAACGATTTTGCTGTATCTCAATCGCGAACTGCTAAGGAGAACTTTAATCAATGTTACACCAATACTATTCTTTTCTTTTGAGTAGTTCGAAAGTGAGCGTGATTTCAACAGATAGACATGGCTAAATCGAATTACTTAAGGACTCAAAACATATACATATACTTTTTCAGGTCTTAAATGAATATTTATATGTTTATATAATATGTATGCTCTCATTCACCACTAGTGGTGTTTGGTAAGCGCATAAAAACTTTTAAAATGAAATTAGTGGTTCCGTTTTTTTTTTATTAATTATTCGTTAAGTGTGAACTTACCTTAAGCATGTAGTCTTAATATTACCAAAAATTCAATATGCAATATGTCTTGAAGCAGATTAAAAAATCGCAAATAATTTTCTTTTTTAAATGAACTCATTTCCCTTTTTAAAATTAAGGTTATGTATTAATTTATATAAAATAAACTTTAAAAAAAAAAAAATATAACTCAAGTGCTCTCTCTCTCTCTCTCTATTACAATATGTACTCTTATTGCCTTGACGACACTCTATATAATTCCAAGACCACAATTCTTGGCCATTTAGCAAGAAACTGCAACAACTACTGGAAATATTACAGCAACAACAATTGCTTTTTAGATTCAGAAGTACAACTGAACCGCAATGTACAAAAACTTATTTGTAATACTTTTTTTATTACCAAAATTGTTGTTGTTGTTGTTGTTGTTGGTGTTGTTTGTGTAACTATTGTTTTTTAAGAATACTCGCTCTCATAGATATTCTGGTTACGTTCACATTTAACTGTTGTTTTTATATGCTGCAGACAAATATTTGCTTTCCGACAATAGTCATAAATACCAAAAGCTACATGCTCAGCATACTTAGAACACTTATGGATGAATGAATGAATGGATGGCTGGTTGGATGTATAGACCGACAAGACGGACAAATATACATGTACACTCATGCCTGCATTTGGACAAAGCGATAGTAAAAAAATAAGTAAAAGTATAAAGAAAAAAAATATTATTTCTAGAGAAAAAACAAAATCCCTCTGGTTGAAATACAAACGGAAACAACAAAAAAAAAAAAAAATGTTCATTGTCGAACAACATTAGAAAAAAATATGGTTTAAACGGAAAGGAAACCATAGAAACCAACCAGTCATCGACAAGTTAAGCAAAAAAAAAAAAAAGGAATATTATGGTGTGTGCACATATTGGTGTACTTTTATGCAAGAGTGTAGTTGATAGTTTTTAGCCATGTTTAATTCTAAAAGCACGAAATGGTGGACTACAGCTACAACAAAAAACGGGAAAATGAAGAAAAAAAAAACACAAAATATATTTTGTACAACATGATACAAGAAATTCTAAAAAAACAGTTCAAATATTGCAAAAAACTAAAAGCTAAACTCTGTACACTTTGAAAAAAAATTTGCAAATTTCTACTTCTCTAGATACGATTTATCTTTTGTTTTAAAATTCATATTTCTTTTTTTTTTGAAAATTATTTCCCAAATTATTATACGCCCCCCTTCACGAGCCATGAACTGATGTTAAGAAATTATAAAGGGTGGTTAAATTTCAAGGGCCGATGTTGATTTTGAATAAAACACAAACTATTTAGGAAATTATTGTAATTTTATTTTATTATGATATATTGGTATTACTCAATTATGTATGGAACAAAATATCGGCCAAATGGGCGCCGCGACCACGGCGGCACACCTCCATCCGATGGTCCAAATTTTCGATGACCCTGAGGCATAATGGAGGTTGTATGCCGTTAATGTGCCGAATTATCTCATCCTTTAGCTCTTGAATTGTTGCTGGCTTATCGACGTACACCTTTTCTTTCAAATAACCCCAAAGAAAAAAGTCCAACGGTGTCAAATCACATGATCTTGGCGGCCAATTGACATCGCCATTACGTGAGATAACACGGCCATTGAATTTGTTGCGCAAAAGAGCCATTGTTTCGTTAGCTGTGTGGCAAGTGGCACCGTCCTGCTGAAACCACATATCGTCCACATCCATATCTTCCAATTCGGGCCATAAAAAGTTCGTTATCATCTCACGATAGCGAACACCATTCACAGTAACTGCCTGACCGGCCTCATTTTGGAAAAAATACGGCCCGATGATGCCGCCAGCCCATAAACCGCACCAAACAGTCACTCTTTGTGGGTGCATTGGTTTTTCGACAATCACTCTTGGATTCTCATTCGCCCAAATGCGGCAATTCTGTTTATTGACGAATCCACTGAGGTGAAAATGTGCCTCATCACTGAAGATGATTTTCTTCGAAAATGTATCATCCACTGTTGCCATTTCTTGCCACCATTCTGCCCATTCACGACGTTTGGAATGGTCAATAGGCTTTAGTTCTTGAGCCAATTGCACCTTGTAAGCGTGTAAATGCAAGTCTTTATGCATAATGTTCATCAACGACGAGCGTGAGAGGTGCAATTGTTGGGCACGACGACGAGTTGAGGTGGACGGCTCTTCAGCCACACTATCGCGAACAGCAGCAATATTTTCTGCAGTAAGAGATGTACGAGCATGCACTGGTGTTCTCACATCTTCTACAGACCCGGTTTGCTCGAATTTTTCCACGATTTTTGCGATTGTACGCACATTTGGACGATCAAATTGACCAAAAAAATCACGAAGTGCACGATATGCATTTTGATTTGAACGCCCATTTTCATAATAAGTCTGGATAACTTTAACACGTTGTTGGATTGTGTATCTCTCCATGGTTCAAATTGAGTAAGTCTGAAATAGAGAAATGTCAAATAAAATTCGGAAAAAAACTTGGCGTTTAGGTGTGGTTCACATTCAACATCGGCCCTTACAATTTAACCACCCTTTATTATAAAAGAGCTTGCAATACAGATTGCTTAACTGCCCGTCTATACCAGAGATAATTATTGCGACATATATTGCAGTAAATGTCAAAATTATGTTATCTCTAATGTAGACTGCAATTTTTTGTACATATTTATTGCCGGTAATTTATGTTGCAATAATTGTTAGTCCATTTTCGTTGACAATTATTGCTAACGTAAAATGTCAAATTTGGTTGTCAATTGAAAAAAGAAGAAAAAAATAGAGGCAAATTGTGGGAGAAAGAAATTGAATTTGTGATATGGTAGCAAATTATGATTGTAGAAAAAGAATTAAATTAAAAAATTAAAAAATTAAAATAAAATACCAAAAAAAAAATAATAAAAAAAAAATACCAGCAGTCGTCGATGGCTGCGAGTGTTAAACGGCAAGCCATCTGAAGAGATTGAGTGGTTGCAACCGAAACATGTAAGGGTAACCTGTCCGTAAAAAACGCCTGGGTTCGAGCCAAGCTTCAGTCAAGAATGAAAAATTATCAGTAAATTTTAATTAATTTCATGTTGTAAAATTCCTTTCTTCATAAAAATAATTTAATGAAAATTAAATTTGATGAACTTAAGCCTTATTAAAAATATTAAAAATTTGGATTAAAAACCATAAATAGTTCAACAAAATAACCACAATACAAATTAATCAAATTAATTTACATTTAAAAAATAAAGTCGAATAAAAAAGAATTTATATTAATAAAAATAATTTTTGCAAGATAGCGCCAGTTTTTACACTGCACCTTCTTCCATGATTTTTTTTCAAATTATGAGTTAACATAAATACGTTTTCCCATGCCTTTAACATAAGCTGAGCAATAAGCAATATTGCTTTGTTATTCTGCCGACGTTATTGCCAACTGGCTGAGATATTTATCTTTAGTGTAGACCTAGGGTAACAACGCTGTTAAAACACTAACATCAGCAGTTCACACCTAACATGCAGTTTACAACTGACGTGAAATGCTTAACATTAACTCTCATCATAATAGAGGTTTTCTCATGTTATAACACAGTTGTTAATGCAAATGTTTTAAAAATGCTTTTATAACATCATGTTATAACAGAAAATCATGTCAGTTGTAAACGGGGAGTAATACAAGCGTGATTTTAGTTTAGTGGTTATATAAGAGTAAAGTAAAGAATAACTGTCATTGAAAAAACAAAAAAAAAAACTTTTTCGAATATGTATGTAAATATTTAAAAAATTTTTTTTAATGAATATGTCGTAAGAACGTAGGACGTAACGCCGAAAATTTCTTAGAACACGCTCCATTTCCCAGAAACTCCATCGTTATTTTCTTTTTCTTTTACTTTGAAAATTCAATTTGAAAACTCAAAAAAAAAAAATTTAATTTTGTATTTTTAATTAAGCCGGTGTAAGAAATTGAAAATCAAATTCTTTTAACGTAACAATTGGTTGTACAACTTGATCAAATTAAATAACAAGTCGCAACGTGTAGGGGACGCATTAGAGCACTCGATAAAGAGTTTTTATACAAGTTTAACTAGTTTTCTTTCAGTGCGCTCAATAGTTTTATATGTACAGAGTGTCGAATAACATAAAACATGACGATTTAGCAAAATGGAAAACATTGTTTTTTAGCAAAAAAAAAAAAAAAAAAAAATCTAGAGAAAACTGCAAAAAATAAAACAAGTATGTAAAGAATGAACAATCGAGAAAAAAAAAATAATGGAAAAAATAATAAAAACCAAACCAAAGCTAAAACTGTCTATTCTAGTGGAAAAAATTGTTAAATATTCATCTAGAGGTCTTTTGTGAAAATGGTCAAAATCATTGCTAAAAGGTTTTTTTTCTTTCTCAGTCGTTGGTTAATATTTTGCTGTTATTGTTGTTTCAGTTTTTTTATTTTTTTTTTTATTTTTTGCTGTTGTATGCTTTTCTTAAGCGTTACGAAAAACTAACATAGTAATAAAAATGGCGTCCTAGAAGTGAAAATAACATCGACAAACCCATACAAAATTCACGCAAAAAAAAATTGAATGGCTAAAATGGAGGCAAAAATTTCAGTCATGCTTCAAAACAAATAAAAACCAAAAAGAACAAAGAAAAACATTTCTCCCCTTTAACTTGTACGGGTTAACATTCAGTTATAACAAACAACTGCCACAAAAGTATAATCGTTAAAAAGTGCACACTCAATAGTGTGGCAATAGAACTGTTTTATTCATTTGGAGACAAAAATGGAACGTATTTTTTCATTGAATATGGTTTTATTACAATTTAACAATATTTTATCTGATTTTTTGAAATTATTTAGTCCATAATATATTTAACAAAACTTTTAACTAACATATCAGGTTGTTACTAGTAGGGACATAAGAACTTTAAATCATACTTATATTTTTGGCTATGAAATTAAAAATAATCAATGTTTTTTTTATTTATTTATTGACATACATACATATCATGCATAAAAAAAAGTTATATCATATTCAAAATATCCACCCTTGGCCTTCAAGCACGCTCTAAGTCGCACTGGCTAATCACCAAAAACTGCACAAGCCTCATCCATTAGAAAATTGGTCACAGCATGAACTTATGCAGTCTAAAGAGATTCAATGTTGGGTTACATTTTGTGTCAAACCATATCCTCTAACTCGGTGCACAATTTGTGATCAAGAGGGTATAGATTAGGGCTGCCATTCTTCTAAGCAAATAAAAGCTTGCAAATTGTTTTGAAGCCTTGTGAGCCGGTGCACAATTCTACTAGAAATTCCATGGCTTATTTTAAAAACCAAGAGATTGTTTAACTGCAGCTGTTGGGACCCCTGTTTACAGATATGCAAGCAATTAACCCCATAATAAGAGACACCCGCCGAACCGTGACTACAGCTGGATAATTATTCATTTCGACCCATGGAATAAGTACAAATGCTTCCTTAGATGACCGTGAATATACCCAATCATTTTGTTTGTTTAATTTTTCCTGCATGGTAAAAGTTGTTTCATCTGTATTCAAGATTTTTCTATGCAAGTTATCAGCGTACTTTACCAAAAGACGTTGCGATTTTTTTATCCCATTTTTTTAAAGCTGCCGTCACAAACGTCCAGTTCGACGTTTGAAATAAAAGCCCAAGACTTTTTTAAATAGTTTGACTCCAAATTTTGCGTGACATTAATCAAACGGGTCGTGATTTTCAGAATTCTTGTTTTGGCAGTCATCATACTTGATATAACCGAGCTGCGGCGGTCTGTTATATCTCCAGTCTCCTCTAACAAATTAATGCACCTGTAGACGAACATACGACTAATTTTGAACGAGGGGAGCGTTTTGAGAATAATAGCAGTTTTTTAAAACACACTTAAAAAGCGATATGGTTCTCATTATCTGAACACCCTCTGGCGAAATCTGAAGCAGTTTGGAATTACCATGGCAGACTAAATGATGAAATGGAACTGGGGCTGCACGATGTTTGCCATACAATATGACATAAAATTTTGCCAGAAAAAGCATTCTCGACTGCTTTAATGATGAAACAGAACTGGGGCTGAACGATGTTTTTCATACAGTTTGACATAAAATTATGCCAGAGAATACGGTCGAGAAATAAAATCAATTTTATTTTGAGCACTGATTTAGATTACCTCTATAATCCGGCATTACCTCTGTTATCCGAAATTATAAACAAATTATCTTTTTGTCGTTAACTTTTGAACAATCAGAAAAAAAAAAAAATTTAAATAAACGAAGAAAGAGAATTTCCCAACGTACTGGAAGCACGTTCTGCCAAATTTACTTTTTTCCTCATGTTAACATAATAATACGTTATATATTTACATAAAATAAGAAACACACCAAAAAAAATATATAATCAAGAATTCTGCCGATCCCGTCTATTATTGATAATCGAGGTCTCACTGTATTTTCAACCACACACTCCAAAGTAAGAAAAAGAATAAAACGTAAAAAGAAAAAGTTAAAAGAGAAATATAAAAACGACATGCAAAACACAAAACGAGTCGTTTTGTTAACCCCTCTTTCTCTTCTATACCGCTCACCAACAAACCAAAAGAGACGTCGACAAAGCGACGTCGTAAAAGCCTCCATGTGAATTGACTGTTATTCTCTTAACAATGCTACCATACTTTCATTCAATTTCATACATTTTGTAAACAAAGCAAAAACAAGCACAAAAGAAAACGAAAGAAATGGTAGAGAATTTGAAGTTACTGCCGACGTTTTAATTATGGGCTTTCAAATGTTTGCCTGAAGTTGAAGACTCAATTCTGTTTCATCATTAACGCTATCTATTTACGTTAGGGCAAAATCCATATGATAATAAAAAGGATGAAGTTTCCTGACACTCTGGCCTAAGCAACCAGTGAAATGCGCATAGGAATAGCTTATCCCATCAACACAGATAAATTTCAGTGGTTTCTCTCCATCATTTTATGGTTGCCACCACTAATTTCATGTTAAACACAAATAATTGCATGGTTCTTGGTCTTAAATATTTACATCTGCTCTTAAATTGTGTTAAAAGCAAAACATTTTTTTTTATTTTATAAAAATATGGTCGCGATGACATTAAGTATAGATAAAGTGACTTCCCATAATATTTTGAAGTTGAAGTTACTGAATAATTTGCATGTGGCTTAGTGAAAAAGCATTTTGTGTATTGAGGTTTTTCATCAAAACATGCTGTATTTTCTAAAAATCCTTCAAAGCTTTGGAATAAAGAGATTTTTTTTTGAAAATTTAATAGTTTCTTATTTGTATCCCATAGTGCTTGTCAAGATTAAAATGTTTATTAGCATGTAATAAAAACTTTAAACATAAAACAGTTGAATTTGTAAACAATTTCCCTTTGGAAAATAAAAATACAAACTAAAACAATCCGAAAACCCCCTTTTACCACCAGCATCATCATTATCATTCAAATACACTTTTTAAACAACCGCATGCAAATTTCCTTTTCCCTGTTTAAAACTAAAAAAAAAAAAAATGTCTAAATAAGAACAACAACAACAACTAGAAAAGGCATGAAAAAGTGCAAACAGAAAGTACATTTTAAAACTTTTGCAACTTGTATTGTATTTGTGTGCATGTTGTTAAACGGAAACGGAAGTGTGAAACAAAACTCTTTAAAACCCAACCACACGCACATGAACTTTGTTATGAGGACTACCAATCATCGTCATCATGTTTCCACAACAAATACAAGACAAAACATACATCAACAAAAACAAAAACCATTCATTCTTTGTAAGCTTTAACTCACTCACACACTGACACATACAAACTCTTTAAAAGAAAAAGTATTCAAGTTAAACAAGTTGAAAAGAACAAGATGGCAGCAAGAAAGGAAACAGAAGAAAAAAATGGCAACAACTTTTGAAGTGGGTTGAAAAGTTAAATAAAGACTTTTCTTAAGAAACTTGATTTTTAGTTTAACTTTTTTGTTGTTTTGTTTTATTGTTTTAGATTTTTTTTATTGTTGTTATCGTTGCTTTATTGCAATCTACACATGCTTATAAATATTTGTTGTGTTGTGCTTTTTTGTATTTGGTCTGACGTTCTCTCACTCTGTGTGTACTTTTTTTGTGGTGTGTATCCCTATGCCTTTTTCCAGATGTCTGATGAAGCCGATGAAAAGTTTTATAAGTTTGGTAAAAATTGTTTGGCAACGGAAACCACAATTTAAGACAATAATCAAGAATGTTTAAAATGTTGATTACCAAATAAGTGTGTAAGTAAATGAAGGAGTCGTGAGCATTCTTGTTAAGGACCTTAATAAGGATCTACAAGTTTCTTGTTAATCAAACTTCAAAGGAAATAATAAAAAGGATACAAATCAAAAACTTTACCAATTTAATTTAAATGATTTTAAGCCTAAACAAACTATTTGCTTGTTACATATTTTCACTTTTAATACATATTTGAAGAGCCGCAGAACAAAACGTAGTATTTCGCATTTTTTGAAAAATTGTTTTTTTTTTTTGTAGTTTTTTTATATTTGCGTTGATATCCTTAAGTTGTTGAATTATGACAGTTTGATGCATCTATTGATAAGAAAAAAACTTGTTTTTTTAAGAAGGAAAAATAAAAAACCTAAGTTTTCCAAACATTTTAATGAGCAGAAGAGTAGGTTTTGTTCTGCGGCTCCTCATTTATGATCACATCAAATTGAATCAAATGTGAAAAAGGTATATTTTTTCGATTAACTAACGAATGCGAACAAGAATTTGTGTAGGAAAGGCCGGTTCACTTTTAAAAGACAAGACAAGTTGTTTGTAGTTCGCCTAAGAAGTTCTGTTAAACTGTTTTCTGAGTGGGTCGGTGAATTCCTGGCCGTGTCTTTAATGTAAGGCCTTCTTCTCTAATACTCTTATTTAGAAGAAAAAAAAAGAAATCTTCTAGTTAGACATTAGTTTCCTTACAATAACCTTATTTTCCTATAGGAATAACATGAGATCTTCACAATTTGAATAGATTTTTAAAAATAATAGATACAAAATTCTTATAAGCAAACATTGAACTTGTTTTCCAATAGATGGTATTTATCAATGCCACATATTTATTTCAACTACATATTCCTTCATAACATATTTTTACACACAAACACAAGCACACCAACTAGAACGCAAACAACAATCAGAAATAAACCCCTAAAAGAACACAATAGAAATAGAAATATTTGCCTAAAAGTGATTTAAATGACGTTTCCCATGGAATTGTTTGCCATCAATTCGAGTTTGAATAAATAAAGAAATAAAATCCACATAAAATTATCTATCTGATCAGATCAATTGGGTTTAAATAGAATTGTTTTTCTATTGAAAGTGTAAAATAATTGTTTGCGATAAAAAAGGGGATTGTGTGTAGAGAGGGAAATTTCCTTTAAGCGGAATCAAAAATCATTTGATGGATGATTATGTGAAATGATATAAGTCTTAATAAAAACAAATAAAGAACATTTCGACAATGGTTGATGTACATAAAAACATATTTATAAGAGAGGCGTTGAAATGTATGGAAATAAATAAAAAGTCGAAATCTCAGATAGTGCTATAATAATTGTTTGATTACGTTTTTATATTTAGAATAAATTTGTTAAAATATTTAGAAAATATTGTTCTTGGTTTATCCAAGTATGTATGTACACATGTTTGTATGTACAAATTTATATGATATGTTTCAACTTGTTCAATGAGTTGATTTAATTCCATGAACTTTTATTTGTAAAATATTTTCTAAAAAACATTTAATGGATAAAATGTTTCAATAAACGTCCCAGTGTGCCAAACGGATCCGTTTCGGATCCGTAACGGATCCGCATCTTCGTATTTTCTATCCGTAACGGAATCCGTTACTGATCCGTTACGGATGCGCAAGCGGGAGAAATTCCTCTCGAAAAAACGGATTCAAAAACGGATTTTATGTCCGTTTTTTGGATCCGTTACGGACTCGTTACGGACATCATATTAGGATCCGTTGCGGACCCGTGTATTTTAATAAAACGGAATCCACTGCGTGTTTTTAATAAAAAAGATTTAATATTGTGATGAATTTTTTGTTTTAATTTTTTTTATTATTATTATTAAATTCACAGTCATTTGATAGTAAAGTAAAAACAATTCAGTGAGTTCATTTAAAATTAACATATAAAAGTAAAATACATTAAAAACATAAAAACAATTCATAGAATATTAAAAAAAGTTTGTTTTTAACTTTTTACGGATCCGAAACGGGTCAAAAACGGATCAGTCAAATCGCGATTACACTGATTTAGTTTCTAACTTTTTTACGGATCCGTAACGAGTCAGAAACGGATCCGTAAATTCGTGATTGCAGTGATTCCGTTTCTAACTTTTTTACGGATCCGGAACGGGTCCGTAACGGATCCGCATCCGTTTTTGTGCACATTGGGGTACAACTTTGTATTGTTTTTGATAAAAAAAAAACATTTTAGTAAAAACATTATTTTACAAGAGTATTAAATAGAATTTTAAGTCTTTGAACAACTAGCACGGTCTCTTTTTGTTTCATGGCGAGCGGTGTAAAGAATCAAGTGGGGCACACCAAAAGACTTCATTTAAGTTTTTCTCGTTTTCATGCTCTTCACCGCAAGTGGAAGTGTGTCCCACTTTTTCATAACTTTTGTAAAAATGCTTTTTAACTTTTAGAATTTTTATGAAAATTAAGAAAACTAACAAATCAATTTCAAAGATCAATTCATTCTAAATAATTTAGAAACAAATATTTTTAAGATGCAAAGAACAAAGTTCAACATTTACAAATGGTAAATGATGTGGCAGCACGAAGTGTGGCTTTGGCTAACACATAACAAACAATGTCACAGCTTCTGAAAAAGAAGCCCAATAAATGATTTTTAAGCAAAGCAAAAGTTTGATTTGTATATGTTTGTTGGGTACGAGCAATAATATTATAAGCTGGGTACAAAGCTGAAAACCGGTATAACTCAGGAATGGGAAGAGCGAATTCAAAAATATTTGTTTCTAAGTTATTTAGAATGAATCAGTTAGTTTTTCAATTTTTATAAAAATTTTAAAAGTTAAAAGAAAGGCCTACCCATGCGATTACCAGCATCACCGATTGTTGCTGATATCGTGATGGAGAAACTACTGGACACTTGTATAGAAAACTTGACGCAGAAACCAAAAGTATTGACAAAATATGTAGATGATCTATTTAGTTTAGGAACAGAAAGTCAAATAGAGGAAATAATGAATTACCTAAACAAATTCCATCGTAACATAAAATTTACAATAAAGAAAGAAATTGACGCCAGACTTCGATATCTGGATACCCTTGTAACACGGCAAAACAATAAAATTATAATAGATTGGTACCAAAAACCAACGGCGTCTGGTAGGATAATCAATTTTTATTCAAAACATCCCAAAAGAATAATAATAAATACAGCCTCATACATAATAAGGAGATAAAGGACATGCTATACAAAAACAATTTTCCGACAAAAATTGCACCAAAATTTATAAAAGATTTAAAAAAAACAAAATACACGAAAATTTGAAAATAGGGAATCCCCCACGATACATAAATCTTTGACATGTGAAAAATATAGAATGGCTCATAAAACATGCCACAATCTTGGACAATCATTTAGCAATACCAAAGACAAAGTAGAAATATTCGAGAAAGCTAATGTCGTATATAAAAGACCATGTAACAGGAAGAATAATAAAAATTGCAATAAAGTGTAAGTAGGAACTACTAAAAATAAACTGAAAACTAAATTTTAAATATTTGAAATATTTTATTATTTAGCCATTTTTCACCTGCAAACAGCATTAAAAAATGAGTTAAGCCATTAGCCATTTTTAAACTTTGTTTTTGCCGTTTTTCTTTTAACATAACACAGTGCAACACGAAACAAAATAACATATACGGACACCACTACGTGATAAAAGACCAAAAAAAAAAAGATCCGTGTCTTCCAGTTTTGCCCAAAGTCATGCACTTTTTTTGTTATGGGCCCCCAAAGCTTTGGGGCCTCGGAGTCATTTTTGCAAAAAGTGATAATTTTCTCAGGCTCATATCTTGCAAACCATTTGGAATTTTGATTTACCCTCTGAGACAAAGTTGTACACACAGAAAACAAATTGGTTGGGAAACGGTTGCAGTAATAAAATATTGATCAAGTAACATGATTTATTATTGCAACTACTAAAAATTTATAGTTCTAACTGATTTTTAATTCCCTTGATTATAAAAATGATGTTCCAACTGAAATCTGATTCCTTCAGTTCTTTTATTAGTTATGATAACTAATTTAATTATGTTCTAAAAATTAGTACAAATGGTTAGAATCACAACCGAATTTAATACAGGGCAATACTGAATATTGGTCATTGCAATCAATAATTTGCTTTCGTCAATAAATTTTGTAATATAAATGTTAATTCATTTATTGCAGCTAATTATTGATTGTTGGAATAGATGATTCAATTCGAGTACAACAAATGAAAATATAATTATTCGGAATTCACAACCAAAAAATAGTTAAAAGCCCCAATTGCTTACTCAATTTTCTGTCAAAACATTTGACAGATTAAATTAATTTTTAATATTATATTTAAAAAATATATTTGCGGTAAAAATGGAAAATGTGAAAAACTTAATAAATAGGGGTAAGTAATTTACGTATTCTTATAGGTATGAACATATACACGTACATACATATGTATGTATGAATGTATGTATTATTTTTTATACCCTGCAAATTATATTGGACTTCTTGATCCATTTTGATCCTGGGCTGGTCCAATGTAGTGCAAGTATGGACCATGTCATTATTAAAAAGAGTTTGCAGTGAAACGACATGTTTTCGTTTTGAAACGATTTCAAAGCTTATCCTCTGGAGTATACCATGGAGTAGTTTTAAGACTTCCCCTTTGCAATGCAAACTGGGTTATTTGGTCCTGTCCTAGGACATCGTACTGTAAAATAACCCATTTTTTCCATTCATTGAGACTACCTTTGGACAAGTCCTTCTGGGCTACATTTGACCGGTTAAAAAAAATATATTGATAATGACAATCAAATCTCTTGTTATGAACACCAATTATGTGTTAATTCAGTTGCACCTATCATTTTTTCGGGTATAAGCACAATTTTGTTTCTAATAATCATACTAACAACTAACAATATCTGTTGTTATGACTGATAGTGTACTAAAATTCAAATGTTGCTATCAAACCTATTATGCTAAGCAACGAAATTTTCAGTAATTGGAACCGAATTGTGTGATAGTACATGCAACCGACGAAACTCGATTGGCGCCAAATTCGGTTGTGATCACGAATCTGTTTTCTCTGTGTAGCTCTTGTCATAAAGACCAAAAAATTGTGAACATATGAAATCAGAAAACATCATCTTCAAGATCAAAATCGCAAAAAACTTTGAAACTTCGATTTTTTTTACCCTTTTCCCCCTAAGATCTAAGGTACATTTTTGTAGTTGATTGTTTCCTTGAATTTTGAACAGCTTGCTACCAATGGACTTGAACAGGGGAAAAAAGGTAAAAAAAATCGAATTTTTTAAAGTTTCACAGAGAAAACAGATTCGTGATCACAACCGAATTTGGCGCCAATCGAATTTCGTCGGTTGCATGTACTATCACACAATTCTGTTCCAATTACTGAAAATTTCGTTCCATAGCATAATAGGTTTGATAGCAACATTTGAATTTTAGTACACTATCAGTCATAACAACAGATATTGTTAGTTGTTAGTATGATTATTAGAATAAATGATAGGTGCAACTGAATTAACACATAATTGGTGTTCATAACAAGAGATTTGATTGTCGTTATCAATATATTTTTTTTAACCGGCCAAATGTAGCCCATAAGGGGCAAGGACTTGTCCAAAGGTAATCTCAATGAATGGAAAAATGGGTTATTTTACAGTACGATGTCCTAGGGCAGGACCCTATAACCCAGCTTGCATTACAAAGGGGAAGTCTTAAAACTACTCCATGGTATACTCCAGAGGATTAGCTTTGAAATCGTTTCAAAACGAAAACATGTCGTTAAAAAACGAAGACATGTCGTTTCACTGCAAACTTGTTTTAATAATGACATGGTCCATACTTGCACTACATTGGACCAGTCCAGGATCAAAATGGATCAAGAAGTCCAATATAATTTGCAGGGTATAAAAAATAATACATACATTAATACATACATATGTATGTACGTGTATATGTTCATACCTATAAGAATACGTAAATTACTTACCCCTATTTATTAAGTTTCTTACATTTTCCATTTTTGACCGCAAATATATTTTTTAAATATAATATTAAAAATTAATTTAATCTATCAAATGTTTTGACAGAAAATTTAGTAAGCAATTGGGGCTTTTAACTATTTTTTGGTTGTGAATTCCGAATAATTATATTTCCATTTGTTGTACTCGAATTGAATCATCTATTCCAACAATCAATAATTAGCTGCAATAATTGAATTAACATTTATATTACAAAATTTATTGACGAAAGCAAATTATTGATTGCAATGACCAATTTTCAGTATTGCCCTGTATTAAATTCGGTTGTGATTCTAACCATTTGTACTAATTTTTAGAACTTAATTAAATTAGTTATCATAACTAATAAAAGAACTGAAGGAATCAGATTTCGGTTGGAACATCATTTTTATAATCAAGGGAATTAAAAATCAGTTAGAACTATACATTTTTAATAGTTGCAATAATAAATCATGTTACTTGATCAATATTTTATTACTGCAACCGTTTCCCAACCAATTTGTTTTCTGTGTGCATGACTTACAAAATTACACACAGTGTAATAATTAATTTCATTTTTTTATAAGTATTTATTTCACAACTTTTATAAATCTTAAAGATCGCTATAAACTATGATGATGAAACATCTTTCAGTATTCCAATATTAAATTTATAAAATGGATCAACACAAACATCTGTGTTTTTTTTCTGGTTACAAGTATTATAAAAAGACAACAAAATTGTTTTAGAAATTTCAGAATTGACTATAAAGTTGCTCTCACTTTCATGGTCTAATGCTGAAGTAGAGAGGGTTTACAATGACTTAACAAATAGGTAACATTTAGCAACCGTTAATTCGATTTTATCATTTGGGTAAATCTTTTTACCGTAACTATAAAATATTTATACCAACACGACAATAGTGGAGAGGGTACTATGCGTTTGTGCTGATGTTTGTAACCCCTTTTAATATTGGCCCTAAACCCATCTTTACGTATTTCGATTGACTCAGAAACACTATCTGAGTCGAATTAGCGATGTTTGCCCGGCTGGCTGGCTGTCCATGTAAACCTTGTGCGCAAAGTACAGGTCGCAATTTTGGAGATTATTTGATAAAATTTGGTATAAAGGTTTTAATGTGGTGTAGGGATGATATAGTCAGTGTTGACCGACTATTCTTTCTTACTTGTTTTTTATTGTAGATCTGGACTCAAAAGGTTGGATAAATGTTGTCGTAATTATGATTTACCTTCAAATTATTTAAAACTAATCGGAACGAGTGATTCCTATTAAATTAACAATAACGACATCTAATTTATCGATGATTTTATTTTTTAAATATCTATCAAAATATTAATTTACTTTTATTCTTATTTAACAAATTGATCTCAACTTACAATTTCATCGCAAACAATTTTAAATGAATTATTTCTGTGTTTTTATTGAATTTTAATGTGTATTTATTAAAAAAAAACTTTTAGCCATTTTTTCCGTAAATTTAGCCATTTTTGGTCACCAAGTTTTGGCAACACAGTACACCGCACACATTGTTTGAACTTGTAAATTATTTCCAAAGATGTAACAGTAAAATATTTTATTTTTGAAAATTTAAAATAAGTCTGTTTTTTAGAATTTTTTAAAGGTTCTCAGATTAAAAAAAAAGTATAATAATGATTATTAAAAACCTACGTACAATTTAAAGATTTTTCCCTAAACTTCTATTTAAGTGAAGAAATATTCTATATGTATTCCCTTCATATGGCAACACTTCTTCGTATATATGACAGACACGGTTTAGATTGATTTTGACCTTTTCCGCCAAATTCAATGTCAAAAATCGCCAAAGCCTTTGTTTACAAGTTTTTGACAATAAAACACATATTTTTTAATTTATTAAAAATATTTTTATAAATCCTAAAAAATAAATTAGTTCCGTATCGCTAAAATACGCCAAACCTTAAAAAAAAGTCGCCATAATATATATTTTGTATAATTTTTATATAGAGCGAAATAAAAATAGTTAGTTAGTAAACACAAAAAAGGTACGATGTACGATGAAGGTACTTAAAGCAACAAATAAAGAATTTTTGCGGTTAGTACTAAATAGGGTGATCGATTATTCGACTTTTTTCAATAACCGGTTTTCGAATATTCCGAATAGTTGCTATTTTTAAAAAACCGGTTTTCGGTTAATCATTTTAAAAATAACCGGTTAACCGGTTTTAATTCGAATACATAAAAATACAAAAATCAAATTCTTTTTTGTAATAAAAAGTTAATTTGAATAAAAACAAAACAATTCACGAAGGTAAGGAACCTACAAAATACATAGATATGACTTAAGGTATGTTCAGACTTAACAAATATTTGACGATAAAACAAAAACAAGCGCGACCAGTAAATTGATTAAACTTAGGCTTTATTTTTAACAATTTCTATTTATTTGCTAAACTTTATGTCAAATATAATAATTGTACTTATGTACATATAATGTAGTTAAGAAACCGTTAAATAATGTTTGCTCTAGCCAAACGTTTTGCAAAAGCAAACAATTCTTTAAGAAAATTAGTGGTTACGTGTAGGACATCAAATATTTAATAGGTGTGAACATAGTTGTATAAATTTTGAAAAACTTTTGTTTTAAAAAATTATAGGAATTTAATAAATTTATTATTTGAGATATTCACAGAAATTTATTTTAAATGAGTTAATTTGTTGATGGTTAAGCATGTCTATACGAATCAGTAAACTTGAGCCATATTTTTGAAAAGTTGCAAACAAAACCTCTTATCCCGGATTATATTTTTCAATGTTTTTTTTTTTTTTCTTGTTTCAGCATTATAGAAACGAATAGTAATATGAACATGCTTTTTGTATGACATATCTGTCAATTCGTCGATCACTATTTAAACCCTTCCTTGAGATTGTTTGATTCCTTCAATTTTTTTTTAAGTTCTTGGTAATTGAATAAATAAAACTGAAGAATTTTTCGATATCGATGATTTCGCCGGTATGGTGTAGTTTTAAGCATGAAGATATGCTTGAACTACTGAAAAGTTTTTCATTCATTATTGGCAGCATATTTTAGTAAAGTATTATTTCCAGTCTCATAAAAGCTACTTGGAACAGAGTCATGTTTTACTTGGCATATATTAATGTCAAGATTGTAGACTAATTAAAAGTGATTAATAAGTCATTACGCGATTTGTATTTACATTGCTCATAATGTTTTGTTACATTTTGTATTGACATTCTTTATTAAAAGTTTAAGTTTGCCAAATATTCAATTAGAAAAATACTTCAATTACGGGTACATTTATAACAAAAGTAAGGAAAACTTATATAAATTATACATTACTAAAATAACCGGTTTATTTTACTAAAATAACCGGTTTATTCGATATTCGAAAAATGGACTTTTTAAAATATTCGACTTGGGCAAAACTAAAATAACCGGTTAAAACCGGTCGAAAACTATTCGATCGATCACCCTAGTACTAAACAAATATTAGAAATAAAAAAGTTGCACTTTTATTATATATCTAAACGCTTCACCTGCAAGACGCGATATTTGTCTTCTTATTTGGAATACTTTGTGAGGTTATTACATTTTTTCAACGAAAGTAGAAAAGAAGTGCAAAATGTACTATTCCCATTCATATAGCTTATAACTCCTAATAACGCGTCTAGAAGTTCGTATTGCATTCTAATTCGAAGGCGAGATTTAGTGGAGTTCATAGTTTCAACACAGGCATTACTAGTTCTAATTGCCGCATATAAAGGACAGCCAAAGTAAAGTCCTTGAAATTGTACGTACCGGCCGCATCCTTGTAGCTTTAAAATGTTGGCCTTAACTTATTTTGTTATCTTTCCAATTAAACAACGCTATTTTTTTCATTGTGTTTCATAAACGTCCAAAGGTATGATAGGATTCATAAAAATCTTTAAAATATCACTAACAACAACGTATTTTATTTGTGATAGTAAATTGCCACATACGTAATGTGAAAATGTTTATAGACTTAAAACATATTAATGTTTTAAGGAATGCTATTCATTGATTTTTTCAAGTGCAATTTTAAATATATAAAACCCTTTTCTAGAAGATTTTAATTAACTTCATCAGCCATTTGAACATACCTATCATACATATGATTGCCTGAAATTTCATTCATAAAAATACGGGAATTAAAATAATATTATTGAATTTAACGAATTTCAAAACAAATTTATAGGACATCAAAAAAAGCCAGGCAAAAGAAATCGCCATGTCGTCAAATCAAAAATTAGGCCGCCAAACATGTTTGAAAATCGCCACGTTTGGCGAAAAATCGCCACATCTGACAACCCTGATGACAGGTCGGAGGAGTTAATTTTAATGTTTACTAAAATCAACTCCAATTTTAATTTATTAAGCAGTTGCAATAATTGAAACCAACTTGTAGACTAAAATTTAAAGTTCTCTAACATTGTATAAGACAATTCAAGACACAATCAAAGTTTAAAACCTACAATTTAAAAGCAATCACAAGTACAACATAACGACCATGATAATAATGATGAGTAGTGGTGCATTTAATATACAAATGATACATTTCGTTATCTCAAATGATAATGTTTAATAATAACAATGACAACATTGTTCCCATACCCGCCAGATACAAGTGAATGAATGCCTTAAGGGTATCTATCACACTCCGTCCATACTGTTGCATGACCTGGAGTGTGTCATAACTTAATTGTTAAATACTTTTGTAACATTTTGTTGTAGATTAGCATCGCAAAAAAAAATCTAAAATAAAAATCTGATATGTTACAAGTCTTCAATAAAAAAATAAACAAAATGCCCGTGTCTATCACCCTAAAATCGCTTTTGATTCAAATGTTAAGTGGTTGGTCGTGTGCAACATTGTTTATGTATAAACAAATACTTACAACAACAATAACAATAAAAAGTGAAAATACTGAGCAAATAAAAAACTAGAGATATTATTTGATATAAAAGTAAAAAAGTTAAACAGGTCCTTTTGATTTTCTAAATCATTGAATCTGCGAATGGCAAAAACTTGTAGCCATCAAGAGTTTTAGGAGTACGAGACTGGCAGGCGTGTGCTTTTAACGTATGTGGCATGTTTGATTGTTTTGATTGTTCTATTCCACACACAGGATTATCAGCAACATCAACATTGTCGACACGTGATCAACATCAGTTTGGATGAGACACAAATAAAAGTGTTTGAATGAATGAATGCAGTCATTCAATCATTCAAGCAGCCGGTGTAAGATTAAAATGAGCGATTTGTTTGAACGAAGGTGTAATTCCCTGAAAATGGTCACATGAAGATTTCAATTGCAGCTTATTATATTATATGCCTACAGCGAGATTTTTGTAAGGTAAAATCATGGAGATAGATTTTCTCATCGATAAAGTTGTTTATTTTTTTTTTTCAAAATTTGATAAGACTCGAGTAAAGTTATGCAATTTTTGGGCAATTGCGTATTTAAAATGAATAGTGAAAGAGATGAAATAGAATATTTTGCAAAGATTAATTGTTAAAAATATTTTCTAAATTAAAATTGCATATTTTACTAGCTTTAAAAAAAATTATCAGGAAGGGAAATCTTTTTGAAAATATACAGCCTGGCGCACGACGTCGATCGGCTCAGTGAGCCGGCAGTAGCAGTCACGTTGCAAATCAGCTGCTTTATTTCGTTGTATGTAAAGCAATTAGAACGATTAGCGTTAGAAGTAATTTGTAACGTCTCAATCTGTAAGAAACAGATTGGTCTTACTTTTTTACGGCAAGGTTAAGAGATACTGTTACTCTCTTCTAACTGGGCATTTAAGCGAGCGGCAACCAGTCACTTATCATTCTATTAAGCGGCCTACTTACTCTCGACTTGTCGGTCTTCAGATCTTACGTTTCTAATGTAGTCCATGTATTTATTGTCAAATGACAACATTGTAACATAAACAATGCCATGAATTAAAACAAAAAATATGGAATGAAGTTTTGTGAAAAGCTGTTTATAAAACTATATAATTTTATTAATGGAGTTGTTTAAAAAAATATTAATTGTTGGTGTATAAAGTAATAATTACATAACAAAATACCCCTGTCGACAACCGCAACTCAAATGACTGATATGGACAGTTCCAGCGAAAAGTCTACTTTTCGTAACGTGACGTCAAAAATAATTTAAATTGTTTCTCAAAAAATTGTATATGTAAAGTTTACTTTTTTATATTTTGGTGTAAAGCGCAACTAGCTCTACATTTAGTTATAAAAGGGATAACGGTTGAACAACAACCTTATTTGCATTCTGGCGTTACATTAAAAAAGGAGATTTTTCGCTGAAAATGGCCATATGTACCTTTAAACGAGCAAAGATTTTTAAATTTGGTAGCTTGAAAAAACAATCTATATAAATCCAAATCTTACTAAAAAAGGTTTTATACAAAACATCTTGCTCAATTCTCAGTCTTATTCAGTTTTTTAATGCAAGTCAAAATACACTTCCGTTTTTTTAACGTCACGCCAGCGCATATTTTTGCTTATATCTGCAAATCCTTAGCGTCGATTGCTGAAATTTTTTTTGTGAATATAGTGCTACTTCATTACTTTGTATATATAAAAACCCTTTTTACAAATTTGACTTCTTCATTTTAATTTTTTACATTTTGTGGTACATATATCACGAAACGTCAAAATGGAAATGCCCATATCGGTTGATTTTTTAGCTATTATCTTTGGCACACTAGCTTCGTGTTTTGTTTCACTTTCAAACGTCTTCAGGTTGGTCTATAACTTAACCACGAATCGTCTTACAAACGAACAACGCTTGCAAATTATTGAATTTTATTATCAAAATGCGTGCTCTGTTAAGAAAGTTCATCGCGCGCTTATTGTGTTCTGCGACGAAGCTCATTTTTGGCTCAATGGTTACGTTAATAAGCTGAATTGTCGATTTTAAAGTAAAGATCAGCCAGAAGCATTGCAAGAGCTACCAATGCATCCAGAAAAAGTCACAGTTTGGTGCGGTTAATGGGCTGGTGGCATCATTGGACCGTACTTCTTCAAAGTTGATGCGAGTCGTAACGTAACTGTGAATGGTGAGCGCTACCGTGAGATGATATCCAACTTTTATTATGCCCAAAATGCAAGAGCTTGACTTGCATGACATATAGTTTCAACAAGACAATGCCGCATGCCACACCGCACGCTTAACAGTGGACTTATTGAGAGGCGAGTACATTTTATTTCACGTTCGGGACCGGTCAATTTGCCGCCTAGATCGTGCGATTTAACGCCTTTAGACAATTTTTTGTGGGGCTATGTGAAAGCTCAAGTCTATACACACATGCCCGCTTCAATTGACGCATTGGAAGACAACATTGAAGCATTTATTCATGAGATACCGGCCGAAATGTTGGAAAGAGTCAAGGCGAATTCAACTACAGGTGGTGTCGGAACTACAACAATCCAAAAACAACAGAAACAACATACGGTTTTTTGCATTGCGTTGTTAGTGTCATTAGCTCGAAATGTCAACCATTATAAGCAAAACACTAACAAATCAAAACAAATAAGCCCGAACTGTCAGAATCAAATGCCGTTTCGACACCACCTGTAGTTGAATTTGCCTTGGAAAGAGTATGCCAAAATTGGACTAAGCGGATGGACCATTTGAGACGCAGTCACGGTCAATATTTGCATGAAATTATCTTCAAACATTAAATTTTATGGACCGTATTATCGATTCAAATAAAGATTTTATGAATTTTTCTGAATTTTATGTGTTTTTTAACTTTCCTATAGCTCTTAAAAAATCACCCATTATAAACATTTGTGGTCGCATAATATTTCTACGTGGGCTGTAAATTTATACGTAAAACTGTTAAGTTACCGTTCGCTTGCATTTTCGATCGACTTGTCGTGCTGAAAACTTTTAGTGGAGCGCAAATCAGCGGATTGTCGCAGGGTTGTCAGATTGATATTAACCTTTATCGCCAAATTCAATGTAAAAATCGCCAAAGCTTTTATTTTTTAGTTTTTGACAACAAAATAAATATTTGTAAAATTTTTAAGAATATTCTTTAAAAATCCTAAAAAATAACAGATTGTTGAATAATTTTTGCTAGTAAAAATTTTACCATCGGAAATTTTCAAAAAATGTTTTGGCCCTCAAATTAGTATGCTCTTTTTCACTTTCTTGTTGCAAGGTTTTCGAGTACGTGAGCACTTACTAGTACCAATTATTGAAAATAACCAATAATTTTCTGTTTTTATACAGACTTATAATCGAGACAATAGAAATGTTTAAAACAACAATAGTTTGTTTGTGGTCGTTGTGCGGACCATAATATTGTTTTTTTAACCCAACTTTAACCATGTTTTTTTTTCTGCGTGTATATATGTAAATAATTTTATGAAATTTAAATTTTTTGGTACTTTTATAAATCTGAGTATTTTCTTAATACTTAAAATCTTGCAAAAATTATGCACATACATATGAATTATTTATTATTACAAGTATTTATTTTGAATATTTCGGTTAATCTAACACAGAGAGGACTCTTATCAATCAATTATTTCAAGAGTGTGTCAGTCAGTCAGGGCAGCAGTATGAGGATTGTTTATTGTTATCGATGCCACTAGAGACTTTTTTTATTTTATGACACGGTTCTTTTTTATTAATTTATATTCCACTTGTACTTTTGTATTTGCTGAAAAGTATTTGTTGTTGAATATGACCCTTGAATTTATTTATTTCTATTTATTTATGCGCATTTTTTATGAATTAATGTTTATGGTCAATAGAATTTAGGAAATAAATCCCAAAAAATGATATAAAATTCATATTCATTTGTTGTGCAAATTCGTTCGCCCTTATTTCCTGCCAATTCCTTCATCAATTGTGATGATTATGATGGCATATCAATGACAAAAATATTATATTTTTTTCAAAGTGCTTAAGAGTTTTAAAGGATATTCAAAAGCTTAACAGGGTCTTGCATTGGGATTGAAGAACATTTGACAAAACAAAATTCTCACGCTTTATCATTTTGCAAATAAAATATTTTTTTATACATCAATTCAAAGAGACCCTGACTCTTCATCGCCATGTTTCTTTTTAGTGGCTCGTGTTTGTGTGTTTAGACTAAGCCGATGGATAGTAAAATTACTTTAGGCCAAATACAAATATAATTCAAATATCATTTCTAAAGCCAAATATTTCTATTTTTAATAGAAAGAATCCTTTCATTATTTACTTGTGCCAGTGTTTGTGTATGTGTGCTAATGGGGGCATATTTATATTTGCGGACGCATGTCATTCAGCTAATCCAGGGGCAAATACCGAATGATTTCAATTCAATTTTTGGTGACTATAAAGAACGAAAGAAAAAAAAAAGGCGAAATATAAAAATAAATAGAGATATGATGGTGCAAGTAAAGTAACTTTAATCCCTTAACGCTTTTTTCGAGCTACACACACACACACACACACACCCAAACACACAGCATACATTTATAGTCGTAGGAATGAAAGAGAAAAGATTAACCCCCGTCCACTGGTTGTAAATAAAACGAAAGAATTTTCACAAAGGCAACAAACGAGTGTTAGAGTGCACGTGCTTCTTTTGTTTACTTTAACCCAAACGACAGAATATGAATAGGAAGGAAATAACTGCGTGAAATCTGTTGAAAGGAAGCTGCAACTAACTGTGTGGCGGCACCATTAAATACGTATGTATCATCGGCGTAAAGCGGAAGGCAAGGTGAGTCAATGTCTATGATAATGGGTAAGTGTGTGAGCGTAGGTATAGAAAGTGTATCCTTAACTTACTTGTTGAAATCATCCTGTTCTTTTACACTAAAAGAAAAATAAGGAAATAAATATAAATAAAAATTTTAAGACGTTATTATAATAACGATCTAATCAACAGCATTTAGACTGCAAAAATTGAAAAACTGGAAGTCCACACCACGCGTTTTTGTTTCCACACATTGCATGATTTTTATACTTTTCTTGCGTTCCACGTGTCAAGTAACACGCAACCAGTGATGCCTATAGTAGGGTTTTTCACTTTTTGTAGGGACTCTTCCGGAAAATTTCAAGCGTAGGATAAAAAGGCTGATATTTTATTTTAAGGCAAATGTACGAAATTTTCAAAATATTATGTAAAAATACGTAAATATTCGTATTTTTTTCATTGCCTCCAGCATTAGAGTATGGTAAGCGATTAATAGGAAAAATGGGTATTATCCATTGTAATAAATAATACTTAAGGTTTACATACATATTTTATATTAGATTTTTTTATGTGCTTAAAAAATTAAATGGCTGCAAACAAATAGAAGATATTCCATATGTCAATAGTTTAGCAATATCCCCAAATTGTCATCTAGAAGAAAATAGTCAACTTAAATTTTTATTTTCTTCCTTTTATAGTTTTTGAGAAAAAAACACAATATTGACAGAAAAAAATTTTAATTAATAATGGTATAATGTCTACACTAGGGCCAAATGTTTATCATAGTACCACGGAGTGGCCAAGAATGTTTTAGTAATGAAAAGACTTGTCTCCCGTTTTACGAAAAAAAACCTCACGCAGGGAAGCAAATTTCTAAAACCTTCCAAGAAATTTTGAACCGCGATGAATTGTAAACCGTAGAAAAATTTTAAAATCTAAAGCAGTGGATAAATTCCAAAATAGCATAAAAGTGATACGTATAGGAATATATTCAAATATCACGTGTATATTTTTTAAAATTTCCGTGAGATAAAATTGGTTGTTTTTAAACTTCAACCCGATTCCTGCGTGAACTTTTTTAACAATCCGAAAAAAATATCATATTTTTTATTAATAACTTTTAATGTTCTGCACGACTATACTATGCCGTTTTTGATAATCCAAAAAGTGTGAAAAAGTTAAGTATATATAGTGTACACTTGCATAATATATATTGTATATCAAAAAATATATAAAAATAAGGGCGTAATCTTCTCGATAATGAATTTAAAATCCATACGAGAACTTGGAAAAGACGAACTGCAAAATTTATGGGCGAAAATTTTACGGAAGACTTTCCAGCAAGATCTAGTAAAAGATAATTTGTTGTATGTATGTGAGTTATTCTGATGACATCGATGGAGAGTAGGAAAAACCTTTGAAAAAGTTTGAACTAAGTATTTGGTCCATTCCACAAGCAATAATACTATGACTGAATTGTTGGATATACAAAGAAATATAGACGTTCCTGAACTAAAAGGCGTGAACAATAAAATCAAGAAAATGTTTTGCTGGTTCGTGTTTTCGAAGGCCACTCGAAGCCAGACTGTGCGAACGAGTTTTTACCATTCATAGTATTTATACGTCTATAATAAATGGTTTAATTTAAAATAAAAATCTGTGCTTATATGTCAATGAAAAGTTTTCAAAATGCAAAATCTTCTTATAATCTTCCTTATGATATTTTGGTAGTAAATTCCTATTTTATTATAAGTGGTTATCTGGCAATATTGCTAGCTTATCATCTTTTTGTCTAGGAGTATTGCCATCGAAGCCCCATTCTTCTCGAAGAATGTATCTTCCGCAATACGAAATCCATAATTGACGCAATAATATTTTTTATACAGTCAATACGCTTGGCAATACATATGGAGTATTTCTGTGTTTACTGGGATGTGTGTAAAAAAGAGAAGTGACTTGGAATTAAGATTTCATACAGCTTTCAAGTTCAAGTTCCAAACATTAATATTCGTACGCCAAATTTTATTTTCGTCCTTAATATCGGCATAGATGCTAACAAAGAAAGCCTTCCTTCAAAGGATACAAAATATTTACTTCCAAACCAAAAATGTACCTTTCAACTAATTATGTTTTCTTTTCTACAAAAAAAAATACCACCTTGTTAACAGGTGCATGTATAAAATGTCTTCCCAACATTCTAGAACAAAGCAGAAAATTGGATCGCCCTGTTTTAAACAGCTGACAAAAAGCTTGTTCTTCAAAATATAAAAAACAAACGTTAAGCAAAAAGTTTGTTCCCCAAAATATAAAAAAAATATACATTCATAAACCAAAATTTGTTTATTGATTGATATATTAAATAAATAAATCAAAGAAAAAAATTAATGACGAAAGAAAGAAAAGAACTTTGCCAGATTGCCGATTTATTGACACCAAGTTTTTAAGATTTTTTGATTTGGCGATTTTTTTTAAAAATATTTTTATAACACCAAATCCACTTAAATTTTATAACAATGACAACATACCATGAACAATGTAATGCTTTCTTATGTTTTTTACTATAAAATAATAGCAAAAATAACCATGCATATTATAAATTTTTACTGTCGTGGTTAGAGGCGATTTTTTCCCCAACTTCGTCTGGTAGCACTATATACTATAAACAGAAGTCACCTTTTTACCAACACTGTTGATTTATACGGTGCGTTAAGTGCAATGCTTAATGCCATGAGAAGGGTTAAGTTTTTTAGAATAAAACAAGCCACCCTTTTAGAGAGCACAGCATTTTTAAGAAACCAAAACCAAATTGCTTTTTTTTTTTATTGTCACATTTTTTTGTAGAGAAGTAAACACCATAAATGTTTACGGAACCTAACAAAAAATTAAAAAAAAAACTAACTCCAATATTTATCGCTTATTTGCACACTGGTTGCGTGAAATTCTTATTTCACGCTTTTATGCATCCAAACTTGTGCAATTACAGTTTGCTATTTAAAATAGCCACAATTGTTTCGTGTATAAGCATTTGCTTTTATGCGTATTCCGCATTTATGCAACGCAATATAACACAATTTTAATAAATTGAATTAAAACTATCATATAAGCATCGTTTTAAACTTGAGTCAGATACAATAAAAAACGTACGAAAATTATTGCATCTAAACCAATTTTGCTAAATTTGAATTATACCTTGAATGTGTCCATTTACTTTCGTTGCAAACAAAATAAATATTTTCATGATACTGATAGTGATTTTTTTATAAGTCTGAGTTCATACGGCTCATGTCTTATTGACAAGTTTCTTCCTTTTTCTTCTTTGAACATGAATTGGCGTTCAAATGAATCATGTCATGTTTTTTATTTTGTTTTATTTGATATTGAAAACAAAAACAAAATTAAACAACGAATAAGAAAGCAAAACGTAAAGGCAGTACTTGCATCTGAGTACTCTTTTCTTTTCCCCTCGTCCCTCTCGCCTATAAAGTAGCAATCTATGCATACATGAATTTCTCGTTTAAAAGCACCAAAAAATGTGCTGATGATGAAATGCTTATAAGCGATAAAACAACTTGTACTAATAAATATCAAAGTTATAATCATAATTAATCCTCATCTTGAACAAATTTTTACCAAAAACCCTTTAAGCAGCAATATGTGTCGGAAATTAAAAAAAGGATATTAAAAACTGTTATAGTGTTATGAAATTTAAATGAATCTAATTTTAAAGGTAGAATTGGTATAACAAGGATAAATTAAAAAAAGTGTCAAGTTTCCAAATAATCTTTCTTCAAGTGTACATTTTCTATAGCCAATATTTTTAGCATAAAGCCAAGGGGTTGCTTTAATTTTTCATTACAATTTTATTAATACATTCTGCCACACCATGAATATTTAAAACAAGAATAAACCACCCACCAGTCACTGTTTTGTACCATTTTGCATCCAACCTTAATTTAACAACTGGCTGAACTATGTCTTTCTCTGAGTCACACGCACGCACACTTATACACATTCACAGCCGCAGCCACACATAGATATCTACTCCTAAACTCCCCAGCGGTAAAACACATAAAACCTTCTTACTTCAGGCCTTTTTAAAGGCCTGCATAACATTTTTTAGATTCAATTACTAATCTTATCTAACTGCTAAAGAATGCCTCATAGAAGGCCTCGGCTCTTTTGCATAAAAGATAAGATGCTTTCTTCACATTCGCTTTTATTAGAAAGGAGTGGAGAAGGAGAAAAATTTTTTGTATCGTTTTTTATATAATTTCTCTTTTTTTTTTGATCCAGTTACCATTCTTATGGACCTAAAAAGAAGCGGGAGCGGAAGGCCTACCCCGCAATGACAACTTGTGTAAAAAAGATATGAGAATGGAATGGAGCGAGCAGTTCTTGTATATGCAAAGGATGGAGTACAGAGGCCTTCTAGAAGGCATCCTTACTCCTTCTTTTTGCCTCTGGGTCCTTGCATATGAATGGATGAACTTATGTATGTACATATGTATGTGTCTGTGCTGCTATTTTATTTTACTTCTACATTATTTTTCTTTCATTTGCTCCTGCCTGAATCGCTCGTTTTGTTATTTGTCCCGGGTAGAGAGACAATTTTTTGCTCGGTGTTGTGTTATGATGTTGTCTGTGGAAGATTCCTCTCATTTCATTTTGTTGTTGTAATTTTATAGTTTCAAATAAATAACTCAATTGTTTTGTTGACATTTTATTTGACACGTGACTCCTTTTTATAATCAAGTTCTGTTTTTGTTAATAGTTTTCCTTTTGTTGTTGTTGTTCTTGTTTTGTTGGCTTCACTCAGGTTATTTGACGGTTGGTGGGTATTTAATACAACGTCGCCCACAACGTCCATTAGTTAATCCCTGGGGGCATGATCTACTAGATGCTGCCGTTGTTTGTTATTTGTGCTTTTTTGCGGTTCATTGCTGGTAATTATTTCTAAGGTGTCTATTAGTGTCAACACTCTTTTACTTTATTTCGTTCTTACAGGCTTCTAAGAAGATTTAAAGGGGTGAGAGGATGTGGCAGTAAATTACTAAACGATTTAACCGCAATTTAAGATTGCTAAAGATGTTAATAGATTTTCCGATTTTCTTTTTATGAATGCACTGAAACATGTCGACATGGTTGTCAAAACTGATTCTGTTTTTAGAACAGGGAAAATAAACAAATCAATTTTTTTTTTTTTTTTTTTTTTTTTTTTTTAAATAAATTTTGTTTAAAAAAAGCTTTGGTTCAATCTTACTTTTTTCCTTTCTCTCCTAAAAACTCAAGACTTGGCGGCTAAAACTTGAAGCGTATGCATCAGTAAAATTATTGTAATATGTATTCCAAAATATCATAATTACATGCATTTAATGTAGATACACAGAATAAAGATACACTAACTGTTTGGATCCAGCGTTGAAAGAGTTTTTTGAATTAAATATTAATACTATGGCCAATCGTGACGTATAGAATTATGGGATTGCGGCATTCGATAGCGTTGAAACCGAAATTTGTGTAAAAATGTAAAAGAATTATAGTAGAATAAAAACATACGACTCTTTTTAGATATAAATAAAGAAATAAAAAAATTAAATAAAGTATATCGCTCATTTAGTTCAATAGTGACATAACTCGAAAGAACTCAAAGGTGTTGACTCGAAACATTCTCAGTAGAAGCAAAACACTTTTTAATTTAATATTAAAGGCATATGAAAAATTATTTTAAACCAACCGTTTCATTAGCAAAATGTAGACAAAATAGCACGATATTTGTACAGCAGGTAGAAATGAATATAACGTGTCAATTTTTTCCAAAAAGTGAAAAAAAGGTTGAGTTAATACCCTCTTGCTGATAAAGTGCGGTTTGTAATTAATAAGGACAGCATATCAAAGTGTGCCTTGGAAGGGAGCAGGCTTAAATCCAAATCCTAAACTTCAGGTAGCAGCTGCACAGTCACTTTTTGCGAGTGGAAATTTCAAGCACATCGTTAGAAATAATAATTTGGTGGGCATGTGCTATCATGTCTTATAAGTATGTAAGAACGTTAACTAATGTATAAAAGTATGGGAGACGAAACAGTGCCCGGTATTTATTAAATTGGATACCGAAAACTTATACGAATACATTAATAATAACACAGAATACACAGATATTCATTCTTTTGCTCTTTAGGTATTTTAGTTCAAAAGATAAATACGATTTCATATAAAAATCGATAACTTGGAGGAAAAATCTAAGTTTTGGTGTATAGTGAAATTGTTTATTGTTATCGCTTTAGGAGTTTGTTAACATATAAATAGCATCAATTAAATATGTTTCGATATTAACAACATTTGCTGCAGCAATGTTGTTGATATAAGTAACCCTTTAATTCACTTGATTAAATTTTTAACTAAAACTGATTTTATTTTTGATTAATAGTTTAATTGAAAACAAATTGCCTAAAATTTTTTCTGGCAAATATCATTTTAATTGCTGCAGTAATCTTGGCATGTATGAAGAAATATATTTTTTTATAACGGACGTTGAACAAGTGTTTTGGCTTTAGATCGAGATCTAACTTTGTCTAAAGCTTCTTCTGGAATATGCATTAGGAATGCCGTTCATGCAGTTCTATTAATTTTTAGGTATATAGGATATACCAGTTATATTTGTTGCAATTATTAGTTTTTTTTATTTAAATAATGCAAAGATCTAGTAAAAGTTTTTAAAATATAGACTAGAACTATAAAATAGATATTAGTGAATATCTGGCTCAAATACCTCTCATATGGTACCACAAGAATCAGTACAATTTTACTATTGACATTTCCTACAGGGTACATACAAGTACATGCTTATATGAATGTATATCCTATGAATGCGAATGTGTAACATTTTACATACGCATTTAAGATATAGTTGTAGTCTTTTTTTAAGAAATTCTCTATAGCATGTGTTACACAAAACACAAAACACTAAAACGAAACCATTTCATCTTTATGAAACACAAACATACAAAAGTTTATGAAACAAACTCATCGTATACAGTCAATGAGTTTGACCCATACATTTCTTGAATAGTTGGAGATGGTTGGTGCTTTGGTTTAACCAACTCATGCCATATGGTGTCACCTTTTACAGCCATTAACCACAATGACACTTTTAGCTTGGAAATTATTTGCATAAAAAGTTGTGTATTTAGTTCAGAAAAATGTTCAAGTAAAAAAGAAAACTAAAAACAGAATCTTAAAAAAAAAGAAAAGGATTGCATGAGGGATGTTACACTTAAAGGAAAATAGTTGAAGCACAGCCGCGAATAACGTTTTAAGTTTCAAAATAATTATTTTTCAGGAGAGCAAAAAAACGTTTTTAACAGGCAAGATTATTAATTCTTTATTTTTTTTTAGGTTATTAAAAATAATAATAATAAAAATTGTTGTTTTATTATGTTGGCTTGAGGTCCTATATAAATAATAAATAAAATTCAAAAAACTTTTTATTATATTTTTATTTATTTTTATATTTTTCCAATATTTCGGTCAAAATCTCTGACCATCATCAGGGGAATCTTTTTAAAAATACAAAAAAGCAAAAATACCACACACAGAAAAAATCAAGTTAAAAACGTAGAAAACAAGGTTGATTTAAATTTTTTCGGTGGTGATTTTGCTTCATACGGGTTTCATGTTAATTCAACCTGATTTTACAATAACTGCGAACAACATTTTTTTCTTTTGATATAACTATAATTCATGTTAATTTATCATTGCAGTAAAGTTAGAGCAACATGTAATTTATATTGAAATAACAATCGGAATCACGTTGAATGAAAGTTATTTCCAGTTGAAACAACGTGAATTTCATGTAGAATCAAATGGGTTTGAGTGTATTTTAACAGTGTGAAGAAGCTTCAGACAACATTTGCATTTATGTAAGAATAATTCAAAACCCTGTAACACATGTTTCACTTATTTTGTATTCTCCTTTGTTAACAGAAGCATCAGCAGAATCGCCCGATATGGTCATCATTCTACTTTGAAAACATGATGTACTATTTTAATAAACAATTTTAATTAAAAGAATACGGGAATTGTCTTCTTTTTATAACATATTTTAAAAGTGAAAATAAAAAATGTACATAATTAAGTAGGTACGCATGTTAATTTAACAAGATAAACTTTTGATTTTAATACAAAACAGGTTTTTATGGGTTCAATATTGAATCCAGATTAATTTATATTTTAATATTTTTTTTTTTATTTTTTTAACAGTGAATAATATTAAATAAACGTAATTTAAGGTTATTTTGATATTTTTTATTAAAAATTAATATGAAATAATGATAAATTTAAGTAAAGGGCATAATTTTTCTGAAATTTAACATGATGCTCAATCAACATTTTTCCATGTTAATTTTACATGGGTATTTTTTTCTGTGTGCATTAAAAATACAAAATATTTTACACAAAACAAATTTAATATTAACATTTAAATAAATAAACAATAAAAGTTTAAAAACTCGGACGAATTTAACAATTCTCTGATAAAGCTTTCTTTGATTTGTGTTTGTCTATTGCATGTTTATAAATTTTTGCACATCTTTCTGTGTCTTTCTTAAAATTTAATGTCTTTTCTGTCTCTTGATCAATTATATGTAGCATCTCAAGAGTAAATCTCTCACAAGAATAAATAATGAAAATTTTTATCAATAAATCAATAAATTTAAAATTTAAATTACATGCAAATTTACAGTTAATAACTTTTTTTTTGTGGAAAAACGTCATAACTGGTGGCTTTTAAAACGTTATTCCACGTTTCAAAACCATTTACTTTGTATAATTTGTTCTTCCACTAGCTGACTCTTTGTATGTCATTTTTAAGGGCTTTAAGGTGCATAATTTTGTGTGATTGGAGGTTTAAACAGTGTACGAGAGTAATGTTAACGGTAATCTGCAAAAAAAACAGTTTTTCGCGGCTGTGCTTCAGTTGAAAAAATTGGTAAAGCAAATTTTATATCCTGCAATTAAATTTGCTAAATATCCGTGCAATATTTCACTGGTCAACATTACAGGGTTGTATATAATTTTTTTTTTGATTCAGTAAGTAATTTTTTGGGTTTTATTTTAAAGCAAAGGAGATGGAGGACATTCCTGCTTTACACCGTCATTTGCTTCCGTTGTGGTGAACTTTCAAAGACGCATATTCATACATGGCCCTTATAAGGCTTTTTATCTTTTTTTGGGCCCCTTAACACCTCAAGGCTCTCGATAATTCGCTTCTTTTTACGAAGCCAAGAATCATTCTGCATTCCACTGATAATAATATAACATAATCGAACATATGATGCGCAGTGCATTGGCCTGATCGACCCAACTACAGAGTGGACGGAAACCCGATTGTTCATCGCGAAGAGTTCATTTAATAATGCACCTCCAATTATTGCATTCTGTCAGATCTTCTTTATTGGGGAGTTTTATAACATCCCACTAGTCCAGTCATTCGGAGTACCTGTTCCTGGCATCATAATTCTTTCATTAACGGTACTAAAGTTTCTTCTGTATTTGAAGGGTCGATTTACAATAACTCTGCTGGAATTTCATTTTCTTCCGGTGCTTTTGTCTTTGGAAATCTATCTATATATATAAAAAATACTTATAACTCAAGAACGGCAGAACAGATTTGGCTGAAAATTGGTAGGGAGGTAGCTTAGAGCCAGGAGACGGACATAGGATACTTTTGCCCCGCCCACTTTTACGCCCACTTTTTTCGATTTACCTAAAATCAGAAAACGGCTCCATCGAGTTGACTAATTTTTCTTTCAAATCTTCGTATTAATCCATTTTAAGTTTTCATCGATAGAAAAATTTAGCACGCCTACTTTTACGCCCACTTTTTCTATTAAGCGCATAAATTGAGAACGGCTTGACCGATTTGGACGATTTTTTCTTTAAAATGATCGCCATGGTCCAACTTAGGGTTTAACGGAAAGAAAATTTTGCCCCGCCCACTTTTACGCCCACTTTTTTCGATTTACCTAAAATCAAAAAACTGCTCCATCGATTTGACTAATTTATCTTTCAAATGTTCGTATTAATCCATTTTAAGTTTTCATCGATAGAAAAATTTACCACGCCTACTTTTACGCCCACTTTTTCTATTAAGCGCATAACTGGAGAACGACTTGACCGATTTGGACGATTTTGATTTGACTAATTTATCTTTCAAATGTTCGTATTAATCCATTTTAAGTTTTCATCGATAGAAAAATTTACCACGCCTACTTTTACGCCCACTTTTTCTATTAAGCGCATAACTGGAGAACGACTTGACCGATTTGGACGATTTTTTCTTCAAAATGATCGCCATGGTTTAACTTAGGTTTTTACGGAAAGAAAATTTTGCCCCGCCCACTTTTTTCGATTTACCTAAAATCAAAAAACTGCTCCATCGATTTGACTAATTTTTCTTTTAACTGTTCGTATTAATTTATTTTACGTTTTCATCGAAAGAAAAAATTACCACGCCTACTTTTACGCCCACTTTTTCTATTAAGAGCATGATTTGAGAACGGCTTGACCGATTTGGATGATTTTTTCTTTAAAATTATCGCCATGGTTCAACTTATTCTTTTTTGATTGAGCCCATATCCACACCATATGTAAGTTATTTTTTAAAAAAAATTTATGATAGGTATTCCATGGATTTTTATTTTAAAGGCCGTAAATTTCGTTAAATGCTCAATTTAAATCGTGTGGTAATACAAAACTAATGTTTACTTAGGGCCAGCAACGTAGACCGGGTCAGCTAGTAATTGAATAAAAATAAAGGGCTAAAATATTTCCTTATATTTTTGCCTACTTGTAATATTAAGCATGCGATTTCCTAAGTTTTTCACAAAACGAACATTATTTTATAAGTATTTCGCACAAGTTCTTTATATAAAGTTTTGTTTGCTTTTACGTGAAATGTTGAATAGAGTAGTAGAGGGCAAATAACGGCATTCGATATCCAATAAAATTACAACACAATTCGAATGGAAATTTCGATCGCTATCGAATACCGTAATTTGCCCCAGACTTAAGAATTCAAAATATATCCCATAGTGTTTTTAACATGTTTCGCTCAGTTTTGGTATTGTACAGTTTCTCTGAGTGTATTTTGTATTAAAGAAAAAGTAAAACATAACCGAAGTAAAATATGGCATAAATTATGCAAATCATAATCGTTCCTTCCATCTTTTGTACTAACTACCAACCTTATTAAATGTAATGTTTGTTGAAAGTATTTGCATGTTAATGTAAGCACGAATAAATTGCCAGCCAGAAAAAAACCAAAGGGCCTTACTTTACAGGCCTTTTCAAAGCCATTCGCCTGCCCTTATAAAAGATTGAATTCTTATTGCAAAATATGAAGCGTAAAAAGGGTAGAAATTTTTTTTACCAAATAACGAATTTGGCAAAGAAAGATAAATGAATTTAAAATACTTTTTTTATAAAATGCAAAACGGTTTTAAGCATTTCTCAAAAATTCACTGTAAATTTTCACTCTAGTCTAATAACTATTTGTGGTCTTTATTATGTCATCTTGAAAGACCTTCTATATACGTTTAGTAAAGAGCAAAAATGGTAAATCGTTTACCACTTCTATAGACCATAAGTGGGCATCACTAGAGCACCTGCTAGTTGATTAGGCCGTTCAACATATAGGCTTAAAGGAAAGGGGTCGAAAAGAGTAGATATCGGACGAAACTTGGAAACTTGTTGCAGATAGAAAAGTAGTAGCAAATATGGCAAACCAGACGAAACGCTACAATGTAGATCGAGCTGTAAAAAGGAGTGTAAGACGTGACAAAAGACCATATCCATATACTTATGTCCAAGCAATCGCAGCCGAGACTTATACGGAGTAGTAAGTAACTGACAAGTGGTCCAGTACGTCAAGGAAGACCCTTAAGAGACGAAAATGAAAGATAAATGTAACTCTGGACCGATTACTACACACAAAAGCTGGCTGTTAACTCCGGGACAAATGAACAATGTCATTATGCAACTCCAAATCACACCTGGTGAACCAATATGTAAAAACAGCATGTCCCTGTATCTCTGAAATATGCGAAGCTATAAAAAAATTCAAAAATAACAAATCGGCAGGCCTTGAAAATATTCCTCCTGAACTCGTGCTGGTCGAACCAATGATCAGCTCGAAACTATCGCTTTCCCCTAATGATAGGTTCTGGTCCTGTAATCACCTAGTGAAGGAACTCTTGCAGGGTTTTATACTAAAAATCCCGAAGAAAAGTGGCTTATTGGAGTGTATTAACTGGAGAGGTATCAAAGTTATGGCCCGTTATCGGCCCAATCGATAGCTTCGATAGTTAGCTCAGAAACTATCGATAGTATCGAAATGTTTTTATGTGCCACATTTGTAGACACGGTAGTTAATGAAGATGGTTAACAATGAAAAAGTTTAAACGTTTTTCTGGTATAAAAAATCAGCATATTGAATTTAAACTTCAGTGTCATCTATAGTTTATAATAAATATATGTAATCCTTATAAGGGGAGGATAACAGGAAAACTCTTGTATAGATGCACTTTGTACAAGAAGACAAATTCGTGATGATTCCAATCCTTTTGAACTTCCGAGTGCCAAGTAAGAACTTCTAATAAGTAACGAAACTTTATTGTGCCTGATGAGTTCTTCTTCTGGTTGGGGTAGCTATTGGCCAATATGCTAGTCGTATTATTGGTTTAACTGACATAGTAAAATTGTCACTTGATGGTGGAATATTTTAAACACTCAATACTTGGCCGGACTTACAATACAAGAGCTGCGAAACAGTATCCTCAAGGCTATTTAATGGAACTTCTTGTGATAGCCCTCCCCCTGTCACTTGAGTTTTTCTTTTATTGTTGGCAAGTTTTTTCTTTATACTTGCCTTGTAGTGTATCCAAACCTGTGCCAAGAATGTTATAATTAGATTAAGAAGATTATAAGTGTTTAAAAGAAGTTCTTGTCGTAGTCCCAGACTATTTCACTCCACTATAAACTTTTCCCATAACTACTTACATGCATTTTTCATCACACCAAGCTTTGGTGTTTTCCGCGATAAATTCCTAAGTTTCTCCAAATAAGCTGGACGAGCAGCTCAAATTGAGCCTATATTTAAAGTTTTAAAGGCAATTTTTGAAACTTTACTCCTAATCCAATATAATCATCATTTATCTGCGGTTATATTTTTGTTAAAAATTTGTAGTCCCTAAACATTGCTAATGTCAAAGATCAGAAGTAAAATTTAATAATTATTCCATATACTAATTCTAATCCAGTTTTTACCCTAGAGGGAAGCAAACTGGCACCAAAGTAGACCCGTGATAGGTCTTTGGTGCTAGAGACCGGTTCTAGCTTAAACACTTTCTATGAATAAGACCTATAACTTATACATGGGGTTGTCATTGAAGGGGGTGAATTGACACCATTTGACCAGTCACACATCTATTCTCAATGGACGTGTTTAGTGACAGTTACTACAATGTAGTATTATATCAATACAATGTAGTATTATTTCAATAAAACATGTCCTAGAATAAAATTCAAGAGCCAAATTTTAAAAAGTCCCAAAAAATGTGTCACACTACCGGTGAAGACTGTACTGTAATTCATTACATTTTACCTTTTTGTTCATCAAAACAACTTACATAATTGGTTCTTCTTTCACTGGTCATGAGTTCTTTCTTTTTGTATCTGATCTATTTTCACAACTCCCAGGACCAGTCTGTTGGACCAATTGACACAAAATTCCCGCAGGGTAGTTACTTTTAAAATTTCCGATAGTATCGATAGTGATAAAAACCATCGATAGTCCGTCAAAAATAAAACTATCGATACTATCGATAGTACTATCGATTGTCTTGCAGCTCTATAAGGAAAGTCTTGTGTTGCCGAGGAAAGTCATGTGTTAGAATAAAAGTTGAGTAGTCCGTAGAATGGAGATCACCACTATATCACCTCTATATAGATTTAGAAAAGGCATTCGATACTAAGCCATACTGCCATTTGGAAGGCATCAGCATGTAAAGGAGTGCCACAAAAACTGATTTCTATCTTCAAATCAATGTACGCTAAGGTAATATGCAGAATGCTGCATGAAAATGAACTATCTGCCAAAACTAATATCGGCAAAGGAGTTCAGCATGGATACGTTCTATCACCACTTCTCTTCAACATGGTGTTTGATGTCTTTATACAACAAGCTACAGCCTCAGGAAACGGTTTAACATGGGGCCTTCAAAGTATACTCTAAGAACTTGACTATGTGGACGATATTGGTCTGTTAAGACATTCGCATGCTGCAATGGAAAATAAATTACGAATGATCGTCAAACACGACTCCAATGCTGGCGTGAATATAAATAAATATAGTCAAAACAATTAAAAAAAACCAATTTTACCCAAAAAAAAAACTCTTCTTTTTACATCAACAGGGATACAACTTGAAAAGGTGGAATCCTTTTGCTACCTTGGAGGCTCCAGTGCTGATATTTCTGAACGCATTAAAAAGGCAAGGCATTTGGTATGTTGACCAAAGATTGGAAATTTCTAATTATATCGCATAGAACCAAACTAAAAATCTTTAACTCAAACCTTAAATCTGTTCTTTTATAATGACTGCGAAACATGGAATGCCGCCAGCTCTGATATCCACGTTCTACAAGTTTTTTCATCAACAACTGCCTTCGTAGACTTCTAAAAATATTCTGGCCAATTACCACTAGACTTCGGGAAATAACACAACAAATCCCAATACAACGTAAAACGAAAGTGGAATTGGATAAGACGGTTAATATTTGGATGATATTGCCACGCAGGCAATCAAATGGAATCCCCAGAAAAGTAGACGAATAGGTAGACCTGCTCATACGTGGAAGCGCTAAATACAAAAATGATGAAAGTTCAAAAAATCTAGAGAATAGAAATCAATCTCGTCCAATATAACAAATATAATATAAACCCCTTCTTGAAAGAAGCCCTTAAAGACTTCAACCAGTTCAGAGAACATTTGTTATCAAATTATTGTAGTCCTAATCGTTTTAATGACAACCGCCGCAATTTTTAAGTAGTTTTTCCAAAAATACTAAGGCAAAGCTTTGCTCTCATCGACATACAAGAAAAATTGTATGTATTTCTTTGAAGCAGAAGGGGAAAAGGACTTATAGAAGGCCTCTTTTTCCTGTTAGATTTCTAATATTTCTGTAGATGTATTTGACGTTTAAACATCAAGGATCACAACTTGATGTGTATACACGTACAAATACACACATAAATTTATGAATTAAATCCAAAAAGAAAGCAAATGTTGTCAGGACTACTTCAGCAATTGCCAAAACTAATAGGCCAATAGTTGAAACAATATGTTGCCACAATCAGATGCCATTCCAGTTTTGTTCACATTCTGCAACAATATTGTTTTCAAAGGGAAATTGAATAGAGGCTTGCTAAACAACGATAACTGACCATGACAAATGGTATACAATAAAATGTCAGTTTGTTCATATTGTGAATTTGGTTGACAAAAAATATAGAGAAAGGAGTGAAAATACACTGGCCATATTTGTTGTAATTTTGATACAAATTACTTGTATTTTAGGGGTTTGAATTGCTTTTTCTAATGGTCTTTTTTTTTCTTTTGCATTTAAAGGCATAAGATTACGTAACGTAAAAGTTAAACAAGTTATTTGCAAATATTTTTTTTGTACATCACAACTTCCTATAGACTCCTGTTAATTATATAGAGGACTTTTAAATAAACCGCCATTAGGCTATTTATTTATGTATGTCAAAATGTTTGTATTTATTAATAGAAATTGTTTAAATTCATTTTCCGGAAATAAAAAACGTATTGTATTGAATTTTTTCCCTGAAAATGAGTTTGAGTGTTCTTTTGTTGAATATTTTTGCTGCAAAATGAGAAATATTTATAAAAAAAAAACACACACACAAACATGGCTTAATTGAGTGCGGTTTAACGCACATTCATTAACAATATGAAACAAATATATAAACGAGCATTTCGCCCAAAAGCACTTTTTTCCCATATTTTTCCTTCATTTTAAAGGGTCACAAATAACAAAACATTTTTAATTTGTTTCTCTTTTTTTCATTTAGGATTTTATTTTCTACGAAATATTTTTCACAAGTATTTTATTTTAGTGAAAATATTTTTATTTTATTTAACACATTTATTTGTTGTTGTTGGTTGTTTGTTGTTAAACAAACAAAACAATTATCCTGTGTTTTAATAAATACAAATATTTCAAACATTTGTTGCCCTTTTTTAAACAGTGAGAAGGATTTTCATTTAATTGTTGCCAAAAGGAAGAAGAAAGTCTGGCTTCACTCGAGGTGTTAATTGGGCCAATTTGTGAGGTTTTGAAAGGACAACAAAATAAAATGGCTAAATACGGTTAAGATATGTAGTATATATTTAGAAAAGGTTAAAAACATAAATTATATAATGAGAAAAGATCTACAAAAAAACATGCATATGTATGAATTTTTTTGTATATTCCAAAAAAAGATTGTAAGTATTTATTAACTATTTCTACAGACAATTAAATGCAATTAAATACTCCAAAAAAAAACTGTGTTCAGTTTCATGCTATCACACATGGCTCCTTAAAAAGGGATATTTAAAGTTTTACGCACTTAAAATCAGAGGCTACTCAGCAAGACTTATAAAATAATTGTCCGATAACTGAAGGAGGGCCAAAATTTTGACTTTTGCATTACGCGGTTATGCTGATATATATTGGCCCATAAGCATAGTCAAAAATAAAGCTGACTTTATCTAAATTATACTTTAAAGTATACTTTATTTTGACTTTGAGTTGTGACGCGCGGCTAACATCTATTAATAATAAAAATTGGATCCAAATAGTTGTCTTACCAAAAAATTTAAAAATAATGGTTAAGGGCATGAACAAGATTTTCCCCGCTAGCTCTTTGGTAGAAGTAGTTCTTAACCCGAATTTCAATCGCGTAATCATATAAAAATACATATTTCATGCCAAGAATACATATTTCAAGGAAATAGAATTTAAAAAAAATATAAAATTAGCAAACAAGAATTTATGGCTAGTTGACTTGCCATAGGGTACAATTATCCCACCCAATAAACACTGTGACAGAAAGATTACCCCTAATTATAAATCTGTCCCTAAAAATATGACCTTGCCTTAACTATAGTTACATTTTGTTTTGGCTATCCCTCCCATTAAAAAAAAAGAAATTAATGATTCATTTTACAACAAAAAAATTCATTCATAATTTTATTTATTTTATTTATTTATTTATTTATTAAGTGATTTTCTAATACAACAAGATACATTATCTTATAATTAGAGTATTAGAATCAGAGAAGTTAGTTTTAACATATTTAGGTGTCTTAATATATAAAATAATTTAGCAGATATAGTAATAATAGAAAATTAAATCAATAATTATAATTAATAGAAAACTTAATTAGAGTACATAAATATTTGAATTTTAAATTAAGTTAATTATTTCGAATGCTATAAAAGTTATTGAAGTTATTTTTAAATTTAGTTGCGTTGGTTGAATGTTGTAAAGATACAGGAAGTTGGTTCCAGAGACGTATTGAATATATAAAAAATTGTTTCTCAGACGCTGCATCACGATGTCGAAGTTGGACTAGGCTGTTTACTCTCGAGGACCTCATGAACTGTAGACGGTCAAATAGATATTTTGGTTTCATTGTAGTTATAATTTTGTGTAAGAACAAAAGGTTTTTTAATTTCAGATAGTCTTCGAAGCTAACGTTGATCACACTACATATACATATAGCGTACAATGTTATTAAATGGCGTTTTAAGCCTCATGAAGTCTTTTAAGTTACATCCAGAAAATATCTCCGATGCATAAAGAAGTGTAGGTAGAAGATAAGTTTTAGCCAGCAAAAGTCTTACTTTGGGTGGTGTAAAGTACTGTACAGTCCACAAATTCAGCAGCATACTGTACACTCTACCACATGCCTGGGTAATGTGGTCAGACCAGGTAAGTGTGCTGTTAAAGACAACTCCAAGATTTCTGACCGTGTTTACTACTTCAATTTTAGTATCTCCCAGAATTACGTTATTTTCAACATCAATTTTAACAGATTTTTTGGTGATAATTACACATTTTGATTTATTAGGATTAAGGCGTAATCCATTAGCCGATGCCCAGATAAAAATTTGGTTTAGATCGTAATTTAGTTCATTTACTGTAGTGTTAATACAATACTTGGAACTTTTCAGGTAAATTTGAGCCATGGTAAGCTATGAACCAATCATCCCAAATTCTGCAGAACGATTTCTGGTATTAAAAAACATAAATTTCAATACAGCGGTGCAATTAGTTTAAGCGTTTGCAGTAAATTTCAAAAGGCTGCTAAAATGGAATATAAGGAAAATTATGGACCGTATATCACAAAATTGCATAACATTTTTTCTGGCCATATGAAGCTAAACTGGAAGAAAGTTTACCGCGTATTTAATTATTTTACCAGAGTGGGCTTTATATGAGGCCTATGGTAAGCTATGCACCGATCTTCACCAAATTTCACAGTGTCATTTCTAGTTCTATAAAACTGTGATGTATCAAATTTTGTTATGATAGCGTTATTTTTTACGTTTTTTGGCGTACTAAGCTGTTTTCCGGGAGTAAGGTTTATATGGGGCCTATGGTAAATGATGGACCGTTCTTCACAAAATTTCAAAGTCTTATTTCTCGTTCAATAAAACTGTGATGTACCAAATTTTGTTATGATAGCATTATTTTTTACGTATTTAGGCGTACTAAACTGTTTTCTGGAAGTAGGTTTTATATGGGGCCTATGGTAAATTATGGACCGATCTTCACGAAACTTAACAGTTTCATTTCTAGTCCTATTTAACTGTGACGTGCCAAATGATAGCATTGTTAGTTAGGGTTTTAGGCTTACTTTACTGTTTTCCGGGAGTAGGGCTTATATGGGGCCTAGGGTAAATCATGGACGGATCTTCAAGATATTTTACAGCGTGAATTCCAGTTAAATAAAACGAACTGTTGCGAAATCTTATATCATTCTGTGCATTTTTCCACCATTTATGTTAGTTTTTGTAACAAAATTATCAATTTTTTTTAGGTGGTGGTTCCACATTTTGATTCATAGCTCAGATCCTATTGAACCGATTTTGCTGGATTTCAATCCCAAACTGCTTAGGATAACTATAAGCAATTTGACACCAAGTTTGTTTATTTCTTTTGAGTTTTTCAAAAGTGAGCGTGTTTTCAACAGACGGACAGACGGACAGACAGACGGACATGGCTAAATCGACTTAAAATTACTCAAGGACCCAGAATATATATACTTTATGGGGTCTGAGATGAATAATAAAAAAGTTTCACACGGAATGACAAACTTAATATACCCTCTTCACAACTTATTGTGGTGGAGGGCATAAAAAAATTACAGGTAGTACTCTTATGTATATTCATTTATAAAATTGTTATGCTTAAAAAAATATATTCTTTCTTAAAGAGTAATTATGATGGGTAAGAGAAAACGAAAAAAATACTGTATATGATTCGGACAAAATAGAAACGGACTGGCAGACAAAAATATTAAATGAGCAATAAGAGTTTGTTTCCTTCTTTTTTTTACATAAATAAAAAAAATCAATTTACTTACAAAATCATTGATCACTTAGTTGTTCCAATTCATGATGTCTCTTTGATGTTGGGCCCAGCATATAGGAGTACATAATGTTGTTGTCGTATGAATGTTCAATGTGATATGGTACATAATAGTAAAAATGATTTTGCAATTAGTATTTAAATTAGGAAAAAATATATATAAAAGTATACTAAAAGGAATAAAAAGAAACAATGGAAAAGATACTTAATTACATCAATGAAAAAATGAAAAAATGGTCGTTAATTTAAATTTCAAAAAATAGTAATTATGTTATTTACTAAGAAAGGATTAAAAAAAAACGTAAAAATTAAGTAATTTAAACAAATGGAAAAAAAAGAATTAAAGTAAATTATTTTAAATTCATATTTGACTTTAAAGCTGTTAATATTAATTGTTTTTTTTTTTAATTTTAAAATTAGATGCAGTTATGTATTAAAATATTAAAATATTCTTTAATACGAAAGTTATTACTTTTTTTTCATTTGTGTAAGTTGAAAGTGTGCAATATAATTTTAAGGTTTTAGCAAATAATTTTTTAAGCCGTTTAGACAGGTTTTTCATAAAAAAATTAGATTGTAAAAAGTTAATTTAATTAATTAGTTTTTAAGGAATTGCACTAATTTTAGGTAATTTTCTAGTAATAAAATTATATAATTATACTTAGCACGATTTATATAAAAATTTCATTGGAGATTGATGCTCCAAACTTCTTAAAAAAAATCCTTGACCTTGACCTTGACCTTAGTTGCATATACCTTTTTGGTGGACTTAACAAAATGGAGCTTATCCCTTGCGCAGCAGTTCTAGCTTATGTGAGCAACTTAAAAATGGCTTCTTCCTCGTACGGCATGATCTGGAAAAGCCTTTCCAGGCCACGTTTTAACAATTGGCTTTCTTCACAGAATAATTCCACATAAATTAAAATTTCAAAGAAATAAATAATCAAGCTCGAGGTCATAAGTTTTTTAAATAATTTTTATTTATTTAAATACATCCAATATTTCGATATTCCTTGAATATCATCAGGGATAGTTAAATTATTAATAAAAAATCACAAAAAACTTTTTCTTATTCTCTATGTATGTAGTGTTTACTACCATTGTTATGATTGTAAATTTATTTCTTTGAAATTCTATAAAGAAAAGGTCGATTAAAAAAAAAAAAAAAAAAAAACCAACTTTTATTATAAATTAAAATATTTTAGCAAATTTAAGTAAAATTTGCACGTGGGCAAATTATAATTTAAATTTACACTTTTGCCGATTGAACTTGTCGAACCTCTCTTGCAACGACCACGTTCAAGTATATAATGAATTTTTGTGTTTCAAGAAAAAATGTAACAAACTAAATTGCGTAAGCCCAGAATTTTATAACTGCGCAATTACTTTCCAATGAGAGTTTGAAAAGAAAGGCAAAATTATTTTTAAGCAAAAGGCTCCATAATTGAGATCAATTTAATCGTACATACATATATACACGCAACTATATAAATATATCGTTAAGTGAGAGACAATGCAGGTTGCAATGCAAAAGATTAACATCTATCATGCTAGAAATTAACATAATTATGAGGGAAGGGAACCTTAGTAAAATAGGTATTACTAAACAAAATGTTGGTAATTGTATGACACAAAATGACAAAAAGAAAACAAGTCATAGTTTCAATAAAAAAATCGTAATGAGTATGGGCCATTATCATTAATTGAAAACGATTTTAATCAGAATACCAACAATTAATTAGCAATAAATATATATTTGTTTTGTAAGCAATTATTTATGTATACATTGCTGGTCAAAAATTTAATTAAAAATACATATGTGCTTAAATCAAATCCGTTTTAAATTTTGTTGTATCGGGCACATATTTTTTTGGGCTGGACTTAAGACAACAAGGTTGTATTTGCACCTAAACTACATGTAGGATAGAACCACAGAGCACACAGAGGCGTCACGAGACAGAAAATATTGTGGTTTTTCTGTCTTTTTCTTCGAAAGCTGCCCTTTTTGCATTTTTGTTTTGATCACGCAATTTGTTTTAATAGTAGTGGCCTGTTTTTACACACTGCCACTTCACTACCAAAAAACGTTTTTCTTCGAAAGATGCCTTCACATCACGTCACTTTTTTCATCTCTGTATGCTCTGTGGATACAACCTTGTTGTGATAACGTCGCAATATCCCAGGGGGAAAATTTAATCAATAGGAAACGAGAAAGTAATACAGTAGTTTTGACTTAGCAGCACAATCTCCTTTGCACGATTTTTTGTGCAGTTAAATCAAAAATACAGTTATCTTAAATGCATTTACCTGCCTTAATGTGCAGGTATACAAATGTGGTTACCTGTACAAAAGTGCAGCTAAAGTAAAGTGTTTTATTTAAAAGTAGAATACACAATTATTTTAATTAAACATAAATTTATATTTTATTAAAACATGTCATGGTAACCTGTCGGCCGGGGTTCGAGCACCAGCCACGTTAAGAATGAAAGATTATCAATAACAATTTTAATTAATTTTCATGTTGTAAAATTCCTTTCTTCATAAAAAAAATAATTTAATGAAAATAAATTTCATGAACTTAAGCCTAATTGAAAATATTAAAAATTTGGATTGAAAACCATAAATAGTTCAACAAAAGAACCACAATACTAATTATTGTTAAAGCTAAGGAACGAGCTCTTTGTGTACATTTGTCCTTCAAGTTGTGCTGAAAAGGGTCAACGGAGGGGAAAAGGACAGAATGAGAGAACAAAAAATGTACTTGGACTTCAAGAAAAATTCTTGACAAAAGTACGAGAGAACAGAAGTAGGGAAAAACATGTAAAATCAATTAAAATGGATAATCATTCAGGAAAGCAAATTTCGATCTACCAAATGTTAGAATACAATTTGGTTTAAGGATTGATGTTTGACTATTGACGTCAGCAGTCGTCGATGGCTGCGAGTGTAAGACGGCAAATCCATCTGAGGAGGTTGAGTGGTTGCAATCGAAACATGTCATGGTAACCTGCTGGCCGGGGTTCGAGCACCAGCCACGTCAAGAATGAAAGATTATCAATAACAATTTTTATTAATTTTCATGTTGTAAAATTCCTTTCTTCATAAAAAAAATAATTTAATGAAAATAAATTTCATGAACTTAAGCCTGATTGAAAATATTAAAAATTTGGATTGAAACCCATAAATAGTTCAACAAAATAACCACAATACTAATTATTATTCCAACCCAGCTAGAATTTTCAATCGTCTAGAAGTCTACTGGGAATTTCACAAATAGTGTTTTTGATCGTCGACGAGCTCATTTTTTAATTGTAGACAATTCCTCGCACGGGAGAAACTATTACACGTGCTGATTCGTATGAGAGATTCTTCCATAACGCAGGGAAAAACGCCTATATTAATCGCAAAGGGAATCGTTTATGATGTATGTAGAGATTATCTAACGAGTTTTTCAAAAAGCATGCCAAGAGTCGTATGAGACTCATGTAGGTATTAATTTACAACTCGTGAAATGCTAAGCCGTATGACTCAGTTAAATAAATAAGGGCATCAAGCGTATTTTTCATGCCAAAACTTCTAATTTTCATACAATTTCTATAAAATAAACCTTAAGTTCGCGAAAACAACACCATCCTGTCGGAAAATCCTTTTTTACAGATCCTTAGGCCGGTATGTTTTAATAAAATGTATTGGCAATAACATATTCATACCTAAAAAAGGGTCTCATTTAGTTAGCTCAGTAATTGTTATACGATTCTTACAGAGAGTCCCAAAAGGTTTATTCCAAGATTAAAATACGAGCGCGTAATAAAATAAATAAAAAAGATTTAGATGTGTTTGTTACTCGTCAGATAATCATCAGAAGATTCTTTTAGGAGTTGTTTATTAAACATAATCGTCCAACAAACAGCCTATGCTAGCTGGGAAATAACAGATAATTTTATACATGTATGTATGTTTATTTTATATAAAAGAAAAATTAACAATGAGAATTCACAAAGAACTTAAAAATTTATGGAAAACAAGAAAGAGTGCTATATTCGGCTGTGCCGAATCTTTGATACCCTCCACCGACAGTTCGAATGTTTAAAGAGTAATATCTGTATGATGTTATTATTATCTTAAACTGTGACGACTAAACTGTTTTCCGGTAGTAGGTTTTATATGGGGCCTAGGGTTAATTATGGACCGATCATCACGAAATTTCACAGCGTCATTTCTAGTCCTTTAAAACTGTGACGTGCCAATTTCTGTTATGCTAGCATTATTAATTATGGTTTTAGGTGTACTAAACTCTTTTCCGGGAGTAGGGTTTCTATGGGGCCTAGGGTAAATTATGTACCGATCTTCACGAAATTTCACAGCATCATTTATAGTCCTATAAAACTGTGACGAGCCAAAATTTGTTATGATCGAATTATTTTTTACGGTTTTAGGCGTACTAAACTGTTTTCCGGGAGTATTGTTTATATGGGGCTTAGGGTAAATTATGGACGGATCATCACGAAATTTAACAGCGTGATTTCCAGTCAAATAAAACAAATTTTTGCAAAATCGTATCTTCCTTGTTCCAGCATTTATGTTATTTTTTGTAACAAAATGGATTTCAATCCCAAACTGCTTAGGATAACTACAAGCAATTTGGCACCAAGTTTGTTCATTTCATTTGAGTTGTTCGAAAGTGAGCGTGTTTTCAACAGACGGACAGACGGACAGGCAGACGGACATGGCGAAATCGACTTAGAATTACTCAAGGACCCAGAATATATATACTTAATGGGGTCTGAGATGAATAATAAAAAAGTTTCACACGGAATGGCAAACTTAATATACCCTCTTCACAACTAATTGTGGTGGAGGGTATAAAAAGTATTTTTTTTTTTTATCCTTAATTAGGGAAATGAAATAAATTGAATCAATATTAATTTTGAGAATTAGTTGAGTGTACGATTTTTTAATTCCGTCTTAAGCGAATACAAATAAGATCGATGGTTTGTCCGTGTGAAAAACATGCTGTACACAAATCTAAGCCGCAACTTATTGATTGTCCTTGCGAACGCCAAGTAGTAGTAGAAAATTAAACGCTTTTAGATTCAATTCGTGACAGTAAAATATTTTTGAAAATTTAACATTTAAAATTGTGGCTTCGATAAAATTTTTTATAAATTTGTTAATGCCGTGGTGGGTTGAAATTCATAATTAAAATAACCGGAGATCCAACTTTCAGTAGTAGAAGGTGTGGTGACATGCCTCGCAAATCAAGTCAGTTCAAAAACTTTGTTGGGTAATTTATAGCTTCTGTAGTATCACAAACTGTATTGATCTGTTTGTATGATACGAAGTTGCCTGACAACGACTTCTGTATCATGAAGCTTGACGTCTACATTTTTTGCACATATTATTGGGCAATTTTATGCATCCAGTATTTTCACAGACAGCAACTTTCCGATGGCCTATATTTAACAATTAATGTTTTTTTGATGCAATTATATTTTTCTGTTTACATTTTTCGAATATTGCTTTTACAAAAAAACTAAGCCCGCGATTAAAAATGGGAGGGTGAAAATTTGGGGTTATATGTATGTATTTTTGACAAAAAAAAATTAAAAAAGATTTTGAAATATACTTTACGATCTGTTTCTCGTACCAAATATACATAAAAATTTCATTTGAATCAGTTATGCCGTTTCGAAGGAGTTTAACCACAAACATCGTGACACTAGATTTTTGTCCTTATAATTTTTTTTTTTTTTTTTATCAATTTTGAAAATAAAACAAGTTAGAGTGCTATATTCGGCTGTGCCGAATCTTTGATACCCTCCACCGACAGTTCGAATGTTTAAGGAATAATATCTGTATGATGTTATTATTATCTTAAACTGTGACGATTTGTTATTAATTATGGTTTTAGGCGACTAAACTGTTTTCCGGTAGTAGGGTTTATATGGGGCCTAGGGTTAATTATGGACCGATCATCACGAAATTTCACAGTGTCATTTCTAGTCCTTTAAAACTGTGACGTGCCTATTTCTGTTATGCTAGCATTATTAATTATGGTGTTAGGTGTACTAAAATGTTTTCCGGGAGTAGGGTTTCTATGGGGCCTAGGGTAAATTATGTACCGATCTTCGCGAAATTTCACAGTATCATTTATAGTCCTATAAAACTTTTTAACGGTTTTAAGCGTACTAAACTGTTTTCCGGTAGTAGGGTTTATATAAGAGCTAAGGTAAATTATTGACCGATCGTCACGAAATTTCACAGTGTTATTTCTAGTCCTAAAAAACTGTGGCGTACCAAATTTTGTTATGCTAGCGTTATTTTTTACGGTTTTAGGCGTACTAAACTGTTTTCCGGGAGTATTGTTTATATGGGGCTCAGGGTAAATTATGGACGGATCATCACGAAATTTAACAGCGTGATTTCCAGTCAAATAAAACAAATTTTTGCAAAATCTGATCTCATTCTGTGCCTTGTTCCAGCATTTATGTTATTTTTTGTAACAAAATTATCAATTTTTTTAGGTGGTGGTTCAACATTTTGATTCATAGCTCTGGTCCTACTGAACCGATTTTGCTGGATTTCAATCCCAAACTGCTTAGGATAACTACAAGCAATTTGCCATTTCTTTTGTTCATTTGTTTTGAGTTGATCAAAAGTGAGCGTGTTTTCAACAGACAGACAGACGTCACGTCATACAGAAATCTTATTAATAAACAATTTAAAGTGCTATATTCGGCTGTGCCGAATCTTTGATACCCTCCACCGACAGTTCGAATGTTTAAGGAATAATATCTGTATGATGTTATTATTATCTTAAACTGTGACGATTTGTTATTATTTATGGTTTTAGGCGACTAAACTGTTTTCCGGTAGTAGGGTTTATATAGGGCCAAGGGTAAATTATGGACCGATCATCACGAAATTTCACAGCGTCATTTCTAGTCCTTTAAAACTGTGACGTACCAATTTCTGTCATTTGTAGTCCTATAAAACTGTGACGTACCAAATTTTGTTACGCTAGCGTTATTTTTTACGGTTTTAGGCGTACTAAACTGTTTTCCGGGAGTATTGTTTATATGGGGCTCAGGGTAAATTATGGACGGATAAACACGAAATTTAACAGCGTGATTTCCAGTCAAATAAAACAAATTTTTGCAAAATCTGATCTTGTTCCAGCATTTATGTTATTTTTTGTAACAAAATTATCAATTTTTTTAGGTGGTGGTTCAACATTTTGATTCATAGCTCTGGGCCTACTGAACCGATTTTGCTGGATTTCAATCCCAAACTGCTTAGGATAACTACAAGCAATTTGGCATTTCTTTTGTTCATTTGTTTTGAGTTGTTCAAAAGTGAGCGTGTTTTCAACGGACGGACAGACGGACAGACAGACGGACATGGCTAAATCGACTTAGAATTACTCAAGGACCCAGAATATATATACTTTATGGGGTCTGAGATGAATAATAAAAAAGTTTCACACGGAATGACAAACTTAATATACCCTCTTCACAACTAATTGTGGTGGAGGGTATAAAAAGAAGGGTATTTAGCACGTCATACAGAAATCTTATTAATAAACAATTTAGAGTGCTATATTCGGCTGTGCCGAATCTTTGATACCCTCCACCGACAGTTCGAATGTTTAAGGAGTAATATCTGTATGATGTTATTATTATCTTAAACTGTGACGATTTGTTATTATTTATGGTTTTAGGCGACTAAACTGTTTTCCGGTAGTAGGGTTTATATGGGGCCAAGGGTAAATTATGGACCGATCATCACGAAATTTCACAGCGTCATTTCTAGTCCTTTAAAACTGTGACGTACCAATTTCTGTTATGCTAGCATTATTAATTATGGTGTTAGGTGTACTAAAATGTTTTCCGGGAGTAGGGTTTCTATGGGCCCTAGGGTAAATTATGTACCGATCTTCACGAAATTTCCCAGTATCATTTGCAGTCGTACAAAACTGTGACGAGCCAAAATTTGTTATGATTGCATTATTTTTTACGGTTTTAGGCGTACTAAACGGTTTTCCGGGAGTATTGTTTATATGGGGCTTAGGGTAAATTATGGACGGATCATCACGAAATTTAACAGCGTGATTTCCAGTCAACTAAAACAAATTTTTGCAAAATCTTATCTCATTCCGTGCCTTGTTCCAGCATTTATGTTATTTTTTGTAACAAAATTATCAATTTTTTTAGGTGGTGGTTCCACATTTTGATTCATAGCTCTGGTGCTACTGAACCGATTTTGCTGGATTTCAATCCCAAACAGCTTAGGATAACTACAAGCAATTTGGCACCAAGTTTGTTCATTTCGTTTGAGTTGTTCGAAAGTGAGCGCGTTTTCAACAGACGGACAGACGGACATGGCTAAATCGACTTAGAATTACTCAAGGACCCAGAATATATATACTTTATGGGGTCTGAGATGAATAATAAAAAAGTTTCACACGGAATGAGGGTATAAAAAGAACTACATAATTAATCTTGACAAAAAATTATTCTTACATATTTCTTAATAACTTCGAAACAGTTATTTATATAAAAATAATAGTTGGAAAGTAAATTGTATTGCTTATTATTGGTTTCTGTTTTCATCATAATCGAATAAATTATTCTTCAGCTAGGGATGCCAAACGGTAAATCCCGGGATTTTTCGGGATTTTTAATATGTCAACTTTTGTGTACAAAAATGTTCGTTTTTATTGAATTTTTATACTCTATAAAAAACAAGTAAGAAAGTATAGTCGGTCAAGCCCGACCATATGATACCCTACACCATAGTATTAAAAAACACATCATTCTTATATGTCCATATAAATATGGATTTATCTATGTTTATAAAATTCATTTAAATCGGTTTAAAAGTTTGTGAGAGGCAGAAATTGCCCCCTACCGCCCTTGTGATCTTATTTTTGAAAAACTGTATATCTTATGTGTCCATTTAGATATGGATCTATCTATGTTTTGAATTTCATTAAAATCGGTTTGAGAGGCAGAAATTGGCTCTATCTCCCCTCGTGGTCCTATTTTTTAAAAAATGCATCCCTTTTGTATCCATAAAGATATGGTTCTATGTATGTTTTAAATTTCATTAAAATCGGTTTGATAGTTTCCGAGAGGAAGAAATTTCCCCCTATCTTTCCTCGTGGTCCTACGATTTGGTCCATTTCCAATAGGCTTTGTCCTTGTGCAATAAGAACCTATGTCCCAAATTTGATCAAATTATCTCCAAAATTGCGACCTGTACTTTGTGCACAAGCTTACATGGACATCCAGCCAGCCAGCCAGCCGGACGGGCATCGTTAGTTCGACTCAGAAAGTGATTCTGAGTCGATCGTTATACTTTAAGGTGGGTTTAGGACCAATATTTTAAGGCGTTACACACATCAGCACAAATGTATACATAATACCCTCTCCACTATTGGGGTGTGGGTATAAAAATTATTAAAAAATATATTTCAGTTGTATTTTTTATTTGTATAATTCTTATTCTTATTCGTATACCTTTTGAAAATCTATATATATATATAGTAGAATGTGTGTATGTATGTATGTTTTTTTTTTTTTTTTAAAGAGGTGAAATCATCGAAAGACTTTGTGCGAGACTTTAACACGCTAAAACACCCCCTGCTACTTGTCCATAATCCCCGCGGTAACACCGTTAAGCACTTCCTCGCAGGGAGGGGTTGGTGTAGGTCACCAATGAACTAAATATTTCTCCTGCGAATATCTTCCTGCCTTCGGAGCTCCCGAATGACCGATTTCGCGAAATAACACACATATGCCCACTTTTCCTCGGAACTTAACATAATCTGTGCCACATTTCCTGGGCTTATAGTAATACCAACTTTCTCTTCAACTTCTCTTCTCTCCGTGACAAATCGCTGACACTCGAAGAATACATGTTTTGCATCATCGTTTACGTTATAACAACATGGACAATATGGGTCACTTTCACGACCAAAGCGATACAGGTATGCCCTAAAACAACCATGTCCACTCAAGAACTGTGTAATGTAAAAATCTATATCACCATGTCTCCGTTCTACCCAGGCACGAACTTCGGGAATGATTTCCCATGTCCATCTACCCTTAGTAGATGTTGACCACTGCCTTTGCCAATAATCCATGCTTTTACATTTTGCCATCTGACGAAGAGGCTCATTTTCTGATTCGCCTTTGCGTGAGAATATTTCCTCCGCTTCCTTGGCTTGTAAATCAATAGGCACGATACTGATGCGGCTTCATCTGACACCGTTCGGAATGCGCAACAAACTCGAAGACATGCCAATCTGTACACAGACGTTATTTTATTTCGATATGAACGAAACTTTGTTGATTCAGCCCATATAGGAGCTGCATACATTATTATACTTCTTACAACCCCTGCAAGAAGCCTTCTTCTCGTGTACTTGGGACACTTTGTATTGGGCATTATGCGGCAAAGGGCAGTACATGTACCTCTTGCTTTTATTCCTATATACTCTAGATGTTTCTTGAAGGTAAGGCAATCGTCGATAATTAAGCCTAGATATTTCAAATGCCCTTTAGTTTCAACATTGCAATTTCCAATCGTAAGAGTAATACTCTCTCTAATTTTTGGACTACTTATGAGAACTGCCTACGTTTTATGTTCGGCTAGAGTCAGTCCCATTGAGTCTAGCCATGAGCGGACTATATAGTTGTTGCCTCTTCAATTTGTTTTGCTACAGCTATCAAAGCTATATCGTCAGCGAATCCGACGATTTTCACATTTTCTGGTAGTTTTATTCGTAGCACTCCATCGTACATTATATTCCAAAGAATTGGACCAAGAACCGAGCCTTGTGGTACGCCTCCTGTAACCTTTTACTCTTTTACACCATCGTCTGTATCATATAGCAGTATTCTATCCCTGAAGTAATCCTTGATTATCGCTATCAAGTAGTTTGGAACATTCGAATGAATTAGCGCATCTACAATTTTATTCCACTTGGCTGTATTAAAGGCATTTTTTACGTCCAAGGTAACAACAACGCAGTATTTTTTGGTGCCATTTTTCCCTTTTATAGCGTTCTTAGCTGTATCTTTATAGCATCCATTGTGGATTTACCTCTTCTGAAACCAAACTGAGTTTCGGAAAGGCCGCCCACCATCTCAATACTGGCTTCTAGTCTTCTGCATATAATGCTTTCCAATAGTTTTCCACATGTGTCTATCATACATATGATTCGATAGGACGATGGATTGTCTAAGGGCTTATTTTCTTTAGGGAGTAATACGAGTCGTTGCCTTTTCCATATTTTTGGAAATGATCCATGTCGTAGGCAGGCATCAACTATTTCAACAAGTTGTTCACGGAAGTGCTTAGCAACATGTTTTAAGATTAGGTTTAGTATACCATCTGTTCCTGGGGATTTTCCGTCTGGAGTTTGGAAGTAGCTTGCTGTATCTCAGATGATGTAACTAAGGGAAAGTCAAATATTTGATCAGAAGGACCGTGTTCCCATGGGGTCGTACCCTGATCTGGAAATAGGTGTTTCACTATTCCCTCTAACGTACCGGCTTCCCTGGGCGGTGCAGCGAAATGACAGTTTAAATTTTTTGTCACAAGTTTGTAGGCCAATCCAAATGGATTCTTATCTACCTCGTCGCAAATTTTTAAGAAACTTGCTCTTTTGCTATGACATATCGCATTTTTGAGCGCTTTTTTCTTGACCTTAAGCTGTTGGTGGTATAAGGTAGTATCCATTGTGCCTCTTCGCCTTACATAAATTCTTCTCGCGTGAATGCATTCCCTGCACAACTGAGCAATCTCTTCGTTCCACCAGTATACTGGTGTTTTATTTGGGCCCTGTCTCTTTCTTTTCATAGTGGCATTGCATGAATATGTCAATTGGGTAATTCCATGTCGAAACGACCAAGATTGGGACACGACCCACAGTGCTTTGTCCCCATATAACGAAGGGACATAAATAGTAGGATTTGTCAGAAATTTTTGAAATTTCGTACACTAACATAAAATAGCTTAGTTAAGAAAAATATGAATTTTTGGAGAAATCGGTTCAAGGACACGCCTACCTCCCATGTGTCCTGAAATGGAAATATGTAATTTTAGCTTCAATAATGCCCACAAAACTACAAAAAATGGTCAGGCTAATACACGCACAACTAGCAACGTGTGTGCCAATTTTCATTTAAATCTGAACAAGGACTCAAGGTGCTGCCATATATCCTTTTTCTTAAAAATGCTATAACACCTTCAAAAATTATCCAATCGTAATAAAATTTGGTATGGAAATTGATATTTGTTAGATATATATGTGTGCCGAATTTTGGTAGAATACAAAAACATCATTTAATGAAAAATGAGTTAAAAACGCCTAAAATGCTCTTGCAAAAATAACAAGTAAGAAAGTATAATCGGTCAAGCCCGACCATGTTATACCCTATAGTATAGTATTTAAAAACAAATTTCCTATAGTGTAATCTATTTGGGACCCATGGGCAATCATGGACCGGCCAGAACAAAATTATGTTATGAGGTTAAGATTCGTTTAAAAGTTCTTTCTCCCGAATATTGTTTAGATATCTTAAGCTCCGTATATAAGTTTTTTGGATGAGGGTTTATATGGAACCTATAGTTTATTTTGGACCTATCATGACTTTTGTCATGACTTAGTAGCTATCGTAAAAGTCATTGTCGCCAATTTGTATGTAAATACTAATATTTTTAAGGAAGCTCGCATTAAAAGCTTTTTCAGGAGAATGATTTGTATGGGAGCCATGCTCAAAAATAGAAAGTTTGATAAGCTGATTTTGATTGCAATAAAATTAGTTTGGTTTCGACCAAATTTAATCTTGCCAATGTAGTAAGTTGGCTTTTGTAAAATTATGGACCGATTCGTTCCATTTTTAATAGGTTTGGTTCTTGTACCAGTCAGAGCCTCTGGGACAAATTTCATCAAATTGTCTCCGAATTTGCGATCTGTATGCACAAGGTTGCATGGACCGCCAGCCGGCCGGACGGACATCGTTAGATCGAATCAGAAAGTGATTCTGAGCCGATCTAATGAATTATTTGGAATTATTTCTTATTATATTCCTAATTGTTTTTCTTTAAACTAATTTATTTATTATTTACATATGTACAGTATTCCACGGATAATTACCTCGACAAAAATGCCAATATTTTTGGGTAATTATGCGGGGTAAGCATTTAAACGAATACGCTTAACTACTTCGTTGAGGTAATTATAAGAAAATACGGTTAACTACCTCATTGAGGTAATTAAGCGAATTCGTTTGAATACCTCAGTGAGGTAATTAGACGTATTTAATTACAAGATAACTTAACTTTGATGAATGAAAAAATTTAAGACATGAATTTTTACTTTTAGTTTTTTTTATAAATATGCGTTTAGAGCTTTTAATGAATTTGGTATCGATTTGTTTGTAAATAATTAACATGTTTTAGCCATTGCTGCATTTTTATTGTACACATATTTTAAGTTATTAAAACATATTTTAATACATGTTCAACAAATAAAAAATTGCTTAAAATTCTGGTTAACAGATGTATTTTCTGTTGCCTTAATTTCGCCACCTACATTAAATTTTCACTGTACAATTTTAAGCCAAAGCAAGTTTTTGTTGAAGATAAATGTTTTTCGCAACTTATAACATAGAAACCTAGAGGCATCGTTTAATAAACGATCGAATCAGAAACACTTTTTTAAGTAATCTTTTCGTGGCCGTCCCTCCATCTTGCTGGTTGTCCATGTAAACCTTGTTCGAAAAGTAAAGGCAGCAGTTTTTAGATAATTTAATAAAATTGGGTAAATATGTTTAATTGTCATAAGCGAAACCTATGTAAATTGCAAGAATCGGTCTATAATATCACGTAGTCCCCATGCAAACTTCAAACTTTAATCTCTTTAAGACAAAATATCTCATAAATTTTGTGTATCTAGATAATATATAACCCTTATATGAATCTTGACCTCATAACATAACTTTTAATGCAAAAATTAATTTGTTGAATATTTTGCTTTTAATCAAGCCATATTTTGTTTTTAGGCATATTTAAAAAAAAAAAATTGAGTGCATATTTTCAAATTATTAACATGGAAAACTTGGTTGCATTACTTGCTGTGTTTTTGTCAAATAGTACTGAGGCAATTAAACGAATGAAATTTAGGTATAATTTTGTTTTGGGTGTTAAATTTTTAAGGCAATTATCCGAATCGGGTAATTAAGCGTATGGCAATTAAACGTGGATTTTTGTTTAAAAAATGGAAGAAAAAAACGGGGATTTAAAACTCGAGGTAAATAAGCGTGAAAGGCATTTAAGCGTGGGGTAATTAACCGGGTTATACTGTATGTTCATATTTTTTAATTACAATAAATCATCTTCAGTACTGAATTCTTCCAAAAAAATATTGCCGCTCAACGAAACATTTGTTTCGTCATCTTTAACTGGTACATTTTCTCTCAGTATATATTTCTCAACTTCTTCAAAAAATATATTTTTTTTGGTCTTTGGATTCCTGTTTGAAGATAACAACGGATCTGAGGAATGTATTAAATGAGTCATTAAATCTTTATGAGTGTCGTCGTGACGTTTTTCTCGTATGCGAAAGTCTGGTTTTTCTCACGATTTTGTGGTTGGCTTCCAATGCTTCTTCGGACAAGCACCCTGAAATTTATTTTAGTTATTAGTTACGTTTCATTATAATTACATAAAGCCACTTTTATACCTTAATATTTCTTATTATGTTCCTAGTTTATTTTTTTTAAACTAATTCAATCTATGAAAATTTGAGCGAAAATCACGAAAATAGCATTTTTTTTTTTTTTAATTTTTTTCAAGTTGTGGTAAAATTTTTTCAATTTGTTTTCTTGTAGTTATTAGAAAACACTTTAAATATTCGAAATCAGAAAAAAACCCATAGACGGTATTTTTCTTTTTTTTTTAATATTCCATCAAAGTTAGAAAATTTAAGAGCTTAAGTAAATAATAGGCATTTTTCAAACTAATAAAAAAACACTTATGAGAAAATAATTCAATAAAATTTTTTTACAGTTAGTTCTAAATATAGTAAACTACTACAGGAAAAAATTTCAAACTCGTGCTTTAAAAACCAACAGTTTCACAACAGTTTTCCTAAAGCATGTAAAACTCAAGTAGTTGTTAGGCCATTTTTACTATAAATTCTCAAACTTTGGCGCCCTCTAGCGCCGCCAAAAAGAGTTAAATCTTAAAAATTCTTAAAAATCCATTTTAATTATTTTGTTATCTATCGATCTGTACATTTTTAAGTACAATATAAGAGTTGTTTTTTTTTTTTTTTATTTATGTCTATGGGCCAAAGCACTGTGGGTCGTGTCCCAATCTTGGTCGTTTTGACATGGAATTACCCAACTGGTTAATAAATTGTTTTGCCATGTTTGCGGGTGAACCATTTAATGTATTGTCCAATATACACATGTTAAATATTTCGCAGTCAAAGGTTTTGGTCTTCCAGCTTAATGATGTGCGTTTCTGCATGCTGTTGTTAGGCCGTAAAGTATCGGCAATATCCATTATGATGGCATGGTGATCACTATGCGTGTAGATATCACTGATGGACCAGTTTATTCGATGAGCTATGTTTGAGCTCGCAAAAGCTTTATCTATTGTGGAACCTCCACCATTTCTATTAAATGTTTGTTCAATCCCCATATTCAAGAGTACAACATCAAGTGCACTAAATGATTCCAGAAGAATATTTCCTCTTGTGTTAGTGATTGGACAACCCCATTCTGTAGCCCAAGTATTAAAGTCTCCTGCTATTATTACCCTGTCTTTGCTCAGAGCATCGGACACCAGTCTCATAATGAACATTTGGAAGTCATCATCTGTATATCTAGGTGGTATATAGCAACTATATATGCATATTCCATTTACAGTTGCATTAGCAAACCCATCTTCGTTTAACGTGGACATGTTCTGAGACATTTGTTTCTGTATAGACCAGATAGCAGATATACCTGTGTTATCACTGGCCCATTTTGGGGAAACGAAACAGCAGTATGGTTCACTAAGAAGTGCAACGTCAATATTTAACTCGCGTACGGTTTGATCCAATAGGTCTTGAGCAGCTCGGCAGTGATTAAGATTTAATTGGAGCAATTTCATAAGCGTTTTTTCAAGTTTTGCAGTGCTTTAAAATAGAAAGGACATACTCTTGCACCTGTGGTATGGTCGCTTTTTCCTGAGGTATGCCTACAGAGCACGCAATTTGGCGCATTATTACAGGTCTTTATCTTATGCCCAGTTTCACCACAGCGTAGACTGTTGTAGGTAAAGTCATTTGGGCTTTTACATTTTGCAGTCGGATGGCCAAAATCCAAACATTTGAAACACCTTCTAGGTGCAATTTTTTCACGTATACGACAGATAACCCAGCCTATACGAATCCTTGAGAGCTCTATTAGTTTTTTTTTGCCAATATCGCATTCATTCCAATAGTTGCAGTTTGTGTACCACCATACGCTTTTCTCATACTCTTTACTGCAGTAGTTTGCAGTACTTTAAATTCTTCGGAATGGCTTACGAGAGCTTCGAAGACCTCTTCTTTTGTGGTAACCTCATCTACGTCTTTAATATCAATAAACACTTCATGCGTCCGTACTCGCAGAGCTGCCTCTGTACCAATTACTTCTTCAACAGACTGACTAAATTCATATGTAGTCTGTTAGGCTAGCCCATTTAGCTCAAGAAGCAGTTCGCCTTTAGCGGTTTTTTTGATAGTCTTAACGTTCTTGCCAAGATTAGCCAACTTTGGATCTGATTTCACCTTTTTAAGGATATCCGCATATGATGTGTCCCCGCGCGTTTTGATGACGAGGGCATCTGGCCGTGGTGCGCTTTCCTTTTTTTTTTGCTTTAGGCATTACCCTTTCCCACTTAGACTCGGTATTAGCCATAACTACATTTTCGTTCTGCGCGTTCGAACTCTTGTGTTCATTACATTCCTTCGTTTGCTGTTGGGTTAGTACATTTTTCTATTTCTTTGGTTTGCCACCTTTTGGACTCTGAGATTCCGAATCTCTTTTCCTTTTTGGAGTGTTCATTTGTGCTACTTCGTCTGTATGGGTGTTTGCGTCAACTAGTACAGTTTCATTGTGAACTTCCGATTTGGGAAAATCTGCAGACACTTGCATAAAAATCGCTTGTATTTCCAGCGACATTGAGACGATCTCCTTATGTACATTAGTTCTTCCCTTTAAGAACTCTACTAACTGGGATACTTTTGCACCCAGTTTGTGCATTTTCGTGTGTGCATTAACGTTTCCATTACTGGTATTAGCCGGTGAATAAACGCCTGCTGCCTGTACCGGTGGTACAATTACCAAACTTCTTACAGCTCTATCGATGCTAATTTCGATGTTGCTGTTGCTGTTGTTATTTTTATTGTTATTGTTCTTGTTGTTGTTATTAATATTGTTGATATTGTTGTTACTCATGTTTGTGCTTGTGGGTCCAAACTTAAGGCCGCTATCTCCGCTCGTTGTGCAGTCATGTGTATGATCCCATGGTTATCTATGCATGCAGGGAGGCCATGCGAGGGTTGACTTGTAATCCTTATGGGTCTGCAAGCCAGTGCCAGATCCATGCTAATCGGGAAGATCTTCCGAACCTGCACCACCAACCGAATGATGACGAAACTTCGAACGTACCCTAAGATTTGCCAAATTTTACTAGGACGGAGGCAGTTGTGATATTTGCCCGGAAGCCATTTCAACAATATATCACTTCTGTCTACCAAGGTTCACGATTACCCTAACTGTCGGCCCGGAATGCATACAAAATAAAAATCGGATTCCAGAAATACCATAATTAAGACCGTACTGGGCTTGGTCTTAATGTCTTTTGACGCCGCTATCAATCATTTACAGCCGCCCCTTACATGGGAAACAGACGGTGACCAGGGAGCCGCTCACTATGAGACAGACGCTTCTGGGTTTAAATCGACTAGAGGAACCACGAAGACGTCAAACTTCAAATTACCCTCTCTAGAGAGTACCTCCTGTGGGAGATGCTTACTCAATGGCGGCATCTAATCGCCATGTCGCAAAAACGTCGTCAGGCTCTTGTAACCTTTTATGGCACGCCCTCGGATTTTTGCCGCTCATGGTCGGGGACTGCTTATCCATCGCAGCTGGCCTACATATCTGCAGGTCGTTCAGCTATCCGCCACCCGCTGACCACCATAGTAGCCAGAGCTATGGCCCTATGTATGTATATATGTATGTATGTATGTATGTATGTATGTATGTATGTATGTATGTATGTATGTATGGATGTAACCTATTGACTCCAAAACGGCTGGGCCGAATCTTCAGAATATTCAGGCGGGTTACACTGTGAAATCTGATTTTTGATTTTCGGTCTGCGGGCGGAGGGGCGTGGCAAAATCCAATTTTCATATTGCACCACCAATGACATCTATATAATTGTGACGATTTTTTCTTTAAAATGATCGCCATGGTTAAACTTACATTTATACGAAAAAAAATGTTGCCCCGTCCACTTTTACGCCCACTTTTTTCGAATTACCTAATATCAGAAAACGGTTTCATCGATATGACAAATTTTTCTTTCAAATGTTCATATTAATCCATTTTAAGTTTTGAGCAAAAGAAAAATTTACCACGCCTACTTTTACGCCCACTTTTTCTATTAAGCGCATAACTAAAGAACGGCTTGACCGATTTGGATGATTTTTTCTTTAAAATGATTGCCATGGTCCAACTTAGGTTTTTGCGGAAAGAAAATTTTGCCCCGCCCACTTCTTTCGATTTACCTAAAATCAAAAAACGGCTCCATCGATTTGACTAATTTTTCTTTTAAATGTTCGTATTAATCCATTATACGTTTTCATGTACCACGCCTACTTTTACGCCCACTTTTATATTAAGCGCATAACTTAAGAACGGCTTGACCGATTTGGATGATATTTTCTTTAAAATGATTGCCATGGTCCAACTTAGGTTTTTGCGGAAAGAAAATTTTGCCCCGCGCACTTTTTTCGATTTACCTAAAATCAAAAAACGGCTCCATCGATTTGACTAATTTTTCTTTTTAATGTTCGTATTTATACTTTTGCGCCCACTTTTTCTATTAAGCGCACTACTTTAAAATCATCGACATGGTCCAACTTAGGTTTTTACGGAAAGAAAATTTTGCCCCGCCTACTTTACGCCCACTTTTTTTGATTTACCAAAAATCAGAAAACGGCTCCATCGATTTGACTAATTTTTCTTTCAAATGTTCGTATCTTTTTAACGGATTTTATAAATCGAACGCAAACATTTTTCCTAATTTGGACAGGAAAACGTCTGTCGGGTCAGCTAGTTCATAAAGAACTAAAAAAAGTGTTTTTTTATTTTAAAATAATCCCGGAATTTCGGGATCGGGATTTCAAAATCTCGAATCCCGGAGTTTTCTAAAATCAATCCCGAATGGCATCCCTATCTCCAGCTATCATGACATGAATTTATTAGCATAAATTGTATATTTAGGGCGAAATATTAGTCCATCCCAGAAAAAAAACCTGAGCCCGATAGAAAAAACTGAAATCGAATTTGAATTTAGGGCATCAAATCTTTATAGTCCACATACTTTTATTTAAAGGCGATTTTTTCTGCAGATCGGTGTAATTTACCATATAGCAATTCACAAAAACGTACTTTTTGAATACGCCGAAAACCACAACGAATTTTAATGCTGTGAGGTCAGTTTATATTAAGATCAGTTCATTACATAAAGATTTCAAAAAAACCGCAGTTCTGAAGTATACTTACTCTCGGTGGCGGGTATCAAAGATTTGGCAGAGCCGATTGTTGAACTTCTACTTGTTTTTATTCATTTCAATCTACACACTGCTGCGGATGCTCATTTAAAATCTAAGTAAAACATTTCAAAAAATTATATAAACATACTAAAGAATTCCAATTCAAGGGATCAAATAAAATTTTTCCTTGTTTTTTTTTTTTTGTGTGTGTTAAAACTAGGTGAACAACTAACACAACCTCCACCCACGCCTCACTATGATAATAAAAACTGCGATAACATTTCAACTTTATACCTGGCAATCTTGCCGTTTACTTTGAATGGAAAATTGAAATGACTTAAAAGAAAAATGTAAAACAGTTGAATTTAAATGGTATCTAAGGGGAATAAATGTATGTAAATGCGTAGTTTAGAATGAACGTAAGAAATGGAAACAATAAATAGAAAAACAACACGGCAGGAACATTAAAGGCGGCAATTGAGTTAACAAGCATCTCCTACACCTATATTTACTGAACTGTTTAAAAACTATTTAAACTTTTCTAAAATTGTTTATTTATTGTTAAATATACACTCTTAACACTTAAATCGGATATTTTTTAATATTTATAATAATAACACTATGGAACATTTTTGGGATTATTGTCTGGGGGGTGAGAAATTCCAAGTCAGGGTGATGGTACTAGGTCAGTATAGTAAAACCCTAAAAGGGTTTGGCGTTCGTATGTGTCAGTTTTTTTTTATGACATTTTAAATTTTTTCCTTATCTTGATGTTTTTTTGTTTAACATAACTCGAGAACCACTTGTCCGATTTTGCTAAAACAAACTCAAAAAAATTTAGAATTACAATTTAATCTTTATCTTTAATCTTTAATCCGTTCATATAACGTTTTTCTTTATAATCAACAGTTTTGCCGGTAAAAATAAATTTGTGGAGAATTATAATTGATAAGTGCAAAAAAATGTTCAAGCCTGGATGTATGCAGCAGATTTTATCACAAACCTGCACTGCAATTTTTGTGACTTTTTTTAAGCGATCGGTGAAAATCGTCGGAATTTTGTTTGTTATTTGAAAGAATACACCCACATTCAGTGATGCCAACAGTAGGGGATTTCCCCTTTTCTAGGGATTTTTTTTCGGATCATTGTTATCTTCAATCGGATCTTAATAACTTCTTTTTATGGTGTAATCATAATATGATGGAGCTGAATCTTGTGAAATGCAAAAGCATGCGTTTTTATAGAAATAACTGTATTGCTGTTAATTATGCTTTTGGTGGTCATCAACTGAAGTTGGTTGATTCGTTTCTTGATATTGGAGTCTTACTGGATCCTAAATTAAACTTTGTTTCTCACATTACATTAACTGTTAATAAAGCTCGAGGCGTTCTTGGCTTTATTAAGCGCTGGGTTAAAAATTCACCGATCCATACATAACGAAGCAACTTTACGTATCACTTGTAGGATATGGGTCAATCATTTGGGATCCATTTTACAACATTCACAATTCTCGTATTGAATCGGTCCAAAAACAATTTTTATTATTCTGTTTACGTGATCTTCATTGGAGTTACTCGACAAACTTTCCTTCCTATGCTAGAAGACTGGCATTAATAAAATTACCATCGCTCAAAAGTCGTCGTACAATGTTAAATGTTTCTTTTATGGTTTATCTTATTAATGGTAATGTTTGTTGTGATTTTCTGTAGAGTCTGCTAAATTTAATATACCTTGTCGCAATACGCGTCATTATAATCAGCTTTTTGTTAAATTTTTTTAGAGAAAGTTACGCTATTGCTGATCCTTTTTCGAGGTTATGCAGACAATTTAATTCTATGTCACAATTTGTTGATTTTTCTTATTGTTTTTCTTTATTCGTAAATTTTTATGTACTACATATATTCTGTAATTTTGTAGTATATTTTAAAATGCATATTGTTATTCATTAATTTTAAGTCAATATTGTTATTAGTCAGTAAGGATAATATCCATTGATTAAATAAATAAATATGCCCTAAAATAAAAAATTGTGTCCTCTTTTCCCTACGGTTAAAATTTTCCGAAAAAAAATCCCTAGAAAAGGGGAAATCCCCTACTGTTGGCATCACTGAATGTGGGTGTATTCTTTCAAATAACAAACAAAAGTCCGACGATTTTCACCGATCGCTTAAAAAAAGTCACAAAAATTGCAGTGCAGTACCCATGTTCTGTAACTATAGTGAGAACTTCTCACGTCGAAAAGATGTGACACAAAATATTCCATCGTTTCTCGAAAAGTGAGAAAAAAGTGTGTCTGTAACTCATGTCGAAAACTATCAAAAGAGATTACGTCGTTACGTTATAAATGTCATAATATTGCACTCGAAGCCGATGTGACATTGCAGACATTGAAAACGCCAGTAACAAATAACGTTGACGGCGACCAAAATTTACTAAAATTGAAAATTTTTCAACGACGGCGGCGAAATTAGAACCGTCGGCTTTACCAAATAATGTAAAGTGCGACTTTAATGTTTGTTGTTTGCAAACGATTTAAAAACATTCGTATATTTTATATAAATGTTAAAAGCAAAATAATTAAACAATAAAAAAATGTGCCAGGAACAAAATATTATTATTCTTTGTATTTTGCATTTTTAAGTGTTTTTTGGTGTTACAAGTTTTTCTCGCCCCGTTTTTATACGTGAGTTTATTTGACAGTTCAAAGCGGAAACTTTTCGCACAAAAATATTACAGACACACTTTTTCTGAAATTTGGCGAGTAATTTCCTTACGTGACAGCTAGTACTCGCCAAAAAAAGTTGCAGATACAGTTTAGTGAGAAAAACAGCTGTTTGTTTCAATTTATGGCATTTCTGTTTCATTTCACACATTTCAATCGAAAAGTTTACTGACGCGAGAGTTACAGAACATGGGCACAGGTTTGTGATAAAATCTGCTGCATACATCCAGGCTTGAACATTTTTTTGCACTTATCAATTATAATTCTCCTCAAATTTATTTTTACCGGCAAAACTGTTGATTATAAAGAAAAACGTTATATGAACGGATTAAAGATTAAAGATAAAGATTAAATTGTAATTCTAAATTTTTTTGAGTTTGTTTTAGCAAAATCGGACAAGTGGTTCTCGAGTTATGTTAAACAAAAAAATATCAAGATAAGGAAAAAATTTAAAATGTCATAAAAAAAATGACACATATGAACGCCAAACCCTTTGAGGGTTTTACTATACTGACCTAGTACCATCACCCTGACTTGGAGTTTCTCACCCCCCAGATTGGCTGTTGTACTGTGTAATAATTAGCCTTATTCTTGTTGTTGTAAGAACTGCCTCTATACTGGGCATAGGCTGTCTATAAATAATTTCCATCTTTACCTTCTTGACGCTGCTTCTCGAAGTTCACCGATGTAGATGTAACTTCTGTTTTCGGAGACACTATTGATTTCGTTCATCGTAGCTCTTATCCAAGATGTCTTTGAGCGCCCGGGTCTCCTTGAGCCTTGGCGATTGTACGTAAGGGCGTAGTGTGCGCCCAATCCAGTTTTAATATTATTAATTTATAATTTCTTAAAAGTTTTAATAATAGCTAGGGATGAGATTTTCATGCACTAAGAAATCGATAATATGCGCATAAAATATGCACTAAAAACTCCAAAATATGCATTAAAAAAAATATGCACTAAAAACTTTAAAGTTTTTAATTAAAAACACTTTTTTCAATTTTATTAAAAAAAAATTGTTTTGTTGTTTTTATTCTATTGTTATTCAATGGTATAATATTTTTTAAAACTTAATTTAAATACTACCTACATTATTTAAATTTTTGTTTGCATAATCAAATAAATACTTTTTTATTTTATCAAAAGTAAACCTTTGTCTGTTAAAAAGTGTTTGTAAATGGAAAATGATCTCTCAACGTCAACCGAAGTCGAAGCATACTTGAAGGATGCCAACTCAGTTGGGGAATAATAATTTTCTAATTCAGATCCCACATTTGATTCCAGATCCAAAATAGTTGAAATTATTTGAGTTGACTATTAAGTGAACTAAGTCTTACCAATATATCCGAAGTTGGAAAATACAAATGCTAATTGACTTTTGATGTTATTTTAATTTATTATTTTCTTTGCATTTTTAATTGCATAAGCATCGGTAGCAGAGAACTGCAAAATCACAATTTTTCTAGATTTATTCATACGCTAAAATTTACATTCACTCTTTGCTTGCAAAACAAAGTTCAACGCTGGAAATTTTTACATCGTTCCGTACACATTTGAGTTTTGCATTTATTCGTTTTTTATTGAAAGTGCTTTATTTGCATTTTTGCTGCTCACGCAATATAACACAACTGTGTAAATTCAAAAGAACACATACTTATACTTTTGCAGTCAAGTAGTCATTGTCCACTCGATGAGGCGCTTGTTAACATTAACAACAATAACAACGATAAACCACTCTCATGCTTTGTTAAAATTAACAACAATAAAAACAACAATAACAAGAATACATTGTTCCTACATACAGAACTACTGTACTTTTTAAGATAAAAAAAGTCTGTGTCTATGGAAATTGTTTGTATGTATGCACCTACATATGTGCGTTCAGTTTCATTTAAATTTTTTTTCTTGTACTACTTAGTTAATGCTGAATGAATACATGAGTAATAATTGCTTCATTTCTGGCTTTTTTCTTTGTATTTTTTTTTCTTTACCAAAATAATCATTGTCGCAAAGAACACACAAACATCTTTGTTAAAAAACGAAGCTAACTATTGTATAAATAACAAAGCACGATGTGCAGTACTTGAATGACTGCAAACCAGCAGCGAATATTTGCGGTTGCGCAAGTTTAATTGTATGACCGCAAGCGAGTGTATTTGTTGTTGTTGATTAAATGCGATTTTTTTTCAATCGCATAAAGCTGTTCCGATTCGGTAGCAGCAAGTTCTTCAATAACATTCTTAAATTCTCAAAGTTTTTTGAATAGTATTCTTAAGCACCTTGCCAGGTTCCCCTTCTTGTTAGTACTGGCTGCGGTAGTAAGGAAACCAAGGGATACATATCATTAAAAATTGCAACTCGTGAAGGAGGCTTTAAAAATATTTTTTTCCCGTGTGAAACTAATAAATCAATATAATCGAATTGGCTTCTACAATTCGGTCTAACCCATATGCTAGAGTTGTCAACCGATTAAGAATAATTCGATTAATCGATCAAACAAAACCATACTCTTGTTCGAATAATTTTAAAACGACGATTTTCGAATAACGAATACACCGATTAATTAATGTCGGTTAATCGAACAATTTTTTTTTTCTCAAAAATAAATTAAATAACTGCTTAGAATTTTATTTATTCTCATACGTTTTAGTGATTTTATATAAAATGTAGAAAAGTTAAAAAAATATTGTTGCCATAGCCATATGGTTGTAATTAATCTCAATGTTTAGTGGGCAAAACCCGTGTTGAGTACTCATTGTATTTCAAAAATGTATTTTATGTTCTTATTAAACAAATCTTCACAAACAATTGAGTAGGTGAGTTGCAAAACTCATTCGATACAAAATTAAAAATACGAGATAACAATTGATTCTAACAGTTCTTTTGGCGCTTTATGAGAAGAAAAATACTAATTGTATCAATGCATGTCCTCTTCCATGATTTTAGCACGGACATATGTACATTGATGCAATCAGAATATTTCGAGTTTTGCAACTCACCTTCTCAATTGTATCCGCAGTTTTATTTTTAAATCAAAGGTTAAACAATTTTCAAGAAACGAAGTTTAGAAATAAACAAAAATCTAGAAAATAAAGAATTGATTTGTATAAATTATATCTTGAAAGTAGAAAATGTTGTTACTGTATTACATACAAATATTTAAAAAAAAAAAAAAAATTTTCACAATATTACCATTGAAAACGATGTAGTGGAAAATAATCCAAAGACATCAAGAAATTCCGAACTTGGTTCAATGGAAAAATACATAAAGAGACAGCGGCTGTTCTATAGAAGGAATTGAAGACAGAAGATTGGCTGAAGATGGTAGGTCTGTCAACACCTTTCGAAAGTCCAGAGTAATATTATTAAGGAATTAAGGGTTTTACGATGCCTTTAGGTTATACAACGATATGGAGTTAAGGCGAACAATTGTATGCATCAAAAAAAAGAAGTCCTAGCGGATGGAATGGAAGATTTTCTATAATATTTTTTTTGTAAAAATAATTATTTTATTCGTTATTCTCATCGATTAATCGAATAATTTTTTAGATCTAATCGTTTGATCGAACGAACAAAAACAATTATTTGAATTATTCGAACAAAGTTAAAAGGCGAATAACTGACAACTGTACCATGTGCCAAGCAAGTAACATGTAACAGTTTTAGGCCAATTGGCAGCCTTAACCATGTTAGGTGCTGAATCGGTTAAAAATTGAAGGATCTTTTGTCGAAATCTTGAAAATCTTGTATTTTAAGCAGAGCTTTTTTAAAATTTTGTTAGAAAGATTTTTTTTTAATATTAATTGGAAGAACTTTTTTTATAATATCGAGGGTTATTTTTCAAATAGTGCCATCAACAAAAAATCACAATTTTACAGGATAGTGTAAAACGGATTTTTTCGATAACTCTAAGAGTATTAACGAAACTTTATTTTACAATGTTATTAAAAAACAACGTCTTAATCATACATATGTTAATTTTTTTCTTAATTCCAGATATTCGCGCTTATATGTCTGATAGCAGTATTTACAAATTAAAATTTTATCGATTTGAACATTGAATTAAGCAGATAGCACTTATTGAACAAAAATTAAAATGAGCTGTAATGAAAACTATTTGAGTCTTTACTTTACGTCACACGAATTTGTATTAAAATAATTAGTAAAATTTAAAGAAACGCTTAATCATGTTAGCATAACTCGAAATTAAGTTAAAATTTTACACTAACGTTTATAGAAAATCAATAAATAATTTAACTTTTTCCACTGATTTTAAATTATCATTAAAATAATGATATTCTTGCGAAATAGCAGACTTCAATGCTTTGAAAATGCATCCATTTGCTTAGTTGAAAAGAACGTGGGCCGGATTGTAAGGGGTTCGCTTCTTTTTATATGATCACTGCACAGTGTGGGAAATTTGGAAATAATGGAAATAATTCTATATTTTATAAACGGTTGGTCCGATTAGAATGCAGTTTGAGGTGACAATGAAAAAGTTGTAATCGAGTTTAAGTCGTGGATTTGAGCTCTATAGACTTAGTAGGAGAGGTGCTATAGGTTCCCAAATTAGGACATCTCGGGTATGTATAACAAAAACTAAAAAGATCCTTAGTTCTTAAGTTTAGCTGAATGCTAAGAATATTTTTTTAGTGAAATGCGCTTGCCAAGTTCTTCATAATTTATAATTGGTCTAGTATTTTGAAAATATAAGACTCAAATTTATCACAATGTGTTTGAAATATTTTTTTGTGAATTATCAACAAGACTTTGTTTGCTTTGATAAAAATACTGAAATTTATTGTTGATGGGATAAGATATTCCTATACCAGTGGGGTAATTCTGTAACTTTTTAACGACAAAAATTTGTCGTTAAGTAGTAAATTTTATGACGACTTCGTCTGAGGTGGTCCTTTCGGACGGTCCAATTTTGGGCGACTCGTTCGAGCTTGTATGACCCGATATGTTTATAATAATTGTGCAATACGAATACTAAGACCCTTGCTTGGTAGCAATTATATTTTCAAACAACACGAATTTTAAGGAATTTTTTGCTATTTTTTGGGAATTGTGGGATTCGTTTTGTAAGTTTAATAAAATTTTAAGCTGGTTTGTATTAAGCATTAAAAAGTGTATAAACTTTTAAAATTTCATTAAATAATATTAGCTAACAAAGATTTTATTGCATAAATTAAAATTGTTTAAAAAAACTCATAAACAAATTTTTTTTTAAAATTATATTAGTTTATGAAATCTATATATATATATATATATATGTTCCTTTAACTCCCACTGGAGCATAGGGCGCCAACAATAGTCGTTCTCCACTGTACTCGGTTTTGGGCTACATTTCTAGCTTCGTTCCATGTTAAACCCACAGATCTGATTTCGGCTTCGGTGGAACGCCTCCAAGTAATTTTAGGCCTTCCAACTCTTCGTCCTGCTTGATGAAACGGGTTCCAACGTAACGCATGATTGGCGATATTCTCATCTGGACGTCGAAGTGTGTGACCAATCCATTGGTATTTTCGTTTTCGAATCTCAGTAGCCACATCTATCTGATTTGATTTACGAAGTAGCTCAATATTCGATATAACATTTGGCCAAAAGATTCGAAATATTCGTCTGAGGCAGCGATTGACAAATGTTTTCAAACGACTTGTAATTATACTGGTCACCTTCCATGTTGTGCATCCGTACAAAAGAACTGATTTTACATTGGATTCAAAAATTCGCAGTTTTGTTCGAAGATTTATGTTGTTGTTTTGCCATATTGTTGCTAGAATTCCAAATGCTGCTCTAGCTCTACTGTTTTTTGCCTCCACGTCAATCTCAGTACCTCCATCAGCGGTAATCATGCTACCCAAATAACAAAATTCGTTGACAATGGCATAGTTGTTATCACCTACATTAATAGATGCCGGAGAGTTATCTTGTATGGAGACCCTTTTGTTTTTGGTGTGTTTATTTTTAGACCTGCACCATCCAGCTTTGACTGGAGGTCAGCCATCGACATCTCCAGGAGGCTTATTCTGAATTGCGATGCGAAAATCAATGCGATGCGCAAATGAAATGCGATGCGAAAGAAAATTGGTATTCTGTAAGACTTTCGCAATCGCATTCGCAATTTATTTCAAATCGTGGCAACGCTGCTCAAATATACGTCAGTGTCAATAAACGTCAAATTAAAATTAATAAATTGTTTATGTTTGGCTGTGAAAATTGTTTAAATAATTTATTTAGGACATTCTGTAATAAAAAATAAAAAAATAATAAAAATGGATTTTGTGGCAATGTGGTTCGACGACGAAGAAAATGAAAATGTTTTGTGTGTACTTTAAAATCGGCCCAAACCTATTAAAATTTAAGTTAAAGTCAAATATTTTTGAACTGGTTTATATATTTCATACTTTTTCCATCCTGCAGCTTCTCTAATAGATGGTCCATTGATATTTAGTTCTTCAGTTAACATTTGCCACAAAGTATTTGCCGACTGATGTGCATTTGGTGTTTTCAAATGGCCTCTTGCCAATTGGCTGTGCTTATTCATATATTCTATCATTATCTGAAATTCACGCGGTTTGGTGGTCTTATTGCTTGCTTCTCTGAATTAAATAATAAATATATGATGAATAAATAAATAAAATATTATGTTTCACTAACATGTTTGTACTTTGCGAATGCTATTTTGTTGTCGAATAAATTTTGCTAATTTGACATTTGTTTTCGCAATGTAGAATACCGACTTGTCACCTTTTCGCATTTGAAATGCGATTAAAAAAAAACTTTGCGAATATCGCAATACAGAATAGCAATTGTTCGCATTTATGCATTTTCGCATCGCATTGAGTTTCGCATCGCAATTCAGAATAAGCCTCCAGGTCACGAACTCTATGCGAAAGAAGGCATATGTCATCTGCATATGCAAGGTAGTTTAGAAATGTGTTATCTATACGCCATTGAACACCCCTACGCTGAAATGAGGTTGATGTCAATACGTCCTCAATGACAAGCAAGAACAGAAGTGGCGATAGTATGCATCCTTGCCGCACTCCACTTAGTACCTGGAAAGGTTCAGACAACTTCCCCTTATGTAACACAAAGCAGTTAGCATCATTATAGCTCTCCTTTATTAATGCTATTAGTTTTGACGGGATACCTTTCTTACGAAGAGCGTTCCAAATGCAATTACGATTGATGCTGTCGAACGCTTTATGTGATCTGCGCACGAGAAACCACTACGGAAGCCGGATTGGGCCGAGGTAATTGTGCTTTCAAGGTGTTCCTTTATGCGATTGAGTATTGTTTTTGCTATAATCTTTGAAATTGCTGGTAAGACACATATGCCCCGCCAATTGTTGCAATCTTTCAAATTTTCTTTTTTCGCAATCTTCACCATTATGCCGTCCTTCCATTCGCTCGGAAAAGACTCCTGCTCCCACACCTGGGTGATCAATGGAAAAAGAATTTCAGCACTAAGAGTAGAATCGGCCTTATATATTTCAGACGGAATACCATCGATTCCGGCAGCTTTCCCATTGGCTAATTGTTTGATTTCTGAGATGCTTGGTGTTGATTTTCGGATGAAATCTAGATGATGTATAATATCGACCACTTTGCGCGAAATTATCGTATATGCCAATTTTTTGGAAATTGAGTTTTTGATGCAATCAATCTTGTTTTACATTCAAAGAGACGTCACCTGACAAAATATTGTACAGGAACTCCACTTTGTTGCTCCAAAAATTTAATGTATATTTTCATTTTGATATTGCAAGCGAAAGCAGAGAAAAGTAGAAAAATGGCTGTCCTGTAAAATTTGGTTTTTGTAACATACGATAATTTCGCGCAAAGGGGTCGATATGTCTACTTTGTAATAAACATTTTTATCATTTTATTATATGAAGATATATTGTTTATGTTGATAGCACTTTTTTACACATAGCACAAATAATATTTATGAAAATAAAAACGTTTTGGGAAATTTTTTTTCCAAATTTAAATGACAAATGACCCTTCAGTTAGGGAACTCATTTCTATAAAAAACACATTTTTGAAAAATTGCAGATAGCACTATTTGAAAAATAACCCTCGATATAGAAATTTAAAAAAATATATCACTCAAAAATGTTGGAATATGCATATAAAATCAAAATATGCATTTTCACCAAAATATGCCACAATATGCAAAAACAAATTGATGCCATTTTAAAGCAGATTTATTGATTTGGAAAGATAATTGGTCGACATCGATCTTAGACTATCGACAAAACATATGCATTTGCATGGAAATCGCATTCCTAATAATAACCAATTGGAATAAAATTTTTTTTAAATGCAATTTTTAAAATAGGAAAAACATCTTGAGTAATACACCCTGAAACAGGAACATTCACAAATGAAAAAATCAATATGCGTATGCACAGATAAGGTCACTCTGCGTACCTAAGGTACTCTTACACGATATATATTTAGCAGTATACTTGTCAAATTTCTAACGGCAAAATGCATACATGTCGTGTAAAAAGAAACATATTCATTAAAGGAAAAAACTACATTTTTAATTAAATGATATACAATTAAAAGTAAATTGAACGGTATGTATAGTTACAATTGTGAATGACTCTAGTTTATCTCAGATGAAACCAAAATCTAACGTTTGAAAGCAAAAATTATAAAAATTCTGTTTCTGTAAATTTTAACATACAAGTGCAATTACATATGGGTAATTCCAAAGTGTTGAACGTGACAGTCGTACGCATCAAAAATGCAATAACATTTTAAGCAAAAAATATTTTTACGTTTTCTTAACCCTTAAATTAAAGCACTAAGAAAGCACTGTTATCTATGCTTAAGTTTATGGAGGGCGCAATTCTTGGTCCAAGATAATGGCAAAAGAAGTAGCGGTTCGAACGTGAAAAAACAGAAGTAGTTTTTGTGGCCAAGTATAAAAATTTGCATGATCTTCCTTACTCTTGTTTTTCGTACTTTTTGTAATTATAAACGTTATTAAGAAAGCTTTATCTCTTATTAAAAACTTTTTTCATAAAAAAAAATAGAAAAATAGGAATCCAACAACAAACAAACATTTTTATCAATATTATTTGTTCACGACACATGCAACGCATACAAAAGTAGGAAGTAAGCCTTGTTCATGCGATGCGTTAATGTATTACTCGCGATTTGTTGTGTAACTTGTTACATACAATTACAATAAATAATTCTACTTTTTTGACAGATAGGAGAAAGATTAACATGGATACCTGCCGTGTAGGCCTACTCAATGGTTGATATTAACCACTGGGTGACAGTTAAGGCGTTTACCAACCACTGCCGTATGTGAGAACGACCACAACATAAATTGAAAGTACAGTCCGGCACTTCTTGAGAAGTTGATGCTATCTTATCTCCTGATTAGCACCTAGGGATGATTCGCCCCACAGGCCGCACTCTCCCACAAGTGGTGAAAAATCAGCCCTTACGTGGAATTATCAGGATATTTTTTCCGAAGACTTTGGGCTTAAACCATAGCCACCAAGTGATCTTCGAAAGTATCCGTTCGCAAGAGATCTGGAATATCTCTTAAGATCTGTAAATTTTGGTTGTTTACCGAATCCCAGGTGTGTGCAGTCAATGCCTGGTTTTCCTGAAAGATTTAACAACAGAAGGTAAAACAAGTAAGAGTGGTATATTCCGCTGTGCCGAATCTTATATACCCTTCACCATTGTGCGAGCAGAATAGAGAGCAACTAAATAATTTTTACCTATACATACATATTTACAATACTTAAAACTTCATTATAAATGAAATTTAAAAAGCGAAAACTGGTAAATATTTTTTTTAAATCGTTTTTAGTTTCTATTTGTTAAAATTATTTCATTAAATATATGAAATAATAAAGAGGGGTGATAACGAAAATCATATTGGGCATTATGCTGGTATATGTAAACAAATACGAAGGGGGGTGAAGAGATTGGAAGAAGAGACGACAACCGGATTAGAACTTCGCTTTGCATAAGGACCCAGAATATATATTAGACTGGTCGCATCTTGTATGGGATTTTTTTTTTTTAAATTTAAATGTTTGCGCTGCTTTAAATATGAGGTTTGGTGTAAGAAATCAAGTCCTAATTTTTCAGCTCAATCCGTCGGTGCCTAGTCGTGCCAAGTGGGACCCAAAGTTCCCCATATGATAAAAAAAAAACATCTATTCAATCAGATACTAGATGAAAAGCCGGTCTTAAAGACCGAAAATCGAAAATCTGGCTTCGTTACGATCTTCCGCAGAGCAAATACTTTAAGTATGCCAAATTTCAGCTTCCTATGTCATCAGATGGCTTCAGAAAGTTGCGGAAAGAATAGGACATACATGCAAACATCCTGACATACAAAGAAATTATATATTGTATAGATAGATTAAAGTATTTGCAGTTTAATATTTTAGTATGATACGAACGAAAGATTTTTAACTAATTTCAACTAATTCGGGGTCGCTGAATCCAGTGGTGCTAGCCGTTTTTTTTATGTTAGCTTTAGTTTTCGAGATATACCGTTATTTCGAAAATTAAGGATGTTGCACAACATATGTTCGCGCAACTCAAAAACGCTTTAGCTTATTGAAAAAAAAAAAAAAACCGAAATTCCGCAATAAAATTTACTTTAAGAAAGGTAAAACGTTTTTCTTATATGCGCAGTCGTTTTAGAAACATAATTTTTTTTTCTGGAAAAAAAAATAATTTTTTTATTAAAATTTCGGAATTTTTGTTTTTAAAAATTCATAAAAAATTGAAAAATGGAGCTATGCTTCTAATTTTATAGAGTCATATAAAAAACAATATTGCAAACAAAACAAGCTATAAATGATTAAAATCTGTTCACAACTTTTGATTTTATGTATTCACAAAAGACGAAAAATTTTAATTCATTTAAGAATTTTATTAAACCGCCATATGTGTATAATTGAAATTCTTATATTTGGCCCGTGTATGACTCCAGTCATACATTTGACCCTTCTTGAGGCATCCTAGGCACTACACGGGCCAAATATAAGAATTTCAATTATACACATATGGCGGTTTAATAAAATTCTTAAATTAATTGAAATTTTTCGTCTTTTGTGAATACATAAAATCAAAAGTTGTGAACAGATTTTAATCATTTATAGCTTGTTTTGTTTGCAATATTGTTTTTTATATGACTCTATAAAATTAGAAGCATAGCTCCATTTCTCAATTTTTTATGAATTTTTAAAAACAAAAATTCCGAAATTTTAATAAAAAAATTATTTTTTTTCCAGAAAAAAAAATTATGTTTCTAAAACGACTGCGCATATAAGAAAAACGTTTTACCTTTCTTAAAGTAAATTTTATTGCGGAATTTCGGTTTTTTTTTTTTTTGTTTTTCAATAAGCTAAAGCGTTTTTGAGTTGCGCGAACATATTTTCGAAATAACGGTATATCTCGAAAACTAAAGCTAACCTAAAAAAAACGGCTAGCACCACTGGATTCAGCGACCCCGAATTAGTTGAAATTAGTTAAAAATCTTTCGTTCGTATCATACTAAAATATTAAACTGCAAATACTTTAATCTATCTATACAATATATAATTTCTTAGTATGTCAGGATGTTTGCATGTATGTCCTATTCTTTCCGCAACTTTCTGAAGCCATCTGATGACATAGGAAGCTGAAATTTGGCATACTCATATTTCTCTGCGGAAGATCGTAACGAAGCCAGATTTTCGATTTTCGGTCTTTAAGACCGGCTTTTCATCTAGTATCTGATTGAATAGATGTTTTTTTTATCATATGGGGAACTTTGGGCCCCACTTGGCACGACTAGGCACCGTCGGATTGAGCTGAAAAATTAGGACTTGATTTCTTACACCAAACCTCATATTTTAAGCAGCGCAAACATGTAAATTTAAAAAAAAAAAAAAAATTGCGACCAGTCTAATATATATACTTTATAGGGTGTAGGACCTTCGGTGAAGGGTATACAAAACAAACTTAATTATAAACAAGTAAGAGTGCTATATTCGGCTATGCCGAATCTTATATACCCTTCACCATGGTTTGGAAAGAACAGAAGCTTATATATATATTTAAATATATGTATATATATATGTATATTTATAAAATATATATAGTTTAGTTTTATTTAATTATTTGCACATGATTGCGTGCTATTAAATATATTAAAAGTTTAATTAATATATAGCACGTTAAGTTTTGATCGAATTTCAGTATTTGGTCATACCGACATCTTAAAGTATAAAATTACCATTTACTTTGGTGATAAAACTTGTAGTCGGGAAGTTCTATGGTTCACGAAAATAGGTATTAAAAAAAAAACTATATTTTTGACATTACTTTTTTTCTAAGTTTCCGAGTTTTTCTAAAGATTTCCGATATTTTGATATCTAAAACGTATGAATAGGTCATAATACAGCTCTAAAATTTTAGCTTTTATAAAAATGTTAATGTTTTTAGTCCTTTTTTGGAGTATTTTGCACATAACTTAACCATTTTTAACCGATTTGGCAGATTTATATACCAACGTGCTTAAAAATAATATTTCCATTAAATTGGTTTTTAGGCATATATATATATACCTACATATGTGTACATATATTTAAGCAAACTTAATTATAAAAAAAAACAAACTTAATTATAAAAAGAGTAACTTTTGGGATTTCTGTATTTTGATTATAACTCAGCCATTTTTTAACCGATTTGACAGATTTATATACCGACGTGTTTAGCAAGAAATTTACCATTTATTTGTGTTATAAAACTTGGACTCGGGAAGATCCATGGTTACCGAAAATGGGTATTTAAAAAAAAAAAAATTAATTTTGGTCATAACTTTTTTGTATCTGAACCGATTTTCCCGAGTTCTTTATAAAAATTTCCGATATTTTGGTATATAAGTCATATCCATAGGACATATGACAGCCCTAAAATTTAGGTTTTTATACAATTTTTAATTTTTTTTTGTACGGGAGATACCACGCCCACTTCTCCAATCCCGCCCACATTTTGTAGGGTGGTGTGTATTGACAACCTTAATGTGTGTACCTAATTTGGAAACTTTGGCTCTTACCGTTCTCCAGATATACAGAAAAAAGCAATAAAAATACAACAACAACAAGGGATTTTTGGAAAAAATTAGAGGCAGTCGTGGTTTTTTGATCATATCTCAGCCATTTGTGGACCGATCTTGCTGAATTTCAATAGCACAAAATGGTGGACTATATGTGACATAAATATAAAACAACCTAGCCGCTATCATGTCTGGTTTTCCCGGAAAACACATATCAAGCGTAAGACGGACAGACGGACAGACGGACAGACGGACGGACGGACGGACAGACGGACAGACGGACGGATATCGTTAAATCAACTTCTCTCCTAATAAGGACCCAGAATATATATACTTTATAGTGTCTAATATCAATATTGTAGAAATTACAAACGGAATGACAAACTTTTCCACCTGTGGTGAAGGGTATAAAAAAGAGTAATTTTTGGGATTTCAGTATTTTGGTCATAACTCTGCTATTTCTAAACCGATTGGACTCGAAAAGATCTATGGTTCCTGAAAATGGGTATTTTTCAAAAATAAAAATAATATTTTGGTCATAACTTGTTCGTATCTGAACCGATTTTCCCGAGTTTTTCAGAAAATATTTTCTATTACAAATTTCCGATCTTCTGATATTTAAGGCTTAACCATATTACAGTAAAAAAATTCAGGTTTTTATACAATTTTTAATACTTTTTGTATGAGAGGTACCACGCTTACTTCCCCAATCCCGCCCATATCTTGTAGGATGGTGTGTATTTATAACCTAAATGTTTGTACCTAATTTTAAAGCTTTGGCTCTTGCGGTTCTCCAGATATACAGCAAAAAGTAATAAAAATACCACAACCACAAGGGATTTTTGGAAAAAATTAGAGGTAGTCGTGGTTTTTTGGTCATATCTCAGCCATTGTTGGACCGATCTGGCTGAATTTCAATAGCAAGAAATGGTGGACTATATGTGACATAAATGTAAAACAACATAGCTGCTATCATGTCTGGAGTCTGCGGAAAACACATATCAAACGGAAGACGGACAGACGGACGGACGGACGGATATCGTTAAATCAACTTCTCTCCTCATAAGGACCCAGAATATATATACTTTATAGGGTCTAAGAGCAATATTGTAGAAATTACAAACGGAATGACAAACTTATATATACCCTTTTCCACCTGTGGTGAAGGGTATAAAAAGTGTGTAGGGTTACAAAATAATCTGCCAGCCTAATAAATCCTTTTCGAATGTAGGGTGAGATACTAAAAGAACAACTTTTAAGAAACACCATTAAAGCCACATGAATGAAACTCAGTGTGTAAACAAATATTGTATAGAATCAGCGAACATACAACAAAATGTTGCTGCTCTTTTGCAACACTACGGTTGCCACAATGAACACAAAGAAAAAAACAGCAGCAAAAACAAATCATTTCTTAAAGTCAAAATCGGAGTCACACGACTTGTAAATAAATTTTAATGATGATGTCATGAATAAATTAGTAAGAAACAAACAACAGCAACAACATTAAAAAGGATGCCGTCTGTCCTTCAGTTAGGCATTCAGTAAACTAGTGTGTATGTAAATTCCAAAAGAGACTGTGCATTAAACGTGCGGGTGAATGTGTGCACAAAATGTTTAGTGTTTTATGAGTTTTGCGTGCCACCGTTCTTGATCGACACACATACACTTTTACTCACAAGTCACAGTGAGTGGCAGGAGCGAAAGCAAACGATTCATTTAATTTTTAAAGTGTATGTACGTGTAAATGAAACAGAACGTGTGTGTGTGTGTGTGTGTACGAAGTAGGCGTAGCTTTTTCCACCTCCTTTTTCTTTTTTGTAAATTTCTTGACATTTTTCCTGGTGGTTTCTCAAACAAACAAAGACACACTCCTTCTTCATCCATACATTCGCATAAAGGTAGACATGTTGTTTTTTTAATGCTGGGATTAACACTAAAAAGTCTGTAGTTGTTATTTTTAGTATTTTGTGGTCTTAAAGGTTTTAATGAGAAAAATGAAGTGAACCACAAAAAAGTTGACTTTTTAGTGGTTATTTGTGGATAAAAATGTGGGTGTATTGGATATGGCGAAGTTACTGTTTTGGTTTTAGTTGTTATTGCCGCTTAACTCACTTTGTGGCATTTAAGTCATCATTTTGAGTTAAGAATATGTTGTGGCTTAACACGAGTACTGTTGACAAGCAAGTTTTAAAAACCGCATATACAAATAAATCGCACTTTATGTACGCAAAACATTTTACATATTCACTAATTTTAACGTTGACGTGTAATAAAAAAAATATACAGAGTGACATTAAATGTGGTTTCACACTATAATACACGCCTTAAGTATTTTGACGAGAATGCTTCCCTGATCAAACGATAAAATTGAACTAATTCGAATTCGATATTAACGAAACCATTATGAAAAATATTGAACAAGATTCAAATTTTCTTTGCTCTTACAGCCCAAGAAATCATTTTAATTTTTCATTTTGTAATAGTCGATCTACAGGCTTGTAAAATTTTACTTTCAGAACATTATTAACTTGAAATAATTTGCTTGTATGATTTGTTTTTAGTAACACAAAATAACCACAAACACACCCAAACATACAAATAATATAGACTGCGCTTTGGGTTGACAAAAATTTCATAGATTTTCATTAAAAACCACAAAATAAATTCATGCATCAGCAAGCAGTGTCATGTCAAAGTTTGTAAAAAAAAAAATTAATAAAAATACATTTTACCCAAAAACAATGTTTGCTATTTAGCCTCAAAAATAAACTGGTCTCTAAAACAGGTGTAACTAAAACATTATAAATCAAATTGGTTTTTAGGTGGATAAAAATAATATGCACACAAAGAGTTTTTAGGATTAAAGGACTAAATAACAATCAACTAAGGAATAGACGTTTTCCTTCCTGTTTCGATGTACATAACATGTCAAAGGCATAAAATTAATTAGTTCCACTGGCAAAAACCCATCGGACAATCAATCAAAATTTAATTTGATGTTGATTTTTTTTTGTAACACAAAAACAACTCATCCAGCTCGTCATCGTCATCAGCAGAGAAATTGCTCTATTATTCTGCACTTCTCGATGGAAGAGTTGCATGCTCTCTCGCATTAAATTTCACAAAATTTCAAAATAATGTTGATTTATTATTTTTGTTAATGTTGCATCCAGTTTGAACACTGTTTTCTTCTCACTTAATAGCAACATGAATGCACGTAGTTTAGTTTCTTGTTTGTGCCAACACTTGCGACATGTTACACTTGTGGTATTGCAATGATGATGATAATTACACAAAAAAGATTATATTGTATACAATACAGTCGTTGGCACAAGTCTTCTAACACTATACAACATTTGCAGTTTCATTAAAATTATATATTTCTAAAAAGCTTATTGTCTGTTTAATGATGTCGAACGTCAATGTTCTCATAGAAAATTATATTTAAAGAAAAACAAAATTCTAAAAGCCATATATAATTGCACATGCCTATCAAAATTGACAAATACAGAGAAGGTTTATAATTTTTGCTTTCACACGTTCGTTTTTGGTTTCATCTGACATAACCTAAAATCGTACATAACAGCAAATTATTTACATATTAATATTTTTCTTCACTTTTAATTTTATTTCAGTTAATTAAAAACGTTGGTTTTTTATAGAATATGTGTAAATAATGATATATGCCGCCACAAACAAATGACTTGCAAAACAGCTATTGTCAGATGGTTTTTCAGATCAAAATAGAACACGTTCTTTTTGTAAAAATTTCTGACATTTACAGAAACAATAGTGCCCAGTGACACAGTGTCCATGGACACTGTGACGCTCCAAAAGGTGTTGAACAATTTTTTGTTTTTTCTTTTTGTTTTGGGCGCAAGCGTCATATTGTCCATGGTCACTATGACACTTTTCTGAGCGTTATAACGGCCATGAACACTGTGTCACTGGACGTTATGACAAGTCACTTTTAGATGCATAAAAATATTTTCTGTATGTAAGTAACACTATTTCGATCCGTGACTGTATATTTCCTTTCAAAGTGTTTCTCTTACCAATAGAGACTTAGTTATTTTTTAGTTGGCACACACACCCTCACACACATACATATATAAAGAGAACTAATGCGATGAAACAGTTTGCTTCAAGAAATGCTGCAGTATCAGTTACTGCGACATGAAAAATCATCAGTCACGCATACAGATTGTAATTGTGTCATCGTTAAAACATTATTGTAGTTAAATAACAATAACAATAACAACTACATGAAACATATTATTAAAAACAATAAACCTTTACACTGTCATCACTTGGTGGCCAGTTTTCGCTTCCTTTTCAACTTCATAAGAAGGTAATTTAATGCTCTAGTCAAGCAAAACTAAAATATGCAGGGGTTGATTCTGTTGCAGCTTCATTTTTTACTGTTCTAAAATGAGGGGTGCTTATAATTCCGGCGGCAGGGGGATATTTAAAAGGATTCTGTTAGAAAAAACAATACTGTTTTTGGAATCTTTTTATCCCACTTTTTATTAATTTGATTGATAGTGTAAAATTACAATGAATTTAGTACAATTTCTGTAAAGAGACGCGCAAAAAATCAAATAACGCAGAGTATTGTTGAAAAATATTTAGCGCCGAAAAACTTCACAACTGGTTAAAAACTTAATGTTTACAAATGTCGACTTATATAAAAACATATTTGAACATTAACGATTTCCAGAAATGTGTTTCTAAGAAAATTCCAAGGGTTAAAAAAAGTCTAAGGCCCGTTTTTAAAACTTACCGTAACTTTGAAAATATTAAACAGATTTTAAATATATATTGTTCATTTCTGTAAGTAAATACCTTTCAAATAGTGCATATTTTGTTGAAATCGGTTGGATTAATATATAGATTTATTTAATTTGTAAACCTTCACTAAATTTAAAGTATTTTTTTTATACAGGCATAAGTGAATAAGTTATTTATCCGAATCATAATTAATAATTGTAAAATTGCATCGATTGTTAGTGCATAATTTTGCATATTTTATACCCAATGCATTTTTTTGTTATACAATGCTTCAGAATGCATATAAATACGCACTTTATTATATTTATATTATATTTAGTTTTGATTCAAATGATTTTTAATGTTATACGAATTCATCTTCACCGTAAGCATTTTGGATACCTACAAACTCCCGCGAATGCGATACGAATATTCACTAACGAGTCTAAAACACTACATGGTATTGATTTTGGCATTTACTCCAAGCAGTTATTCTAGAGCATCCCTGCGGGAAATTTGTGTCAATTGGTCCCACAGACTGGTCCTGGGAGTTGTGAAAATAGAACAGGTATAAAAAGAAAGAGCTCATGACCAGTCAAAGGAGAACTAATCATGTAACTGGTTTATGAAGAACAAAAAGGTAGAAAAAGTAATGAATTACAGTATAGTCTTCACCGGTGGTGTGATACATTTTTTTGGGACTTTCTAAAATTTGGCTCTTGAATTTAATTCTAGGACTTGTTTTATTGAAATAGTACTACATCGTATTAAAATAATACTACATTTTTGTAACTGTCACTAAACACGTCAATTGAGAATAGATTTGTGACTGGTCAAATGGTGTCAATTGACCCCCTCCAATGACAACCCCATGTAAAAGTGATAGGTCTTATTCATAGAAAGTGTTAAAACTAGAACCGGTCTCTACCACCAACGACCTATCACAGGACTACTTTGATGTCAGTTCGCTTCCCTCTAGGGATTCCTCTAAGGCTACCGTAGCATTGCAATGTCATTCAGGCCGAGATAAAGTGCATCTACCCATCCGAAGTGCATGAAGAGACGGGTTCACACTATAAAAGTTTTCTTTCACAGAAAAGAGAACAGCGTGTTCTCTTCCCTTCTCACCAATAAGTTCAGACTTTTTGAAAGAAAACTTTTATAGTATTAACCCAGACTTACAATATTTCATTATAATACACAATTTGTTTCATATCTATGTGGGACCCAAAATCTTTTATAAGCAAGATGTATTGCAAAACAAGGTATTTTTTAAAAATTTTATTTGTTTGGTACTTTGGCCTCATTTTTAAAATGGAGTACTTGTATTTTGATGACCTGTGTTTTAATTGGCATATTTCAAAAACAATTTCTTGAAACAAAATAACACAAAAAGATTTTTCGTTGACGTTTTTCTATGTTTTTTGAATATTTTAAGCCACATTTCTTTGTTTTTTTCTAAATTTTTTTCTGGATTGCTGCATTTTTGTGCATACAAAAACTTGGTTCTACAAACTTGTTTAAATTCTTTAAAAAGAAACTAACGCATTCTCGTCCGGCATAGGAAAACAACTTCGGCTTTAACACATGCAAATGTACATTTGTGTATATTTCATACCTGTAAACTCTCCAGATACATAATCGGCCAGTTTAAAGTTCAATTCAATTCAATTCGTTGAGTGTACAAATAACAATTTGATAGTTTTGACATTTTTTTTTTCATTTGTTGTTTTCCCTTACGTGTGTTTAAGAATGTGTGTTTGTTTCCATGCATTTAAGCTCGTATGTGCCAAGTCAGGAAGTTTTCATAGATACTCATTTGACCATAAAGACTCTTCAATTTTTTTTTTTTTTTTTCATCAAATTGTGGAAAAAGAAATTAAAAAAAGAGCAAAAATTTTGCATAAACCAATGACAATGCAGTATGTGGTTAGGCAACAAAAAAGGAGAGAAATCGTTTGTAGTTGCCTTTAAACTGTGTTCATAATACTGGTTGTCAGTAACAATATTGTGGTTTTCTTCTTTTTTTTCTCTTTTTTATCCTTGGTACATCAAATATTGCATCAATGTTCTGAACGCATGAAAGTGATGCCATCTGAACTTGTAACATTTGTTAATGCCCCAAAACTTAACCATGTCAGTCATAAAGCTGATAATAGAAAACTCAGGGATAATCAAACAGCAAATACAAAGCATTTATTCATCTTTTTTTAGATCTTTTATATAACGATCTTAACAATATGTTATTTTATAAACATAAAGTAGCATATATCGCACTGGTTCCTCCAAGGGGGGCTAACAAACAATTAATAAATTTTCATTAAGACAAGAAAACAACAAAGAATAATACAATTGAAGCACAGCCGCGAAAAACGTTGTAAACGCCACATTTTGCAAAAACTGTTTTTTTGCAGATAAACGTTGACTTTACTCTCTTACACAGTTTAAACATCAAATCAACCAAAACTATGCACCTTAACGCCTTCAAAATGGCGTACAAAGTGTCAGCCAGTGGAAGAACATTGCAAGTTACCAGCATAATGATGAAACCGAAATGGTTTTGCAGTGCGGAATAATGTTTTAAAAGCCTTTTGCATTAAAGTTTTTATTATCATTATTTTGAATAATAGAAAAAAAAAATTTTTAAAACAAATAATGCTGCCTGTCAAAAAACGTTTTTTTGCTCTCCTGAAAAATTATTATTTTGTAACTTAAAACGTTATTCGCGACTGTGCTTCAATTGTATTTTTTTTTTTTTTTTTTTGCAAAATACTAGAGAAATTGATCTAAGATGTTTAGAGTGCGTAGATAAGACCACTGTACATCGATTTCTTGCAAAAAGTTAAAATTTAAACATCTTGAATTGACTCTCTTAGAGGAACCAGTGGGATATGTCCATACAAAAAGCATTTGGGAATTTTTGTTCATTCAAAGTTTCCATATTACCCCAAGCTTCCCCAAATATGACTTTAATTAAAGATGTATTCCGAAGGACACATTTGTATTCATAACTCTGGCAACTTTGACTTCAACCGCATGCACATGCATACAAACGACCAGTGATGTGTATTTTCAATGAGGAATAAACTTCAGAATTTACATACTGGTAAATACACTCACACACACGCACACACAGACATATTTATATAGAGTTTGGTAACGTTGGTATATTTTGCATTTTGCTGATGTTTCAAAAGTCTTTAAGTGCGTGTCCTTTTGTATGCGAACATGTGAGAATGAAAATGATTTTTGTGTGTTTTGTAACTAAATCTATGTGTGTGTTTCACTGAACGAGAGTATATTACCGTTTATGTCTTATTGTGTGTGTGTGTATATGTTTGTGCCAACATACTTACCAAATGTCAATATGGCGACAACAAACGCACAAAGCATGACAAAACTGTTTGGCGCCTCGTCTCCGAGCATTTTAAACTTTATGTGGTTTATCTACCAAATAAATATGTGCATGTATCTGGTTGTTAAACTATTTGTATGTGCACCATCAAATGACATACATACTACAAATTGTAGATGTGTATTGCACAGCTCCCCAGCGGGAAAAATCAGAAGACCTTCTTACTTCAGGCCTTTTTAAAGGCCTGCTTAACATTTTTTTAGATTCAATTACTTTTCTTATTTAACTGCTAAATAATGCCTCATAGAGGGCATCGGCTCTTTCGAATAAAAGATAAGTACACTTTCTACATTCTCTTCTATCAGAAGGGAGTAGCGAAGGAGTAACATTTTTTGTATTGTTTTTAGCACAAGCAAAAGCAAAATAATTATGACAACGAGTGTAAAAAAGTTTTGAGCATGAAATGGAGCGAGCAGGCCTACAGAGGCCTTCTGGAAGGCATCCGTACACCTTCTTTTTGCCGCCAGGTCTGTTCTCTTCTGTTTATATTAAACACACATGTATGCCAACTTTCAAGTGTTCTGCACAATGGGATATTTAAACGAATACGAGGAAGTAAGTCATGAATTTCCCAATGAACAGTCCAAAACTTTTTATTGATTAACAATAAATTTATTGTAGTAGATTATAATTAAGAAGGATCTTTTTAAACGGATAACAAAAAACAGTGTAGTCGATATGGATTTTGCATACACCTGAATCACCCTTTTTGTATTTGTTACATCAAACAACATTTTATCGTTTTAAATTTTGAGTACATCGAAGGTGACCGACCTGAGATCCTTTCCATTTTACAAAAACCCAATAAAAAGTGTTCTTATTTTGTGAAGCTCTGCATGTTAAAAAATAAGCGCACATTTATGCCCTTCGCAATAAGACAAACAGGAATGCAGTAAGGCCAGCGAAAGATCTCTTAACAAATTTTAAAACAATAACGTTTTAAGAACCACAGCTTTCCCTTACTATAAAAAAGGTTTGTATGGAAAAACAAAATAACGAATACCTGCAAAAAGAACAAATACAGTCTTTAAAGCTGTTCGACATGAGTATTCGTTGAATAAAGTGCTTTTGTGATAAAAATGTATTTCTTCAAAGTGTAACCCCTCAATATAAGATGCATGCCATCCTTAATGGGCAAAAAAAACCATACAAGCAAATTTTGTACAAACCAGAGAAAGCCAAAAAGTTATTGTTGTAGTTGTTTCTTTGGCCAGAGTGATGAATTTATGAATATTATTTTTGCCAAGCTAATAGGGCCTAAATTTCTTCAATGTAAATAAAATTCAATTTTTAATTACAATATTTTGTTCCCGACGTTTCGTCGATTGTTTGTCGACTTTTTCAAGGGATTGTCTATTTAAAAATTATAAAAACAATAAAATAAATACAATAATGTACCACATAAACATTAAAGACTTACCCCCATATTCATAAAAAATATTTTTATTTTATTGGAGGTTTATTGAACGAATTTCCTATGAAAATGTGTTCAATAAACCTCTAATAAAATAAAAATATTTTTTATGAATATGAGGGTTACAATATGAAAATTTTTTAATCACATTAAAAAGTTTTAGATGTACTCAGGATCATACAAATATAAAAATTAATTTTAATATTTAAAAAATATAAGTATATCCTGAGTACATCTAAAACTTTTTAATGTGATTAAAAAATTTTCATATTGTAAGTCTTTAATGTTTATGTGGTACATTATTGTATTTATTTTATTGTTTTTATAATTTTTAATCCAAATTTTTAATATTTTTAATTAGGCTTAAGTTCATGAAATTTAATTTTCATTAAATTATTTTTGTGAAGAAAGGAATTTTACAACATGAAAATTCATTAAAATTGTTATTGATAATCCTTCATTCTTGACGTGGCTCGGGCTCGAACCCTGGCCGGCAGGTTACCATGACATGTTTCGATCGCAACCACTCGATCTCCTCAGATGGATTTGCCGTCTTACACTCGCAGCCATCGACGACTGCTGACGTCACTAGTCAAACATCAATCCTTAAACCAAATTGTATTTTAACATTTTGTAGATCGAAATTAGCTTTCCTGAATGATTATCCATTTTAATTGATTTTACATGTTTTTTTCCTTTACTTCTGTTTTTTCGTACTTTCGTCAAGAATTTTTCCTGAATGATTATCCAAAAAAAATGTACTTGGACTTCAAGAAAAATTCTTGACGAAAGTACGAAAAAACAGAAGTAAAGGAAAAAACATGTAAAATCAATTAAAATGGATAATCATTCAGGAAAGCAAAATTCGATCTACCAAATGTTAAAATACAATTTGGTTTAAGGATTGATGTTTGACTAGTGACGTCAGCAGTCGTCGATGGCTGCGAGTGTAAGACGGCAAATCCATCTGAGGAGATCGAGTGGTTGCGATCGAAACATGTCATGGTAACCTGCCGGCCAGGGTTCGAGCCCGAGCCACGTCAAGAATGAAGGATTATCAATAACAATTTTAATGAATTTTCATGTTGTAAAATTCCTTTCTTCACAAAAATAATTTAATGAAAATTAAATTTCATGAACTTAAGCCTAATTAAAAATATTAAAAATTTGGAAAAATACCCATAAATAGTTCAACAAAATAACCACAATACTAATTATTGTTTTTATAATTTTTAAATAGACAATCCCTTGAAAAAGTTATATTTTTAATACTTATAACCTATTCATACGCCACCGAGCACGAGTACAGACAGGTATGAATACCAATAAGTATGAACAAAAACAAGTTTGTATAGCGACCGGTATGAGTATGAACAAACAGGCATGCGTATGGATATTCTTATGAATGCGTATGAGTATAGGCATGTATCGATGAGTATCGACAAGTAACTTCAACAGTTCGTATGGTTATTGTAAAGCAAGCAGTGTAGCCAGGACCTTAAAATTTTTAATGCAGAAAAGATAATTATATTTTAAGAATTTTCCAAAACCAGCAAAACAAATATAGCACTGATTAAAAAAGAATAAATTAATTTTTGTAAAAGCTATATTAAAACATAAATATTTTCTATTATTATAAAATTATGCTTCGAAAGGGGTTTTTTTTAAAAAGAAGGCTATCATGTTTCCAGCTAAAGAGAAAACTCGTTTTGATGCTGGGCTGCAGGAGTTGATATAATTCTTGATTTTTATAAAGACAACCATGGATATCTTGTGGAGTTGTTTTTCCACCATTTACGTGATGTGGTAGTCTTCTGTTAGGCTAACATTTTCGTGGGCATGCTGATCGACTTCAGCCTTTAAAGTTTAAACAATTTTAAACGTCTTAAAATGCAACTGCCAACAGATAAACATCTCAAAGTCATAATATGTATGAATGAATTTACCTGTGATATCTCATTTATTAATTCCGAATATTTGATTTATATATATTTGTGGTATTCTGCAACTTTTTGTGTTTTTATTAAGAACGATTCATATAAAACGACGTATTTTAATTTGCATCCATTTTTCCAGATTTTCTTAAAAATAGTTTTTTCTATTTATATAAGAACGCAGATCTTAATATTCCGAAGATTTTTGTAAAGTCAACAATTCTTTTTCAATAAAATTTTGTTGAATTTTACTCAAACGATTTTGAAAAAAGGATTTATTAGTGATTCAGCAATCACAAAAAAAATTTCTAGCAAACACTTATGAAAAACAAATTAATAAATAAAAAATGTTTGAAGTCAATGACATACCTATGAGTGTATGTGGATATGTGCGAGTATGAAAAACAATAAGTATGACAACATACATGAATGAAATCAAATGCGCAGGGATATACACAATTATGAGAATAAATAGATACGAGTACGCACAGGTATTGAACATTTTCGATATGTGCTAGTGTACTTTAATTTTTTTATACCCATTGTCTTTCTCTGGTACAAACATTCATTTCTTATTTTTGTTTTGTTTTCAATAGTATGATAGTGCTGCGGCAATTTTACTCGCTATTTGTTTAAAACAGAAACAAATTGGAAATAACATCTTCTTTCTCCAAAGTTTCCACAAAAATTTTGACAAATATTCAACATGTTTCTCAAATACTAAAAATTTTTAATATTTCTACAAAAATGCTTCAAATTTTTGTCCAAACACCAAACACCCCCGTTAACAGCACAAAATATTTGTACATACGTAAAACTTTGACGTGTTTGCCAAGCAATTTGTATGGTTTATTATGCTCGTAAAAGAAAGGCTGGAAGACCTCGAATACGCAGACGATATATGCCTTCTCTCTCATAGCTATACAGTCATGGACGCACAATTAAGACGTCTTACCTACATATCAGAGAAAGCCGGATTGAGAATCAATATTAAAAAGACCAAAGTTATGAGAATAAATTCTGATAATAAATAATGAATTATTAGAAGAAGTTGAAACATTCTGTTACCTCGGAGCTGTAATAAATCGAACTGGTGGATCGAGTGAAGACATTGTAGGCCGAAAAAAAAGGCCACACAATCCTTAGGCCAGCTCAGTAAAGTATGGAAATAGTCCTCATTATCACGCCGCGTTAAAATCAACATTTTCAACACTAATGTAAAGTCAACTCTTTTATATGGATGCGAAACTTGGAACGCTGCCTCCCGAGACATTAACACATTGCAAGTTTTCGTAAATAAATGTCTCCGAAGAGTTTTACGAATCTTCTGGCCAAGAACCATCTCAAACAACAATCTGTGGGCTGAAACACGTCAACTACCGTTGTGTGTAGAAATTCAGAGGAGAAAGTGGAACTGGATTGGACACACACTCCGTAAGCCACAGTCCGATCTTGCCAGGAATGCTATCGAATGGAACCCGCAGGGAAGTCGCAGATGAGGCCGACCAGCACATACATGGCGTAGGCAAATTGATAGCGAGGCTAAAAAAATGCACAAAAGCTGGAGTGAAGTAAAAACTATTGCGATGAACAGATCTGAATGGAAGAAGTTTGTTGAGGCCCTATGCTCCTTTTAGGATCGAGGGGAATATATATATTATGCTCGTAAGCGACATGGTAAGCAATAATTCAACATTTCTGCCTTACAAACCTGCTACGTTTGAAGATCCATTTTTTATTGGGAAGCTTCAAACCCTTAAGTCAAATACTACTCGGATGGAAATGAGTTACATTTTGTGCATATTTTTCCCCCTTCTTAAGATATCCCCATTGTGCAATGTTGATTGCACATAAATTTGTAATAGAGCTGATACTGTTCTTTGCATATTTTACTTGCTTATGTTTTTTTAACATTTATTTTTGTTTTTGTGTAAGTGTAAGTTTTGTCCTTCCTGTTCCTATACGAATGCATAAATGTATCTGTGGTTAATTACCAGTGAAATGTCGATATCAATCATTCACCCAGCAAATAAGAAATGTGCAAAACATTTTATGGATTGTCGTAAATGTTGTCATAGATTTTAAAAGGCAACAAAAAGGAAATAATCTTGCAACAAAATAACATAAGAACATCATTGAAAATAAATCAGCATTGCAACTACAAGAATCATATTTAATTTATACACAAGTTTTATCAAACAAATAAAAAATGTTACAGTAAAATTAAAGGTGTTTTTGAAATAATGATTTCTTTTACAATCCGAAACAAATTCCCAAACCAACTTGTTTTCACACATGGAAAAATTCATATATGCTTCAAACAAGACATCAAACAGTATTCACTGGTTTTTAGGATCACATTGGATATCCTTTTATATAGACTTAATTGGTAAAAAAAAGAGTTTTTGTTTAAAAAGTTTGGAAATCTGAAATAATAACTTTAGAGAATAAAAGAAGTTTTCACAATCAGCATTTCAAAAAACATATTTAATCAAAAATTTTGCTTGATTTCGCAATAACTTTAAAGGTCTCTTATTCTATTTCTTATTTTAATAAAATTTCAGAAATTCTTTCTTTATTTTTGCTTGATAATTATTTGATATTTTTTTTTTAATTGTTCCATCTTTCTAAACTTCAACTTTTAAATAGAGACCTGATGTGATCATGAAAAATTTGGTATAGAGTTTGACTATGCAGGTATGTATGTATGTATATGCCCAGTTTCATGTTTATAAATTTCTTTTATGTTCGAAAAATTCCTGTTGGAGGGTGTAACCAGGAAGTTATCATAACTTTGTTAGTTTAAAGGTCATCATTACAACTTTTAACAAATATTAATTCAGAATTGCCGGGATGCCCAGAAAGATGTTTAAATGTGCTTTGTCGATTCGACAAACTTGCGGAAATTCTAACTTCTATTGTATATTCAGTCTGCTGATTGGAAAACTTGCAAGTATAAGCGAAATGTATGATTTTTAGTTATATAAATTGCTACCTCAACGCAACGTTGAATTTACAAAATATTGAAATCGAACGAGTGCGATGTTTTCAAAATCTTGGAATCTTGACAAATGCCCAGCGATATCCACCAAAATAAATAAAATGCAGAATGTAAATGGCGAGACATGCCTTTTTAAATGCAATAAAGAGCTGACCAGTCATGACATAAACGTAGCAGCAACAAATCTACGCTTTATAAAATGTTACATTTAGTCGGGGTAGAAGTTTGGCCAATCAAATCCTTGGATGACAAGCTTTCGAAATATGGATATTTTTCCGAGTACTGAAAATACCATGACTTCCAGAGTCTCCAATGCCAAAGTACTAAGGAGGATGAATGTCAACCGTCAACTAAAATAAACAATAAAAAAGAGAAAAATTGTATGCCAAGGAAACGTATCGAGAAACAATTCATTAAGGAAACATTTTTAATTGTTACATCTTTACTTTAATCTTAAGTGAGCGACAAGGGCAAGTGTTTCCTTTTCTAATAATGTGGCCCTACGAAAAAATGTTTTTAATTGTCAAAAATATAAATTTTGAGCTATTTCCAATAATCCTATTTGAATAATTACAGTAGAGTACGATAAAAACCGACACCGGATATAACAAAATATCCGGCTATATTATAACGAACACTTGTTTCCGGTTAAATTGATTTTACTTTAAAATTTCATTCAATTACGAACAAATTTTTGCATCCCCAAATATAAAATTTCTTACAAAAAACCTCTTCACACTCATATTTTAATGCCACTCCCACCATTAGTGTGGAGGATATTATTATGGTGTTTTCTTTTCTAAAAGATAATAATGCATTATAATTGTGTAATATATTTAGTAGGTTTCACGCACCCTTAAAAAGTGATAAAATTTTCTACATTACAATGGAACAAAATACATTTGACCCATCTAGGGGCATCCTAGGCGATGCAACAGCCAAATTAAAGAATTTCAACCGTTCAAATGTATATGGCGGTTCAACAAAATTCTTTAATTTGGCTGCTGCATCGCCTAGGATGCCCCTAGATGGGTCAAATGCATGATCAATCCCACTTTATTTTTCATCTCAATCACTTATTTCTAACATACCTATGCGCTATCACCATTCTTTAAGGGGGTTCCCATACAAAATGTTCAATGCAGACTAAAAAGATATTTTAAAAAAGTCCCATAAATGCCCAGGAGTCGCCAATAGTAAGATAATATGTATGAACGACCTTAATTAGTTCTTTATCCTTAACATTTTCTCTCACTTTTGTGAATAAAATCAAAAGATTTTAATCATTTATGTCTTGTTTTGTTTGCAGCTTCGTTTTTTATATGTCTTCAAAAAATTAGAAGCCTAGCTGCATTTTTTAATTTTTTATGAATTTTTAAAGAACAAAAATTTCGAAATTTTGGCAAAAAAAATTTACTTTTTTTTTTAAAAAGAATTATGTTTTAACAACTACTGCTCATATTAGGAAAAAATTTTACTTCTTTTAAAGAAATTTTATTGCGCAAACATATGTTGTGCATCCTCCTCCATTTCCGAAATAATGTAAAAAAAAAATCCGAGACCACCACTGGATTCAGCGTACACGAATTATGTTAAATCGCCATGCGCCCGGCTTGTCTGTTTTTTAAACTTGCATAGTGTATTTGACCCATTAAAGACTGACCCCCGATTTCGTTGCCCGATTTTGAGGAAATTTCACACATTTAATATTATGGGCATTTATATTGACATTGCGTTTTTTTTTTTTTTTTTTTTTAACCTGTCAAACCTTGGCCCCTAGACCATGGGTATTTTTCTACCCTCTTCGCTATTAAAGAGTTCTAAAACACAAGATTTTTTGAAAACAAAAAAATTAAAAAACTCATTTATTGCATGCATTGATGTGAGTGTTGTGTGCTTATTTCACTATGTACGTAGAATCTGTTCCAACAGGAAAAGGAAGAAGTACGTCTCTCTTCTAAAAGGCCTTTGTATGCCTTCTTTTGGATGTAAAGGGTGGTTAAATTTAAGGTCCGATGTTGATTTCGCATAAAAAAACTAATTGTTTAGGAAATTATTGTCATTTCTTTTTATTATGATAATATTGGTATAGTTCAATTATGTATGGAACAAAATATCGGTCAAATGGCCGCCGCGACCTCGGCGGCACACCTCCATGTGATGGTCCAAATTTTCGATGACGCTGAGCCATAATTGAGGATCTATGCCATGATTGTGCCTAATTAACTCATCTTTTACCTCTTGAATTGTTGCTGGCTTATCGACGTACACCTTTTCTTTCAAATAATTCCAGAAAAAGAAATCCAACGGTGTCAAATCACATGATCTTGGCGGCCAATTGAAATCGACACCACGTGAGATAGCACGGCCATTGAATTTTTCGCGCAAAAGAGCCATTTTTTCGTTAGCTGTGTGGCAAGTGGTACTTTCCTGTTGAAACCACATATCGTCCACATCCATATCTTCCAATTCGGGCCATTAAAAGTTCTTTATCATCTCACGATAGCGAACACCATTCACTGTAACTGCCTGACCGGCCTCATTTTGGAAAAAATATGGCCCGATGATGCCGCCAGCCCATAAACCGCATCAAACAGTCACTCTTTGTGGGTGCATTTGTTTTTCGACAATCACTCTTGGATTATCATTCGCCCAAATGCGGCAACTCTGCTTATTGAAGAGTCCACTGAGGTGAAAATTTGCCTCATCAATGAAGATGATTTGTATTTTGATTTGAACGCCCATTTTCATAATAAGCCTGAATAACTTTAATGCATTGCACGATTAGGTTTCTTTCCATGGTTCAAATTGAGTTAGTCTGAAATTGAGAAATGTCAAATGAAATGCAGAAAAAAACTTGACGTTTAGGTGTGGCTCATATTTAACATTGGTCCTTAACAAGGTCTGCTCGCTCCATTCCATTCTCATATCTTTTTACACACGTTGTCATTGCTCTCGCTTCATTCACAGTTACATAAGAATAGTAACAGGATCAAAAAAATAAGTGTGCGAAAAAAACAAAAAAAAAAATGTTACTCCTTCTCTTCTCTGTTGTCATAGAAGGGAATGTGGGATGTGTATCTTATATTTTATACGAAAGACCCGGGGCCTTCTTACTTATGCTTTGGATGCTGGTATGGCGTATGCCTGGAAATTACACTGCATGCTAAGAAAATCTGAAGGATCTCCAATAATGAGTTAATTTTTTTTCGTGTGAGCTTTGTTGAAGCATTGTTGTCACAAATGCACATGAAATGGCAAAGCGCATGAATAACTTTGACTATATGATAAGCCAAATTATTCAGCGTGGCCGTTGTGGACAATGTGAAGCAAAACTGAGTTTGGTTGTACAAAATTCAAATTAAAGTAACACCCAAAGGCTTGTGTTCATGGTGTCCCAAAAAAACATTAAAAATATAAGATTATCTCAATAATCGACCACAGTAATGATATTTTTTTTTCTTTTTTTTTTACTAATAAATAGTTAATTTTACATACAACAAACCATTTTTACTTGCCAAAAAATTAATAAAAAAAAACGTGTTTTGAACCCTCTGACAGCGAAGTGGGTATTTAAATACCCATGTCATTGAATAAAACCTGTAGTCAACGTTATTGGCCCAATTTAGCTAATATTTTTTTCTAAAGCAGAGCACACCTAAGGCTATAAGTCACCAAGAGGGTTTCCAATTTTCTACTCTCCCAATTTTCCAGAGCCGTTGTCGTTCACTTTTTCCAAATATTAAAGATTGCAAATTTTTTAGCCGCTAACTTACCCAATAAAAGGGGGCAAAATTTAACTTAAAAAATTTGTTTAAGTAGTCCAATCATTTATGTATGTTTCTGTGAAAACCAATTTTCGATACCTCTTACCTGAAGTTAACCAGAACTTTTCTACGAAGGCTCTGTTCTTGGGTATTTAAATACCCATTAGTCATTAATGGGTCAAAGTCAAAAAAAGATATTTTATAAAAGTAAAACAAACGAAAAACAAAAAGTTTGCATAAAAAAGTTCTTAACGCAGATGCAAAAAAGGTTATTATCTCACTGTCAGATATAACTGGGGGTAAGATATGGAACAAATTTGCCATTTGTATGTGCAACATCTTAAGAAAGGAAAACGACAAATTGTCACATTTTTGCATATATTTTTAGAATAGAAGAAAATTCCGCCCGAATGGAACTCTACATGGAACATTATTGTCAGAAAAGTAAACACCATTAGTTTGAACTGTTGTTTGTTATGCAGCAGACCGACAATTTCTTATACCCACACCACAATAGTGGAGAGAGAAAATTTGGTTTCTCTGATGTGTGTCAAAAAAATATAGGTGCAAGAGCCATCTTAAAGATTGATTAAGAACAACTTTGTGCGACGATCTTACGATGTCCGTTCATCTATCTGGTTGTCTGTCCATGTAACCATGTAATAAATTAATGAAACTTGGTACATGTGGTACGTTTTGTCATAAGGAAGCCTATTGAAAATGTTGAGAATCGGTTTTAGTTTTACTTAAAAAAATTATAGCTAAATGCTCATAAAATTATAGAGTTTTTTTCGAGGCGGATATAAGAAGATATTTTTATAAGGAATTGTCGGTCGCTTATAGTTCGTTTGAGCCGTGTTCTTCTCTAAACTCAAGAAATATCTTTATATTATATTTATTATACTACAAACATGTGCACATATTTATTTTCTAACAGAAGAAATTAAATTAGAATGTTCAAAGTAAATTAATAAATATTTATTTTAATAAATTGAGAGATTTAAACTGATATGAATATGCTCACTGTCCTCAGCAAATTTTTCTTTACCGTACTTGTTTAAATAATTTCTAAGGTATTCTTGCTTTCATGCGAAGCCCTTATAAATGAAATTCGAAAAGAATCATAAAATTTAAATTCAACAGAAATTCTCACAAAAATTCTATGATTAGAAAATCTTAAATAAAATAATAATTTCATTGACTGAATATTTAAAGCAACTGTCAGTCACAGTGCCACCATCTTTCCAAAAATCTTTCATAACAACGTACTACATACATATCTACTGACTGACAAATCACGTTTTTGTCAAATTGCGAAATGCCCTGGCAATTAAGGGAGATGGAGGATGAAGTTCCAAGCACGTTTTGTTACTAAATGATTTACTTTTTATTTAATTTTTTTTTTCTCCACCATCGTTACGTCTACTTCTGTGAATATGAAGGCTTTTTTATTTGTTTTGTTAGATATTTTGCTTAACAATTCAAACAGAAAACATTTCTTGGAATTCGTTTTTAAATTCCTCATTACCCAATAAAAAAGTAGATACAAATTATTTAAGCAAATGGTAGAAAACAGTAACAAATATTTTGCTGAAAGCGACTAGAAAATCAAGTTTGTTGATAATTCACAGTTAATTCTTCATTTGAATTTTATACTTTCACAAATATCTTGGCCCTTGCCAACACTTTTTTAAGGTAACTATGGAAACATGGTCCTTTGTTTATTTGTAGATTTAAATTGAAAATCAATGTCAACAAATGTTCGGATCGGAATACATTAAAGCTTCCGATTGTGTTAGTCTAACGGCCAAATTCAACTGGAAGTTAAAGTAATAGTAAGTTCTCACTGAACTTGGTGAAATTGGCCGTTAATGTTTCAAATGTCAAAAGTACATCTTTTTCTGCTGTGGCCCCTTAAATGTGTCAGCTCTAACAAACTCTAGTACAAAATATATGAAAAATCAACATTAAAAGTGTAATCATTAAACACAGTTCGTAAAAAATAATATCGGAAAGGATTTAAATATTAAAAAACCGAATAATATATAAATAAAATTATATAAGGAACATGTTGCCTATATTCTAGTTTCATACAACTGCGTACATACAAAGTATTGAACTAAGTATACTTCTACATCTATGAAGTTTCTTTAAAGAGAAATAAGAAAAAACTTAAGAGAATATGAAATTAGTAATGCCAGTTAACATGTTAAAAGATATAAAAAAAACAAAACAAAAACGTTATAAGAAAGAAGATGAGTCAAAAAAGAAGACAAAGGAATGCTTCAAACGTCAACACAAAGCGTCAACGCAGCCATTTTGTTTTATATATACATATATTTTTTTAAACACAACAATTCATTGTATTTTTTTACACTAAACCTTGGTATGTACATATTTATCCTGGCTGTATCTGTCTGATGAAGCGCATAGAACAAAAGTTTGAAATGTATAAAATGCACATATATAGTCTAGTTGTCTTGTCTAGTCTATGTCTAGTCTATGTCTAGTCTATGTCTAGTCTATGTCTAGTCTATGTCTAGTCTATGTCTAGTCTATGTCTAGTCTATGTCTAGTCTATGTCTAGTCTATGTCTAGTCTATGTCTAGTCTATGTCTAGTCTATGTCTAGTCTATGTCTAGTCTATGTCTAGTCTATGTCTAGTCTATGTCTAGTCTATGTCTAGTCTATGTCTAGTCTATGTCTAGTCTATGTCTAGTCTATGTCTAGTCTATGTCTAGTCTATGTCTAGTCTATGTCTAGTCTATGTCTAGTCTATGTCTAGTCTATGTCTAGTCTATGTCTAGTCTATGTCTAGTCTATGTCTAGTCTATGTCTAGTCTATGTCTAGTCTATGTCTAGTCTATGTCTAGTCTATGTCTAGTCTATGTCTAGTCTATGTCTAGTCTATGTCTAGTCTATGTCTAGTCTATGTCTAGTCTATGTCTAGTCTATGTCTAGTCTATGTCTAGTCTATGTCTAGTCTATGTCTAGTCTATGTCTAGTCTATGTCTAGTCTATGTCTAGTCTATGTCTAGTCTATGTCTAGTCTATGTCTAGTCTATGTCTAGTCTATGTCTAGTCTATGTCTAGTCTATGTATAGTCTATGTCTAGTCTATGTCTAGTCTATGTCTAGTCTATGTCTAGTCTATGTCTAGTCTATGTCTAGTCTATGTCTAGTCTATGTCTAGTCTATGTCTAGTCTATGTCTAGTCTATGTCTAGTCTATGTCTAGTCTATGTCTAGTCTATGTCTAGTCTATGTCTAGTCTATGTCTAGTCTATGTCTAGTCTATGTCTAGTCTATGTCTAGTCTATGTCTAGTCTATGTCTAGTCTATGTCTAGTCTATGTCTAGTCTATGTCTAGTCTATGTCTAGTCTATGTCTAGTCTATGTCTAGTCTATGTCTAGTCTATGTCTAGTCTATGTCTAGTCTATGTCTAGTCTATGTCTAGTCTATGTCTAGTCTATGTCTAGTCTATGTCTAGTCTATGTCTAGTCTATGTCTAGTCTATGTCTAGTCTATGTCTAGTCTATGTCTAGTCTATGTCTAGTCTATGTCTAGTCTATGAGTGGTGTTAAAGGGTATTGTAAATTCGTTGCTTTGGCACATGGTTGGGTCTTCCTTGATTGGTACATTTCTTCTTTTTTGTAAAAAAAAAACCATTTTTCTTGATGTGTGTGTGTGTGGTGATAAATGTTTTAAGAGTGTGTTCTTTTTGTTTTTTGTCTTGAATGTGTATGTGGATTGTGTTACGCATTCCATCGGAGTTAACCATTAATACTTGTCTACTTAACGGTAAATTACAAAACATTGAACACATACATTTATACACAACAAACTAAGGCACACACATAGACACAGAGTTATAAATTTTTGTTTTTCCGTTTCCCTCTTTTTTCTTTTGCTAAATACTGTTGAAGTATTTAGTTGTCGACTATATTGTTAAAAATTTAACGAAAAAAATGTTGATGGATTTTTTTAACAACAACAATTACAACAAGAGGACGAGAATAAATGACTTGACTTTGTTTGATGGAGTGTTAGCAGTTCTTTTAGAGGGTTGGGAGGGAGAAGGATGCAGAAATGGGTTTTTATACATTTGTAAAAACATTTATTTTAAATTTTTTTTTTTTTTTTTAGTAGTGTTCGCAATTCAATTTTGTTTTTAAATTAGAAGCATGTTTAACAGCAATAATGTTTGAAATAAACTGGAATTAAAGTATGTATTTTAAATTAGTTGAATAACAGTTTCTCGAAATAAGAATGATATTGCATATTTTTAATATTAACATATGCAGATATATTTTTGTTTAAGTTTAATTGTATAAAAAACTTAAAGTGTGCAGCATATAAATTAGAAAGAATTTTAGAGATTAGTAAATATTTCTTTGCGTATGTTTGAATTTTCAGTTGTGCACAGGGCTGCCGAATAAATTTTTTTTCTCCTCCCCAAATTTAAGAAAAAGATTTCTCCAGAATACCCCCTCTTATGAGAAAGAAAACAAAAAAAAAATCCCTTTGAACAAAATAATACATTTTAGTGGTTAATGTTTAATAATTGTTATCTTATATAAAAATTAAAAACGCATCTAACAAAATAAACTTGATCCACACTGTACAGTACAAGTACAATAATATGTATATAATAAATAAATAATTATTCAAATATAAATAAGCTATCACACGTCCATTAACTAATAAAGTAAGGCAAAAATTTGGTTTAACCACAGTAAAATTTGATTGCTTTAATGGGTTAATACCTGGATACCAAACACATTTTTACCCCGGTAAAAACGATCATTAAATTTAACAAACGCTAATTAAGGATAGTTTTCGTAGTAAAATTGTTCTTTAAACTTTTATTAAATTTAAAAAAATGTTATGAATACAGGCAATAGTGTTAAAAAAATTTTTTTGAAAATTTTCAGGAAAATTTTTTTATCCCTTTCAACAACAAAACTTCCCCTTATTTGGGCTAAGAACTCCAAATCTGGCCGCCCAGGTTGTGCATAGATATTTATTTATAATCTATCAATATAAATTTAATAACAATTTCATTATGAGGTTATAATTAATTCTTTTTCATACAGGAAATATTTTTTTTTTCTAAAGTAATATTTAAAGACCATTTAACCGTAAAACCAAAGTAAACATGATTGAAACACAAACGTTGGCTTGCATTTTAACAACAACTTATTTGGTTTTTATTTAATGAAAAGGAAAATTTTGTTTGTACTTGTAGTTTGTATATCTCATGCCGAATATAAAACTGGCTTTTCATTATTTTGCTGCTCGCATGTATAATATTCAATCTATTGCAATTCACATTGATTGTGATTAAAGTAGAAAATAAGTAACGGTTGTGCACTTACTCTTACTCAAGCTTAGAGGTGATTTTACGTGCCACACAGTCAGTGAGTGCCACATGAAATGAGCCAAAGGTTACACATTTATAACAAATTTGCAGCAACAATTAGAGCATCCTCATTGCAGATGATTTTATCATGGAAAATTAGTGAAAAACATTCAGGGCTTTTGTTGTAATGGATGAGTTTTTCTTTTCGATTTGTAGCTTTTTGTAGTTGAAATGTTTTGAACCTAAAAATTATCTTTTTTCAGTCTCGCGTAAATTATTGAAATTTTTGTGTGTTTCAACAACAATAAAACAAAAAAGAACAACAACACAATAACAAATACAAACTTAAATACAACCCATCTAACAATTACAATCATCCCATAAACTCCCGTATTCTTGCTCTTTGGATACACTACAAAGCACAGTGGGGGTAGAATTAAAATATTTTCTAACACATATTTGAAACATGCGTCATAGTTTTAAGGACACTGATACAAGATTTCTGTACTTTTACACTCAGAGAAAAAATATGGTTGGGCATGGTTACGGCAACAACACTATGTTTAATGTAACAATATATTGTTGTCGTACACAAATAATTGTTATTTGTATTTAATATTAGCAATATTATAGTTGCTGTAAATATATCAATGATGATCGCAATTATAAATTTGAGTATCGTTGACCGAAAAATAATTATTTTTCTAACAACTAAATTATGATAACTTCCAAACCATATTGTATTACTCACAACCATATCATGATATCTAATAGCCATAACATGATGACTTTCTATACATTTATCATATTATATTTAAGATGCAATCAAACTATTTTTACTCCAATAATATTATGTTAGCGCCATTTGTAAAATAATTTTGAATCAGTTGTGTCGTTTGTTTAATATGTGAGCGGTTAATCAATTTAAAGATAAATTCCCATAAAAAAATAAGTTTAAAGAAATTAAAAAAATTTAAATAGCGGAGTTCATTCAGTATTAGTGATTTAATAGTGCAAATGCAAAATATCGCAGTGTTTTTGTGAAATCCAATAACAAAACACACAGAGACTTCGTTATATTTTATAAAAGTACTACCATATTGCTGTGGTTTTCATGGGCAACCGCGTATGTCTTAAAACAAATTTTTCAGGAAAGCCGAAAAACCATTCGAGATCTAACTATGGGCATATCGGACTTATTAAACTTTGTCATTACGTTAAAAATTCGGAATTGACCCATCTTTTTTCGAAAATTTTTAGAAACATGTAAAGAGCGTTTAAAATTAAGCAATATGGCATCAACATCTCAAAATCGGAAAAATGGACATTTTTAATTTATTTTATATTTGTATGACAGTTATGAAATGTATCATTATATGATTGCTTCTAAACTTATTATGATTAACCTGATAATAATATGATTGATTCTTAACTTAGTATAATTAACAGGATAATAATATGATAATGGGAAAAATATTATAATGTAAAAAAACGAGTATATTAAGTTAGAATATGTTTACCACAACCATGTTCATTCTTTGCGTGTATGATTAAACTCAAAAACTCATGCAATTTACTAGTTTTTGAAACTTTAACCCCCGTATTCATAAACGATTATTAAATTAAGCAAACGTTTAATATGTAAAATGTTCATAGAAAACTTGTTTTGTAAGCCCTTATTAAATATGTTTTTATGAATACGGCAGTCAATGTTTTTTTCACAATAATTTTAATCTATCATTCGGTTTTTTTAAGTGTCAAGTCCAACTCAAATTTAGCTTAAGTCAACTTGAGCACTTTTTCCTTTCTGACACTTATATGTTTCTACCATCAGAAAAGAACATTTCTAAATATGATCCCCACTAACAAAACTACAAAACACTCCAACAAATTGTTGTCAAATTTTAGCAAAATACGTTTTAAGACAACCATAATTGGTTGTGACTTCTTGATGGCGGCCTACTTAAACACAATATGGTTGTCGCTGACAATGATATGGTTACGTCAAACATAGTCCCCCGTATTCACAAACGATTATCAAATTTAAAAAAACATTTAATATGTAAAATTTTCATAAAAAATTAGTTTTGTAAGCCTTTAATAAATTTAAAATATTTGTATGCATACAGGCAATTATGTTTAAAAATAGGATTAGTGGAGGTGTTCATATTGAAAAAGTATTTTTTTCTGGGTGAAATTTAATAATAAGAGCTGTCCTTTTAAAAAGCCATCAGCTTATTTTTCTTGGCATATCGATAAAAAGTTATTTTGAAAACCATAAAATGCTCGTTAGCAACACAAAGTCCATAAATAAGAACTATATGTATATTTCAATTTAATCGGAATAAAATTCCTTCGGTCACAGAAAATAATCAAATCCTCTAAAGGTGTTAGTACATAACACGCGTTAGTTCGTCGACGAGTATCGTGCGTTTAAAAACTTTAGCGCGTAAAAAATTGCAAGTTACACAACACGCGTTACAAAAGCCATTTCTGTCAACTGTTTTATATTTAATGCACAAATACAAAAACGGGTTCGAAAGTATATCAAGATTTTGTTATTTTATTGAAGTTATTCTTTTTATATAAATATTGTATGTTTTTTAAGCTCTTCAATAAGTTTTTCTTTCATGATTCACAAATTTGTTAAATTATTCTTTTTATTGTCTGCTGATTACTTATCAAAAATACACAACGCGTTAAAAAGTTCAAACTTAACCAACTTTCTGGCGCAAACGCGTCAAAATATTTTGCATGTAGCTGGTTCTATGAAAATACACTAGTTTAACTTTTCTTTGACAGTAGACGACAGAACGCGCGCGCACTAACGCGTGTTATGTACTTCTACCTTAAGGGCCATTATTACAACATGATGTTAGTTATTAAAGGTAGAATTTTCTGCCACTAACGGCAAGTTGTAATTGCATGAGATTAATTTGGGATAAGTTTTTATACCCTGCACCGAAGGTAAGAGTTTATATATGGATAATTCCAAAGTTTTGAACGTGACAGTCGTACGCATCAAAAATGCAATAACATTTTAAGCAAAAAATATTTTTACGTTTTCTTAACCCTTAAATTAAAGCAGTAATGGCCATTTTCTCATTAGGCGATTATCTTTTCTCCCAACGACAAACTGCCCATTAAAGAAATTTGGTTTTCTCAATGTCTAATTTGCTTCTATTCTGTCGCAAAGCTAACCAGCACTCATCTGCCAATTAGTTATTTTCCTTTTATTTGCCGTACAGATAAATTCAATCAGCTGACTCCCAGCTCTAACGTGTATTTTGAGAGGTGTTGCCAGCTGAAAACAATGTTTTTTGTCGGTATATTGAGAAACCCAAAATCGTTAACGGACAGTTTATCGCTCTAATAAATTTTTGTTGACATTAAGTAACAGCCAGTTTATCGATACATTGAGAAAATGGCCATAAGAAAGCACTGTTATCTATGCTTAAGTTTATGGAGGGCGCGATTGTAGGTCAAAGATAATGGCAAAAGTAGTAGCGGTACGAACGTGAAAAACAGAAGTAGTTTCTTTGGCCATGTACAAAAAGGCGTAATTCAGCAAAACCTGGCAAAATTTTTTAGTTTAAACTACTTTCAGAATTTTACGTAGCAATGTAATATTAAAATGTCTTGGTTTGATTTCAAAATCTTCTGTATTTTCTTTTTTTTAAACCAAAATCTGGGTCGATACGTGACATTTCGAACGTGAAATTTTTTCCGTAATAATTCAACTGAATAATGATTAAAATAAAATAAAAATTTACCGTTAATTCGAATAACACATTTCTCTTCGAACACTTCCTTAGATTACAGACCATGTAAGAAAATTTTTTTGGAATAATTTTTATCAAATATCACCTCTTTTAAGATGGATAAATATTAGAGAAAACATACAATAAAACATTCTCACATATAAAAAATTACGTTTGCACAACTTTCCAGTCTAATTGTTCATCTAAGTGAACAAATTTATGGGTAAATTTATAAAATTAGTCAAATCTAAATATTTCTCTATAACAATATCGTAAAATCATCAGCTTTTAATAACTTTTAAATTTTCGGTTACGGCGGACCTTTTGACGGAAATGCCCATATAACTTTGTCATTCCGTTTGTAAGTTCCACAATATTAATCCTACACCCTATAAAGTATATATATTCTGGTTCGTTATGAGAAGAGAAGTTCAAATATAATAAATATATGAAAAGGGCAATAGTTTCCAAATTAGGTATGAAATTAAGCATATTGGTTATTAATACACAACATCCCACATATAATGTATATTAATTGGATAAGTGGGCACAATAAAGATTTATTTATATCTTAAGAATGGGGTTTACATAACTTTTTGTTCTTATTGCACTATGGTGAAGGGTATTTCGCCGAATATAGCACTCTTACTTGTTTTATAATAAGACTGCAATCCTCGTTGGAGTGTCAGCTTCTAGGTTTTTACATAAGCGGGCTAAATTGTTGAAACTTGGAAGAGCCTGGGGAAATGCGAATTACTGAAAATTTTTCTTTTAATATGAAACTTTGATATAAACCTTTTTATAGGCTGTAGGAAATATCGCCCAAAGAAAAATGGCCCGAAAAAATAAATGAAAAATCGCCCAAATGAAGAATTGCCCAAAAGAACATGAAAAATTACCCAAAAAGTAATATATGAAATTTTGCCCAAAAAAAACGAAAAAGGGCCCAAAATAAAAATGAAAAATGACCCAAAAAGAAAAAAATAATTTTTTCCCAAAAAAAATTTAAAAATTAGCCAATTTGCAAAACAGTGTTTATTATTCATATAAATTTAGTAACCTACAAATGTAAGTTTTATGTAAAAAACTGCATTGTTTCTTCGACAGCTGCGCGGCAGTATGAACAGTAATACCTATTTGAGCCCTCCGCCAAACTTTGTGCACTATTCAATAGTTAACTATTAATTAATCACTGCATAGTTATAATCAATTACTCAAAACAGAATATAGCTTTTTGCAAGGTGGCATGTCATAAAGTCCAGTGTCGTAATGTCCATGGACACTGTGACACTTTTGAAAACGTCATAAGGTCCGTGGGCATTAAGACATTTTGCAAATGGACATTATGTCATTTTTAAAAATGTCATAAGGTCCATAATTACTAAAGATGTTAAATACAAAAAAAGATCTACATACAGAGAGAGAAAAACCACACAACCAACAAAACTATTTTTAAAGAAACTTATTTTACCATAATATGGTTGTCGGTGACAATGATATGGTTAAATTAAACAATTAAAAATGGTTTTGTTGTTTTTTCTCTGCGTGCATATATTAAACATATAACGAAAACACTTTTGGGCGCAAGGATTTTCTCCCCTATGGTGTAACAAATACCGGCAGCGCTTACTAAAGCGTCTCGGCATAGCCGGCCTTCGGCCAGGCGCAGGTATTTTCTTCTCTATGGTATAACAAAAACCGGCTTCGCTAAATAAAGCTTCTCTGCATAGCCGGCCTTCGGCCGGGCGCAAGGATTTTTTGCTTTATGGTTTAACAAGTACCGGTTTCGCTAAGTAAAGCTTCTAAAATCTGCCTTGTTTCCGACCAAAGGCCGACTTCGCAGATAAGCTTTAGTTAGCGAAGCCAGTATTTGTTATACCATAGAGGACAAAATCCTTGCGCCCGGCCGAAGGCCGACTTCGCAGAGTAGCTTTAGTTAGCGAAGCCGGTTTTTGTTATACCATAGAGGAGAAAATCCTTGCCCCCGGCCGAAGGCCGGCTGTGCAGAGAAGCTTTAGTTAGCGAAGTCGGTACTTGTTGTATCAAAGAGGAGAAAATCCTTGCGCCCGGCCAAAGGCCGGCTATGCTTTCGAGTTTGTAACCTATGCTTTCAAGTTTGTCCACGGACACTGTGACACTGGACGTTATGACATCCCACCTTTTTGCAATATGTCCCTTTATTTTTTCTTAAATATCATTTAGGAATTCGACGTATAGTAATAATGAATGGAAAAATTGGGCTATTTTTCATATAATATTTAAAAAACGAAAAATCACCCAATAATAACGAAAAATAATCAATTTTACATGGAATTTTTTTGGGCGATTTTTCATTTATTTTTTTGGGCCATTTTTCTTTGGGCGATATTTCCTACAGCCCTTTTTATAGTTTGACAAAATGGCATTTGCAGTTTTTATTATATGTCACTATTAAGCATTGTGCTCCACTGTATATTTATGTTTATGTGCTTAAATGTTTGCGTATTTATAAGTCAGTATGAGTGTGTAGTTTTAGCCCATTATTTTTTTAGCCATAAATTCGCGTGTTAGTAATTTTAACATTTAATTTGTAAAATATGCATTGAAGCAAAAATGTTCAATAAATATACACAGCCATAGAAAAAATTTGCTAAAGCTCGAATACGAAAACAAGCGCATACACACACGCTCGCATACAACCAATCATGTTTGTATATGTAGATGTAAAGTGAAAAAAAGTCCTTTGCAAGTGTTTATGTTGGAGTCGTATACAATACATTTTAAACGTTTATAGACACAACCACATTGTTAACCTCATACTGAATTGTGTAAAAGGCATTAAATGTGTGCTCCCTCCGCACTTGTTTACACATGTATGTATGTATGTGTGTACTTTAAACACACATACAGTGCAGCTTTTATATGCTCTTTTCTTTTTTTACAGCCATACGAGTGAGTAGTCGACATATTAACAGGATCCAGGATAATAATGTTTATATTTGTTTGAGTACGAGTACGACTACAAATACAAGTGCACAGCACTTTGTGGAGGTTCTTCTTTACTTTTTGCTCATGTTCATATGTGTATGCGAGCGTATATGTATGTTCGGCTTGTTTGTATTTTATTTCAATTTTACAATTCAACCATAAAACCACAGAAAACATGTTAAACGCATTTTTAATGGACTCAAATATGTTGCTGCAACAAAACAGCAAAAAAGCAACTGCAACACCAACAAACATGTAATTTGCAAGCATCAGCTATAAACGATCGATTAAAATAATATGAGAATGTAAAAAATAAACATAAAAGAAAACACAACAACGACTGCAATAAATTTTGAATGCATTTAAACTTGGCTTTCATATATTTAAGAGTGTAGAAAATTTTCTAGGAGGTTAGAAATCACTAAAATTTAATTCTAAAGGAGTTTTGAAGCGAAACGATTTAAACCTTAAAGTTATTTAACTCTGTTACAATTCCACAAATTTTATATGTTTCCAGCTAAAAAATTTAAATAAAATGGATGCGACTTAAAGCTAAATTTATCATTAAAAATTTTTACTTGCAAACAACAGCAATAAAATCTAAAATAAGCACCCAAAAATAAGGAATAAATTAAAGTATGAATGACATAAACACCGTTGCGCTAACAAGCTGACGCCAAAAAGCACAATATATATAAACAAAAAAAAGCAACAAGGGGAGGAAACCCCATAAGCTAAATAATATTGAACATTTACCTCTGCAGCACAACCACTTCATCCCAACAAGGATGTGCATAATATTTTGTACCTTATTTTGTTTTGTTACGATTCTGCTGTATACCAAACAACTAGAAAATACAAACAACCAAAAAAAAACAAAGCCATTCCTTTTTGTCCATCAATAAATTTGGTCATTTTTATAGTTCAAAGCCATTCTCCCACACACAGACATTCTCCATCCCAAGAAAGCTGAACACAAAATCCCAAAACAAAAAAATAAACTAAAAAAAAGAAGGTCCTGTATTTACGCGCGTAACATTTGTAAGTTTTGGCAGCAGCTGGAATCACAAAGAAAAAAATCAATTTGTACACATTCGAGTACAAAGAAATATGAATTGTTGGAAATGGTTTATGGAATGTAACACGGTTGATTGGGTTCGGTTCAGTTCAGTTCGATGTGTTTAAAAATCCATGGACACATACAGGAAAATTTAAATAGTTACTGCAAAAGTACAAAGACTTGCAAAGAAGTTTTTACAATATTAAAAGTCTTCAAGGTTTCTAAAAAAATTTAATAGTGTTCACTTTAAAATTTGTTTTCAATTAAAAAAAATAAAATTGTTGAATTGTATAGAAAGATTTTTTTTATAAAGTAAAATTATTTTAGTCCGTAGTTGTGTTTGGTTGTATCCATGTTATTGTCAGTCATTTTTATTCTTAGTGTGTGTTCATACGGCTCATGTCTTATTGACAAGATTGCTACTTTGTTGGCGAGAGGGACGAGGGGAAAAGAAACGAGTACACAGATGCATGTACTGTCTTTACGTTTTGCTTTTTCATTCGTTGTTTAATTTTGTTATTGTTTTCAATATCAAAAAAGCACATGTCGTCAACATGACATGATTCATTTGAATGCCATTCATGTTCAAAGAAGAAAAAGGAAGAATCATGTCAATAAGACATGAGCCGTATGAACACAGACTTACAAATTGTCCTTAAACTATAACTATCAGGCAGTGGCACACTGATTTTTGCTTCACGCACCCCCTAAGAAATTATGGTATAAAGAAGAAATGGTCAATATAGACGTGAATACTATTATCAGTTAGTATTTATTTCTTTTAACATGGCAGCTGAAAGACAAACCAATGTTAGAACATTAAACAAGTACCTATTTTGCGTTATCATTTGTGAGAACCGTTGATCCAAATCTCAGCAACTCAAATCGCAGGTGGGAAAAACTTCAACTGTATTGCAAGACAAAAAACGCCACCAGATATTTTTGCTACATGTTTGAATAAATTTTTTTTTTCAGCCTTTAAAGCACAAAGAAAAATTAGAAATGAAAATTAAAACTGTTAGGCTTCGTTCACAATGGCAGCAACATTTTCGCTGGTGTTTAAAATCAGCGGTGTCATAGAAACCAATCTTATTGGAATTGGATTGGAAACCGACAAAAAATAGGCTGGTGTCATGATATCCAATGTTATCGATTTTTTGTTCAAACTTAAATTAGTATCGGTTTTAGAAGTCACAGAAAAAAATGTTATCGGAGCTTACAGCTCTTGTTTTTTTATTGGAAAAAAAAACTTAATTTCTTATTTCATTTTTTTCAACAGTGAGATTATTTCCACAGATGGATGTAAATAGAATTGATATATTGCTAAAACAGTATTTTTTGCATGTTTCCGGTAGTCCCCGGCAGCGGGCAGCTGCAAATTCGCAAAAACTTTCTTCTCACTTTTTCGGCAAACAACAAATATGCAACAACAGCAGTGGTTATTTTATATGTTTATAACGTTAAACAACAAATTTGTTTATATTATAAATAGATTCGCTTTGTACCTACATATTTTTACAAAACTATAAAATTACACAAATGTAAACAACAAATGCATTGCAAGTAACTAAACTGAACCAAACACTGTTCATAATATTAACGCACAACGATTATTAAAATAGTTTTCGTTGGTTCAATGATTGATTCGTTAATATAATAAAAAATAAAATTATGACACAATGAACATGCATTTTTTTAAATATTTAATTTAAAATGTACGTTTAAAGATATTGTTTGTCGTGCTTAGTTCCCAATTTTATTGATAAAAACACTGAAATTTATTGTTGATGGGATAAGCTATTCCTATGCGCATTTCACTGGTTGCTTAGGCCAGATCGTCAGGAAACTTCATACAAAGATTTTAGGAAAACTGAAGATATTAAAAAATAAAACTGATAAGCAAATAAAAATTGGGAATTAAGCACGACAAACAAAGTCTTTAAAATTAAAATTTTATATTCCCACAAAAATTACTTTGATAATGTTCGTTAAAGTAAATAAAATGTTCTTTGAGGCAACGAAGCATTTATTAAGTCTTATTAGCACAAATGCCCATTAATTTTATAAACTCGAATGTTAACATTTATAAAGTGTCCATTGGGCTGTTATACCGAACTCATGCGTTAAAATTAATAAAGTGTTCGTTCAGTTTACGAAACCTTAAGGTTTAATCTTCTATATATATAAAAATAAGATGCATTGTGTTAGTAATTGATGTTCTCTGAACCGATTTTGTTTCTGTAAATTTCACGTGGAAGGTGACGTCAATACCAAGGTTTTTATGTATCAGCGGTCTTCAAATGTGTATTGGTTCTTGAGTTATATGAGCTATAGTGAACACTGCATTAATTCCGAAACATGTATTTATGTTCCCATACACATATCAACAAAATGACCCCCATTTTGAACTCCTCCGAACGGCTTGACTGATTTTTATGAAATTTTGTATGTGTACTTTTTAGGTCTGAGAATAGATCGTAGAGTTTATTTTATATCGCTAGAGGGCGCAAAATATTGCAATAGGGGTAAAAGCTCCCACTCTCCAATCTTCTAAACTAATCAACCGGTTTTCTTAAAAAAGGGGTGATATAGGGTAAGAGGGCTAAAAACTGCCCCTCCCTATATCTTCGTAACTAATCAACCGGTTTTCTTAAAATTTGGCATGCATACACTGTAACATCGGAAAGAGGACAGGGCATTAAATAGGGCAAGAGATGTGAAAGCTCCGCCTCCCTATATCTTCTTAACAAATCAATTAATTTTCTTGAAATTGGACAGGCACATAGTGTAACATCTGGAAAGAACTATAGCCCATAATTTTTTCTTAAAATTTGGCTAGCAGACACTGTTACATAAGTTATGTGGCAAAACAACGTTTGTCGGGCCAGCTAGTTAATTAATAAAATGTTATCCCCACGCATACAATTTACATTTGATTTGTCAAAATCATAATTTACAAAATTGTCAAACAAAAATTGCATTTAAGGCTGTAAACACATGATCAAAAACCTTAAACTTGTATTCGAAAATAACAAATCCGACTTGTTTTCATGACAAAACCAACAATGAGCAAAACCGACTTGGATTCTATGACTATCCTGAATAAATCAAAAAATTTTCCCAACCACACACATTTTCCATTAAGAAATCTTTTGCAAATTTTATTATATTATTTTTTACAAATTTTGTTGAAATTTTCATTCAAAACTAAATAACTTTATAATTTCATACAAGTTCTTGCTGCAGTAGAAATAGACCGGACTTTTAAAAAAACTTTTGTTACATTTTTTTCGAAGAATGAAAGGCAAATATAGAAATACTTTGGGAAGAAGATAGAAGAAAAAACGAAATTTTTGCTCTGATTGTGAACAAAGCTTTAGAGAACAAGTTTGTGTTTTAATTTTTTTGCTTTCTGTTTTCTATTTGGACGATCACAGAAATCAATTTCAATCGAAAGTAAAAGTAATTCCGTATTTTGCATCTTCAAAAAATTAAAATTTAATTAAAAGAAGGTAAAACAAATTCGATCGGAATTATAAATAGGGAATTAATATCAATTCGATTGGAAGGTTTGACAGGCCTGAAGATATGGGCTGATTTCATAAACGCAGTATTGCAAATCATCACTAAAAACAAAGACACGAATTTCGCAACCGTTGCGCAGTGAATACAGATATCATGCTATAATGAACTCAAAACATTTTCTACAGAAAAGCTATTCCTTTTTGTGTTGCATTGCAATACTGCGTTTATGAAGTCAGCCATGCTAATTACACGACTTTTTGCACGACTTGGAATCTTTAATAGACGAATTGTGTCATAAGGCTTGTGGGGTAGATAAACCTTTCTTCACCCTTCGCCTAAAAAAACAAAAACCCATGCCTTTTTCTTTAATTTAACAGTCATAAAAGAAATGCAGGCTTATTGATTACCTTGGATTTAAACCACAGCTACAAGGTATTCCATTAACATCGCCAAGATTACTGATATCGCGATACATAATGCTAAAAAAAATGGTTACTACACCTGTATAGGGAACGGTTGTAAGATCTTGTAAAACAACTTATGTGTTGGTGTATTATTTTTCAATCCTTGACGTTGCGTGGGTGACCATCCAAACAAATCGTTGACGACGGAGCTTTTAGGGATTTGAGGGCCGTAGAATTGGGTCCCAGCAATGAGGATGATTGCTGGGACTCGAAGATCACTATATATTTGGACAGCTTTTGGGGCCTTGATGGGCTATTTTGTGAGCTCCAAACTAGTGAATGATTGTAGAACAGCTCTAAGGAAAATATGAGGAGAGTATGTAGTGAGTGTATGTTAGGTACCTGGTCAATGGAACATCACCGGTAATGAAATGGCCGATGAGTTTGAGAGGGCTCGACAATAGGGGATGCCGGCTGTGTGGAGACAGTCAAACCTATAATAGGCTTTTGATTTATTAGGGAATGTGTTCTGAACTTCACATATAGAAATGTCGTCACCAGGAACATTAATTTGTTTGTGCTTCTTGGCCCATCAATTCACGTATGTCCAATTTCACAATTGAAGCACAGGCGCGTATAACATTGTAAGTAACAAAACTGGAGAGCAAAAAACGGTTGTAACAAGAAGGATTATTTATTTTTTAATTTTTTTTTAGTATAAAGCTACGTTCACAATCAAAAAAACAATTTCGTTTTTTCTTCTATCTTTTTTCTTCCCAAAGTATTTCATATATTTTCCTTTCATTTTTAGAACAAAAATGTAACTAAAATTTTTTTAAAAATGTAACTAAAGTTGAGTCAACTAGAACTTCAGCAACAATTTGTATAAAATTGTTTCTGACGTTTAAAATAATTTTATTTAGTTTTGAATGAAAATTTTAACAAAATATTTACAAAAATAAAAATAAATGCATAATATCGTTGTGGCTAAAATTTGCGAACGGTTTCTTGATGCAAAATGTGTGTGGTTGCAAAAGAAATTGTTGCTCCATTATGAACACCAAATGAAAATGTTATTTTGATTGTGAACGTAGCTTTATTATCAAAAATAATGATAATAAAAGTAAAATATCAAGAAATTTTAAATTACATACAGTTTTTAATTTCTTTTTAGTAGAGAACAACGTAAGGACACAGAGTATACAGAGGCGTCACGGGACAGAAAATATTGTGTTTTTTTTCTGTCTTTTTCTTCGAAAGCTGACCTTTTTGCGTTTTTGTTTTGATTATGCAATTTGTGTAGATAGTAGCGGCCTGTTTTTACGCATTGTCACTTCAGTAACAAAAAACGTTTTCTTTCTCTTTATTCGAAAGCTGCCCTCGCAAATGATTTAGGCATTTTTCATACGTCACTTTTTTCATCTCTGTATACTTTGTGGTAAGGATTTTGCCGTCAATTTGGTTTGAAACACTACAAAATACATGAGGAAATCGTTGAGGTCATTTCCGTCTATAATCATTTTGCCAATTGGGTTGATATAAGTTCGATACGGTATCAGCAGTTTAAAAGTATGCAAACCTCAAAGCATGGTGGATGGAGCTAATCACATCCAATGGCCATACTGCCGAGCAGTAGTAGCAGACACAAATGAGGTCTTCACATAAATAAGTCAAATCCCTAATTCGTAAATGCTGAACCTCAAAATCCCGAATTTTAAAATCCTAAATTTACAAATCCCATTATCAAATACCGAATTTAGAGGCTGTAGTAGGCGAAGTGAATGTTTCTTCTGCTATATGTCGGCTATGATGAGAAATTTTTTCTAGCGATTCGGAACTCTTAAATTCGGTATCTTCAAATTTTGGATTTTGAATTTGGGATTTTAAGTTTCGGGCATATGACCCCAACTCAAATACGTATGTATGTTTGTGTGTTTAAAACTGCTTGGTTAGAGTTATTAAATAAATATTTTAATAGAAAATTAGGTTATTTTAAAAAACATTTTTTTTTTTTTTTTTGCCTTTTTCCCCATTTTTGGATAATATTTTTTATTTATATTTATTGGGCCTTTTTCGTTTACGTTGGGCGATTTTTCTTCGGGTGATTTTTCACACATTGATTTGGGCGATTATGTTTAAGGCTATTAGCTGGCAACCGTGGTCTCCATTTACTTTATCACATATTTTCTTTGAGAAAACATTGAAAAGTTTGGATAAAAAAAAATTTTACTAAAAATAAAAGTTCAAAAAGCGTCACGTGGTTTAAACACAAAAACGTGATAAAATTTGCTTTGACGTCGACAAAAAATAATATTTTTTATTTAGATAAAGTTTTCTTTATTCTTTTTTATTTTCTTTTTTAAGAAATTAAAGTCAACGTTTAAATTTTAAGCTCTAAAGAAATTCAACAAACGAACTCTTTTGTTTAATCCACAAATTAAACAATGAGGATGATTGTATCCGCCAGCATTTCTTAGTCTTCTCCATTCCTCATACATTTTACATAAACTTAACGATTTAATAATCCCGGCGGGTTTTATAACATGAAAATGGCGTTTATTTTGTGGGGCGTTTGTTTTTTTATGCATTCAACATTTAATCTTTTATTGATGACAAAAACAAAATCATATAACGAACACATACTGACTTCCACACACACACACTCTCAAACATTTTTACATATAAGTATGACAATATTAACTCGACATATTGTTGACACAAATGTGGTTATTTAATGGTAAATTTCACATTAAAAAGAAAACATCAAACAAAAACGGAGAACAGCAAAAGTATCCCAGCCATTTATTCAATCATCAGTCAACCAACCGTTTCATTCATTTATCCAGCCATTCATCCGTCTATTAAATAAAAATATAAAAAAAAAAAGAAATTAAACATCATAAAAGTTACAAACAGTACAAAAACATTAAAAGGGAGTACGTTGTTTACTTTGTCTCAAAATGTTTGTCTGTCCGTCATTTAATTTGGTTGTGTGTGTACACTCAACGTGGTTGCACGCTTAATATGACGCATGTCCTCAATATACATATTTTTGTCATATAAATTCAAATTCTCAGGACATTTTGTTCAGTGAAAATTACACGTGTCAATTTGACATTAATTGACATTCGTTTTTAAGTGTATATTGAAACATCTAGTATCTGTGTATAAAGCTCCTCTTTTTTTTTTTGAAAATTATTAAATAAATGAAAAATCTTTGATGATGTACAAATTTTACGAAAACGAAATCTGTCCGTCTGTCTGAATTGGAATATTATAAGTTACGTAATGCTGGGTACACACTATGCAACGCGTTTACGCAATCTAGTGAATTAAATTCATTTTCATTCATTCTAGATTGCATCAACATCAAAACGCTTTGATATTTTGAGGTTGCATTGAAACAGATTGCATGTAGGTTGCATTGTGTGTACCCAGCATAAGAATATGGAAAATATATTAATTGAAATTTAAAAACTATTACAAATTTAGTAAAATTCTTTTAAAGTTTCTTCTTTTTCTTCTGATTGGACTGATTCCTCAGGGTTCCTAAATACATACACAGAAAATATTATTGCCCGGTTATTTTCAAACAAACGCTTGTTTGAAAATTTTTTTGATTTCTACAAATTTTTTTACTGCTTCAATTAATATTTTTGTTTGATTTTTATTTAACCAACAATAATGTTGACAACTATTGAAAAATATAATACACGCGTTATTGGTTTCAAGTTTTCATAATTTTGTATGAAATATTTAACGCTCCTTATTGTTGTCGTTTTTTTGCATTTTTTATTTGATCGTAAGCAACACTTCTTTATGTGAAATATAAGAACTACAAAAAAAAAAACACATGCGGTCTATTTTTGGACGCTTTAAAAAAGTACAGCAATAACCCTGCGGCCACACGGTCAAGTTGTTCTTGATAGTCGTTTACATATACTGCTTGTCAAAATTTACATAAATTGAAAGCTGTGCCGTAGGCTGCATTCCATTTTTGAGCAATTTAAGATGCCATCAAGAAAACAATTTATAAAGACAAACGAAAAATTTGCTCACTTACCTTGAAATCAACTGTTTTCTTGAACGTAAATTGAAAATCTCACTGGAAAGAGAATTTTAAAGGCAAGTTCGTATCAATTTTTAAAAGTATGAGTGTATTGGTAAGAAAGTCTGAGTGTATTAAAGCTTGATAGGCAATACTTAATCGTGTAACCCTCAAGTAAGTGCCGGTTCACTCACATCAAGTTCCTCTCATCAAGTCTTGAGCTTTTAGGAGAGAAGGGAAAAGAGAATGCCATTTCATTCCCTCTCTCTCCTAAAAACTCAAGACTTGACGAGTCAAACTTGACTTGTGTGAAACGGCACTAAGAAAAATTTTAAATAGCGTGACGAGGTTTGTAGTAAAAAAACAACAAAAAAAATATCAGGTAAAAAAAACGTTTCACTTCACATTATAAGAAACAATATACGTTTGGTTAAAAAAAAAGTAGGTTAAAAAAACAAAATCCCGTATTCAATTTTTTCAAACTGTTTACTTAAATACATCAAATACCTACAAAAATAGAATGATGACGAAAATCATATCGAGTCGGTCGCCCGCCATTTTTGGTTACATGGCTTCTTCTTTAACAAAGGAAAGGATACAGTGAGTGATGAAGAAAAACATTGTGTGTTTAAATAAGACTTCGTTCAAAAATTATTCCAACAAAAAAATGTGTCTCAAAGCCAGTCGGCTGCTCTGCTCTGCTTCATCTTCTCCAACAGTGCTTGCTTATGATTGTGCAAAAACTTTTTTGTTTGATTCAACAAAATTATTTGTTTGAAATTTTCTACATTTCCGAAACTATTTAGACATAACCATCATCATTGTTGGCCACTCTTTTGGTCCAAAATAAACTTAATTTATAGCAAAAAAATGGTTAAATGCAGGTTGAAAATGGCTACGCAAAACTAGTTTTTCCCAATAGAATTCTTGTTAAGAAAATAAACGTAAAAATTAAAAAAAAAATGTACAAAAAACTTTGTTAAAATGTCAAATGAACATGTTTCGAATACCTTAAAATGCAAATATACAACATCACGGCTTCTGTTCACATATGAAGATGTTTAGAGCTCTTTCTATCGGATTAGTCCTGCAGTATCTCTTCTCCTTAAGCGTGTATGGGCGCCATCATTATAAATATTTCGAGCTAGGTGATTTGTGTGCAATTCAATCCTTTTAAAAGTTGGTAAATGCATATTTCGCAATCATCGTTTCCACTAATACCACATTGAAATCATTTTGAATATATGACCCAGGGTGCGGCTTTAATAACTCGTAGAAGACTATTTTGGCGCCTTTAAATTTTTCGATATAAGAGGCCGCGGCAGTACCCACCAGATTGGCTTTAAGAAAAAATTTTAAGAATTTCTTCCAATAAAACAATTAATTTGAATTGCTTTAAGTTTTGCTTGAGTTACTTTTGCATCTTTATGGCATTTCCATGTGAAAGGTCGATCATGATGTATCAAGGACCGGAAATTACGAACGGAAAACACAAAATTAAATTTTATTTTTTAAATAAAAAATTTTTGTGTGTGAAAAAAAGAATATTGTTTTTCTGTGTTTAAAATTTAAACGAAAAAGAAAAGAAACATTTTTTTTGAAAACAAAATTTATAGTTCAAAAAAAAGCAAAAACTTTTTTTGTAAAAAAAAAAACAAATAAAAATTTTCAAAAAACTTTTTTTTTTGTTGAAAAATATTTTTTAAAACGTTTTTTTTTAGAATTTTTTTTTCTATGTATGTATTTTTAAAAAATTAAATATGTATGTATGTATTTTCAGAAGCCTCTTCATAAATTTGATTTGAATTTGTTTTGAAGAATGAAATTTTTACGACAATGCTTAAATATAATTATTTTGTTTTTGTTTTTTTATGTTTTTAAGAAAACGTTTTATTTTAAAAACTTTATTTTATGTTTTTAAGAAAACGTTTTATTTCAAAAACTTTATTTTATTTATTTTTTTCGACGGCATTTTTTTCAAAACTATTTTAGAATTTTTTTATTTTCTGTAAAATGTAGAATTTTTTAAACTTGCACAATAAATATTTTTTTAGAAACAAAATAAAAAAACATTTTCCGGTCCTTGTGATGTATACCGAGATATTCTACATGCGAGTGTTAAGGTATTTTTATGACTCAAAGTGAATGTTATATGTACGCATTATTGCCCACTAACCTTTATCCTCCATTCTTTTAACCACATTTTCATTTCAAATGTATAATCCTGTAAGTAACCAGATGCTTTATAATCCTGTTAGTAACTAGATGCTTCATGACGGTTTTCGTGTACGCTTACAAAAGCTGTATCATTGGAAAATCTTGAATTTTGGGTGTAGTTATATTTAGTATAATAGTGGACTCTGGGAGATGCCTTGTATGACTCCAGCGTAAATTGGCTAAGATGACCTTAATATATCGCCTTCCTAAATAATAAATTTACGACCGACTAAGTAGCTTTCTAACAGATTGTGTGTGTTTACAGGTAAAAATAGCTTCAAATTATGTCATAAGCCTTCATGCCAGACTTTATCAAAAGCTGGCAAAACATCGTTTATTAGTACGCATATTTTAAGCTTTTTTGTGCATATTTAAACTTCCCCTACTCATTACAAAATTTTGTATTAGCTGGTACATGACAGACCAAGGGACGAAAATTTGTCTGTATATAATGTGATGTTGGGTATCAAATAGCCGAACCTGATCGTTTATAATTTCTTACTTGTTTTTTCTATACTTTTATTTTAATAACAACAAATTGACTTTGTAAAAAAATCCCGTAATGTCCCGGGAGTCACAAAACTTTTTAATCCGTTTTCCTGTATAGAAACCCTAGACTGCCTGCAAATGCTTAGAAAATGAACTCATCAAACAAGAAAACAAAGATGCCATCATTTAAAGACCACGCTGATGTGAAGTTGGAGAACATCCTTTAGTAAATGCTTTTTTTTTTTGTTTTAAAAATTACAAAAAAAAAAATTGTTTAAATATTTTTCTTAAAAAAAAGTGCCAGTCAAAAGGGTTCTCTGTACAAAACGCTCCCATATACAACAAATACTTTTAGTTCTTATTTTACTTAAAAAAAATACTTGCACAAGATTAACAACAATGAACGAGTATTTACAGGACATGTTTAACATCCCTCAGGGCCAGTAGAACACAAAAAAAACAAACAAAATCAAACATTTAACATAAAAAAGAAAATAAAATAGAAGATTCTTTTAAAATAATAATAAAAAAACAATTTGTTAAACATTTTTAGATAACGATCGTTAACAATTTACAAATCGTTGTTTAAACGCTATTTAACTTAAGGATTTTTAACAACGTTATCCGCTTTTTTTGAATTTTTTTTAAATGTTGCCTATATCAACAAAACATAGGAAAGGAAGATTATAACCCAGTAAACAACTTAAATATTAAAAGGAGCATTACAAAATGTCAATAACGAAAAATTTAAATATATGACGTTGCTTTTAAATTGATTTATATTTAAGGCCTTATTCATGAAAAATATTTCAGGTAAATAACACAGGTTTATTAAACGAATTTGCTATGGTAATCTTTTTAATAAACCTCTTATAAGTCGATTATATTTTTATGAGGATGGTGGTTAATGTTTTTCAGATTGCATTCTCACAATGGTCTCGTTAGCTACAATGCAAAAAGGCGTTATGTACTAACAAAAAATTCAAAATCGAGTTTTTGATTGATTATTATGAATGCCATAGAAGTACATGTCATGACAATATTTTACACTTCTGGGATCAAAAATCACGCTTTTATTAACAAAAAACAAAGGGACGTAACTGCAAGAGTGTTTATTTTACAAATGCAAAATTACGTAATCACTTTTCTCTAACAAAATATTAATTGTTTGAAGAATTCAATGGACGACTTATCAATTCATGTTTTCTGACATGTTTATCTGTATGTAGATTTTATTTTATAAAGTTTTTTGTTTCTCCTGTTAAATTTTATATTTGTTAGTTATGCCTTTGTGCATTTTAGCTAACGATATGAAATAAACCTTAAAGCTGGAGGTCCATACCACGCGTTTTCGCCTCCACGCAGTGCATGCTTTTATAACCTTACTTGCGTTCTACGTTTCAAGTTACATGCATGTAAAACATGTTAAACTAAAATTTAATTTGTCAAAATCAGCTGATTTGTTCGAACGCTGCTTGTGACGCTTACAAAAGTAGAAAGAAAACCTACTTTTCGCCTCAAGGCATCTACGTTTTTGTGCATGTAACTTACTACGTATAACTAAACAAATTCTACTTTTTTGACAGCTGCGTCAATTTCACGTCGTCGAAAGAACGTTTTCGTTCGCACAAGTACAAACCAAAATAACCCAGCGGGAAAATAAGGAATTGATTACATAAATAACTAAAAAAAATAATGTATTATTTTCGAAAGAATAATAATGCATTCATGGGAATCGAGAAGGTAATTTTATTGACACAATAATTATAATTTGATTACCACGTATATTCTCACATTTGCAGAACAAGGAATGTATTGTTTCTGTTCGTAAAAATTTATCGTGCTTTTTCTTCTCTTCGTGACAATTATATTTTTTTTTAGAATTATTTAAGTCATTCCCAGTATACATTAAAATAATTTATTACAATCCTAGGACATGGTCTGTGTTAAGAATAATGAATTCTGGAATCAAATATTATACAAGATATGTATTACTTCTCGATTCCTATTAATTCCATTTTCCCGCTGGGAAAGTTCTTAGAATGTGTTTAAAATGTAGTTGTTCGAAAGAAAGAGTTCTTTCGTACTTAGTGCAAAAGGCAGTTATTTTTCTATGACAAACCAAAGTTCGGCTTAGCAAATTTTCGGAGTTTAAAATAAATATTATTATTTTTCTGAAAACAAATATCCAAAAAAATTAACCCAAACCACTTCAACATATTTTGTTTAGAGACGTCGAGAAAGGTCTAATCCTACTAATATTATAAATGTGAAAGTTTGTATATTTGCTAGTTTGTGGCTTTATTACGCGAAAGCCGCTTAACGGATTTGGATGAAATATGGTAGACGTATAAGATGAAAATCGGAAAAATAATTAGTTACTTTTGAAATTTTTTGGTATTAACACTGAATGATCCAACCTCCCTAAAAATTTCTTTCCTTATTTTTCTTTTATAAAGGAATTTGTTCACTGGGTTGCTTAACATATTTCAGCATTAAGCGAATGTAATGAGGGTGGTCTTTCTCACTCACTCACTCAAACACACACTAACCCATCAGCACGAACAAAAAAAAATTGAATAAATGCACGAACCGATGGATTGAATGAATGGCTTGCTAAATGCTTAAACGAACAAACGTTCCAAAATACACATCCGACGCACACACTCATCCATTCATTCACTTGCACATGAATGTATGTATGTGGATAAGAAATTTGTGTTGAGGATTTTTTTGGGCTACACCAAACACAAAACAGAACACGAGCTAAACAGGCAACAAAAAGATGAGTTTTTAATGGTTGCAAATATTTTGCTATTTAGCGAACGATTAAAAGGAATTTTAAATATTTATTCCTTAAATTTTTTTCTTTAAAGGAAGAAAGAAGTCAATCTTTAAATTTCTGTAAGCAGTTGCCAGCTATTTCTTTAATATTTGCATGATTTTCGTCTACTATTTTTACAGTTTAATGTTTAAAGGCTCATCCATTAATCGAGGTTATTACTGTAACATTAAAACTGTTATTCTTTTGTAGTATGTATTCTTAAAATGTCTATGACCAGCCGTTAGAAGCAACCAAGCTGTTGGCTTAAGACATTTTCTGAGGCATTAAAAAGATCAAGTGCAACTTAAAATAAAGAAAAAAATGTATTAAAGAACAGCAAACTGCATTGTTTAAATCCTCATGAAAATTTAACTTGTATTTTTTTATAATAAAAGCCACACATCATTAAAGATTGACTGACTCATTGAACAAAATAATATTTTAGTTAAAGTCTCAAATTTTTATAACTTATCTGAAATGGATGTTTCTATAAAAGTTCTACTTTGTTCAAGAATATTTACATTTAAAGTTTTGTAGTTTATTTGATTTTAGGGTATGAACAAAGTCTTATAACGCATCTCATTTTTGTACGATACATGACATTAAAAATAAATTTACGATACAATTTAATTTTTATTATTTTTTTTTTTTTATGTTTGAAGCAACAATCGTTTAGGAGTAAATCCAGCTGTATAAAAATGACACTAAACCGAAACGTGAATGTGCAACATAAAAAAAAATTGCAAAATAATTTCGAAAAGTGATTATTTTTACACACAATTTTTCTCGTTCGCATTTTATTTGTTTGTGACTTAAATTGTCTTAATAAAATGTGTGTCTGCAGGATTGTTTGTTTGTATGTTTTAAGAATGTGTTTCATTCAGTCATAAAAGTAAAAGCGACAAAAGTAACTGTGTTGTGTTCATGATGTTGTTTATTGACTGTGATTAAGTAGCAGGAGGGCTTCGCTAACGTGGGTTGTTCAAAAAGTCATTCCCTACTATTAAAGTGAAAAAAAAACTTTAAAGCAAAGTTTGTCTACTTTTACATTTTAACCCAAGGAGGTTAGTATAATATTGATTTAGTATTATCACAAGTATCTTAATGCTAGGAAAACAATTACACACAGTAAATTTCTAAAAAACGCGCTCTTTTTACCCACAATTTCGTCGTAAGCGTTTTTGTTTAATTTTGAGAAAATTATAAATAATTCCATGTCAAATCGACCAAGAGTGGGACACGACCCCTTCGATTTAATTGATATTTGGCGAGAAGGTTCCTTTTATTTTATAAGGAACATATCGTCGGTCTCATGTAGAAAGGCCCTAACTCGATTTTTTTCGAAATTGAGTTTTTTGTGATTCCAATACATTTCCCACAAATACACCTCGTCACAAAAATTTAATAGGTACAATAGCATCAAAAATATCAGTTTAACAAGCAATTGAAGAAGCCATTTTACATTATGATACATACAGTTTCTATTATGTTTTAGCCTTCTCCTGTAAAGTTGCATTGTGAGTTAGGGCCTTTCTACATGAGACCAACGATATATTTCTTCAATAACTACTTTCCATACATTTGACCCATCTCGGAGCATCCTATGCGCTGCAGGGGCCAAATTAAAGAATTCTATTAAACCGCCATATTTGTATGGTACTGCCCGCAGGATGCTCCTAGATGGGCCAAATGTATGACCAACCCCACTTTATTATTTATTGCCGAATTTCGGTTTTTTTAGTAATTTCAATCAACTGAACCGGTTTTGTGTTACATGAATATATGCAATGCAACCTCCTACATTTTTGAAATAACGGTATATCTTGAAAACAAGAGCTAACCTTAAAAAAACGGTTAGCACCACTGGATTCAGCGTGCCCCAATTAGGTTAAAATTTCAGGTGCCCGGCATGTCTGTTTTTTGCAACTAGCACAGTGTACTTATTGCTCAAAATTACAATATTAAAACTCTATTTTAAGATTATTTTTTTAAAGGTGTCGAAAGAAAAAAAGCATATCTTAAAAAAAACACCTCCTTCAAAGTTTCAAGATTTTTTAAGAACAATTTGAGGTATTATATAAACAAAAATCAGACAAATAAAAAAATAAGTTTTTGACTTAGACCCTTTTTAAAATTTTATATTTTGCAGATATTACATTTTTCAAAAAAATTATTTTTTTTCAATAAATGGTTAGTATATGTTAGCTTTTTACCCGAACAATTATTAAAACCAAATTTTTTTAATTCCAAAACGGAAACCAGTAAAATTATAATGGATGTATTTTTCCAATTTCACTCGAAATCGATTTCCTCTTAAGCTTCTGAAAGATATGTTTAAACTTACTTTAACTCATGGTGTTGATAGCATTATCTCGGTTTATGATTATGACTCTAGTAAATCTTCTGTTTTCTGTTTTTACTTGCCACTTTTTATTTAACATTTTTTATGACGACGTTATTAAGGATTTTTATATTTTGTAGCCCATTTAATGCGAAGTATATTTAATTTTTTATTACAGTTAATGCACAAGACAAAGAAATTAAGCAATAAAAGCTGAGATATTTAAGAAAACAAACTTATGTAAAAGGTCCTTTTGCCAACAAAATGTTAAATCAGCAGACTTTAAGTGTTTTCATTATGAATATTCAACATTTTAAACAGCTTTTACACTTGCGACCGACCGACTTTTAGATTTTGAATTAGAAATAGAAAATTATTTACAAATACAAATTTATTCAAGTCATTTAAGAAAACAGCAAATGCTGGTTTCACTTATTTTTTTTTTTTATATTTCTTGGCAGAAAATGCATAATTTGCTTGAGTTTTATTAATATTTTCTTTATATAATTTTTTTTTTTTTTTTTCAAACAGCCTTTGGCACCTTTATAATTTTTTTCATTCCCCCTCCTACTCTTTGCTGTTGTATAATAAATGTGGTGACATTTGGCACGTCAATATGACAGAAGCAAGAAAAATACCAAAAGTAACAAAAAACATAAAAAACGACTTCTTAGAAATTGTATGATGCTATTAGAGAAAAAATCAAATATAAAAAATTCTAACAGCTAAAGAAAAAAAAAATTTGAATTTATATTAATTTATTAGCATAACAAACGTACTTACTCTCAGTCTGGGACGACACCATTTCCAGCGAGAAAAATTTAATAGAAAAAGTTGAAGTGGACAATTTCCAGAAAAAAATAAAAATAGATTTCAATTAAAAAATGTGTGATATTAATCAAAAATGAATAGTGTCAATTAAATGTTTAATTCACTTGATTAAACGTTTAATTCAGTTGATTAAATTTTTAATTAAAACTGATTTTATTTTTGATTAATTCTTTAATTGTTGAAAAATTTTGCAGAACTTTTTCTGTGTTTTGAGATACATGAAGATATCGATATCAGACCAACAACATTGAACCGGTTTGCCTAGTTTATCTAACCATGTCCGTCTGGAGGGCTTAATAGAAGAAAAATCGGACAATTTTAAAAATATTTCCATGAAATTTGGCTTTAAACTTAATCAAATAAAGACAATACCTATTCCAGATAGTAATTATCAGTCCAAAATTTCGCAAACAAATGACTACCCGGAACAGATCCTTTTCAATAATTATATTTAAAAAGAAATCTATATCTAGTGTTATACAAGGGTAAACTTAGTTTGTCATTCTGTGTGGTACTTTTTTAATAAAGTATGTACATATGTATGTATATTCTGGGTCCTTGAATAATTCTAATTGGAGGATATTACAGATTCGGCACATTTAAATAGAACACTTTAACTTGTTTTATGTCAAACGATTCTTGTTAATTTAAATAATCTCAGCACAATTAATAGAATCTCTTTGGTTTGGTTTATACTAGAGACATTCTATAATATAAATATTTTATACAAACTTAAATTATGTTTCGTCATCAAACAGTGTAAAAGTTTTACTGTTTTTGTAGAAATCAGTGGCATTTAAAGTATGGACTTTATGAAGTGGTTAAGAAAAAACTTAATAAAAGACATTTAAAATGTAAATAAGTTCTAAGATAAATTAAATGAAATGAATCTTAAGAAATCAAAATGTGTAGGTAAATAAAAAAAAGACTTTAAGAATAAAGTAAAAGTACCCACTAAAGTCAACTTAATCCAGTCGTTATGAACGTCAAAAATTTAAAATCCACGCAAAGCAATTTGACACGTAAATCTTTACCATTACCATATTTAAAATAAGTGATGTGATTAATATTTTCATGATAAGGCGGCATTAAAGCCAATAAATGTAACTCAACTTCATTATTTGACTACAAAATAAACAAAGCAACGCTCTGAAATAATCCTTCTCTTTAAATTTTCATTCCATCTGACAGGTTACATTGCAAAACACATATGAGAACTTTAGATAAATCTGATATAAACTTAAAGGACGAAAATACCCCAGCAATAATGTATCTGCACTTAAATGGCAATCGAGTTTAGTAAGAAAGGAAGAGAGAAAGTTCACAATACAAAAGTAAATGTGTGGCATCTTAGTATTTACAAATAATGTTTACCAGGCGTCTGATTTGACTTTAGGTATAGAAATACTTAAAATATTTAAACAATACTTTATACAATTTCTATACACAAATAACCATCATCAACCTCATCAGCACCAACATCTCATCATCGCCATCCTCAATAAGCGAAATCCTTTGTGGATCCTTGTTAGTTTGCAATACTTAGTCAATAAGGCAGAATCACTGTTCCAATGCAAATCAAGCATTCATGTCTATTTATTTAGTCTTATTTAAAGTACTTAGTACTTTTCAATGGTTGTACTTCGTGTATATATAAACCTTATTGGTTTGCGGCATGGTAGTGCATTTAACAAATTTAAGATTATGCAATAATCAATATATTAAAGCAGTGATAGCCACTCAATAATCGTATTTTTCACACAGACACGGCCGGCAATTCACATGTTTACAACAACTTTGTTCGTTTCAAAACATCAGACTATCATCAGTCTCTGGGACCGCACACAAGGACATAATATCTTTGTGTGCATGCGTTCGGAGCTTGGTTAGTTCGGGGCTTGGTTATCACTGCTTTAAAGTAATAACACTTAATATTAAAAAAAGTACTTCTAGCCTCTATCTTTCCCACACACAACAAAATAACTTTTTTCACAAATAAAAATGCTGTTTATTATATCGACCCCTTTGCGCGGAATTATCGTATATGCCAATTTTTTTGAAATTGAGTTTTTGATGCAATCTTGTTCTACATTCAAAGAGACGTCACCTGACAAAATATTGTACTCGAACTCCACTTCGTTGCTCCAAAAATTTAATGTATATTTTCATTTTGATGTTTCAAGCGAAAGCAGAGAAAAGTAGAAAAATGGCTGTCCTTTAAAATTTGGTTTTTGTAACATACGATAATTTCGCGCAAAGGGGTCGATATATTGTAGAACGTAAAGAACTACATATGTGCTTTTTCGAAAGATTAGTTTTTATTGTTAACGATAGTTGTTCAAAGCTTTTACTTTTTCCTGCACTTTTTCAAAAAATGTTCTTAAAGAAACACATCTTTGAAAAAAGTACTTTATAAAAAGACTTGAATAAAAACAATGTCATTACAGTAAAAGCTTTTCTCTAAATACTTAAAAAAAAAATTTATATACATAAGTAATTTTTTGTCCCTATCGTGTGTGACGTTTTTGTGACGTATGGTATCGTGATTAGCAAAAACGGCAACAAAACTGTCGTAAAGTTTGTTAATCGCGACATAAATATGCCTTGGCCATCCTGGATTATCGTGAATAGCTTCTTGTAAACAAAAGCCTGCGCATAATACGGGGAGTATTTTGGCCCAAAACCATAAACCACGAGAACCCTTGAAGTTTGACCAGCTAATAATTGTTAGTGCATTGAACCGCCAATTGTTCGCTCGCTCATTTGGTCCAATTTGTTTATTTTCTATACTTAATATTATATGAAATATCTGAGTAAAATTTAGTCCTCCTATCACATATGGTGTGGACGTTACTGTAACAAAACCATGATTTCTGAAAAAAGGTAGTTATTTGTATATGTATATCTAGCTCACTTATGGACCGATTTTGAAATTTTAAATAGCAGTACATATTCAATTAATTTATTTTATATGAAAGTTGAAAAGGAATAAAGTTCATAAATTATAATTAGACTTTAAAATGTAAAGTTTTGTAAGTAAAATTGAGCGATTTATGGCTACAAATTAGAGGCAGTCGAAATTTTGCTGCTTGAGAGGAAAACTCAAATTGAAGAAAAACTATATGCTGGTCAACGAGGCATATCTTTCTCTACCACACGGCATTAATATCTCAATTTACTTAAAAAGTGGATTTAGCAGGATTACACTCTAAGCCAACGATAAGTTTTTAAGAACAATATTATAAAAATTACAAACTGCATAACAAACTTATATACAGCCCGAACTTATACATATCGCACACTAATTCGTAAACAGGCACAACTCAAAATTCAAAAATGTATAGGAGAGGCAGAAAGCTGTCTTCAATTTTTAATCAAATTGAGTTTCAAAAATTTTAAAGAAGATAAGTTAAGTAAGTGATGCAAACGAAATTTTCGTGGTCGCTATTGATAAATTTTGAGTTGTGGCTGTTTATGATTTAGTGCCCCTGTAAATAAAACAGACCAGAGCCTCTGGCGGAAATCGAACTGGCAACTCTATTTACATTATTCAAATTATTTTTGGTCTTTAAAGTTTTCTTAAGCTTTTCAAGGACGTCTTGAAATAAAATTTGTAAAAATGTCTTCTGCAAAAAATTAAAATGATATTAAGATTCCCTCTCGTACTGCAAATTATATTTTGTCGAACTCGATATCGATAATAAGTTGTCAAAAATGTAATTTAACGAAGACCTTAAATCTTAGAATTAATAACATTTTAACCCTTAAAAGTGCCGTTTTAGTATCCTTTTGTGTAAGAGTTGGGAAAAAGGATAAAAATTAATTTATTTTATTAATTATTTTATTTTAATTTTTTTTACAATTTAATTTTAACTATATTAATTTGTTTAATTTTATTTGAGTCTAACGGTTTGCTTTAGGATAAATACATAAATAAGAAGCTCCACGGAAAATTTGTGTGTGATAAGAAGTGGATAAATTGTAGGCTAAATACCTAAAAGCCATATCATTAATCGACTATATGATACAACGATATATAAACACTTTTCTAAGCGGATTAAGCCACACCAAAAATTTTGGTGTTAAATAAACCATAATTTGTTTTGTTAAAAATAACAGCTGACTGAAACAGCTTGCTTTTAACACCAGCAGATGTCGTTAAAAGTGTTAGTGAATACCAAAACGGTTAATTTTGTGGTTAACATTTTTAAACGAAACAATTGTGGCTTAAAAAGCGTAGTGAATCTCACTACAGAAGTACATTTCGTGTATTTCTTTTGACTTATAACGAACGCCTTTTCAAAAAATTCAAAAACTTTAGGGGCCCATAACTAAACACTTTCAAGATCTCTGTTTTACCTCTTTAATTATTTCGTTATTTTTTTTTAAATATGTTTCTCAGCCTTAAGGAATATTCAAAATTGTTTCCCGCTTTCCCTAGAAAGTCAAAAATATGAGAAAAATTCTAGTCCTGCTCTATGTATTAATTTGGCCATACAAGCTATAACCGCTTTTTATAAAGTGGCTTTTATTAATTCATCACTATTTCGGAAGGACTATTTATCGATTGCGGCATTTTCAATTTCACATGCGATCCCATTGTAGCTGTCATAGTTTAAGAAACGCGATAAATAAGACCAATTCAATGCCTTGTAAAACATACCAGATTTCCGCCGCTCTGTGTTGCCAATTTTAGTTGCTATTTAGCGACTAGATTCAGCCATGGAAAAATTCATTTAGCTATAATTTAAAAAATGTTAAAATACAATTTGGTTTAAGGATTGATGTTTGACTAGTGACGTCAGCAGTCGTCGATGGCTGCGAGTGTAAGACGGCAAATCCATCTGAGGAGATCGAGTGGTTGCGATCGAAACATGTCATGGTAACCTGCCGGCCAGGGTTCGAGCCCGAGCCACGTCAAGAATGAAAGATTATCAATAACAATTTTAATTAATTTTCAAGTTGTAAATATCCTTTCTTCATAAAAATAATTTAATAAAAATTAAATTTCATGAACTTAAGCCTAATTAAAAATATTTAAAATTTGGATTAAAAACCATAAATAGTTCAACAAAATAACCACAATACTAATTATTTAAAAAATGTTTATTCAAAAAAGTTTAGTTGTGTCGTAACATTGAGCTTAATTCGTTTTGCGGTAAAATAATCAATTTCATCGATAACACAGGTCGACATTGAAAAAGTTTTTTTAAGCCATTCCAGCGGAATCCCTTTTTTTGTCACGCCAAAGCCGATTATGAGTTCAGTTTTCTTCCATCACGTCACATTAATGAAATAACTGTACATTTGTGTTTTTGGCTGTATGATTTTCTTTCAGCCGATTTCCAGAGTTAAAGTTTAGTTAAAATTATAAACGAAGTTTAGTTAAAACGTTTTTCACCAATTATTGTCATTTCGAAACTTATTGCATCATTAATTTAATTCCAACAATTTTAAGCCATAATAATAATAATAATTTTAACCATTTTTGTGGGTGAAGAGTTAGCAACACTGTCTCCACTGTTCATCAATGTGGGTATTGTATACCTTAGATTGAACATTTATCCAACTTTTAACTTTTTCTAAGCCACAATAAAAGTGATGTTGCTTAAAATAAGGAAAATAGTTATATGATTCATATCAAAATTTAAAAAAAAGTACACTTCACCTACTTTTTTACTTTTAGCACAACTAGACAAACTGAAAAATTTCCTACTTTTCAAAAAAAAAAAACAATAAACCCTAATAGAAAAATGCTTACGAACCACTAGAGTCCCACATTCAGAAAAACAATATTTATAGAATTTATAGAAAAGAAAACAAGGCTGCCGCATCCCCAAGGACACACAAAATAATGACCAATAAAAAAACGACAACATGCAGCATGAAGCCAACATGTATCAACAAAAATAACTGATGATTTCCAACACAAAAATTTTGAAAAGCCAACTTGAAGCTTTAAGAAGGAGGGTTGCCCCAAAACGCTACCAAAATAATTCCTAGAAATGTTTTGGCAACATTTACCAACCAAACACTCTCATACAAACATCTGTATGTTCATAGACATACCAACCCATTACCAAAAAAAAAAAAACAAGCACAACAAAAAAACCTTAAATAGTATCCCTACTTAAAGTTGTTGACTGTATGTGATGGAATACTAAATGTTGAATGTGCCTCCCACTCCCTTTTCTACTAAAGCTGCTCTTTTGCTCGCTGAAAAGTAACCAAAAAAGTGTAGAAAATCCGACCAAGCATAAAACCCCAACTCAGCACATTGTACAGCATCCAACAACCAGATCTTAAACACTGTAATTCCGTAAAATGAACATGAAATTATCAAAAAGAAGAAAAAAAGACGGAACAAACAACGACAAGAGTTGTAGCAGCAGCAGCAGTTGAAAAGATTACAAACTGCTGAAATGTAAGTAAAAGTATGCAGCCGAGAATCCCTATCAAATCCCATCGCACAAGCACACATACACAATGCAGCACATCACAGCAAGTCATCAGCACATTAAGCTCCAAAGATTATGAGTCTTTGCACAACAAACAAACAAACCCAAACACAAAATCCCCCACTCTTACCGAACTTTAGCCTCCATTTTCATTCATTCAGTTATTCATTCCATCAAAAACCAGAAGGTAACTACACCGAAAAAAATAATTTTGCTCAATTTATGTATATAAAAGTGTTATTTGTCATTTTCATTTCAAAAAACATATCCAAACAACAGTCGGAGATCCCATTATTGTTTACACATGGTGTCATTACTTAAGAGAACCGTCCGTCTGCAGGTTACCTAGAGAAGAGGAATTCGACAAAAACTGTTCATAACACAGATTCTTTGGTCAAGAAAAATCGTCAATTTTATACACATATAAAGAGTGGTTAAAGGGCCGATGTTGATTTTGAATAAACACAAATTATTTAGGAAATTATTGTCATTTCTTTTTATTATGATAATATTGGTATGGTTCAATTATGTATGGAACAAAATATCGGCCAAATGGCCAATTGACATCGCCACCACGTGAGATAACACGGCCATAGAATTGTCGCGCAAAAGAGAAATAATTTCGTAAGCTGTGTGGCAAGTGGCACCGTCTTGTTGAAACCACATATTGTCCACATCCATAACTTCCAATTCGGGCAATAAAAAGTTCGTTATCATCTCACGATAGCGAACACCATTCACAGTAACTGCCTGGCCGGCCTCATTTTGAAAAAAAAAAATCCCGGTGATTCCGCCAGCCCATGAACCGCACCAAACAGTCACTCTTTGTGGGTGCATTGGTTTTTCGACAATCACTCTTGGATTATCATTCGACCAAATGCGGCAATACTGCTTATTGACGAATCCATTGAGGTAAAAATGTGCCTCATTACTGAAAATGATTTTTTTGTTGCCATTTCTTGCCACCTGACCATTGACGATGCACAGAGGAGTATTTGGCCTGCAAAGCTGGCCAAAAAGGCAAAACTGAATTTTAAGAAATCTTAAGAACTAAGTACGCAGCTCGACAGATAACAATATTTTACATTATATTGTAAATTTTGAGGACTTTTAGTTGCGATTTGTAGCTCTGAGACCCTGCTAAAGTCAGGAAAGTGAAGAAAATTATATGAGATTTAAATGTTTTTTTCGGTTTCTGGATGTTTATATGTATGATATTTGTTTGCGGCTAAACGAATAAAGGTTTAACTAAGATTATTTTTTTCGCTGAAAGGTTTGATCAAAAGTTATGTAAAAAAGAAAAAACAATTTCAAATATGTTGAATTTTCATGTTGAAACAATTCGTTCAAAAGCTAAAAAAAAACAAATTATACACTTTTTTTTTGCAAAAAAAGGAAAAGAAGAGGTTTTTAAAAGTGAGGTTAGCATGTCTACGAATTATGTTTGATACCACAATAAAATTTGGAATCTCTTATTTTAGAAACCAAAAAAAGTGTGCGCTCTACAAAACATTATTTGTTAAAAAACCGGACACCGAATTAATATTGAGAAATTTGATGAATATGCACATAAAACTGCCGAAATATATGTGCAACTTTACAAATGGCACCCCATGAGTCCTACGATGCACAAGATTCTTTTTCATGGCGGTAGTGTTATAAAGCAAGCAATCTTGCCAATTGGACAATTGTCAGAAGAAGCTGCCGAGGACAGAAATAAGCACTTACGATTATATCGTACGAATTATTCGAGGAAATTCAGCAGAAGCGATACAAATCGAGATGTCTTGAATAGGTTATTTCTGAGTAGTGACCCTTTTATAAGCTGCAGTACGCAAAGAGAACGGAATAATAAAAAAGCTTTTTCATCAGAAACCATCACACTTCTTCCTGACACCGATGATGCAGCTAATGAGGATACACATACGACATAATAATTAGTAAGGAATTTTTATTAGTTTAACTTTTCCGTTTATAAAGTATTAAATAATATAAAATAAATATAATAAAGCCTTTTTTCATAAAAAAATACTGTTTTTTAAGAGCCTTACAATTTTCAAAAAATTTTTTTTAATTAGACTGTAAATCATATGAGGGGCTTAAAGCACAAGGGGTTCAAGTGACTTATGTTAAATAATGAGATAAAGGCGGTTGTTTCGCTTGTGCTCCAAGCAAAACAGGTATTTTAATGTCAAGTGCTTGAATTGTTCACCATATCTAGTGTCCGGATGAGAATCATACATTCACCTCTTGTGCTCTGAACAGCTTCTCCGAACTATACCTATAATTCCATATGTAAACTCAATTTTAGAAAAAAGCACTTAAACCCCTTGTGCTTTAACCCCCTTATATGTATGTATGTATGTACATACAGTCTGTCAAGAATGAGTTTAAACCTTTAAAATCAACAGTTGTTAATTGAGTTTTGCGATTTATACCAACTTTTATTCCTTAGGAATGTGGCTTTTAGAAAAATCTTAAAAATTTAAACTTTTTGGTTCCTTAATTTTTTTATTGCATTTTGAAAACAAAAAATTTGACGCATTTTGCATGTAAACTTTTTTTTTCGCCATTAAATTTTTAATAACTCCAAAATAGTAATAGATATAAAATAAATGTGTATGGCTAGTTTAAGCAGAATTTTCCGGTGCATCTTCTGATCATCCTGCTATTAAAATCGGAGAACACGTTTTCAAGTTATGGCAAAATATATACGGCAACCCAACGATTTAGGGAGTTAAGTATGCCACGCCTTTAAAAGAAAATCCTTACGTACTAGAGAAAAACGGAAAAAGATTTGAATTGAGGGCATCAAAATCCAAATAGTCCACATAGTTTTGTTTCTAGGGTAGAGAAAAAATTTTTTGTTGCACAGTGTACTTTTGTTGCGCAGTGTAATTTTTTCAAAATCTGCCACTAGACTTTTTATATCATACTACACCTAAAACTATCAAAAAACTAAAACTTTTAATTAAAAAAACACGTTTAATAATTTTGGCCAGCTTTTCAGGCCAAATACTCCTCTGTGCGACGTTTGGAATGGTCAAGAGGATTTAGATCTTGAGTAACTTTGTAATCGTGAAAATGGAAGTCGTTATGCATAGTGTTCATCAACGACGAGCGTGAGAGGTGCAATTGTTGGGCACGACGACGAGTTGAGGTGGACGGCTCTTCAGCCACACTATCTCGAACAGCAGCAATATTTTCTACAATACGATTTGCTAAAATTTTTGCGCGGTTTTTCCGATTGTACGCACATTTGGACGATTAAATTGACCGAAAAATTCACGAAGTGCACGTATGCATTTTGATTTGAAAACACATTTTCATAATGTGCCTAAATAACTTTAACGCGTTGCTCGATTGTGTATCTATCCATGGTTCAAATTGAGTTAAGGCTCAACCATAATATGCATAGCCTTGCTTAACCTACTGTCAAAAATTAACAAAAAGTCTCTCAAATGTATTTAGGAAAACAAAATAAAAAACATTTGATTCCGTACGGAATGCGCGATAAGATTCGCACCTTGCTTAAGCAAATAACAGTTCCATTAAACTTAGCAAAAAGTTTTCTTTAGTTCAATATGGCTTGCCACATATAATTTACATGTATTCGCTCATTCGCTTAAGCCAACTTAAGCACATTGTGGTTGGGCCTTAAGTCTGAAATTGAGAAATTGAAATTGAAGTTGAGTGCCCCGGTAGGCTAGCTAGTAGTGAGCTAGTCTATTAACCCCGGGGTGGCGGGTTTGATTCCCGCCAGAGATTTGGTTTCTTTCTTACAGACAAGCGTCAAGCTTCGCGGGGATTAGCATAGGGAATTAAAAAAAAAAAATTTCGAATGATATGCAAAAAAAACTTGACGTTTAGGTGTGGTTCATATTCAACCCCGGGGTTGCGGGTTGGAATCCCTCCAGGACTCTGGTTTCTTTCCTGCAGACAAGCATCAAGCTTCGCGGGGATTAGCATAGGGAATTCAAAATTGCAGAACAAAACTGGACGTTAAGGTGTGGTTCACATTCAACATCGGGCCTAAAAAAATAACCACCCTTATGTTTGTCTATAAAAAAGTGAAACAAAATCCCGAGAATTGCTCTATATGTATCTGCTATCAATCTTTTTTATGTCCCCCTCGAGAATAAAATCAACACAACTATTGTTAATCCTTGTACTGAATCTCTTTTGGATCAGTAAAAATTTTGTTAAATATCGAAAAGTGAAACATTAAGCCTAATATGTATATAAATATTAGTTCCAACACTATATTTTAGAAAAATTGGTTATAAAAATCGGCTATAGACCGCTTCCATTAAAAATTAACATTAATAAAACAGATCTTCAAATTACTCAAATTTTAACAAAAGAGAAGTATTCAGATACTAATAATGTACTTTTCCATGTGAAAGCAAATGCTGAACCAAAATAAATATGATCAAAATAAATATGAGTACCCCGGTAGGCTATCTGGTAGCGAGCTAATCCATAAGCGCCGAGGTTGCGGGTTCGATTCCCGCCAGAGACTCTGGTTTCTTTTCTGCAGACAAGCATAGAGCTTCGCGGAATTAGCTCACGAAATTAAAAAAAAAACAAAAAAAATAAGATTAAATCCAAAAGTTACTAGAAATTTAAGTTTCAAAATCATGAAATGTATTGACCACACCTTCGCACGTGCTTTGTCTCGTAGACAAAAATCAAAACAAATGTTAGTATCAAAATATGACAAAAGATATATTGATCGATAGACAACAACACAACTCAATTACATTTTTTTGAAATTGATTTTGTTTGACTCTCCTAGACTCCACCAGAGGTCGTAAAAGTCAGTCAAATTTAAGAAATAATTAATGAATTAAAAAAAGAGTTTTAATTTTTGTTTTTCGGGTTCCTTGGTATGTTCAAAATTTGCCAATTATAAAATTTTTATTAAAAGTATTAAGTTAGTTTTTATCGCTAAAAAAATAAATTTTTCGAAAAAATTACAAGAGTTTGTTTGAATTTAAAAGAATTTTTTATTTAATTTTTTCTTAACAAATAGTTTCTTAAACGGGCCTTGGTAAGACTAATGCTTACTTTTTGCCACAACTTAAAAAAATCATTTTAAAATAGGTCTTAATTCGTTTAAAGAATACTGAGAAGGAGAGAAAACACGCAGAGAAAAAACAATATATTATTGTCGTACACAAAAAATTCTTATTTTTATTAAATTTAAGTAATATTATAGTTACAGTTAACATTTAAATGATTATCGCAATTATAAATTTGAGTATTGTTGACTGAAAAACAATTATTTTTCTAACAACTAAATAATGATATCACAACCATATCATGATATCTAATAGCCATAACATGATACCTTTCTATACATTCATCATAATATGTTTAAGATGCAAACAAAATATCTTTACTCTAATAATATTTTGTTAGCGCCATTTGTAAAATAATTGATAAGTACTATTTCGCGCTAAGTAACACTGTTGTGAATAGCCTGTTGTATTACCATATGCCAAATTATTGCAAACAAAATTATTTTTTTATATAAATTAAATTTTTATGACATTCATTGAATTATAGCAAATACAGCAAATATGACATAATAAAACACTTTGTGAATTGCCTAATTGTATATTATACTTATTTCAATTTTATTTATAATTACTTTCTTTTTTTTCTTATTTTCATATTTCATATTTTCCATAAGAGTTCAAATATTTTAAAAATACCACACTATACAATAAACAATTTTTGAAGAAATTAAAAAAAGTTTCTGTAAGCATTTCGTCTATTGGTTAATTTAATTCTTTTAAACATGAAACGGAATAATATAGAAATACATCTAATGTAAGTTTTGATTTCTACTGTACATTTACATACATACGTTTGTATGTTATATAACTTTTTAACTTTTTTATACCCTCCACCACAATTAGTTGTGAAGAGGGTATACTAAGTTTGTCATTCCGTGCGAAACTTTTTTATTATTTATCTCAGACTCCATAAAGTATATATATTCTGGGTCCTTGAGTAATTCTAAGTCGATTTAGCCATGTCCGTCTGTCTGTCCGTCTGTTGAAAACACGCTCACTTTCGAAAAACTCAAAAGAACTAAACAAACTGGGTGTCAAATTGCTTGTAGTTATCCTAAGCAGTTTGGGATTGAAATCCAGCAAAATCGGTTTAGTAGGATCAGAGTTATAAATCAAAATGTGGAACCACCACCTAAAAAAAATTGCTAATTTTGTTACAAAAACTAACATAAATGGTGGAATAATGCACAGAATGATCTAAAATTTTGCAAAAGTTTGGTTTATTCGACTGGAAATCTCGTTGTAAAATTTCGTGAAGATCCGTCCATTATTAAACCTAAGCCCTATATAAACCTTACTCCCGGAAAACAGCTTAGTACGCCAAAATAATAGAAATAAGACTGTGAAATTTCGTGAAGATCAGTTCATAATTGACCCTAGGCCCCATTTAATACCAGAAATCGTTTTGCAGAATTTGGGATGATTGGTTCATAGCTTACCATGGCTTCAATAAAAATTGACCTCCTGAAAATCATTTAGTTTCGGCTTAAACTGTTACGAGTCATGATATTTTACTCAAGCTAGTTAAAATTGCTAAAAAAAAAAAAATTAAACTTTCTGATTGTCGGTCAATAATTTAATATAGGTTTAAGCCGCAACCAATTTTAATGCAGATGTCTGTTTATATAAATATTATAATAATAAATAGACATCATACAGATATTACTCCTAAAACATTCGAAGTGTCGGTAGAGGGTATCAAAGATTCGGCGCAGCCAACTATAGCACTCTAACTTGTTAAATATGCATTTGATTTAAACTTGTATACATATTTATATTATTATTATTTTTTTTTTTTTCTTTTTTCAACTTTTTTATTCTCTGTACTCTTTTAAAGCGCTGGGGCATAAATTTATAATTTTGTAAACTTGTCAATGAATAAAGGAAATATAGCTCATTTGTTATCGGAGCTATTGAGCCAAAACTCCTATTTAAGGAAGAAATGGTTAGGTTTTTGCCTTTAATTTCGTCGTCTATGAACCACTTTCACTCACTGCCAGTATTTTACTAAACTTTTTTAAGGTGAAAGTAAAAACGGGAAAGTAGACCTCAAAAATTTTACTTTTATGGGTAAATATTAAAGGCAGTCAGTGTTTTTTACTTAAGTGCATCTCGGCCACTTTCAAACCGATTTCGATTAACCCTGGATGGGTACTGTTCGTCGAATCGTTTACTTTTTATCATATAACTTTTTTATGAGTGTTCAAATAACGGATTTTTTTTAGCTGATGCCGAAAGCTTGTAATGAGAGGACGTTCAGAGGTGTGTACTCGTCGCAACGACAAAGAGTAACCTTAATGTACTTAAATGAAGAGTAACCTTCCAGGTTTAAATCAACTTCGCTACTCATAAGGATCAAAAATATTAGATAAAAAGACAACCTTAGATACACAGAAAGAAAAACAGTCGGGATGAATAAAGTTTTTTATGATTACTTTAAGTAAGAGTCGTACTCAAAAATTCAAGTACGAATAACACTTAAACGTACTCAAAACAACCCTAAATGGGATTACTTTCGAAAATCAATCCCGGCTAACGCATGTTTTGATTTTCTTTACACATTGAAAAAAATGTCTGGCCAGACTCATGTGTACCACAAAGGGTTAAAAAGTAAATTTTAGCTCTTGCATCTTACTTAGTTTATATTTTTGGTTAAATATGTATGTACATAAGATTTTGGCGTTGGCATGATGTTGGCGTTCTGTAAGGTGTAATACGGGTAAGTAAATCAATCATAACAATTTGTTCTTTCTAATTCGGGATAAAATCAACTTTATTATACTTGAATCAACGCATTTTGAGAGTGATTATATCTTAGTTTAACTTAAATCAATCTCATTTTCGGATTATTTTGACAATTTTATAATTCTTTAATCAAGCGCATTTTGCGATTGATTCAAACTTAGTTTTACTTAAATCAATCTCATTTTCGGATTATTTCAGTATTTAAGTATTTTGCGATTGAAAATCCGTACTAGAATCAATCTTTCTGTACTTGATTCAAGAAAATCCATACTCACATTACTATTAATGCCGCTTCGGATTGATTTGAGTACATATACCCTTTAAAGAAAACGGTAAAACTAAAATGAATTGTATTAACATACAAATCCAAAAAGTCTTTTGTCAGATTTTTTTTTATTTTCTCAGTGTAAAACTCTTACCCAAAAACTAAAAGAAATCGTTTAATACACAGTATCGAGAAAGAAACTAAAACACGTTTATAACAACATCACCAGAGCATTTCTACCACTGATACTGAAATCGAGACTTGACGTTGTTTAACAAACTTTCATTGGAAGGCAGGCAGTGTATGTTACGAAGAGTGTGTGTATGTGGGTGTGTGCCTTTCTGTTGGCACACCAGATTGGGGTTGAAGGTTTGGTTTATAACTCATTCCCCTTTCAGGTCCCCCAGCATTTGCACACTGCCAGGACATACATAACAGGACTTTTACACTGTCTTTATTTTCATTTAGAAATGTTCGTGCAACACAGCTACAAAGACAGCACATGTTGTTGCCTCAAACACACATTGAGGATGTTGTGGATTGTGACGTTTTGACGCCATATTGAATGATGGCGAGTAAGCTTGATGGCTGCTTGCCTTTCTGACTGCCTGCCTGCCTAAATGAGTAAGCGACTGAATGGTTGGATATATGGGTGAATAAGGAGTAGTGAATGGTTGGCAATTTATAGAATGTGCACCCACACCACTGGTACTTCTATAAAGTTCAGTGTTTTTTAGGTTTTAGGAATTTGTTTTGTTTTTTTATTCGTAAACCATCTCCTGTGGTGTTTTATAAAATCCTCCAAACGGTTTTTTACTCAAATCCAACTGCTGTACAGAGATATGTAAATATGTATGTATGTGAGCAAATGTGTAGATGTGTTCGAGAATAATCATGTTAAATCTTAAATGTTTATCATTTTATAGACATTTCAAAGTGTTTTTTATTTCTAGTCTTTGTGTCTTCTTCCCATTCACTGTCGACTGACGGAATCATTTGAATGTGTCTCCTTGTCTTGCATTTTATGTTTTTGAATCTGTGTGTGTATGTGTGTAAATATGCGTGTTGTTCGATTTTAAAGTTGTAAATGTGTGTTGTTTGTGTCGTATATATTTTGCAGCTCTAAAACATTTACATTGTACTTTGGATCATCATTATCTGAGTAAATGTAATCGTAAATAGATTTTTATATTTTGCCATCAACTGCGAATCAATTACTTTTTGGTGTTAAACATCATTAACAGCCAGTGTTAGTTTGTCTGTGTATAAAAATCGTCTATTAAGAGTTGTTATTAAAATTTTAACTATCCTGTTGACTTTTATGAGTTTCATTGGAATTAAGCAAGATTGGATTAAATTATTTGTTATTTTGGTTTCGGCATTGGTATTTCAGTTATATCGGCTTCGGTATACTGGTGAAGAAACTTTACTACCGGTATATATCGGTTTTACAATTTAGCTAAATAAGCTAATCAAAAACTTGTGTCCAGCTGCAAAGATTACCCATTTTTACATTCTGGATATAACAAAAGAGTTTTTTCTATTTTGTTAACAGTTTTCCTTATTTAATATCTTTAGCATTTCTAAAATCTGTGGATGAAGTTTCCTGACGATCTGGCCTAAGCAACCAGTGAAATGCGCATAGGAATAGCTTATCCCTTAAACAATAAATTTCAGTGTTTTTTTTATCAATAATAAAAATTGGGAACTAAGCACGACTAACAAAATCTTGTAAATTTTACAAAAATGTAATAAGAACTTGAAAATTTTTTATGTATGGACTAAAGTCTGATTGAAATTTAATATTTACAATCGTATATTTCAGGACCAGTCCTCTCACTATTTAAGAAAGTGCGTACAATTGACGTAACATTTTACTTCATTACATATTTAGAAATACGTCTATCTTATTTCTTAATATGTGTTAATACAGGGTGTCCGCCGGGAAGTAAACCTTCTTTGTTTGTTTAAAATTTTTGATTTAATGAAAGAGAATGGATCTTAAATTGATATATATTTCTGATTTAATATCGGCAATTTGTATGGAATACAATATCTGATTAATTTCCGCCTCTGTTAGCCTCACAAATGCGAGCCCTTTTGAACACATTTCTCATTACGTTCTTACACATTTCACGCGGTATTTCATTGAATTGAGGTTGATGGATTGTTTTGAACATTTTCTTGAGCAGCAGTAATGTTTTCAGCCGATCTTGCAGTACGTTGTGGTCCATGCTTGGGCCTATCACCTACAGACCCTCTTTCTTCGAAATCATTCACTACACGATACAAAGTGCGTTATGTTGGCACGTTGTTTCTCCCAAAAATTTCACGTAACTTTCTCATCGTCACAGTAACCGATGATTGATTTTGATAAAATGTTTTAACGATTAAAACACGTTGGTTTATCGAGTATTTTTCCATAATAAATTTGCCACTTGTCTACTTCACGACTGTCATATATTAACTGTCAAGACTAATGTTTACCAAAATAGCGGCAAAACAAAGTAGTATACCTTCCCGGCGTACACCCTGCATCTATCAGTCTAATAGTCATTATTTTGGGTGACAATCGTACAAAATGTTTGTTAATGGATAACCAATTCATTTTTTGTTTAAATCATGGCGCATCTAAAGTTATCAATTTCGTTTTTAAAACAAGAAAATCCAAAATCCACAAATAATTTCTTGATTTTAACTTATTTTGTTCGTATTTATTTAAATAAAATTTTTTTTAAATAAAGTGACATTTTTCATGATCAAAAATTCACGTTTTTGGAATATGATAAAAATTTTCTAAAACAAGAAGTACAAAAGTAGCTTGTTTTTATTGAAAAAAAAGAAAGATACTTCCGAGCTCAAGCTGCATTTATTTAATAGCAAACTGGTTTTCTTGATTTTAAAATATAATCGAATTTCTTGCATCAAGAAACAAATGCTAGGGATTTTTTTAAACTTTTCAGAAAATGATCAAGAAAACTTGGTTATATATATATATATATATGTGTTCCTCTAACTCCCATTGGTTAAATTCAATAAATTTTTATTTGAATCGGCATGTTGAGCAAATCAATAAAAACATTCTATATTGATATTAAGTTTTCTTAAACAAAATATTGCTTCACGTTTTTATGCAAAAAAATTCAGGCTTTGCTTCGTATTTTGTAAAATATTAAAGCCCGATTTCACCAATTTATTTAAATATCAGTTTATTTTTCAAATTCGTTTTTCGTGTCAAAATAAAAATAGAATAATATACATACATACATAGTTTTTCATATTATCAAATATGAATTGATTTTTAAATAGGACTTGTGAAATTGGCCATAAGCAACGAAAACTTGATTTAAATAACTATAGAATTAAAAAAAAATTTTTTTTAGCTGTATTTTAGTTAATTTTAGTTCGCTTTGAGCCATAACTTCTTGTTTAAATCAATCCTCACATACATACATACATATGTTTACAACAAGAAGTTTTTGGCTTGGACTAGAATTATCATTTAGTAAATTGTAATTCTTTCCGTGATGTGCTCCGAAAGTGGAGGTTTATTCTATTTTATATCGTCGCTGAAACTGTTTTGGACTTGCTGGTAAACGTGCTTGATTCCAATTACCACATAGTTATTTTTTTAATTCTTTGTTCTTATCATCTCTCTATATTAAATGCGGAAATTTTATGCCAAAGGTATTATTCATAACAATCTAAAACAACCAAGCGCGGAGAATTTGATCAATTGCTCGACAGCTTTTTTGTCAATTCTATCACCAATAACTCCTTAGTCAAACCAATGGCGAATTTTTAATTGTATTGCAGTAAGAAAAAAACTATTACTAATCCACAGCTTAGTATAATCTTGGTATGCTGACTTTTATGGCAATGGCCCTCTTGAATAAATTGATTTTCAAACTGAAGACAAAACATAATTACTAAAATAACAACAATGAGTTTAACAGTGAGGATTTTTATATAATCCAGTAAAACATTTAAAGTATATGCCACCTTGTGTTGTTACTTTCTCTGGGAAAAGCAGGTACAGTCATTATCTGAAAGTCGGCAGAGTTTAGGATTGACAGATCTCTTGCGATCGCGCCTGAACAGAGATTTATCAGGTACCACTGTAATCAGTAGACACGGTTCAACTCTGACACGTCTCCGGCATGACTATTGTACTGAAGGATGGCAGGATCGCCATGTACTGAAGGATGGCAGGATCGCCATGTACTGGTTTCTACTCAAGGTCATCGAAAGGGAGATCTTAAAAACTCTGCTTCAAAAGCTGATTTTTGCCACTTGTGGAAAAGCTAGCAGCAGATGCTGCTACCTGTGCTACATGTAAAATTTTTTTAATAATTTTATTCTTGACTGAACACAGGATTGAAATCATCAGAATTCTTTGACGTTCTACTTTTCAGTTTAATTTTAAGTATTATCAGTTTTGCAGCTAAACTTAGAATTAAAAATTTTGATTTGGCTGCAAAATTTTCATTTAGCATTTGGCATTTTATTTAGCACTTTCATTTAGTATTTTTAGCTTTTTTACGCTTTATTTTTAGAGGAGATTGTAATTAAATTAGTTATAAATTACTATATATCTTGACTAAAAATAATTGCTAGTTCTCTTAAGAAATGCCTTAATTATAGTGATTGTTGAAATTATGTGCCATTTAATTATTACGGTATAAAAGTACAAAGAAATTTCACGTTTGGGGTATTCACAAGGTACTATCATGTTATATTGTCATAATGTTCTAACATTTTACAAAGGCTTAAAAATATTGTTGTTGCTTTGTAAACAAAAAGTGTGGTATATAACTAAAACTTTGCTTGCTATGTTTATAGTGCTGTCGTAATTTATCCGAAGAGACCTGCGCTTAGCAATTTTTGCAATTAATTACTTGCGGCGTCAAATTAGATCGGCATATGACTCTGCTGTTTGGTAAAAGAAAAACAAAACAAAATTTATTTGTGATTTGCGTCTGAAGAATGGAAAATAGTCAGGTAAGATCTAATTTAATTTATTAATTCATGGATTAGAATTAAAAAAATATTTGAATTTTTGGTAAATATTTATTTTTTATATTTGTTTTAAATCAGCAGGTTTAAATTCAAAATAGCACACTGAATTATGAGGGGTTCTTCACAACAGTCGTATTTTTCATATTATTATTTTAAGACATATGACTTTATGACACCTTGTGAATTCCCCAATTATAATTTCAAATGTGAAAATTTTATTTATATATAAAGTTGCTTTTAAGAAAATTATATTTTAATTCCAAGAAATATCTGAAAAAAAAGTTTGCTCTAAACTGCTGAAAAAAAATAATTTTAAAACCCCTGCAGTGTATCCACACATTTTATTTATAACTAGCTGACCCGACAGACGTTGTCCTGTCCAAATTAGGAAAAATGTTTGCGTTCGATTTTTAAAATTCGTTAAAAAGATACGAACATTTGAAAGAAAAATTAGTCAAATCGATGGAGCCGTTTTCTGATTTTAGGTAAATCCAAAAAAGTGGGCGTTCAAGTGGGCGGGGCAAAATTTTCTTTCCGTAAAAACCTAAGTTGGACCAAGGCAATCATTTTTAAGAAAAAATCGTACAAATCGTTAAAGCCGTTCTCAAGTTATGCGCTTAGTAGAAAAAGTAGGCGTGGTAAATTTTTCTTTCGATGAAAACTTAAAATGGATTAATACGAACATTTAAGTTGAACCATGGCGATCATTTTAAAGCAAATATCGTCCAAATTATATAGATGTCATTGGTGGTGCAATATGAAAACTGGATTTTTCTGAATATTCCCTGAAAATTTCATCAAAATCGGCCCAGCCGTTTTGGAGTTCATACGTTACATACATACATACACACATCCTGTTTTATATATATAGAGTCAGTCTTTCCATAGTAATCAAAATATATTGTTGAAATATTCTTGCAGAAAACAAACAAATAATATTATTAAACAGGCTTTACGTTGTCGCAATTATAAATTCTTTTGGGCAATTTGATATTTTGAATAAACAGCAATTAACGTTCGCTTATTCATGTTGACAACGAAATCGACAACAATAGTTCCAAGGCGAATTGACTAGAAGGTGATGTCAACTTTACAACAACACTGCTTCTGTGTTCGGGTTGTCAAAAATATTGCTAGGTAAAAAAAATAGGTTTGTTTACATAAAAAACTAGTTTGTATACAAACTTTGACAAGTCGACCACCAAAAAGAATCACCATATGTTGACTTGACCCCACCTTCTAGTCAATTCGCCTTGAATAGTTCAATGTACAATTTTACAGTTATGCTGAGCTAGTAAATTCTTTACTATACAATACACTTCTAAAACCAATACACATTAATGACTTAAATTGTTCTGTCTGATACAATAAGTGATTGAGCGCACTTTTGTAAAGTCACTCAATATTAGGTTAAGCAATATTCTCATAAGTAGAATATAATGTGGTGTTTATAGAACACGAGCGCCTTACTCGTCCGTTCAACTTACATTTAAAACAAAATTTCGAAATTTGGGGGAAATGCTTGGAATTATTCTAAAATAAATACATATTTAGTCAATTAAAATTGATTCTGCACAAACTTCACGCTGTTTAAAGTTTAAACTTGAAATAACTTTAATTTAACGTGAATCATAGGGTTATTTTTAAAGAAAAAATGTTGTTCGCAAGTTATTGTAAAATCAAATTAAATTAACATGAAGTAACTATGAAACAACAATCATTACCGAAAAATTCGACTTGTTTTCGACGATTTTACATTGATTTTTTCTTGTGAATAACTTTCATCTCCAAAATATTCTTATTCTCGGTAGAGGCTTTCAAAGATTGGGCATTGGCAATTAAATATAAAACTCTTAAGGCCAAATTATAATATGAATGAGCTTGCTTAAGCTACTGTCAAACATTTACAAGAAACCTATCAAATGAATTCAAAAACACAAAAACAAAATTAAAAAAATATTTGATTCCGTACGGAAAGTGCAATCAGTTTCGCACTTTGCTTAAGCAAATTACAGTTTCATAAAATTCAATATGGTTTGACACATAAGAATCATATGTATTCGTACAATGGCTTAATCCAACTTAAACATATTATAGTTGGGCTTAAACCTGTTTAATCTGACGGGTTTCTTCTATTTTCGCTTCTATGAGATAGAAGTAGAGAAGGAGTAATATTTAATAATAAATTTTCTTTGATCCCGTTACCATTTTTAAGTAAAGACTGGTACTCTGTTCAACATTTCACGTGAAATGCTGTCAAAACGCATATGAAAAAAACTTGTGCGGAATATCTATGAAATAATGTTGATTGAGTTGTTCTCTGTTCATTTTGTGAAAAAGTTCCGAAATGTTTCTGGCAACATTTTTTACAACTGCGAAATAAAGTAAGATGCACTTATTTCACGTGGAATTTTAAGCAAAATCAAAAAAAGGTTGAACTGATTATTTAAAAAGAAATAAAAAATTAATATAACACAACCGGTAAAAGTTTTTTATCTATATTTACTTTATTTTTGATTAAATTTTGTATTAAAAAAAAATATTTTTAGTAAAATACATGTGGGGTTTGTTTACATACGCAAAACAATGTCGCATACTTTGCAGGAATAAAATCGGCAAATTGTACAAACTCGCATGATAGGTAACATCGATACATGTCAAAATTTTCGTGTGAAATAATTAATGTTGCTCAACAATTTTCACAAATTTGAACAGAGTACTAGGCTTAAAATAAAAATAAAGTAATGCAATGACAACGTTAAAAATATATGAGTATGGAATGAAGCGGGGCTTTCTAGAAGGCATCCGTACTCCTTCTTTTTCATTCTGGGATATTCGAAATTTATCAACCAATGGAACGTTTTGCTTATATTTTCAATATAATTTAATAAATTTTGATTTTCCTAAGAAACTTTAGCAACCAACATTTTCATTTTTAACGATATAAACACGCACATTTACATTTTAATATCATTTTATAAATAATTCGATGCTATCAACATTGCAACACAAATCAATGTCTTGCGCCACAAATCATTTAATTTGAAAACAAAGTTTACACACAACATAAAGTAATCAACACCTCGATCAGAAATTAATAAACTTGTCTTGAAATCTTTCAAAATTTTCATTAAGTGTAAAATTATTGATTTGACCTTAAATAACAGACAATGAATGACTTTTACATTTAGTTCTTTCCTTTTGTAAAACATAAACGTTCATATACATACATACATACACACCCATACACATATGTAATGTATGTAAGTATGTGTGTAGCTCGCGTGCAATATAGTGGATGTTTCAACATGTAAATTACTTAATACCACATGTTGCACTTAATTAACGAACCCCCTAACCCCACCATCGACAGCAGCGAAAACGCACTACTAAAAACAAATTTCACCCAACACTAACAACAACAATGCCAATAACAACCAATTCCACATTAACAGACTCTGCCTCATAGCCGCCCATCAGCGTCGTCACCATCATCATTATTTTCCGAGGAATACGCAACACACACACTTCGACTCATGTACACGAATACAGCAGCTCACAGATAGACAGTCACCAGACAGACAAATTACTATGTTGTTGTTGTTGTTGTTGCAGAACAATACTTTTCCTTTAATTTAGCCCAATGACCCAAATTAATCTCAAAAACATTTTATAGTTAAATTGAAAACTTTTTTAAAGAGACATTTAAAATTATGAACCATTAAACATTCAAATCTGCTGAGGCAGTTGTGCTTTCCAACAAAACTTTACCAAATAAAAAGTGTTAACTCTTTCCGTGGGTGTTATTTGTTTTTTAAAAGAAAATTAGTGTTTTTTTTGGAAATTTTAGGTATTTCTTTTGTCGGCCTAAATCACACTGTCTCACAGTCAACAACTTTCAAAGTCATTATGAAGTAAACCAGACGTTTTAATCTTCTTTTGTAAATGCATGTAGAAACTCCACAAAAAGTTTCTCAAGAAAAGTTATTAAATTATGGCAAAATAAATTTCAATCCGAAATATTTCTTGGTCTTCATTGTTAGACGTAGAGGACAATAATTTTCACGTTGACACTGTTTAAAACTCTTTCAAATGAACCAGATGGAAATTTGTTTGCTTTCTTTACATTCTAAAAGCTTTTTTTAATTACAATTTCTTCAATTTATTGAAAAAAAAATTAACTTTAAAACGTTTTTGATCTATCCATATAAATGAAAATGTGTTCGTTTGTTTGTTCCCTATTAACTCCCTAATTCCTTAAGTTTCTAAATTTAGAACAAATAGTTTGGTTATCACTACAAAACATTTGTCAAAAAACGAGCTGAACTCGAAAAGTGAGCTTGCAACCTCCATATATCTGAAGAAAGAAAACAGTAGGATAATCTCAATTTGGTGCAAATGGCTTCGTTATCAGTACGATAGATCCGTTTTAAAAAACAAATTACTTGATCTCAACAGTTACTTTCGATGCAAATTGCACTCAATTTGCCAACTGTTAATGTACATTATGTCTTTAATAACTTTTTAAATCAACAAACTTTTATAAATTATCATCGAAAAAATCGAATTTGTTTTTTTTTTCATCGAGACCATATTTTTTGCTTTTATTACTCGATTTGTAAATCAAATAAACTATAAAAATAAAGTGTTTTCGATCATTTTAAAGATCGATATACAGTGGTCATATCTACGTACTATAAGTAGTATGTTACGAATATCAAATTTTAATATTCGCGAATACAAATGCGAATACGAATATCTGCGCAAATATTCGCCGAATACGAATATCCAATGTGAAATTTAGCACCACACGATATTTAAAATTGATTAAAAAAAATCTTCAGTTTGTTTTGATAACAATAAATTAGAAAAAAATTGGCAAACTACTAAATGTATTTAACATTGGGCATATTTACAAGACGTAACTGTTGGCAAACTGTTGAGAATTTTTATATGAAAATCAATTATGAAATTCTGATGACTGATTTTGAAATTAACAACTTCACACCTCCACTACTCAATATTTTTAAATTTTTGTACCAACACTATTATTATGATATGCTCTTTACATTATCTCCTACCCAACTGTTCACTGAAGTAGATTAAGGCTAAAAATAATGCCAATTATTCTACACGGTGAGAGATTATATACTTCACCTGAAGTCATTAAAAGACCTCCAAAAACCTTTATTCTCTTTGCATACTTATCAGTGTGACCAGATCTTAAAATGGTTTGCAGCTTTAAGACAAGGCCAAAAAATGGTTAAAAACATTTGCTACATTTAAGCTTAAGTGCACGGAATGTGAAAATCCGCATGCTCTTCTGAAGCTATTTTGACGTCATCACAAAATGGGAATTGTGCTTCTGTAAATTGTAGGAAATTATGTTTAGCTTTCCAAAACTAAAATAAATTTTTAATAACTGTAAAATTCGTTAAAGACATTTTGCAAAAAATGTGTTTTGGAGTTTTTGTTCTTTATTGAAATTTGTATTTATGCTTTAAGACTTGATTAACTTTCAATGTACAAATAACTATGTTTATCCAATTTTTATGCAAACCAACTTTAATATTTCTTAAAATGTCAAAGATAACCCTACAATTTAAAAAAAAAACTTCTGAAAACCCCCAAAATGTGTTTTTTTAGTTTTTTGGGAAAATTTTCTTTACAAAGAACGAGGCTTAGGATTTCCGTTACAATCATTTTGGGTCATAAAAGAATTCTTAAATTTTTGATTCTAGATTTGCGATTGGAGAAAATGTGACATAAAGTGCAAATTTGTAAAAAGAAAAAAGTAGGTATATTTCGGAAGAGCCTTGAGACTGTAGTGACTGAAATTTTCTAAAAATGTTTATATAAAAAAATTATAAATGAAGTGGCCTTTCAAAAGAGTATAAATAAAATATACATTAGGTTGGGTTAAAAAAAAATGTTTCTCTTATCGACTTCTAATAGCGTAAATATGTTGTATAAAATATTATTAATTTATGTTGTTGACCTTCAATTTTGTTAAATTTTGAATATTACAACATAGCATTGTATGGCAGAAAAGCATATTACTGCATTCTTACGACTTTTAAGTTCGTGAAAAATGTGTCAGAAGCATCCATGACTCTATGACAGTGATAACCACTCCATAGGCTCGAGAGTAAGTTAATAATCGTATTTTTTCACACAGACACGGTCGGCAATTCACATGAATACAACAACTTTGTTCGTTTCAAAACATCAGGCTATCATCAGTCTCTGCGACCGCACCCAAGTACATAATATTTTTGTTTGCGTGCGTTCGGGGCTTGGTTATCACTGCTCTATGAGATAAAAAATCAAGAGAAGGTTTAATATAGACGAAACTTGAATCAAGACGAGAGATGCCCAGATTTGACAAAACAAAAAAAATATTTTATTATTTTGTGTTGTATAAGCCCCAAAGTTTTATTTTTTTAAGTTTATTTTAAAAGATTTTCAGTTTTAATTAATAATTGATGGTAAATAAGATATTAAAATTTAAAAAATGGCTTTTTTCTAAAAGACTTAATTCTTAGGAGCTCCGGCGGTCCGGGCTCAAGATGTGACTAATTTTTACTTTTTTTGCAATTTTTATTTGTTTTAATGAAAGACAAAATAATATTGCAATTAGAATGTGATTCGAGAACTTTTAATTTTTCTCATACATCAGTGGCTCACCTTTATATACATATGTAACTTAATGGCACATTACACTATCACACAAGTCTAACGTATTTTGACGAAAATGCGTCCGTATCACAATTGATAAAATTGTGTTTGTATTTTAATCCAAATTTTTTTAATATTTTTAATTAGGCTTAAGATCATCAAATTTAATTTTCATTAAATTATTTTTATGAAGAAAGAAATTTTACAACATGTAAAAACGCCTGGGTTCGAGCCCAGATTGAGTCAAGAATGAAAAATTATCAGTAAATTTTAATTAATTTTCATGTTGTAAAATTCCTTTCTTCATAAAAATAATTTAATGAAAATTAAATTTGATGAACTTAAGCCTAATTAAAAATATTAAAAAAATTTGGATTAAAAACCATAAATAGTTCAACAAAATAACCACAATACTAATTATTGTGTTTGTATTTCACCATAAATTCTTGAAGCTAAAAAAATATTTTAAATAAAATTTAGCTATAACCAAAAAATTTTAAAAATAATATGCCAAAAAATAACAAAATTATGGTCGTTATTCTCTCTACATTAATTTTAATACTTTTTGATCATTTGCTTAGGTTGCTTAAAATTCTCAAATTCTGTTTATTTTAATGGTTGATTAAAGTAGAACAAACTAGTAAAACCCCAAAAAATGGTGATGGAGATCTAATTGTACTTGTTTATTTAATTTACTTCATTGTGGGTTAAAAAAATAGTTAGAGTGCTATATTCGGCTATGCCGAATCTTTGATACCCTCCGCTGACAGTTCGAATGTTTTAAGAGTCGTTTCTAAAGGGTGGTTAAATTTCAAGGGCCGATGTTGATTTTGAATAAAACACAAACTATTTAGGAAATTATTAAGGGTCCTCATGATATTGTTTATAAGTCTCGTAAACTGTGCAAACTGTGCATTCTTACGCCCTCGTAAATGAACTGTCAAAAATTTTATGAGAATTCATTTACATAAACTGCTTAAATTTGCCCAACAATTTTGACTCGTAAACTTACGCAGTTCAATTGTGCATTTATACAGACAAATTTTTTTAATGCTTACCGCCGTTTTCAATGAAAACTTCAAGTGTAAATAAATCACAAACAATAAATTCTTGTAATAATATAAGCATATTAGTCTTTTGGGTTTCTTTATGCATGTTTAAAAACCAATTTCATTTATAATTTACAAATTCCAAGTTTTTTATTATATTTTTGATTATTCTTTTTATATATTTTTTATTGACGTTTCTGTTTGAAATGACATTAATTGTTTAAAATTACACAAAACTTAAAAAGGATCTTCATGAAACGAGTCTCGCAAGTTTATCCATTTGCACAAATGGTAATTTTAAGCAACATCATGAAGACCCTTATTGTAATTTTATTTTATTATGATATATTGGTATTACTCAATTATGTATGGAACAAAATATCGGCCAAATGGGCGCCGCGACCACGGCGGCACACCTCAATCCGATGGTCCAAATTTTCGATGACCCTGAGGCATAATGGAGGTTCTATGCCGTTAATGTGCCGAATTATCTCATCCTTTAGATCTTGAATTGTTGCTGGCTTATCGACGTACACCTTTTCTTTCAAATAACCCCAAAGAAAAAAGTCCAACGGTGTCAAATCACATGATCTTGGCGGCCAATTGACATCGCCATTACGTGAGATAACACGGCCATTGAATTTGTTGCGCAAAAGAGCCATTGTTTCGTTAGCTGTGTGGCAAGTGGCACCGTCCTGCTGAAACCACATATCGTCCACATCCATATCTTCCAATTCGGGCCATAAAAAGTTCGTTATCATCTCACGATAGCGAACACCATTCACTGCCTGACCGGCCTCATTTTGGAAAAAATACGGCCCGATGATGCCGCCAGCCCATAAACCGCACCAAACAGTCACTCTTTGTGGGTGCATTGGTTTTTCGACAATCACTCTTGGATTCTCATTCGCCCAAATGCGGCAATTCTGTTTATTGACGAATCCACTGAGGTGAAAATGTGCCTCATCACTGAAGATGATTTTCTTCGAAAATTGATCATCCACTGTTGCCATTTCTTGCCACCATTCTGCCCATTGTTGGATTGTGTATCTCTCCATGGTTCAAATTGAGTAAGTCTGAAATAGAGAAATGTCAAATAAAATTCGGAAAAAAACTTGGCGTTTAGGTGTGGTTCTCATTTCAACATCGGCCCTTACAATTTAACCACCCTTTATATGATGTCTATTTATTATTAATTTAAAGGTTAACACATATATTAAATAATTGACTGACCATCAGAAAGTTTTATGACTTTTTTTAGCAATTTTTACTAGCTTGAGTAAAAAATCAGGATTCGTAACAGTTTAAACCGGAATTAAATGATTTTCAGAAATGGAATTTATATTGGAGGGATGGTAAGCTATAAACCAATCATCCCAAAATTATGCAGAGTGATTTCTGGTATTAAAGGACATTAATTTCAATACAGCGGAGAAATTAGTTTTAGCGTCAGAAGGCTGCTTTAAATGGATCTAAGGGTTATTATGGACCGTATATATTTTTTTTTTTTGGCCATATGAAGCTAAATTTGAAGAAAATTTGCCGCAATATCCATATCTGCTACGGTTTTAGGCGTATTTAATTATTTTACCAGAGTGGGCTTATATGAGGTCTATAGTAAATTATGGACCGATCACCACGAAATTTATTAGTGTGATTTTTAGTCCTATAAAACTGTGATGTACCAAATTTTGTTATGATAGCATTATTAATTATGATTTTAGGAGTACCAAACTCTTTTCCGGAATTAGGGTTTATATGGGGCCTAGGGTAAATTATGAACTGATATTCACGAAATTTTACTGTTTTTTTCTAGTCCTATAAAGCTGCGAAGTTTGAAAATCTGTAATGATAGGTTTATTAATTAGGGTTTTAGACGTACTATACTGTATTCCGAGAGTAGGGCTTATATGGGGCCTAGGGTAAATTATGAACAGATCTTCGCGAAATTTTACAGCGTGATTTTCAGTCGAATGGAACGAATTTTTGCCTAATATCATATCATTCCGTGCATTGTTCCACCATTTATGCTACTTTTTGTAACAAAATTATCAATTTTTTTTAGGTGGTGGTTCCACATTTTGATTCACAGCTCTGATCCTACCGAACCGATTCTGCTGGATTTCAGTCCCAAACTGCTTAAAATAACTGCAAGCAATTTGACACCAAGTTTTTTTATATCTTTTGAGTTTTTCGAAAGTGAGCGTGTTTTCAACAGATGGACAGACGGACATGGCTAAAATTACTTAGAATTACTCAAGGACCCAGAATATATATACTTTATGGGGTCTGAGATGAATAATAAAAAAGTTTCACACGGAATGACAAACTTAGTATACCTTCTTCACAACTAATTGTGGTGGTGGGTATAAAAAGTAGAAACGTGTACAAAAATAACTTTAAGAATAACCATAATATGGCTATAGATGGTTATTTTTCTGACCATAATATGGTTATTTTTGATTACCATATGGCTAATTTTGGCCAATATGTGTTTATGTTTGACCATATTATGGTTTATTTCAAGCAAATTATGAACAAATATATACATAATATAGTTACCTACAAACATTATCATGGTTAAAATTCAACCAGTTGTAGTTCTAGTATGTTGCTTTTAGAATATTGTTACCTCTAACCCTTTTTTTTTGCATGTAAATTTAAGGCGGTCAGGCATCTCCGGTGGAGAGGTTGTTCACAACCCTTCATTGTGAAACTTTCAAATGAATCATTATGAATTGCTTATAAATCTTGTAACAAAGAAAGTCTTAAAATGTGTAACCACAAAAATAAATAAAGTTCAAAATTTAAAGCTCAGCTCATTTTATCTTATTCATAAACAGGTTATAAGCAGTTTATGCTGATAAATATGATTATTTCTGGCCTAAAAGATGTTTTTAAATAAGAATCATAAACCAGTTTTTTACTAGTTAATTTGTGTGTCTAGTTTAATTAAAAGAAGAAAGTGTTGTTTTTTTTAAATTGTCCAAATTTATGTATTAAAATATCGATTGTGCACGGGGGGGTTCTTTTTTGAGAAAGTTAGCAATATTGCACTTGTTTTATTTTACGTACATGTACAATTAAATTTTTTTAGTTCAATAATGTTTAAACGAGAAAAATTTATTTAATCAAAAATCTTAAGAAAATTATATATAATAATTTAGAAAAAAAATGGATTTTTATTTTAAAAACCCCGATTTTTCAACTATTTTGTAACAAAAATTTAACTAAGAGAAGAAAACAAAAATGAATCTTTATTTTTTTTAATTCTCCTTCTCTCAATAAATTCAACAGAATTTTTTTGTGCCAGAAATTTTATGAGCTTGTTACATGGCCAGACTCTGTACTTGTTGTTTATCTTTCTCATTTTTTTTTAACATTTTTTATTTCTGTAATAATTTTCCTTCAACCAAGTTCTTCGAAGACGTAAATGGTCTTCTTGGTTATTGTTATTAAAAGCTTAAAGGAACGAATGTTGACACATAGACATACAAACACACGCTCGCAAACATATAAGATATTCAGGACCACAAAAAGGATGTAATGTCCGTTACATAAACATAAATACACATTTGCTCTTACAATATTTTACTACTTTTCTTTATGTTCTTCGTCCATCTTATTTTCTTTTCTTGAACGTATTTTTTATGATTCCAACAAAATTGTTGTGATTTGTTGCTGACTGGTTGTTCAGTTGTTCGGTTGGTCATGTAACAATGCGAATGATACAAAGCAAAATTGAGGGAATACTGAATTCACCAATAAATTCCTATGACTTCACAATAAATATTTTTTTAAAGAGAGAAATCTTTTTTAACGTTTGATTAAATCATGAAATTTGTTGAATTTTGCGTGTTTGTGAGTTTTCAAACTCGGCATGTTTAAGTCAATATTTAAGCATTGTAACTTAAATCCACACATATCCGGCACAATTTTGCATCAGCTTGGTCGATATATTGTAAATAATTTTTCAATTTCATTGTTTAAATATTTGCAAATTCTATTTGTGTGAATTTAATTCTTTCGTTTGCTCTAATTGTTTTTAACAACATGTTATCATTTGTTTTAATGTTACATACTTTATGCTTTCGTAAAACTACTCTGGCCGGGAAAGCAGTCAAGCGTCGTTGTGATTTTCGTATAAAGCCGTCCTTGTTTGTCTCCTTTCGTTTATTGGTTTATTCGTTTATTGGTAATATTTTCTCTTCGGCTTTGAGATTGAATATTTGCATCGTACTGATGGAGTACCAACTAAATTTTTCAATCATTACAAGAGGCTGAAACTGAGAGCTCCGGCTTTCATGAAGGTCGGTCGTTCGATAATGTGTGGAGGAGGCTCATGAGGCTTACTTTGTAATTTATGATGGCTATATACAAATTTCAAGCCCTGGTAATTACTCGCTGTTGAAGGTAATTTAACGAAAACAACAAATAAGTTGAGATAAGATATTATGGCTTATGTATTACTTTCCAAATAGACTTAAGTTGAAATATAAATGTGTATAGTTTTATTAATAAAGACATTTTATACTTAAAATTTAGCTGAGTGATGAAAGATCTTGAAGAAGAGAATAAGAATATGTAATTTAATGAAAAAGTACTTATGCCAACTTAAGCCATTATTATTTATTGCCAAAGCTATGTTGGCAAGTTTGACAATTTGCGCTAATGACAATTTTAAGCGGTTACATGAAAACTTTTTAAGAAAAAATGTAAATAGTGAAAACATTATTCAAAGGAATTAAATATTAAAATTTTCTGATTCATCTGCCAGTGTAATTTTGTTTTACATGTTGTTTGTTTAAAAAGTGCATTTGAGATGATTGAATAAATTTGTCACAGCAAGCTGCATTATTTTAAAGTGTGTATTTATTCCTAATAATTCTTATTACTCGTATTGCATTTTGTTACAAATATTGATTTTGGTTGTATTCATTACAGAAAAAGACTAGTTCAACAGAAGTAACGCTAGTTGGTACAAAACCATATTTAAAACTATTTCAACAAGTTCTTGAAAAAGTTTAAACCGCAAAAAATTCTAAAGTGTGAGCCCAAATCTTGACCAAATCGGTCTTGCCATTGCAAAAAAGGAATTACCAAAAAAAATCGACAAAACTGGGAACACTGGTTTGGCTTAAGGTCTTATATTAATCAACATCAGTTGATGAAAATATGAGAAGCAGTGAGGACGTATTAACTTTTTGTAGTTTTAATTTGACAGTGTTTTAAATCCCCTGAAGATGACCATTGATGTATGGTCGAAATATCGGATGAAAAATAAAAAACAAAAATAAAAATTAAAAATACAAAAAAATTTTTGGATTTTTTATTTATAATTTTAATATATGACCTTAAGCCAAACAAAAAACAACAACATAGATAATCGACACAGGTCAACAATAAATATTGAACAATATGAGAATTTTTTTAATTTTTTTAGTTATTTTTATTACATTAATTATTTTACACCCTTCACAATATTGATCTTAGAGCCTATAAAGGATATATATTCTGGGTCGTTATGGGTGAAGTTGATTTAAAGATGTCTGTCCGCTAAAATAGGTTTTCCGAAGACCCCAGATATGATGGGGACTTGGTAGTTACATATTTATGTCACATATAGTCCGGAATTGTTTTCCATTTAAATTCAGCCTGATCGGTCAAGAAATGACTGAGATATGCGTAAAAAGAATTTCTGTTTATCTGGAGTACGGGAAGAGCCAAAGTAACCAAATTAGGAACAAGTATATCGGTTATCAATACACAACATCCGACACGTGGGCAGGATTGGACAAGTGGGCGTGGCACAATATTGATTTATTTATATCTAAAAAAACGTTATTTATCAAACTTTCTGTTATTATCGCACCATGGTGAAAGGCATTTAATATTCGGCAAACCGATTATAGCACAACTACTTGTTATTTTGCGAATGTGTTCAATAAAATACCAACTTTTTAAAGCTTTCTGTCAATAGTTTATTTTATAGGAAACTGGTAGAACTTTCAGACTTTTAAGGTCTCGAATATGGCGAAAACTGGGTTTTTTTAAACTAACGCTAAGATATTTCGAATTCCTGAGGCGATGGAGAAATTTCAAATGTAGATTCGGATTCAGCGCCATAGAGAGGTATACCCTTGTCCCACGAATTTGACTTTTTTAAAAAGTGCCAACACTGCTAAGTACGAAGGGCGCTATAATTGAGAATGCACCACAACCTGATTTAACGTCATTACCAATAAAGGACTAATTTATTATTCAAAAGAAGTTTTAGACTTTGACAAGCTTTAAGAAAAAAACATGAGATAACATTTCGTGAGTAACTTGAACAAGAACGTATAAATGGAAGCAAAATATCTTTGAATTTTTAAAAAAAAAAAAGGGTTTTCAAAAAAATGTAATCTATTTATAATAAAATTATTAAAATCAGACATGTTTTGATTTTAAGATTTAGCAAAGTTTTCTATAAAAACTAATACCGCACAAATAATGGTGTCGTAAAATTTGGTTATTTATGTATCTCTAATAAACATCATTATTTTCTTTTTTTCTCTATTTCTCCTATAAACTTTTATTAGGCTTTAAGGTAAATAATTTGATTTAAGGTTCATACGAGCGTACGCATGCATCGCTTACAATGTGAGTTTTTTCTTCTTTTATTTTTTTCTTTGGTTTCGGGTTATTATTCCCTTTTTTGTACAAGGAATTGGCAACAAGAAAAATTGCGTAGGCATGAAGGCATTGAATGGTGTGGATGGTACGTTTACAGCATAATATTATGGCTCGTATAGATATAAAAAATGACCCCTTCCTGGAAATAACTAAAGAGAAATTTGTTTGCTAAAGCCAAGTACATTGTACTTACATTCATGCATTCAACACATACAAATATTATTCATACGTATGAATTGAAAAGAAAGCTTTAAGGGCAAGCAAAAAGTAAACAAGCATGAATAAAAAAAAATATAAATGTAAATGTATAAATGTGTGTGAAATAAGTGTGTTTATCCTTACACACATACATATTTATATTGTTTTTATGTTTTCATTTATATGTATATTCTGTATAGTCTATTATTTTTTTATCATTTTCGGACCACCAAGTGTGTGTACACATATACTTATGCAATAAGCACACAAGCACACATTGAATTTGTTATACTTATTATTATGTGTAGATACAAATATCAAGGAGATAAAAAAATAAATAAATAATCATTTCGCATTAAATTACAGTTAAAATGCTGGGAGTTTAGGCCAAAAAGCGTTACACGTATGACATTAAATCGCTACAAATTGTCATGTGAAATATTTTATTCATTCAAATACTCGCATTTATTTCTTGGCAATTGTTGTGGTATTTGATAAGTTGTTTGTTTTTTAACTTGTCAGCAATGAAAGTAAAAACATTTGTCTTAGGGGGTTTGTTAGATAATAGAAATCACTACTACTCCTTATTTTACAAAAATCATTTGTAACTCTTTTGACTTATAAAGAATATCAATCAAAGGTTGTGCTAGAGGACCACTTTACTCTTAGCATTACTTTCTAGGAGGTGCAACCAATGTCTGGGCCGGTGTACACTTTAAAGATTACAAGGGTGTACAGGTAACCCTCCTACAACACGGTAGATAGTTTCCTAGAAAAGCCCGTGTTGTAGGAAAACGTGTTATATGAGGCTAGGAGACAGTGTTAAATATAAATTTTTTTTAAATTAAATATTTTCTTTAAATTCATTGTTTTTATTAGAAATATGTACATACATATTGCTGAATCACTGAAATCTAACTAAATCGTAACAGGGATGCAAAAATTAGTATTTTTGTTTTATTTTGGTACAATTTTAACAACTCAATCATGATAAAGTTTCAATTCCATTTTATCGTGTTAGAATGAAACCGTGTTGTAGATGAGGAGATTTCCGCAAATTATTTTTCGTTTAAGATCGAAATCGTTTTGTATGAAGCTGTCTTGTAGGAGGGTTACGTGTATACCAAAATCGCAGGACTCAATTTCTTAAGGGTAAGGGTTAAATTATGTCTGTTACGGAAGTCTTTGTGTTCTGTTAATATTCAAAAGAAAAATATTGTCTAGTTGGTAGTGAGCTAGTACCAGTACGATGCTATTGTTCGATTCATTCCAGAGACTTTTGTCTGCTTTACTACAACGGGCTGATGGCTGATTTGTAATTGAAACTTTTAGTAAAAAAAATAAATATTTAGTTCGAGTTAGTAATACGTACACTGAAATTTTCACACCGTGTGTTATACCAGGGGAAGTTAGACGACGCATTCTTTGGGCTAGACCGTGATAGATTTTGTTTTTTATTTTAGAAAAATGCGCATAGAAGCTAGCTTTCCCTTAACAATAAATCTCAGTGTATTTATCAAATATGAAAAATTGGGAACTTAGCACGTCATACAGAATTCTTATTAATGAAAATATGTTTCGTTATGATCAAATATTACAACACTGCAGAAAGTTAACACATCCATATTATGATTGACACCTTTTTCACTCGGTAAGTTAAATGCGCAAGTCTCCTGGGCAACTCTTGGTTTGTAGTAGGGTGATCGATTATTCGACTTTTTTCAATAACCGGTTTTCGAATATTCCGAATAGTTGCTATTTTAAAAAGCCCGGTTTTCGGTTAAGCATTTAAAAAATAACCGGTTAACCGGTTTTAATTCGAATACATAAAAATACAAAAATCAAATTAGATTTTTTAATAAAAACTTAATTAAAATAAAAACAAAGCAATTCACGAAGGTAAGGAACCTACAAAATACATGGATATGACTTAAGGTTTGGTCAGACCTAACAAATATTTGACAATAAAATCCAAAAAAAGCGTGACCAGTAAATTGATCAAACTTTGGCTTTATTTTAAATAATTTCTGTCTATTTACTAAACTTTATTCCCAAGATGATAATTGAAGCACAGCCGCGAATAACGTTGTAAACGCCACATTTTGCAAAAACTTTTTTTTTGCAGATAACCGTTAATCTTACTCTCTTACACAGATTAAACATCAAATCAACCAAAACTATGCACCTTAACGCCTTCAAAATGGCGTACAAAGTGTCAGCCAGTGGAAGAACATTGCAAGTTACTAACGAAATGATGAAACCGAAATGGTTTTGCAGTGCGGAATAATGTTTTAAAAGCGTTTTGCATTAAAGTTTTTATTATCATTATTTTTAATAATAGAAAAAAAAAAATTTTTAAACAAAAAATGCTGCCTGTCAAAAAACGTTTTTTTGCTCTCTTGAAAAATTATTATTTTGTAACTTAAAACGTTATTCGCGGCTGTGCTTCAATTGTATAATGTAATTTTGAAACTGTTAAATAATGTTTGCACTAGCCTTACGTTTTGCAAAAGCAAACAATTCTTAAAGAAAACTAGTGGTGACGTGTAAGACATCAAATATTTAATATGTGTGAACATAGTTGTAGAAGTTTTGAAACACTTTGGTTTTAAGAAATTATAGGAATTTAATAAATTTATTATTTGAGATATTCTCCCAAATTTATTTTAAATGAGTTTTAATTGATGGTGGTTAAGCATGTCTATATGAATCAGTAGACTTCAAACATATTTTTGAAAAGTTGCAAACAAAACCTCTTATCCAGGATTATATATTTTAAATTATTTTGTTTCAGCAGTATAAAAACGAATAGTAATATGAATATGCTTTATGTTTGAAATATCTGTCAAGTCGTCGATCACAATTTCAATCGTTCCATGAGATTGTTTGATTCCTTAAATTTAGCTTTAAGTTCTTGGTAATTTAAAATAAATAAAACTTAAGAATTTTTCCACATCGTTGGTTTCGCCGGTATGCTGTAGTTTTTAGCACAAAGCATGCAGAGATGAAAAAAGTGACGTATGAAAAATGCCTTAATTATTTGAGAGGGCAGCTTTCGAAGAAAGAGAAAGAAAACGTCTTTTGGAAGTGAATTGGCAATGTGTAAAAACAGGCCGCTTCTCTCAACACAAATTGCGGAATCAAAACAAAAACTGCAAAAAGGGCAGTTTTTTAAGAAAAAGACAGAAAAAATACAATATTTTCTGTCTCGTGACGCCTCTGTGTGCTCTGTGGTATTTAGCATGAGGATATGCCAGAACTACTTAACAGCCGTACCACAAAGCATACAGAGATGAAAAAAGTGACGCATGAAAAATGCCTAAATCATTTGAGAGGGCAGCTTTCGAAGAAAGAGAAAGAAAACGTTTTTGGTGGTGAAGTGGCAATGTGTTAATACAGGCCGCTACTTTCAACACAAATTGCGTAATCAAAACAAAAAATGTTAAAAGATCAGCTTTCGAAGGAAAAGACAGAAAAAATCACAATATTATCTGTCTCGTGACGCCTCCGTGTGCTCTGTGGCCGTAACAAGACAGGTAGGTGGGACGTTTTCATCCGCTTACTCTGATATGTCATACCCAAACAAGAGCATCAACGTTGTGCCCCAAACATTAGTGTTAACTTTCTTGTTTAATAAGACCCACATAAAAGAAATAAAAATAAGAGAAACCCCTGATAGATTGACGAAAAAATAGCTAAATTGACATTATTTATTAACAAAGCGGCCAACTTCACTATTAAACGCGCTGTCAAAATCGGATTTTTCCATTGTAAAGGGTTGACGCCGCGCTATTTAGGAATGCCTCATACAAATTGTATGGACATGAGAATTTTTGACAGCTAGAATACGCTTTCCGCTCTTGTTTAGGTATGGCTGAAAGAGTTTTTCATTCTTTGTTGGCAGCATATTTTGGTAAAGCATTATTTGCAGTCTCTTAAAAACTACTTAGAGTAGAGTTAAGTTTTACTTGGCGTTTATATATGTCAAGCTTGTGGAATAATTAAAGGTGATTAATAAGTCGTGACGTTGAAGAACCTTTGCAACTTATCATTTGAGGGGCCTTTAACCACCTTTGTCTTTAAAATAACTTCGATATATCACTGAGATGATATCTTTATAAATATATACATATATACATAGTATTTAGAATACTATCAAATTGCTAATTACTTTTTAAGCTGAATATTTTTTTGTAGTATTTTGAACTGTTTTTGGTTTCTTATTACAAGAACACACGCTTTTATAAGCGATTTGTATTTACATTGTCCATAATGTTTTTTTTTTTTTGTTTTTCTACTTTTGTTACACTTTGTTTTGACATTCTTTATAAAAAGTTCAAGTAGAAAAACACTTAAATTACGGATAAATTTATAACAAAAGTAAGGAAAATGTATACAAATTACACATTACAAAAAAACCGGTTTATTTTACCAAAATAACCGGTTTATTCGATATTCGAAAAATAGACATTTTAACACGTTGGCTGCCAGGTCGCACGTTTTCATGCGACACCCAGATGTTTCCCAGACGCCACGTCGCAAATTTTCGTGCGACACCTAAATATTACCCTTAGGCCACTTCGCACATTTTCGTACATTTTAATATGGAATTTTTACATGGAATTTGGATTCTCTGGCCTGTGGTGAACATTTTGGTATATTTCCCATGGCCGATGTGTATTTTTAATAGTATTTTTTTGGATAATAAAAAAATTGGAAATTTTAATTAGTATTTTTATTAATTCTTTTAAAAATCAATTCATTTATGAGCAAAAAAATTTATAACAATATACATATATGTATGTAAATTCAAATGGAGATCTGTAGAAAAACAATACACTTAAAATTAAAAATTCAATTTGGAGATCAGTAGAAAACCCATAAACTTAAAATTAAAAAATCAATTCGTTAATGGAGGTCAAAAATATTGATATTAAAATGTAAATTTAATGCTAATGCTTCTTCTCCTTCTTAGTGCCTAAAAATAAGTTTTGACTACTCGCGATTTTATTTTGGTCCCTAATTTGCAGTTATAACGGTTTTTTTGTGTCGCACATTTTCGTGCGACGTGGCCCCACAACATGTTTTATGTTCTCCCAGGCCATGTCGCACGAAAATGTGCGACACAAAAAAAACCGTTATAACTGCAAAATTAGGGACCAAAATAAAGTCGCGAGTACACAGAAAAAATTATTTTTCCAATTCAAACAAAAAATTTGTAGAATCAAACAATTTTTTGTCTGAAATCGGTCCTATAAACAAATTCGCATATTCAAACAATTTATTTGCATTTTGTTTATTGAAAAAAACACTGATTGTTTCAAACAAATAATTAAACTGAATCAAACAAAAAGTTTACTGAAATTCATATACTAAATTTTTAAAATAAAAAAAAAAAAACTGTTTGCACAAGCAATGACGCGCACACAAGTATGAGAAGATGACTGTATGAGAAGATGACGGCAGAGCAGAGCGAAGTATTATTTATACACACAACACAATGTTTTTCTTTATCACTCTCTGTTGCGGTATCCTTTCCTTTGCTAAAGAAGAAATTTAACCAAAAACGGCAGCAGACCGACTCGATATGTTTTTCGTCATCATTCTATTTTTGTATTTGATGTATTTAACCAAACAGTTTTAAAAAATTGAATACGGGATTTTGTTTCTTGTAATGTTGTTTCTGCTATTGTTTTTCTTATAGTTGCCATTTTTTAAAGCGTCCAAAAATAAACTGTGTGTGTTTTTTGTTGTTGTTCTTATATTTCACATAAAGAAGTGTTGCTTACGATCAAATAAAAAAATGCAAAAAGAATACAACATTAAAAAGCGTTAAATATTTCATACAAAATTATGAAAACTTGATACCAATAACGCGTTTATTATATTTTTGAAGTCTTGTCCACATTTTTGTTGGTTAAATAAAAATCAAACAATAATATTGTTTGAATCAGTAAAAAAATTCATAGAAATGAAAAAAATTTTCAAACAAGCGTTTGTTTGAAAATAATTCGGCAATAATTTTTTCTGTCTAATCAAAACTTATTTTTAGGCACTAAGAAACAAAAAAGAACAAAAATAAGTTGTTGGCCAAATGTGACCAAAATGGTTTAATGACATTGCTACTGAACGATCAAAATTCTAAAAAGGCTTTGGCAGCCAACGTGTTAAACTATTCGACTTGGGCAAAACTTAAATAACCGGTTAAAGCCGGTAGAATATTATTCGATCGATCTCCCTAGTTTCTAGACGTTAAAGAAAAAAAATGCGCAACTTACTTGCCGAGTCTAAAAGGGGTCATTGAAACACTTTTTTACGTCGGAGTAAGACAAGGTTTTGTACAATCACCGTAACTCTTTCATCTTGACCTCGAAGACTGAATGGCGTATAATGGACACAATTTACCAAACTTATAGATCTGGACTACGCTGTTGATCTGCGTCTCCTTTGGGTGTCCCAGTAAGAATTAACCTGTTCATTAAAAAAAGCACTAAATTTTTAATAATCGGACAGCTGCCATATTTCAGAGTTGCCACTTGCACATAAAAGTTACATTAAATTTAAAAACTGCACTCTTACTGAGACACCCTTTATATCCAGTCCTGATGGATTGGATGAGGACATACAAAATCGCATGAAAACGCCAGAAGTGCAATGTTCAGAGTCAGAGTAATCAATCGCAGAACTTTAAAATCAACGTTTATAACACCTGTTTTAAATCTATCCTGCCTTGCGGTTCTGAGAATTGGTTCCTTAAGCAAGCATCTATCAAGAAGCTTTCATTAACAGATTCCCAAGACGAATCGGACTATGTTTCTGGCCAAATACAATATCAAACGCAGACCTTCATCATAATACAAACCAAAACCCAGTTCATGAAGACATAAAAAAGACAATATGATTGGATATGTCACAATTTAAGATCAACAAATACCATAGCCAAGGCAGCTCTGGCAAACAGGGCAATCGATGAAGAGGTCAACCGAGGAATGCATGGCGTTCGACGGAAGTAAAGGAACTGTCGGTAGCCGGTTACAGCTGGAACGAGCCGACAAGAACTGCCCTTAATAGCGTTGGTTGTTAATATTGAGTTAGGACCGTTTACTCCCTAGAGGTAGTTTAGCGTAAAGTGACACAAAATTCGCATTATAAATGAAACACTGTGTGTCAGATTAAATGTTCAATTTATTTAAAACCTTATTTTTTGATTTAACAGTAACATGTTAAAGGATTATTTGTAATAATACAAATAATTACGCATTTCACAATCATACAGGTATATTTGATCATGAAATTCATTTTAAGTGAAGTCTCACTCATAACAAGACTGTTTGGAATAAAAATGAAATTGGTAGTTGTAACAGAATCTTATAAGCTTCGCGATTACTGCAGCATATTCCAGGCGAAGATATTTGCGGCCAAGATGTGATCTGGCACGTAGTTCCAGTACTAGGAACTCGCACGTAAACTTTTTCATCGATAGTCAGGCGGTGATCAGGGCTATATCCGCTTAATATTCATACTCTTCAATCTTCCAGGAGTGTAGGGACTCGATAGATAGACTCTGTGCCAACAGGATAATACACATCTACTAGGCTTTGAGGGTTACAAGGATGCGGACGAATTGGCGAAACTGGGGGTTCATTTACCATACGATAGGGTGATGACCATTCCGGCTCCAATTCAGAATATTAGCAGGGATACGGACTCTGCTATACGGAGGAGATCAGAGGCGGTTTGGGAAAACACTGGAACGTGCAGGGTTTCCAGGGTATTGTGGGTATCCTATGATCCGGAGTCGACAAAAACTCTTCTGTCGCTGCCGAGAATGGACTGCAGAATTCTGGTAGGTTTTATAAAGGATCACTGTTGGACTGCGGCCCAGAGGGCAGGCAGCTGAAAAGTGGCAATTGTAGATTCTGTGAGGTACCAGGGGAAAAGGAGACAGTGGAGCATATACTCTGCTACTGACCGGCACTCATGCGCTCCAGGGCGAACTGTCTGGGAGATCATTACCTCCAAGGTCTCGGGGAAATTTGTGGGATTGGGTTAATGAGACTCCTGGTATTCGTCAAGAGAGTGTCATCATCATGAGTATCATCACATCGGAATGACCTTTTTCTAACTTTCTTCTGCGGGTTATCGTACAACGTGGTGACGCTAGGGACCTATTTGGTCTATGCGGGGTCTTTGTGACCGGCCATTCTAACCTTACCTAACCCAACATAAAATAAATAAAGAGACTAGACCCAAAAATTATTTTAATAAGAATATCATTAATGCTTCTTTAATAATATAATTATTAAATAGAACATCACCCCCCCCACCCTTAAAAAAACTTTGGAATCGACATCATCGGCGAAGAAGATAGAAGAGCCATTGAACAAAGTTTTTGGTCAAGAAGGCTAAGAAAATGCAGGGTATTTTAAAACAATTTTTCACACACTCGTATTTTGAAAACAAGTCAAACACATTAAAGAAAAATATGAATGTTTATGCATAATTCTGTCCGTCGGTAGTTCTGTCTATTACAAATTTCGAATATGTTTGTATGGCTGCCGGTGCAAGTCTAAAGAAATGTTTCATACATAAACACTTCTCATACAAACAAAATTCTACACGTGAGTTTGTCTGTTTTTAAATTTACACTAGACCCCGAGTAGACACATTATAAAACGCACCCAAACACACACTTTCAAACATTCACACTCATTCTAAGGCAAAAATATTTCAAAGGACGACGAAAGTCTGCTAAAGAATGTTTTAAAGCAGTAGAAACCTCGATTATAATTTCACTTAATTTGATAGACTTTAATATTTGTGGAGGCCTGTGCAAGAGAAGCCATATGGGAAAGAGAGTCGAACGAATGTAAAAGGTGCAAGAGGTCTATGTCCCTGTTTATAGAAAACGTGGAAATAAAATTGAAAATAAATGAAGCTTTAAAACGAAACTAAAACCAAACAACCATTAACACTTTTCGCAAATAGGAAACGGAAGATGAAGGGAAAAGGATTGACAGCATGAACAACAACAAACGTGTTGTAAAAACGTGTATTTTGAAGTCATTAACATTTACTACAACGACTACACTTACACATACAATTTGTTTGGTAAAAACTCAATAATCAGCTGTTAAAAAGACGTACAAACTCCGACAGCATGTGCAAATTAAGAAGCAGAAAGAAAAGAAGAAACTATAAGAACCACAAGAACGCGGATATAAAAAAGGATTATTGTATAAAATTATTAAGGAATATAATGTCAAATACACATGCACTGGCACTTACAGCTGACGTTTTTAAAACAGCATGAAATTCTTAAAGAAAAGGAAAAGAAAAGAAATTGGAAAAACGTTTAAGGGTACCAGTATTTTAAACAGTATTTTCTCAAACTTTTATTCTTTTTGTTCAATATTAATTCTTTTTATTGAATTCAGATTTTATTATTTTAAAACTAAAATCTATTGTTTATTTTTCGTTTCGATGGATTAGAAATAAAAAGCTCCCTTATTTAGTTTTGTTTTAATTTCAAAGTCTTTCAGCGCATGTGCCCTTTTTTCTGTGGAATATCCCTTTTGTAGCACAAGTAAACTCCCCAAATACAGGGGAAATCCACTAAGAGCTTCACTCATTTTGCAACTACGCGGCCATCTTCTCTATTCTGCATGGCCAACGCAAATATGGCCCCTTTTGTTTTGTTTTCCCAGCTGATTTCCAAAGGAAATGCTGCTTTGTAAAACCTCTCAATTTTAGCCAATTACTAAAAAATTATATTGTATTCTATTTTCAACAGGATTTCCCCTATGAGTAACCAAAATATCCTTTCTATCTGACTTTGAGCCAAACCGTATTCCAAATATATTTCTACAAATTTCATTAGTGCCAGAGGTCCGTAATCAGTCAAGCATTGCGTTACACACAAAGCACAGGCAAATACGTTTCAAGCCAATACGCCATTTTCTAACAAATAAAAAAAAGAAGGAAATATTTATAAATACACAATTTGTATGAAAGTGAGTCAGTGTTGGTTTAAAGGAAATGATTTAAAAGTGAACGGGTCAAATGAAATGATAAAAAAAATATTATCGTCTAAATAGAAAATTAGAAAAATCCTAATTTATTTTGAAAAAGTACAAAAAAGACTTTTTGAATCAAAAAAAAATTTATTAATATGCATTCGAATTTGTATTTAAATAAAACTAAAAATGTTCCAAAAGTTTTATACATGTGTCTCTTCTAAGGACTTTGAATTTTAAAGTCATTTGAAAACTTGAAAAAAAGTGTCAGTGTCATTTACAAATTCACAAAATATTGGAAGTATAACTGAACATCATCATGATTGAAGAACATCATCCCATACCAATTGGCATGTGTAAGTGTTACAAGAAATTCCGACGGTCCGCAAAGACTTTAAGCATTACCGTCGGCAACATCATATTTGAGAACCGTCGGTTGAACAGACAAGATGTCAATTAAAACCTATTGTTTGTTTTTTTTAATGTCAGTAATGCCTTAACATCTGATGTTTTTTTGCTGATTTGAAAAATTTTTATATTATACTAGAAGTCAACACAACATTTACTTCAAAAGTTTTAAAATCTTTCAACTCGATTGTTTTGCTTTTTTTAAATAAAAAAAAATTGGCTTTAGATAAGTTTTTCAAATATAAGAACTAGTTACACCGTGCAAAAAACAAACGGGCTGGACAAACAGGTAGTAAATTCCTATAACCAGATTTGTGATTTTGGTGACCCAGTTTTTTATGGGAGGAATTTAAAAAATCAGTGGGCCCTCAAAAAAAGGGTATCATCAGTTTTTGGCCACCAGCAAATTCAAATTAATATGATATCGCTAACAAACAGGCCATTAAACAAATTTGTTCTATCAATTACCCCAAAAAAAAAAACTTTATCGTGCTTTTTTGCAATGACTTACAGGCACTCCAAATATTTCACTAACAATATTAAGCAGAGTTCTGGCTACGGTACAGCTGAACAACTCTTGTGAGCTTGTCAAGGCAATCTGAACGTGTCTAGGCACTCTAAATAGCACATAAAGACCAATTTGACTTTCACTAAATTGATTTTAATTTTATTGCATTTTTATACCCCTCGCTACCGATGGAAAGGTTACACTCAAAATATTATGTAGCAAATTTCAAAAGAAAATTAATTTTCAACAACTAAAAAATATATTTTAAAAAAAGACCATTTACATAAAAGGGTCAATACCCAATAGATAAATACCCGGTAAATAGGGAAAATTGGGTAGGAATTGGTTAATACACTGGTATTTACTAAAAGGGTAGGATAAACGTTTTGTACAAAATTTGATAAAAAATAATTCATTGTTTTTAAATCAATATTAACTTCACTTAAATTTTTTTTCAAAAGTCATATTCAAAATGTTATAATTTCGCCGAATTAGGCGAATGTGTTGAGATTATTTCTTCAATATCTCGAAAACTACTTTACATACGAAGATGATTTTAATGTCATACAAACAATATGTTTTAAAAATAGGAGTATCATACAAATATGGCGGTTTAAAAAAATTTTTAATTTGGCTCCTGCAGCGCGTAGGATGCTCCTAGATGGGACAAATATATGACCAACCGCACTTTATTTTTTATTGCGGAATTTTGGTTTTTTAATAATTTCTATAAACTAAACAGTTTTTGAGTTTCGCGAATATTTGCAGTGCAACCTCCTACATTTTCGGAATAACGGTATATCTTGAAAACATGAGCTAACTAAAATAAAACTGGATTCAACGTGCCCCAATTAGGTTAAATTGCCAGGTGCCCGGCTTGTCTGCTTTTTCGCGCAGTGTACTTTCAGTGTAATTTCAGGATCTTCAAATAACAGTTTGAGGTATATATAAAAAAAAAACAGCCAAATAAAAAAATAAGTTTTTGACTTAGACCATTTTTAAAATTTAATATTTTACAAATATTACATTTTTCAAAAAAAAAATTTTTTTTCTTCAATATATGGTTTGTGGCCCCAAGTATTCTCTTTAAAATGACAATAAAACCATCTTCGTATTTAAAGTAGTTTTCGAGATATTGAAGAAATAATCTCAACACATTCTGCGAAACTATGACATTTTGAATATGACATAACTTTTGAAAAAAAAAATGTTTTAATTTTTTTCGTTCATATCCCTAGAGGAAAGCGAACTGACACCAAAGTAGTCCCATGATAGGACTTTGGTGGTAGAGACCGGTTCTAGTTTTAACAATTTCTATGAATAAGACCGATCATTTTTACATGGGGTTGTCATTGGAGTGGGTCAATTGACACCATTTGACCAGTCACACATCTATTCACAGAAAAAATGAAAAACCAACTTCAATTAACGTATTTGTTCGACATTTGTACTATTAATTAAATTCTGTACTGATTTTCCGCCAGCAAACAAATTGATCATATCAATTAACACGTTTGTCAGTTTGAGCTTTTCTTGCTGTTCAGGTCCAATAGGTTTAATTGAAGTGTGATTACCAGCAAAAGAGGCTAAATAAAACGTAAACACAAATCAAAATATTTTTTCCAATCAACACAGTTAATTGAAACAATTAAAAAATTTTTGGAAAATTTTAAATATTTCAAAGTTTGTGTGTATGTTTTCATATTTGCAAATATACACCCAAACATTATAATTTTTATTTTCAATTAAGGCAAATTAATTGGAACAATTAAAAAAATTTTTTGAAACAGCATTATTGAATTAATCGAAAAAATGTTGGTGAAAATTTTTTCTGTGTTCTCAATGGACGTGTTTAGTAACAGTTACTACAATGTAGTATTATTTCAATACGATGTAGTATTATTTCAATAAAACAAGTCCTAGAATTAAATTCAAGAGCCAAATTTTAGAAAGTCCCAAAAAAATGTATCACACCACCGGTGAAGACTATACTGTAATTCATTACTTTTTCTACCTTTTTGTTCTTCATAATCCAGTTACATGATTGGTTCTCCTTTCACTGGTCATGAGTTCTTTCTTTTTGAACCTGTTTTATTTTCACAACTCCCAGGACCAGTCTGTTGGACCAATTGGCACAAATTTACCGTAGGGATATGTTTCTTATAGGATAAAGCGAACCTTCTCACCAAATTTCATTAAAATCGAAAGGGGTCGGGTCCCACTCTTGGTCGATTTGACATGGAATTACCCATATGCATTTGTGTTTTATAAATACCCAATAAAGTTCCCAAAAAAGAAATATACTCGGTATTTACCCAGACATCTGGTAAATACCAGGTAGAATCCTAACTAAATATAACCATTTACATTCCATTTAAAATAAATGAATTTTTAAATTTTTTATTTATTAAACAGAATATTCCGTAAAATTAAATGGTTGTTACTTTTAAAAATTTATTTTAACCGACAATAAATAAAACTTTGTTTTTAGCAAATATAAAAGATATGTAAATGTTTAAAAATAAAGTTATTCGTAAAATAAGTATATTTTAATTAAATTTTAACAGTACGACAAACGAATTTATTAACCCACAATCAGTTACTGTTACACATATATATTTGTGAGTGCATATATTAGCTTGTCATTCCGTTTATAATTTCTTCAATATTGATCTAACCCCCTTTTACCCTTAATTGGGTCACTGGACATAGGCGCATACATGGCCGACTCGTTGGTACATGCAGGAAACACCTTAGGTCGTAACGTTTCGACATATGAAATATTTCACTCAAATTTCATCTCACTGTTAGTCAGAGGTGGTTGATGAAACTACATTTTGGGAAACCAGGAAAATCTGGCTCATCATAGATGAAATGAGGACCTCGGAAACCCAATTGCGGTTATAACTGAATACTGGCCTATTGGGAAACACCCCCAAAGACTAGGGCTCCCTTACAATGACCTATAAAGACATTGCGGCGACGAAGAGGAGGAGCCAACGGAACCTCTTCTCTGTCACAGCCCGGCATTCCTAAACCTAAGACTCAAACTGTTTGGTCAAAGAATCCTAAGAGACAAAACCTGTCTCTCTGACATTGATTTAACCAGGATGAAATGATTCTTCATTGAATCTATCGGATGGCTGGGTGAGAACGACCAAGTAACGTTGGAACATTGTGAGATGGAAATAATTACTGGGCCAACTGTGCTTTATTGCGCCTGCCAGTGGAACCTAATATAACCAAATACCCTATTAAGTAAATATGTATATTCTGGGTACTTATGTAACGAATTTAATTTAACAATGGCCGTCTGTCAGTTTAAATGGAATTTCCGAAGACCCCAGAAATGATGGGGACTAGATTGTTATACATTTATGTCATATATACTCTGTTAAAGTTTGCAATTGAAACTCAGCCGGATCAGTTTATAAAACAACACTGCTGCCTCTAATTATACCTATAAATCCCTTGTTGTTGTTTTTTTTAAATCTGGGGAACAGCAGCACCTAAAGTCTTAAAAATTAGGTTATATTTTATATTTCTGTGTATCTGGAGAACGACAAGAACCAAAGTTTACAAATTAGGTACAAGCTTCTATGTTATCAATAAACATCATCCGACAAAATATGGGCGTGATTGGAGAAGTGTACATGGCACAAAATAAATCTATTTACATCTTAAGATCGGTCCTTATATAACTGTCTGTTCTTATCGCACCATGCTGAAGGGCATATATATTCGTTATAACCGAATATAGCACTCTTACTTGTTTTATACATTCTATGTTATTGTTGCATTTCTTGTGTTGCTGATTTTAATATTAAATATTCTTGATTTTGTTGTTGTTTTGCCCAGTTTTAGTTACTGTGATTTATTGAGCTGCTTTTCAGTCGGTCACATTTCTACGGTCATTAATTCAAACTGCAAATTTACAAAAATTTATTTTAGTTTCGTTATGTAAGTTATTTTTCAAAATTCTTAATTTATTTAAACGAAAGAGGAGTAGTTTCTACTTGGGATATACATAAAAGTTATTGACCAATCTTTAAATTGTAAGGGCCGATGTTGAATGTGAACCACACCTAAACGCCAAGTTTTTTTCCGAATTTTATTTGACATTTCTCTATTTCAGACTTACTCAGTTTGAACCGTGTTAAAAGTTATCCAGACTTATTATGAAAATGGGCGTTCAAATCAAAATCCATATCGTGCACTTCGTGATTTTTTTGGTCAATTTGATCGTCCAAATGTGCGTACAATCGCAAAAATCGTGGAAAAATTCGAGCAAACCGGGTCTGTAGAAGATGTGAGAACACCAGTGCATGCTCGTACAGCTCGTACTGCAGGAAATATTGCTGCTGTTCGCGATAGTGTGGCTGAAGAGCCGTCCACCTCAACTCGTCGTCGTGCACAACAATTGCACCTCTCACGCTCGTCGTTGATGAGCATTATGCATAAAGACTTGCATTTACACGCTTACAAGGTGCAATTGGCTCAAGAACTAAAGGCTCTTGACCATTCCAATTGTCGTGAATGGGCAGAATGGTGGCAAGAAATGGCAACAGTGGATGATCAATTTTCGAAGAAAATCATCTTCAGTGATGAGGCACATTTTCACCTCAGTGGATTCGTCAATAAACAGAATTGCCGCATTTGGGCGAATGAGAATCCAAGAGTGATTGTCGAAAAACCAATGCACCCACAAAGAGTGACTGTTTGGTGCGGTTTATGGGCTGGCGGCATCATCGGGCCGTATTTTTTCCAAAATGAGGCCGGTCAGGCAGTTACTGTGAATGGTGTTCGCTATCGTGAGATGATAACGAACTTTTTATGGCCCGAATTGGAAGATATGGATGTGGACGATATGTGGTTTCAGCAGGACGGTGCCACTTACCACACAGCTAACGAAACAATGGCTCTTTTGCGCAACAAATTCAATGGCCGTGTTATCTCACGTAATGGCGATATCAATTGGCCGCCAAGATCATGTGATTTGACACCGTTGGACTTCTTCCTTTGGGGTTATTTGAAAGAAAAGGTGTACGTCGATAAGCCAGCAACAATTCAAGAGCTAAAGGATGAGAAAAATCGGCACATTAACGGCATAGAACCTCCATTATGCCTCAGGGTCATCGAAAATTTGGACCATCGGATGGAGGTGTGCCGCCGTGGTCGCGGCGCCCATTTGGCCGATATTTTGTTCCATACATAATTGAGTAATACCAATATATCATAATGAAATAAAATTACAATAATTTCCTAAATAATTTGTGTGTTATTCAAAATCAACATCGGCCCTTGAAATTTAACCACCCTTTAAAATCAGAAAAAAATAGCTTGGTGTGGCCATCTAAAACTAAATTGGACCAAATTTTGTACCTTGGTTTTGTTTACTTTTTCATGTATTCAATAAAAAATTGAGCATATATATGTTTTTTATATTGCCCAATTTATTGTAGTAAATCGGCAATAACAGCAATAAAGTAAATACTCAATAATATTGCAAATTTATGCGCACATTTAGAATCTCACATTAAATTCTTGGCAAGATATTTTTTGTATCATAAAGATACAAACGCGAAGAATAACACAATTTGATTTTTATCAATTTTCAACAACAACGAAACTTAGCGACCAAATAAATCTTCCCAGCGAGAAAACTCAGGAGACCTTCTTACTTCAGCCGTTTTTAAAGGCCTACTTAAAAATTTTTTTGATTCAATTACTATTCTTATCAAACTGCTAAAGAATGCCTCATAAAAGGCCTCCGCTCTTTCGTATAAAAGATAAGATACGCATCTTCTTCTATGAGAAGCGAGAAGAGAAGGGGTACAATTTTTTGTTTTGTTTTTTGCACAAGCAAAGGCAAAAGAAATATTTTTTTTGATCCCGTTAACATTCTAATGTAACTGGTAAAGAAACGAGAGTGGAAGGCCTACCCCGCAATGACAACGTATATAAAAAAGATATAAGTTTGGAATGAAGCGAGCAGGCCTCCGAGAAGGCATCCGTACTCCTTTTTTCCCACTGGGGTTTGTTGGGTTACACAAACATGAAAAAAGTATTAAGCATGTTTGTTTGAAAATTAAGGTTATTAATTAACAAGATATTTTATTCCAAAAAATTACTTTGATAATAAACAAGTAAGTGCACGGCCTAAAAAAACTGAGCTGGTAACGTGCTTTATTTTTTGATTTTCTTGCGAAAACAATAAAGCAAGATGTTTATATTTTGATTTGGGTTTTAGTTAACCTACTTACAACTACATTGATGTTGGGAGAATTCCAACAAACTGTAGTGGGGAACGTAAGAAAAGATAAACTCACTGCTTATTGTTGTTGTTTTTTAAAGATTTGATATTGTTACAAGTAAAACTGGTGCTTATAATTCTTAAGGCTTAATTAGCCGGGAGTAACAGTAAAGTTGCAAATCAACTGCTTAATTTTGTTGTATACAAAGCAATTAGAACGATTACAGTTAGCAGTAAGATGTTACGTGTCAATCTGTAAGAAACAAATTGGTCTTATGTTTTTACTTTAAGGTTAAGTTACTGTTCGTCCCGGCTCACTGAGCCTTTATTCGCTTAACAGTTTTATTTGTATAATATCTTTGGATGAAGGTTGTCTGATGATCTGGCCTAAGCAACCAGTGAAATGCGCATAGGAATAGCTAATCCCATCAACAATGAATTTCAATGTTTTTAACATAAATAAAAATTGGAAATTAAGCACAGCGAACAAAATCTTGTTAAATCAAAATTTGTTTCCCCAAAAATTACTTTGGTATTAAAGTTTTTTTAATATTCACTCAAAAATGTTGTTTTTGTTATTGTTTAACTGCTTGTGTCGTTTATTTGGCACTAAATACTTGAATTCCTGGGATTATGCACCCAGAGAAAAACAATTTTGAACATATTCTGATTTAATTAGTATTGTGGTTATTTTGTTGAACTATTTATGGTTTTTAATCCAAATTTGAAATATTTTTAATTAGGCTTAAGTTCATGAAATTTAATTTTTTATTAAATTATTTTTATGAAGAAAGGAAAAAAAATGTACTTGGACTTCAAGAAAAATTTTTGACGAAAGTACGAAAAAACAGAAGTAAAGGAAAAAAACATGTAAAATCAATTAAAATGGATAATCATTCAGGAAAGCAAATTTCGATCTACCAAATGTTAAAATACAATTTGGTTTAAGGATTGATGTTTGACTAGTGACGTCAGCAGTCGTCGATGGCTGCGAGTGTAAGACGGCAAATCCATCTGAGGAGATCGAGTGGTTGCGATCGAAACATGTCATGGTAACCTGCCGGCCAGGGTTCGAGCCCGGGCCACGTCAGGAATGAGAGATTATCAATAACAATTTTAATTAATTTTCATGTTGTAAAATTCCTTTCTTCATTAAAATAATTTAATAAAAAATTAAATTTCATGAACTTAAGCCTAATTAAAAATATTACATATTCTGATTTATTTAACATTATTATTGCCACCGACAACCATATTATGGTTGAATTTGTCCTCCATCAAAAAGCCAAAACCATATTTTTGTTGCTGTCGAACATGTTATGGTTAAATATAACTAAAGTGTTTAACGCTTATAATAGCATGGTTGATTTTCAACCATAGCGTGTTGCTCTTCGAAAAGAGGAAAGTAGAATTGCTTATTTTAAAACAAATTACTGTCATATTTAACCATAACATGTTTAGAGGCAACCATAGTATGGTTGTGGCTTCTTAATGGAGGACTAACTCAACGTTAATATGGTTGTAGGTGACAATAATATGGCTATATTAACCATTATATGTTTAAAATTTTCTTTAAAAATAGTTTTGTTGGAGGTGACCATATTTAAAAATGTTTTTTCTCTGCGTGTAGAAACTTGATCTGAGCCGTTAAGCAAAAATGCCTTAAGTCAAAAAAAAAACGCATTTTGACTTTTTGACTGGCTTTAATTCAATTTTCTTTTCTCTTTTGTTTAGTTCAAATCACTTTAGTTTAGGACAACTGCTTCTAATCGTTATCATCTTCTCTTAGGAAAAAAGTCTATGAAATACACCAAATAAATATTTTACAATTTAACATAACGAAAAACTACGGTTTCTGACTTAAGGCAATTTTGCCAAACGCCAAAAAGATGTAAATTTCTATCCGATAAGTAAGGCAATGTTTAATGTTTAATGCTCTGAAGTTTCGAAGGAAGAAAACGTGTAAAAATGTACAGAGTTTTTAATTTGTTTAAATAATAATTGGTTTTATATGGTTTAAGTTAGTACTTAAGTACTTAAGTCTATTTGTTTAGTTTTATAGGAGTACAATTTAAAACTTTAAAGGTGGCTGTTGGAAATAAACTCCGAATTTAATGTAATCATCAGTTCTCTTGAGTTTTTATTCCTAACCCCTCCTAATGTCACAGATCGGAAGCTTATATTATTCCATATTGAAGAAATATAATAAAAAAGTCATTTTTCTATAACATCCATAAAAATCCTACAAAATAATTGTAATTTTGCCCATGTGTACTTCTGAACGTGGCGATCTTAAGGTGCCATTAAGCACATTTTTCTTTTTGCCACAGAAATAAAAAAAGTTGAATGCATTTAAAAACTTATTTAATTGATCTCAGAAAATATTATTAGTTTAAATAAATTAAATTAAATAATATTTTATATCGATTTGTATTGAAAGGGAATTCCCGGGATCCCGGGAAATTGAAAAAGAAATCCCGCTTTCCCGTGAAATGCAAAAGTCCGGGAATAGAAAAACTCTATTGAATATACATGAAAACATTTTGTTGCCTTACTTTATTTAGTGGGTTCGCTGTCGAATCTTTATTTGGAAAGGCCTCTTATATGACTGCAAGGAAGGAATAATTGGATGGAAAATAAAATAAACAATATTTGGACACTTTTACGGGGCAGCGGATTAATTTAGCCAATTTTTAATAATAATTAAGCATGAAATATAGAAGGAATTTTTGGATATTTCTTAAGGCCTACATCGTCTTCTGCAAGGGTTTATCAAGCCATATTCTGGGACAAATTTGTACTAAGGGCAGGTGATTAAGCCAATATTTGTTAGCAAAAAAAATCTGTCGTTTAATACCAAAATTCTAGAATTTTGTTGGCTGCTTACCTTTGTGAATTGTTTCGTTGTATTCGAATATACTTTTTATTTCAATTATTAATTTGATGTTCGTGTTATTATTGATTTAAATAAAACCGCTAAGCCAAAAATCGATTTATTTAAGAAAGTAACTATTCGGAATAACCGAAAACCAGTTTTTGAAAAAACTCGAATAATCTACCTCCCTAATATAGAGTACAGAGTTGGTGACAAGACATTTGGGGAACTCCTGTAGGGATGAATTTTTTTTGTAGATTTTCAGTATCTATTAGGGGTGTGCTAGAAATCGAAAACGTTAAACGCAAAAAAAAATTTACAAGTCGTTTTTCAATAATATTTTTGTAATAAAAGAATCTTATCACAAATATTATGCAAATATTTCTCTATTAAACAGAATTTTACAACAAAAATTATAAAAATTAGATTAAACGTATATTAAAAACAACTTCCAAATTCTTGCGTTTTAAGTTTTCGATTTCCAGTACACCCCTGTATATTAACTACAAAGTATCTTTCAGATAAAAGACTTTTATAATTTTTTCTAAATATATAAGGCAACCAAGTTTATTTAGTTTGTAGATAATTTCATTGTGCCATATAGAGTCAGAAAAACTACCCAACAAGAATAGTGACGGTCATTTGACCTATCATATGACCGACATTGCTGATACAGATATCGGTCATCGCGTAGATAAAAATTTCTATCATTTTCTTAAGGCCAACGTGAAAAAAATGACCTAAACTTTTGTGTACGTGTGATTTTGCATCCTTTTTTAACCTATGAATTTTGTGGTAGATAAAACATATATCTGAGCTTTTTACTCTTATACTCTTTACATATCAGTACTGATGTATAACCGGACACAGCTGACTAGTCAGTACTGAAGCATATACCAGTCACAGCTGACTAGTCAGTACTGATGCATATATTCGTCACTGTTGACGTGCTTTATTGCTTAAATAAAACACGATTCTTTTAATTAAAATCTCATACATATTTTTGTTTTTTATTTAAAATAAAATTCAATATTTGTTCGTTTTACACAATAAATAAATAATTATTTTTTGTCCTATGAGGTAATTTAAATTTTATAAAGCTTTTTTGCAATAGTCCCAACTTCAATATTTCACTTGGTTTATGCTTAAGTCAACCTTTGGTTCACATTGATGCTATAGATAGTACATATACTAAGGAATGATCCTATACACTACCAGAATATCTTGTAGTTAGCTTAAGCAAAAACCAAGTGAAATATAAACAATGGGAATATTGCAAAAAGGCTTAATAAAACAGGGACCGTAACAGTTATTCCTCCTTTCATAAACGTAAGATGATAACAGTTTTTTTATTAAATATTAGACGTTGCTCGTTACCAATAGTTTTATTAAAAAGTTATTGGTTTTTGCAAAACGTTTGGCTAGATCAAACACCATTTAACTGTTTTTAAATATCATTGTACAATTCTGCTACATATTGTATCCATTCGAAACGTTTGCCGTGTTTAGTTTTTACTAAAAACTTTTTAGACAATTTGTTAAACCATAAAGAGTGTCTGATTCCCCACAATTGTAAAGAGCACACACTAAAGAGGTCACTGTGCGATCAAGAAGTGCTAGATTTGTGTTTTTCGCTACAATTTGCAAAATACTGTAAGATACAAAAAAAAGACGACTTAATTTTATTTAAAAACAAATATTCATGATAACATACCTCTGAATATCGTATAACCAACTTTGCAACCAAATCAAGTTGACTGCTGTACGTATGCGTTTACACCATTCACTGCAGGTGGAAGAATTAACACGGAAAAATGTTTTCGCCTCTAATCATAATATGACGATTATCCAACTGAACATCGGGATGAGCCTCTTCATTGAGAACACTTTCAGCACCGCCAGCAGGAGCCAAACCAATTAATTCCCAGTAATCTACAGGCAATTCGTGTCCACCTGGTGCATAAAACAAATAAATGAGTTTCTACAATATTGTTCACGAAACGAAACTTACCGATTTGCCTTCTGGCACAGGTTTTAGTGTACCAAACATTGTAAAAATCCGTAATGTAAATAAAAAATTAAACCTTTGCCTTGACGTCTTAAACGATGTGCCCATTCATAGATTTTAACGTTTCTGTTAATTTTCGACACATTCAAATATGCAGCTGGCCAACTGGGATCTTCGGATATGAGTCTTTTTGGCTTCATCCAAATATTGTTTAGGCTTTTCCGCATCTTCAGCTTTGCGTTTTTCTTTTTCGCATTTTTATAACTTACCCAAATCCTTTGGATTTTCTTTATTTATATTAATAATTTAATAATTAGTAAAATATTTTGCAGTATTTTATTTAAACAATTCACAAATTTTCACAAATATTAGCCAGTAAAGCGTATGTATAACAAAAATTAAAAAAAAAATTGTTGCAAGTGTGTTAGTAAAAATTTTTTTTTTTTTTAGTTTCGGTCATCCATTTCTTGTAGGGTATTCATATACTTTTGCGATGATTTTTATTGCTAGTGATTGTGTTAACAAATTGGTGTATTGTTGAATGTTCTCTCTTAAGACCCAACTGTTCTTTACTAAAATTACCGTTGTGCCATGTAAACTAGTTTATTCGATTTCGTATGATTAAAAATGTTATCTTAACCATTCAACATACTTTTAGGACGTTAGCTTTTGGATGATTTTATATATTTTCCTAGTTTGACTATTGATATTACTTTAGCAATTTTCAATTGATTTGAAGGATAACCATTTTTAAGGCACCAATCAAAAATTTTATCAACAATACTTATAAATTCATTTGACATAAGGGCACCCCTTCCCTAAATGCTGAACTACTTACGATTATCACTTTTTATGTTAACAGCGATGCAAACCTGTCATGAAATATTCTTATTTTTAAAATTTTGGTGACTTTAGGATTTGTTTAAAAATTCTTTTAAAATTTTTTATTTCTAATGTTGATACAAAATACCAACGTTCAACTTAAATGTCCATCAAAAAACATCAAATTGTCATTTGCCACCAAAATAAACACCGACAGACAATAGAAAAAATCTTGACAGAAGTCAATCCTTTGTAGATTAAGAATGCCACTCGCCCGTTCTATATTTAAATTTATTTTTTTCTTTTTAAGACAGATAAAAGTAACACGCAGAGCCATTGTATAATTCCACAAAGAATATTTTTATATGGGGCCAAGTGTAAGTGATAATCTGATTAGAGCTGGCAATAACATGCAAACTACACCTGTTACACTACACAATACAGTTCCATACACACATTCACTACCATACACTACAAATAGCAAAGAGCAAGCACGAGGAATTACAAAATGTTCAAATCAAAAGGGCATTTCAGCAATGAACAAAATCTATGAATGAATTTGGAAAATCTAAAAAAGAACAAATGTTCCATGAATGATTTGGCCAAAGTTGAAAAAAAAACAATAATACATGACTTGGCATGATAACAAAAGATTTACACTTGTTCAGAAAAGAAACACCACCCGACTCGAGTCGAAAAGGAAATATTTCTAAAAGCATCAACAACAACAACAACAAATAAAACAAGAACAATCCCGTGCTATCCAGGCGAAAGAGTGTAAACGGATGAAGCGTTTTGTTTACTAATTAGAAACTAATGTGTTTAAATACGAACAAACGAACGAATAGCAGTAAATTGAATGAATTGCCAGAAAATGTTCGAAAATACATTCGTGCACAAACACTCACAAACAAATTGAACGCAAGATATCTAACATTTTAAAAGGGGTTCCCTTACTTCAAATTGTTTTCATAATCTAAATCATCCCTGTTTAAACAGATTTGCTTATAACTAAATTATCAAAGAATTTTTGATTTGAAAAAAAAAACAAAAGAAAATTGAAATCATTGTAGAATAAAAATATTCTCGTTCATAGAAAGAAATGTTATTGCAACCCCTAATTGTTTAACTGACAGAATTATTTGGTTGTTTTTTTTTTTTTTTTTTTTTTTTTGTTTCATTTTCCATTCGGTCTTTAAGCATAAACATATGTTGAAGGATTTCAGGATATTTATTTCAGCTTTCAACATTCTACATCACAATGAGTTAGGTCAGATAGTTGAATTATTTTATTGTTGTTTTCAGATTGGATTGTTATCAGATAGATTTCACTTTAATCGGATTTATTTAACACAATTGAAATTTTATTTAGTATTTAAGCTGAAGAAAGTCAAAATTTTGGTAAACAACTCATTAGTTTATTCGCTTAAGTACAATATGGTTAAATTTAGTTAAATTTTGAATTAAAAGTACCAGATTGTTATTGAGAAAAATTAAAGAGAAGTATAATCAATTCCTGTAATTGCCCGTTTACATTGCAACGAAGTCCGGTAGATTGGATTTGAAATCTTCCTCAGAATCGAGTGCGTTTACAATCCAATTTTTTGATTAGCCGTTGCTGTAAAAACGACTGTAATATATAGTTGTTGTATTTCCTTTATTTATAATATCAATTATTCAACCAGGGGCCAAATTACGGCTTTCACATTCATCAAAACTACAATGCCATAATTTAATAATAAATAAAAATAATAAAATTAAACATTTAAAGAAGAGCATTTTTTTAAATTTGTTTGTAAAATTTTTAATTATCCCGTAATTTAAAGCACCTCCAACAAAACTATTTAAAAGAACTTGTTAAACATAGTATGGTTACATTTAACATATTGTTACGTTTTTCCTTTACCTAGCATTTACACATGCCACTGCCAGTTCGAAAAACTCAATATACTCACCCTTTTTTACTAATACACTCACATTTTTCGCAATGGCAGCTCCAGTGGCAGCAAAAATTGCATGCGAGTTGAAATTTGGCACTTGCATGCCACTCAATGTCAAAACGATAAGCAATGTTACCCTGTTAAAAATTTAATTCACATTTACTGGATTGTTGACAAATTGTTATTGAAGTTTTAACTTAATAAAGAATTATTATGACTAATTTTTTAAAAACGCGCATAAAAAAAAGCAAGTTTGTTAATAATAGAGCATTAATATCGTTAAAATAATGCTAATATAAATAAATGAAAAAATTTCCCAAAAAATTTGCTATTATGATTAACTCGCTAACTCTATTTTGTTTTCTGGTACTTTTTATTAATTTGAGAAGTAAACAAAATTGCTCAAGTTGACGCTTCTACGACATTTTGAAAATGAACTCGCAGTGGCATGTGTAATCACAAAAGTTAATGGCATGAGATTCGACTATTTCGAACAAATTTTCTTTGATAATATGTATACAACAATGGCATGCCACTACTTGCATGTGTAGGTTCAAGAACCTTCTAGTCGTTTCCAGACCATTCTGTTCGAATTCGAAATTCTACAATTAAATCTAAGGTCTACAATATAGTAAATCAAATCGCAATTTAAGCTAATAGTACTACGTAAATTATACTTTACAAAATAACATAACTAAAACTATAAATAATTCGTAGGTGAATTTGGTAACAATATTATTGTCACCTGCTACCTCTAAACTTTTTATTGTTAAATATTTTTTTTTTAAACTTCCAATTTATTTATTGGATCTTTCTATATTAAGAATATAAAGTATTAAAATCTTAAATTATTTAATAATTTCTGGGTCTATTGCTATTGCAATACAAACTTCATTTTTTGTTTCGTAAAGTGTTCATCTTCCATGCAGTTGCGCGAGGGCCAACGTGGCGACCCTCTTGAGGCGAGTATGCCAATTATATAACAGTAGATCATGTGCAAGAGATTTCGGATGCGTTGCCAGTTTTCGTGCGTATTTGGAGCAGAAGGTTTTTATTTCGTCGCGAACAAATGCAATATTCAGGTCCTTATGAATATTCACGTTTCTAATATACCACGGGTCACCAGTAATTTGTCGCAATATTTTATTTTGTCGTCTTTGTAATATCTCTATATTGGAAGCAGAAGCTGTTCCCCATAGTTGGATACCATAGGTTCATATTGGCTTTATAATAGCTTTGTAGAGTAGAACCTTGTAGTTTAGTTTGAGAGCAGAATGAGAGCAAAGAAGCCACTGAAGCTGTAGTGTTTTAAGTTTGAGCTGTGTGGACTTGGATTCAATATGTTGAGACCAGGTAAGGCGACGATCAGGGTGTATACCAAGATATTTTATATGATTTTGTTAAGGGATTTCGATGTAATTAATCAAATTTTTATATTGTTCGAATGTGCATTCCAAGTCAAATTACAATCCTCAAAAGCTTTTATACCTTAAATAGTCTTATTCCCCTTAAAGTATAAAAGCTTTTGAGGATTGTAATTTGACTTGGAATACACATTCGAATTATTTGAAAATTTATATAATAAGTGTTGCTCACCATGAGAAATAAATTCTCAGATTCTATTTGATGTTATTAATCTTTAGTTTGGGACAGTCGCCCTTCCTTAAGGCGAAAGTGACACGTGCACACTTTGTTGGTTTTACTTTTATTTTCCATTTGTTAAGATATTTTTTGAGTTCTTTAATATAAGTTGGCAGGCAACTAGAAACAATTACTGGATTTTTATGTACGCGTATGAAAAAGTTGACGTATGTATCAGATTATTTGTGGGCATATCTAAGGTGTAAAGTATATACATGAAAGGATCAAGTATGCTGTCTTGGGAAACTCCTGCTGCGATTCTTCTTGAGTCTGAGATAAAGTCTCTAATAAATAATTTCGCAGTTACTTGTGGGTATTTTGGGGTAACAAGGACCATATTTTATATAAAAGCACATCGTGCCAGACTTTGTCAAAGGCTTGGTATATGTCTATGAAGAGTGATGAGCAATAGTGTTTGTCCTCAAAGCCCTTTCTGATAAGAGTAACTATGCGATGAACCTGTTCTTTGGTGCTATGATCCTTTCGGAATACAAACTGGTGGACTGGAATGATGTGGCGATCGTTTAAATATGGGGTCAATCCATTTAAAAATACTTTCTCAAAAAGCTTTGATAAAATTGAAAGTAAGCTTATCCGACGATAAGATGACACTTGCCATGATTAAGGGTAGAAATCAGTTCGCAGGATGGAATTGAAAATGAATAAAATTAGCATACACACAGAAAAAAATCAATGTAAATTCGTTCAAAACAAGGTTGATTTGACATTTTTCAGTAGTGATTTTGCTTCATTGTTGTTTCATGTTAATTTAACATGATTTTACAATAACATGCGAACAACATTTTTTTCTTTTAAAATAACTATAATTGATGTTAATTTAACATTGCAGTAAAGTTAGAGCAAAATGTAATTAATATTGAAATAACAATCCGAATCACGTTGAATGAAAGTTTTTTAAAGTTGAAACAACGTGAATTTCATGTAGAATCAAATTGGTTGGAGTGTGATATAACAGTGTGAAGACAACATATGCATTTATTTAAGAATAATTTAAAACACTTACCCCTGTAACACATGTTTCACTTATTTTGTGTCTCCTTTGTTAACAGAAGCATCAGCAGAATGGCCATATATCGTTTTCGTCATCATTCTACTTTGAAAACTTGATGTACTATTTGACTAAATAATTTTAATTAAAAGAATACGGGAATTGTCTTCTTTTTATAACATATTTTAAACATGAAAATAAAAAAAATGTACATACTTAAGTATGAATGCATGTTAATTTAACAAGATAAACTTTTGATTTTAATATAAAACAGGTTTTTATGGATTCAATATTGAACAATGTTATTTTAACAGTGAATAATATAAAATAAACGTGATTTAAGGTTATTTTAATATTTTTCATTTAAAATTAATATGAAATAATGATAAATTTAAATAAAGGGCATACTTTTGCAGAAATTTACCATGATTCTCAATCAACATTTCTCCATGTTATTTTAACATTGGTATTTTTTTCTGTGTGTAAGGGCAGATGTTGGTAGTTCACGAATCATTTTTCCTGAAATTTTGTTTATGCCAGGGGATTTATTTGTTTTAATTTTTTTGATTACTGAAGTTAAGGACGAAAAACGAATTTTCATTGGAAAAACAAAACGGTCTTCAATAACGGATAAGGTTATGTTTGAGTTAGAAATATTAGGCGTAAGCACTTTTTCGAGATGATCGGCAAAAACTTCATCTCTGTATTTATTGGGCCTAGACCATTTGCCATCACTGTAACGAATAGCATACTCGCATTTTATCGGGTTTTTAATTCTTTTGATCCGTGGATAATTTAACTACTAAGAATTGTTTGGCTTAAAATTAACAATAGTATTTTCCTCTTTTCCGAGAGCTTTTATAAGTCTTAAGCACATTTGTGTCATTATTTTGATGAAGAACTTATTGATGAATAACATGGTTGTCGGTGACAATAAAATGGTTAACTTAACTATAATAATTTTAAGAGTTATCGCTAAAAAAAAGTTCTGTTGGAGGTGATTATATTGAAAAATGTTTGTTCTCTTTGTGAAGGCTTAGGTTTATATTACAAAACAACCCTTGGACCTCTCCAAATACTGAACTTTTTCTTAGCTTTTTGTTGCCGCTTTAAATATCTCGATAAGCGATAATGGAATTATTGGATCTATTCCCATTAACAATTCCTTTTTTAACCCTTTTAGCAGTATTTTCGATATGAAAATTCGGGAAAAAGAAATAACTGCGTCAAAGTTATTCTTGGGAGTCATCTATTTCCGAACGAAGACTTCATTCGCTTAAGCTGACACACTCCTCATACGACGAACATGAATTTTGAAGCGGATGATGCAATTGAACTTTTGATCATTTATTCGTGTACAAAACAAAAAATTAAATTAAAATCGGGGTTGATTTTAGAAAATTATGATCCCGAAATCCCGGGATTTTTCGCGATTCGGGAACAATGAGTTTCTTAAAGGTACGTCATTTTTTAAATAAACAACACTTTTTTTTATTTATTTATGAATTTTCAAAAGGTATTATAGGTATTTACCTATATAACATATGGGCATTTCCTGGGGTCACAAACGTACGTTCGTACGCTTTTGATGTACAAATAATATAGAATACAAAACTTTTCCTAGCATTTTTTTGCGATTCGATAGCATTTGGGTAGCTCTGTGCTTAGTACAAAAGATGGATCTCATCGAGTTTAAGTTTTCATAATAAAAGTTATAAACTTGTGGTCACGAACGTACGCAATATAGAAGTCAACTTCGGCTGACAGTAGTGAAATGTAAAAATCTGCGAAATTTTTTTTTTTTTTTTTCTCATTACTTATTTATTGAATCTTCATATATTAAATATGAACTAACAATAATTAATCAAATCTTAACCTAATACGTTATTTTTTGTCCTGCCAGTGCCAGACAAAAATTTTCTTCATCGCGGGTTCTGTTCACTTTTATAGTGTTTATCGCTCATCTAATTGGATAAGTGCTGCAGTGTCTCTTCTTCTTAAGCGAGTGTGGCCGCTATCATTTAAAATATTTCGTGCTAGTGGGTTCGGGTGCGATTCGAGCCTTTTTAAGTATTTTACTGCATATTTCGTAATCATAGTTTTAACTAATGGAACATTAAGATCCTTGTGAATATTTGAGTTTTTAACATACCAAGGGGCAGCTGTGATTATTCGAAGTAGTTTATTTTGGCGCCTTTGAATTTTTTCGATATTAGAGGCCGAGGCAGTGCCCCATAACTGAATACCATAGCACCAGATTGGCTTTAAGATGGAGTTGTAAAGAAGAAGTTTGCAGTCGAGACTAAGGACAGAGTTTCTTCCAATAAGCCAATGAATTTGGATGACTTTTAGTTTCATTTGAGTTAATTTTGCCTCTATATGGCTTTTCCACGTTAAACGGCGATCTAGATGAATACCGAGGTATTTTACATGCGAATTTTGAGGTATTATTTGATTATTGATTTTAATAGGGGGGCATGGTTCCCGACGCAAGGTGAATGTTATATGTACGCATTTTTGCTCATTGACCTCTATCCTCCATTGCTTTAACCATAGTTCGAGTTGAAATATATGATCCTGTAGGTATCGAGATGCTTCTTGACGGTTTTCGTGCACGCTCAAAAAAGCTGTATCATCAGCAAATGTTGAAGTTTGTGTGTAGTTGTTTGTTGGCATGTCCGAGGTATATATTAAGTATAAAAGTGGGCCCAGGATGCTTCCCTGAGGGACTCCAGCGTCAATTTGCTGAGGAGAGCTTAAATAATCACCTTCTTTAATAATAAATTTTCGACCGACTAAGTAGCTTTCTAACAGCTTGTGTGTGTTTACTGGTAAGTTGAGCTTCAATTTATGTAATAAGCCTTCATGCCAGACTTCATCAAAAGCTTGAGAAACATCGATGAAGAGAGCGGAGCAATATTTTTTTTCTTCAAAGGCTTTTCTTATTGCGTTTACTATACGATGGGTTTGCTCAATTGTGCTGTGTTCTCTTCTAAAGCCGAATTGGTGGTTAGGAATACATCTATTTTCATTTAAAATTGGGGTTAATTTTGACGCTAACAGCTTCTCAAACAGCTTTGATATATTAGAAAGTAAGCTTATAGGCCTATATGACTCAACTTTTGTGTGATCATTTCCAGGTTTAGGTATCATGGTGACTAAGGAGACCTTCCACTTTTGAGGATAGTATTCAAGGCGTAAAATAGCATTAAAAATTAAGAGAATAATTTTCTTTGCTATGCTGGGTAGCTCCAAAAGCATTTTGTTGCTGATCTTATCAAACCCAGGAGCCTTCTTGGGGTTTAAATCACAAATAGCCTTTTCGATTTCTCTTATCTCAAATCTTAGCGGAACAGCTGCTCTAGCAGCAACAGGTGGTAACTCGACCGCAATATCGTGAGATATATTTGGGGTAAATACGTTTTTTAAATGATTGACATACAGATTTCCTTTTTCAACATCATTTCTTGCCCAACTTCCATTCAAGTTTCTTAATGGTGGTTTAGAGACAACTGGCCTTTTGAGATTTCTAGCTGCGCGCCATAATGAGTAGTTTGATTGTGGGGTTGCATCAAGTTCCTCAAGATATTTTTCCAGAGAAGCCGTTTTCTTAGTCTGCAGTAACTTTCTAAGTCTTTTTGTACACTCTTTAAGTAAGTTCTTAAGTTGAGGGGATCTGTGCAATTGCCAATCTCTTCGAGCCCTCCTTTTTTCAGACAAAAGATGCTCGACATCTGTGGAATATATTTTAATAGTTTTTGTTTTTTTGGGGGCAATATTGGAATGTTGAACAGCTAGTTTCAGAAAACTGTCAAAATTGTCAATAGAGCGATCTACATAATCCGGTGTACTGAGCGGAATATTTTCTGTGCAATGGGTACTGAGATATTTTTTATATTTTAACCAATTAATTTGCGTAGCTGTCGTCGGAGGTACAATTCTATTGGGGTTCATTATAGTAACAATTGTAGGTGTGTGGTCGGAAGATAAATCTAGGGAGGCTTCAACATGAATCGTTTCTATGGGAATGTTTTTAACCACGCCGAAATCGATGACATCTGGAATTTTTTGATGATCAGTGGGCCAATATGTTGGTTGTCCGCTCGCTACCACATTTAAATCCATTTTAGAAATTGTGTTAAATAAAACACGACCCTTTGGTGTTATAAGTCGCGACCCCCAGAAGGTATGTTTAGCGTTATAATCGCCAGCGGCTAGGAAACACGGTCCTAATGATTTAAAATATTTATAATATTGGTCCTCCGATATTGAAAATCTAGGCGGGGAGTATAACGATGAAATTACTAGGTTTCTATTTAATTCCTCAACGCAAATGTTCGTTGCTTGGAGATAATCTTCACGATGATCACACATTAGGTAGTGTTTCACTCGGGTTTTTATTAAAATGGCAGAACCTCCACAAGCTCTATCTCGAGGGTCCTTGGTATCATATAGTATATAACCATTTATTTTAAACGTATTTCTTGAGGTCAAATGAGTTTCAGAAATCATCATGACATCAATTTGTTTATTTTTAAGAAAGTATTCTAATTCATTTTTATGTTGGCGGATGCCGTTTGCGTTCCAAAAACAAATTTTTAAACAGTTCATGGTTTATTAAGTACAGCTTGCAATAACATCGATTGCATTCTAAGCATTTCCTGCATCATATTACCCATTGTGTTCGTAAAATTATTTACCGTTTGCACTAATGTTTCCATGGTTTTTTCTAAGCGACTTAAATTAGAAACCGGAGTTTCATCATTACTTGGCGAAGCACTTTGCATTGGCTGATGGTTTGATTTTAGGACGTTAGCGTAAGAGGTTCTGTTATTACTAGGCATTTGTGTTTACTTGATTTGCAACCTGCATTTGAGGGGTATTTGTTTTTGGTCCAACCGTCTGCTTGACGATATTATATACAGGGCATCCTCTATAATTGGCAGTGTGATTACCGCCACAGTTGCTACATTTTTTTACGTTGGGGTCGGTTTTAGACTTATCGCAAGAAACTGTACCGTGTAGTTCACCACATACTACGCAGACAGGGGGTAAATAGCAGTATGCCTTAGTATGACCGTACTCTTGACAGTTTAAACATTGAACGGGACCATTTCTTTTGTGCGGCTCTTCTATAGTTATTCTTCTGTAGAGAATATATTTTAAATTGTAAATAGGATGTGTTTCGTTTTTTTTAAGTTTTACGTCGCCGGGTTCAAACTCAACTCGAAAGAGTGGTTGGGGAATTTTTTCTCTATTTTTAATATTTACTACATGCTTTACCTTGAAGCCTTTTTCTTCTAAGAATGTTTTAACCTCTTCTGGGTCAACGCATGAGTCAATGCCCTTGATTACTACCTGAAGACCTTTACTGCTCTTCAGTTGATAAGTATAAAAGTTTTTATTCAGAGTCTCAAATACTGTAATTACTTTTCGAAAATCATCCTCGTGATTCACCTGTATTTTAGTCTCGTTAATGATACCGCGCTTTATTGCGCTTATCTGCGAAATGAAACGGAATTTTTAAAAGTGATTAATTTATTTTAAAAGTGTATTAATGTAGGTCTCCATCCAGTATTTACAAAATAAAATATCTCTCTTGGTTTTTATTAAATTGGTTTATGTACCGGTAGCGAACGTACGGATCGCGAACGTACGATTTTTCCATATGTTTTTTAATTATTATCACCATGCATTTTACCATAAATGTCTTCAAATTGCTTTAAAAAAAAAAACTTAATACTCCTTTTACAATTGATTGTAATGGAGAGATTATGAAGAAAGAATGTAAACATAACATATTTTTTGCATGTAAAATAAGCATAAAAAAATGTCTATAGAAGTAGAAAATACAGGAAATTATAAAATTTTCCAGTTTCCAGCCCAATTTTCTGAGGTAAAACAGCTCAGATATGCTAGGAAATTATTCTTTTATAAGAACATAGACTTTTTCTCTAATAATAAACAATAAAAGACGATGATAATCAACATTTTGTTTTTTCAACCTGGTAGACCATTCTGGGGAAATGCCCATATATTTTCAAAAAAGAAAACATAACAAAACAATTGATTTTTTACATACATATGTTTACATATACAATACGTAAACAAAATGCAAAAATGTTATTCATATAATTTTTAAATCAATTAATCATATTTTTGTTTAAATCTCGGGATTAAAAAAAATAAATCTCGGGATTTCGGGATTCGGGATTTCCCGTTTGGCATCCCTATTATGTATGTTAAACAACTCCGCAATAGATATAATTCGACGTTTCGTTGTACACTAAAATTAAAAAATTGTAAAATGTTCGCTCATAAGCCCACTAACAGAAGAAATTGAAATTGAACAAAGGCCTAATTTGAAAGCGAAGAACAGGTAATTAGTCGGCTTTGACTTTCCTTTCCATTTTTTTCAATTAATCATGTCCCACAATTTTCACCTTAACTTTCAAACCGTGTTAAGTAACTATTTAAAACTAAAGTAACATTCCTTAAAATTGCCAAGCTGACGGTATGCGGAACTTGATTAAAAGAAGCAAAATTTCTTACAAAATACTTTATTAATCAAACATTTAGATTTTTGATCCATTATAGGACAAATAGTTTCTACTTTCCGCTTTCAAACTGGTGGAACTTATTTGTACCGCCAATACAGTTCGACTAATTAGGGGATATCGATAATAATAGCGCGTAAAGTTTAAAACATCATTTCAGATTTTTTGTTTTAATGTGATGTTAAGATTGCTAAGTTTTGCAACTGTGAAAAATAAAGTTTTATCTTTAGGAAAAGCGTAATTTCCATTTCAACAATTTAAAACTGATGGAATTTTCATTGCTTTACAAATTATGGCGCTCACCCCAAAAAACAATAATTTGGAATTTTTTAAATTTAGAATCCTTTGTACTTTATACGACACTTTTTTCAATGGACAATTAAATTTATAAACAGATTTTCTTATGAGCCTTGTCCCATGTCGTATGTCTCCGTTAAAGCAGAGCACTTAAGTTGGCCCACTTTCAACGTTGAGTTTTTGAAAGCTATCAGTTTGATTTTTATTTTGCATCGGTCCCAGTCCCAATCCATATTATAAAACTTTTGTTGCGAAACATTTGAGCTTAATGGTGAAAGGGGAAATACGAATGGAAAAGTGTACTTTGTTTCGTGTACAAGTAGTTTTTCTGAGTTTGTTATTGAGATGAAGAAGAAGAAAAAGAAAAATCATACACAATACTAAAATGCTACAAAACAAAAATTTCATTCTTTGAACACGATTACAATTTCAAAAAAGAATTAAAGAATGTTTCTGCAGAAAATGTTCCATAATGTGGACGAGGACTTATGGCGATTTCTCAGAAAAGAAATCGCCATTAGTGTTAGTTAAAAAAGCGTCGTATAAATTACAAAGGATTCTATGTGACTCGGCCTTTAGTTCCTTACTGTATAACAGAATCAAGCAAGGTTCTGATCCTGGTGGCGTGGACACACAAACAAATATATATGTACGTGTATCGGCCTTTTAAAAATTCACGTCAGGAGGTTATTAAGGAGTGTTTAAGTTTCTCCATTTTGATATATCGTTGTAATAAATTAGCTTATAAAATTATTTTACCCTTACGTTTCAGAAATATTGTTTCAAAAATGTATTCCAAAAAATAATACATTTAAATTTAAGAAAACTGATATGATAAGAGTTTGTTAAACCCCCTCAACACACCCTATAATCCCCTTCTACGCTAATGGTCATCATACCAAGTTAAGTTTTATATGTCTATTAATATAAAAATGAACGTAAATTCGGGTATTTAAGTTACCATCCATTTATTACATTTTTCGTTTAGCCTCTGGCAATTATTTATTTATTTAAGTCAATGGAAAACAAAAAATCCTACAGAAAAGTAAATAAATACAAATAACAAACTGAAAAATACAACAATTATCTACAACATACTTAAAAGAAAATAATCCTTTGATTTCCTCGAATGCATAAATTTATGCCTTCAATGTTATATTCGTATTAGATAATGTTCTTCGGCTATAAGAGCAAGAAAGTGAAGAAAGTTGTTCGTAGAATTTTGCATAAACCATCTAAAGCGTCCCATACACTTACAATATAATTGTTAAATTTTTCGTTTTGTACAATTATCAGGCATCTTCTGAAAATCACTTTTTCTTAAAGTGATTTGAAATCACTAAAAAGGTGTTCTGCCCACAAACATTTTTGAAATCTCGTGATTTAAAACCGGTTAGCTTACAGCATGACGATTTCAAATCACTTGAAGTTTTTTAAGCATTTTTTTTTAAATCTATAATAAAATTATCACATACACATTAAATGATCTGTTCTTTATTTGTTTTTGCATTAAAATTAATTATTTTACACGGAAGAACCTTAAAATTTACAAATTTAGGAAGCCGCTTTATTTTTTGCAGACGCTGTTTTAGTTTTGTTTACTTTTTGTCAATGGTTGCCAGAGCAAAGAAGTCTTAAAGTCGTGTAGCATATGACTAATTTTTTCAATTAAATTCAACATTAAAAATTAAATTAATTTGTTAAAAAAAACTAAAAGTAAAGGATAATTATGAAGTTTGGTTGGTTAAATTTTAATGTAGGAAGGTAAAAAATAAATGAAAATGGCAGCCATACGTACTAAATGAATGGCAACATTTTAAAAAGAAGAGCACAGTTGTTTTCTCGTGGTTTAGAAGAATGAAAATCACCACTAAAAATTAAAAATCTCGTGATTTTCAGAACACCAAAATATTTCTCGGGTGATTTCAAAATCGTTCGTGATTTGAAATCACCGTGATTTCAGAACATGCCTGTATATCGCCAATTTATATGTGATATTCGAAGGTGGCATAATATACATATTGGCAATAATCAGAAAGCTTTTGATTTTTATTGTACGGCGAAAAGAAGTACTGTGAAATGTGTTTGGCAACAGACCGCTTAAGAGTAACATTGTTGTGTCGTCATAAAAATCTGTCATCTGGGAAACCTTTATCTCCCTTTTAAATGGCAGACCAATCTAAACTTTTAAAATGCTTATTCACGTATATTTACATGCTTAATTTTGGTCGTTTTGTCGTAATATTTTTTTTTTTGTGTTTCACAATTTTACTGACCAAAATATTAAAATATTTTAAACTTTTCATTAATAATCATAATCATTTTAATTGTTCTCATGAAACATTTATCTGAATCTCGCTCTCCTCAATGTAATTTTTACATGGTATTTTTCAAGTTAAATGTATACTGACATCCGTACCAACAATTACAATAAATAATGTTTGTATTTCCAAAGTGAATGTGTGTGTTATTTAAAAAAAAAAAGTAGTATATTGTTTAAAAAACAAACTGAAATATTAAATGCAACAAAAAATGAAATTGTTTAAAAACACCATGAAAATGTGGTTAAATAATTTCATTTAATCCAATAAATAAATTGAGACAACATTATACAAGTGCACCACAATACATAAAAAAAAAACACATTTACTAAAGCTGTTGAAGTAGAAATAGTAGTACAAGTAGTGGTAGGAGCATTTGTTGGTCACTGAGATAAACATCCACTCAAACGGCCACCAAACAAACCAACTGACCAAAACAGTCAAACATCAGTCGAGTCATCCATTGAAACTTAACCAACAACTGTGGACAAATGCATTAAATACCAAACGTAACCGAATACACAACAATAATAAAATAACAAAAATAACAGTAGTAGCAATAATAAACAAAAAGCGATCAGAGGTGTAGGTGCCGATACTGCTTATTAGTGTTTACAACTCTTTGCGAATAAAAACTGTAAAATTTATAGCAAAAATAGCCATTTCGCAAAATCTTATTACAAAAATGGAAAAATATTGTATTAACCAATTTTTGGCTAATGGGTATTCAAATAGCCAAAAAATTAAAAATATTTAAAAAATTCCAGAGCTGGGCCAGATGAAAGATTCCAGCTGCAACTTACCTTTCTATAAAAAACAATAAAATTGCTTTGCTTTAGTTTTCATGTAACAAAAAAAATGTGGGTTTTCTATGTTGAAAAGTTTTACCAATATATACAAGTAAGAGTGCTATATTCGTCTGTGCCGGATCTTATATACCCTTCACCATTGGCGAGAATAATACAGAGCAACTAGACAAAAATTAAATAATTTTAACATATACAAACATATTAACAATACTAAAAACTTCATTATAAATTAAATTTTAAAATCGAAAACTGGTAAATATATTTTTTAAAATCGTTTTTAGAACATAAAAATTCAAAAAAATTTTATTTTTCAAAAACCAAGATTCGAACCAGTGGACTCACATTTTCTAACCTTAACAAGCCCCCTCGACAACTTAGCCATGAAGAAACGTTGTTTGAATATCATTAAAATGAAATATGGCCCCATTTTCGGTTCACAACTAAATTAGTGGTGATGAGTTGTAATATTATTTTGATGTTTTTGTTCACCGCAATATAGCAAAGATGTAAACCATAATACAAAAATTAGCAAATGTTTGTACCTAATTTGGAAACTTTGGCACTTGCCGGTCTCTAGATGTACAGAAAAAATAATTAAATAAAACAACAACAATGGATTTTTGGGAAAAATTAGAGGTATTTTGCTCATATCTCAGCCATTTGTGGAACGAACTTGATGAATTTCAATAGCAAGAAATGGTGGAATATATGTGACTAAAATGAGAAACAGTTTAGTCCCTATCATGTCTGGGGTCTTCGGAAATAACATATCAAACGTAAGACGGACAGATGGATATCTTTAAATCGACTTCGCCTTTCAAAATGACCGAGAATATATATACTTTATAGGGTCTAAGATCAATATTGCAGAAATTAAAAACGGAATGACAAACTTATACATACATACCCTTTTTTACCTGCGGTGAATGATATAAAAATACTTTAAACCAAAAAGACGGTATAGTTTTAGGTAGAGTTTGCTTAAAACCGTAAAAATGTGAAACCGCGGTTTCGGTCTTAAAATGATTAAAACCGGCCGCTTTCGGTTCGGTTCGGTTTTCGGTTTTGAAAATATCAAAGGAGAATTCAAACATAAACATATATATTTTTTTTTTTTTTGCAAGTTTTTTATTTGTTTCAATACAGGTACTTTTATTCGCCCTTAAGTGTATACCTGGGCCTGGCCAGGCATTTTTTGACTTTTTCTAGTTTTTTTCATATAATTATTAAGTATATTAGAACGAAACTTTATGTATTCCTCAATTCCGCAATTGGCCAAATGAAAATTTTGTGCATATTGTATCCACCTGGGCCTGGTCAGGCCCTTCCCTATAATATATGTACTGCAGTTATTAAAATCAAAATGAAACTTTTTAGAAAAGCATACACAGCACATAAGAATTCTTTCTTTTCTGTTTTTTCGAAAAATTATTTTATTTCCCAACAAAATGTTCCTGCTATAGCCATAAAACTCCATACATATAAAGTAGTCCCAGCCTTGCCCAGGTGCTTGTTAGTGTGAGTTTTTCTATAGCCACAAGAAACTCCATACAAAATTCAAGTGGGCCAGGTGGCAGTTTATGCCTCACAAATAAGGTGTGTACTTAAGAGTTATAAAGATAGCATTTGTTCTTCTTAGTACTTACTTTGAATTTAAAGAATTTTGAAATACCTTGTCATTGTTGAAGGCTGTTATGTATAAAGTTTTTGAATACTAAGTACGAGTATGATGTTTAATTTGCAATTTCTTCAAGCATCAATACATTGTTAAAGTTAAAGCTAAATCCGAGGTTTTTTTGTCGGTTTTCGGTTTTGGTTTTTAGGCATTTAAAACCGCGGTTTCGGTTTCGGTTAAAACCAAACAGATATCCCTTGTTTTAGGCGATCCCAGATCAATGTAAGAAAAACTAAATCTGGCGTAAATTAAAAAAATTACAGATTATTTATTTATCTTTTGCAGTTTTAGATTTATCTGAGCCAATTGTAATAGACCTGGAATCTTGGAACTGAGTGCTTTCACGTATCCGCTTATGGTTTTCCAACCGCACTGTAGACAACGATGACGTCCGGGAAGTTTTTTTTTTAATTTAATGATCGAAACGGTCACCACTAAGTCCCACTAGCACCCAGAAGTCAGTATTTTACCTCGATTTCGGGGATTTGACTTTACTATTATTGACTAACATAGCTCTGCTCGAAAATTAAACTTTTAAATTTGTCCGAAAGACTACGTATCTTCCATGCATTAGTCCATTCAACAAACACGTCATTTGCTTAGGCCTAGAAAAAAAGTCGCCAAACGTTACATTTATAATTAGAAGGGACTACCAGATGCAAAATAAGCGATAGTATTACCATTTCTCCTAACTGTAAGTGTGAGCCATACTGCTTTAATGCATTCATCAGCGTTGAGGACAAGAAACAAAATCCCCTTTTTTATAAATACACTACTGTAGAATTAAAAGCTGGATTTTGTTTTACAACCCAGTCCTGCACAATAATAACGCAGCTTCAAACTAATTTCCGGCGGTTTTCAAACCTTCAATGCAAATCAATGAACATCGACGTGGATAATTTATATAAAATTATATCAATTCAATTCAACTCATTTCTTCACTAACATTTGACTTTTTACTTGACTTAGAAATGTTATGTTAAGTCAAAATTATACTAATAAATAAAAAATTCTATAAAAATGGCTAAAAATAAAATTTTCCCCTGACAAGTAAGTGTAATATTTCACTGATACGCTTCTGTTAATAGCCAAATTGAATCTTCACAATGTTCAGACTTTGGAATGGGGTAAAACGAAATAGTAGAGTTCCGACAGAACAAAAAATTGTATATAAATATACAGTTATTTCAATAATTGCAAAACCACAAATTTACTAAAGTACAATCCAGTTAAGTGGGAAACTGACCGAATACAACCAACCGACCAACAAACTATTCACAATAAAAAATCTACGCACAGAGTAGGAGTTGCGTGTAGATACGAGAATTTGGTAAAACATTAACAAGGCCACAAAAAACAAATCCTGAACAAAACCACAAAAACAGTAAAATTAAGTAAAACTTTGTTACTCATATACACAAACGAGCATAAAACTAAAAGTTGCGCTGCAATTGGCAGGGACACAACCAAAACTAAAAAATAGTTTTGAATAAAAAACTAAAACCAAAAAAAAAAAACATTTTAAATAAAATTGTATCTTGTTTTATAGTTCCCTTAGATATTAAACCATGTCAGCCGACAGTCACACAGCAGCACATTTTGCTACATCATCACCAACAGCAGCAGCAGCATCAAAGTACACACAGCAACTCTTTAATGGTCATGAACGGAAATGAAAGAATGTTAACAACTTCTACAACAAATACTTCCGTCTCAAACAACATTAACAACAATAGTACAGCTACAAGTGCTTCTAGCAACAGTAGTATGAACAAGAGCACCTCTTCACCGTTAACGCCTCAACAAACGACAACTACAAATTCCACTCAATTGTCTGTAACACAAGTCAATGGCAGTCATTGTCTCTCCTCTGCTAATGGCCATGGCAATAGTAATGGCAGCAGTAGTTGTGGAAGTGGTACTGCCACTACTACCACTAACACCAGCAACAGAAGTCATGGCAGCAGTCAGGAAACTCTTAATGACAATATGACAAACAACAGCAATACTACAACAACAAGTACATCAAGTAATGGTCAACAACAACAACAGCAAGAGCAGTCATTGACAGGAACAACTCTTGTCAACGGAAGTTGTAACAGCCACAATGGCAACTGTAGTCAAATAACTAAAAACAACAATAGTAATAATACAGCATGTGATAACAAATCATCAACAAATCCCTGTGGACCTGGACCACCACCATCAATGCAACAGCAGCAGCAACAGCAACAACAACAGCAGCAGCATCAACTTCAATTGTCTTTACACCAACAGCACCAACAAGCCTTAAATATATTGCAATGTTCAGCCAACCGTTTGACATTAACCGAATGCAATTTGAACAGCAACAACATCAACATTAACAACAATAGCAATAGCAATAACAATAACATAAACAATTGCCACAATAATAGTAGCAACAATCAACAACATGCAATTGAAACAGCTTTAGCTTTACAACAGCACTTGTTACAACAGCAATTGAATACAGCCAACGGCATTCACTGCACCCATTCCCATTCACACCCTCATCAACATCACCATTCGCACACATCCACACATATTATTGATTCTCTATGTCCGTTGTCGGCTTCAGCATTGTCATCGTTGCCATTGTCGTTGTCTTCAAATGCCTGCTCAACACCATCGTCCATGTCCAACACCTCAATGTCCTCATCTCTGGCCTGCGGTTATTGTTGCCAACCAATTTGTGATCGTTATATAATGCGTGTCGTTGACACTTCATTCCACGAGAGCTGCCTTAAGTGTGCAACATGTTCGTTGCATTTGGTGCATTCCTGTTTTGCCCGCGATGGTAAACTCTATTGTCGCATCGACTATGAACGGTAAGTTGAATGGAATGTGTGGCAGAGTTTGATTAAAGGACATCTATTACTTTTTTTCTATTTTCAAAAACTAAAGAGATTTTAAAACTTAAATTTGTTTCTTCTTTGGCCCTGCTCAATTTTGTAATTGAAGGTCATATGGTTATGATACAAAGGCCATAAAAAGAGTATGAAATTGTTTCTCTGCTAAAGCTTTTCCATTTAATATCGATGGGAATCATTCTTTTAAAAAAACTATCTATTTTTTTTGTAACGAATTTTCTCAGTGGCGTATCTTCAAAGAAAATCAAATCCAAATATCCCTGTCCCATTCATATGCAAACCGAAGCCGCCACCAGAAGTTGTAGTCTTTCCCCTCCTTTAGGTTTCTATTTATTAACTTGCTTTAATTTTCAGCAAGAATCAAGAAAGTTAATTTATGCTGATTAAGCCTGTTTGATCTCCCGTAAATTATTCAACAGCCCAATTAAGGAAATAATTGTAAAAAAAACCTAAGCAAAAACCAGTCTAAATCCACCAAGTATTGAATTCCGCCAAATGTCATTATTTTAAACCCATATTAGTTCACTGTGCTAGAATTTGACACTTTTTTCTGACAAGCGGGGCACATGGCGGGTTAACCTAATTCGGACACGTTGAATCTAATGGTGCTAACCGTATTTTAGGTTAGCTCTTGTTTTCGAGATATACCGTAATTTCGAATATGGAGGAGGTTGTACAACATATATTCGCGTTACTCAAAAACGAAATTCTGCTTCAAACCAGTCTCAACAGAAAATTTCCACAAGAGATTTGAATAATAAAAATTCAAATTGTTATACTGCATCTTCGGAATTCACTTCCAGGCCGTTTTTTTCTTTTCTAACCCATAAAAGTATTTGGCTAAATAAAATTATTTGGCGACGGGTTACGGTGATTAGTTCATAAATTATGGCTCCTTCGAAATACATCTGTAAATAAAACGAATTTAAATTACCAAAAGAATAATTATTATTCAATAAGAGAATGAATTTTAATACACAAACATTACAGCACTCTAACCAAACATGTTTTTTAGGTAAACTACAATTGTGTTTAATATTTATTTTCTTTTATCAACAGACTTTTTTTACGAAATCGTTGCCTTGGTTGCGGTCATAAAATTGCTGCCGATGAGCTGGTGATGAGGACTCTTGAAAATGTTTTCCATTTGAAATGTTTTGCGTGCGTTGTGTGCGGTGCCATACTCAAGAAGGGTGAGCAGTATGTTGTGAAGCAGGGCCAATTGTTTTGTCGTTTCGATTACGAGAAAGAAGTGGAAATGTTGCAAGGATACGGTAAGTAACAGAACACCCGCACACGCCGTTAACAATTATTGGCTCTTTATTTCGCTCTCTTTGCTTCAATTTGCCAAAATAATAAATTTGTTTAAGAGCAGCAAAGGCAAAAGAAGAAAGAAATAATAAAAAGGGCTTATTTAGCTGGAATGTGATATTTAAATTAAAGTTAAAATTAAAGCAAACAGGTTGGAGGAAAAGTGATGTGAAAATTTCTTATATCTATTCCTTTGTTACGCAGATTTCTATGGTGATGATTTGTTTGCGCCAAAGCTGGATGGTCGTAGAGGACCCAAGAGGCCGCGCACAATACTAAATACACAACAGAGAAGAGCTTTCAAGGCATCATTTGAAGTATCACCTAAGCCTTGCCGTAAAGTAAGAGAAAACCTAGCGAAGGAAACTGGCTTAAGTTTAAGGATTGTACAGGTGCGACAGGCGAATGTTTAAATGTTTTTATTTTTTTGAGAATTATTAATTATTTTTAATTTTAATTTCATTAAGGTCTGGTTTCAAAATCAAAGAGCCAAAGTGAAGAAAATACAAAAGAAAGCCAAACAGGAGGGTCATACAAAAGGCAACAGCGATTCACCGGACTCTCAAGAGTCCGACAACAGCAACATGACGAAGATAAAGGATGAGGCACAAAGTGATAATGAATCTCTGATGGATTCACCGTTTGCCACTGCAAATACTGCGGACACAATGGCGAAGCTAAGAAATTGTATAAAAGATGAAAATGAAAATGCTCCGTTTAACTGTACAGAAACTAACAAAGGTAAATTGAAATTAAAATAAATTTAAAAAAAAATTAAACTATAGCTACGGTCACACTTAACAAATATTTGACCTCATACACGTTAACACTTTTATATTATTTCACTAAACGTGAGCTTGGTTAAACATCGATTGGCACTTCATAAATTCCATTTTTCTAGGATTTCGTTTATAAATAAAGTTTGGTAAATCAAAAGTAAATTGTTAAAAATAAAGTTTTTTTCTTCTGTCAAACATTTGTCAAGTGTGAACATATCTTAATATTTGATTTACTTATATGTTTATCGTATATATTTTGCAGAAAACTGCAATAAAACCAATGAACCCATTTTGAATACCATCTTGGGTTTGAGTTATTCCACATTCCAGCAGTTGATGGGGCCTTTTTCCCAAACTCCCATGATCAATCCCATTGATCGATTGTACAGTATGCAAAATTCCTACTTCCGGCCTGATGAATTGGCTTATAGTGATGCTGGTGGAGGTGGGAGCGGTGTGAATATTGGCGGCGGTATGAGTAGTTTAGTAAACAAAGATATTGATGATAATTAATTTTTAGAATTGTAAGTAGTTTTAAGTTGCCCTTAACTTTAGTAATTATTAATTAACAACCACAAAGAACAAAAATCAAAATTAGTATTTGTAAAAAAAAAATCAAATTAATTTTATGTTTGCCACAGTTTAAGTGTTAATTAGAAAATCAAAACCAAAGAATTTAAAGAAAAAAATTAAGAAATAAAACAAATTAAATATGAAAATTATTAGAGTATTATTGCAAAAGTTAAAGAACTCTTGTTTCAGTTTAACAAGTCAATTTAAAAAGCCTTGACTTTTTTGTCACACTCAAAATGTTTTTTTTTTTCAATTTCAGAAGTATGTAGTTGAAAATGCCTAAGAGCAGTTGTTGTCATTACTAAAATAGAAACGTAGGAAAATCGGATTTTTTTTTTTTATTTGTATATCTTAGGAATTTTTTTAATTCGCTGTTACTATTAAGAAAACAATTAAAAAGTATTGGCTGGTAAGCACGGCTATATGACATCCTACATTACTTGTCTATCCTAATATGTAGAATTATATTAGAGAGTAGAGCCTTTTTAAGTTCTACGGGCTAACAAGGACCATTCAGCTTATTTATTTAAGATTTATTTCTCTTGGATTATGTAATTAATCGGATTTTAAATCGCTTTATTATTAAGTTTATCGGAAAAAGCTTAAGAAATCTTATAAATAGAAAAGTTCAATATATAAAAAAAATCAGTGGTCACACTTAGTAATCGTGTAAGACAAGAGCGGTTTTAACGATGATCAGTTCCGACTAAGAAAAAAATACAACATCGGGATACATATTGGTCTCTACACACTAGGGTATTTAATTAATCGGGTTGTATTTTAATTCGATGAAACGATTAATAGATATTTGGTATTTTTAACTATTCGATTAACGAATAAACTTTTAAAATTAATCGATTAATCGAATAATTCTTAATCCAGAAATTTTATAATTCACTAGATTTTAGAATTTAGTACTTGAGTAAATAAACATTTTTTTTTAAATAAAACTTGTCAATGTAGCTCCAAATTGTTGCCTCACTTTCGGGCATTAGATTTTAAAAAAGTCAATATAACTTCGGATTTTTTTAAGCTTTTCAAGGAACTTTCCATCCCCTGCTATGCTCCTGCAAATAATTTCCTATAGAAAATCGATCGAAGTCGATCTTATTTAAAATATTTTATTCATTGGACAACTTGTAGCCCCCTTTGCTTTTGTTGGTGGAGCAGCTTCTTCAAGTAATGTGGTATAGTCACTGTGTTAGTGGTAAATTAGTGAAGCTGTTGAAGAACATTTACGTTAATACATTTTTGGACACCTGTTACATTAAGCATTGTTATATTTACTCTTAGAACAATACTTTTTAAACCAAACTCACTCTAAAGAGAATCTAAAAATATTCCATTTTATCTACTTCAGTCTTTAATGCCCAATTTTCAGGATAGTATTTAAATCTATATTAAGTTAATTTTCTTAACAAACTTAAATCGTATTTTAAAAACAGATTGGTTTTTTTGAGTTTTATTTGAAAAATCTAATTTAATTAAGATAAAAGTATGGTAGCGCTACTAAATACAAAAAAAATATATAAAAAAGTGTATTTATTTACAAGGCGGTCTGAATAAAAAGCTGACTGTTAATGCTTTGCCTGTTGTTGTATTGTTGTGATATTGAGGCCACCTTGCTAAAATATTACAATGGAAACTTAAGTTGAAATTAATGGCGATTTCTTTTCTGAAAAAATATGTTACAGTATATACATGTAACATTTTCTAATGTGACCTATAATCACTGGAAGTGTTACATGCTGTGCAATTTCAATAGAACACAATTAGCTGCTTTTATTTACAACTATTACATTTTCATCATTAATGTACTTAATGAGCGATTTTTAAAGCTATTTAAGCGGGGTCTGCACGCAATTATGGCTTGGAAACAAATATTGACATCACTATTGGCTTAGAAAAATTTAAACGATTATAATATAAATAGACTTTTTTTGGATTGTAATGTGTAAATACAGTAGAATCCCGATAATTCGTAATCGCAAGGGTCCGGCCATTTCTTACGAATTATAGGGGTTTTTGATTTAGCGGGGTTTCGATTTAACGGGGTTAAAATAAAATAAATACGAATTAACGGCGTTTTTCAATTTATTTACCAAAACGATAAAAAAAACATAAAAAACAATTGTTGAAAATAAAATATAGGTATAAAAATTATATATAAAACTCATTCATGTAACAAACTGATCTTTAGAAAATAAAAACACACACAAGCAAAAGCAAAACCCCACGCAAAAAAAAATAGCGGTAAGCAAAAAATCATTCTTTCAATGTTTATGTTGTTTTTATTACGAATTATCAGTGGTAGTTAGCAAACAACTACGATTTATAAGAGGCAAAGAAGTTTTTATTTGAAAAAAAAATTACGAATTAGCGAGGGGACCAAAATGTATGGAAATTTTACGAATTAACGAGATTTTTTCAAGGGGCCGACAGTTTATTACGAATTATCGGGGAACGAATTATCGGGATTTGACTGTATATTTATATTTTGTTTTAAAATAATTTTTTTACAAAATTATGAGCGGTATGAATATGACAAACAAAATAAAACATTGGTTGTACAAACAAAGTAGTAAGTACCAAAGTTGTAAGACAGGGCAGTATGAACACCTTAAGTAAAAGTAAGGGTTAAACATGCAACATGTTTTGCATTTTTTTTATCAACATATTCACAAAAGAACATGAAAATTTTTCCCACAGCTGTATTTTTTGTACAAACGAACACAAAAATGTAGAACATGTAACATTAATGTAACATATTTCACAGAAAAGAAATCGCCATAAGTGTACCACATCGGTTTCACTTAAGTTTTTAGTGAATAAGAGAATTTTGTATTTAAAACGATTTTAAAAATTAATGTGTTTTAATATCAATCCTGAAAATGGCATTAAGTACCTATTTTTTTGCAAGAGCAACACTTAAAACCACGAAAAACTATGGTCATGTTGGAAATAGTTATTGAATTAAAATTATCGTTCGATTTTATTTTCACTTCATTCCGATTTCTAGAACATACCCGATAAATTAATGTAAAGCTTTGAGTTAACATACCTTTGTCCATTTTTTTGTGTAGAATAAATGTAAGAAAAATATATAACTTTTTTTAATTCCGACGGACACATACGTTTGCTTTGATTATTCGACTTAAAACTTTAAAGAAATTATACATTCAACAGAAATACTACTTATTATTATAATTAGATTAATCGGTAAAAATTCTTCGACTAATGCTTTAATCGAAATTAGCCATTTAAAATTATTCGAACAATTAATCGTGTAAAATGTTTCGATTAATCGAACCAGAATTATTTGTCTGAACACCCTACTAGACACAGAAAAAATTTCAATGTTAAATTAACATTGCGCAATGTTGATTAAAAATCATAGTAAATTTTACAAAAGTATGGATTTTTTTTTTAATGAAAATATAAAAATAACAATGTTCAATATTGAATCCATAAAATCCTGTTTTAATTGCTTTATATAAAAACAATAACGAAATTTTTAAAAGTAAAACATAATTTTTTTATTTTCATATTTTCAATTAATTATAAAAAGAAAAAAATTCCCGTAATGTTTTTGTTAAAATTATTTAATTAAATAGTACATCAAATTTTCAAAGTAGAATGATGACGAAACCCCTTTCAGGCCATTCTACTGGTGTCTTTTAATTGTGAGTGCTTCTCTAAACAAAGGGGAAAACACAAAAGTGAAACATGTGTTGCAGGAAAATAAATAATTATATTCTCTCTCTCTCTCTCGTTAAGCGGGTAAGTGTTTATAATGTTTCTTAAATAAACGTATATGTTGTCCCTGAAGCTTCTACTCACTGTTATTTTAATCTCAAACCAATTCGATTCTATATGAAATTCACGTTGTTTCTACATGAAATGACTTTCATTCAACGTGATTCGAAGTGTTGTTTCAATATGAATGTCATTTTGCTCTAACTTTACTGGAATGTTAAATTAACATGAAAGACAGTTATTTTTAAAGAAAATAGTGTTGTTCGCAAGCTATTATAAAATTAAGCTAAATTAACATAAACTAACTATGAAGCAAAATCACTACCGAAAAATGTAAAATCGACCTTTCGAAGATTTTACATTGATTTTTGTATTTTTGTATTTTGTATTGATTGTGTAGTCATTGAACAACAATTACAATTTATTTTTGTATAACTGCGAATATTTTTTAAAAATCGATCTATGACCGGCTAGATAAACAATAAACCCGTATGTGCAGCGTTTAGATTTTTTATTAAAATTTCTGGCAAAACTGTTTATCATCAAAAATAATCTTGTCAGTACCCATGTTCTGTAACTTTGGTGAGAACTTCTCGCATCGAAAAGATGTGAAACAAAATAATATTCCATCGCTTGTCGAAAAGTCAGAAAAAAAATGTTTTTGTCACTCATGTCGAAAACTATCGTTACGTTATGATTGTCATAATCAGGGAAACCAGACATATGCAATTGCATGTTTTTCCTTGTGCGAGTAATGAATGCAGAAACAATATATTTATCCGTTTTAGAGCTTTTTATGAATTTTGGCATCGATATGTTAGTGCATATTTTTGCATATTTTACCGTTTGCAGCATTTTTTGGCATATTTTAGTTAAAAGAGCCTTTTTGCAGCATTTTTTAGGTTTATAGCGCATATTTTGCATTTTTAATGCATATTTTGATACATTTTTTTTTTTAGAATTTTTTTAGATGCCTACAATAGCTTTCGCAGCAAATACAAATTTATTTTTTTTTTTTTCGAAAATCTGTTACTTCAATTTCGACATCTACATTTTATTTTTACTCTAAAATTGTAAGACAAAGCAGGTTGTCATTGGATATAAGTGTTATGCGATTTGTATCTAGACCAATATTTTAGTATTCGATCGACTCAGAATCACTTTTTAAAGTGATCTAATGATGTCCATCCATCCGCCTGGCTGGTTGTCTGTCCATGTTAGCCTTTTGCGCAGAGTACAAGTTCCAATTTTGTAGATAATTTGATCAAATATGGACGAAGTCTATGCAAATGGTAAGAATCGGTTTATAATTTCACATCCAAATAAGACTCTTGGTTTCCACAAGCTATCTAATTACGATGGTATTTAAATTAAATTCGTTCCAAAAATATTTTACTTCAAATTAAATTATTTTCGAATCGGTTCACATTTGCTCAGAGCTCCCATCCTTAACTAGCTTTAAATTCCTTTTGAATGTTAACAATTTAGCGACCGTACCTAAAATCCCTTTAAAACAAAACCCCATATGGATGTTAATATCTAGATAATATTCGTCGCAAACACCTTTTATATGAATTTTAGCGTTTTTTAAGTTTTTTTTTTAGATTTTGTTATTAAATTGTTTAATACTGTGTCTTAAAATGAGCAATTTTTAATTTTTAGGGCATATTTTCAACATTTTTCAGGGCATATTTTCCACTTTTTCCTGCATATTTAATGCGCATAAAACGTGTTTTTTAGAGCATATTTCTGGTTTCCCTGGTCATAATATTCTATTAGAAGCCGATGTGAAATTGCAGGCGTTAAGAACGCCAATCACACATATCGTTGACGGCGTCCAAAATTTACTAAAATTTAAAAATTTTCAACGAAGGCGAAAAATGTTATTTTAATGTTTGTTGCTTACAAAATGCTTTTGAAAACATTCATTCATATATTTTTCAAAAATTTGAAAAGCAAAATAATTAAAAAAATGAAATAAATCAGCCAAGAACAAAATACTTACCTTTCCGTGTTATTATTCATTGCATTTTTCATTTTAATATATTTTTTTGTGTTGAAATTTTTTTTTCACTTCTTTTTTTAATCGTGAGTTTATTTGACAGTTCAAAGCGGACAGACAAAATTTACGCACACGTATAAAGTGCTACTTACTCATCATAATTCAAAAACTTTTTCCTTAATTCGATAAAAATTATAGGCGGTGGAGCTGCTCAAAGTCGACAATCTTTTAGCTAGCAAAAAAAATTCACTTTAGAATTGAAGTTTCAGAAATATTGCCGTTTGATCGCTACTTTTTTGGTATGTTTATTTTGTAATAAAATAAGTAACAAAATGTTCCTCAGAGAAATCAAAAATTTTAAAAACAATTTTATTTTCCTTCCCATAAAATTTATTTTTCCACAAAATTTAACTTTGCCAGAACACTTTTTGTTTTTTGTCAATAAAATCGCTATTGTTGGTCAAACAATTTTGGCGATATTTGTGTTGATCAGATTTAGTGAAAAATCGATTTTTAATTTTTGGTTAGTTAGAGCCTTTTGCGTTTTAGGTGACAACATGAAAATTAGTCACAACTTTGAAAACTTTCAGAATCAAAAATTAATAAAATTTTGTCAAACCATTATTCTAAAGTCTACTTTTCCTCGTATAAAATAAAATGTTTAAAATACGGAAAAAAGCAGAAAAAAATTAGATGAAAAAACAACTATAAAATTACAGTCGGTCAAACCCGACCATATGATATCCTACACCACAGTATTTACAGACAAATTAATGAGAAATTTATGCACCCTGTTTGGAACCTATTGGCTATCATGGATCCCCCAAAATAAAACTATATTTTGTGCCGAATATTATATAGATCTATATGAGATTTATCTTAAGTGATTTCCAGAAGTTATTATAACAAAATTTTATATCAACACCAATATTTATAATAAAAAATTAAATGGCAGCAATGGTCACAAGTGGTTTGATTTCAAAAAAATTTTTAATAATGATTTAGGCTACAATAATATATTTGTAAGCCAAATTTAATCTCAATACCAATATTATTAGATTTTTTATGAGAACGAAGACTGTATTACGCATCTATTCTCACTATTTGCGCACCAGATTACATGGACAGACAACCAGCCAGCTGGTTGTCTCTATCCGGGCGGACGGATATCGTTAGACCGACTCAGAAAGTGATCTAGAACCAATATTTTTATCTGTTACACTGTTAAACAAACGCTTGTTTGAAAATTTTTTCAATTTCTACAAATTTTTTTACTGATTCAATTAAAATTTTTGTTTGATTTTTATTTAACTAACAAAAATGTTGACAACCATTCAAAAATATAATACACGCGTTATGGCTTTCAAGTTTTCATAATTTTGTATGAAATATTTAACGCTTTTTAATGTTGTCGTCTTTTTGCATTTTTTTATTTGATCGTAAGCAACACTTCCTAATGTGAAATATAAGAACTACAACAAAAAACACCTATAGTCTATTTTAAGACACTTTAAAAAAGTACAACAATAAGAAAGATGAAGAGGTTTGAAGTAAAAAAAAAACAAAAATATTGCAGGTAAAAAAACGTTTCACTCTTTTTAAACAACAGAAACAACAACAACATTATAAGAAACAAAATAAATTTTTTGTTGGTTTCAAAGTTGGTTAAAACAAAACAAAATCCCGTATTCAATTTTTTCAAACTGTTTATTAAATACATCAAATACAAAAATATAATGATGACGAAAAACATATCGAGTCGGTCTGTCGCCGTTTTTGGGTTACATTTCTTCTTCATTAGCAAAGGAAAGGATACAGCAACAGTGAGTGATGTCGAAAAACATTGTGTGTATAAAAAAAGACTTCGTTCAAAAATTATTTCAACAAAAAAATGTGTCTCAAAGCCAGCCGGCCGCTCTGCTCTCTCTGCCATCATCTTCTAATACAGTGCCTGCTTGTGTGCGCATCATTGCTTGTGCCAAAACTTTTTTGTTTGATTCAGCAAAATTATTTGTTTGAAATTTATATGAATTTCAGTAAACTTTTTGTTTGATTCAGTAAAATTATTTGTTTGAAAAAATCAGTGTTTTTTTCAATAAACGAAATGCAAATAAATTGTTTGAATATGCGAATTTGTTTATAGGACCAATTTCAGGCAAAAAATTGTTTGATTCTACAAATTTTTTGTTTGAATTGGAAAAATAATTTTTTCTGTGTATGGTGGGGTGGGTATAACAAGTATTCAAAATGTTTAAACATGTTTGCAGGTGCAGTCAAACCAAATTTGTTCCACTCAGTTGACATAAACAAGGGAGCAGCCAACGCATTTACAAAATGTGGCAAGTTAGAAACATTTGCCAAATCGGAGGATGGATAGTTAATATGTACGAATGCGAGTATAAAACAGTAAACTTTCAGCCACTCTAAACCAACACAAAAGCACATTGCTCAAACAGGGAGTAAAGGCACAAAAACAGAAACAGAAAAAAAAAACAATAGAAAAGGGAACATAAAACGTTTTACTTAAAAATGCGAATAATCTCATTTCGTCATGCATTGTTCTAAAGGGCGACAATTGTTGTTTTTATGTCACATTGCATCCAAACAATGGCCGAATAACATCACAAACACTTGTGCCATACAAACCGGCTGTTGTTACCAAGAGACATTCGATATATCGGAGTGAGGAAAGAAGAGATGCTACACAGAATATCTAATGTTTGACATAATGTCACACTCAAACATACTGACATTCTGCACAATGTTTGGGAGATTATCGAGCGAACAAACTCCCCAAATATTTTGTGAATTCTATTGAAGCGGAAATGCTGTATTTTGTTTAACATTGACTTGGGTGCTAAAGTTGAAAAGTTGAAAGAATTCAATGAATTTGAATGATTCAATACAAGCACATGTTACACAAACACAAATATAAACAGTTCATATGAATGTTTGGATATATGCATTGTACTTATGCATATTTTAACTTAAAATTTAACTTAAAAATCTTAAATGATTTTGGTAACTAATTTGTATAAACGGCAATCAAACTTGTTATTCATTAAAGATTCAGGATCAAATTCTGTTGAGGTCTTTAAGTCTTACGCTTGCTTTTTAAAACCAACCAATTTGTTGTTTCTTACTCCCTTTTTGCAACCGTTTCTAAAAATGTTTAATTCGTTCTTTAACGAAGGGTGATTTGTCACAATATGTGTCACATTTGTTACAGCAATTGTACGATTAACTATGCCACTAAAACGATTAGAATTAAGGTGGATGTATAAATACAGGCAAGTGTTCATTTAAAGGGAAAAAAATTTGTTTTTGTTAAACATTTTAGCATGAAAGGACAATGGGATAGCATTTGTTTCTTTCAAAGTTTTGTAACCCAATTGTTTTTGTTTTATCGGAAGACATATCGAGCCCTATTTCCGATCAAAAGGCAAATAATACAGGAGAGGGTTTTTATTATTTTTTTTAAGTAGTCCGGGCTTTATTTGGTTTCATGAGGCGCTATTTTTTTTCTTGATAACTAATTTCTTATTTATTTTTTTGGTCCAAAGTGAGATTTTTTCCCCAATAATTTTTATAAAACATGCACAACATCCTTAACAAATCTACTGTATTCAGTTATTCGAAATTTTTTTTTATTTATGTTTTCCATGTTTAATACACTGAGCTAAATTTGTATGTTGACTTTTTCGTAGCTTAATTAGTTAGTGCATTATTTAAAAACGAACAGCGTTTACATTAAATATTAATTCGCAGTAAAATAATAGTTTTCGGCAACACTGTTTTAAGCAAAATATATTTTTAAGCTACTTTCTAGGACTAAAAGTTTAGATATCCAGCTAAAACTTGGTAGTAAATACTGAACAACTTACTTTTCAATGACAACTTCATACCATCTGCATTACCTAGAAGTTGTTAAGTAATGGCTGACATATAATCTGATACATAAGTACTTGTTTATGACTTGATTAATGAAATTTATAACTGATTTATACCCTCCACCACCACTAGTGATAAATGACGGTATACTGAGTTTTTATTACGTGTGAAACCCATTAAGTATAAAACATATTCTGGCTCCTTGAGTAATTCGATTAGCCATGTCCTTCTGTCTGTCCGTATATTAAAAACACGCTCACTTTCGAAAAACTCAAAAGAAAATACCAATAAAAAGTAACACGAATTTGTCGGCGAGAATTCGTTGCTTAAGTTCGTCAAATGAGACACAATAACAGCGTAAACTCCAGACATTAATGTGACTTAACATTTTTTTTTTTTTTTTTAATTTTGGATGCTAGAATATATAAACATTTAACAAGCAATAAATATTATTAAAATTTCCTTATAATTAATTTGTTTGTTAACATTTATGAAATCATAGGTTGACAAAATTTCAACAAAAAAAAACATAAAAAACTATTAATCATGTGTTTTTTAGAATTTTAATCCACTCGAGAGTGGATTCCTTCAGCATTTTTGTGTTCTGCATTTCGGTTTAGTGATCTCTAATTTTTCGCGAATTTCAGCCATATTTGTGATAAAAGCGATTTGTTCCTGTAAGTTTTCCGATTTATAATAAACTAGCTGACCCGGTCCGCGTTGCTGGCCCTAAGCAAACATTAGTGTTGTATTACCACACGATTTAAAATGAGCTTTTAACGAAATTTACGGCCTTTAAATAAAAATCCATAGATTTTTTTTACAGGATAACTTACATATGGTGTAGATTTGGGCTCAATCAAAAAAGAAACGCCTGTATTTAAGGCAATTTGGAAAATTATATTTATTTATTACTTCATATTAAGGCCAGTCGATAGACAATGTTTTTTGGGTTTTTTATTTGGTGTAAAAACGCATACATTTTTTGGAGTGCCAACTCGGGAGCAAGCCACATACAACTGGCCGTTTAAGCCAGCAATAGTCAATGATAGGCCTTGTGCTGTGCTGATGGTAATAGCAAAGGCAAGACGCAAAGGGAATTGGAGCCGCTTGAAATGGAATGGTAAATCGCTGGAAATCATTGAAATTCGTGGATATCGAAAATTTTAAATTTTAATATTGAATAATTACAGTATTCCACGGATAATTACCTCGACAAAAATGCCAATAATTTTGGGTAATTATGCGAGGTAAGCATTTAAACGAATACGCTTAACTACCTCGTTGAGGTAATTAAGCGAATTCGTTTAAATACCTCAGTGAGGTAATTAGTCGTATTTATTTACAAGATAACTTAACTTTAATGTATGAAAAAATTTAAGAAAGGAATTTTTACATGTACCAGCTAAATCTTAAGAGATAGCAACAAAAACAATGGGATTTGTTGTCTTAAATTTTATCTGTAGCGCTTTTTGAGATGTCCTATCATATCCTACTACTACTCATGGAAGCCGTAAATATGCAATTGCATGGTTTTCCTTGTGTGACCAATGAATGCAGAAACAATATATTTATGCGTTTAGAGCTTTTAATGAATTTTGGTATCGATTTGTTTGTAAATAATTTCCATATTTTAACCATTGCGGCATTTTTATTGCACACATATTTTAAGTTTTAAAACATATTTAAATACATGTTAAGCAAAAAAAAACTTATAACATAGAAACCTAGACGCATCGTTTAGTAAACGATCGAATCAGACACACTTGTTTAAGTAATCTTTTCGTGTCCGTCCGTCCATCTTGCTGGTTGTATGTCCATGTAAACCTTGTGCGTTTAATTGTCATAAGAACAAAACCTATGTAAATTGTAAGAATCGGTCTATAATATGACATAGTCCCCATGCAAACTTCAAACTTTAAGACAAAATATCTCATAAATTTGGTGTATCTAGATAATATATACATAACTCATATGAATATTGACCTCATAACATAACTTTTAATGCAAATATTAATTTGTTGAATATTTTGCTTTTAATCAAGCCATATTTTGTTTTTTAGGCATATTTTTAAAAAAAAAATTTTAATGCATATTTTCAAATTATTAACATGTAAAACTTGGTTGCATTACTTGCTGTACTTTTGTCAAATAGTACTGAGGCAATTAAACGAATGAAATTTAGGTATAATTTTGTTTTGGGAGTTAAATTTTTAAGGCAATTATCCGAATCGGGTAATTAAGCGTATGGCAATTAAACGTGGATTTTTGTTTAAAAAATGGAAGAAAAAAACGGGGACTTAAAACTTGAGGTAAATAAGCGTGAAAGGCATTTAAGCGTGGGGTAATTAACCGGGTTATACTGTATTAACATAGGTTTTTTTTTAATATCTTCGGAACTACACAACCGATTTAAGAGTTTGATATCTCGTTTTGAAAAACATGGCAACGGCTTACAAAAAAAAAAAAAAAATAAAAAAAAGCAAAAAAAAATATATGTATATGCCATTGGTGGTGCAATATGAAAATTGGATTTTGCCACGCCCCTCAGCCCACAGACAGAAAATCAAAAATCAGACTTCACAGTGTCACCCGCCTGAATATTCTGAAGATTCCCTAAAAATTTCATCAAAATTGGCCCAACCGTTTGGATTCAATACGGTACATACATACACACATCCTGTTTTATATACATATATATTCATTAATAATATTTAGATATCATATAGAGCCCACTCCTGAAATATTCGAACTGTCGGTAAAGATAACAAAGATTCGGCACAGCCGAATATAACACTCTAACTTGTTTTTAAAAACATTTTTAAATTAAATTAAAAAATGTGTATCCCATGTAAAGAAACAATTCCTTACATTCTCTGAATTTTAAAAAAAGGGAAAGAAGAACAACAACAACACTATAAATAAAAAAAGAGAAAGATAAATTAAATATGACTTGCACATAGTGGGAGGAACTTAAAAATCCCACTCAAGTGGAAACAATTAATTGTATTAACCAGAAGATTAAATAAAAAATATTAAAAAGAAATAAGGAATACTAACCAATTTGCGAAGAAGTTCGTAATGATAATGTAAGTATGTATATATTTGTTGCGGTGGAATATAATCATGTATGTGCACTGATTAATCTTGAGGCAGTGACGGCTGCCATTCCCTGCAAATAATAGGACCAGTCCCAACACGCGTGTAAAGAGTAGCCCACAAGGGACCAGGACTAGTCCAAAAGTAACCCAAACGTATGGAAAACACATGGTATATTTAACGTTACGATGTCCTAGGGGAAGACCATATAACCCACCTTTGGACTACTAAGGAGTAGTTTTAAAACTACTCCATGGTATACTCAAGAGGATTAGTTTTGAAGTCGTTTAAAAACAAAAGCACTTCGTTAAAAAACGAAGACATGTCGCACAGTGCTGTGGCCCATAGACATAAATAAAAAATAAAAAACAAGTCTTATATTGTACTTAAAAATATACAGATCGATAGATAACAAAATAATTCAAATGAATTTTGAAGAATTTTTAAGATTTAACTCGTTTTGGCGGCGCTAGACTGCGCCAAAGTTTGAGAATTTATAGTAAAAATGGCTAAACAACTACTTGAGTTTTACATGCTTCAGGAAAACTGTTGTAAAACTGTTCTTTTTTAAAGCACGAGATTAAAATTTTTTTCTGTAGTAGTTTACTATATTTAGAACTAACTTTAAAAAAATATATTTTATTGAATTATTTTCTCAGAAGTGTTTTTTTATTGGTTTGAAAAATGCTTATTATTTACTTAAGCTCTAAAAATTACTTAACTTTGATGGAATATTAAAAAAAAAGAAAAATATCGTCTATGGGGTTTTTTCTGATTTCGAATATTTAAAACGTTTTCTAATAGCTACAAGAAAAACAATTGAAAAAATTTTACCACAACTTGAAAAAAAAAAATTTTCCAAATGGCTATTTTCATGATTTTTGCTCAAATTTTCATAGTTTTCAGGAGTTTAAAAGACAATAAACTACAAATACTGTGAAATATAAATTCAAACTAAAGCTTCGTACAGACGATGATCAGATCTTACAATATTGGTAAGCAGCGTTGCTTAAATTGCATTAAAATTGGCTAAAATGTCTTACAACTGTGTGAACATTGTGAGCTCATTTGTATTTGCAGATGTGCAAAATTAATGCATCTGACAATGGACCATTGTCAGAAAAATTTTGCTGTTGGCAACGCCTGCTTACAATATTGTAAGATCTGACCATCGTCTGTACGAAGCTTAATACCGTTCAATAAAAAACAACAAAAATCAAAATATGTATAAAAAATTTTTTGTGTTTGCCTGCATTTTACGGCATAAGAGGGCGCTGAAATCACAAATGCCCTTGGTTTTTTATTGTTTCAAGAAAATAATTGTAAAAAATTCATTTTCTGGATTACGAGATTCAATTTTTTTTCTGTAGCACCTAACTATATTCTAAACCAACTATAAAAAAATTTTAGGGGAAATATGCTCCTATACATATTTTTTTATGGTTTGAAAAATGCTTATTATTTACTTAAGCTCTTAAAATTTCCTAACTTTGATGGAATATTAAAAAAAAAGAAAAATACCGTCTATGGGTTTTTTTCTGATTTCGAATATTTAGACTGTTTTCTAATAACTACAAGAAAAAAAATTGAAAAAATTTTACCACAACTTGAAAAAAAATGTATTTAAAAAAAATGATGTTTTCGTGATTTTCGCTCAAATTTTCATAGATTGAATTGGTTTAAAAAAAAATTAACTAGGAACATAATAAGAAATATTAAGGTATTAAAGTGGCTTTATGTAATTATAATGAAATGTAACTAATAACTAAAAAAAATTTCAGGGTGCTTGTCCGAAGAAGCATTGGAAGCCAACCACAAAATCGTGAGAAAAACCAGACTTTCCCATACGAGAAAAACGTCACGACGACACTTATAAAGATTTAATGACTCATTTAATAATTTCCTCAGATCCGTTGTTATCTTCAAACAGGAATCCAAAGACTAAAAAAAATATATTTTTTGAAGAAGTTGAGAAATATATACTGAGAGAAAATGTACCAGTTAAAGATGACGAAACAAATGTTTCGTTGAGCGGCAATATTATTTTTGGAAGAATCCAATACTGAAGATGATTCATTGTAATTAAAAAAAATGACCATATGTATTTAAATGTAATAAATAAATTAGTTTAAAAAAAATTTATTAGGAATATAATAAGAAATAATTCCAAATAATTCGTAATATCGGCTCAGAATCACTTTCTGAGTCGATCTAACGATGTCCGTCCGGCCGGCTGGCTGTCAATGCAACCTTGTGCATACAGATCGCAAATTCGTAGACAATTTGATGAAATTTGTCACAGAGGCTCTGATTGGTACAAGGACCAAGCCTATTAAAAATGGAACGAATCGGTCCATTATTTTACAAAAACCATCTTATTACATCGGCAAGATTAAATTTGGTCCAAACCTAACTAATTTTATTGCAATCAAAATCAGCTTATCAAATTTTATTGGAATATTTCTATTTTTGAGCATAGCTCCCATACAAATCATTCTCCCAAAAATAGCTTTTAATGCCAGCTTCATTAAAAATATTAGTATTTACATACAATTGGCGACAATGACATAGTAGCTTTAACGATAGCTACTATGTCATGACACAATGTTGTCCAGGTCGGTCCAAAATAAACCAAAGGTTCCATATAAACCCTCATCCAAAAAACTCATATATGTAGACGAAGATATCTTAATTATATTCGGCAGAAAGAACTTTTAAACGAACCTTTACCTCATAACATTATTTTGTTCTGGCGGGTCCATGATTGCCTAAATAGAATACACTCTAGGAAATTTGATTACACTTTAGGAAATTTGTTTTTAAATACTATGCTATAGGGTATAACATGGTCGGGCTTGACCGATTATACTTTCTTACTTGTTATTTTTGCAAGAGCATTTTAGGCGTTTTTAACTCATTTTTCATTAAATGATGTTTTTGTATTTTTCACATTAATAATCCGATTCTACCAAAATTCGGCACACATATATATCTAACAAATATCAATTTCCATACCAAATTTTATTACGATTGGATAATTTTTGAAGGTGTTATAGCATTTTTAAGAAAAAGGATATATGGCAGGACCTTGAGTCCTTGTTCAGATTTAAATCAAAATTTGCACACACGTTGCTAGTTGTGTGTGTATTAGTCTGACCATTTTTTGTAGTTTTGTGGGCATTATTGAAGCTAAAATTACATTTTTCCATTTCAGGACACATGGGAGGTAGGCGTGTCCTTGAACCGATTTCTCCAAAAATTCATATTTTTCTTAACTAAGCTATTTTATGCTAGTGTACCAAATTTTAAAAATTTCTGACAACTCCTTCTATTTATGTCCCTTCGTTATATGTACAAAGCACTGTGTGTCGTCTCACTACAAACACTTTTTAACAATGACATGGTCCATGCTTGGTTTTCATCGGACCAGTCCATGGAGTAGTCCATTTTATCAAAATGGATCAGGTGGTCCAATATTATTTGCAGGGTTCAGCAACCACTTGTTAACAGATTTCTTGTATCTACTTTCACGTTAGTTTACATGTTATAAACTATAACATTTACTTTTTTTTCTTCCTAAAGCTAAACTCTTCACTAATAATTTGTATTATTTTCATTTTAAGTACACGAATCAAAAACCACCGATAAACTTAAACTATCGTTAAATGCAATCAATTGCAGGCATGGCAACTGTAGTACTATTGTACTTTTTCAGTACTTTTTAGTAAAGAAAAACCGCACAACTACTTAATAAAATATTTAAAATATAATTAAGAACCTTAATAATAAATTTTATTATAAATAAAAGGTAATGCATGTTTTTTTTAATACCAATTTCAAAATTTAAAATCAAATCTAAAAGATATCGGACTAAGCTAAGCATTCTTTTAATTAAATTTGTAACAATTTTAAAATTTGCATTTCCATCTCTTTTGTAGTGCTTTTTTTGCTACTCTCACTAAAAGTGCTGCCAGCTCTTCAAAATCACAAGCGACATAACTTTGAGAAAAAAACAACATTTAAAAACAATAAGTTAGAGTGTTATATTTGGCTTTGCCGAATCTTTGATACCCTCCACCGACAGTTAGAATATAAATTACACTAGCCAACAAGGTCTTGGAATGGATGAACTAAATATCTTTCCTAGGGTATTTTAGTGGGTTGAATTCGTATCTGTAATTGGTTTTTCTCTGTCACGTCAGATTTTCGAGATACAAAAAGTTGCATTTATTCGTTTGTTACATAAAAAATCACTAGTCTATTTAAAAATCAATGAATTTTCAAAAGTAAATGGCGTTATTTGAACGTCACGAATAAGGGTCCAGCAATAGTCTCCCAGCATGCTTTTGTCCCAAAATCCTTGATAAATTCTTTCAATTTTCGTTATATCTTGGTAAGCAAGCTCTCCTATTTAAAATGGGAATGAAGAATATGCAAAATATTGTCGGTGTCCACGGTTTGTCCAAATTTCTGACTGCAAATGCAAAAAAGTGTAAATATGCATATTTTAATGATTCTGATATTGCATATTTTCTTTTTTCTAACCAAATATTCACCATACACAAAGCAAAAGTAGCTTGAATCAGTAACACACGATCTCCCTGACATGCTTAAACGCTACTATTATGAAGATTTAGAACGAATGTGGGCCTTTGTCAAATTAATAATTGTAAAATTGTTGTGTCAGTAGTTGCGTTCGAGAACACAAAAGTTTTTACTATTTTTTACTAACCTTTACTGCATTTTACGAAATTGCGTTCGTGTACACAAAATGCTGTAAATGAGAACATAAATTGAGAGCGAAAAGTGACAGTTCTTGTCTGAGTATTTACAAATTTTTACTGCAGATATTTTGGCAGTTAAATTAAGTAAATCAAAAAAACATGTTTCAAAAGGTTAACAAACAAAAGTAACAAATAAAAAGCATACAAATTGTGAAAAAATTGTTAAATAAAAGAAAAGTTGAAATAAAAATTAAACCAAAACAAAAAGTGAATAAATATTAATTAATTAAACTTGTTTTGAAGCATTTATTTGGCTAAATACAAACTTTTGAAATTTTTTTGTTATTTTAAATTTTTCGAGTTGTAAAAGTATGAAGTATTTGGGTACTTAAGTAATCAATATCAAACAAATAATTCATGTTCTTTTAAATAATTTAACCCGCTACAAATTAGTAAAATCAAATAAAATAAAAAACAAACAAATATGAAAGATTACATAAAATAATTTGTTTGTATTTTCCAAAAATGTTCGTGTTATAAAAAGTATTTAATTGAGTACCGATAAGAAAACGAGTTAAGTAGTCAAAAGTGTCAATATTTTTTAACACTTCAATTATTTGCCATTTTATTACGAATTATTTCACGATTTTTTTACAAATTTCGCGTTCGCGTACTTTTTGGACAACAGTCTTTTGTGAGAGAAAAGTTTTTAGTTTAGTCATTTACTGCATTTTACTGTAAAAGTACTCAAACGCACCTAGTATTGACTCTTTTACAGTATTGCCAGCATACGATAAAAAAATTAACAAGACGTGATAGCCATATTTATTTATATCTTAAATTATTCGCCGACCATCAGGAAGTTGTATGCTTTCATTTCTAGTCACATAAAACTTTATTTGAACTAATTTGAATACAATACCATAATGTGTTACAGTTTTAGCCGTACTCAAATAATTCTATGGCTTTATATCACAATATTTAGTAATACGATTTCTAGTCATACGTGTATAACGAATTTCATACATGTATAACGAGTAAGAATTACTCAAGGCTCCAGAATATATATTCCTTATGGCTTTTTAGATGAATAATAACAAAGTTTCCCACGGAATGGCAAGCTTTAGCCGGGTTTTTGAGATGTGGGTTAAGTTTAAACTTGATTTAACGTAATCTGAAACTTATATTTTTCCGGCGAAATTTGTTTTTTTTTTATTATTTCATTAAAGATTAACATTTTAAGGAAAAATAAGCTGTTCCGTCAAAAGTTTGTATACAAACTTAGTACTGCCGGCACAAATATGTTTTCAGTTTAACTAAACCTAGTTTAACAGAGATCTCAAACACCCAGCCTTAGTTTACTCTCATTCGACAGAAGTGGTAGAGGGTATCGATCGATTTCAAAACGACCATTTTTAACAGTTGTGATGAATTTCGAGCGATTTTAAAATTCATTTCTGAATTGCAGTCCAAATTTTTTATTTCAATCAATTTACACATGAGGGGCTTAACGCACAAGGGGTTCAAGTGACTTATTTTAAATAATGAGACAAAAGCGGTTGTTCTGCATGTGCTCCAAGCGAAGCAGGTATTTTTATGTCAAGTGCTTGAATTGTTCACCATATCTAGCGTGCGGATGAGAATCCTACATTCACCTCTTGTGCTCTGAACAACATCTCCGAAATACACCTATAATTCCATACGTAAACTCAATTTTAGAAAAAGGCACTTAAGCCCCTCATATGCAATATAATATTTTAGGCAAAATGTATTATAAATCAGTTTTTAAGGACACTGAAAACGTTTTTATTGGGTTTAAGTCGTTTTGTTTTCAAAATTGATTTCCATCACATATTTGATAGATTGCTTTTTCGTCTTGTAAGCCTTTTGCATATTAGAATATCAAAAAATATATGTACCATTATAATTATTTACATCAGCATTTCTTAAAGTTTTTGCTCCAATTGTTTTAAAAATTATTAAAATGGAAAAATTATTTTTTTACAGCTTAATGAGCAACATAAACAAGATGGGCAAGCGTTTTTTCAGACAAAAATTCTGTTGCCAATATTTTTCAATAAAACAAACCAATGAAGCGATCAATTAAAAACGATTTTCAAAACAAGGTTTTACACTATCGCACAAGTACAAATAACAACTTATCATTACAGGTTTGTATTTTCCTCAAAATTCGAAAGACTTGTGTGATAGTGAAATTAAAAAAGCCTTAAAATCAGTGTAACCATAAGCAAAATTCAAAACTGCACCTGAGATGAAGAAAAATTACTTAATTTAAATAATATTTCACCTGATATCGTATTAAGGTTTTATATTATGAAAAAACACGTTTAGAAATATAACTTTCTCTAAAGTTTTTTTAAGTATGAATGCTGTCTTCTTCGGGTAATTACCCACAAAGTGGCAACACTGCTTAATATAGCTATAAAATCTCTAAATTGGCAATACTGTTTTCTCCTTCTCTTGGATATTTGTCAATTTTAGGGGTTGCCGTTGTTAGTTTAACTGACAGTTTTATATAATTTTTTTGTGTAATTTTTATAATTAATTACAGTTTTAAATTGTGGTTGATACCAACAATTGGTGAATCCACAATTGAATTAATGGAAAAATAAAAAACGATTTAACAACGTACGACAAAAAAAATTAACTTGTACAAGTGTCGTTTTCATATTAAGGGTTACATTTACTATTTTGCGTTGACTCTTTAAAAACTGGAAACACGTGTTTTTATTTGAATTTTGATTTCACGAATATTTTCTGCAAGTGTTCGGCGATATATTATAAAGTTATTATTGCCTAAAATTTGCATAACAATATCGACCCCTTCGTAAATGCCAATTTTTTTTTTAATTGAGCTTTTGATGCAATCTTGTTCTACATTCAAAGAGACGTCACCTGACAAAATATTGTAGGCGAATTCCACTTCGTTACTCCGAAAAGCACATGTATATTTTCATTTTGATATTGCAAGCGAAAGCAGAGAAAAGTAGAAAATTTGGTTTTTGTAACATACGATAATTACGCGCAAAGGGGTCGATATGTTGGCTTATAACTGAATACAAAACTAAAAACGTTTAAGGTTGTACATTAGGGCTATAACCAAATTTTTGGCATGGTACCACGGAGTGGCCAAGAATGTTTGAGTTATATCTCCCGTCGTTTTGCGAAAAAAAAACATCACGCAGGGACGCAAATTTTTAAAACCTTCCAAGAAATTTTGAACCGCGATAAATTGTAAGCCGTATAATAGAATTTAAGTGATACGTATAGGAGTATATGCAAAAATCAGGCGTATATTTTTTAAAACTTCCGTGAGATAAGAATGGTTGTTCAAACTTCAACCCGATCCCTGCGTGAACTTTTTTAACAATCCGAAAAAATTATCATATTTTTTATTAATAACTTTTAATGTTCTACACGACTATACTATGCCGTTTTTGATATTCGCAAAAAGTGTGAAAAAGTTATAGCCCTATTGTACATATGTGACAGCGTATAGAGAAAGGGACCAGTAAGGTAAAGGGGACAGTAAAAACCAACTACACAAAACAAGAGGTAGGGACGACCTACGCCCGTTTTCAAGGTTGACCAACAAGGTTGAGATTTGTCGCTTTCAAATGAGACCAATACCAACACGCTCAGTGATGGTACACCAAAGATACAAAGATAGAATGGCTCTCCTGAACAAAACCCTTAGGTCCCTTTCTATTTTGCGCGTCACATATATGTTTTTCCAACTGATAGCTAAAGTCACTACTAACTAGGGACTCATAACTTTTTTTGTATTAAGATAAAGAACTTTATAATTTTGATTAAAGGTAAGTTTAATACATACAAAATATCGAGCCCTTACCGCAAAAAAACTTAAGCGACATTATTTTCAATTTTCGTTAGAATAGAAAAATTTTCATAAATATTTGCAAGTCGAAGAGACTTGTCAAAATAATTTGTCGCTCAATTTCATTATTAGGTGATACTAGCTGCTTTCGTTTACCCCAAAATTTGGAAAAAATTTTACAAATTTGTACTGGGTTTTGGAAGAGAGCATATACTGAGAGAGAGAGAACTGACAGTTGTCAGCAAAGAGCTTGCAAATTTTTACTGAACAAATTTTCGACAGTAAAATCCAGCAGAAATGAAAAAACATATGATTTAATTAAGTAAACAAACAAAAAGCATACAATTTGTAAAAAAAAACATTTAAAAGAACAAAAGCTAAATAAAGAGTGCAGCATAAACTAAAAACTACAAGTTTTCTAAATGGTATTTTTGAAAAATAAATTAAATTTAATATAAAAAACATTGCATTAATATTTTAGAGATGCAGACCTAATAAATATATGAATACTTCGTACTGCATGTTATTCAGGGTAACGAATATTAAAAATCAAGTATTCATGTATTCTCGTATGTTATTTAACTAGAAACAAAATTTAAAGTTTGTACATGAACTACACAAGTCTAAAGGCTTCCACAGAAGTTCATTTAATAAATACATTTGCAACGCATTTATAATTATACATACATTAATAATTATTATAATGCAATGCAATATACAATATATACTGGGTAGTCTACATAACACATTTTTTGCAACACTAAGCTTTTTAGCGGTCATGTGTTTGAAATAGCCTGCAAGTATATGCAATTTTTTCGTTCGTTTACTTTTTTTGGGCAAGAGCCAGTTTTGAGAGTAAAATGTTCATATTGCCCAAAATTTACTCACCTACTGGATTTTACTGGAAAAGTATGCTGCTATTGCTGCTGCGCCTTATTATAGGCTGCAATTTGACAATTTGCTAAAGAGCTACATTATTTTGCATTTGCACTTTTGCAAGACTAACACTAAACTCCGCTTATATCTTTTTTTGTGCACCATATTCCGCTTCACAATGACCACTAAACAAATTGCGCAAAATTATTTCGTTTAATTTTCTGTTTTGTACTGCAACGCTCTCAACATTTTTAGGTTTCAGTTTTCGTTTTCGGCGCCGATTACGGGGTATGCGGAAACCCATCTTTAGGCGTATCAAAGTGATTTTAAATCAAAAAAATAAAAGGTCACACGATTTTTGGTCCGAAACTTGTATTTTCTCAATCATGTTCTCATACTTTTCATTTGTTGTTTTAGGCTTAAAACTGCGATGTTAGTTAATAAACAAAAACATTCTTTCAATCATTTCGAATGGCATAAACTCCAAAGGAGTCAGGCATATACATATGTACATACATAAATTCAGTTTCGCATGAGCCTTAAATCCCAGTGTTTTATTGTGTTTATTGACGACAGACATAATGTTTTTATTGACAATGTATAAACAATATGTCAGTCAATTGTTTTATGGTATGAAATATGTACATACACTCACATATTCTTGCTCATAAAAATAAACGTATGTGGCAAATGACATTAAAATAACATTGCAATTTTTGGAAAATTTTACAAAAAAAAAAACAATTTCTCTCCTCATGCCCACATCCACACAAGTTTTCGGACACACGCATAAACCAACAACAAACATAAAGTACATCATCTCAGCAAAGCAAATTCACATGGAGGGAACTAAGAATCGAAACGTTTATTTTTGTTCTTTCTTATTTATTTTGGAATTGATTTTCACATACAATCGAATGGAAACAATTTGTCAGTACTTGTGTGAATTTTATTGTACCTCAATGGGAATGTCCATTCTTATTGGTTTGACATCCTGTGGTGTGATTTGTATCGAATGATGAAGGGGGAGTTTTATATTCTGTAGATGTTCTATTAAGGAAAAATACAATGATGTACAAATTTAAAGCAAATACAATAATGTTTATATTTGTTCGTGAATTTTCGTCAAATAAATATTAAAAAGTTTCAGCAAGACTTTAAATTTATGGCCTGTTCGCCGATAACGAAGGAAGACTTCGTTCGCTTAACTTACATGTAAAACAAAAACAGTATTTTATAATTTGTTTTTGTTTTAAATTTAATTTAAGCGAACGAAGTCTTCATTCGTTATCCACGAACAGGCCATTAATAATAGTTTTTTTAATTCGGCTCCTATTTAACCACAGCCCCAATACCCCTTCAAAAATGCTATAACTTTATTTTTAATGTTAATACGATTGGCAGCCTTCTCTAAAATCTCTTTATGACGAAAATATCTTATGTCAACATCTAGGAGTATATGGTTCCATTGGCAGCTGCAATCGCACACAACATACGTGGGTCAAGCAATTAGTTCCCGTGGTGATATCATGTTTCACTGTCCCCCAGGGGTCCTATGCTACCTGACTGCTGGCATTCTCACTCAGCCATACGGTTGATTTAACGAAGGAGTGGATCCTGTTGAAAACAATGTCAGAGAGACAAGGATTTTAGCATGTGCGATAATCTAATCTCTCCAAGCCCAGAGGGCCTTAGCCTTACCTCTATGTTTGCAGCTAACTGTTTTGCCAAAATGTCCGGTGGTAACCAATTCAGTATTGTAAGCAAAATCTTAAAAGGGGTGGTCGTAGTGGAACCTGTTGCCATTATTGCTATTATTCACATTACACGTTCAAACTTGGTTTGATGATTTTTTTTCGCAAAAATAACACATACATATATGAATCTTTAACTCACAATATATTCTAGATTCGTGTGTAACTACTGTGGTACATGGTCAGTCTTTCCGAATATAATTTTTACTTCTTTTAATATCAAAAATTATTTAACAATTTTTTATTTGTTTTTTAAAAAAATATTTTTGTTTGTTTTATAGCATACTTTTCACAATTCTTAGAGCATATTCGCAAGTTTTTACTGGATATTTAATGCGAATAAAACACCTTGTTTTAGAGCATATGTATTTCTGGTTTCGCTGCTGATAAGTTTTGGCATTGATATAAATCTCGAAACAATTATCTCTTAATCGTACATCAGAAAGTTTTTAAAATTCTGCTTTTAAATTTCACTAGTGTCCAAATTATGAAATTCTAGACTTGCTTGTTCTTTTTATATTTTATATATAAATACACCTTCATCCAACTTCAAGTTGAAAAGTGTAAGATTTACGAATAAAAGCAGAATTGCAGAGTACACCTCCCCAATCTTCTTACCTCTCTCACCAATAAACTCAAGCATTGCTGCAACAAAAATTGCATGTCTAAACGATGACAGAACAATTATGGATCTTGTTGTGTTACTACTAATTAAAACAATTATGTATGTATGTCAATTTTATAAAATAATTTTGTTTAGTTGAAACAAAAGTTAAAGGAATTTGGTTATTTTTAACAAACACGTGTAAACAAACGAAAAGAAATGCAACAAGAAATTTATATTTAAGATTTACTTTCTGCTGGTTTTTGTGCGCACTTCCTTTTAAGAATGTTTTGTATTATTTTATTAAAAATAAAGCCAAACACAAAAAAAACCAGTAAAAAATAATAAAAAAAATATTCTTAACTGGAAATACAATAAACGGTACATTTTACTCGAAGGTTTTATCACTTACTTGCCCGATGCTGATACTGGCTGGTCTGACTCGCAGTAACATGAGTATCTCTTTGTTGTTTCTTTTTTCTTTCGTTTTGTTGTATTTTGATGCATGTACGAGTATTAAAAAATATTTTTCGAAAAGATTCTTAAAACTCCTTCTTTAACTTTTTTTGCATCTTTATGTTTTTAGTCTTGGAACAGTTAAAGTTACTGTTTGATATTTTTGTTGCCGTTTTTGTTGTTGCCGTTGCCGTTTCAGTACAACTGATGCAAAGACAAGATGAGGCTTAAGTCAGATTTGTTACACAAACATTTATACGTACAAACAAATGAACATACGACGTCAGACTTAAAGAGTATTTTGATAAATTTTCATTTTGTTGAACTGACTAAATTTTCTATTTCTTTTCAATGTGTTACATAAATCGAGGTGGTTTTTTATGGATCTTAAGGCTAGTTTAAACGGTAATACAATGTATTACGACATTGCACAAAATTATGTAGAATGAGAAAAATGTAATCATGTAAAAGCAAAATGTATTGAGGAAGAGATAATACGGATGCAAAATTTTACAAGCGGCCGGTAAATGTTTATTTTCCAAACCATTTTATTATTTATTATTATTATTATTATTATTATTTATTAATAGATATATTAAATTGTATGTACATTTTCATATTATTTACAATATTTAATATCTATATTTGGCTCTAACATATTTGTTGTGAGCCAGATTGGCAGATTACTTGATTTATTACCATAAATATAGTTATTATTTCAATATTTTTGATTTTTAATTTTAAATCAGAGCCCGGCAACACATACATGCAGACTTTTTGTTTTTTGTGAGAGAATAATAACTCTCCCTCTAAGAAGCACTTAAAGAAATTTTTGTGTTATTTTCTTGTTTTTAAAATCAATCTGGCTGTTAATGTAAAAACTCAAAACATAAGTGTATGTTTTATATAAAATAAAAAACAAAAAATCATTAATATTAAACAAATCATATTCTTCAGGAAAAATAAAAAAAAAAACATAATATCATTTCAACGTGTTAATCTATTGAAACAAAACAAAATTCAGAAATTAATTACTTGCGTTCATTAATCTTAACTTAAACTTAAACGATTCTTCAAAAAAAATAAAAAAAAAAAACTATAATTTCATTAACATTCGGGCGTGCCAAAAAAATTTCGGCAAACAAGAAATTAAATTCCCATTCTTCTTTAAACATTTCTCGCAGTGGAATTCTAAAGCAAGCGTCAACAGAACCTTCTTGTTTGAATGTTTGTTTGTTTTTTACAAAGTGAGAGCGAATGTTATTGTGAGAAAAAAAGCACGGTGTAGTACTTTTGCCGGGCTCTGTTTTAAATTAAGCTAAATTTATTCAGGTTAATAAGTATGCAATTGAAAAAAGCAAACTAAGTTTCAAATTCATTTATTATTAATTTTCTATACTTTAAGGAGATTTCTACGTATTTATACATGTTGTTGAAATCAGAGCCATTAAAATATTTAGTACTTCAGTTATTCCAAGTTGAGCTTTTCCAAAGTGTTGTAGTCTAAAACCATTATATATTGGACAAACGCCTAAAAAGTGGTAAGTATTTTCTGCTATCTCTAAGTTGCATAATGCGCATGTCAAAATTGAGTTGATACGGAACGCTCTGGCATTTAAATCGAGCATACCTCCTCTCGCCTTGATAATTAAGCTTGTAATACGGGACGAGTAATTACTAGCAAGAAGTGGTGTAACACTATAATTAAGTTGGGAATAAAGATCGTGGTGTTGTGAGGTTGTTGCTTTGAGTACATTATTTTCACGTTCCTTATTAATTAACAAGGCTATTATTGGTTTCCAATCAGAACAAAGAGGTTGGTTTGAATTAGAAGCAGTAAAATTAAGAATCTGTTGAAGATTGGTCCACTCCTTTGCCCAGAACTCGTTTTTGGCAATGATTGTTTCAGCTAAGATACGTGGTAATCGATTTCGATTCATATTTAGAGCTTTATTAATGTAACAAAAGTGTAGTCGCAGAGTTGAAATGTAAAGAGGGTCTAACCCGGTTTCAAGATGTAACATGTAGTTAGGTGTCGTTGTAGGTAGATATAACATTTTTTTAATAAAAAATCTAAATAACTTCTCTACTTCATCGTTTTTTTGATAGCCCCATACTTGAGCCGCGTACAGCATAATCGATCTAGAAGCAGCGTGAAATATTCTGAGTTTATTTTGTTTAGATATTTTTGGGTGATTAATGTATTTAGACCAGGTGGAGTTGATTGCCAGTTTCGAAGCAGCTAATTTATTTTGCAGATGTTTTTTAAAGGACAAGTTATATGCAATATCAATGCCTAGATATTTGTAGCTATTGACTATCTCGATGCAGTCATCGCCAAACTTCCAGTTCAAATTTGACGAAATTCTCGGCCCAGAACGAAATACAACTATTTTGGATTTATTTAAATTAACTTTCAAGCACCACATCGTACAGTAGGAAAACAGAGCATCAATCATTTGTTGTAGTTTAGCTTGTGAACCCGATAAGATGACAATATCGTCCGCATAAAGTAATATCTTTACATTTATATCAGCAACATTTACACCATGCGGTAGTGCATCTGCTAGGTCATTAACATACAATGAAAATAATATAGGACTTAATATGCACCCCTGTTTTACGCCGAGATTGACAGAAAAGGGATCAGAAAAGGAGGTACCATCCCAGATACGTGATTCAGTTTTTTCATAAGCGAACTGTAAAATTCTGATCAATTTGGAAGACAGACCTAGGCAGGAAAGTTTGTAAAATAAGCAATTTCTTGGTATCGTATCAAAAGCACATGAGAAATCTACGAAGAATGCATAAGTAAATTTATTATTTAAACTGTTTAGGTTGACAATATTTACTAGATTAAAGATATTGTCTACCGTTGAGTAGTGTTTTCTAAATCCAGCTTGGAATTCGTTCAGTACTTTATTGTACTCGATCCATTCCGTTAGTCTATTTAGCAATAAGGTATTGAAGATTTTACATAAAGTATCCATGAGTGATAGTCCCCGGTAATTTGTTGGTTGGCTTACATCCCCTTTCTTGAATAGCGGAATCAATATAGATTTTTGAAAACTCGAAGGTATTTTTTCTTGTAAAAAAATTTTGTTGAAAACTGACAATATTTCATTAATAAAACTATTGGGTGCAAATCTATAAAATTCATAGCTGATGCCATCTTGCCCTGGAGCTTTGTTAAGTTTTAGAGATTTAATTACAGATGAAATTTCACAATATTCAATAGGTGAATCAAGTACGGAATCAGTTAAATATGGCATTGCCCAGCTAATTGAAGGGATATTATCAGTGTTGTTTAATAAAGCACTAAAATGCGATTTAAAATCATTTGCTGTTAAGTTACCTTTTACCCTGTGAGAACGTGACTTCAAGGAGTTTGACAGCTGCCACCAATCGCTACTGCATTTTACTTTATTTAATTGATCTAGGTTTTTGTTATAGAATTCTAATTTTTTGTTATCACATATTTTAAGAAATTTGGCTCTGGCTGTTGAATAGCGCAGTTTGTTTACAAATGTGTGTTATTTCCTGTATATACGTAGGTTACGCAACATGGCTGTACGATAACGTGCACACTTCCAATCAAACCATTTTTTCTTAGGTTCAAAAAATTTTTTATTGGGTCTTGTCTCATAAGCTTGTTTAACTTTATTTGTTAATGTGGAGGCCAATTCATCTACAGACACATCAGTATGAAGATCGATACTAGAAGCAAGCATACTAAGCTTTTCTACATATGTTCCAGCAAATTTGTTGTTCCAGTGTAATCTTTGTAAAGCAGGTTTGTCATTACGATCAACATCAGCATAAAAAGTTTTTATTTTGAGACACAGTGGCATATGGTCGGAGTAGGGTTTGGATGCTATAGCGAAATCATCAACATATTGTAGCAAACTATATGAACAAATACAATAATCAATAACTGAGCTACCCATAGAGCCACAAAAGCTATATTCCCCTTGAACATCCTTTCCAGTCCTTCCATTGAGCACAATGCCACCAAATTGTTCTATCAACTCTATTAGTTTTTTACCTTGGTTGTTGATAACTTTGTCTTTCGAGCATCTTGATTTTCGTATATTAGGCAGTTGTATTAAAAAATTAGTATCCAACACTTGCACATCTGAGATTCTAGCATTTAAATCACCAACTATGCAATAATTTGTGGGATTTAGTTCCTGCAAAAAATCTTCAAATTTGGCTAATTCTGTATTCCAATTTGTGCAGTTCAGATATCTCGGGATTAGGTAAAACAGTATACCTTCAAGTTTAAAAGTTAATACAATATTATCGCTCATATTTAAAAATTTGAAACCATATTTTTTCTGTACCTCCTTCTTAAATCCAAACAGATATCCACCACTTGCACGGCCAGATCTATGTATTTTCTTTGCAGCAATCCATTGTAGGGTATAATTTTGTAAGAATGATGCAAATTGATTTTTCTTATCTTCTACTACGTGCGTCTCAAATAAAAAAAATACATCAAATTTGTTTAAATAGGTAATGAAGTCTCCAAATTTTATTGAACTTGCTAAGTTAGCTACATTATAAGATAATAAATGAAATGAATTAAATTGCTATTGTGAGGTATTGTTTTCTAAATTTGCGACAGTATTTTGCCGTCCTCCGTTTATGCACACATCAGCCGGATAGTTACACTCGGTTAGTAGGTTATTTAAAAAAGCAGCATCAGCACTAGTAATTGCCATAATTTTACCCATGGACCAAGTATATTTAATATTATTAATAAAAATACAGAATTCTCCGAGTCGTACTTTTACTGTTTGCTTGCTTTTTGAGATACCTTTGCTTAGTTGTCGTAGGTTGTACCGCACATTTTGTTCACCTTCAGTATAATCTTTTTGTATGAATATAGTTTTTCCCTTCAATTTATTTTTGGCCGATGTTACGTTAAGAGCTTGCATACTTGACTCTAAAGTGAAACAAGCTTTACCCAAAGAAATCATACGTGCTGACATAATATTTATGTTCACGTTTAGTACCTCTACACATAATTTTGAAAATTCGACTTTGGCAGCATTTATTTTTTCGCTTTGTAGTCCAGACACAACAACGTTAGACGATCTTGACCTGCGATCTATCAGTTCGAGACGGGTTGTTAATTTTTTTACATCACTTTTTAATTGTAAATTTTCCTTCTTCAATTCATCAATATCAGCTTTAAGGTCAACTAAATCAGCTTTTCTAGTAACGTCTTTTAATTTATCATCTAAAAGACTGCATAATTTTCCCCATGAGAAAACATCTTGTGATGAGTTGTTTTGTTCGGCCATATTTCGATCTGCCAAAAGTTTTTTTTTTTTAATTATTTTTGTCAGTGTACTCTGGTGATGTTAAATGTAGTGGACGTTTATTACTCATCTGTTTTATAGCATACTTTTAGGCATACTTTAAATGCAACATAGACTTGGCAGCACTGTTTTCCAAACCATTTTAGAACTTATGTATTCTCATCACACCAGAGGTGTATTTAACCAGCATATATTAAAGGTGATAACATTTTCATACAATTACAAAAACAACTTAAATCAACTCAGGAAATGTTCATGTTGTTTTTGTAAAAATTGTAAAACTGTAACCATCTGCTTTTATGAAATTATTTTTGATTTTACTTTTACCATCTGTGTAAACATGAAATATACCTTCAACAGACTTTTATATTTTTCATATTATTTTGGTTTTTCAAAGTCGTAATACATTGTACATATTACCGTGTAAACTAGCCTTTAAAAACCCAACAAAAATAAAGCTTGGATCGTAGCAAGTCCTTAAGGGAGAAATTAAAAAGTTTCGCTTGTTATCTCGCTTAAGGCTAGTTAACACTATCAAACAAGTCTTTCGTATTCCATTCTACTTTGTGAAATATAAACCTAATGAGTTTTGTTGCGACTGTAAAAAAATCTAATTCAACGTCACAGTTTCTGTTCTCACCATCACACATGAACATGCTTTTGTTAAAATGCAACCCTGATCAAATGAAAAGTATTATTGGTTTGAAAAATTTCAAAAAATGAAGAAAGTCGTATGGGATGTCAAATTTTTTTCATAATACTTGTCATTTTCATGACACATTGCATTCACACAATCCCACTTTCTCATATTCCTTCAGTTTTTGACATGTATTAATTAGAGTTTCTACGCGGGAAAGAATTCCCGGGAATCCCGGCACATATTTTTTAAATTATTCCCGGGAAATGTTTTTCTGGAATTTTCGGGAATTTCAAATGAAATTTTTTGAAATTTCAATTTGTTAGCATCGTAAAAATACATTCTTTACTAAAATTACTAAGAACTTTCTACAAATCGAACTATTTTTCCTACGCCAATAAATAAACGGTGTTTTTAATTGTTGATAAAATGTCTAAAAAGCTTCTTAAAGTAGAAAATGAAAATGTACACGATACACCATCACCAACACCAGATGTTGAACCATCTACAAATTCTAATAAAAGACATAAGCTTGGAAATATATAAAATATATATATATAAAAGGTCCAGGAAATTAGAAACTCTAGTATTAATACAAAGTATAATAATGTTATGCTATGTTCACATTTGGGTTTTTAAACGCGTTTAAGCAAAATGTTGATTTATACTATGTTCACACTTTAAAGTATTAAAAATAGATAAAAACACTTTTATAAAGTTATCAGAAGATTATTTTAATAATTTTAATGATGTAATTGTGTAAATGTATGAATTTTTTAAGAAAAAAAAAAAAAAATAAAAACATTAAGCAGAAATCTTGGCCGGTTGTACACGGTTGTTGGCGATTCTACATTTGAGGTATGTTCAGTGGATTCTTTGTGGTATATGAAGTGATTTAGTTGTAATCGTGTCAATTTGAAGTGATTAACAAATCACTTCAATGTATGGGTAATCATCTCGATTTTGAAGTGATTAGAGCTTAATCACGTTCGAGCTGCTTAAACGCGTTTAAGAACCCAAGTGTGAACATAGTATAAGCTAGCCTTTACTGTCCGTCTACACGAGAGATAAATATTGGGACATATATTGCAGTAAATGTCATTATTATGTTATCTTTAGCGTAGACAGCAATTTTTTGTACATACATACATATTTATTGCCTGCAATTTATGTTACAATAATTGTTAGTTAATTTTGGTTGCCAATTGAAAAAAAGAAGCAAATTGTGTGGAAAAGAATTTATATTTGTGAAATGGTAGCAAATTATAATTGCAGTAGAAGAATTAAATTAAGGAATTAAACAAAAAAAAAAAAAAATACAAAAAATTTGTTTCTTATTCGATCTTTTTTAATTTATATTAATTTGTTTAAGTTTGAGTTCTTTTTTATATAAAAACTAGCTGACCCGGTCTACGTTGCTGGCCCTAAGTAAACATTAGTTTTGTATTACCACACGATTTAAATTGAGCATTTAACGAAATTTACGGCCTTTAAAATAAAAATCCATGGAATACCTATCATAAATTTTTTTTAAAAAATAACTTACATATGGTGTGGATATGGGCTCAATCAAAAAAGAATAAGTTGGACCATGGCGATAATTTTAAAGAAAAAATCGTCCAAATCGGTCAAGCCGTTCTCAAATCATGCTCTTAATAGAAAAAGTGGGCGTAAAAGTAGGCGTGGTAATTTTTTCTTTCGATGAAAACGTAAAATAAATTAATACGAACAGTTAAAAGAAAAATTAGTCAAATCGATGGAGCAGTTTTTTGATTTTAGGTAAATCGAAAAAAGTGGGCGGGGCAAAATTTTCTTTCCGTAAAAACCTAAGTTAAACCATGGCGATCATTTTGAAGAAAAAATCGTCCAAATCGGTCAAGTCGTTCTCCAGTTATGCGCTTAATAGAAAAAGTGGGCGTAAAAGTAGGCTTGGTAAATTTTTCTATCGATGAAAACTTAAAATGGATTAATACGAACATTTGAAAGATAAATTAGTCAAATCGATGGAGCAGTTTTTTGATTTTAGGTAAATAGAAAAAAGTGGGCGTAAAAGTGGGCGGGGCAAAATGTTCTTTCCGTAAAACCCTAAGTTAAACCATGGCGATCATTTTGAAGAGAAAATCGTCCAAATCGGTCAAGTCGTTCTCCAGTTATGCGCTTAATAGAAAAAGTGGGCGTAAAAGTAGGCGTGGTAAATTTTTCTATCGATGAAAACTTAAAATGGATTAATACGAACATTTGAAAGATAAATTAGTCAAATCAAAATCGTCCAAATCGGTCAAGTCGTTCTCCAGTTATGCGCTTAATAGAAAAAGTGGGCGTAAAAGTAGGCGTGGTAAATTTTTCTATCGATGAAAACTTAAAATGGATTAATACGAACATTTGAAAGATAAATTAGTCAAATCGATGGAGCAGTTTTTTTATTTTAGGTAAATCGAAGAAAGTGGGCGTAAAAGTCGACGGGGCAAAATTTTCTTTCCGTAAAACCCTAAGGTGGACCATGGCGATCATTTTAAAGAAAAAATCGTCCAAATCGGTCAAGCCGTTCTCAATTTATGCGCTTAATAGAAAAAGTGGGCGTAAAAGTAGGCGTGGTAAATTTTTCTATCGATGAAAACTTAAAATGGATTAATACGAAGATTTGAAAGAAAAATTAGTCAACTCGATGGAGCCGTTTTCTGATTTTAGGTAAATCGAAAAAAGTGGGCGTAAAAGTCGACGGGGCAAAATTTTCTTTCCGTAAAACCCTAAGGTGGACCATGGCGATCATTTTAAAGAAAAAATCGTCCAAATCGGTCAAGCCGTTCTCAATTTATGCGCTTAATAGAAAAAGTGGGCGTAAAAGTAGGCGTGGTAAATTTTTCTATCGATGAAAACTTAAAATGGATTAATACGAAGATTTGAAAGAAAAATTAGTCAACTCGATGGAGCCGTTTTCTGATTTTAGGTAAATCGAAAAAAGTGGGCGTAAAAGTGGGCGGGGCAAAAGTATCCTATGTCCGTCTCCTGGCTCTAAGCTACCTCCCTACCAATTTTCAGCCAAATCTGTTCTGCCGTTCTTGAGTTATAAGTGGTGTAACTAACACGACTTTCTTTTATATATATAGATATTAATTTTACTTTAACAATAAAAATAGTTTAATAAAATTAATATTTTTTTATAAAACAAAGACCTCAAGCTTAAACAAATTAATATACATTTAATTAATCAAGTCGGATAAGAAAAAATTATATATATAACAAGTAAGAAAGTATAGTCGGTCAAGCCCGACCATTTGAAACCCTACACCACAGCATTTATAAATCTATGTTTATAAACTTCATTATAATCGGTTTGAAAGTTTGTGAGAGGCAGAAATTGCCCCCTACCTCCCCTTGTGGTCCTATTTTTGAAAAACTGTATAGCTAATGTGTCCATATAGATATGGAAATATCTAGGTTTTAAATTTCATTAAAATTGGTTTGATAGTTTCTGAGAGGAAGAAATTTCCCCCTATCTTCCCTCGTGGTCCTACGATTCGGCCCATTTTCAATAGCCTTGGTCCTTGTGCCAATAAGACCCAAATTTTATCAAATTATCTCCAAAATTGCGACCTGTACTTTGCGCACAAGGTTACATGGACAGCCAGCCAGCCAGCCTGCCAGCCGGACGGACATCGTTAGTTCGACTCAGAAAGTGATTCTAAGACGATCGGTACACTTTAAGGTGGGTCTAGGACCAATATTTTAAGGCGTTACACACATCAGCACAAATGCATAATACCCTCTCCACTATTGTGGTGTGGGTATAAAAATTATTTTAGCAAGAAAGCGCCAGTTTTTACACCGCACTTTCTTCCTTGATTTTTTTCAAACTATGATTTAGCATAAATACGTTTTCCCATGCCTTTAACATAAGCTGAGCAATAAAAAATATTGCTCTTTTATTCTGCCGACGTTATTGCCAATTTGCTGAGATATTTATTGTATATAGTGATATTAAGTGCAGACCTGGCGTTACGGAAGTCATGAATTTTTATTTTAATCACTGCACTTTTCATTGCTGCAGTAATTCTTTATATTCTCCCTTACAAACCTGCTTCGTAGTAAGGAAATGCCGTAGCTCATTTTTCCGTTTTTTATATAAAATTTGTTAAGAATTCGTTTCTCTGTTTGTTTTTTGGCTTACCGCATAATTGTGCGCTTATTTTTAATTAAACATTTGTGCTTCGCAAAAAATAAATTTTTTGCATACTCTTTAGGCTCCTATCTTGGGGCTTCCTACGTCTGCCCGCATTAAAATTATAGGATTCAAATTAAACCGTGAAGCTCGAATACACCTCTGCTATCGATATGTTCATCAAAATTGAACTATCCGTTTAGAAAGTGCAGAGTTATTTCCCCCTTTTTTTAGATATTTTTCGCAGTGCGCTATATGAACAAAAATAATTATGTACTCATATTGGAACTAAATTTAATTTATACCGCATTTAGACTACGCAATTAACTCCGAGTTTTTTTTTCTATTTTCTTTTAAAGTAGTTACTACGAAACTCTTTTCACATTTACATTTTTTTCAAGCATTTTTCAACTTTATCAACCCCGTTTTCTTCCCTACACCTCTTGCTAACACACAAAAAGTTGCATGCGAAAGTTGCGGCGTTAATTGCATAAGGTAAATATGGTCTTAGTGAAACAAAATTAAAAGAAAAAAAAGTAAAAAAAATCCAATAAAGAACAAAACTTTTAATATCTTTATGATTAAGGTAAGTATATCAAGGTAATTTTAATGTTAGATTTCTTATCGCAAAGCAATCGGCGTTATTGCGTAAGGCATTGTCGACGCCTAAGTCTTTTTTTGTCATAGAGTGAAGAACACATGTTGTGTGTTACTTTATATATGTACATTTATCTATATTTCTAATATTTTACTTTATACTGAATAGGTCTAAACAGATAAAAAGAAAGAATGTAATGGAAAGCACACATTACAGCTGGATGCTAAACTTTACATTTACTGCCGCAATTTTGGAGATACAAAATTTGAACAAAAGTGTAGAACACCTCCTTTATCATCTTCGCTAGTTTTAAAGCGACTATCCATTTGTATTAAGGTTGAAGTTCGGTTTAAAAAGAATTCCGTGCTATCACAATGAATCACGCGGTCTTACCTGAGAAAGTAATTCCATAAAAGTCTTAAATACTTGAATCAACCGTTGGTTCTTAAGGTTCAAAGCCGTGTAAATGGTACACAGTTCTCAAAGATTGCACGTGGCTCAATTTAATTAGACTGGCTGTTGTTAAATGGTAATTGTTAGGGTTCCAGCGAAGTTTGCTTTTAACGAATTCCCTGTAAGCCTTCGTATGTTTTAATATAGGTATGTGTTTAAGTTATAAAAAAAAAATAAAGGACCAACATAAAAAAAAACTTAAAAAGAAATGCTGTATTCTTAATGCGAGTACTGAAGTATAAAAGAAATCTGTGTTTAAGTTACGACGATGTAAAAAATGTTTTTATTGCATTTCGCGAATATACTTACTCATCGCATAACAAAATATAAAAACAACTAAAAGAAATAGAATATTATGATGAAAAAATTAAAAAAAAATATATTTTTTTTTTTCTAACTTTACTAACAAGTAAATCAAAAAAATGTTTGAGAAATATGTACGTTTGATATAAAGAAGCGAAAAAATCAAGGGAAAAAACTCGTAAAATAATATAAAACTAAAAGGTGTATATTCAAACACCCTCATACTTTAGCATAATCTTTATTTTACGGGTCCCTTACACGTAATGGGGAAGGTAAACTATATTAATACTTAAAAATTTGGGTTAGTAAAGTAACTTAGGAGAGCTTTTAAGAAAAACATTATAAAATATTAAAGGAAATTGCAAGAAATCTAAAAACCCTTTTTCGATTCAAAGATGGTAAAGAGTTTTAAAGGCAGATACCTACAACGAATATTAAACACAATTTACTTGAAATCGAGAAATAAGTTTTTGCACGAGTTTAATATTGTCCCAAAGTTATTTTGGGAATACAAAATTTATTACTAATAAGATTTCTATATGACGTGCTAAATTCACAATTATTCATAACTGATAAATGCACTTAAATTTATTGTTGAGGGCAGGGCTGCCAGATTTGACGATTTATCGTCATTTTGACGATTTTGCGTTCCGAATTTAGCAAAGTGCTGATTTGCTGATTTTTTTCTAAAAAGTGACGATTTTCTTCAGTCTCCAAAGTCTGAATAAAACATAAAATTTTCTGACACTTTCGTTTTTTAATCTTGGAATCTACTTAATAATAGTAAATATTAAGCAACCGTACCGTAACAAGAGCGGAAGGCAGAATGTTTTCTTTCGCTTAGCTTTTACGCTGACTTGCCATAACTTAGCAAGAGCGTTAACTTTGTGTCACGAACAGTAGTAAAAGCTTTCTTGTTTAATTAAAGCCACAAATTATATATAAAAATAGAGATAAAAACGCTAAATTGACCAAAAAAAAGCTAAATTTCCATTATTTATTAACAATAGCGGCAAACTTCACGATTAAACGAGCTGTGAAAATTGGTTTTTCCAATTGCAAAGCGTTGAGGCCGCTATATTCAAAAGAAAACGCGTTTTCTCTAGATACGGCTGTAATATGCAAGTCTTAAGAAAATCTTAAAATGATTATTTTCGGAGTACAAAAGCAACAATGTTACACCTTGTTTATCTTTCGTCAAACCATCATCGAATGAACCTTTTACAACTCTCTGTAAGCTTATATTTTTTAACAATTATACGGAGAACATTTCACGAGTTGTAAGATATTATCTACATGAGTCTCATACGACTCTTGACTTGAAAGTCTCGTTAGATTATCTTTACCCACGTCTAGTATCTCTTATTCTTGAAAATACTAGCTGGGTATGAAGTAATTATGTTTTTTTTTTTTAATTTTTTTTTGTTTTATCAATATCAAAATACAATTGTTAAAAAAAAACTAAATTATTAAGTAGTCCGATTTTTTTTTTGACGATTTTTCGAAACGTAAAAGACGATTTTTTAAATTTTTCTCAGGAAATTGACGATTTCCTCACAAATTTATCTGGCAGCCCTGGTTGACGGCAAACTAGCTTCTGTGCGCTGCACAGTAGCGCCCGTAGAGCAAACGAGGTTGCAAAAATCAAAATTTTCATGAGCACCGACGAAGTTTTGAATAAACTCATGTTATAGGAAACTTTTCAACGATTTCAAATCTGCCACTCTTAATAATATCACATTTTTAGTTTAGAAGATATAGCCGTTCAAAGTTGACCGACTTTCGGTTTTCAAAAAAACACACAATTTTTAGTAAATTTGTTGCGATTTCAGGTGTAATATCACGAAAAATAGGTAACGAATCGCCTTATTTTTTGTTTGTATTGATTGATGCATTTATTAAATGTGTAATGATAAAAAAAAAATGAACTGTTTGCTTTGTGTTTCTCCTGGTAAATCACTATTTAAAAACTATCCGTTTTTTCACTATTTTTCAACTTTGACGGAAAATAACAAAAATCTATATTTTTCTATATTTGCCATATTTGCAAAATCTGTTCTTTGATTATTTCTTTACATAATTCAAAAATTTTATCTGCCCGTACGTGCCCGTTTGGCTTCTAGAGGTAAAAAAGGTTAAAAAGACATGGTTGCCATACTAATATTGCGGTTTAGTAAAATTCTTTAATTTGGCCCCTACAGCGCGTAGGATGCTCCTAGATGGGTCAAATGTATGACCAACCCCACTTTATTATTTATTGCCGAATTTCGGTTTTTTTAGTTATTTCAATAAACTAAACCATTTTTGAGTTACGCGAATATATGTGTGACATGGAATTACCCATATACCGAAAATACAGAAAATTGAAAAAATAAATTTAAAAAAAAAAAATTTTTTTTTTTAATTTGTTGGGTAATAATTTAGAACCCTAAAGAAAAAAAAAATAAAAACAATCTAAAAATGTAAAAATAATTTTTTTTTAGGTACCATAAAATTGATTTTTCTACTAATTTTAACTTTGATAACCCATAAGTAGGCCCCTACACAGCGTAGCACCCTTTTCAAATGCACATTTCATAGGCTGAACAGTTATCTATCATATGCTGTTTAAACTGTTCAATTACCTTATTCGGTTCAAAAGATATGATTTTTGCAACGAAAAAACTCAAATGGCGCCACTGTGCGCTGGTTGCTTAGGGCAGCTCAGCAGGAAACCTTTTCCAATGATTTTAGAAAAGCTAAAAATATTAAACAACCTTAAAGCCAATAAGAATTATTAACCCTTAAAGTCCTACTTGTAACAATATCAAAGCTTAAACAAAACACCAACAATAAAAAGTGAGTTTATCGTTTCTTACATTCCCCTACAATTGGTTGGCTTTTTTCCGACTCAAATTGTAGTTTTAAGTGGATAAAAAGAAAAAACAAATTGCTGCATTTGATGGTTTTCGTAAGAAAACAACAAAAAAAAAAAACCAATTTGCCAGTTCAGCTTTTTGCACGGGCACATGCAAGGATATTATCAAAGTAAATTTTTCCCATTCATGATTAATGCTTGAAACTGCATACATTTCATTAGCATACGTTCCCTCATTAGATTATTTTAGAAAATTGTCTTCGCTTTCGCGCCTTCTCTCTACTGATTTTCTTAAGTTCGGTTAAAGCTTCAAAGTGAAATGCTTGTTGCTGCCTGATATTGCTGTTGTTGTTTTTGTTGTAGATGTTTCTTAAGTGGTCCTTTTATGCTTTGTTGATTTGCACAAAATTATATGTATATCCATCACAGCCTTTTAGAAGGATATCATCTTGAATTCTTTTTCTCATCTTCAGCATTTATTTTTGTTCATACATTTTTTTTTTTTTTTTCAATTTAGCGTTCGCTAACCAACCAGTTGTTGTCAAGGTAACTTTTCTTCTTTTTCGCAGCAAATTTTTTCCACTCACTCAATTCATTCAAATTTTTTTTTATTTTAATTTTATCCCCCTGCTTTTTTTATCATACAAATTCAAGTCAAGTTGAATTGTTGACAACAGCATCCGTTGAAGGAAAAAAAATTATGAACAGAAAAAATGGAAAGAAATCGCAGCTACTTAAGTTGTTATTTATTAAAAAACGCAAAGAAAGAAATAAAAAAAAACTAAACGAATGTATGTAGTCTAAAAAAAAGTACAAAGAAATATGAGAGAAAAAAACTTCTTGGAAAATTTATTTAAAAAAAATTTGCATTGGAAAAATTTTAAAGATGTTGAAAATGTTCACATCAAACGCTTAAGATTTTAAGAAGAGTTATTAAATTACTATCATATAGACTTGGGATTACAAAGGATATTTTTATAATGGCAGAGATTTAAAAAATAAACAGAAAGACTTAAAATTTCCAGGCAATAAGTGAAGGAATTCAGCTTGATCAAAATTTTTTCTATGTTCAAATTCGAACTAATATATCCATTATATATTGGCCGGTGTCATAAGTTTGGTAAATTTATTAAATTTATGGTTTAAAAATGTTTGTAAAAAAATATCTCTGTTGGAGGTGACCATATTGGAAAATGTTTCTTCTGTCCGTGAACCTTTTGACGAATTATGACCCAAGATTGACGATTTCTCAAATGGAAAATTCGACACTAACTTAAACATGTTTTTACTATATAGTTAGCAGTAGTTTTCAGGTTTAAGCAGTTTTTAACACAAGACACTCTTCAAATCCCTACAAATCCACAACTGAGGTAAAACGCCCGGGAAATGATACCAAACATAACCCAACGTCTTGACTAGCCATCACTTTGTTTTAACAAGAAGTTTTTTAAAACATCTATTCGCACGGTGTCTAACATTAATGTAGTATTGCCATATAAATAAACGACATCTTTATTGTTTTTGTTGCTTTTTAAATTCCCCACATCAAAGGACCTGTATGTCGATAATCCTGTGAACGTTTTGTTTATTAGAGTTATGTCGTTCTGGAACGATCTAGATACATCGAATAATTCCCTAATAGGAACAGTTCGGACTTTTTCAATAGTTCCTTTTTTATCGTTCCTCGTTCCGCATTTCCAGTCCGTTAGATTATCACATCTGTTTCGTTAGAACAAGGTTGATTTCTAGTGCAGGGAACAGTTTTGATGACTTTTCATAATTGAATGTAAATTAAAACCGGTACACACTTACGTTATTCTTAAAATCAGTTCTCGAAATAAACAGATCATTATTTAGAGTTCGGCTCACATACCCAGGAACGATATTAATTTATTAGTGTTATACTATGTTCCCACTTGGGTTCTTAAACGCGTTTAAGCAGATCGAACGTGATTAAGCTCTAATCACTTCAAAATCGAGATGATTACCCATACATTGAAGTGATTTGTTAATCACTTCAAATCGACATGATTACAACTAAATCACTTCATAAACCACATAGAATCCACTGAACATACCCTAATAATGTAGAATCGCTCATGATCGTGTACAACCGGCCAAGATGTGTGCTTAATGTTTTTATTTTTTTTCCTTAAATAATTCATAAATTTTCACAATTTCATCATTAAATTGATTAAAATAATCTTCTGATAACTTTATAAAAGTGTTTTTATCCATTTTTAATACTTTAAAGAAATTTAAATTTGTTTGTTGTTTTTTTGTGTGTTTGTGTGTGTGTTTTTTCTTAATCATCTGTCATCTTAATCATCTCAAATGTAATGTGAACGGCTTTGATTAGATAAATCAACATTTTGCTTAAACGCGTTTAAAAACCCAAATGTGAACATAGCATTAGTGTAACTGTTTTCAATAAAGAGACGAACATTATATTGTGTTCTGTTCTTCCAAAAAAAAAAAAAAAAAAAAACAGAACAATTGTAGTGATACTGTAGACAAACATTATATTTTAATGGTCTATAGTGTTTCTTTTTGATAAAGATATATGTGTATATGTTTTGTTTGTGTAAAATTATTTTGCTGGCTTTTTGTTTTTTTTTTCGTATGTGTGTTTTGTTTTTGTAAAAAATGTTTGGTTTTTTTACCAGCCAAAATGGCGGTACGCACAACAGATACGAACGAACATAAATGAGCTGAACCGAACAAAATGAAGTTTGTGGTTTTTTTTAAAACCAAACCGAATTAAAAGTTTTCATCTGTTTGTTGAGTTGGATAAGAACAGTATTATTTTTGTGTTCGAAAGATGACAAACAGGGAAACGTTATTTTTTAATGATTTACTACACAAACACTATAAGCGTGTGTGTTTTCCACAAATCTACCGAACCGAACATTATGGAGAGATATTTAGTGTGTATTTTTGAACACTGCTTAAAATATATTTGCAATTTATTGAAAATTTTTTTTATTTTACAAGCATTTAAAAAAAGACATACATACTAATTCTTTATAAGTTGTTGCGCCATAAAATAAACACAAACAAAAACAAATGATTGTTTTTTGACGTTTTTACGAACGACAGAGCAGTTTTCTCGCTCCTTGTTTATTCATTGTTTAAAGTAAAATACAGCAACGATGAACGAAAGCACCGACCTATGTAGTTCCTTTAATCTTTCGGATCGGTTCGAACGATTCCACAAAAGGAACGATTTTTCCCAACTCTAGTTTTGTTCTTGTGCAAACATAACGATGGATGGTCAAGATGGTGTGCAAAAACTATCAATAAATTTTAAATAAGCAAAAACAAAATCAAAAATATTTTTTAATTTTGTTGTTACTTACTATAGAAATTTTTTGAATTTTAAAATTTCAAACACTTCCAGCCAAATTTTAGAAATTGTTTTTGTTTTAAATGTATTTTTCTATGCGAACGTTAACGTGTGACATCGTGGGATCGGGTGTTCATATTTTGTGGCGTTGAAAATTGAAATAAATTAGGACATTAGAAAAGCGTTTATTAAAAAATTTTTTTAAGGCCCTAAATTTGTAAAACGCAACGCAATCCCAAAAATAACATTGAAAGCAAAAACAACGTCAAAAATTTGTCAAAATTTTATTGTTGCTTTCTACAGAAATACATATTGCGCTTTAAAATTATCAACGCCACAAGATATGCAGCGTTTAAAATTTAAAAATTCCATATACATTTCTATAGCAAACAAAAACAAAATTATGAAATATTTTCGATTTTGTTTTTGCTTTCAATATAATTTTTGGCGTTGCGTGTGCGTTTTACAAATTTAGGGCCTTAAAAAAATTTTTTAAGAAACGCTTTTCTCAAAAAGGAACATTTAAAAAAAATTCCCCCCCCCCCCTAGATTTTATCCTGGCTACGCCCATGTGTTCGTGTATTGTTATCGGGAATATGTATGCCTGCAAAGTTTCATCCATTTGCATTGAGTATAAGGCGGTTAAATTAACGTTACAAGATTTGATTTTCCGAAGTGAAGCTAAAGAACAGGTTTTAAATTAAAAAATTAAATAAAAACAAGTAAGAAAGTATAGTCGGTCAAGCCCGACCATATGATACTCTACACCACAGTATTTAAAAACACATCATGCTTATATTCCCATATAAATATAGATTTATATATGTTTATAAACTTCATGAAAATCGGTTTGAAAATTTGTGAGAGGCAGAAATTGCCCCATACCTCCCGTTGAAGTCCTATTTTTGAAAAACTGTATAGCTAATGTGTCCATATAGATATGGATCTATCTATGTTTTAAATTTCATTAAAATCGGTTTGATAGTTTCTGAGAGGAAGAAATTTCCCCCTATCTTCCCTCGTGGTCCTACGGTTCGGCTCATTTTCAATAGGCTTGGTCCTTGTGCCAATGAAAAGCTATGACCCACATTTCATCAAATTATCTCCAAAATTGCGACCTGTACTTTGCGCACAAGGTTACATGGACAGCCAGCCAGCCAGCCTGCCAGCCAGCCAACCAGCCGGACGGACATCGTTAGTTCGACTCAGAAAGTGATTCTAAGACGATCGGTATACTTTAAGGTGGGTCTAGGACCAATATTTAAAGGCGTTACACACATCAGCACAAATGCATAATACCCTCTCCACTATTGTGGTGTGGGTATAACAATATGAATTTCTGTAGAAAGTAACAACAAATTTATCAAATATTTTTGATTTTGTTTTTGCTTTCAATCAAATTGATGGCGTTGCGTTGCGTTTTACACTATAAGCATGGTGGAATAAGCAGGTGGCATCGTTACGGCAACAAATACAACAATACAACAAAAATGGAAATTATATCGCCGTTTACGTCAAAAAATAGTTTAAACAAAAATCAAAGCGTGCCGCTAAACGTGATGAAATAAATACATTTTTAGCCAATTTTTATTTAATTATGGGCAATTTCTTATTTATTTTAATTTAAAATTATCAAAAACTTTAATAAAATACAATAATCACAGCACAAATCGTGGACATTTTGTAAACATAAACAAAACTTTGACATAAACCTAGACAAACAATGCAAGAGCAAAAAATCGTCATCTGGCGTAGTGCTGCCACCTGTTTATTCCACCATGACTATAAGCCCCATAGTCTTGAAATAAGATAATTTTAAATAGGTATTTTTATATGTTTGTTTATAAGAAAACAAGATATCTTTAGAAACAAAGCAGCTTACATTTTTATATGTATCCCTATTGTGAAAATTGCCCTCGAAATTGTTTGCCTCTTCCCTGAAAAATGTATCGGCAAAAGCATAATTTCGGGGGAAAGTAATGGACCGACTTAACTTATTTTGAACATTTAATACTTCTTTTATACATAAACAAAATATGATTAATATTTGATATTCTTATCTTATATGGACACTTTTGTGCCTAAACCATTATTTCTTCAAGAAAAAAAGTTGTTTGTCTATAACCCGTTCATTTATGAACCGATTTTTTTAATTTAAACTACCAGCTATTCTACTAAGTCTATAAGTCTATTTCTAAACCATTTGTAAACCGATATAGTTAAATTTCAATATTATACTATTTCGGACTACATACGATATAAATATAAAACAACGTTGTCACTATCAATGTTTTTGCTTGATTGATGAATTAAGAATCCTGTTTTGTAAGCCTTGAACATATTTACCGACTTGATAAGTTATTGCAGCATTTGACATGGAAGATCTTGAAAATATTCTTCCATGGACAGTCAAATGCTTCATTTAATGCTTCAATTTAAACAAAAGTTGGAAAATTTAACAATTCAGGATAATAAAAAATTAATATCACTTGATGTTGTTTCATTATTTCCTAGTATTCCAGTGGACTTGGCAATTAGAATTATTGAGGAAAATTGGGATAAAATTTCAGGGTTAACAAATATTAATAAGGATTTATTTTTGAGAATTATAAAGTTCTGTATAGTAGATAATAGATATTTTCAATTTGATAATAAAATATATGCACAAAAAAAGGGGCTACCTATGGGTTCTCCAGCATCTCCAATAGTTGCTGTTATTGTTATGGAGAAATTATTAGATACATGTTTAGGAAATTGACAATTAAACCGAAGATAATAACGAAATATGTAGATGACTTGTTTGTTATCTATTATATAAAATAAGTCGGGTTTTCCTTCCTGACGCTATAACTCCAGAACGCACGAACCGATTTCCACGGTTTTGCATTCGCTGGAAAGATCTCGGGCTCCGTGAGGTTTATAGCATATAAAATTGTTCCCCGCCCACTTTTACGCCCACTTTTTCTATTAAGCACATAACTTGAGGACGGCTTGACCGACTTGGACGATTTTTTCTTTAAAGTGATCGCCATAGTCCAACTTAGGTTTATACGGAAAGAAAATTGTTCCCCGCCCACTTTTTTCGATTTACCTAAAATCAGAAAACGGCTCCATCGATTTGACTAATTTTTCTTTCAAATGTTTGTATCAATGCATTTTAAGTTTCCATCGAAAGAAAAATTTACCACGCCTACTTTTACGCCCACTTTTTCTATTAAGCACATAACTTGAGGATGGCTTGACCGATTTGGACGATTTTTTCTTTAAAGTGATCGCCATGGTCCAACTTAGGTTTATACGGAAAGAAAATTGTTCCCCGCCCACTTTTACGCCCACTTTTTTCGATTTACCTAAAATCAGAAAACGGCTCCATCGATTTGACTAATTTTTCTTTAAAATGTTCGTAACAATGCATTTTAAGTTTCCATCGAAAGAAAAATTTGCCACGCCTACTTTTACGCCCACTTTTTCTATTAAGCACATAACTTGAGGATGGCTTGACCGATTTGGACGATTTCTTCTTTAAAGTGATCGCCATGGTCCAACTTAAGTTTATACGGCAAGAAAATTTTGTCCCGCCCACTTTTACACCCACTTTGTACGAATTACCTAAAATTCGTATACGGCTCCATAGATTTGACTAATTTTTCTTTCAAATGTTCGTATTATTCCATTTTAAGTTTTCATCGAAAGAAAAATTTACCACGCCTACTTTTACGCCTACTACGAAACAATCAAAGCCGAGTTGGAGGTACGATGATTTGTTGGCAGGTGATTTTTGGCAAACACTTCCAGTGATACCACGATCAACGCCCGCCGATGAATTAAATGCATGTTTGAAGTCGTCTGCTTTGTGGAAACACGTTAGGAAGCTCAAATTGACTCTGAAAATGCGTGTCGAGCTGCAAAACAATCAATCTCGAGACGTATTTTCCAAACAATTGCTGGACATAGGAAACGACAAAATCCCGGTGGATATTTCAATTTCTGCCGGTTTACTGAATCAAAGTCCGAACTTATCAGAAAGGTGTTTTCAAACATTACACAAAATTACAGAAATCATGATTTGTTGAGCGAACGTGCTATATTAGCTACGTTGATGTCGACGAACTGAATTTTAAGATTCAAAGTGAAATCGCTGGCAAATTGGAGACGTACAAATCGGAAGATTCCATTACTTCTCAGAAAGATGTCGTCAACTATCCAATCGAACTCCCTGGGATTACCCGGATTACCTCCTCATAAATTCAAACTAAAAGTTGGATCGGTAATCATAATGTTACGAAATATAAACCAACCACGTCTTTGTAATTGCACCCGACTTACGGTAAAAAAACTGATGAATAACGTCATCGAAGCAACAATGCTTAAAGGAAAGTACAAGGGAGAAAATGTTTTGATACCTCGGATCCCAATGATTCCAACCGACATGGCATTCAATTTTAACGCTTGCAGTTAGTTTCCAGTAAGGCTCGCATATGCAATGACGGCGGCATGAAAAAACCCCCCAAAATATGACCCCCCAAAAAAATAATGAAATAACCCCCCAAAGCGTGGGGCCTTATTTCATATGCAATAAAGCCCCATTTTTGAAAATGAAATTAGCCCCCAACGAAATGAAATAACGCCCCAAACATAAATGAAATAATTCCCTAATTTTTGGAAGCTTATTTCATATGAAATAAAACCCCAATTTCTGAAATGAAATAAAGGGCGCTGCGAAATATGGCCCCAAAAAATAAATGAAAATTGACCCCAAATTTGGGGCTATTTTTCATAATGCAATATGGCCCCATTTTTTTAATGAAAAATTACCCCAAAAAAATTAAAAATAACCCTAAAAATAAAATGAAATATGACCCTAAATTTGGGGTTATTTTTCATTATGAAAAATCACCTCAAAATTTATAATGAATTTTAACCCCAAAAAAGAACACAAAGAAAGTGACATTAAACATTTTCGGTGGAGTTCATATGCCCAAAACTAAAAATGCCAAATTTAGAATCCCGATTTCAAAATCCGGATAATTATACAGTTTTGGTTTTAAAAATCGTACGATTGATAGCACGGTTGGGCTTTCGGCTATGCACAAGGATTTTTTTCTCTATGGTATAACGAACACTGGCTTTGCTTACTAAAGCTCTACGTTATAGCCGGCCTTCGGCCGGGCGCAAGGATTTTTTTCTCTATGGTATAACGAACACTGGCTTCGCTAACTAAAGCTTCTCTGTATAGCCGGCCTTCGGCCGGGTGAAAGGATTTTCTTCTTCTTTTTGGTATAACTAACACTGACTTCGCTAACTAAAGCTTCACTACATAGCCGGCTTTCGGCCGGGCTCAAGGATTTTTTTTCTCTATGGTATAACAAACACCGGCTTCGCTAACTAAAGCATAACCGGCAAGGATTTTCTCTACTTTGGCATAAGAATTCGGGTTTTTTATGTTATCCCTAGAAACTTTTACATAGAATTTTATAAAATTTGTGTAAAAAAGTTTGGGGTGATTTTTCATTTCTTAAAATTTGCATTTTTTATTAGTAGATGAAAAATAGCCCCAAAGTAAAAATTGTGATTTTGTTTGGGGCCATTTTTCATTCCTTGATATTGGGGTCATTTTTCATTCCACTTAAAATGCAAAAACACCCTAACGACAAAATGAAAAATAACCCCAAAAAAAACAAAAAAATTGCGCCAAAATTGCGTGTTGTTGTGTCTCATGTAAAATTTTGGGGCCGTTTTTCATTTTCCTTTTGGGGCCATATTTCCTGGGGTCATTTTGCGCACCGCCGAAATAAAGGCCCAATATATGAAATACAATTAATTATACAGTTTTGCTTTAAAGAATCACGCGATATATATCATGGTATGATTCACCAAACACAAGCTTCGCCAACTAAGGCTTTTCTGCATAGCCGGCCTGCGGCCGGGCGCAATGAATTTTTCCTTTATGGTACAACAAACACCGGCTTCGCTAGCTAAAGCTTCTCTGCATAGCGCCAGGATTTTCTCCTCTATAATATTAAAATACCGACTCGACCCGGCTACGCAGAGATGATTTAGTTAGCGAAGCCGGTGTTTGGTATACCATATAGAAGAAAACCATTGCTCCCGGCCAAAGGCCGGCTATGCAGGTCAGCTTTTTTTTATCGAAGCCGGTGTTCTGTATACCAAAGTGGATAAGTCCTTGCGCCCAAAAACGTTTTCATTATAAATTTGAAAATTAAATGATCCCCCAAAAAATATATTGGGGCCTTATTTTATAATGATTTTTGGGGGATAATTTCATATGAAATAATACCCCAATTAAAAAAGTGAAATAACACCCCAAAGAAAATGAAATAACCCCCCAAAAATTGTTTTTGTTGTTCTCTGTACAAACTTTTGGGGGGTTATTTAATTATTTTTTTGGGGGGTTATTTCATGCCGCCTGCAATGACAATCAACAAACCAGACAACCAAACAAAAAATGTGTATTTTACAAAGCATTGCAATTAAAAAATTATGATATCCTAGCAAAGCAACCGAATAAGTTTTACTTTTTTTACTGTTTACCTGAATATTGATCTTATCAACTAAAATGTAAATAGAATACTATAAGATTCACAGCATATATATACAAACATATGTATTTTCAAATCAAATGTAAATCATATACATATATGTATATGAACAACATTTTAATTTAAAAATACTTTTTTCCTATTTTTAACGGATTTTAAAAATCGAACGCAAACATTTTTTTCCAATTGGGACAGAACAACGTCTGTCGGGTCAGCTACAAAAAAATACTTTTCTTCATCTTTTAATCACCAAACGAAATGTAACATAAAACGAAGCCATCTGGTGGCGAAACGGAGTTCGCCGGGTTTGCTTGTAGTTAATGAAAACGAGATAGATAGTCTTTTATCAACGTTTAATTCTTTTGATCAGAATATTAAGTTCACTATTGAAAGGGAATTGAATTTTTCAATTCCATATTTGGACACATTGGTGATTAGGAAAGGAAGTAAATTATTGGTAGATTGGTATCAAAAACCAACCTCATCAGGTAGAATTTAACATTATTATTCTAAACACCCGAGGAGAATTATCATTAACACAGCTAGGAATCTAATAGATAGGATATTAACAGTTAGTGACAATAGATTTCATAGGAAAAATAAGGAAATTATTGGGAATATTTTGAAGAATAATAGTTTTCCTAACAAATTGATTTGCAAATTGATAAAACAGTACAATATAGAGAGATCTCGTAATATTGATGAGATTTCGGCACCACGTATTTATAAGTCATTAACTTATGTACCTGGGTTTTCGGAAAGATTAGAAATCTCGAATATATATGATAAAGGGAAATACAGAATGGCACATAAGGTGATTAATAATGGTGGGAGATTATTCACAAAAACTAAGGATAGATTACTAAAGTCAGATAGGTCGAATTTAGTTTATAAGATTTATTGTGGTGGCAATGATAATGAACAATGTAGGAAAATATATGTAGGAACAACTGGGACAAAACTGAAAATTTGATTGGCAGGACATAAACATGACCAAAAATATAGGAATTATAATTCATTTGGACGATTTTTAAAACAAAAAAGACGATCTTTTTATTTTTTTTCTCAGGAAATTGACAATTTGACACAAAATTATCTGGCAGCCCTGAATAAAAACCAAACAAGAAAATCCCAAAAAAAATTTTAAATAACAAAATATAACAATTGAATTTATTTATTTTCATCATTTAAATTATGCACTGACCATTAAAATTCTTTCTATTTTTCTTTTATTTATATTAAAAAATAGTACATAATCATATTCTAAATTTAAAATATCTATATTTTGTTTTTCTCGCACCAATTTCAAGTGTGACTTATTTTGACAGTTGTTGAGAGAAACTTTTTACAAAATATTGTTACAGAAACACTTTTTCTCACATTCTTCCAACAATTGCTGGAAAGTTACTTAAATCATGCTAACTAGAAAGTCTTGGAAAGGAAATATACAGAAACACCTGTGTGAGAAAACTAATTTTTTTTTTAAATTTGCACTGCTTTTGTTCCAATTTACTGGTTTCATACGGAAAATTTTACGATGCGATTTACAGAAACGGGCTACGTGCAGTCTAGAAAAAAATTATCAATAAATTTAAATTCATTTCATGTTGCAAAGTTCCTTTCTTCTTTGAAATATTATTTTGTATTGTGTTAACTACCAGGGGGGGGGGGGTGAAATACCCAAATCTATGGTCATGTTTATTCATTTCGCTGTATATATAAATGTATTAAAAATCAACATATTTCATTAATTATGAAGAATTATGTGAAATAAATGCCTGCTCCTAGATTTTAGATACTCCAAGGATGCAAGTTTATCAATATAGATCCTTCCCGAAGGAAATATTCTTAAAAATGAATTTGGATGTACTCTTTCTGACCAACACTGACCAAAAGAAATTAAACATTGTCTGAAGTAACGCACCTAGGATTTGCTTAAATATTTGTTTTATATATTTTAGCATTTGTATAAATTATTCATTCATTTTGGTAGTTACACCTTTTGAGGAATATTTGGTCGGTCTAATCTCATAATTGCCGCGGATTAAAAGCTGTAGATGAAATATCAAATGTTTGAAACTGATAATACCAGTGAAAAAAATTTAAATCCAACTACTTTAGCAACACATTTTTTCCAAAAATATAAAAAAATTACTAAATAAAAAATATTGAAAAAAAATTCATAAATGCTAATTTCAACACGTTGCTAAACAAACAAATGAACAAACTACTCGTACCAAACAATATCCATATGAATGAATATTTACAGAAGTTTCTATAAAAGATTATGAGTTTATGAAGAGCTTCAATGACCGTCTATACCAGTGTTCTCTACGTACGCTTGCCTATTTGGATAGAAAGTATGTATGGCTGTCTGTCTGCCTGCCTGTCGATTGGTTGCTTTTTGAGTTTTTAAGTGCACAGTTATGAAAAAGCCAAAAACACACTTTAGAATTTAATATAAAAAAACCTCATATTTGATCATATCGATGCCGATGTTAATTTAGTTGCTGTTGTTCCTCTTGTTGCACCATTATAGAAAATCGAGTAGTCTAAATGAAGCCATACAAATGGTTCTGGTATCGGTATCAAGGATTTTGTAACAAGTTACCAAACAACAATCATATTCAAAATGAGTACTTTACTTATAAATATATTTATGTATGTGTGTGTGTTGGTATGAAAGTGTAAGTGTGTAAAAATGTTTGTGATGATGTTATTAACTTGAGATTGTATTGAATGTTATTGTTGCTTTTATCCAAAACCAAACCATATTTAACGAATGCACAATGGAACATTTTGAATATAAATTTAGGTAATTTTTAATTGCTTATATAATTATTGGAATCATAAGCAACGTTTACTTTTACAGCCGTAACTAAACAAGAGCGGAAGGCGGAACGTTTTCTTTCGCTTAGCCTTTACGCTGATATGCCATACCTAAACAAGAGCGTCAACATTGTGTCACAAACAGTAGTGTTTACATTCTTGTTTAATAAAACCCACATAATAGAAAAAAAAGAAGAAAAAAACCGCTAGATTGATAACAAAAATGCTAAATTACCATTATTACTAAACAAAAGCGGCCAACTTCACAATTAAACGCGCAGTCTAAATCGGATTTTCCAATTGCAAAGGGTTGACGCCGGGCTATTTAAGGATGCTTCATACAAATTGTATGGGCATGAAAATTTTTTACAGCTAGAAAATGCTTTCCGCTCTTGTTTAGGTACGGCTGTCATCCAGTGAAAGTGAAACGGAGAAGAGTCTCTGGTAGAAAGTGGAAAGTAAATCCAAAAAATTTTTTGTATTTTTTGGTATCAAAAATGTTTTTTAAGTTAAGATGTCGTTGTAAAGGATCTAAGTCCACATTTTTTGAAACAAGCTTTTGATGCAGTGCAATACAGTTAACAAAAGTACAAACCAAATAAAAAATGTATAATTTTGCGAAGCACTAATGGTACATTTAAAAATATAAGCGCACAATTACGCGCTCCGCAATAAGACATACTTACATGAATGGAGTGAAGTAATTGAAGGAGCTCTTAACAAGTTGCATTAAAAATATAATATTTCAAGTGCCGCGGCATCCCCTTACTACGAATTTAAAGCTGATAGCTACGTTTACCAGTTTTTTGAATAAAGCGCTTTTTGTGTCAAAAATGTATTTCTTCAAAGTGGGAACGCGCCATATAAAATGCATGTCTTCCGTAAGTGGTATGGGAAGCGAAACTCTTACATTTCTCCGTTACAAACCTGCACAATTTTTTGTTGGGTAGTTTGCAATAAATACTATTTTTTAGGTTTCATTTGTTGTTTTTCAATGGTAATTATGTTAAAGAAAGAGTTGTAAGTCCCCTTTAAAATAAATAAAATATGCTTAATCAAAGAAAATAAAGCTGCATTTATAGATTTAAAACTTATTAAAAAATAAATATTTTATGAAGGTTTTTCTTCCACGTGTAAAATAAAACTTAAATTAAATTGGACTTAGCTCTTTTACGACAGAAGGTAACGATATGATATTGTCGTATAGTGTTCAGAGATCATAATGCATTGGTATAACAGGCGCACTAACAACTAGAACTTCAGAGGCACTCTATCTGGGTACAAACTCAATGAGCTATTAAGATATCCCACGCCTACCGGCTGGCTCGGATACCACATTTGTATACATTACGATGTAAATGACAAAACATCTGACATTTGGAGTGATCTTGTCAAAACGAAATGCTTTCAACTCTACTTGACTGCTTTAGTTTTATCTGTTTTACTTCGTCCTTATCCCATAGTGCTCTATTACAGTATAGCAACTGTGTTCCAATATGTAACTCAAAGATATGGGCTTAAATTGAAAAGTGTAAATAGAACAATATTTGTTAGTCCGTTTGTTTCCTTCTGTAATCGAACCGAGCAAAAAGAGTAAAATGTGCGTCAATGTTTGTTTAAGAAACAGTTTTTGAATACAAAATAGTCTTAAGGCACATGTTATTATTACGAGTACTCGCAGTTGTTCTATAGATACTGTTGGAACGTATACAAGTATTCCTACTAAAAGTATCATTTGTATCTCTATATTATCGCACACGGGCACAAACATTCATAATCTTTGAAAGTGTATTTGTAGTACATAAATGTAAATAGAATATTTGTGCATGTTTATTGAAAAGTACAAAAGAAAACTGCTCATAGAAATGATAGTAATTGGCTTTTTCTACGAAAACAAGAACAAGAAGGAATACAAACAGTTTTAGTAGGCAATAAACTTTTGTGTAGAACTTTCCAATCTACAGAAATTACAACACTATTTACAAGATGAAGAAAATAACAACAACATTAGAAGGATATAGTGGTAACATTTGTTTTCTTTCTTCTTTAAAAAAAAATAATGCATAAATTAAGAAAAAATAAAAGAATCTTAAAAAGGTTTGTAACAAATTGTTTTCTGTTTTTTTTTTTAAAGAAAAATACTGATTAGAATATTAAAATTTTCAGAATTTTAATTAAATTTTCAATATAAATATAAATTAAAATACATTTTTCTAACATCGAAATATTCAACAGTATATTGGTATTGCATATACAAGATTATATTAAGTGATGTCAAAATTTTAACAGTGATTATATTGCTGCATATTAGTATTAGTGAAGAGAGCGAGTCTACCCAGTTAACGCAAAGTCAAGCGTTTGAAATATAATGCTGCATTTTATTGCCTTAGGTACAACTTAAAGCCTTTAAACTAAAAAAAAAAAATTATTTAAACAGTTTGAATCAGGGAACGTAACGATTATGAGCAATATCATAAAAATTGGAACTTGATATTTTCCATCTTTTATTTTTTGATTGCTAAATAAAAAATTTTTATTTGATTATGAGTTTAATTTTTATTTTTTTTTTTTTAAACAGGGAATTATTTTATTTATTTATTTTCTTAAGCCCAACAAACACGGAGCTTTGATTTCAAATTGAAAATGATTTGAAATCAAACATTTTCTCAAACGACAAACATTTTATGATGAATTGAAAATCATAGCATTCTCAACAAAAAGGGGAAATTATTATCAAGTTGAAAAATGCCTTTATTTTCAACTTGCTTTCAAACATAATTCTCAAATGTTTTTAAAATGTGGAACATAAATAAAAATATTTTGTTTTTTTAATTCAAATTCATTATTTATTTAAATAAACTGTGAGATAAACATTCGGCAACATAGATAAAAGATGAAATGAGGTTCTTTCCGTCCTCTAACTCTTGGTAAGACAAACTACTTGGCTCCCTTTTATTTTGAGGATTGTAGCACCGCGATCGTTCAACAAAATTTCTCCACTTTCCCGTTTTATTTTCCTTTTTTTCGTATTTTTAATCATTGTAATAACTCACAAATAATTTTTAATTTTCACAAGAAATAAACTGTTCACTTTATATTAAAATTTATTTTCAATAGTAAAACACATGTAACCACAAAGTAAAAAATTTAACTTTAATGCTTTTTTCGCTTAAGTGTTGCCAAGTTTACTTTTGATTTGAATTTAACATTTGAAAAACATTTGACATCAAATTGATAAAACATTTGATATCAAATGTTTATTTTGAAATCATTATCAATTTGAATATAAATATTTAATCAAACAATTGAAAAACGTTTGAGAATTGTGTTTGATGTCAAATGATAAAGTCATTTCATATCAAAGGTTTGACTTCGTGTTTGTTGGGAGTCTATGGAAAAATTCTTACAGACTATTACAAATTGTTAATTTTAGTAAATATAAAAATACAAGTTTAAGCAATTACATATATTCAAAACGATTAGTTTAACGAATTCAAGGCGAACTCATCCCAGGTAATCTCGGTACTACAACAAGTACAACTCGTACAAAAACCACAAGCAATTTGTTTTTGTAAATTCATTGTACAATGTCAAACCAGGGTTACCGTTAGGAATTTTTGAAAAGTCGCACAAAAGGTTGTTTTATAAAAATAAAGTCGCACAAAAAAGTCGTTTCAGAAAATAAAAGTCGCACATCTTTTTTTAACGTTTTTTATTAATAAAAAGCATAACAAAACAATTGAAACAAAAAGCTTATTGCAGAATTCATTTTTATCATATTTCATAACAATGTACATGTTTGTCCAAGTTTTCATGTATAGTGAAAACATTTACTTAAGTTTAATAAATTTGTCGTATGCTGCCAATGTCAAAGGAGTAGAATTTCTGTTTAAAAACAAGCCAAAAAAGTTAAGGTTAATATATTTTTGACAAAATTTAAACTTGTCCAATTAAAGCCCCTTGAAAATTTTACTTTAATTCCGTTCGTTTGATCTTGGCGCAATATTTCTTTTTCTTAACATACCTACATAAATACTACTTTTTTGAAATTTCTATATTTAGAAATAAGTTCATCACAGGGAATCCAGTCTTCTATATCTTTGTCTATTAAATTTAAAGATGACAGCATTGAATTGCATGTTTTTACATTGCTTTGCTAGTGTTTACGGTTCGAAAACTACAGGTGGTGCTAAGACTACAACAATCCAAAGCCAACAGAAACAACAGAGGTTTTTTGCATTGCATTGCTAACAAAACACTGACAAATTAAAACAAATTGGTCCGAACTGTCAAAACTTGCCACCACCTTGAACTGAATTCGCCTCAAATACGTTGTATACATGACAAGGTTGCAAAAATGTAATAAAAGTGTTGCCAAATGAACAATAATTTATGAATTGTTTTTAAATTTTGACGAGGCTATTTTGACGAATTTTTTTTTTTTTTATACAAATAATAAGAAAATTTAATGTTTTGTAAGAATCTTAACAAAAAGGGTAAAAAGTAGCAGAAAATTAAAATAGTCGCAAAAGTCGGTGATAAAAATAAGTCTCACAAAAAGTCGCAGACCGCTGAAAAAGGGTCAAATTGCGACTTTAGTCGGGCGAACGGTAACACTGTGTCAAACACAGAAATAAAACAGAAACAAAGATAATAAAAGTCAATATCGTCGGCTTAGAGTGTAAACCTGCTAAATCCACTTTTTAAGTAAATTGAGATTTTAATGTCATATGGTAGAAAAAGATATGCCTCGTCGACCAGCATGTAGTTTTTCTTCAATTTAAGTCCTAGAGTGTGTCAAATCAACAATATTTTTGGTGTTCCTCTCAAGCAGCAAATAGGAAAAATAAAAAGTTTTTTGTCTCCCCTGTAAAATTTGTTAAAAGGGAGTTAGCAGGTTTACACTCTAAGCCGACGATATATTTATATAAATTATTGAAATCATCACAGACTCTACGAATAATATTTAATACTCAGAATGCTATAAAGTCTTGATGGACGGACAGGTACGTTAAGGTTAATTTTTCCCAGAAGTTATTGAGAATTGACGCTTCCGTTAATTAGCTTAAGCAGAAAAAGAGTATTTAACATTTTCCGACGACTTCTTAAAGTTGGTAACTTGGTAAGTGCCAGACGGTTAACATAGGATGGAAACCTTATGTGAGGGTCCCAACCCAATCCGCGAAGACAGAATAATAAAAACTGGATTTCAACTGACTCGATTTTGTTAGAGTGAACTGAGTACTGTGGATCCTATATCACCGATCCATATTCAAGAATCGGTCGAACCAAAGTAGTTAACAGATGCTTGGTAACATAAGGATATGAAAACTCCATAGACCACCTTTGTATAAATCCAAGGCAACCAGTAGCTTTGTTAGTTGTTAATGTGATGTAATTCTTGAAATCCAATTTTCTGTCAAAATGTACTCCTAAATCATTGATGGAATCAACCAATTCAAGTAAAGAAGCATTCATAGTATACAGGCCATTATTTACATTTTTTAGAATACGTGTAACGGAATCTTACACATTGCTTTCTGTTCGTTAAATAAGACTCAATCCATTTCATTAGCGAAGTGCTAAATCCTAATCGATAAAGCTTATGAGCGAGTAAGTTATGATTTTCTTTATCGAACGCTTTACTAAAATCAATGTAAATGACGTCGGTTTGTTTGCCAGCTATAAATCCTTCGGTAACTAAGGTTGTAAATTCTAGAAGATTTGTGATTGTTTATCTTGATTTAGAGAATCCATGTTGGAACGGAGATAAAACAGATAACGCATGATGTGATAGTGTATAATATAAAAGCAGGCGCGGATTCAGGGTGGGGGGAATAAGTAAATTTCCCCCCCCCCCCCTTAAATTATAAAAATATGTTTTGTTTATTTCGATAATACAAGAATTCCCAATAATAATATTTTTTTTTTTAATGTACAAAAGTTTTGGAAATCCCAGCAAGGTTTTTTTGGTTTTTTTTTTTTTAATGAATCTCTAACGAAATTTTCAATAAGTATCCATATCTTAATCCAAATAGTTTTATTAGAAACATGAAACATCTAGTGTACCATATTCAAATACTTATTATTCTATTGATAATGCGTGCGGTTGAATTATTAATAAGCCTTAGTAAATGCAATATTTATGTATGTATGTGTTATATGAATCAAAATTCTATTCGATAAATTTTGACGAAAGCACGGATTTGTCGGGGAAAAGCCAGATTTCCTTATTTTTAAGATATTTCAACATACAACAAAAAGTTGTTAGGGAAGAATTTATTGGCTTTGTTGTAAACGCATTTGAAGAGGCTTCAAAGGATATTGATGTCAACGATGTCAATTGATGCGAACGCACTATCATCAATAGTTCTTAAAGCTTTGACAAATTTTGGTCTTGACCTATAAAATTGTGTAGGAGATTGAACAGATGGGTGTCCTATGCTGTCAGTAGAAAATTGAGCTGTTAAAAAACTCTGGAAAACGCGACAAATGCGAAACAAACGCCTTGCTATTCCATTAATACAAAAAGTTGTATCATTTGTTAAACAAACGACAACATTTTTTAAATATAATCATCCCATATCAAATCAATATCAAAGAATTTAGGAGCCAAACTCTCAACATTATGCGAGACAAGATGGGTGGACCGTCACAACTCAATTGTACACTTTGCAACAAGTGTACATTAGAGTGGTTCGAAAAAAAATTTTTTTGTCAGTCCCCCCTAGGATTAGAAATAATGTAAAAACAATTCCAAAAATTATTTTTTTATTTTTTTGCCACGCCTAGAAATACCGCCCTTTTAGTTTTTTGTTTACTGTGTCGCCATTTTTAGTCCGATCATAACATTTTGTATATCGATGTTCATGGCTCTGTAAGGGCTACATTTCTGTCTTTAAAGGGCGGTATTTCAAGGCGTGGCAAAAAGTAAAAAAATAATTTTTGGAATTGTTTTTACATTATCTTTAATCCTAGGGGGGACTGACAAAAAAATTTTTTTTTCGAACCACTCTAGTGTACATCATATAGTAGAAGCTTTGGAAAAAATATCTGAGTGGAAAGGTAGGGATACTTCTTATATTAAGAAACTCACTTAGTACTTTTGAATTTATTTGCGGAATATACATATTAAGTGTGATACTAATTGTACCACAGCTGCTTAGTATCATTTTACAAAAGCACGACATAAATCTTCAAAAAGGATCAAGACTTATCAAAACTTTAATCATGTGCCTTGAAAAGAAAAGAAATAAAGCCGAAAAACAATTTAAAACGATTTTTTAAAAAGTTAAAGTTATTTGCGTTCAAATCGAGGTTTCAATCGAACGTAACGACGTAAACAAGTCTCCTGGGCCGGATGGTATACCTGCATTGGTCTTGAAGCAGTGCTCTTCGACGCTAGCTCGTCCCTTTAGCAAATCTTTTCAGCACTTTATACCGTGCCGCGGAATTTCCAGTCTGCTGGAAAGTTGCTAATGTAACGCCAATTCCTAAAAAGGGAACCGCTAATAACCCTGAAAATTACCGCCCAATTGCAATTTGTTCGGTACTTTCCTAAGTTATGGAGAGTATGGTAAATTACCATCTTGTCAAATATTTAGAGTCAAACTACCTACTAAGCGACCGCCAGTATGGCTTTCGTAGAGGTCGCTCTACTGGAGACTTACTAGCTCTGTTATCGGAAAAATGGTGCCGTTCCATTCACCATTTTGGCGAAAGTAAGGTAATTGCTTTGGATATTTCCAATGCGTTTGACAGAGTCTGGCATCATGCACTCTTGTCAAAACTTGCTGCGTTTGGTGTCGGTGATAATTTCTCTCGATTTATATCGAGTTTTCTCAGAGATCGCACTATACGAGTTGTTATAGATGGGGTTTCGTCAAACGAGTTCAAGATTCATTCAGGTGTACCGCAAGGCTCCGTTCTTTCTCCTACTCTATTTCTTATCTTTCTAAATGACCTCCTTTGTCAAACTTCCAACCCTATCTACTCTTTTGCAGATGATAGCAACCTTTGCCATTCGTACTCATTCGAGTGCAGACCAAGCGTATCCGATGTCGTTGCTATGAGGCAGAATATGAATGATACGCTTGGCCGAGACCTTGACATAGTCTCGGAATGGGGTCGTGCAAATAGGGTCGATTTTAATGCCCGAAAAACCCAATGTTGCGTTCTGACGCATAAACGCGCGGGTGCCTCATCTGTATATATGGGTGGTATAATTATTGAGGAATCAGAATCTCTTGATGTTCTGGGCATGAGGATACAATGTGATGTCCGATGGACTGAACATATATTCAAGGTGTCGAAAGAAGCAATCAAGTGCCTCGGTTTTCTAAGACGGTGTAGGATATACTTCACTCCATCTGATCTCCTTACTATGTATACCACCTATATCCGACCGCGTATGGAATACAACTCTCATGTGTGGGCCGGTGCTTCAAAGTCTATTTTGGAGCTTCTCGACCGCGTGCAGGAGAGGGCGAGGGTTCTCATTGGTGACAGTAGGGTAACCAATTCTATTGACTCCCTTGAGCACCGTCGCAATGTGGGTTGTATTTGCGTGTTTTATCGTTACTACAATGGGATGTGTTCCGACGAAATCAGGGATCTGGTTCCCGAAACCCGTACATTTGTTCGTAATACACGTTTTTCCCTAAGAGCCCATCCTTATGTGGTCGATTGGCAGGTGAATCGTACAACGCATTACAGAGAGAATTCGTTTTTTTCTGTTCGTATGTGGAATAACCTTCCTGCAGAAGTCTTCCCTCTCACTTACAACATGATTAAGTTCAAATCGAATGTTCACAAACACTACTCCCTCTATCCTCCTTCCCATAACCTATTTTCCTAGTTCCAACACAATGCAATGCATTAGTAGGGGTCATCCCCTGAGTGCTGGTCCTAACAGTAAAAAAAAAAAAAAAAAGGTACACTGATAGAAAAGGCGTCATAACGCTGATGTTTTTTGATATCAGTACTATGACAAGTGTCTTCGTTTTTGACCCCATGACGATTTTAATCATGGTGATGTCAACCTTAACATCATTTGGCCAAAGTGTCATCAGGGTCAAAATGAAATTATGTCCTCAGTGCGATGACGCAGTAACATCGGATAAAGGACACATTAGCATCAATTTAATGACAGTTTATCATTAAGTCAAAGTCATTCTAATTGACTTTAGTCCAAGAGAGAGAATATTATTATTTACTTACCCGTTACATATGTTTTTTTCACGTTTGTTGAATTACGACCTTTGGTTACAGCAGGACTCTCAACAATAAGACACCAGCACCATGCCCCATATGGTTTTATTAATCATTCTACTTTAAAAATTGTATGTATTTAACTAAATAATTGAAAAAAATAGAATATAGGAATTTTTGCTTCTTATAATACATTGTAATCATGAAAATAATGTTAAGAATATACAACATGTGGCATCAAATTGATGTCACTATTGTCATAAAATAGATGGACATGTAAAAAATTACAAAATTGTACGAAGACGTTAGTCATTAGATTGATGTTACTTTTTGCATCATTGATGCCATTTTTAGTAACATTGATGTCACAATTCTGATGTTAGGGCATCATCAATATGAAGATGCATTTTTCTATCAGTGTTCTCCCCAGGATTTTCTAATAGCCCTCTGGCAGGTATATAACGCGTTCCATGGCATTCTGTTTAAAGCTTAGTTTGATTTTTGTTTTTTTATGTAAGTTTTTATTAAAACAAAATTGTTCTTTTTTAAATTCATACAATATTCAAAGTCTCAGCGCCTCTAGGTCATTAAAGAGACATACTGGCAATAATTAAGACTAGTAGTTAAAATACATACAAAAAAATTAATCAAATATACATATTCAATAGTACACCAACTTAAAAAATAAAACGTTTATTAGGTATTAGAATTATTCAAGAAGCATATCGATATTCTGCAACAAATAATCCTTTAACTTTTTTTTGAAGGAAGAAATTGTACAACAGCCTTTAATTTGTAACTGCAAACTATTGTATTCTAAACTTCCCGAATATTCAATCTTTTGTTTTGTTATTTCCAAACGACATCTTTAGGTTCGTAAATGATGGCTTCTTCTGGTATTAAAGACAGTTTGATTTCTTGTAAAATTTATTGTGTGATGGCCGATTCCATGTGTTACTTTGTAAACGTAAATCAGCAATTGCATTTTAAATAATCCATATATTGGTAATATATTTTTTACAACATCTTTGTACAGCAACAATGTAGAATACATAATGGGGAGATTGTAAACAACTTTCAATGATTTGTTTTGAAGTACTTGTAACATCCTTAAAGTATTTTTTCGAAAACCATATACGAGAGTTAAGCAATTCAGATTTCTCTGTACTCTCTGATAAATTAATAACTTTGTTTCAATATTAGGACAGTGTTTTAACTTATATAACATTCCAAGCGCTGTGGCAATTTTAGATCTTAAATATTGTATGTGATTATTCCACGAAACATTACTTTGAAGATAAATACCCAAATATTTGAACGAATTCACTTCTAAAGCAGGTTGACCTTCAAGAAATATGATTAAACTACTCCTTTGATTTGGTCTGGGCATAGAGCGTATAAATTTTGTTTTATTTGGATTGAGTACAAGCCTATTTAAACGTGTATATTCAAAAATTAAAGCAGCATCCCGTTCTATGTTTGTTTTTACGAAAAGATTCTCTTTGTATGGGTAAAGAATACACATATCATCAGCATATAAAAAAATTTTTCGAAAAAGTCCCAGGTTATTTACATCGTTTAGATATATTGTAAATAATAAAGGCCCTAAAACAGATCCCTGTGGAACACCATATTTGACACTAGCCAGAGTACTTTTGTCGTTGTTAATCTGTACAAATTGTTAACGATTTATCAGATAACTTTCCATTAGTTTTAGCTCTTTTCCTCTCATTCCATAATATCGTAACTTTTTCAGCAAAATAGAATGTTCAACAAGAAAAACATACAACATTCCTCCTACACCTGCAAAACCATTATCTAAACTGTCACATATAAAATTGACAACATTTATAACAGCCTGATCCGTACCACAACCTTTGTTGAAACCGTATTGGTAAGGATAAATCAAATTTTCATTTTCAAGAAACGTGGAAATTTGGCTGTACAAAATTTTTTCGAATATTTTATCAATTGCTGATAGCACTGCGATGGGTTTAAACTTATTAACTTCATTACAGATATTTTCTTTAGGTATTGGAATTACTTTATGTATTTTAAGTGCATCTGGATATATCGCATGGTCTATTGAAGAATTAAAGATTCTTGATAAAAGCGGAACAAGTATATCCTGGCATTTGACAAGACACTTCGTTGTTATAGAGTCACTTCCAGGGGTTTTGTTTATATCCAATTGTGAAACTAAATTATAAACCTCAATAATATTAGTGTGCTGGAATTTAAGAATATTGCCATTGCATTGCAGAGATCTGAGCGCGTTACAATCATCGCTTGGATTTGATTGAATTTTAAGTTTGAATTTTTCCACAGACTCTATAAAATATTTATTAAATATGTTTGCTTTGTCTTCATCGTTTGAAACATTGTATACATTGGCTTTACGGTTCTTCCTAACGTTTTATTTAAAAACTTCCAACATTTCCTTGGTTCTTGTTAATTTGACATAAGTTATCATGATAATAACTCAACATTGATTTCTTACAAGCAAATTTTATTATTTTACTTATCCGTTTAATGATATTTTCAAAACCCATTTTATTAGTTGCATTTTTCCTTAACTTTAGTAGCTTATTCTTGTACACAAAAAGAGCCTCAATGTTTTTATTAATCCATGGTGTTACTTCATTCCCAATAAAAAATGGAGCTTCCAACGAAGCAGGTTTGTAAGAGAGAAACATAAGGGTTTCGCTTACCATTGCGCTTTGAAGCAATACATTTTTGACACATAAAGCGCATTATTCAGCGCACATAAACATTGTTGGATGTAACGAACATATTTACACACTGAATGTTTTGATACAGTTATTTTTTAGTACTCTCCCTTACAAACCTGCTTCGTAGTAAGGGAATGCCGTAGCACTTTAAATGTTATTTTTTTTATTAAAGTTGTTGAGAGTTCTTTCACTTACTTTACTGCATTTCTGTATGTCTTATTGCGTAGCGCATAACCGTGCGCTTATTTTTTTAAATGTACCTTTAGTGCTTCGCAAAATGATAAAATTTTTTATTGGGTTCTTAGTTTTAATTCTTTTTACTGTTGTTGAAATGGTTAGATCGTTACAAATACAATCAATCACCTTATTGATATCTTCATTAGGATTTCCTGTGAAACAATCACTGCTTAAGTTTTGACTTAAGGCCAGTTTACACGGTAATACAATGTATTACGACATTGCAAAAAATGATGTAGAATGAGAAAAATCTTATCATGTAAAAGCAAAATGTATTGAGTAAGAGAGAATACGACTACAAAATCTGACAAGCGGTCGGTAAATGGTTTTTTTCTAAACCATTTTAGAAACTTATGTATTCTCATCACACCAGAGGTGTATTTTAACAGAGTATATCGAAGGTGGTAGCATTTTTATACAATTACTAAAATCAACTCAGGAAATTTTCATGTTGTTTTTGTAAAAATTTAAAACTGCAACCATCTGTTTTTTTGGTATTATTTTTGATTTTACTTGTACCATCCGTGTAAACATAAATTATACTTACAAAAGATTTTTCTTTTTTTCTTTTAAACACGGAGAGAATTTCATATTATTTTGATTCTACAAAGTCTTAATACATTGTATTACCGTGTAAACTGGCCTTTAAATACATTTTAAATCGATCACAGTTGCAATCATGGTGGAATAAACAGGTGGCAGCACTACGCCAGATGACGATTTTTTGCTCTTGCATTGTTTGTCTAGGTGTATGTCAAAGTATGTCAAAAATGTATTTATTTCATCACGTTTAGCGGCACGCTTTGATTTTTGTTTAAACTATTTTTTGACGTAAACGGCGATATAATTTCCATTTTTGTTGTATTTGTTCCCGTAACGATGCCACCTTCTTATTCCACCATGGTTTTTATAAAAAATTTAAGTATAAAAAAAACATATTAATTTTTAGATTATAATAGGCTAAATTATAAAGGATTACTTTTGGGACATCTCGAACAAAAATATATCGATAGGAAAAATATAAATATCGATATTTTTATTATTTAAAATACAGCTATGCACACACAGTTTTTTGCCGCAAATTTTTACTTGCTATTATTAATTCGCGCTAAATTACAGCAATGAATACAAACAACAAGAATGGCAAGTGGTATGGATTGCTTAGCAGTGCTTTTTACTGCTAATTTAAGGCCTTTAAGTCGAAATTTGTACATGTTTGTATAGGGACTGAAATGTCAAATAGTTTTGTAATGTTGTAAAAAAAAATGCAAATCCAAATGCAATTGCAGGCATAAGACAAAACAATGAACGACCAATAGAGGATAAGTCCGCTAGATTGATTACCTTTTTGGGTTTAGAATTAAGAAAATTTTTTAAAGTTGCAATGGAATATCTTATAGTCCCTGTTACTTCGGTTCCTTCAGAAAGGTACTTATTAATTTTTAATAAACTGCCATCTAAAATAACGTGCGTAAATTAGAGCGACTCACCAAAAAAATTGCTCGATGTACCCTCCTAAAAATGAACCTTGGCCATTTTTAAGATGACATTTTAAATATTTCGTTTCCAGCTTTGACCTCTCGTGAGCTGGAGCAGTTTGAAAAAACTTATGTTTTTGCATGTTTTGTTAATTTGAGAATCTGTTTCCTTACCGACATATAAAAATTGGCGATATGCTTCTTACATTTAAAGAAATAATAAATAATCTATTTATATTTTGTACTTTTAACTTTTGCTGATGAATGGAAATATTGATTCGTATACATAAAAATTAAATAAAAAAGTTTATCTTATTTTACCCTTTGCCTATAACCTTTGAAAATATATGATATGTAAATAATGTTTTTTGTATTTTTTCATTATATTCTACACTAAAAATTATATATAAAACCTTATAAGTATGTAAATATATTAGTATTTTGTAAAAAGCAAATTATTACCTTGTTATATTATAATACTAGAGAGCTCGTTCTAGAGACATTGTATAAATTAACTTGTTACTGTTAACAAGTGTTTATAATAGTTTAAATTTAATTATTTGAATAAAGAAATAAACGATTAAAAAAAAAAAAAAAAAAAAAAAAAAAATAAAAAAGTTTATTATACTACAATTATGATTTATAAATAGGTATGTATTATTTAGTTTGGAGATAGAAAAGAAGCCTGAGTATCATTATCACTATCATTATCTGCATCCTCTTGATTAACCGTTCTTCGTTTTTGGTAGTTTGTAGCTTGTAACAGCAGTTCATCAACACCAACAAAGGTTTTAATAAGTTTAGGCCTTGCAATTCCACTTCTCTTGACAAAGATGTTTCCAGATCTGACATAAACACTGGTAAAACCAACGGAATGCAAACTTTTAGCATGCTTAAACAACAATGTTTCCTTGCTTAAAAAATCATTAAAAAATATTGATTTTGTTTCTTCTGACTTTTTTAATTCATTTTTTGTTGACATTACAGATTGCTTTACTTTATAGTTGTTAAACTTTACCACCATAGTTTTCTTTTTGTTAAGTTTTGTTTTGCATTTTTATTTTCCTTTAAAAAGTTAGCAACATCAATATCATTTTGCTTTAATTCCATTCCAACATCATTCATTATTTTAACTATTGTTTGCACAGCGTTCGCCTCTTCACCAAAAACAACTCCGTTTATTAAGCAATCATTTCTCACTTTATAATCATTTAAGTATTTAACCGAGTTTTTCATTTCATTTAATTCGCTTCTTAAGTTTTTAATTTCTTTTTGCAAAACCTCAAGTTTTGTTTTGTTTTCAGCAATACCCTTTAATAATCCATCAAACTGGTTTGACATAAATTCAATTGTTTATTGTTAATTATCAATTTTACTCAGCTGTGTTTTTATACCTCTTAGTTCTTGTTTCAAGTTTCCACCCTTTTTGTCACACAAATGAATTCTTCGTTCTCGTTTTGCAACAAGTGATCATATTTTTTTGCGTTTATCTAAATCAGTGCACATAGCATGAAAAATTTTTGAGCATTTATCACACTCTATGCTTTCATCCTTTTCTTCGTTGAATTGTAATTTGCATTGACTGCACAAAATTACACTTGAACATTTTAAGCTTCTTCGGCTTGTTGTTGCCATTTTTGATTTAATTAAAATAACTTACAGTTTCTTCTATTAAATTTTATCAACAATATTTTTGAATAAAACGGTTTAAGATACGAAATTTTGTATTTTAACTGCGACAGATTTCACTGCTTAAAAATTTAAGTGTTTACACAACAGGGTTGAGTGATTCCAAAGATATTTGGCACTAGTGGCCAGCGTTATCAAGGTGTTGTTAGGATAAAGGTTCGGAAGTCAGGTATCTTATACTTTAAAATACGTAAGGAGCTCACAATTATCTATGTATGCTTTTCGTCGGTTTTGTGATGAAACTGGCCTAATCTATTCACTAAAATTTGCGAAATTGTACACCATCGTGATGGCTACTTAACTATAATTCTATACTTTTACTAAATTCTATTACTATTTGCATGCGTATTTCTCAAAACACTTTTCCCAAGTAGAATAAAATATTTTGTAATAATACAGTCATATAACTCTTTTTTATCATTTCTCGCGAAATTGTGTTTTCATTTAAATTTACAACTGTCATGGAGACACATTCAAATATCTGACAAAAAAACACAATTCCAAGAAACTGCTCTGCAGTAGAGAAAAAAGAAAATTAAATAAAATGATATGCATAAATATTTCTTCGACGGTTGCAGGATTTAGGTTTATTTTTCACAGAGACACTTATGAAAGAAATAAAAGTGTGCAAATCATACAAAACGAAAACATTCAAGCATTCAAACTCCTCATTCCTTTTTTATATTTATATTTTTATTTTATTTCTTTTATAATGATTATATTTAGATTCTCTGACAATGCTCATATCTTTCATTTGAATGTATTAAGTGGCGAAAAAAAAGCTAAGAAATCTGTAGTTTTTAAGTGAATTTTTTTCCCTTTAGAAAAGAAACGGGAAAAAGGAAATAAAACGTTTGCATTGTGGCGTGACATGTGGCATCAACGACTCGCAACGTTCTAATATTTAGTCGAGCATCAGATTATGTTTCCCAAAAAAAATTAAATTGTAAGGATTTTAGCATGATTTTTACTGTTAGATGTAAAACTATTTTTTCACTTGTGTGTCAGTGTATGTGTGTGCATTTTATGTTATTTGGGTGTGCTACTTCATTTTTGTCAAGACACGTACTTTTATTACTTTTATGGCAGTGATGTGGTACATGCAACGACAGTCATTTAAGCAGAGTTGTTGCTTTAAATGGGTTTTATTACTGCTAGCAAAATAATGTGTATATGTGACACATGTGAATTGGCCTGTTTTCTTTTAAATTTAATAATTTTTTAAGCAATTTAATAACATTTTTTGAACAAATTTTCTTTACAAAAATGTACCCTAATCAAGCTCTTAAACTTTTTCGTGATAATTATATGCGTTTGGCAAACAAAAACTTTTCCAAATATTACCAGCCACCAAACAAAGTTTGGAATATATTACAAAACTTTTATTTTTTGGTAAATTAACCAACCGTTTTGTCCATGCATACAATTTTAAATTCTTTTATTTTTATTTTGTAATGCCCATTGAAAGGCGAAATAGAGATAAAAAGATAATGATTTAAGCACCATATTGCGTTTTATAGAGTCATCATCATCACATCATCTGCCACAGCTTTAGTCCGACAAGAGCAGCTACATTTTTTTTTTGTTGCCAATTTTGTGTGCATTTTAAGTGCTAAAAAAAACAAATAAAATTTCTTTATACACAACATCATATAGGAAATGCTGCCAGCTGTTCAAAAATGGCTAAATACCGGCTAACAAATATATGTCTGTATGTATATAGTAACGGGGCTTTGAACTTAAACTTTGTTTTTCAACACACAGACAGGTATTTGGCCCTAAAAGTCGCTCAAAATTAATTTTTCTTATATTAACACTACACCCCAGGTAGCCCCACCAAACAATAGAGACAATATGGCGCGCTTGAAGCTTTTACCAGCTGCATGAAGTCAGTCGGATGTTACCGTTCACCAAACGTGTTTGTGTGATTGTTCGATACGCTCACAAGTGTCTTCAAATGTTCGTTTTATAGTGATAAAGTAGATTTTGTGTTAGTTTCTATCATGAATTGTGTAAAATCAGGTATGTGCTTTATTATACCCTTCACCGAAGGTAGGGTATATATAACTTTGTCATTCCGTTTGTAATTTCTACAATATTGATCCTACACCCTATAAAGTATATATATACTGGGTCCTTATGAAAAGCGAAGTTGATTTAACCATGTCTGTCTGTCCGTCTGTCCGTTGAAATGGATTTTCCGAAGACCCCATATATGATGGGGGCCAGGTTATTATACATTTATGTCACATATGGTCCGCAATTGTTTGCTATTGAAATTCAGCAAGATCGGACCACAAATGGCTGAGATATAAGCAAAAAACCACGACTACCTCTAATTTTTCCCAAAAATCCCTTGTGGTTGTTGTATTTTTATTACTTTTTGCTGTATATCTGGGGAACGGCAAAAGCCAAAGTTTCCAAATTAGGTACACACATTTAGGTTGCCAATACACACCATCCTACAAAATGTGGGCGGGATTTAAGAAGTAAGCGTGGTACCTCCCGTACAAAAAAAATTAAAAATTGTATAAAAACCTAAATTTTAGGGCTGCCATATGTCCTTTGGATATGACTTGTATACCAAAATATCGGAAAAATCGGTTCAGATACAAAAAAGTTATGACCTAAATTAAATTTGTTTTTTTTTGAATACCCACTTTCGGGAACCATAGATCTCCCCGAGTCCAAACTTTACAACTCAAGTAAATGGTAAATTTCTTCCTTAACACGTCGGTATTTAAATCTTTCAAATCGGTTTAAAAATGGTTAAGTTATGATCAAAATACTGAAATCCCAAAAAAAAATTGTGCTCCCCCCTAGATTTTACCCTGGCTACGCCCATGTATTCGTGTATTGTCATCGGGAATATGTATGCCTGCAAAAGTTTCATCCATTTGCATTGAGTATAAGGCGGTTAAATTAACGTTACAAGATTTGATTTTCCGAAGTGAAGCTAAAGAAAAGGTTTTAAAAACACACATCTTCTTATATCACAGAGGTTTTAAACTATTTCTGTTCATTTCTGAGCTTAAAATTTGATAGTTTTTTAGAGAATAGGCCCTCGAGAATTTTAAGAAGCAAAAAACAGCCACCCCTAAATTTTTAGCGATTTTTTAGTAAATACATGGACTTTGAAAACTAGGTTAATCAAGAGTTTCAAAAAAATGTAATTTTTTTTTACAAAATTTCAAGACCAACTGGGCTTATTGTACATACCTAAGGCAACACTACCCTAGAGGGAAGCGAACTGGCGCCAAAGTAGCCCCATGATAGTTTAGTCTAGTTTTAACACTTTATATGAATAAGACCTATCACTTTTACATGAGGTTGACATTGGAGGGGGTCAATTGACAGTATTTGACCATTCACAGATCTATTCTCAATGAACGTGCTTAGTGTCAGTTACTAAAAGGTAGCAGAATTTCAATACAATGTAGTACTATTTCAATCAAACAAGTTCAAGTATTAAATTCAAGAACCAAATTGTAGAAAGTTCCAAAAAATGTGTCATTTCTTTTTCTACCCTTTTGTTCTTCATAAACCAGTTAAGGGATTGGTTCTTCTTTCAATGGTCATGAGTCCTTTCTTTTTGTACTTGTTCCATTTTCACAAATCCCTGGACCAGTCTGTTGGACCAATTGACACAAATTTCCCGCAGGGTAATGATGGGAAGACCAGTCGCCGCTTTTTTGAAGAATACGAAAGATCAGCAGAGATATCTGGGATTGACAAAAATTTAATATACCGGTTGAAAATAATGCTTGGTGCCAAGTGCTTTGGTATTAAAATTAACACCGAAAAGTTCGAGGCTTACTGTAAGGAAACTGCAGAATTGTATGTTTCCCTTTATCAATTTCACCCTATGTCACCGACATGAAGGAAGGTGTTGCGACATGGAGCAGCCGTAATAAGGGAGGCGATTCTGCCAATCGGTCAACTCTCCGAAGAAGCGGCAGAAACCCGTAATAAACATGTTCGCATATACAGGCTGGATTATTCTAGAAAATTTTCAAGAATAGAATGCAACCAAGATGTGCTAAACAGGTTACTTTTGACGTCAGACCCCTTTCTGACAGGAATGAGGAAAACCAAATCGAAGAAAACCCCTTTTGATTGAAGTCTTAAATTTAGTTCAAAAAAACCACATTTGTAACGTTAATAAAAATGGAGACGATACTGCAGAAAATGGCGAATAAATAAGATTTATAATTATGTTTTTGCTTTTTTCTACACTGAAATACTTTAACCTACCTTAAAATCCAAAAAAAAATACTAATATAAAATTTTAAATGAAAAAAAAAATTATTTTTGAGATACTTTTAGGGCCAAATACCTGCGCAACAGGGTTGTTCTTTCAAGGGGACATGGAAAAATTCAACTTTTTATGTTTCAGCTTACTATATTAAAGACCCTTGTGACATAGGAGTCTGAAAATTGCCTAGCATATAGTCCTAACCATGCAGCATAGCCTGAAATAGTCGGATCTAAGGTATTTCGACTACGGGCGGAGAATTGAGAAAAAATGTGCGTGTCAAAATTGTGTTATTTTACAAGATAGGAGGTGTTGTAATCTTCTTCGCAATTTAAACACAAAAAAGGACTAGTGCCCGTAATTTCTACAAAAAGATATCTAGTCGTGTTCGTACCTAACAGTTATTTGTACGTATCCGGTAACACTATTGTGGTAATTTCAACGTTAATTTTGGCTACGTGAATTAACTATCGAAAATCTATGGTGTAAATTACATAACACTTTGACCCGTAGGTAAGAAATACGTTTTAAAATTATGAAAACCATAGATACCTATACACAGCAAGATACCTATTTGTAGAAATTACGGTCATAAGCAATGGCACAAGATAACACGTCACAAAGCTAGCAAAAATCGTATTTGTGCAACTATTCTGTTAGGTATGTACTGCTGAAGGAAGCACGAAATTTGTTGATATTTGTGTTGTTTATTGTAAAAATACGGAAATGTTTTTGAAAGGCTCTAAACAAACAAAATAGAAACACTTCAAAGCTATTATATTATCTTTATAATCCCATCAAAAGAAAAGTAGTAAATTTTTTTTAAAATTTAAATGATTTTACAGTAACAGTTTTACAGATATAAAAAACTTTCAAGTGTTTTTTAAGATATTTGTACAAAATTGGAATACATTCACGGTTAGAGTACTCCAAATATGTAGAAAATGTATGGGAGGTGCCACGATCACTTGAAAATTAGAAAATATTATAGCATTTGTTAAGCGCCGGATAATCGTCAATCCATTACTGCTAAAAATTTCAGGATAATCAGTTTGAAAGTTAAGGAGTCTATAAGCCAACAAACAAACAGACAAACATTTTTCATTTGTATATACATATGTATGTATGCCTAAGTGCTGTGGAAAACATTAAATTTGTTAAAAAAAACAACTACATATCAGGATGTATACAGATATCTATGTTGTATTGAATTTTTAATAATTTTAATACGTAAATCTTACCTCCTGGTTGATTTTAAGTAGTTAATTCAAAACGTTAATAAAAATACAAATGTTGCCATTTTTTTAATGAAAAATTACCCCAAAAAATTAAAAATTACCTAAAATGAAATGAAGTATGACCCCAAATTTGGGGTTATTCTTCATTATGAAAAATCACCTTAAAACTTAGCTGACCCGACAGACGTTGTCCTGTCCAAATTAGGAAAAATGTTTGCGTTCGATTTTTAAAATCCGTTAAAAAGAAAACTTTGAAAGAAAAATTAGTCAAATCGATGGAGCCGTTTTCTGATTTTAGGCAAATCGAAAAAAGTGCGCGTTTAAGTGGGCGGGGCAAAATTTTCTTTCCGTAAAAACCTAAGTTGGACCATGGCGATGATTTTAAAGGAAAAATCGTCCAAATCGGTCAAGCCGTTCTCAAGTTATGCGCTTAATAGAAAAAGTGGGCGTGGTACATTTTTCTTTGATGAAAACGTAAAATGGATTAATAAGAACATTCAAAAGAAAAATTAGTCAAAGCGATGGAGCCGTTTTTTGATTTTAGGTAAATCGAAAAAAGTGGGCGGGGCAAAATTTTCTTTCCGTAAAAACCTAAGTTGGATCATGGCAATCATTTTAAAGAAAAATCGTCCAAATCGGTCAAGCCGTTCTCAAGTTATGCGCTTAATAGAAAAAGTGGTCGTAAAAGTAGGCGTGGTAAATTTTTCTTTCGATGAAAACTTAAAATGAATTAATACGAACATTTGAAAGAAAAATTTTTCAAATCGATGGAGCCGTTTTCTGATTTTAGGAGAAAATTAGATTTTGCCACGCCCCTCCGCCCAAAGACCGAAAATCAAAAATCAGACTTCACAGTGTCACCCGCCTGAACATTCTGAAGATTCCCTGAAAATTTAATCAAAATCGGCCCAGCCGTTTTGGACTCCATACGTTACTTGCATACATAGATTTTAACCCAGAAGAACACAAAGAAAGTTATATTAAATATTTTGGATGGAGTTCATATGCCCGAAACTAAAAATACCAAATTAAGAATCCCGATTTCAAAATCCGAATAATTATACAGTTTTGGTCTTAAAAATCGTACGATTGATAGCATGGTTGGGCTTTCGGCCATGCGTAAGGATTTTTTCCTCTGTGGTATAACGAACTTAAGTTTCACTACATAGCCAGGCGCAAGGATTAACATATGTATCTATGGTATAAAGAACTCTGGCTTCGCTCAGTAAAGCTTCTCTAAATAGACGGCCTTCGGCCGGGCGCAAGGATTTTTCCCTCTGAAGCATATCTGCATAACCGGCAAGGGTTTTCTCAACTTTGGTATAAAAATTCGGGATTTTTATACTATACCTAGAAATTTTTACATAAAATTTGTGTACAAACATTTGAGATGGTTTTTCATTTCATAAAATTTGCATTTTTTCTTTATAAATAAACGAAAAATTGCCCCAAAGTAAAAATTGTGATTTTATTTGGGGTCATTTTTCATTCTACTTAAAATGCAAAAACACCCTAATGAAAATATGAAAAATAACCCCAAAAAACAAAAAAATTGCCACAAAATTGCGTGTTGTTGTGTCTCATGCAGTGTTGCCAGTGCTAATAAAAATCCGATTTTTCCCTACACGTTGAAAAAATTTTCAATACAAAAATCCCTACGCATTACTATCAATAAAAAATAAATTTTATCGGAAAATGTATATTAAAGCTTTGACATAAAATAAGAACAAAACTAAAAAAAATAATACATTTGTATGTACTTTTAATTTTTTGATTTTAATTAAATTTAATTAAGTCTTTCAACATAAGATGAGATCCCGTACTCAACGTTGGGAGCCGACGGGATCCCAATCTTACCGAAAAGTGTTCCCGTACTGAAAGTTTGGTAAGGTTGAGCTTTTAAGAGAAAAATATTCTTCTTGCACGAAGTAGCCCGTACTTTTTTTGGGCAAATTTATAAAATTGTTAAACAATCAGCTGTGTCAAAACATAAATAAAAACCTGCAAGCAAGTTAACCAAAATAATTAATCAAAGTAATTTTTTGGGAATACAAAATTTTAACTTACAAGATCTTGTTTGTCGTGCTTAATTCCCAATTTTTAATTCTTGATAAAAACACTGAAATTTATTGTTGAAGGGATAAGCTATGCGCATAAAATAAACAATAGAAAATATTGAAATATGTAAGTAAATGCTTGAATTTTAATTTTGTGCACGTTAATGTGTCATCTATGAAGTATTTAAACATATTTCATTTAAACGTTTTCTTTTGGATCAGAAATTTGGTTTTTATTGTTCCATTTTAATATTTTAGTGAGAGACACTTTTGTAAACTCTCATTTTACCGAACTTTACCCAACAAGTACGGCATCAAACCTACATACATATTAGTGTCACCAACTTTTTAAGCCATAAACAACTCTGGAAATATATTTTGAAGCTATTTTAGGGGAACAATTTTGTTTCAACCGTTTGGAACAATAAAATATCATTAAAAAAACGTTTTTAAGCATTAATTTTATGATAATACGAAAAAACCCTACATTTGGGAGATTATGAAAAATCTGTCCGATTTTCTCTACGCTTCTATTTAAGTATTAAAAATACCTACATATAGGGATTTTCCCCTACTTCTGGCAACACTGGTCTCATGTAAAATTTTGGGGCCGTTTTTCACTTTCCTTTTGGGACCAAATTTCCTCGGGTCATTTTGCGCACCGCCTTTATTTTGTTCTTGACTTCTTTTTTTGTTTTTTTGCAAGTATTGGGAAGTTCTATCAGAAACCGAAATCAAAAGGAAGTGCACATTTGATGACATTGAATATGTTGCACTGAGATATTAAAGAAATTTGAATCTGGCTTCGTTAAATTTTCAAATTATTAAAAACCTTACATCTAATTAAGATTGAAAACATGTAGTTTAATGTCGTATAAAATGTTTGGAAATGGAATAACAAAAAGCAGGAAAATTAAATTTTGCAAAGCTTCTTTGCTACTCCAACTCCCAAAAAAAAACAGCTTTCTCCCGACAATTTATCTGAGCCTAAAAAATATTTATACGTCATTAAGACTTGTCACGAATAGGAAACAAATAAATTAGAGTTAAACTATCCAACATTGTTATTATTAATTGGTATATATTTAATTTATTTATCCTTTTTTTTTTTTTTGTTTCCTTAGGACTTTTATACTTTATCCAGTGTCTACATTCTAACGTATGCGGAATAAAATATGGATTGACACATTAGCAGTAATAAAAAATTTATATCAGGTATTAAAAAATCAAAGTTTATATGCAATTGTTAAAATACACAACTTAAACTTATTTTACAAAAAAAAAATCTAGCCACATCGATGGGCTTTTTTTCATATTTTGAGGCACCCTACGGAAAGCCTCTAGGATCACCTTTGTGTGCACTTTCTATAACATTCATTTAATTTGAGTGATAAAACAGTCTAGGTTTCTTGGTTCCCATCCCTATTTATAAAAATTTCTTTTCAAATTCGACTAAAAGTTTGAATTGGTGTCCATTCATGAAAGTTCATTGTTAACAAGCTCCCATCATCCATGATACGATTCTTGGCCAGCCAGCAGCAAAAAAAATTGGTAACAAAGCCGGTATTAGATGTTTGATGATAACTGAATCTTCTCTGAGACTGCTGGAACGGGTTTCCTTGCATATTTAACTACTCTGATATGTGCTACGTACTTCGGCATTTTATCCGGCAATATCTACCTTCTACATAGCTCGAGTTTGGTTGCATTGTATCAACAAATTGTACCGGATCGTTGTTATTTATTAAACGGTTTTTTTACTTTTGAAAGCTTTTACTGCCTTATAAATAAAAGATTTTTCAATTTGGATTTCAGAAAAGTGACGAAAAAATTCAATTTTTCTTTAATAGGGATTATTTTTACAAAATTTACAAATCAACTTACGACCATCTAATTCGTTTTATGATATTTTTTCTACTTATTATCAATTTATTGAACTGATCTCTAGCCAAATAGTTATAGGAATAGTGCCGTTACTTTTTCCATATTTTACTTTTGTAATACATTTTGTTTTTTTTTTTTTGCACTGATGGTTGAATATCAGCCCATATTTCATTCCGTTAACAGGTAGCCTTTCAAAGGCTATTTCATTATAACACCTTCCTTAAGTTAGCTGTCTTGTGTTCCAAAAGTCTTTTATGATTGGGTGTTATAGTCGAACACTTGTTGTTGAATCTTTGTTTGCATTGTGAATCGGGACATCTCTTTTAATATGTAACATGCAATTAAATGTCAGTAGTGTTTTAAGTGGTAGAGTTTTTGCAAAATAATCGGGCCCTACTCTCTTTATATAACAATATGCACCAATTGTTGTCATCATATTAATTGGCCAAATTTGAACTGTGCAGGTTATTCTTTTATTATTATGTTTGGACATTTAAATTGTAAATATTTTCATTTTAAATCGTAATCGCACAAATTTTTCTGCGTTTACAACTAGACTTGCAAAATCTAGCCTTTTTCATTAATCAGAAATAATTTGTTGGACTGTTGCTTTTAATTTTATTTTACAAAATCTATTTAAATTTAAAACATTTCAATTTTTTATTTCACATATTTTAAAAAACATTCCAAATGGAATAAAACTAATAAGCAACTTTTAATATTAATATCACTCATACGCTCTGTCTACAAAATAGTGTGAAGAATAACTTTCTTCTAATAAAAAAAAAAAAAACTTTTTTATAACTATACGAAACTAATACATGAGTGCATAAACACACACATTCACACTCTTTCACTCACACATATTTAAAACCAAAAATATCATATTTTAAACAAAAAAGAAACCTCATTTATACCCATTTTAATATAAAATAATATAAAAAAGCCGGAAACTAAATATAAATTAAAAATTATTACATTTTTTACCATGTGAAAATAAAAAGGAAAATGCTTTTAGGTGTCTTTTTTTCTACTTCTTCTCATTGTTAACAGTTTTGAATAAAAAACGGAAACGCATATTTAACATATGCAGTTTTTTCTCTACTTGCACACACACACACACACAGAAATATTTTAATGTTTACCCAGCAAACACTTCTTCATAATTCTTGAAAATAAAATAGTTTTCTTTTTTTAAATAACCCAATAATGAATAAAGATTCAACGGAAAATTTTTCACTTCTTTCATATTTTCTCCAAAAATTAAATTGTATAAACGGGAAAATGGAAAAGATTCCCACGGAATTTGTATTTACAATTGAGATGAATTTGTCATCGTCCAGACTTTTTTCTTTTTTAGATCTCATCCTTTGGAACTTGAAGTTGACTGTAGGTATATTTCAATATAAAAAGAACAAGACAAAATTACAAAAAGTCCAATTTCAAAGCAAATTTTAAAAAATTACAGCAACAAATAATGCAATTCAGGACTTTGACTACCAAAGGTAAAATTTTAACTTTATTCAATCCTTAAAATATCGATCCCTAAGCGACAATTTTACAGGAGAAGGTTTTTTTTAAGTATATTTCATAAAAACTTTGTATGAGTGTTGGCTAGGGTGGATAAAAAAAATAATGTTAATTTTTCCATCGGGGCAACCCCCTAATATGAGCCAATAGGATAGACAATGGAATTAAGAATGTTTCAGCCCAATCAAATAACGTTAACACGTGCCTCATTGAGCATAATTTAAGAAAAAACAGCGATTTTTTATTAAAATTCGTATTTCTTTGCCTTTATAACCGAAACCGTTCATTCTAGGAACCTGAGTAAAGTCTTGTTTTATAGGAAATTGTATTCTTTTTAATTTTGATATTGATAGATTTGTTCCTTATACCAATAGTTAAATTGATATTTAGCATTAATTAAGGACAAAGAATTTTAGTGAAAAATCACTGTTTTCCCCTAATTTATGCTCAATGAGGCATGTGTTGGCGTTATCCGATTGGGTTTAACATTTGTCAGTCGCATTTTCTATGCTATTGGCACATATTAAAAAAACGAAAATTGAAAATCATGTCGCTAAAGCTATTTTTGCGGTAAGGGCTCGATATATTTAGGTTTTATGTTTGAATTCAAATTTTTGTTTATTTGAAAATCAGCGTTATAGAAATCATAGCTCAGAAATCGGTATATATGATTTGATTTTTACGCTTTATATCGTGCTCAAACTTGCTGGGTATCATTTTAAATGGGTCCGTATGTGTGTTCATGATAAATATAAATTATCTTTAATTCTTCGTTGTACATTCATGTTTTCTTTGTAATTGTCTTCTTTTTCAATTTCTGAGTAAATTCTCGTTTGTTTTTAAAGTAGTGCTTTGTTTTTTTCCACCATTTTTCAGAATATTTTACCGTGTGTTGAATATTAATAACTTTTGCTTAGTCATACGTGTTAATGTGACTTTATGACTTTGTTGCTGCTTATTTTATTCTCTATTTGTGTTGCGTCTTTTGTCAAGTTTTCCTCCAAGTTGTATGTTAAAGCATGAGCCTTTGTAACCATCACTACAGGTACCCAGCAGTTCACAAAGAAGTATTTCATGGTAAGCAAAAACTATAGAGTGCAAAAGCAAACGAAATTTTAATTTGTACCTACACCACAAAACACTAGTGCACAAGGATTTTTGAACCACTTTTTGCTAGTTAGATCACAAACTAATTACTGTGAGAGCTGGTGGACACTATGACGTATAAGAATATATGGGCATTTCTACATAAAAGTTTACTTTTTGTCACGTTATGCCACCTAGCAATGGCATAACCATGTTTTTCAAAAAAATACAGATATAAAATAAAACATATATATGGCCTAACCTGACAAAAAGTAGACTTTGCTGGGGAAATGCCCATATTAACTATATATCTATGTATATATATGGGGGATTTCATGTCAAGTGACCCAATTTTTAAATCGATGTCTTCCGATTTGGGTGAAATTAGCACCAAGCTTAGTCCTATTAAAAAGTAGTTTATACACAAATTTTCAACAAGATCGGTTCAAAAGTTTCTGAGTAAGAGGGGGCCAAAGTTTGGCATTTTGTCCATACAGGTGTTCTTTCTCAGCCATGTAACTTACTACCTATTGATGTTAGCAAAATTTGTCCCAAGTAGCTTCGATAGCTATTTGATCAATCTTTTTAAAAAAAATATTTTTGTTTTTTTTAATTTTTTTTTTTTTTAATTTAAAATTTTTTTTTATTTTTTTTTTATCCGGAATGTTTTTTTTTTTTTTTTTTGCTCAAAAGAAAGCTTATGTCTTTTCCTTTAAGGTAGTTTTGGTCGCTTTTTGGGATACGAGTGGCTTATGTATAAAAAAAAATAATTTCTAACTTAAGACGAGGGTTTTTAAATTTTTAGCACATGCAGCACTAATTTGAATTTTTTCCTAAAAGACCTGGGGCCTAATTCTGGCAGTCGTGATCGAGTATTTTTTCGATTCGAAAGCAATTTTATTTTAGTCGATACTGAATGAATCGAAATTATTTTTTCAGTATTGTGAAACTCAAATTAATGCTTAATAACACTGAAAAAATAATTCCGATTCGTTCAGTATTGACTGAAATAATTAGATATTAAATTGCTTTCGAATCGAGAAAGTACTCGATCACGACGGCCAGAATCAGGCACCAGAACTACCTTAAAGGAAAAGACATAAGCTTTCTTTTGAGCAAAAAAAAAAAAAATAACATTTCCGTTAAAAAAAAAACTTTTAACTTTAAAAAAAAATTTAAAAATTTTTTTAAAAAAACAAAAATATTTTTTTTTTAAAAGATTGAAGCTTCTTGGGACAAATTTTGCTAACACCAATAGGTAATAAGTTACATGGCTGAGAAAGAACACCTGTATGCACTGTTGCCAGAAATTTTTTCTAATAAATCTGAAAAATTGGACTAAAAAATCTGGAAAAAAATTGTTAAAATCTGCAAAATATCTGCGAACTTAAAATACTTTATTTTGGGGTAGGTTTTGTTTTTATTTTCGTATTCGTACAACAAACTAAAACTTAAGCCGATATCTAACATTTTTTTGGTACATTAAAATTAAAAGTTAATATATACAAAAGAGAAAAAATATATATTATATGAATGTATGTATATATATACTTAAATGTATATTCAAAAACATTGTGCATACATAGTATCATATCATCGTATATAAAATAATTTTATACATTTATCTATTGTAAATTTCAAAAGTCATTTGTCGTAAAATTTTACTTTGAATGAGAGTATTAAAATAATTTGATTTATTTAATTTAAGGGAGTCTTTTGTGTACAAAATTCCTTCAAGCGATATTTTATCTGAACGATTTTGCTTTGTTTTATTTATGTATATTCACTTAATATTGTTTGCACATTAGCTGATGAATGTGGCAAAGCAAATTTTTTTTTAACCAAAAGGCACGATTATGTTCTTTGCATATTAAATCTGTGGTTTTCATGGGCAACCGCGTATGTCTTAAAATAAAATTTTTCAGGAGAGCTGAAAAAACCATTCTAGTTCAAACTATGGGTTAGATATTGCACCTTTTGAACTTTGTAAATGAGTTAAAACATCGGAATGGGTCTATCTGTTTTTAAAAATTTTTTAAAAAATGTAAAGAGCGCTTAAAATTAAGCAATATAGCATCAACATTTCAAAATCGAAAAAATAGACATACGCGGCTGCCCATGAAAACCACAGATATTTGGAAACTGTTTATAAAATTTCAAATATTGATTTAACTAAAATCTTTGGATTATGCCTTTTAAAATTTTTAATTGATCTCTAAAATCCAATCTTTCACAAAGTTCAATATAAAAGTCCAATTTATAAAATTTCTTCAATTTCAAAAAGTCTGTAATTTGATAGCAAAAATCTGCAAATCTCACTTCGTCATTTTTGCAACGAAAAATCAGCAAAATGCAGAGAAATCTGCACTTCTGGCAACAGTGCCTGTATGGATAAAATGTCAAACTTTGACCCCCTTTATCTCAGAAACTTTTTGACCGATCTTGTTGAAAATTTGTGTCTAAACTACTTTTTAATAGGACTAAGCTTGGTGCTAATTTCACCCAAATCGGAAGACATCGATTTAAAAATTGGGTCAATTGACATGAAATCCCCCATATGTATATCCCTTCCAAATTTACTCTTTTTTACATATTTTCATTTGCTTGTGGGCATAATCACAAGAACAAGTTTAATTTATAAAAATAGTTTTTGTATTATTTCTTTTTTTTAATTTAATTTGTCTTAAGATCTCATTTAGATTAAGAAGAAGAGATACTGCAGCTCTTCCCAAATCAGAAGAGCGCTAAACACATATGGGAACGGGAACCGTGATTAATGGAGTTTTCCCTGACAGGATGTTAGCTGATGAGTTAGAATAAGATTTGATTAATTACACTATGCTAGTTGAAACAAGTAAGAAAGTATAGTCGGTCAAGCCCGACCATATGATACCCTACACCACAGTATTTAAAAACACATCATGCTTATGTGTCCTAAGGATTTATCTATGTTTATAAACTTCATTAAAATCGGTTTGAAAATGTGTGAGAGGCAGAAATCACCCCCTACTTCCCTTGTGGTCCTATTTTTGAAAAACAACATATCTTATGTTTCCATATAAATATATTTTAATCTATGAATTAAATTTCTTTAAAATCGGTTTGATTGTTTCTGAGAGGCAGAAATTTCCCCCTATCTTCCCTCGTGGTCCTACGATTCAGCCCATTTTCAATAATCTTGGTCCTTGTGCCAATATAAGAACCTATGTCCTTAATTTTATTAAATTATCTCCAAAATTGCGACCTGTACTTTGCTTACAAGGTTACATGGACAGTCAGCCAGCCGTACGGACATCGTTAGTTCGACTCAGAAAGTGATTCTGAGTCGATCCGTATAGTAAGGGTGGGTATAGGACCAATATTTTAAGGCGTTACACAAATCAGCACAAATGCATAATACCCTCTCCACTATTGTGGTGTGGGTATAAAAACAGACAAGCCGGGCACATGGCGTTTTAACATAATTCGGGTAAAGTGAATCCAATGTGGCCTACAGTTTCTTTAGGTTAGCTCTTGCGGAATTTCGTTTTTTTAGTTTTTTCAATTAACTTAACCGTTTTTGAGTTACGCGAACATGTGTTGTGCAACCTCCTCCATTTTCGAAATTACGGTATATCTCGAAAACCAGAGCCAACCTAAAAAAAACGGCGGGCACCACTGGATTCAGCGTACCCGAATTATGTTAAAACGCCAAGTGCCCAGATTGTCATAAAAAAAGGTGTCAGTTTCGAGCATAGTGTTATTTTTAGTTCATTTTAAATATACACATGTATGAAGATTCAATAAAAAAATTGTGAAAAAAAAATAAAAGGTCCAATTAGACGTGACATAACAATGATTACAGAAACCAAAATTCACTTGGTTTTTATGGTTATGACTACGTCATTATAGTAAGTCCACTGTAATCAAATACAGTGTTGTCCATGAGTTGGTTCAAATAGCTGTTTTAGAGAAAAAGTAATAACATTGTTTAATTTTTCAATAAAATATTTTCTACTATAATTTTATTTTGGAAACTAACAGCCGTATTCATAACAAAAATTTAGCCACAGTTTGTACACTACGTACAACGAGCTGCTAACTAGAATGCCGATTAAGCTTAGCAGCTTGTTGGCACGGAGATAATTCATAACGAACTTTTCTCCATCTTCCAACTTTTAATAAATCAACTCTGAATTTTTATGATACCACATTGTATTACTCAAAAATGCAACACGTTTTGCATTAATCATCGCTGAATTTGTAATTTTTTCCTATTTTGTTTTTCCAATCACATATAAAAATTTTAAAAAGTTTTTAATATTAAAATAAATTAAGTAAAATACAGTAAATTAAAAAAAAACAGTTAATTAAAAAAACCAACAAAACTGTTTGACATTAAACGGCTGTTTTTTACAAGTTGGCAAACGTTTGGCAGCTCGTTAACAAGAGTTTAGCAAATGTTAGCCAGAGTTTGGTAAGTGTATTATGAATAAACTTTTTGCTAACCTGCTGTAAAAGTTCAAAAAGTGAAAATCAGTGATAATTAATTCTCATCAAAAATCAGACCACATTCTTATCAGAAATTTATTTTTCTTTTAGGAAACTGATTTTTTGCATTGGAAAACTTAAATGGCAATTATTTCTAAAATCTTTAATAATTATCAAAATAATTTTTGGGAATACAAAATATTAATTTGAAAGGTTTTGTTATTCCCAATTTTTATAAGCTGGCAGTGCACGGCCTGAAAGAACTTAACTGGCAACCAGGGCTACCGTTGGAAATTTTCGAAAAGGGTCACAAAAAGGGGATTTTCCAGAAAAAGGGGTCAAAAAAAGGGTATTTCAATAAAAAAAGGGTCATGTTTTTTATAAGCAGTATTTCCCATAATAATGAACATAATAAGACCAAGTTTTTTTATAAGCAAACAAAAAAATAATATTTCAGGTAGGAAGTGCTCAAAAAACTTAATTTTTTTGTGGCATGCTCTGTCCTGTTTTAAACACCTGACAAAAAGTTTATTCTTTATCGTTATAGCTAATTTTTTCATACTTTTTATGTAATTTTCCGATTTAGCGATGTCAAATAAATTTTAGTGTTTGTTTTAAACTAGATGACCCGTGCGAATATTTCGCACCGTTAGTTGTCATTTTTGTAACATAAAATGAAAATAATTAATAGAAATTTTAGTCACTTCAATACATTTTAAAATGTAATTTTTATCAATGAAAATATTAATTTTTCAATTTCTAATTATTTTTCGTCATTAGTGTTAGAAATAAGCTTTAAAATGAGATATCATTCATTTAATTTGATGCAGTGGTATGGGAGAAATTTGCAACCGACAAAAAAAGTGCTTTAGAAATAATATATGTATATGATATGATGATGATGATTTTGCTATCGTTCGCGAATTGTAACCATTTTCTCGATTAAAGCGATTTTCTCCTGTAAGTGTCAGATTTTTTAAAGCTTTTATGATTTTTAATAAATAATAGACTTTGCTATCATACCGCTGTTACCAAATATTTGGGAATTTCCGCTAATTGAGCAATTTTTACCTCTTGTTTTCATTCCTGTTAGGGCACTCTCAACACTGTCGATTCAAAAGGGGGCGAAAGGTGCAATACCTTTTGCCATTATTAAGGGCGAATTTTTTTGAACAAAACATGCTACTGTTTAAGAGAGCAAAACACCGAATTGCATTTTTTTAATAAAATGTCAAATTTTTGTTTTAAAAAGAAACCACCGTAAAAAATAACAAATATCCAAATTTTTTTGATATTTTTAATTAGGCTAAAGTTCATCAAATTTAATATTCATTAAACTATTTTTATGAAAAAGAAAGACAAAAAAATGAAAAAAAAAAAAAAAAACAAAACAAAATATGTACTTTGAACTTCAAGAAGAATTCTTGACAAAAGTACGAAAAAACAGAAGTAAAGGAAGAACATGTAAAATAAATTAAAATAGATAATCATTCAAAGCAAATTTCGATCTACCAAAGGTTAAATACAATTTGGTTTAAGGATTGATGTTTGACTAATGACGTCAGCAGTCGTCGATGGCTGCGAGTGTTAAACGGCAAGCCCTCAGGTTTACCTGTCCGTAAAAACGCCTGGGTTCGAGCCCAGATTGAGTCAAGAATGAAAAATTATCAGTAAATTTTAATTAATTCTCATGTTGTAAAATTCATTTCTTAATAAAAATAATTTAATGAAAATTAAATTTGATGAACTTAAGCCTAATTAAAAATATTAAAAAAATTTGGATTAAAAACTATAAATAGTTCAACAAAATAACCACATTACTAATTATTAATAACAAATATATATATGAGCTATGTGTGCTTTTAGGGAAATTGTACTTTACTATCAAAAACCAAGGAGAAGAAAGCATGGAATTGTAAGTTTATACTTTGAGTCTGTTCCACATCAAGCAATGCTTATTTGGAAAACTTTTGTTTAGCACTTCTGCTCCGCAGTGTTGACAAAAAACAAAATGTGAGAGCTATTTCCAAAAAAGGGTCAAAAAGTGTCACAAAATGGGTGATAATGATACAAAAGTATAATTTAAAAAAAGGGTCATAAAAGGTATCAACACCGTCGAAAAAGGGTCAAATTGATACTTTAGTATCACAACGGTAACGCTGCTGGCAACATGCTTTTGAAAGTTGTTTTTGTTTTCATTTTGTTTTTGTTAACCTACTTAGGGCCATTATTACAACTTGAAGTTAGCTAAAGTTAAGATTAAATTGACAGATAATAATGTGTTATCTGTCAAAAATCGTCTGTTAACTGTCGGATAACAGCTAACGCCAAGTTATAATAATGGCCCTTACAACTACAATTAATGTTGGAAGAATTTCGATCAATTGTAGTGGGGAATGTAAGAAGAGATATACTCACTGTTTATTGTTGACGTTTTTGTTTAAACTTTGATATTATCACAAGTAGAACTGTTGCTTATAATTCTTAAACATTTAACAGTTTTATTTGGCTTAATATCTTTAGTTTTTCTAAAATCTTTATGGATGAAGTTTCCTGACGATCTGGCCTAAGCAATCAGTGAAATGCGCATAGGAATAGCTTATCCCATCAACAATAAATTTCAAGTGTTTTTATCAAGAATAAAAACTGGGAATTAAGGACGAATAACAAAACCTTTTAAATCTTTAATAATTTTTATTTTCCGCTATCAAAATAGTATTATTGTCACTGTTGCCAATTTAGTCATTTAGTGGCTAGATTAAGCCATTTTTTCCTCTTGTTTAGCCATGACAAAATCAATTTAGCCATAACCCATTTTTTCCTTCAAGATTTAAGTTTATGATCAAAAAATTTTGTAAATGCTGTATTAGTTGTGTTGAAACGTTGATCTTTTCTTATTTGGTTAACTAAGTCAAATTACAATTTATTGAAACAATGTGGTAAAGTTGTTGATATCATATTTTTTTATTTTAGAAATAAAATTTAAAGAATATTGAATTTAGATTGAAGCAATTTAAAAATAAGGTTATTCAGCTTTGATTTAATATTGAAGCGTTGTGAAATTGTAAATGCACATTATTGATACCAGGACCCTGTTTCTCAAAACTACAAGTTACAAATCTACAGGTAAAATACATTAAAAAAAGCAAAAATGTTTGTTTAAAATTTATATCTGTGGCATTTTGACAAAAAATCTTAAGTCGAGATAAGATAGCAAAAAAGTTTTAAAAAAAAATCTCGATGAAAAAATGATTTTAATCAAATAATAAAATAAACCAATATTAAAAAAAAAAATTTCGTTAATAATACAAACTTTTAAAAACGTATATAACAATGTTTTTTGAATGAAAATTCGCATAATGCCACAGATATAACTTGTAGATTTGTAACTTGTAGTTTTGAGAAACAGGTCGCTGGTAAAAAATATTTTGAACTGATGCAAGTATTTATTCAGATTTTTGGGCTTTCTGAATATGAAACTTCGACTACAAAGGATGTCGTTGAAGAAGTGCAGTTAAGACTGATGTCTTGCACCAATCTTCTTATTTCCGAACTAAGTAAGTCTGCGTAATCTTCGATTCGAAACTAAAAATGATAAAAAACAAAGAGCAATTATTTTTCTTCAAAATCGATTGGGCAGATTTAGATCAACTCCTACCTTTTCCTTTTTCCATGCAAAGGCTATAAGTGGAATAGCCTCCCTTATAACCACTCTGTCTAAATATTGCTGGCTATCGAAAGGTACGTTGGCGCAAGTATATTAACACTTGATTCTTTACCATAGTCAAAAGTCAAACTTACCTTTTAAGCCAATTGCAACCATTCGATAAAATTTTTTGTATCTTCTTCATCTCTATCTGCCGATGGGTGAATCAATGCTTTGAAATAAATTGATTCACTTGCAGTTTTCTCAGAGTTTGTTTTGTCAGATTTGGCTTTATCGATATTAGCAAATGTATTCTTCAAAATGCTTACTACATCCAGAGTGGATCATGTTACCCGAAGTTGATGTTTCAAGATCTGCCAATTCATTTCCGTGTAAAATAACCCTTCCGCTAAATTTAATTTCTCCGACATTTTTTTAAAAGCGTCCACAATTCACAAAATATCAGAACCTAATAGAAATGTAATCAGCTGATATGGTTTAGCTACCTGTCGCTAAATAATCAGTCGGGGATACGGGAAACCAACCATAGTTTCCAAACGAAGTTTCTACACAAATCATTTCCATCGGGATGTTATAAACCACACCCAAGTCGATGATATCTTAAATTTTCTGCTGATCAGCAGGCCAGTAGGCAGGTTGTACGCTTGGTATCACATTTAGTTCCATTTTGGATATTGTATAACTAAAAGTCGACCCTTTGGCGTTATAAGACGTGACCCCCAGTAGGTATGTTAAGCATTTTAATCACCAGCAACCATAAAACAAGAGCCTTGTGATATACATATAATATTTATAATATTGGTTTCCTGATATTTTAAATCCGGGTGGACAGTACATTGATGAAATTACTAGGCTTCGATTAAACTCTGCAATACAAATGTTTGTTGCTTGATGGAAGTCACAGAATAGGAAATGTATGATTCGACCTCTTATCAAACTGGCTTAGCCTTCACAAGCTCTACTTCTAGTGTCCTTGGTATCATATAGTATATAGCCATTGGTTTGAAACGTATTCTTTGAGGTCAGATGAGTTTTAGAAACTATCACAACATGAAGTTGTTTATTTTTAAGAAAGTGTTCTTGTTCATTTTTATGCAGGCGGATGCTGTTTTGCTTTCCAAAAACAATTTATTTATCGTTCAAACACGAATTGTGCAATTTGTAGAAATTTGTGTCAATGAAGCATTTGCTATTTGCGCCGATTGGGTGATTTTGGCTTTACAAATTAAAGAATCTATTTCCTGTCAAAAATTTTTTAAGAAAGCTTTTCTATGGATTCCTAAATAAATCAAGAATTAAAAAAACGAAATTATTTAATTATATTTCTTACAATATTTATTAGATGATATATTAAGTAAAGATTTTATTTATAAATAGATAGATTTTTACTAAAGATACGGCCACTCTTAACAAATATTTGACAGCCAATACGTGACCACTTTTTTTATTAAACATTTTGAGCCTCTGCTGCAATAGAGTAATAACTCAAAAAACCTGATTTTTTAGCTAATGTATATAATTCTTTAATTCACGGTGGAATATGGGCCTAGCTAAGTTAATTAAGTTAATAAATAAAATTTGTAAAAAAAAGTAAGTTAAAGGTTAATCAATATAATGGTTCCGCTTTGTTCTTCAAATATTTGTTAAGTTTTTGAACATACTTTAACAATATTGTTCCACATATATTGTTCTTACAACTAAACAAACATAAAAAAAAACAAAACATGTTAAATTTAAACATTAAGGCCGGGTTTTTGAAATGTGTATTATGTTTTAAATTAGTTTAACGTAGACTGAAACTCGGATTTTTCCTGAAACTCGGATTATTTCATTTAAGACTTACTTAGCAGTTGCGTGAAAATTTTGTATACAATTTTAGTAGTGGCGGCACAAATCTGTTTCCAGATTAACTAAACCTAGTTTAACTGAGATCTCAAAAACTCAGCCTTAATAAATTAAAGCTAATGGACATAAAAATATTTCTTTTATAGATTTAACTAATTTTTTTATGAAGTTCTAATATCTATAATATGTATTCTAAAAGTTAATAACTTTTTAACACTAAAATTACTCTAAACTTAATTACTAAGGAACTAAAAACTATGTCTTTTAACAATTTAATCTAGATCTATATGGATCAATTTGCTTTAGAAAAGCTAAAAAGTTTTTTAAGTTTTATAGGCAAGATAAGAAGGCAAAACAGGTGTGTTTAAACCAAAAAAAAAACATAATAATCAAAATATATTTAATAAAATTAATTTAAAAAAATAAATAAATAACAATAATAGTAGAAGCGTAGTTGTGTGACTAGTTCCTAGGCAGAGGCACTATAAATTTAAGGATTCAATTACTTTTAAAGGCAAGCTCAGCTCAGCTCAGCATATGAAACTCATATTAATTTTTGTAAAAATCACTTTTACAGGCTTAAATATTTACTTATTTTAGTTGTGCATGCAAGTTTGTCTTTATTTATATACCATTTGAAAGCTTTAAAGAAAATTTTATCTTATAAAATAGGTTGTATATAATTTAGTTAAAGAATAAAAGCTTTTAAAGAAAACAAATTGTTTTAACTAATATTGTCAAATAATACAATCGTTTTGTTTTATTGTAACTTGGTTTTTTTTAAATAAGAGTTAAATTAATTATCTGTCAGACTTTCAAATGATATCACCTTAAGCCAGTGATGCCCTGGCCTATACAGTCGTACGATTTACCAAAAAAAAAATCATATGTACCCAAAAAGTGCGCTGCGAAGTATGCCCCAGGATATATGACCCCATAACCTTTAATTAAGGGATATTTTTTATTATGCAATGTAACCAACCCAATTGTTTTTAATGAAATGTCAAACCAAAATAATGAACAGTAACCATAAAAAAATGAAATATGACCCTAAATTAAGGGGTATTTTCCTGTATGCTAAATCTCTTTAAATTTTAAAATGAATCTTTACCACAAAAAAGTTTAAATTAAGAAAAAAAAAATAAAAAAATGTTATATTAGAAATTTGGGTACCCGAATTTGAAAATCCTGAATTTTAATATTCCAAATAAAGTACAGTTTTGGTTTTAAAAATTGCGCCTTCTCTATAGTTTAGCTTCGCTAACTAAACATTTTAACATACATATGTAAGTAAATAAAAAAAAAACCCCAAAAGTCGAACATTCGATTTTATTTTGGGTAATTTTTTATTCCTTTGTATTTGAGTCACTTTTAAATTTACTTGGATTGGAAAAACTTCCCAACGAAAGAATGCAAAAAATCCTAAAAGAAACACAAAAATACCAATAAGCTTCCATTCCTTCGCAGTAAAAACTTTGCCTACAAAATAATGTGTTGAGAAATCAAAAAAACATCAAAGCAATACTTACAATCCTACTGAAAGAACCAATGAATTTTACAAGGGATGTCCCAAAACGAACGCATTCAAAAGTAAGTCTTTATTTGTTTTACCTTAATACATCCAGAAAAAAGTAGTAACAAAAGTTGTTATAGAAGTAGTTATAGAAAAAAAACTATGCGAAGTTTTTACGGGGTTATTTACTACCTTGGGGTCAAATTATTTTGCAGTGCCCTCAAAAAGTATGATATTGTAACCCAAAAATAAAATTAAATGACAGATTTTTTTGACAAGTCTCTTCGACTTGCAAATGCTTATAACAGGGATGATAAAGTTAGTACAATTGTCTAATGAATAAATATTTGAAACAAGATACTTCGGTCGATGCTCTAGAGGAAATTATTTGCAAAAGAGGATAGATAGAGCATAGAAGAGGATGGAAAATGTCAGTGAAAAGTTTCAAAAAATCCAAAGTTATATTGACTCTTTTAAAATTTAAGTGTCCGAAATTGAAGCAACAATTTCGAGTTGCATTGACAAGTTTTATTTAAAAAAAGGTTTGTTTACTCAAGTAATAATTTCTGGATGTAGAATTATTCGATTAATCGATTAATATTAAAATTTTATTCGTTAAATCGAATAATTTAAAAATACCAAATATCGATTAATCGTTTAATCGAACAAAAATAAAACCCGATTGAAAAGTAAAACCCTAGTTTTTGTACAGTACAGTTTAGTCTAAAAAGTACAATTTTTTACTGAATAAGGTACAATTTTGAAATTGTCATTTATCATCCCTGGCTTAAAACATTTTTTTTTTTTTTTTTTTTGTTAATAGATTCTATGTGATCAGAGTTTCATTTTCTTGCAAAGAAGCTGAGTCATTTGATTTTGCATCTTTATTGTGTGATAGTGTGTCATTGACAACAGATTTTGCAGACACTTTTTTAATGTCGGATAGAATTCTGTCACATTTTCATGTGAATGAATCGTACGGTTGTATAGAATAGTGTATCCTGGCCTTTAGAAATAGTTTATTTTAGATTAATTTTTATATCTACAGCAATTATTCTAATTTGTCAATAAATCATTTAAGTATTTCACTTTTATAATAAACGGGTTTTTATGCAAAATAATATTTTATGACATTCTAAGTATATTCGAGTTTGAATTTTGTATTTGAAATTTTTTGGCAGTTTGCTTTGTTATTTTAAACATTTAATAACATTAACTTCTTGAGTTTACTTTTGACCTAATTAAACAAATTTATTAGTTAAAAAGTTTTACAGCCAGTCCCACGATGTTTTAAATGTAAATTTCTATGCAAACGTTAACGTGAGACATCATGGGATTGGCTGTTAATCTTTTTTTTTCATTAAATAAAAACTTCTATTTTTTAGAATTAGTTAAAACTACTAGTTCCAAACTCGTTAACTCTTTGTAAAACTTAAAAAATCAATCTGTATTTAAATACGATTTAAGTTTATATGAAAATTAACTTTATTAAGATTTAAATACTATCCTGAAAATTGGCCATTAGTTTCAGAAATTTCAAATTTAATTAGACTTGACATATCGACCAACGAAAGCAACAAATAAAATACAATGTTGTTTTTTTTTTGTGTTGAAGTATCGTTAAAAATTCTAAATATTTAAAGCAAAATTTTTTTTTCCAATTCCAATGCCGATTTTGAAGACATGATTTTTACACAAAAATCTTGTTTGTTGTTTTCGTCAAACTGCTTGTGTCGTTTACTAAGCCTTAAATCCATTTACAACATTTTCACACTTAATAATGATAATAATGATAATAATAGAAATAATTTACTGCTCTTATCGAAGTTTTACATACATTTTTGGTCTCAAAAAACCCAACAAATTGCACTCACATTGACATTGCCAAAATATTTGCATAAGAACCCATCTAAATATACCGAAATTTAAGCCTCTATGCGATTATATTATTATTCTATTACTTAATTCTCGCTAAAAATCTAAGGTTATAATGGGATTTTAATTGTGCGTAAAGGTAAATTTATTGTATGGAACAAACGGCAGAAGAGCCGGTATATTGATTATTTAATCTACGTTTCATACCCTCCAAATAAATATCACGACAAAAGAGACCAGCTGCCAATGGAATGCTGCAAGAAACAACGGAAAATGAAACAAAAACCAATAAAAATGAATTATTATACTTACGAATCTGTACCCGCTCTTATAAGAGTCTTAAATAGAGCCCAAACAGGTTTATGGTCCGACGTTATAATGGACGGAACAGAATCGTATAATAAGCACTCGACCAAAGGTGTTGAAGGCGATGGTAAACCGGGTAAAGTACTTTGGCGTCTCATCATCAAACCCTGAGCATGACGATATTTATATAAAATGCGATCGGTATAAGCGGGAGCACGTTGTTTAGATGACGTATCAAAGTGCTGGGTACCGGGATCATACTTTAAAGACAAGATAACCGAAATTAAATTCATGCTTTTAATAATCGAAATTAATTGAAACTAGCTTAACCCGGTGCGCTTCGCTACCCCTGTTGAAATAAAGTTGGTACATTTTTTTTTAAAACATATCTCATGTATTGATAACGGAGCAATTTGCTCTAAATTTAGATAGTTTTACTGTTACCGTACTACAGATACTCAGAAATCTATATTCTGTTTACTGTAACCGTTTTCCAGATACTATATAGAAATCATTAGTGTCACGCCCATTTATCCACCCCAACCTATTTTCTGACACATATTGTGTGACACATTTGTTCCAAATTTTGGAAACTTTCGCTATTGCCGTTCTCTACTTTTTACATTTTACTTTGTGCCATGCCCACTTCTCCAATACCGCCCGCTTTATGACAATGGTTGAGCATTGGTAACCTAGAATTTTGTACCAAATTTGTGAACTGAAGCTGCTGCCGTTCTCCAGGTATCTCGAATTTTTCCTATGTAAATTCAATTGTAAAAAAAGGGAGAAGGAAAAAACTCCCGGAGAATTTGTGTTCATAATTGGGCTGATTGTCTTTGTTTTGGAGCTGCCGCCCACCCACTTTTTGACAACCAAGTTCTTTGTTTGAACTTTCACTGTAACCATTCCCCAGATATATTAATTTGTATATTGTCTTTAAATGAGAGGTGCAACGCCCACTTCCCCAATTTAGTCCACTTTTCGGCAAATGTTGTGTATTGACAACCCAGGTATCTTTTCAATTCTTCAATCCCGCCCACTTTTTGCGCTGACATCGAAGATATTTTTATCAAATTTGGAAGCTTTTACTGCTACAATTCTCCAGATGTAAAGAAATCAGTTTTGTATTTGTACGGATGGTGCCACTCGCCCACATTTTGGCAAATGTTGTGTATTGATAACCAAGATGTTTGTAACTTATTTAAGAACTTTGGCTCTTGCCCTTTCCAAGTATGTATACCGAAATCTTTAATGGCTTTGTATAATGTCTTTGTTTGGAAAGTGTCACGTCCACTCCTCCAATGCTGCTAATTTTTTAGAGAGGTTGTGTGCCAAGTTTTGACAATTTGTCTGTTACCGTTCTTTTGAACTTCTCAAATCCCGCCCATATTTTGTCAGATGTTGTACATATATTGATAACCAAGATATTTGAACCAAACTTGGAAACTTTTATACAGAAATCTATGTTGTCTTTCTCTAGGACGTACCACGTCCACTTAAAAATTTCAAAAAAATATATAGCCTATAATCTTTTCACAGGTGCACAGAATAAGTGGATCAAATTTTATCGCGATCGGGTAATATTAATTTTTATATATGAAATTTATTTTTGAAACTAGTCTAAGTTTCTTGAAGCTTAAGGAATGAATGATTCCCAAATTGTGATGTTTAAAAAATGTAATCATTCTATAAACTTTTAAAGCGGATCTTTGAAAAAAATAAGTTGGTTTTATACAAGTATAAAAATGTACCTTATAAGTAGGCGGAAATGTTATATTAGCCTCCATAAACCCCCGAAATGCTGCTCCATCGGCCAAAACTGATGACAATTGATCGGTATGCATGTAGCCATGTGGCAAATGTGACGGTAGAGGAAACTTCGTGTTTTGAATCCATTCCAAGAGTTTCTCTCTTGGTTCACCTAAACGAAAATTCAAGTCCCCACACCAAAATACATTATCAAAATTCTGGGTGACATCCTTATTTTTATGTCTTAAATTAAGATTCTTTGGCAAATCTAATGCGTGAATAATTCTCTTGACATCCGATACCCTTTCCTTGACTTTTTGCTGATGGGCAGTTAAATGAGAGGTAACAAAAAGCATTGAGGTACCGAAGAGACAAAATGAGATGGCTACGGCTCCTTTTGTACGAAACGCTGAACCAGTTCTAACCGACATATTGGCATCTTCGGGAGCCGAGCAGTACCAGATTAAATCTCGTCTAATATACACGGCCAAATGGAGTGTGCCCAAAGTTGTAGAGTGAAACAGAACATGTGATGGACCTAAAGTTTCTTGTATGGTAACTTCCCATTCAAAACGATCTGGACTGGATTCCTGTGTGCCTATAGCAACAATATCGGGAACATGTTCAACATTTGCCGGTAAAACGAAATCGTTCATTTCTCTGTAGTAAAAGAGTTAAGCTTATTATGTGTTGAAATTATTAATTTTAAAGCCATTGTTCTTACTTGGGCGGGTTTTGACCGTTCATATTCCATGTACCCACAAATATAGTTACTTCCTTATTAGGTATAATTTTACTCAGTTCACTTGGGCCTAACAAGGAAGATGACCCCAAGCGTCCATCCAAATAACTTCTGCAATACAAAAAATATTTTAACTTTTTTATTATTTTCAAGACCAGATATAACTCACCTCTCTCTAGCCTGATCGGTTGGTATCAAACTCAAAACTTGAGCTGCCATTAGAGCCTGTCGTGCTAAACCCGAACTTGAGCTCTGACGTTCCATTTGTATATTCTCATGAGACATAAAGCGCTTGGTTTGTGAATCGGTTTCATGACAAATAGAGCCCGATATCTCTGTCTGACTGGCAATATTGGGAGAAGACATATGTTGTGGTGTAGTAGCTCTCTTGATATCTGAAATGTCTCCTTCTTCTGGTGCTGAAAATTCGGGTCCAAATGGTGGCAATTCCTTTCCTGGAGGAAACAATTTAAGTCTTAGACGAGAACGACAAGCCGAAACGGCTATAGGTCGTATGGGACCACTACCTATTGAATTGTTGGCACCATTTGGCGAATCACTTTGATTGCTTTTTAGCGAGGAATTCGAAGGTGACCCATAGGAGGAATCAACATTCGAAAAAATCATTGATTTCCCAGTGACCGGACTCTGTGGTGCACTGGCACATTCAGTTAGAGCAGCGGAAGGAACGGCTACAAATGAAGGTTGTAAGCAGGAGTGTGGATTTGAAACAACCGATCCTATAGATAAAGACGTGTTATCTGCAGTACTCCAACTTAAAGACATGTTATCTTTCTTTACAGATTGACCACCATCTGAAACGGAGTTATAGCGCACTTTTACTGGAGGCGTAACGGATTTCTTTTCAGCCTTACAGCACAAACTAAACTGATGACTTAATCGATTGTGATTAGGAGAACGATTTTTTGGGGTCTTTCTTAGCGTAACATCAATTCCACTTGCAACACCACTATCACTTTGTGTCCCATCTGTACTGTGGCGATGTAGGTGGTTTTTATTTTTACCGGTCTTTACCTTGCGATGCAAATTTATAATGCCACTACTCTGAGACTTCTCTATGAACTGCACTTCCTTAATCATGTCATTAGGCGTGCCATTATTTGGTAATGTTTGACTTCTGACATTTGGTCGACCAACATGACTGTGATCATTTATAAGCGGTGATTTCTTATCGGGTGTGCATTTTGCAAAAGAGGTGTCATGATTGACGGAATTATTTGAACTACTTATTTGATTACTGTTGCCTGTGGCATGTTTTTCACTATGTTCAACTTCTACGGCAGGATGGGGTTCAACTTTTGTGGAACGCTTTGTGAGGAGTCCTAATATTACAGATCCAGGATATTTATTGCTATGCCGTGGACTGCAATTAGCACCTGGAATACGTTCATCACTACCACCACGTTGCATACTGGTCGGTTATGTTTTCTTATGTATTTTAGAAATATTTAGAATTTGAGCATACTTTTAGGCGAGTTTAAAGCTGTAATATTTTGTGCATATATATTATAACCAGGAACTGGAGTGAATTTAAGTTTTACTTGTACAAAGTTCTGAAAATAAGTTTTAAATATTTCTGTTAGAAAAAATTTCTATATACACACATACCTATAAATTTAAATACATACAAACATGCATACATACTTTGTTCCAAACAAAGAACTTAAGCATGCAATTAAACGAGGCCTTGGCTTTTAGCGGAAGTGGAAAAACAGAAAGTAATTGTTATTCGAAAGCCCGTAAAAACTCTAGATAACTACAACCGTATAGGCCGATTCCATGTGGGCGATTGCAACGAGCTATCGATAGGGTAAGCAGAATCCCAAATATGCGGTCGATATGGCCAAAACGACCATAATGAGTAAAGGTACTGCAAAAAAATGTTGGCCGGATATTGCGAGTATTGTACGATCTAGACATATAGATAATGTCCAGCTATACGCAAACGAAGCCATCAGGAAAATAAAATATTGGTTGCAGTCCACAAACCCAAGTCTTACAGATCACAAGACAGAATCTGTTAAACGGAAAAAGGAAAATAGAAATGCTAACAATACAAGTCTGTAATAGCACGATAGTTTCTTGGGGGTAAATAAAATATCTGGGCGTAGTGTTAGATGGCCGGATGCAAACGCCCTAGCTAGATTAATGCCAAAAGTTTAAGAAGAAGACATATTTCGCAGGTCACAAACTCGATACTCCTGTATGGAGCACCAACCTGGGGGAATTCGGCAAAAAAAATCTAATATGAAGGACATCATATCCCTCATCAAAAGATGTTGCCTTTAAGTGTATAGTGCGAAATGTGTGAAATGCCATTAGACATAAGAGCTAAGGAAATTTTGGATATATGGCATACAATAATAAATAATGGTCAAAAAACACGGACAGATAAATTACAACATAACTTAGTTTCTATCGGACATGACACCTCATTTAGATGTCCAACATGTCCAAACGAAGACGAGACGGCAGAACATTTTTTCCTAAGCTTGTCCTGCGAAGCTCTACGCTTGTCTGCAGTAGACCAGGGTCTCTGGGTGGAATCGAACCCGCAACCCCTGATAGACTAGCTCACTACGCACTAGCCTACCAGGGCACTCCAACATATGACGTAGGGGTAAACGTATAGCAGAAAACGTGATCGTATTCATGCTAACTTAGATCGGCAAGGATTTGGAATGCAGAGGGCAATTTAATAGACTTCGGCAGCCAGTAATTGCGAATACCAAAAGAACTCAGTAAGGCGGAAGGAGCTAAACAATCATAGCCACGGGAAAATTACTTGGAGTACAGCGTATGCTGTAACGAAAAGCAATTCATTTACAAAAACAATGCATAAAACACAATTATTTATCCAAAATAATGTTTAAGCAATCAGTTTAATTTTTTAAATTCCATAATTTAATTATCTATATTTGGTACACATGCAGTTTTTATCTGTCCTATTTCTATCACATTAATGGCCATAGTATTATTACTTTCCACTATTTTGTAACAACCAAGCAAACAGGCAAAATAATATTAAAATCAAATTTCCCAATAAATTTAATGCTTCCACTTAAATCAATTATATGTGCCGCCTTAATAATTATTATCTACTATTTTGTATTTTTAAGGTATTTGTATATATTATTTAAGGTGCATGTAGACGACATGTTTTTTACATCTGACTTTTCAACTTTTTAAGTCACATGTAATTGTGCATGTCTTTCAAAATTGCTGTTTTACAGAAGGTTTATAATATTCGGTCACAAACGTACATGTAATTTGCTTCTGACATTGTCTCTGTTTTTTTCGCATAGTTATTGCAAAAACCCAAAAAAAAATGGTGCCACGAAAATTTTTATTTACGCCGTAAAATACCAACTTATGCTGGGTACACACAGTGCAACCTACATGGAAACTGTTTCAATGCAACCTCAAAATATCAAAGCGTTTTGATGTGTATGCAATCTGAAAAGAATGAAAATGAATTTAATTCACTGGATTGCGTAAACGTGTTGCATAGTGTGTACCCAGCATTAGGATATTATAATGAAGCGGTTTTTATGATCATACATATCTCGGTATTGTAAAATATTAACTTCAGCCGGCTAATGATTCCGTCAATAGTGGACGCCGCTGCCGGTTTCTTCTCGGCATAGATTTCTGATGTCAGATGGTTTGTCACAAGGCCTATCCAATAGGTCTGCTTACTACTACAACAATACAACAATACAAAAAACAACAGGCATTTTGTTTGTGCAAAATTCCTCACCGTTGTCAAAATCTTACTACTACATAGGCAAAACAAAAGGAAAAATGTGTTTTGTGTGCATGTATGTGTGGCAAAAAACCAAAAAAGTAAACAAAAATATACACGTATAAGGAAAATGTAAACAACTCTTGATATCGTTGAGGAAAAAACCAAATAAACATCTGGCTTCTTAAGCAGACCTATTGGATAGACCTTGGTTTGTCAGAAGAAAATAGAGCACGCTTTAATTGAAATTTTGTCAGATGACTTTGCATCTGACTTTTACAGAAGCAAAGTTAAAAAGGTAACACACGACATGTATGTATTTTGTAGTGGGAAATTTGACATGTCAGATGACAAAAACATGTCGTGTACGGTCGCCTTTAAGTACATATTTTCTTTTTTTATTCACAAATACTTTAGTTAATTTTTTTATTCATTATCACACGGGATAAAATCCAAATGGTCTCTTAATCCATCACATGTCTATGACCGAATCATATGTATAGCATTCACTTTGAAATTTGGTCATATGTATATTTCTTAACTTAATACACTTGCTTTTTAACAATTTTTAACAATTTTTCTTTAATTTTGTACTTCAATAAGACTTTTGTCATCTTCCTTCAATATGTACATAAATTCTATTTAGTTAATTTTTTTAATTTTCTTTAATATCTAATATTACTGCAAGTTTAAGGTTCTTTTTTTTTTTTGTTAATTGAACAATATTTAAATTGTGCAATTGAATGTATGTATATTTTTTAGGAAAACAAAGTCACGATGATTTTGCTTGTGATTTTCGACCACTTTTAATATTCTAATGTCAGGGACTGAGATTTCTAATGTTTGCGTGACAATTCGTATTATTAGTTCTATACATATTATTATATTTATTTATTATAATTAATTTTTTATTGTGTTTTTATCTGTTGCCTCTTTTCTGTAGGGTTTTCTTTTGTTAATTGGCATCGTTTTTTTGAGCACGTTTCGAATTGTTATTGTTGGCGATTTTTCTTTTATATGTATATGCATCCCTGCAAATAATAGGACCAGCCCAAACACGCGTGTAAAGAGTAGTCCACAAGGGACCAGGACTAGTCCACAAGTAACCCAAACGTATGGAAAAAACCTGGTCTATTTAACATTACGATGTCCTAGGAGAGGACCATATAACCCACCTTTAAACCACTAAGGAGTAGTTTTAAAACTACTCCATGGTATATAACCCACCTTTGGACCAGTATGGAGTAGTTTTAAAACTACTCCATGGTATACACAAGAGGATTAGTTTTGAAGTCGTTTAAAAACGAAAGCATGTCGTTAAAAAACGAAGACATGTCGTCTCACTACAAACACTTTTTAACAATGACATGGTCCATGCTTGCATTACATCGGACTAGTCCATGGAGTAGTCCATTTTATCAAAATGGGTCAGGTGGTCCAATTTTATTTGCAGGGATATTATTCACACATACTTATGTACCTATTCCCAAAGATGTCATCACATGCTTTGTTTATGTCAGTGGTTTCCAATCTTTAAATAACAGCCATAAACAATATTGAGCGCAAATTTTTTTAATCAAAAGTTTCATATAAGAAATTTTCCGTAAACTGTCAATTTATAGTGAATTGTTTTTTTATACCCTTCACCACAGGTGGAAAAGGGTATATATAAGTTTGTCATTCCGTTTGTAATTTCTACAGTATTGATCTTAGACCCTATAAAGTATATATATTATGGGTCCTTATGAGGAGAGAAGTTGATTTAACGATATCCGTCCGTCCGTCCGTCCGCCCGTCTTACGTTTGATACGTGTTTTCCGGAGACTCCAGATATGATAGCGGCTACGTTGTTTTACATTTATGTCACATACCTATAGTCCTCCATTTCTTGCTATTGAAATTCAGCCAGATCGGTCCAACAATGGCTGAGATATGACCAAAAAACCACGACTGCCTCTAATTTTTCCAAAAAATACCTTGTGGTTGTTGTATTTTTATTACTTTTTTCTGTATATCTGTATATCTGGAGAACGGCAAGAGCCAAAGCTTTTAAATTAGGTACAAACATTTAGGTTATAAATACACATCATCCTACAAAATGTGGGCGGGATTGGAGAAGTAGGCGTGGAACCTCTCATACAAAACGTATTAAAAATTGTATAAAAACCTGAATTTTTTGACTGTAATATGACCTATGGTTACGCCTTATACATCAGAAGATCGGAAATTTTTAATAGAAAAAGTTATGACCAAAATATGAATTTTTTTTTTGAAAAATACCCACTTTCAGGAACCATAGATCTTCCCGAGTCCAAGTTTTATAGCCAAAATAACTGGCAAATTTCTTCTTTCGGTATATAAATCTGTCGAATCGGTCAAGAAATAGCAGAGTTATGACCAAAATACTGAAATCCCAAAAATTACTCTTTTTTTATTTATAATTAAGTTTGTTTTTTATACCCTTCACCGAAGGTCCTACACCCTATAAAGTATCTATATTCTGGGTCCTTATGCAAAGCGAAGTTCAAATCCGGTTGTCGTCTCTTCTTCCAATTCCCTCACCCCCCTTCGTATTTGTTTACATATACCAGCATAATGCCCAATATGATTTTCGTTATCACCCCTCTTTATTATTTCATATATTTAATGAAATAATTTTAACAAATAGAAACTAAAAACGATTTAAAAAAAATATTTACCAGTTTTCGCTTTTTAAATTTCATTTATAATGAAGTTTTAAGTATTGTAAATATGTATGTATATGTTTATATAAAAATTATTTAGTTGCTCCCCTGTAGTTAATAAAATAGTCAGTTGCAAAAAACACTAACTATAAATTAACTTTTTTTTAAATGACTACAAATTGGTTAAAATCTCATGCAGATATCAACCATAAAGGCACACGTAAAACACAAATAAAATCAAAATAAGTAAAACAAGCATGCCATGAAGTCAAATGAAAAAAATATATACAAACATTTTAAAATAATTAAAAAATGAATCAATACAAATCTGTTTATGTACTAGCAATTATGTGGCGTATTTATTTCAGGACTATTATACATCATCATTAAGGGCAGTTTAATGCAAAATTTTCATAAATAATTATTTCTATAACAAAATATATAAATATAAACATATGTACATATGTATGCATGTATGCATGTTCATATGTACATATATTTTTTTGACAAAAATTATTTAAAATTTAAATAATTTATTATAAACTGACAATACTTTTAATTAATTACAAATAGGTTGAAAAATAAGTAGTTAGTAGTCAGTTAAAAAGTCATGCAAAGATGGCCAATTGACTACTGCCTATGACATGCCTATGTTAAAATATTGAGTCGTCGACAAGGAAAAAAGTCACTTAATCAACTAGATGTGGTTATAAAAAAACCAGTTTGAAGTTAGTTATAAATGTGTTTGACCTCCTACAGGGTCTCTATTCTACTCGCACAATGGTGAAGGGTATATAAGATTTGGCACAGCGGAATATAGCACTCTTACTTGTTTTTTAATTAGCTCGATTAAGTAAATTTTGGAAAAACTTGCTATTTATTGCTACTGTAGTAAATTATTGGAAAATTTTCAAAAGATAGTAGCGGTTTTCACCCTTTGTACTAAGTGTACAACTCTGCTTTACTTAAAACGATTTTATACTACCAAGCGTGAGTGTCTTTTTCGTTAGTATTGTAAATTAAAAAAGTTGCTGAGTGAGGGAAAGAGACAGATAAAGTTTCTTCAGCTGTTTTATTTTGGGTTATTTAACAAACGTGTTTACTACAGCTTTTTGTTGAATTTTTCAACCACAGCGTAGTAAATTTTAGTCTTATACATTTTGTTGTTGCAGTATTGTAAATCTTAGTACTTTAATCAAATGAAAACGATTCACAAGGTCTGCAGGGGACTTTACTATCAAAGGTGAAAACCGGTAGTATGTTTTTTGAAAGTTTGCTATTATAAAGAAATTTTCAAAAATTTGCTACTTAAGCCTAGTACTCTGTTCCAATTTGTGAAAAATGTTGAGCAACATTAATTATTTCACACGAAAATTTTGACATGTATCAATGTTACCTATCATGCGAGTTTGTACAATTTTACGTTTTTATATCTGCAATGTATGCGACATTGTTTTGCGTATGTAAACAAACTCCACATGTTTTTTACTAAAAACTATTTTTTTAATAAAAAATTTAGTAAAAAATAAAGTAAATATGTATAAAAAACTGTTACCGGTTATGTTGTTTTAATTTTTTATTTCTTTTTTAATAATCAATTCATACTTTTTTGCTTTTGCTTAAAATTCCACGTGAAATAAGTGCAGCTTACATTATTTCGCAGTTGTAAAAAAATGTTGCCAGAAACATTTCGGAACTTTTTTACAAAATGAACAGACAGTACAACTCTATCAACATTATTTAATAAATATTCCGCACAAGTTTTTTTTCATATGCGTTTTGACAGCATTTCACGTGAACTGTTGAACAGAGTACCAGGCTTTACAGAAAAATTTATAAAAAAAACTTTTTGAAAATTTGCTATTTACAGAAAATTGGCTGTTCATAATATTTATAGAAAATATTCCAAAATTTACTATTTATAGAAAAAATTTCCAAAATTTACTATTTACAAAAACATTTTTAAACATTTTTTTATATGAATATCGAAAAATTTTTGAAAATATGCTATTTATAGAAAAGTTTTCGAAAATACTGTAGTAAATTATAGACAAATTTTCGAAATTTTACTATTTATGGCAAAATTTTCCAAAATTTGCTATTATTATAAAAAAAATTTTGAAAATTTGCTATTTATAGAAAAGTTTTCAAAAATACTATAAATAGTAAAATTTTTGAAAATTTGCTGTCTATAGAAAAATTTTTTTAAAAAATGCTATTTATATAAAATTTTTTAAAAATTTGGTGTTTATAGAAACGTTTTTGGAAATTTACTATTTATAGAAAAATTTTCTACATATTTATAGAAAAAATTTTGAAATTTGGTTTTTATAGTAAAAATTTAAAGATACATTTTGGAAGATTTGCTATTTAAAGAAAAATTTTTTGAAAATTTACTATTTATAGATAAATTTTCCAAAATTTACTATTTATTGAAAAAAAATTTTCAAAAAATTGATTTTAATAGAAACAATAATTTTGGAAAATTTGCTATTTATGGAAAAGTTTTCAAAAATTTGCTATTTATAGAAAAATGTTCGAATATTTACTATTTATAGAGATGTTTTCGAAAATTTACTTTTTAAAGAAAATCTTTAAAAAATATGCAAAGAATTGTTTAAAAAATTTCTTATTTAATAATATAAATAAATTTTTTGATAATTTGCCATTTAAGCGAAATTTTTATAAAATTTTCATATGGGAAAGGGGAATCTCTGATACCGAGTAAAATGTTTAGAATTTGTTTTTTTTTTTAATTTTTGTCTGTGTCTTTTTCGTTCATATGATTTGTTTTTGTTTTGAGGGTGAGTAAAATCCCATGTGAATTTTAGCTTTTTTAATTGTTTTTGCTAATTTTCATAATGTCTGGTGGCTATCAACATCTGTTGTTGTTTATTTTTTTTTTTTTTTTTTTTTGTATAAAAAATTATGTTGAAATCGATGACGTTCAGTTGCAATAGTTTAAAAGAAAAAGAAAAGTTTTGTTTTTGTTCGTTTTAAGAATATTCAAATATTTTTTCCACTTTGCACATACTTTTAATATAATTAATTGCAGTTTTTTTTTTTGTGATTTCTCAGAATTCATTTGATAATTAAGAAATGTGTGCTGAGGAATTTTTAGTTCCTTTTTCTATAGGTTTATCACATGATTATATTATTAAGAACATAATGGCAACAATATTGTTAAAAGAATTAATAAATAAAAACACAATGGCTTCAAATAACAGTTTTTAATAAATAAGTCAATTAAAAATTGAATTGAATTTAATTCAAATATTATTTTCTAAGATCTTCACAAAAATTATTAAAACATTTACAATGTGCTTGAAGTTTAAATTTATTTGTCACAGTTTCAATTGTTTTTTTTTTTCGGAAATTTCACCTGTAGCCTAAATACCTAACTGCTACTGAATGCGGTTTAAATAATGAAAAACGCAAAATCAATACTACATGTGACAACGGGCTGTGAAAGTCAAAAGAATTTGAATTAACATATTTCCATAGAAATATGCTGTAACCCTAGAACGCTTAACTATTTCAATGGAACTAGTTTTTTTTACTAAACAACAATTGTTCGAACAATAAACCCAGATTTGTTAACACATATACATACGTATGTATGCACATATACCTACACATAATTTAGTATATAGAACGCCCTCGATAAAAGGAAACTCCAAAAAGGCGTTTGTGACAGTTGGTAGCGAAAGTGCATAGACAAAATAGTTATTTACATTATTATACAATAAATTGCAATGCACACAAACGGCATGCTCTTTTTGTAATTTTACATACTTCCTGATTTACCTTAAATTTTTATTAAAAAATAAAGTTTGTTCATAAAATTTTTGTAGACACTGTTAAAAAAAATGAATCATTTCTGGACATGACTGCACCAACACAATTTTAGTCCCACCAACAATTTTTAGTTAAAAGGATTCTATGATGGCGTATTTAGTACAAATGTTTTATGGAAACATAATACTCATGCTAATTCTATTATAGATTATAAACAGAAGAGGGCATATGTCGAGCAGATGTATTTAAAATTTTTAGTCAACCTCTAAATGGCGTAAAAAAAACTAAGACAAAAATCTTTTGATTCTATTCTAATTAGTTTGTTATTAATTCACGAAAAAAATACAACTTGTAAATTTAAAAATTTGGACGGATAAGAGTTGTTGGTGGTAACAACTCCCAGAATGGCTTGCCGAGGCCAGGCCCAGCTTTTTGCTCTTTACAAATTTAAGTTTTTTCAGGTTATACACTAAACACAACATAGCTGTAACAACAATGAGTAAAGAGGCCTAATAGAAGGCCTTATTTAGCAGACACAAGTTCTCCGCATTCCATACTTATTTAGTTTTTAAACAAGTTGTCATTGGGAGCAATCCCTTCCACACTCCCTTTAATAACATCTTCGTGAGTAAGGTAGGTCATTAAAAAAAACTGAACAACTTTCTTTCTCACTTCTTAAAAAAGGGAGAAGTGATAGTGTACTGAATATTTTGCAAGGTCTTTCAAAAAGAAATTTATACCCTCTAAATGGCATACCTCTGAAGGCAGGATATCATACGAAGCGAATCTTTTAGAAAGGAGTATACAGGCCTTAAAAAAACGCCTGCCACTTTGCTGTCCTTTTTATATTTCCCGCTGGGAATTTGCCAAGCACTTATGTACATACATACTGTACCTTAATATGGAAACGCCTTAACTGCATATTTCGATAGATAAGAGGAGGTTCATCTGTTGCAAAATGCAAACAAACTCGGCTTAAAAAAAATTACGAGTTAGGGCTTTTCTATATTAAGGTATGTAATATAATGCACCAGTAAAGGTCTTACAAATGAAAATGTGGATTGTAAAACATTTGGCTTTGTAAGCCCTAATTTTAAATTGCCCCCAGATGTTTGAAAGTACAATTGTATTAGAATCTGCATATTTATATCTAATTTTGGCTGCCCCGGTACGCTAGTTGGTAGTATGCTAACCAATCCGTTCAGTGGTTGTGGGTTCGACTCCCGCCAAAGACTCTGGTCTGTTTATACTATAAAAGGCTAATGGTATACTTTACCTTTGCTCGGTTAATTAAGCTAGAATAAAGTTTTTAATTGTATTTGTAACATTTAATAAATAAATAAAAATTAATTCCAATTTTTTTATTCTTAACTGTGCTTTATTTCAAAAGGAGTTATTGGCTCTGCTATTTTTCAATCCACAACTAACTGCCAAAGGAGGCCAAAGTACAATACTTTTTATTAAAAAAGAAAAAGCTTGGAAATCAGTTGCTAGGTTGTTCGGTGGTAGTTGTGACTTAAAAACCGAAGCATAACACAAAAAACCCATAAAAAAGAAACAAGGAAATGCATTCAAGCTGACTGAGAGGGTGGTTTGTAGAACATGGAATTTTATGAAACAATTTTCAATAATTGGCGCCAAAGTAGTCATAAAATTGGCTAGAGAGAGAGTAAAATATGCAAAAAGTTCCTATGAGTAATATGTGTTAAAAACTTGAATAATTCACCATCAGGCTATAAAATAATACAAATTAGAACGACGAATGGACGACCAAGATAAAATAATTTAAAGAATTTTTTGTCATTATTGTCAACAGTGAGTTTTCTGTCTCATTAAAGTACATACATATTTCGAATAATTTTAAGAAATATGTTTACACTTTACGCCCACATGCAAAATGAAAACTTAACTTTCTGTCTTTAGAAGCATTTTCTTATATTTTTTATCTCTCAATATTAAAAAAAAAACTGATTTCTTTATACACACATTTACACTTGCACACACACAATTTCAACAATGTGTTTCCTTCCTTCCTTCAAGTTCAGGTTCAGGTACAGTTGTTTTGTTTTTGTTTTTGTTGTTGTAGATTTCAACATTGATTTTACTTTTTCAGAATTTATTGTGACAACTTTCGGAAAATCGGTAGAATTTACTTAGTTTTCGCTTTATGTATTTTAGTTTCTTAGTATTTAATATTTATTGTTTATGTAACTCGAATTATTATTATAATTTTTCTTTTTTGTTAATATAACGACAATATTTTTTAAGTTGATTCTTTCCTTGACTATTAGTTTTGTGTATATGTAATCTTTTTTGTTGCTTCTTTTGTGCTTTTTCACTGTAGTTTTGCGTTAGAATATTATTTCTCGACGCCTAAATTATTTTATTCACCTTGCTTGTGTTCTCTCACCGAAAATTTTTCCGCAACTAGTTTTATATTTTCACAAATTTAAAAACAAACCCCCAACAAATGAGCCTCATATCGACTCAGCGACCATCCAAACAGCCAGTGTTGTCAGGTAAGGAGATTTATTCCCAAATTAGTTTTTTATGCGGAATATAGAGATTTTGTGAGTGGATTAAAGAATTGGTTTGGTTATGTTAAAAGTTTTGGGGATTTCTATTTTACATTTATCTATGCATCTATCTATCTTTCTATCTATCTATATATATTAAACAGGATGTGTGTGTATGTGTGTGTATGTGTGTATGTAACGTATGGACTCCAAAACGGCTGGCACTGTGAAGTCTATTTTTGATTTTCGGTCTGCGAGCGGAGGGAAGTTCGCAAAATCCAATTTTCATATGGCACCACATATAAATATGTATTATAATTAATTTTTTTTTTTTTTTTTTTTTTTTTTTTTTTTTTGAAAGCTGTTGTCATATTTTTCAAAACGAGCTATTAAACTCTTCAATCGGTTATGTAGTTCCGAAGATATTTAATAATGATTCAATATCAAAATTTTAAAACTTTCGAAATCCACTAATTCCGATGATTTCCAACGATTTCCCATTCCAATTCAAGTGGCTCCAATACCCTTTGCGTATTGCCTTTGCTATTACCATCAGCAAAGCACAAGGCCAAACATTGACTATTGCTGGCTTAAACGGCCAGTTGTATGTGGCTTGCTCCCGAGTTGGCACGCCAAAAAATTTATATGTTTTTACACCAAATAAAAAAACAAAAAACATTGTCTATCGGCAACCCTTAAGATGAAGTAATAAATAAATATAATTTCCAATTTGCCTTAAATACATGCGTTTCTTTTTTGATTGAGCCCATATCTACACCATATGTAAGTTATTCTGTAAAAAACACTTTATGATAGGTATTCCATGGATTTTTATTTAAATGCCGGAAATTTCGTTAAAAGGGCCAGCAACGCGGACAGGGTCAGCTAGTTTTCTATAAAGTATTTGTTTGAAGGCTCAGTTAGTCTTTACTTTCTGTTCTGTTACGAATCAGCTGATTTGTTTTTGTTGTTAAAAAGCCTATAAAATTGATAAGTTTTTCTGTATTGTTGCGGTTCAGTTTGTTAAAATCAAAAACTTGTTAAGTAATTGTAAGTGACAGCAAAAAAGTAATAAAAAAAAACATATTTATATTGAAATAAACTGTTTTTTGATTTAAAGAATTCATAAAATTTAATTTTTTTTAATTTATGTGCATCAAAGTTATTGAAATAAAACAATGGACGGTGCAAAACTAATAAATTTTTCATAAATGGATGATAAGTTACTACAGAAGAACTAACTATTAAAATTTCATAACAGAACGGCACGGAACAGAACAGAAACAGAAAGTAAAGACTAACTGAGCCTTCAATTATATTTCAATTCTAGTTATTCATAAATTATCATCAAAACACAATAAAAAGAAAAAAATGTTCAGAAGGATTAAATTCACAATTAAAATTCTCTAAAACATACTATATTCGGCTTTTCGGAATATTAAATGCCCTCCACGATGAGTAAGAATATTTTAGGAATGGAATTTATATGGAATCTTAGCTATGAATTAATCTGAAATAAACTGACCTCACGGTACATATTAGTTTTTTGCTAGTTTTTTTAAATTTTTTGGGGTGTTGTTCACATTTGGGTCTATAACTCGTATCAACTGAACCGATTGTGCTGAATTTCAATCCCATACTTAGGACAACTACAAGCAATTTGATGCCAATATTGTTCTTTTCTTTTGAGTGAGCTTAACAGACGGACATGGCTAAAATTTAGCCACTAAATCAACTTAGAATTAATCAATTTTCCCCTTTTTTGACGCTCTTGATTACACTTTTGTATAATTTTTACCTATTTCGAGCCACTTTTTGACCCTTTTTAGAAATAGCACTAACATTTTGTTTTTGGCAACACTGCTATATAACAGCTTTTGTAAAGCGGCTCATACACTTGCTTAACAGACGGACATGGCTAAAATTTAGCCACTAAATCAACTTAGAATTAATCAATTTTCCCCTTTTTTGACGCTCTTGATTACACTTTTGTATAATTTTTACCTATTTCGAGCCACTTTTTGACCCTTTTTAGAAATAGCACTAACATTTTGTTTTTGGCAACACTGCTATATAACAGCTTTTGTAAAGCGGCTCATACACTTGCAATAAAATTGTTCCAATGTGTATGTGATATTCGAAGGTGGCACAATGTATTGGCAACAATCAAAAGACTTTTGATTTTTATTACACAACGAAAAGAAAGTGGAGTGTGTTGTACAATATTGTTTATGTTATTCCTATAGGTTATGTTCACCTTTTTATTGAATGAATGAAACGATTGTGCGGCTTATTGCATAATATAGGTCAAAATGGAAATAATATGGCGAATATCATATAAAATAATATTGCAAGTGTTTGGGCCGCTTAAGCCATTTTCCAGACTTGCAATTATTTTTGCAGCAACTCTGAGTTTATTGTTTAGAGAGGTGAGAAAATTGGGGAGAGGTTCTGAGCGTCATCCCAGCGGGAAAATGTAATCAATAGGAAACGAGAATGTAATACATATATTGATAAATATTTGATTCCAGAACTCATTATTCTTAGCACAGAACATGTCCTAGGATTGTAATAAATTATTAAAATGTATACTGGGAATGACTTAAATAATTCTATAAAATACGAATAATTGTCACGAACAGAAGCAAAAACACGAAACATTTTTACGAGCAGAAACAATACATTCCTTGTTCTGCAAATGTGAGCATATACGTGGTTATCAACTTATAATTATTGTGTCAATAAAATTACCTTCTCGATTCCTATGAATGCATTATTATTCTTTCGAAAATAATACACTATTTTTTTTAGTTATTTATGTAATCAATTCCTTATTTTCCCGCTGGGATGTACTCTGCAATTCTATCTTGTTTTGTAACTATCGAGGCCCAACTATAATATGCATAAGCTTGCTTAAGCTACTGCCAAAAATTAATAAAAATAAAAATGCATTTTAAAAAACAAAATCAAAATATATTTAATTCCGTAGAGAAAGTGAGATCAGATTTGCACTTTGCTTAAGCAAATGACAGTTTCATAAAATTTTACAAAACGTTTTCTTAAGTTCAATATGGATCGACACATATGAATCACCTACAGCAAACTTCAAGCTGAAAAGTGTGGTTATAACAAAACAAAGCAGAATTGCAGAGTACATGAAACTGAGAACCTTCCCCAATCCAAACCAACAAACTCAAGAATTGCTGCAACAAAAATTGCAAGTCTGGACGATGACCAAGCAAATTTTGTATGAACAGCCTTGCCGTTGTGCCCCATAAGTGGCAAATTTTACCTTATTTTGAGGCCCTTGCCACTTTTACGTTCCTTTTTTAAAGCACCCTTTTGTAACATTACATAAGTATATGTAAATCCATTAATTTTTGACCTTTTTTAAATTTTGTCACGAAATGGTTTTAAGAATAAATAAAGAAGTTACGAGAACGAATGTTTTTAAGATTTTTAGAACCCGTATTTTTAAAATCCTAACAAGATATATATTATCTTGAAATTCTTTTCGAATTTAAGACTAAATTTTATTGCAGAGGCTTTTGTCAACAAATTTAAGTTATAAGGCAGTAAGATAAATAAAGCCAGATTTTTAGTTTGAGGTCGAAAATTTAAAAAAAATAGATTTAAGATATATTAACTCAAATTTAAATAAATTCGTTGCATTTATTATTTTCTTTACCCCCAAAGTAGTGCGTCAGCTGAACAAGTGTTTTCGAAATTAGCACTGTTTAAAAATAAACTTTGGAACAGACTTTAAGAAAAACTTGTGATTCCATGCGTAATTAACTTGTCACTTAATTTTTATTTCGAAACGGTGCTATGTAAAGATTTAATAATAAAATATTGAAAGTACTTAGCATGCGTAAAAACTTTGATAAAAACATTTTTTTAAAACTTCTAAAATAATTTTATGATATGAAAGTACATATATAGTGTACACTTATCCTAATAACATAACTCATATACATACAATTTGTTTATACTTATATATTATATATCTGTGACATTTTGACAAAACAGCTTAAGTCAAATTTGAAAAGTTGAACAAAATGTTGTAAATCATACGAATTTTCATTCAAAAACCATTTTGGTTTACGTTTTTAAAATTTTGTATAATAAACGAAATTTTTCTTTAATTTTGGTTTATTTAATTATTTGATAAAGATTTTTTTAAACTTTTTTGCTATCTTATCTCGACTTAAGATGTTTTGTCAAAATGCCACAGATATATATAAGAGCGACTCGCCAAAAAAAGTGATCGATGTACCCTCCTTAAATTGAACCTTGGACTTTTTTAAAAAGATGATATTTTAAATATTTCGGCTCCAGCTTTATCCTCTCGTAAGCTGGACCAGTTTGAAAAAGGGTATATTTGTGCATGTTTTGTTAATTTGAGAATCTGTTTCCTTACCAACATATACAAATTGGGTATCATAAGAAAGGTTTTATTAGGGCGTGTCCAACTGTATATATTATTTGCCCAAGGACGATCATCCATTTCCTTTTAAAAGGATTTTCTGTAAAAAAACGGTTTTTGAATTTTTTGTTCGGGGTTGTTTGTAATAAAAATGCCAAATTAACATATTTTAATCTTTAGTCGAATTAATTAAATACGTGTCTCAGCTTATTTTAAAATTCGTGCTTGTTCGCGTTTTGACAAAAATGCAATGGCGTTATAAATAGGGCAATATGGGTGTCAAACTTTTTCTTTGCCAAGTACATCATCTTTGTATGTAAATAATATAGATTTTTGCAAATTATATGCATTTTACACCGTGCTCTGGAATATATAAAAATGCAATTTTTTAGTAACTTTAATATGATAGCGGATTTAGTTTCTAGATCATATATGAATTAAAATAGGACTAAAGAAAGAAAAAAAGAAATGTATATACTCATAAATAAAGTCAAGTTTTTGGAGCGCTACCTGTCTAAAATAAATTTTTTTTTTTCGTGTTTTTATAACAAACTTGGTGTTATTTTCTTTAAAATGGACTTTATTGGTAAATACTGGTTATAAAAAAACTTGACTCCTGACTTTTACTTTGCAATCTTTTTTTTTAAATCACTTTTTTGGACCCTTTTTAAAATTTCCAACGGCAACGCTATTGCTGTGTATTTATTCCAGTGTTGCCGGAAATCAAATTCATTTTTAAACAGACAAAATTATCCAAAATTTTATAAATTAACAAAACAAACTTTGTGTTTTTCATCGCATATACGTGCTAATTTTAACATATTTTCTATAACTTTTCGCCAAAATGTCAAAAGTAGTCGCTACGATTTAATTTCGATTGTTGGTTTTTAGTTGGGGATAGTTCTTGGCTTTTACCAGGATCTGTTAAACCAGGATCTGTTAAAACCGGTAAGCGTTAAGGCCAGCTAAAAACGCATGGTCGCGAAATTAGGCGTTCGCCAATTTTGCACCTCATAAAACCATTGAGAAACCTGCAGTATTTGCCATAAAAAACACAAAATTAAATGGTTTTCCTCAGCTAACATTACAAAATTTGCAAGCATCGTCAAATATGCACCATCGTCATTAAAAAAAAAAAATATTTTGCGAGACAACAATCTGCGACTTATGTCAGTTTTTGTTAATTTTCATTTGCTGAAAAAATTTTTCTCTGAATAGTTAGGAAACAGTTGCTTACTAGAACTGTTTTGTATCTTAAAAACCAATGACTTTTAACATTTAAATTGTCAAAATTTGTATGGAAATGTTTGGGAGTGAAATACTTTTTAAATGATATGAAAGCGTTTAGTATCAGCCAAATTATAAATAAAAATTCCCTGGGAGTTTTCTCCCTTTTCCCATTTTTCCTATGTTAATTCAATTTTAAAAATGGGAAAAGGGAAAAAACTCCCGGGGAATTGTTATTCATAATTGGGCTGTATATGAATTTTTTTATATATGTATATTATATTTTTTTTTTTTTATTAATAACTGAAGTTTGTTGTCTCATATACATATGTAATTGAAGAAAATAAAATAAAAATAAATGAATTAAACAAGCATATTATAATCCGAAAAAAGTCCCATTCTTAAACAATTACACGGCATCCGGCAACACTGATTTATTCTCTTTCAAAATAAAAGAAAAACGAGAGAGGGATTAAATTAAAAAAGCTCCCAAGGTATATTTACACAAGGTAAACTCGTTGGCCCATATGTTTGTCAGCTGTTTACCCCATTTGGAACCCTAGTGTCAAAAGTTATTTATGTTGGTTCCGTTGGTTCCTTGTGTTTGTTTACATACTTATGGTTAGTGCGCGCCATTTTGAATTAAAAAAGTGTAAAATTGTGAAAAACATTTTATTTTTGTGAAATTTTAATTCTTGTGATTACTAAGCAAACAAAATACATTTAAATGCATTATTTTTTGCAATAATACTTTATTTTTATGCTTGAGAATGCACAATATATTAAAAATTGTTTCAGCTTATTATTCTGAACTGCAAGTGTTGTTTTTTTTTTCAATTTGTGTTTTTATTTTAAAGGCACATTGTTGCGTTTTTTTTTGACACCATGGTTCCAAATACAAAAACAATTTGGCGTGTTGTTTTTGTCTTGTTGTACTTGTTGTAGCAACGAGTTTACCTTGTGTAAATATACCTTGAAAGCTCCCTTCATGATAGACAGCGTTACCGTTGGTGCCACTAAAGTGGCAATTTGCCACTTTTTCGGCTGCTTGGATACTATTTGGCCACTTTTACAAAATGACGCCAAATGTGGTACTTTTTGTGATTCTTGCCACTTTTGTGATACTTTTTACGTTAGGAAAAGATACTTTTTTTCTTTCTGTTTTATTATAACTCCCAGCTTTAATATATGCTAAGAAATTAGCGTCCTTGGTGGGTTCAAGGCTTTTCCAAAAGCCACAAAATGCTTTAGAAAAGACACTTTTATTATAATTTTTTCTTGTCATGCGTGGTAAGCTGAATATCGGTTGAATAAACTTTCTATTAACCTGTTTTATTTAATATGAATAAGGGGGTAAAGATATCTCGCATATAAATATTGGTCGTGAAGCAGAAACCGAACTATTGTGTACCGAAAACTTTTCTAAAATTTGTGTAATTGACATTAAAAATCAAAAATTGTGTAGAGAATTGATAACAAGAATTGATATAAAAAACAAAAAGCTCAATATATTGAAGTATTTAGACCCATTATTTATAGTGTCTAATGAAGATATAAACTATTTCGAATTAGTTTCAGAGTTTAAAGATATTATAACTGACCCAGATGCATTTATACATCAATTTAAACCTCAAGAGAGTAAAGTAAATGACACGAATTATGAACACATAATTAATATTTCAAATGCTGAAACTTTTTGTCGTGAAATTGGAACATGTATTCAGAAGGAAAAGTACAAGAAATATATTAATAAATGTATTTATAAAACACATTACATAAATATCTTCTATTCTCTGCAAAAATGTCATAATCCAAAAAACATGTTTTGGCAGAAAACAAGTTTAACGGGTTTGAATTACCAAAACATTAAAGTAAATATTTTATAAAAATTACTTCTCCAGAGAAATATTTACAAAATATTTATTTTAGTTTTTACAACAAATGAGCCATTTGTAAGTAAAGCGGCTCATACACTTGCAATTAAATTGTTCAATTATACGCATTGTAAAATTATATCGCCAATGTGTATGTGATATTCGAAGGTGACGCAATATATTGGCAACAATCAAAAGACTTTTGATGTTTATTGCACAGCGCAAAGAAAGTGAAATGTGTTGGCAACATTGTACAATGCTGTTTATGTTATTTCTATAGGTTATGTTCATCTTTTTATTGAATAAATGAAACTATTATGCGACTTATTGCATAATATAGGACAAAATGGAAATAATATGACGGATATCATATAAAATAATATTGCAAGTGTATGGGCCGCTTAAGTATGTATATCTATTGTAAAACGATTAATTGTTTTTTAGTGCATATAATTACTATACAATGTTTTTATACCATTTAAAATTATAATAAATAGAAAAAAAAGTAAAAAAAATACATAATGTGGTGTACTTATATTAATTTTAAAAGATGTGGTCATTTTTTTTAAATCCTCTTTTTGGTGCCACTTTGTTTTTGTAGATATCCCCTTTTTTTGGGTACTTTTTTAAAATATTCGACGGTAACACTGATGATAGAATACAAGCAGTGATGCCAGAAGTGCAGATTTTATACCCCAAAACTGCCAAATGAAGATATGTACTTGGTTTAAAATTGCAAATTTTTTAGCTTGGTAGAAACTTCTTTATATTGTCACTTATGGTTTTACTATTTCCACTTCTTACATTGATAAACGAAATATATCTACCATTCTCGGAAGAACTGTGTGGAAATAGATTCATTAGTAGGAATTTTTTTCACAAAAGATTACTTAAAATTTAAAAATTCGCATTGTCCTGACGCAATAATATCGCCGGACTTATGTCACAGAATACTAAAGGCAGAATAAGTCTTTACTTTCTGTTTCTGTTCTGACTTGAAAGTTTAAAAAAAGATTTCCTTTTTTAGAAATCGTACTTCGAGAACCACTTAAGGCCAGTTTACACGGTAATACATTGTATTACGACATAATGTAGAATGAGAGAAATCATATCATGTAAAAGCAAAATGCATTGAGTAAGAGAGAATACGAATACAAAATCTGACAAGCGGTCGGTAAATGGTTTTTTTCTAAACCATTTTAGAAACTTATGTATTTTAATCACACCAGAGGTGCATTTTAACGGAGTATATTGAAGGTGGTAGCATTTTTATACAATTACAAAAACAACTAAAATCAACTCAGGAAATGTTCATGTTGTTTTTGTAAAAATTGTAAAACTGCAACCATCTGCTTTTTTGTTATTATTTTTGATTTTACTTATGTATACCAGCCGTGTAAACATAAAGTATACTCTCAACAGACTTTTATTTTTTTTCTTTGAAACACGGAGAGAATTTCATATTATTTTGATTCTATCAAGTCGTAATACATTGTATTACCGTGTAAACTGGCCTTTAGGGCCATTGTAACAACTTGCAGTTATACCGTGTTCAGATATACCTTTTTTATTGAGTCAATATTCGGTTAATTGACATAATTATCTTTCTGTTCACATATACACAATTTAGCTAACTCAATTTATATTACTACTACATACAACATTCAACGTAAACAAAAATGTACATGTATAACAAAATGTAAACAACTTTTGATATCCTTAAAGGCCAGTTTACACGGTAATACATTGTATTACGACATAATTTATAATGAGAGAAATCATATGATGTAAAAGCAAAATGCATTGAGTAAGAGAGAATACGAATACAAAATCTGACAAGCGGTCGGTAAATGATTTTTTTCTAAACCATTTTAGAAACTTATGTATTTTCATCACACCAGAGGTGTATTTTAACGGAGTATATTGAAGGTGGTAGCATTTTTATACAATTACAAAAACAACTCAGGAAATTTTTATGTTGTTTTTGTAAAAATTTAAAACTGCAACCATCTGTTTTGTTGTTATTATTTTTAATTTTACTTATACCATCCGTGTAAACATGAATAATACTTACAACAGATTTTTATTTTTTTCCTTTTAAACACGGAGAGAATTTCATAATATTTTGATTCTACAAAGTCGTAATACATTGTATTACCGTGTAAACTGGCCTTAAGGAATACACATCTGGTTTTTGCGCAGACCAAATGGATGGGCCTTTTTTTTGTTGTAATTTCAATTGCCAAATGTCAAAACACTGTTTAGTAAGTTGTGTTTTGCTTAATAAACACACTTGTTACAGTGTCGAATTTTAATTTTACTCAATATTTACAACAATTTCGTATTAATTGAGCAATAACTAAATTGCAATTTTGTATGGAAAATTGAGCTCAATAATGACATTTATTGCGTAAAACTCAATTAAGGTGCATATCTGAACACGGTATTAGCTAAGGTTAAGATTAAGTTGATTTTCAGTTTGTATTTTGTTAGGGCTGAATGTGACAATTCACAACTTTATGCATGCTAAAAAATTTAAAACAGAGGGTGAGGTATTGATCTAAATTGTCTCGATAGATCCCAAGCAATATAACTCACTTACTTTCGTCTAACTAATTTTATCTAATTGCTTAAAACGGCAAATAATTGCCAAAATTGCAACAATTTAACATTAGTTGTTCCCAAATAATGCCAATATTTTAATATATTTTTGTCAAACGCGTGTAAAAATTTATGAATTACTTAAATTTAATATTTGCCATTGGTATTAAAGAAAAAAATCAATAAAAATTAATTTATAATTTGTAACTGATGGCGGCTTCAGAGGACGTGGTGGTAGATTATCAGGAAACAGCAGAGGTCATGTGCGAAAAGGTTTTTTAAAAAGGAGTGCTCGTTCAAAAGGTAGCGGTCATTCGGGTGGTGGCTTATCGTTTAAGATTTGGTGGTGAAAATAAAGGAACAAAAATAATAATTAAAAATCCTGATGGCTTTTCAAGTATATATGTTTTGCACACAAATTGCTAACAAAATAAAATGTCTTTTTAAGATCCACGAATAATTGATTGGGCACACTTATGTTAACCTACATTTCCAGACTCATTCAAAAAGTGGAACGCTAAAGAGCAGCCCCAGTAATAATGGTACGTGGTATTTACTTTACTGAAATCTTAGAAAACACTATTTTTTTAAATGGATCCATCAACTTCAGTTATTTAACTAATTTATTAATACATTTTTGTAAAGAAAAATATTGAGGAAGTATTTTTAATTTTTTTTTTTTTTTTTTAATTGGTCAAAAAAATTAAGGAAATGTTGATTCAAAATGTTTGTGGGGATAATTGGGCAAAACTTTTTATATATTCTTAAAATATGGTATTTCAACTTGCATAATTAAAACAAAAATCTTGCCGTTATTGCCCCATTTAAAAATATTTGAGATCTTGTGAAACACATTAACTTGTTTTCTCTGTTTTGTTTCGTTTAAATGATTACACTACGTCACAAAATTTCAACAAAGTCGTGACCAAATAAATCTGACAGTTAATCTTTATGTTAAATCTGAATCCAAATATGAATTCAGAATTGTCAAAAGTAGAACAGTTTTTAAAATATTCCAAAATTACCGTTATTTGTGATTTTAAAAAAGACTGACTGAAAAGCAAATATCTTCAAAATTTTTAAACGGATTATGTATTTCTTTCGTTTTAGTGAAAGGTTATAAAATTTCTAAAATAACCATGGCTTGCTAGTGCAGATTGGTCAAAAAATGACAGAGTTACAGGGGACAAAAGTTCAAGCTTCATTGAAAATTTTTCAAGTTATTTTTTTAAGCCGATGATTAAAAAATGTTAATGTTTTATTGAGTGCGACATTAGATTATTTTAATATAAACATTTTGCGCCCAACAATACATAGATTGGTACAAAAATGAAAAAGCTACAGAAGATTTAATAAATTATGATAAAAGGAAGGAATAGAACTATTACAAAAAAGCTTTATAAAATACATAACTGAAATTTAGCTCATAGAATAAATTCGAAAAAATAATTCCCAGTTTCTATTTGATAAAAAACTACATAATTTAAATTTACTACAAACACCACTTGATTTGCTTATTCCGCTAGATATTTCCGATGTTAATGATGATAACATGAAGATTATGATTTTGATGAAGGTGAAGATAATTATGAAGATGAATTTTAATTCCATATTTTAGCAATGAATGTTCCTTGTTGCAAAAAAAAATATATTGTTCGAAAAAATTACATTGATTTTTTTTAAGTTTTTAGTTTATTAATATATATATATATATATATATATATTTATTCCCGTCGTTCCAAATTGGAGCATAGGGCCATTTATTTACTTAATAAAACATAAATAAAATATATATAAAACATATTCCACTAACATTTTACAACAAAAGTTTTTTTTATTAATCAATATACACAGAATCCAAAAAAAAAAATTGTTGTCATAAATTACAGGCTTCCCTGAATTAATCCTCGTTTTGCATATGTTTCATCCCACTGTGCGATGTATCTACTTGCTTCGATTTAACAGTTGTGTTCATGGTGAAATTACTACAAGGTGGCATCACTACGGCATCTGGTAATTTTTTGCTTACCCTGCGGCCACACGTTCAAGTTGTTCTTGATGGTCTTTTACATATACTGCTTGTCAAAATTTACATAAATTGAAAGCTGTGACGTAGGCTGCACATCTCCGTGAACATAACAAAGTAGTTAACAATGTAAATCTTGTTTCACTTAAAAGAAAGAGAGCAACAAAATATGTCTCTCTTCTCCTCATTAATTGTGAATAGATATGGCAACTTTGGTCATTTCATTGAGAATAATATCTTCTTCTTGTTTTCGGTTTATGGGAGAGTTTTCGGCTTTTAACAAGATAACAAACAGGGCTGTCAGATTTTTTCGAGCTCCATCGCCATACCGGATGTCAGAAATCGCCAAAAATCGCCAAACGTCGATTTTGTTCAGTTTTTGTAAATTTTTTTTTTTTTAAATTAAATTTTGCTTACAAAAAACGCTAGTATAATTTTTCAGTCAAAAATCGCCAAAAACTGAGAAAATAAATACAAAAAAGTCGCCGAAGTAAATTTTGTTTTTAATTAGATTTCCGTATGATGTGCTAAGTTCCCAATTTTTCATATTTGATAAATACACTGAGATTTATTGTTGAGGGAGAGCTAGCTTCTATGCGCATTTCACTGGTTGCTTAGGCCAGCTCATCAGGAAACCTTTTCCAAAGATTTTTTGTTTTGTTTCTGTAATTTTTGTTAAAGAGATCATATATGTATTCAGTTAAAAACTTAAACTAAGTACACAAGTCTATAAGATCATACACTTCAGCCTCACCGATTTCATTACTGGAGTTTTGACCTACATACTAATAGAATTACATACATTCTATTATAATTAAATAGTCACTGAATATAAAATTCACTTAATATGTTTTTCTATATTAGTAATGATAACAAAAATTACAAGTTGTTTATCAAAATTGCCGAAATAATATAAACGGTAAAAATAGCCAAGTTAATCGCCAGTTATATCAGAAATCGCCATAAAAGTCGCCAGTCGCCAAATGGGAAATCCCATCGCCAAACACTTTTCAAAATCGCCACGTTTGGCGAGAAATCGCCATATCTGACAGCCCTGATAACAAAGTAAAACCGGAAATGATATTTATAATATAATAAATAATTAAAATATTGCGACAAACTATTAGAAAAACATATATATTTGAATTAGTTTACAAATGTTTGCGTTGGATTCCTTAAAAATATATATTTTAAGTTAAAAAAAAATAAATTTCTATTAAACTTCACTCGTAAATTTCTATTGAATTTCACTCATTTTTTTCTTTTGGCCAAGGGGCCAAAATAAGGACATCCTCCGAAGGTTGGCTATATGTGGCGTATAGCTAAGTACTTAAGCTTCATTTTGGTATACAACATATTTCAAACTTAAGTTTTTTTTAGAACAAAGTTTGAAAAATAAAATTTCTATTGAACTTCACTCATTTTTTCTTTTGGCTAAGGTGCCAAAATAAGGACATCCTCCGAAGGTTGGCTATATGTGGCGTATAGCTAAGTACTTAAGCTTCATTTTGGTATACAACATATTTCAAACTTAAGTTTTTTTTAGAACAAAGTTTGAAAAATTAAATTTCTATTGAACTTCACTAATTTTTTTTCTTTTGGCCAAGGGGCCAAAATAAGGACATCCTCCGAAGGTTGGCTATATGTGGCGTATAGCTAAGTACTTAAGCTTCATTTTGGTATACAACGTATTTCAAACTTAAGTTTTTTTTAGAACAAAGTTTGAAAAATTTAATTTCTATTGAACTTCACTCATTTTTCTCTTTTGGCTAAGGGGCCAAAATAAGGACATCCTCCGAAGGTTGGCTATATGTGGCGTATAGCTAAGTACTTAAGCTTCATTTTGGTATACAACATATTTCAAACTTAAGTTTTTTTTAGAACAAAGTTTGAAAAATTAAATTTCTATTGAACTTCACTCATTTTTTCTTTTGGCTAAGGTGCCAAAATAAGGACATCCTCCGAAGGTTGGCTATATGTGGCCTATAGCTAAGTACTTAAGCTTCATTTTGGTATACAACATATTTCAAACTTAAGTTTTTTTTTAGAACAAAGTTTGAAAAATTAAATTTCTATTGAACTTCACTCATTTTTTTCTTTTGGCCAAGGGGCCAAAATAAGGACATCCTCTGAAGGTTGGCTATATGTGGCGTATAGCTAAGTACTTAAGCTTCATTTTGGTATACAACATATTTCAAACTTAAGTTTTTACGAATTTTTTAGTGTGTGCAGGTTTTTCAAAAAGTTTGTTGAAAGCCGAAAATCATCTCCCATGTAGAAATAAAGAAGAAGAACATACATCTCATATTCGGGTATATGATGTTGCCATATAAATTAACATTAAAATATCAGTATTTAATACATGGCAACTTTAACATTGTTTATATCTGGCCACTCTACCAGCAAATGTTCTTTGTTAAAGGCGCCCGTACACGACATGTATTTGTCATCTGACATGTCAAATTTTCAAGTCACATGTAATTGTTCATGTCTGTCAAAATTGCTGTTTTACATAAGGTTTATAATATTCGGTCACAAACGTACATGTAATTTGCTTCTGACATTGTCTCTGTTTTTTTTTCGCATTGTTATTGCAGAAACCAAAGTAGTTCTCGGTTTCAAAATAGCTTGCTGCCGCCACGAAAATATTTATTTGCGCCGTAAAATAATTTAGCCATCTTAACATTTTTTCTTTTATTCCAAATTTTCTAATATTTTTAATTAGGCTTAAGTTCATGAAATTTAATTTTTATTAAATTATTTTTATGAAGAAAGGAATTTTACAACATGAAAATCAATTTAAATTGTTATTGATAATCTTTCATTCTTGACGTGGCTCGGGCTCGAACCCTGGCCGGCAGGTTACCATGACATGTTTCGATCGCAACCACTCGATCTCCTCAGATGGATTTGCCGTCTTACACTCGCAGCCATCGACGACTGCTGACGTCACTAGTCAAACATCAATCCTTAAACCAAATTGTATTTTAACATTTGGTAGATCGAAATTTGCTTTCCTGAATGATTATCCATTTTAATTGGTTTTACATGTTTTTTCCTTTACTTCTGTTTTTTCCTACTTTCTTTTTGTTTTTTCACTTTGTCTTTCTCTTTTCTGTTGACCTTTTTCAGCACAACTTGAAGGACAAATGTACACATAGAGCTCGTGCCTTAGCTTTAACAATAATTAGTATTGTGGTTATTTTTTTGAACTATTTATGGTTTTTAATTAAAAATATTAGAAAATTTGGATTAAAAACCATAAATAGTTCAAAAAAATAACCACAATACTAATTATTTTTTCTTTTATTTTAAAGATACCAAGTTAGAATTTTATAATTAAACGGTTTTTATGTATAAATACATAAATTCTATTCAATGGTGAGATTAGCATACATATCTTGGTATTGTAAAATATTAACTTCAGCCGGCTAATGATTCCGTCAATAGTTGACGCCGCTGCCAGTTTCTTCTCGGCATAGATTTCTGATGTCAGATGGTTTGTCAGAAGAAAATAGAGCACGCTCTAATTGAAATTTTGTCAGATGAGTTTGCGTCTGACTTTTACAGAAGCAAAGTTAAAAAGGTAACACACGACATGTATGTGTTTTGCATTGGGAAATTTGACATGTCAGATGACAAAAACATGTCGTCTATATGCTCCTTAAGCAGAAAAATAAAAACACGCAGTTTTGTTTTGAAATTCGTAAAGCCTTAAATATTGAGAAATAATTTGAAATTATATATAATAAAACTAGTAAATTAACATGGCCACCTCTTCAATGTCGCAATGTGGAAAATGGCCCCAGTCCGCACCCATTGGCATGATTGTATTGGGCATGGCCGGTTCTGGAAAAACGACATTTGTGTAAAAGCTAACACAGACTTCACTTAAACAATATAAACCTTATGTTATTAACCAGGATTCCGCTTGTCGGGAAACACCATATCATTGTAATATAGACATTAGAGATACCGGCAACTACAAAGAAGTTATGAAACAATAAATTGGGACCCAATGGTGGCATTGTGACATCACTTGATATATTTGCTACAAAATTTGAAAAAGTTTTAGAATTAAAAAAGCCGGCCAACAGGGTCATAAGTGGTGTATAGTAGATAAGCCAGGACAAATAGAGGTATTTACCTGGTCAGCATCGGGAACAATAATAACAGAGGCTTTGGCCACGATGTTTCCCACAATAGTGGTATATGTTATGGATGTGGTAAGGTCGGTTAGTCCCACAACATTTATGTCAAACATGTTGTACGCTTGTTCTATACTTTACAAGGCCCGCTTGCCATTTATAGTGGTGATGAACAAGGTAAAAGCAAAATTTTAATTTCAAAAATAAAAAATTGGAATGCTTTCTACTATAGGTCCAAGACCATGATTTTGCCATAGAACGTATGACAGACTTTGAATCTTTTCAGGAGTCTTTGGATAATGAACAAAACTATATTAGCAATTTAACACGCACCATGTCTTTAACGTGAGATGAGTTCTATAGTGATTTAAAAACCTGCGGTATATCTTCGAAAACTGGTGTGGGTTTTGATCGTTTTTTCACTTTGATAGCGGAGGGAGCAGAAGAATATGAAAAGTTTCGCTGTATTTGATACATACTATCTTGCATGTAAAATAAGTTTGTATATAAAAATCTCTTTAGAAGTAGAAAATACAGAAAAATATAAAATTTTCCAGATTCCAGCCCAATTTCCTCAAGTAAAACAGCTGAGATATGCTATATAACCAATCTTTTATAAGAACAAAGACTTTTTTAAAGTAATCTATCTATGTCTATATACATAGGTATATAAAATATGATGTATGTATGTAACGTATCGACACTAAAACGGCTGCGCCGATTTTGATGATATTTTCAGGAAATCTTCAGAATATTCAGGCGGGTGACACTGTGAAGTCTGATTTTTGATTTTCGGTCTGCGGGCGGAGGGGCGTGGCAAAATCCAATTTTCATATTGCACCACCAATGACATCTATATAATTGTGAAGATTTTTTCTTTGAAATGATCGCCATGGTCCAACTTAGATTTATACGCAAAGAAAATTTTGCCCCGCCCACTTTTTTCAAATTACCTAAAATCTGAAAACGGCTCCATCGATTTGACAAATTTTTCTCTTAAATGTTCGTATTAATCCATTTTAAGTTTTGATCGAAAGAAAAATGTACCACGCCTACTTTTACGCCCACGGTTTCTATTAAGCGCACTGGAGAACAGCTTGACCGATTTGGAAGATTCTGCTCCGCCCACTTTAACGCCCACTATTTTCGATTTACCCAAAATCAGAATCGATTTGACTAATTTTTCTTTCATGTTCGTATCTTTTAAACGGATTTTAAAAATCGAACGCAAACATTTTTCCTAATTTGGACAGGACAACGTCTGTCGGCTCAGCTAGTAAACAATAAAAGACGATGATAATCAATATTTAATTTTTCATCCTGGGGAAATGCCCATATTTTATGTTTAAAATTTCATCAAAACCGGTATGATTCTTTTGGATAGGTTTCGGTGCCTTCATTTTCCTAGCTTTCAAAAAAAATGTAAAACCTGTGTGTTTTATTTACGCTGATCTATCTTATATATTTTCGGAGTGGCAGTAATTCTCCCGATGTCCCCCTCTTGGTCCTTATTTAAAAAAAAATATTACATATTTCCAATTTCATCAAACTTTGTTCAGCTTTAAATAAGCTCTCTTCTAAAACGATCATTTAAATATTTTCTAAGTATAGCAGGCTTAGCGCCTCTGGACCATATCCTAAGCACTAAAGTGGATACCATACAGTATATGTCCGTTAGAAGGTTCCATTATTCATTTTGTGGCAAAAACTTTTAAAATAGTTATTTCTTTTTATACCCTCCACCACAATTAGTTGTGAAGAGGGTATATTAAGTTTGTCATTCCGTGTGAAACTTTTTTATTATTCATCTCAGACCCTATAAAGTATATATATTCTGGGTCCTTGAGTAATTTTAAGTCGATTAAGCCATGTCCGTCTGTTGAAAACACGCTCACTTTCGAAATTTAGAAATTTAATTTTTCAAACTTTGTTCTAAAAAAAACTTAAGTTTGAAATAAGTTGTATACCAAAATAAAGCTTAAGTACTTAGCTATACGCCACATATAGCCAACTTTCGAGGATGTCCTTATTTTGGCCCCTTGGCCAAAAGAAAAAAATTAGTGAAGTTCAATAGAAATTTAATTTTTCAAACTTTGTTCTAAAAAAAACTTAAGTTTGAAATATGTTGTATACCAGAATGAAGCTTAAGTACTTAGCTATACGCCATATATAGCCAACCTTCGGAGGATGTCCTTATTTTGGCCCCTTGGCCAAAAGAAAAAAATGAGTGAAGTTTAATAGAAATTTAATTTTTCAAACTTTGTTCTAAAAAAACTTAAGTTTGAAATATGTTGTATACCAAAATGAAGCTTAAGTACTTAGCTATACGCCACATATAGCCAACCTTCGGAGGATGTCCTTATTTTGGCCCCTTGGCCAAAAGAAAAAAATTAGTGAAGTTCAATAGAAATTTTATTTTTCAAACTTTGTTCTAAAAAAAACTTAAGTTTGAAATAAGTTGTATACCAAAATGAAGCTTAAGTTCTTAGCTATACGCCGCATATAGCCAACCTTCGGAGGATGTCCTTATTTTGGCCCCTTAGCCAAAAGAAAAAATGAGTGAAGTTCAATAGAAATTTCATTTTTCAAACTTTGTTCTAAAAAAAAACTTAAGTTTGAAATAAGTTGTATACCAAAATGAAGCTTAAGTTCTTAGCTATACGCCGCATATAGCCAACCTTCGGAGGATGTCCTTATTTTGGCCCCTTAGCCAAAAGAAAAAATGAGTGAAGTTCAATAGAAATTTATGAGTGAAGTTTAATAGAAATTTATTTTTTTTTAAACTTAAAATATATATTTTTAAGGAATCCAACACAAACATTTGTAAACAAATTTAAATATATTAGTTTTCTAATAGTTTGTCGCAATATTTTAATTATTTATTATTTTATAAATATCATTTCCGGTTTTACTTTGTTATCTTGTTAAAAGCCGCAATACTCTCCCATACACCGAAAACAAGAAGAAGATATTATTCTCTATAAAATGGCTAAAGTTGCCATATCTATTCACAGTATTTCGCTATTTTAACTTGGCCGCACCTAAGTTTATTTCTGCTTAGCCGGAAATACTCAATTTTAATCAGGTTAAGAGAGACATATTCTGTTGCTCTCTTTTTTTTTTTGAGTGGAACAAGATTAACTTTGTTAACTACTTTGTTATCTTCTCGTCCACAGGCTGCACTCAATTTTTAAGCAATTTACTTCCAAGATGTCAATAACAACAGAGAAAAACTTGTACTCAGCTGTTAAATTGAAGTAAATTGCCAAACAAATGGAAAGGTGAAATTGAAAGCCATCTCGTGGTCAATTTAAAAAGTGTGAGTGTGTTAGTAAAAAACTGAGAGTGTATTGCAAATTGAAAGGAATTGAAAGGCAAAACTTGATCGTGTGGCCACCAAGTTAACTGTGGTGAGAACCCAAAGATGTCATTTTTTTTTTTTTTTTGTTTATGTTTACATTCTTGAAAAAATATTTAAATTAAAATATTTGCAAAAAATAAATCGTATTTGGTTTTTATATGTGTGTCTTTAGTTGTGCTAATAGTTTTTTTTTTTTTAAATAATGAATAAAAACAAAAATAATTGTGTATGTAACAACGTCGTGTGTACGTTTGAAAAATGCGTTTATTTTTGATATGCACTTGTGCGCCACTTTCTTTAAACCTCCAAAGGACTTTTAATGAAATAAAAAGTGTAAAAATAATTTTTTTAAATTCAAAAAACATTAAAATTTCAAGTATGGACCGTTTAGTAATTTTTTCATAATATTTTTCGTTTTATTTGTTGCAGATTAGCGTTGCCACTGAAAATTTTTTATTCGACCCAACTTGTTAACCAAAATCCTTTGGAATCGACCAGTTTTCTATTTATGTTCTAGTTATGATACATTTAACGGCTAATTTAAGCATGTTAAGTTATGATTAACTAACAGTTATAGCTGTTAGTTTAAAATTTCTTTTTTATATACCTTTAATATAAAATTAAAAATTGTTTTGCTTCTACAGAAAATTTTTAAATTTTGAGTTAACATAGAGCCGTAGGTAAATTATGGACCGACCTTCAACATATTTGGTGTCATAAAAAGGTTTTTGTTGAAATTTAATGAGGTAGTTTCACATTTCGGAGCTTAACTCTTTTTCTAATAAAAACATCTTTGAAGAACTTGAAACAATTTGAAACCCAAACAAACGACTAAATCGACTTAGAAGACCCAAAATATATATCGTCACCTAAAAGACGAAATAACCTATCTACAGTTTTCAAAAGTTTACAAGAGAGGGAAAAAACGTTATAAAATTGGAATTATTAACGATATTGAAACGAAAATTACACATTTTGATTAAAATGTTTTTCTAATCACAGCTTATGTTATGACACTTAGGTTTTTTGGAATTGTAAAAATCTGAAACCAAATAACCTATCTGCAGTACTAATAAGTATGAATAAATAAAAATTTCTTTACACATGAATATTATATACATTAAATAATTACAGTAGTAGTTTCTTTTACTGGTTTAAGCAAAAACAAGTACTTAATGTTTGTTTAAATTACACTATGCAACAAAATTAAACTTTTATCGTGATTTTTGATGGTTTATTTTTCTCTTTTTTTTTTGAGCGTAACGGTCCTCTAGGTACAAAAACTTTGTCATTTGTAATATTACATGTTCAAAATTTTGCACACATATGTGTTATAATATAGCGAATAAAAATCCATAAAAAACTCAATTTTGAATTTTTTGCAGATAGGTTATTGGGTCTTTTAGATGGCGATATACTTTATGGGATCTTCGATGAATATTAAAAAAAAAAGATTTACATAGAATGATAAACGTAGTATCCCCTCATACACCACGGCTGATTTATAAAAATGTAAAAAAAAATTATTTAATATGATAAATTAAATTTCTCCTTAATGCACAATTTGTTTAATAACGAAATTGTTCCAGAATTCCTACTTCGTAATGCTTAGATTTCTGTTTTTATTCACCCTTCCAGAAATAACATTCCCCTTAGACTCCAATATTTTCATTCTCATCATGCAATGTTTATATGTATATTGGTTTCTATGATCCTTTTAGCATTAAAAATGACCACTTTAATATCTTAAAATAGCTATAATCTTATTTTTTTCGATTTTGTTATATATATATATATATATATATATATATATATATATATATATATATATTAAACGTGTAACATTGCCCTAAGGTTTAGCCTACCACCCATCAAGCAAAAATTGTCCGACCAAATTTTGTCGGAAAAGACAAACAATGGCAACGTTGTTGCACATAATTTTTGACAGCACGGAGTTTACACAAAACAAGCAGTGATGCCAACTTAGTGCTTTTGGCACTATTTATGGTGCTTTTTGATACATCAAAACGCCAAAATTTTATCCATAGTGCCAAACTAAAAAAAGCACTAACTTCAATTTTTCGTTAGTGCCTTTAGTGCTTTTTACAATTTTTATTTTTTTTCTACCATTTTTAAAAAATACGATTATATAGAGGATGATTTAGATGAACTTTGCTATTTGGGGTACAATTTTCAGAACGCTTGTAAAGATTTTAAGAATTCAAATGATAAAAAAGTGATAAATGAAAATAACATTCGTTTTACCAAAAACTTTATTTACGAGGTTAGAGTTAGGCTTCCTAGCAATTTGGATATTTTACGAAACGTTGCACAATTTAGCGTTGACAACATATTTAGTAATCGTAATAAAAACGATGTATTTCGGTAAACATTTTATTAAGGATGTAGACACAATTCCAAAAATAGAATATGGATTGAAAAATATTAGGAATTGTTAAAAAAAATTCATTCGGAAACCGTACAAAAAACGCAAACACTTCAAAAACAAAAAAAAAAGAACCGTAGCTTGGTATATGCAAAGTGTTAAATAAATTAAAAACAGCACTTTAGCTTTCCACGTGTTGTGCACTTCTACTTCTAGTGCTATTGAAAAAAGGATTGACTAAGTATCAGATTGCAAACATTCATGTTTTTTCTATTTTACACCTTATGTGTGTTCTTTATTCAAAAGCGCACATATGTTAAAATAATTTGATAATATCATCAATTTAGATCTATTTAAATGATAAACTATAAGTTTTTTTTTACAAATATGGGCTGTCATTAAGTTTAATAAACAATGGTCGGTCATTGCAAATTTTCGGTAATTGCAACAGGCCATATTTTTTCGAGTTAACAAAATCGAGCTTGCACTGTATTACTTTAAAACTGTTTTATCAGCCGAATGAAACTTGTTTTGTGTTTAATTAAATTGTAAAAATGTCTTAGTGCTTTTTTACGGTTTTTTGGCTCGGAATAGTGCTTTTTAGGGCTTTTTTTAAATTTTAAAGTGCTTTTTGCTCTCAAAAAGTTGGCATCACTAAAAACAAGTTTGCCTGTTCTTGTTGTATTGTTGTACAACAACACCTAGTGATGCCACCTTGTCAAGGCGAATTTATAACAGGTAAGTGCAACTCTACAACTACAAAACAAGGCGAATTAACTCCATGTATTTTGTTTTTGCAACTTTTTGACTTGTTGTCAAATTTCAGTATAAAAACAAAACAATATTTTGACGTTTCACCATTTTTTTTATTCGCCGTGGATACAGCTGATGAACGGGGGACGAGTTGAGCTTACCTGTAGTTAATTCGCCTTGCCACCTTGTAGTAATTTCACCATGGTCAAGGTATATTTATAGCAGGTAGCTGCGAGATTACAACAATTGTACAATAAAACAAACAACAGGGCTTTTTATTGTTGTTTTGCGATACGAACTGTCAAACAGCAAAGGGGTTGAAAAGAGACAAAAAACTTGTTTACTTGTTTACTATACAACATTTGACAGTTTGTATCGCAAAACAAGCAAATAAAAAATAACCAGCTGGCTTTCCGAGACTACCTGCTATAAATATACCTTGACCATGGTTGTGTTTAATAAACAAATCAGTGCTATCAACTTTGCATTTTCAAAACGCACCCAAATGGAGAAAAAACGCAGCAAGTTTAGAATTTCTTTTTTATTTAAAATATTGAATTAATTTTGCATAACATTTTTATATTAAAAATACAGTAGAAACGTAAATTGTAGTTCAAGAGAAGTTGTGCACTTTAAACCAGCCGGTGCAAATTTAATCTAAGTTAATTTATTAAAAATAAGTAATTTAAATTAATTTAGTGTGTTATTTTAAAAAATTAGCTTATTATTGCATTTTTTACAATTAAATACCTTTTAGAAAATTTATTAGTTCGAAAAAGTTAGCAACACTTGGAATATTTTGGTTTATTTTTTCGCGATTCTACTGTATAATAATAAAACAGTCTTTCAAGTTCAGTTTTTAGAAAAAAAATTAAACTTATCAAACATAAAAAAAAACTATACAAATTTGTTTGCATTCATTTAAGGCGAATTCAACAAGGTAAACTCTTTAGAGCAAATGCTCGTAAGCTGTTTAGTCCAATTTGTCAAAAACTTTTCTTGTTTAATTTTTTTGTTTTAATTACTTTTAATTGCCGAAGTTAAAATTTTTTGAGAAAAAACTCATTTTGTGTGAAACTTTTGTTAAAATTGATTACAAAGTATGTATACTTCTGTTTTTTTTTTTTTTTTTTTTTTTTTTGTTAGAGTTCTAATTGTTGTAGCGACGAGTTTATCTTGTTGAATTCAACTCGGTATATGCATAAAATATATACAAATTTTTTTTTTAAGAGATCAACTAGTAAGGATTCAAAATTTACAATAGTTCATTATTTATCGTTTTATCAAAATATTTTTAAAAATATATACTTTTTTTAAAATGTTTCATATTTTTATATTAAAAATATAAAAATAAAACAGCCTTTTACATTTTACATAGTTAAAAAAGACTAACCAAAAACTTTATAAAAAAAATAAATAAAATATCTATATAAATATTCATAAAAAATATTTTGGGTTTATGACAGGTTTATAAACAAATTTTCATAAAAAATTCGTTTTATAATGAATATAAGGGATAGTATTTATGCTTGCATTCAATTGTACAAGATGAATTATTTTCGTAAATTAATTTAATAAATTCTGTTTAAAACTTTTTAAAAAGTGATAAAAAATTTTTTATAATTATTCCAAATTATTAAAGTCAATATTTTCATCATTATTGTTATCGCAGAAAAAATTTAAAAAAGCACCAAAAATGGTGCGAAACGCACCGAGTTGAAAATTCTGAAACAATCGATTTTTATAGCTAGTTCAGATAAACTTGCGATAAAAATTGGAGAAGAGAGTAATACCTCTGCAAATAAAATTGGACCACCTGATCTATATTGATAAAATGGACTTCTCCATGGACTGGTCCGCTGTAATGAAAGCATGGACCATGCCATTGTTAAAAAGTGTTTGTAGTGAGACGACATGTCTTCGTTTTATAACGACATGCTTTCGTTTTTTAAACGGCTTCAAAACTAATCCTCTTGAGTATACCATGAAGTAGTTTTAAAACTACTCCTTAGTGGTCCAAAGGTGGGTTATATGGTCCTCTGGTAGGACATCGTAATGTTAAATAGACCAGGGTTTTTCCATACGTTTGGGTTACTTTTGGACTAGTCCTGGTCCCTTGTGGACTGCTCTTTACACGCGTGTTTGGACTGGTCCGATTATTTGCAGGGACCCTTTGTACATTTGCATACATTTCGGAGGAACGCATGGAAGATGTTGTTTAAATAAATTTTTTCTACAAAACTGCAAATATTTTAAAAGATAACACCAAAATTAATTTTTTTAATAATTTTAGCAAAATTAAACAAAATAAGGTAGCGCTGCTTTCCAAGCAACTTCCATTTTGTCTATTACAAGTCGAATTTAACAAGGTAAGTGCAACTCTACAACTACAAAAATCCCCTTTTTTGCAATTTAATAGGCGGCTGTCGATATTTTCTAAGATATTTTTTCGTTTATTTTGGCGCAAAACATAAACAAAATTATATGTTAAATAAATCTAGGAACTTTTTTCACAAGAAATTGTTTTGTTATCATTTTAAGGGCCATTATTATAACTTGACGTTAGCTGTTATCCGACAGTTAACAGGCGCTTTTTGACAGATAACATATTATTATCTGTCAATTTAATCTTAACTTTAGCTAACTTCAAGTTGTAATAATGGCCCCAAGTGAATTTCATATTCAGTCACTATTAAATTCTAATAGCTTTTCATATTAATTTTACTACACATTCAATCAATAAACTGCATGTTTTTCAACCTAAAATAAAAATTTTGGTTTAGAAATTTATATAAAAACAAGAAAAAATTTGAGTTGTTTTAATATATTATGCTAAGTCTCAATTTACACTAGGGACATTTCTTGCCGTACATTTTTTGAATTCTCTTTTAATCTTATGCTATGTTCATACGACGACAAAACCACTCGTTTCGCTCTCTGAAACTAGATTGTCAAACATGCTGTTCATACGATTCATTCTGGTTTCATTTTGACATTTTTTTTTTTGTGTTGTTAGTGTGATTTTATTTAAAACAGATAAAAAAGTAATTAAATGTTAAAAATATGTTATTTAATACTTTTATTAATATTATTATTTGATAATTATCACTTTATTTTATTAAACATAAATTTTTATTTTGTATTTTATATTGTTTTGATTTTTTTTGAGAGCTAGTTCAGATATACTAACGATAATTGTTATCAAAATTAGAGATGATAGTACATTTTTCCTGTTTCGCAGCCTGTTTCAAAATGAAACGACCTGTTTCGCTCACAAAATTTTGTATGGGGAAACAAGTCGTTTCAGTCATGTTTGGGGCGCGAAACAGGAATAAGAGAGCGAAATACGAATATTGTTGTCCGTGTGAACATGGTATTACCTGAAGCGTTTACATATGAAACATTAGAAGTCAGACAGAAATTAATACTTGTATGTAAACTAAGAAAAGTAAGAAAGGGAAATGAAAAAATGTCCAGTACAGATAGTCATGTACTACACATTCTACCAAGGTATATTTATAGCAGGTAGTCTCGGAAAGCCAGCTGGTTATTTTTTATTTGCCCTGTTGTTTGTTTTATTGTACAATTGTTGTAATCTCGTGGCTACCTGCTATAAATATACCTTGCATTCTACCTTTTCAACCCCTCGCCATCAAACTTCGTCTGTCCGGCAAGAAAATCCCTAGTGTAAATTGGGACCAAGGCGAATTTACTCCAGGTAAGCTCAACTCGTCAGCCGTTCATCAGCTGTATCCACGGCGAATTAAAAAAATGGTGAAACGTCAAAATATTGTTTTGTTTCTATACTGAAATTTGGCAACAAGTCAGAAAATTGCAAAAACAAAATACATGGAGTTAATTCGCCTTGTTTTGTAGCTGTAGAGTTGCCCTTAATTGGGACTAAAACAGCCCACAAGGTATATTTATAGCAGGTAGTCTCGGAAAGCCAGCTGGTTATTTTTTATTTGATTGTTTTGCGATACAAACTGTCAAATGTTGTATAGTAAACAAGTAAACAAGGTATTTTGTCTCTTTTCAACCCCTTTGCTGTTTGACAGTTCGTATCACAAAACAACAATAAAAAGCCCTGTTGTTTGTTTTATTGTACAATTGTTGTAATCTCGCGGCTACCTGCTATAAATATACCTTGGCAGCCCATACACGTGCAATATTATTGTATATGATATCCGCCATATTATTTCCATTTTGTCCTATATTATGCAATAAGTCGCATAATAATTTCATTTATTCAATAAAAAGATGAACATAACCTAACAATAACATTAACAGCATTGTACAATGTTGCCAACACATTTCTTTCTTTTCGTTGTGCAATTAAAATCAAAAGTGTTTTGATTGTTGCCAATATATTGTGTCACCTTCGAATATCACATACACATTGGCGATATAATTTTACAATGCGTAAATATGAACAATTTTATTGCAAGTATATGAGCCGCTTAAGGAAAAGTTTTTATTTTATAATTAGTATTGTGGTTATTTTGTTGAACTATTTATGGTTTTTAAAAATGAAAATAAAAATAATTTAATAAAAATTAAATTTAATGAACTTAAGCCTAATTAAAAATATTAAAAGTTTTTATTTTAAAAAACAGGCAGTGAATTCAAATTTTTATTAAACTTGTTAAATTCGCACTTAAGCTTTTCAACTATTACAGTTGTATTTATAGTTCACCAATGCTACCAATTTTAGTACTAAATTAAGCAACCAATATATTGTCAATTCTCTCAGCCACATTTTGCTCAGTTACATTTTTGCACGATTTCACGTTGGTCTTTCGTCCGCGGTGTATTATTTTTCTTTTTTTTTTTGAAGAATATACATACCAAAAGTCGATTTTTGTTTGAAAAGTTAATATTTGAAGTACTCAAGTGTAATTATTAAAAAATATGGCCGCACAAACAATTTTGTTTGATTTTACCGTCGACAAGGAACGTGCAGGCGATGCCAAAGCACGCCAGGGTATAGCAAAAACACTACGCCATGAATTGGAGCACATATTTCCCCAACTGGAAATGGCCTATCAAATGCCCATGGATGATGGTTACTTTGCGGTTTTGGCTGAGAATAAAGAAACTTTTGTAACTTTGCGTATATTCCCACAAGGTTTAGTGACCATCAATGTGGAGTACTATTTGGAAAATGGCAAAGAACAATTAATGTCTTTCGATGTAAGGGAATTAGTTTTTGTTAAGCTTAGTTTTTTTTATTTCTCTTACAACATATTTTAAAAGCATGTCTATTTATTATTATTTATTGTATTATTTATCCATTTAATTTAAATTTTCATTAACAAAAATTGATTTTTCTTCTCTTGCGTTTGTCTGAAAATTTTCTTCCATACTTTTGTGTTCATTTAACCTTGCTGTTTTTCTTCCTCTTGTGCAAGGGGTGGTCGGAGAAGTGGTGTACTTAGTGGGGCTTTGGTCCTCCAAAGGGTGTCAAGTTCATTATTGTTAAGACGCCAACCAACCAAACATTTCATATTGTATGCACATGGGTGCTCAACAAATTTACACCATTATTGTGCTTTTTTGTTTGCCTTTAACTGGGAAGTTCATATTATATCATACATGCAGTATTTTTGTTGTAGCTTCTCTACTTAGTATGTTGGATTTGCTATTAAATTGCGCTCTCTTCTGGTGATTGTCTGTCTTTCCACTTGCCGGTCGTTGCTTTTGTTTGTGTTTTTTTTTTTTTTTTAATTTAGAAAGAGACATGTGCTCTAGTTAGTTTTTATTTACTTATGTGTTCACCCCTACCCCACTTGTTGTGAATTTTTTTTAAAATTTTGAATTTTTACCATGGTCGTTATTAGGATAATAAAATTTTGAAAACTTCTCAATATGTGTAGTCCCATTATTAGTATTCATAGGTACTTAAAGTCTTTTAAAATACCGGCTTATACTGCTGTTGCCGAGTTGAAAATTTTAGCCGTAGCGAAGATACAATTGTCATGGAATCGAATTTTATTTGTTGATGTTTTTGTCTTGTTTATATTGCTTTTATTTTTCTAATTTATACCTATTTGTTTCTTTTTTTATATTCCTAACATTGTTGAATAAGAATATTAGCAAAACATACATTTTAAAAAGTTTTTGTTTATTTCTAAAAATATGTTTTGATTAAGAATTGAACAAAAATTCCTTTTTAAAGTTGCAGTGTTGTTCAAGGGACAGCAGTAAAATACACAAACGGCTTACTTGGGTCCTACATCGGTCCTTTTTGATACCCTGAGCCTGTGACTAATGAAATAGCGATAGTACTCTATTATCATCACGGCAGGTTCAAACCATTTCATTTCCCTGCTAATAATAAAAATATCTTATTTCTGCTATCTCAATAACACCATGAATAGAGCATTGATAGTCAAAGTGAAATATCATTGGTTACTCCTTTAATTATGACACTCCTGCAGTAATAATTGTGTTCCAGGTTCAGTGCAGGGTTTTGAAAAAGAAATAGGTATAAAAAAATGCAACAAAAAAAATTAAAATGCATGGCCCATGCTCATAGTCAAAATGTATATGTTCTTTAAACTAAAGCTAAAATGCATGTGAAGATTATTGTTCTAAAGTATACAAAGTCGCATTAGTTAGTGATAGAGTAGTAAGACAACAACAAAGAAAATAAAGAGTGAAAGCACAAGAATGGAAGAAGTAGTGGATAATAATATCGGTCCAAAAGTAATATAAGGTTTATTAAAAGCAGTGTTGTTATTTATACAATAAATACAGAAAAAATCGTTTTGTTAGTGATATTTTTTTCTCCAAAACGGTCGAAAAATTCTATTTTAACTTAAATCGCTTAAAAATATATTTCCAGAGTTGTTTATGGTTTAAAAAATTGGCGACACTTATATGTATGTGTATGCTTTTTCTAAGATATCACTTAATTCAATTTTTAAAAGTATGTACATACATACATGCACCTATTCAACAATACTTCTAACTCAACATTTTTAGTTTTTCACTTCTTGGAAAACATCTACTGGTATTATTCATATCAACCCACTGTAAAAATATCGAGCTATTTTGTCTACCTTTTGGCAAAGAAACGGTTGGCTTAAAAATACTTTTTCATATGCCTTTCATATTAAATTTAAAATTGTTTTGCTTCTACATAATAAAAATTTTTAAATTTTGAGTTAATGGTATTGTTGAACAAGTGCGACATGTATTATATTTTTTTAAGTTTTGTACTTATTTTTTGTCAAAGCTTTAATATACATTTTTGAACAAAATATATTTTTTTACTAATGTTTTTTCTTCTATTTTAATGACAATAATGCGTAGGGATTTTTGTAGGGGAAATTTTTTTAACGTGTAGGGAAAAATCTTGTTTCTTTTAGCATGTGTAGGTATTTTTTCGAAAAATCCACTGGCAACACTGATTAAAAGAGTTTTCTTTGAAAATTTGTTGAATAAACTTTTAATAAGACTTACCCCCGTATTAAAAAACAATTATTAAATTTAACAAGCGTTTTTAAGTAACATTTCCATAGAAAATTTGTTTTGTAAACCTTTAATAAATTAAATATATTATCGTAGTTAGAATTTTTCTTGAAACAAAGTATGTATAACAAAAGTATGGATTTTTAATCGATACCAGGAATACTTGTGCGAATTCAATTATGAAAAATGATAAGGTGCGAGCGGTAAGCCGCGATTAGGACTATAATAGGCTTGCAACCCTTAATTTAACTACTTTAGTTCGTTTGTAAATTTTAATATAAGAACATTATTTTATTTTTCTAATAAATATGTAATTAACAGGAGTAACTTTTAACGCTTAATTTATTAATTTTCGCAAAAAAAAGAAGATAATTTCCAATAGAAACAAAGACTTAATTTAAAAATGTTTCTGATTGGGGCATAACTTGATCACTATTTAAAACTTACTGTGTTTTGTAGAAATTTTATAAAAAAAATCGGGTTAATGTTAACTAACTATTTTTGCTTATATGTATTAGGAAATAGAATTATTTCAATAATTTTAATGTTCTTTTGTCTAAAATATTGTGCTAAAATTAAGATGTCTTTGTAAGCATATGCTTATCTTTTAATATTCGGCCATAAAATGAAATTAAGACCAAAAATGTTTAGGCTATTTATGTCCTTGAAAGAAAACAAAGAGATTACTATTATTATTTTTTTGTTAATATGCATTTAATATGTTTCTTTAGTATAGCAAACAAAAGACTTTCAGTTTTTAATAAAATTTTGAAATATATTTGCCAGAATAATACACATTCCCGTTCTATAAACAGAAAACCAGCGACAAAATATTAGTTTTATGTTAAAGCTAAAAATAAAAACGTAATGAAATCAAATGAAATGAAAATAAAGAAAGCAAAAACAAAAATTAAAATTATTATTTTAAAATTGAACTAGAAGCACATGGTTGTTGAGTACTCTTTCGCTACTTATACTACTGCTAGTGTCCGTCTAAATAAGAAGATTGAGAAAAAATGGAATATAAGCTTAAGTATAATGAACTTTGATAAATCAAATCTCACTTATTTTTCCAACAAACTAATTATCATTATGCCGAAGGAATAATAACAAAATTGGTTATCATCTTGTTTATTTATCATATTGTTTAATTTGCATTTAATATTTCTTTAAACTTTTGTTTATTTTTATTTTGTCTTTGGTATTTGTTCTTGATTTTAATGTAATTACTTAATTTGATTTAATTTAATAATAATGTCTATGAAGTTGATTATGATGATGTGTGTGTGTCTAAATAATGTACTATTACAGACCATGCGTGCATTGGAATTAATATTACAACAAAAATTAAATTCAGATCGTTCCAAATATTTGCCGCCTATAAAACGTGGTGGATATATTGATATTTACATGACTAGTTCAGGTTAGCATCTATTTCTTCTTTACTTAAGTCCACAACAAATGTCATCCTTTTCAATGGTTCGTTCATTTAATCATTCTGAAAAATTTATAAAAAAAAAGATCAGAAACCTAATAAATGTTTTATATTGAAAGAAAGCAATACATACGAATGACTTTGTTAGTTGAAAACTCTTACAAATCCATTTTGTTTTTCTACAAACATATCGTTGAAATTGTTAATAGTTTTGTTTAATTATAAATATCTATTATAAGTTGAATAAAATGCTAGTTATTTATTTTCTTTTTAAGTTAAACACCTAAACTTAAGCTTTCAATACATATTAATCCCTTTTTCTATAGTTTGGTCTCGTAAAATTGTAGTTGATTCTTATTCGTAACAAAATTCAAACCAAACAAATAAAAAAATTGGAGTTGTACACAATTAAAAATCCTCTGTAACAAAATGTTAGTACTTTAATTTTAAACTTCTTAATTTTGTTTTTGATTTCTTAAAGCTTTTTGTTTCTTTTACCGCATGCTTTGTATTTATTTCTAAAAATGTTCTTCATTAAAACAACCAAAAGTTTATTTTTAGTTATTTTAATTAGATTCTTTATAAATAAATTGCGACTTTTATTTTTAGTTTTCTAAAACCAAAACAAATTGTAAAATTTATTAAATCGATTTTAACATAATTTTTTATTTAATTTTATTTCATATCAAAAAATCAAACTCTTCTATTATTACTCGCTGTTGTTCACTAAATATCAAAAAAAAAATCATGTTGCCACTTAAACCACCGCCACTGCCACTACCACCACCACCAATAATTACCGATATTTGATTGAATTATTGATATTTGTTTAAATTGTCAATACATTATTATCAAACAAAAACAAAAATCAAATTAAAAAAATAGTCATCAAAACGTCTTGAAAATAACATTGCCAAGAAATTGAAAGTTTATTCTGGACAAGTATTGCCCACTTTAAAACGTGGTGATGTTGCTAGATATTTTCCATCTGCAGGTAATAAATACATTGAATAATTCCTATTTTATTATTTACATATTTTTTAGTTAAAATTTTAAACTCTATTTATCTCTTCACTTTGACCTAGTCTGTGTAATCTTTTAAAAATAAAATGTATGTGTTGTTTGTTTGTTTTTCATATTCATAATTAATTTTCTTAATATCATGCATTTTTGTAAGCTGCAATTGTATTTATATTTTTTGATTGAAATAAATGTGCTATAATTTTGCTTTTTTTCGCTTTAAAGTTGATTCATAACTAATAACATTTATAGGTCCTTTTTCTGTAAATTGTTTTATCAAAATAAATCAAAATTCTAATACAACAAAATATGCATTAATCGACAATTCTGATTATTCAGAGTTCTGGAGACTTACAACGTAATTCGATACAAAAGAAATGATTTAAAGCACGAAAAAATTATACTGTGCATTACAATTTTCGTACTTGTTCGAAACAATGGCAATAGTTTTATTTTTAAACAAATAGAAAATTGGATGAAAATTTATTGTTGCTGTTTTAAATGTTTTTGTTTTCGATAAGAAAACATCGTAATCGTAATATGAAGTACAAATTTTTCGAACTCTGAATTTATATCTTTCAAATCGAAATACGCGGTAACCCCTGCGAAAAATAATAAAAACTAACCTTTAATTTACGACGTGGTGTCAAATTTTACACCGTTTTCTTTAATTCTTGAAAAACTTCTCTCTGTTGCACTCATGTAACTTTATATTCTCAGTATCCTCATATTTTATTGTGCTTAAAATAATAAAAAATTAAGCAAAATTAAACAATTTAGTTAAATAAGATATAATTATATCACGTTAAGTGCACATAAAGCCGTATAATCTTAGGTAAGGTCCGACAATAACACTGTGCGACAAATGGTCGGGGTCAGTGATCGGGAAGGGTTCAAAGGTTTTTATCGGTAAAAAAGAAGTTATACGTGTCCCGGCGTTTCGCTGGGTCCAAGCTTTATAACTCAAGTAAATGGCGGGACACGTATAACTTCTTTTTTACCGATATAACATTTCCCGTAGGTTTCATCCCATCCCGATTTTGTCGCATAGTGTAATTAAACACTATGATAAGCATGTAAACTACATATGTACACAATAAAAGGAAGTAAATATTGCGGTGGTTCCTCTAAATAGAGCCAACTCTAAATTTCCAACAAAATCTTACATCATTTTCTCTACTCTTTCGCCAAAAAAAAATACAGTTGTATTCCTTTTCTTAATTTAACAGTAGCTTCTCCCGAGTGAACTAAAAAGAAATATTTTGAGTTGTGCTAGTGTTTATGTAGCAAAGGTCTACTTTGATGATGTTCTATTTTTTGTTGTCTCTTTTTAGTTGAAATTACATCACTATTTAAATGAACAAATTTCAAATAAAGGAGAACAATTCAAAAAATTTGTTATTTTTCGATTACCCCTGACAAAATTACAAAATCAACTACCGTTGCATACTTCTTACTCGTATTTCTTTACAATGCCTTACTTGTGTTCAACTTCCATTGTAAATAGATACTGAAAACTTGTACATTTTGAGTTGACTTTCTAGAGGAACCAGTGCCATATGAACATACTAGGGATGTCGATCGGGATTGATTTTAGAAAATCCCGGGATTCGGTATTTTTTTTTTAAATAAACAACACTTTTTTATTTATTTATGAATTTTCAAAAGGTATATATCGTTACATTAATATAGAAAAGCCCTAACTAACATTTTCCTTACTTTACAGGAGAAGGAAAAAACTTAATAAAAATTTTTACAATTGAATTAACATAGGAAAAATGGAAGAAGGGAAAAAACTCCCAAGGAATTTTTATTCACGATAGGGTTGATTATAAAAATAATAAATACAACTGAAATATAATTTTTAATAATTAATAAATAATGCTATTGTTTATAACATTGGTATGACATGGTTTTATAAGACTGGAAAACACACTACTTATTCTCGTGAATATCAAACATTAATTACTGTAACCTCATACGAAGAAGGGAATGGTAAATGGATTCCAAAATCGATTTTCGATTTTTCGATCAACTTATTCAATTTCTGTTTTTGAAATCGATTAATCGAACCTCAAAATCGTTTAAGATCAATTTGCAAACTAATTCCTTATATCACAAACATATACAAATATAGAGAAATTGAACTAAGATTTTTACAGTGGGTAGATATGACTACCTACTGTTTATAATTTTCCTGCAAAAGTGAAAATGTGTAAGTTTTGAGATGGCCTTTAGAGGAACAAGTGAGATATGTTTGTACATTTCACATTAAAATTGTGTTCTGGTTAGTCAATCAGACCTTTCACATAAATCAATTCCGATCGAAAGTGATTTCGTATCTTACTTCCCTTTAAAGGTTGTGCGAGGACCCTGAGGAGTTGGAGTCAGTTGAGCACCTTCTGTGCCACTGTCCCAGGCTGCAGGGTAGCAGGTTGAGGTGGCTGGGCAGTAGATTCCTGGGCGAATTAGGGGATGTCTCGGGTTGCGGACTCGAGAATCTGATAGGATTCGTAATGGGGATGGCCTGGCTGCGCGAGGGGAGACTGGGTGCTAACCGCTCGTAGGGCGGATTTGGTTTAAGGGATTTCTCTCGGGGTTGGTCCTTTACCTTCTTTTCCTTCCTTTCTTTTCTACCCATCTTTCGGATCTGTCTTATGCTTCTGCTGCTTATTTCACCTACTTATGCCTTCTTGGCTATCTCTAATTAAGGCGTCACAATGGACCATATTGGTCTCTGGGTGAAGGTGTGAAGGAAACTTCACACCGGCCTTTCTATCTACCTACCTACCTACCCTTTAAACGAAATCACTTTTGATCGGAATTGTTTTCTGTGCCAAGCCTGAATGTATGGATAGTATTTCAAAGGATTATGACATAAGTTCCAAATCAGTGGCGACTGTTTCTTTGCTAAGTTACTATTAAGTTAGATTTAGAAAACAAAAGTTTGCATGTCATTGATGTCGGAATAATGCAGATTTATTTTCACTCTGCTTTTAACTAGATTTAAATATCGCTTACGCACAGGTCTGTTTGAATATTAGCGCATTTTCTCAGGTATGCCATGGTTTAATACACCTATTGTGTTTCTATGATATGTAGATTTTCACAAAGCTGACTTTCAGTGTTTGGTCCGGTACGATATATTTGGACTTTTTTTTTACCACAAAATCGATTTTCGATTGAAAACCAAATAGATTTACCATTCCCTAATATGAAGCCAATTCTCAGAAACGTTCTTTCGGAATACGTCTAAACCGCAGCGAATTTTAGGTCAGTTTTTTTAAGATTGGGTTATAGCTACGGTGACTATTCGTTCTGTATAAATTATTTTTTAGTCAAAAACCTTTAATTGTTATATACTAAAATAAATGTTCTGAATTTGCAGTGTTTTATATGAAAAAACAAAAACACTTACTTACATTCCCATTTTAATTAACTTTGCTCATTACTCGAAACTTCTACAACTTTTCTTTCGCACTTTGGCTATTAGTTTTCAAATTTTTCTTTTTAAGATCCTTAATAATCTTTTTCGACAAATCTCGCCTTGATATTATTCTAACTTCTCATCATAATTTGCTTGAATCCGAAATTTTCGAAAACAAGAATTAGTTTGCCTTTGTCGAAAGTTGTCAACAAATGCTTTTATTAAGTACAATGCCTCATGCCATAGGTAAGGATGAATGTTTTAGATATACCTTATGAATGTGCCTAATAATAACACTATGCGAAAAACACACGGATTGGATTACCAACGGGTAGTAAACCCCTAAACTCCGTTTGGCAATTTCGTGCCCAATTTTTTTTATGGGTCTCCAAAAATTCTGAAAACTGTTTTTTGCCAACTTCTTATTCAGACTTCGTGATAATGCTTACCCAGTAAAAATGTGCTCCGTTGTCAGCACTCAATTAGCAGCTTTATTGTATATTTTATTCTTTTTCATTTATTGCTGTATAAGAGCTCGCTTATTGAAGCGCTCAATTTTGCGCTTTTTCTCTAAGTGCTTTAAAAACCCAAATTTTTTTTACTGGGTAACTATATATGACAGTCCTCTGAACAAATTTAAAAAAAAAATTCTAGTAGGCATAAAAACTATATCTAACAAGATTAGCTCCATATTTTTATTATACGCGACTCCACGACTTCAGTTTTTTCATATAAATTACATGTGATATAATTTTTTTCGTATTTTGCAAATAAAACTGTTAAATTTTTTTACATTTTTATTGGGGAATTAAATTTTTCGCCAAAATTTCGTCCATGATTTTTTCGTAAACTTAACGGTTTAAAAGTTATAAGACCTTTACATTTGAATCTATACTGTCCAATCCGCGTTTTTCTTGCACAGTGTAAGTGTCTTTGCAATGCATGAATGTTAGAAAATGTGAAAACTTTTATATTCTCTTGTTTTTTTATATGTAATTAATAAAATTCGTTTAATCGAGTAACGATTTTTTGGTTTATTCGATATTGGTACTCAATGAGAACGTAGTTAACGTTCGTTAAATCGCGAATTCGTTAACCGGGATAAAACTGTATTTATAAATAGCATTTATTATACAATAGGGGAGATTTTTTAACATTAAAAATATTCTACATTTGAAAATTGTTATGCTGTAGATTTTTAATTATGTTATCCTTTTAAAATCCATTATTATTAAATTAGCTTGTAAATATGTATATCTTTTAAAATTTCTTTTAATGCATTAATGTGGTGTTTATAGAACACGAGCGCCTTACTCGTCCGTTCAACTTACATTTAAAACAAAAACAAAATTTCGAAATTTGTTTTTGTTTTAAATGTAATTTGAACGGATGAGTAAGGCGCTCGTGTTCTATAAACTACACATAAGTTTCAAACAATTTTTGTTGTTGCTTTTAACATTTTTTTTTTTTTTTAATATCCTTAAGTGTTTTAAATTGTCAGCTCATGTGAATGTAAGTGTAATTCCAAATCAAGTGTTTGTGTTGGTGTAAGAAAATAGAATATATACATACATATGTATGCATGTATTAGAGTATCCACTCGATTAATCGAAGAAATTTTTCGCCATTATTTGATCGAGTTTTTAAAATATCGAATAATTTTTGAGTTTTATTTATTTCAATTAAAAAAAAAAACTTAAAACTAAATTACATGTTGTTACCTTTTGCATTTATTTTCATTGCACATACATATTTTTGTCCCTTTTTAGATGTGGGTGTATGTGTGACAAATTATGGAAATCACGAAAAACGTTCCATACTAAGAAATTTAATAGCGCTTTTTTCATATTTAGTTTGACGACATTTATTGTAAAAAAATTCATAATTTCATTTATAATGAGTAAACCATGCACTGTCAGATTATGACTTACCTGTTTTTACCCAACTGCCAATTTCTTTATTACCTCGAACCTTCCAATCGGCTGGAATTCTACCCTCAAATGTAGAATTGAACTTTAAACCTGTTTCATTTTTTATGAATAAGGTTACATGTAAGGAATTAAGATAAAAAAACTGTGTTAATCTTGTTTTGGTCTAATTAGTGAATTAAAAACTGTATATTTTGCAGCCGGGTTTTTGATTTCTTTTTATACCTTCACCACAGGTGGTGAAAAGGGTATATATAAGTTTGTCATTCCGTTTGTAATTTCTATAATATTGATGTTAGACCCTATAAAGTATATATATTTTCTGGGTACTTAAGAGGAGCGAAGTTGATTTAACGATGTCCGTCTGTCCGTTAAAATGGATTTTCCGAAGATCCCATTTATGGTGGGAGCCAGGTTTTTATACATTTTTGTCACATATGGTCCGGAATTGTTTGCTATTGAAATTCAGCAAGATCGGTCCACAAATGGCTGAGATATGAGTAAAACACCACGACTGCCTCAAATTTTTTCCTTTAAAGGTCCAATTAGACGTGACATTACCATACCAACACTGTATTACCAAAACGACATAAACATACCATACAAACCAATTTAATTTTGGTTGCTACGGTCATACAGTGGCTATGGTAATACAGTGTTGGTAATGTGGTTTTTTGTTATTTTTTTATACCCTTCACTACAAGTGGTGGATTTTATTTGTAATGTGTTTAATTTTACGCATACACATACACATTAATGCATGTATATGATATGCCGCTCAAATAAAGAAACAACACATAGACTAAATATATTTTAATTTAACGCTTCTTCAGTAAAAGCATTCGTAGCCGAGTTGTTAAGTTCTCTCCTGAGACTGATGATATTGCCAGTTCGAATCCCAAAAAGAATTTTTTTTCATTTTTCTATGTTCTAAAAAACGATTTTAATATTATAAAACGAATTTCAAACATAAATTTTGGCAAAAGAGGAAACGCGCTTAGGTACATATACATATACATTTTTTGTTTTTTTATATTCTTCGGCATGACGAAATGAAAAGATGGCGTGGCTCAATTAATATTTATTTATACCTATCTAAAGAACGTTATTTATGTATATACATAACTTTTTGTTCTTATCTCATAATGGTGAGATAGCCGAATATAGCACTCTTACTTGTTTCATTTTATTTATTTTTTATTTTAAAGAATTAGCTACAATTTTCAGATAAAACTAACTACAGTGGTATCCCGGTTTAACGAATTATATATTGTCAGGCCTTTTCGTTATATCGAAAAATTCGTTAAATCCCGAAGTTGTTTTAATACATTTTCATTAATAAACAAAAAATAAATACTTCATATAATTTTCAATTATATGAGTAAAGTTTTGATTTTATAATTGTGCATATTGATAACATTGGCAGCTGATATTTATTAGATAAAGCACTTAGTCGCAGGACCTTTTCATAGCCGTCAATAATGTAAAATTTTTATTTTAAGAATTCTTTTGGGCATTTTGATGTCAACTTTACAAAACTTACGTAAAATTTGAAACAGAAAACAAACAATTGTTTTGTAAACAAAAGTAAAAAATGACTTTGATACGTCCAATTTTGGAGAGCAAGTATTTTCTTTGCTTTCTTAACTCGTTGTTGTCAGTAAACTCGTTCTTAAAATATGTTAAAAATGTATACAAAAACAAAAGAGAATTGATGTTTTTTCAAATTTTTTTGTAAAAATTCTTTATATTGAGTACGAAAATTTGCTGTTTGTTCGTAATATTAGGTACTCAATGGAAAAAATATGACCGTACGTTAAATCGCGAATTCGTTAAACTGAGTATACGTTAAACCGGGATACCACTGTATAACTTTAAATTCCAATTAACAATATGTCTTGACAGCTATAACTGATAGTTAATTATAACTGAACTTGGTGAAATTGGGGTTTAGAACGGTATACGTGTTTCATTTTGGATTTATAGTTGTTGTTCCTGATTATTAAAACACTAGTGTACCCGCCCCGGCGTCGCACGGGTACCGCTTATTATCTGTAAGCAGATGACAGTACATGGGGGCGAACTTTGTAACTAACACGACTTTCTTTTATATATATAGATAGCTGACCCGGTCCACGTTGCTGACCCTAAGCAAACAGTAGTGTTGTATTACCACACGATTTAAATTAAACATTTAACGAAATTTACGGCCTTTAAAATACAAATCCATGGAATACCTATCATTAAGTTTTTTTTACAAAATAACTTACATATGGTGTAGATATGGGCTCAATCAAAAAAGAAACGCATGTATTTAAGGCAAATTGGAAATTATATTTATTTATTACTTCATCTTAAGGCCAGCGCATAGACAATGTTTTTTGTTTTTTTTTTTATTTGGTGAAAGAGCCGTTTTCTGATTTTAGGTAAATCGGAAAAAGCGGGCGAGGCAAAATTTTCTTTCCGTAAAACCCTAAGTTGGACCATGGCGATCATTTTAAAGAAAAAATCGTCCAAATCGGTCAAGCCGTTCTCAATTTATGCGCTTAATAGAAAAAGTGGGCGTAAAAGTAGGCGTGGTAAATTTTTCTATCGATGAAAACTTAAAATGGATTAATACGAAGATTTGAAAGAAAAATTAGTCAACTCGATGGAGCCGTTTTCTGATTTTAGGTAAATCGAAAAAAGTGGGCGTAAAAGTGGGCGGGGCAAAAGTATCCTATGTCCGTCTCCTGGCTCTAAGCTACCTCCCTACCAATTTTCAGCCAAATCTGTTCTGCCGTTCTTGAGTTATAAGTGGTGTAACTAACACGACTTTCTTTTATATATATAGATTTAATAAAAGTATTGTTAAGAAGGCTTTCAGCCGAGCCAGCAATTTCCACGGGATTTTAAATAAAATACAAAGGCTCAATACAAGACTTGATGTATCATGCAATTGTATTTATATTAAAATTCATTTAAAAACAATTAAAAAATATTTTCAAATATACATAGTAGGTCTAAATAATTTTTACATACTTTTTGGTATGAAAATTACTGGATATAAAAAAATCTTCTTGGCTTTCAGTATCACGTCTAGGTCACCTCGCAGTTTAATTTTTAACAAAGCAAAAAGAATGGCGAAGGCGCCAAGACGCTTCCTGACAATTCACTTTCGTTAAAAAATGCAAATGACATTAGTTTACGTATTATAAATTTTTTTCGGAGTTAAAATATTGTTGCAAGATTAAAATTAAATTAAACTATGGTGTTTTGGGAGTAACGTTAACAAGTATCAAATCAAATAAATAAATAGGCAAGCATGTTTTTCCCATTGCATTCAATTATTTGAATTATTTGAGTCAATCGACTAAATTTAAACCATTTTCGATTAATCGAGCAATATTAAAATTTAAAAATCGATTAATTCCTTACTCGAACAAAATCTAAAGTCAAATAATTGGATACTCTATAGTATGTATATTATAGAATATAACAAAACACATTGTTCATGTAAATTTTAGTGTGCACTATTTAATTATTCTCAATGTATCATCGTCATAATCTGTCATCATCATGCTTTACATCCATGCATTTATACTAAAATTCATTTGTCTTCATAATGTAAGCAATCTGAAAGCATATTAAAAGAAATAAAAATTTTAAAATTAAATTCTTTTTCTTTTGGTTTATTAAAACTCTATCGTATTTATAGATGAACGTATTATTGAATACGATATTGATGCTTTGATTTACGAGACTCGTTCACCATTCCAAAAAATACAAATTCTGCACTCGAAAACATTGGGCAATATGTTAATTTTGGATGAATTGCAAAGTAAGTACGATTTTTGTAGTTTAAAATAATTTCCTGAAAAAAATACATTAGGGGTTTCGATTGTTACAGAACGCCTCAAGCGAGTTCGGTATTTTGTATTTAAATATTGAAAAATTTTAAATATCGATTTTGTCCGATAAAATGTTATCTGGTAATTAGATTTTTTTTTTTTAAATTTACTGTTTTTTTTTTGTAAAAACTTAACATTTCTAAAAACTTTAAATCTTTTTTAATTGCAAAAAAGAAATCTAAATCCTGATACAAACATATCGTGATATTACCATGATATGCACCAAACCAATAATGAGCTGACGATATGTACATCGAAGTAATAAAGTACTACTATACATATTTTTATTCAGCGTTTAAAAAACTGCAGTCAAAGAAAAAAAAACTGCCATTTCTTCCACTTCTTCATTTGTCATTGGGCAAAATAAAAATACAGTTGCTTTTACGTCTGATTCATTAAAGTAAACAGTCGCTGTCAAACCAACTCAAAAAGCAAAAAGTTGTTCACAAAATTTCGTTTTTTGTTTCGACTACAGTTTTTCAAACCCTGTTTTTATGTAAGACTTCATTTTAAAATTCATTAATTTATGTGTTTTTTTACCTTTTCTAGATATCGCTGAATCCGATTTAATTTATACTGAAACCCTAATGGGTCGTGGCATTGAAAAATATGAAGGCAAAGAAATTTGTATTTTAGGGGGTGGCGACGGTGCTCTTCTTTATGAGCTGCTCAAAGAGAAACCAAAATTCGTTGTCATGCTTGAAATTGACGAGTTAGTGATGCAGGCTTGCAACAAGTATTTAAACAGTATTTGTGGGGACGTATTGGAGAAGCGCAAGGGGGATAACTATGAGATAGTTGTCGGTGATTGTGTTGAGTACATGAAGAAATTCATTGCCGAAGGACGTAAATTTGATTATGTATTTGGCGATTTAACCGATATTCCAATATCTGGAGCTCCTATTGGTGAATGTTGGGATTTTATACGTACAATTTTGGAACACTCGTTTAAAATTCTTAAGCCAAATGGTAAATATTTAACTCACGGCAACGGTTCTAGCTGTTTAGAGTCGTTGGAATTGTTTGAAGAGCAATTGGGTCTATTGAAACCAAAGGTTAAGTTTACTACATCCAAAGCATTTGTGCCCTCGTTTATGGAAGAATGGCTTTTCTATCAAGTATTCTTGGCTTGACGAGGTGGTAGTGTAACAATGGCAAATATGCTGCGACGACTAAACAAACAACAACAAAAGGCTTCCTTTACACACAAACGTATCATCCACCCCAAAACGAGCTTTTCAAAAGAATCCGTATGTCTTTTAAATTTTCATCAATCTTCCAGTAAACGTTTTCTGTATCACACATCGATATCTTAATTACATTATATTCGGAAATTTAAACTTGCCGCCTCTTCTCTTTTATATTATATTCATTTGATCTACTACCAGAATCATACCAAATATTTAAGACCAACAATTAATTATTTTAAGTTAGCATTTAGTTAACTTAAGTTTTATTCCGATGCCCCAAAATTACTTAAAGTATAAGATTACATCTGTGTGAACTTATTTGTTTTTAAAAATAGTAAAAAAAAACAATGTTTAATTTAAATTATTTTTAGATTTTTGTTCCTTTAGTTAAAAATTAAAGAAACTTTAAAGTGTAAGAAAAAAAACAATAAAAAAGAACTTGTTAGTATTAATTTTTTCTTTGGTTGCAATGCAATTTATTTATATTGTTAGTATTTTTGTTTTTTTTGTTCTTGACTTTATGTAGCAACAGTAGCTGTGTGTACTTAAATTAAATTATTAATTTTTTGTGTTTCCTGCTAGCGGAAAAAAATGACAAATTTATTTTACTTTTTAAACTTTCTGTGTTTTAATCGCTTTTAAGACATAATAAAAATTGTAAAACAATATTTGTATGTGTAAGAATGTATAAGAATACAATACAATAATTTAAATAAAATAGTCGTACGCAAAAAAATTTTACTTTGTTTGTTTTCCTTTTTTCTTGTAAAGAGAGGTTGCATCAGAATGTACCTATAAAGTTCTACATCAACTACAACCATACAAAACCATATTGAAATTTTAAATTTCATATGTTAATATACACAATTCACATTTAGGACAAATAAACAATAAAAACAATATTTTCATTGACTGTTCATAATGTAAGCAAAATTTTTTTCACAAACAGGCACAGTTTTAAAAGAAAAAAATATGTTGAAATTAGTAATATAAGTAAGTAATATTTTCAAAACCTGTTGTTGAAGAAAATTACCCACCATGCTCTTGTTTACAACGCTACATGAAATTAATTGCATATCCCATAGTCTTGGAAGATCCTTCTATACCATCTGAAAGCTCAGAGATATAGCCGCACGTCGACAAATATGGAGACAACATTTATGCGGCTTATGCCCAGTATATGGACATCTGGTAATCATATAACAACGAGCAAGACAATATATCGTCGCACTTGTTCAACAATGGTGTATTAACTTAAATTTTGTATTTTTCCATTTTGAAAAAAAAAACGTTATATTCATATCCAGCCGCTGTGAAAATTTGTCCTATTTTGGTTTGGAAATTCTTTTTCTTATGATATTAATTAAAAATTGTTTTGCTTCTACTGAAAATTTTTAGTTTTTGAGTTAATTTCACCATGATATGCGCCAAACCAACTATGTATATATAAAATTAAAAATGATGAATGGTTAAAGAAAAGCATTCGTCATGTTCTACATAGAAATCGAAATGAAGTGGAATTGAAATCGAACGAGATTTTGATTGCAGTTATTAACAAAATGACTGCAGTTTTTCATGTTTTTAAAAGTTGTTCTTGTAAATATAATTGTTACTCAAAGTATATTTTTATGAACTTTCTTTGCAGGTTCGTTTTCAAAATTTGTTCGATGTTAAATCTATTCATTTGGATTTATAGAACATGCCGGATTATCGAACTTTTTAAAGGAACATATGAAATGAGATGCATTTGAAACTTCCAAGTTTGAATTGCAACCAAAAGATAATTAACATTATAATTATCTAAAAAAGGCTGAATTGTAAACAAAAGACAATAGAATGAAGCAATTTGTTTTTTAATTTTGTTTTTTCTTTTTACCCACTTACAACTACAATTCGAGTCGGAAAGAACCCAAGCAATTGTGGGGGGATGTAAGAAAAGATAAACTCACTGTTTATTGTTGGTGTTTTGTTTAAGCTTTGATATTGTTACAAGTAAGACTTTGAGAGTTTAAAATTCTTATTCGCTTTAGGATTTTATTTGTATAATATTTTTAGCTTTTCTAAAATCTTTCCTGATGATCTGGCCTAAGCAACCAGTGAAATGCGCATAGAGGCTAGCTTTCCCTCAACAATTAATTTCGGTGTATTGATCAAATATGGAAAATTGGGAATTTAGCACGTCATACAAAAATCTTAATAGTAAATTTTGTATTCCCGTAAATAACTTTGATAAAAAGATATTTAACTTTATAATTATATAAAGTAGAGGGGAAAAAGCTGGTCCATTTGGACCTTTTTTTCTTTTTTATTGAGCACGCGTAACGGTTGTCATACTGTCATCTTAATTTTAAATTGTTTAGCTGCATTACGGAAATAAACGTTCTGTGAAAAAAGTTTTTCGTGCACTATAATCAAAGCATAATATTGTCCTGGAAATTTTACGACAGAGTCTTATTTTAAAGGCTTACAAAATCCAACTCGTTTAGGTACTGAAGCCGGAAGACTTGATTTAACGCTTCAACACTTTTAAGCTAACCATTACTCCTTTAACTCGCGAGATACCGTTAGCAATGCCAGAAAGAGTAATCAAAAATTGGACCTTCTGAATAGGCACCATTTGAATGAAATTATTTTTAAAAAGTAACTGCCTGTAAATGTCAAACATTGTCCTATTGGACACCTTTGTGTGAAAAGAAAATGTTTTTTTAATGTTCCTAAAATATTTTATGAATGTTAGTGGGACTGGCATACCGAGTACGTAAAAATTACTTGTAGGTACGTGAGTAAAAATATTTTATTTTGCGTAAAAACGTGTATTTTTAATTTAGAAAATACATTCACGCGTATATCTCAAATGAATATTTTATATCCACCACTAATGAAATCCAAAACATCCACTAACTACTACACTCTCAACATTTCGAAAAAAACACAGTTTGTATCTGTGAGTCCAAGAGAAAGAAAAACAAAACAACAGAGAAATTTTTTTACATACAGGTTTTTTGAAATGAGCAAAATTCGCCATCAAAATACGGAGCAGGCAGGTAGTGGGAATAATTAAGTACATACACATTTTGTATTAAAACATATTTGAGCAAACAGCGCGCATTCATTCAAGAAACAGACTTTGGAAAGCACAGAAAATTAAAGTAGTTAGCGGGCCAACGCCACTAGTGTCGAAAAAAATTATTAAACGCATGTGAAATCGCGGAGAGTGTTGGGACAGGAGCGGTAGAAACGTAATAGTGCACGAAATCCAAAAACAACAATTAGAAAATAGACACAAGTGAAACAAAATTGTTTTATTACTTAATCAATATTTAAAAATTAAAGCAGAGTTGGAAATAATAAAATTTAATTGTTTACTCTAAAGTTAATATTTTCTATTACTACACTATTCAACTACCTCGTCAGACTTTAAGAAATATTTAAAGTAAAAAAAAAAATGGATAAGAAACTACACAGTGGTATACACCATCCCACTTTGCGATTGCTGCAGGAATCCGGTTGCGAGATAACACCGCACAATTTAATGTATCCCGTATTTTTGGTATGTGATGACGACAGTTTCCAACCCATAGCTAGTATGCCCGGTCAGGCTAGAATGGGAGTAAATGTATTAAAAGATCATTTGAAACCGTTGGTGGCTAAGGGCCTAAATTCCGTTTTACTCTTTGGCGTAGTTGACAGTGCAATGAAGGATGAACGTGCTACACATGCCGACTCCAAAGAAAATCCTGTTGTCAAGGCCTTACCTTTATTACGTGAATGGTTTCCTAATCTGTTAACAGCCTGCGACGTCTGCCTATGTCCCTATATGTCACATGGTCACTGCGGCATTCTAGATGAAAGTGGTTTGAAAAATGGTGAAAGCATTAAACGTTTGGCGGAGGTTGCTGTAGCATATGGTAAGGCCGGCGCCCATATCGTGGCTCCCTCCGATATGATGGACAATCGCATTAAAGCAATTAAAGAAGGCCTCATTGCAAACAATTTAGAAAATCGTGTTTCTTTGCTTTCATACTCGGCAAAGTTTGCTTCTAACTTTTATGGTCCCTTCAGAGACGCAGCAAAATCTTCTCCAGCTTTTGGGGATCGAAGATGTTATCAACTACCTAGTGGCTCCAAAGGCTTGGCCATGCGTGCCGTGCAACGTGATGTTGTAGAGGGTGCCGACATGCTAATGGTTAAACCGGGCATGCCTTATTTGGATATTTTAAGACAAACTAAAGACACCTATCCAAACTATCCGTTGTATGTCTATCAAGTGTCTGGGGAATATGCCATGTTGTATTTTGCCGCTGAGCATGGTGCTTTTGATTTAAAGAACGCTATAATGGAATCAATGAAAGGTTTTCGGCGTGCTGGTGCCGACTGCATAATCACCTATTTCACTCCTCAAATATTAGACATTTTAGAAGAAGAGAAATGATGGTTGGATGGGGTAAAGGAAGTTAATATAAAAAGCTTAGGAATAAAGGTGGTTATTACAATTAAAATTAAGTGTACTTATTAGGTTAATTAAGTTCCTTTTACTAGAGAAAATAGTTTAAGTGGTATTGAGAAAAGTTATAGAAGATTGAAGAATACTCTGTGCAGAAATAGAATATAATTAATTTCTCAGAATTTTTTCTTTTCAAATTATATATATGTAAATACATATCGTCACCTTAAATCCAAACGGACGTAACTAAATTTTTATTTATATTTATTTTACAGGAAAGGCAAGAACCCTTTACAAATTCAATAATAACAAGGTGTTCTTGGCGTTTGAATTTCTTTAATAAAGTCTTAAAATTTGTGTAAACATGTAGTTTAATAAAACGAACAAAAATCAATCATGAACTCAACTTCGAATTTCTGTTTAGTTACGCCCGTTTGCATTAAAGGTGACGATATGTACTTATATACATATACATGTATGTACATAATTCAACTCTGTTCTAAAACATTAAAAAAAGTTAAATTTATTATGCAATTTATGTTTTAGACCATTAACTAAAGACAATAATAAAAAATACATAAAACCCCAGTTGAAAATTTCGTCATCTCTTTTGTCAAATGTTAAAAGTAAAACCATTTTATTTAACACATACATATTTTGCATGTCATCGTTATTAGTTTGTAAAAATTTTATTGTACAAAAAATGAAAGTACATATTGCTTATTATCGCAAATTTAATTAAGTGCTTGCTTGTGGCTATATCATAGAAACCGAAATATGTACATATCGTTAACTTAATATAAAAAAGGCGTAACTCAATTTTTGTTTAAATATATTTTTTTGATTATTTTGGTAGACAAATACATCTTACGATAAGATTTTAGGGAGCTATGTACATATAATATAAAATTTGTTGCATCTTTTTTTTTTTTACAATAAAACTTTTCTTTATCTAAAATTTTTCGGATTTTATTAAGTATCATTCTTCCTTTGTAAACAAACAAAAAGTCGATTTACGCCTTTTACGCCGATTTTACGCCTTTTTTCAAAGTTCAAATGATAAAAAAAAAATTTCCATACAAGCAAAAAATTTTTTTTTCGATTTTTTTTTTTATCATTTGAACTTTGACCTCAAGGGGGCAGGGGTAAAAGTTATCCGATTTGGCTGAAATTTTTTTCACATCAGTTTTAGACCATGTGCCACAATATTCCGCCCAGGAGATGTTGAAAATCCAACGTTGAAATTTAGCTGACACCCTAGTAATCATGCTCTCAAATAGGGCCAAAAACTGCATTTTTCCAGTTTTTTACCCCAATTTAGAACAAAAATGCGATGTCGACAAAAAATTTTTAAAAAAAATTGAAAAAACCTGGTATTAAGAGCAACAAAAAATCTTTAATGTGTGCTTATCAAAACAAAAAAAAAAATTTTTTTGAAAATTTTTTAGAGTAAGCCGCTAACAAGCCTCAAATTTTTTTTTCAGAGTCACTTTTGAAACTGAAAATCTTGTCCGATCGAAATTAAATTTTTTGTTGTTAATGAGCTTATAAAGCTTACTAATATTAAAAAAAAAAAATCGAAAAAAAATTTTTTGCTTGTATGGAATTTTTTTTTTTTTATCATTTGAAATTTGACCTCAAAGGGGCAGGGGTAAAAGTTATCCGATTTGGCTGAAATTTTTTCCACATCAGTTTTAGACCATGTGGCACAATATTCCGCCCGGGAGATGTTGAAAATCCAAAGTTGAAATTTAGCTGCCACCCTAATGTACATATTAAGCCATCGATATGTATGAACATAAGTATGTATGTATTACAGTGAATTCATTATGTGATTTTGTTTATTAAAGTTATCAGAGAAATAATTTGGAGTACATACTACACTTTTAAGCTTCAATTAATGATGCATGTTTCCAGTTTGAGTATTTTTGTACAGTGTACTATAAAAAAAAACTGCTTCACACAATTAAAAGTAATTTTAATTTAAATATTTTAAAAATATTATTTTCGCTAAGATAATTTCAATAACCAAGTTAACATTTTCATTGCATTTGCTAAATTTCGAAAAATTAATTAGTTCTTGTTTCAAGTAGTGAAGACTGAAAATACTTAATGTTAGCTTGAATAATTAATGTCGTGACACAGAACTCTTCTAATGAGTTTTATAAATTTTTGCTTTATTTCGCATCTTTATTCTTTGGCGTTAGGCAAAAAGGTCTTAAGTCAGAAGCAGTAGTTTTTCGTAATGTAAAATTGTAAACTAACAGCCTGTTCATGGATTTCGAACGTCATCGTTCGCATAGAAAATTACATTTAAAACAAAAACAAAATTCGAATATTGTTCGAAGTTTGTTTTTGTTTTGAATGTAATTTTCTATGCGAACGATGACGTTCGACATCGTTAAACAGGCAGTAAGTACCTACATATGTTCATATTTGGTGTATTTCATAGACTTTCTCCTCAAGAACAGATACCTAATAACGATTAAAAGCAGTTGTGCTAGACTCAAGGTATTGATACCAAAAGAAAGAGAATATAATTTTATAAAAATCGATTAAAAACTCAAAATACTTTTTTTACTTACGACCTTTTTGACTAACGGCAAAAAATTCTTAAAAACAGTTTGTGCTTTTCATTTTGTGTAAATTTTTAATGCATATTAAAGATTAATAGTCAATGAGGACAACGTAATTTTTTCTTATAAAACTTCTTGCGAATTTAGGGGCTGACTATATAACAACTATTCACACCTTTGATTCTGTTTGGGCCATACTTTCAAAAGTATAATTTCAAAACCAAAATGAATTCAAAATATAAATAAACCTTAACTCCTCTTGAATATATTGTTTATAAAAAAAATTTCTGTAATGTTTGTAAGTGATCTGTGATAAGCCTATATACTACATACATACATTTTTCTCTATAGACATGATGTTGCAATTTGTTTACTGGGTTTTTTGCCTAAATATAAATTATTTCACGTTTTAAACAGCTTTTCGTGATTCCATTTTTAAATGTTATCAGGTAGGTATGTATTTTAAATTATTCTTTAGAATTTTAGAATTACAAAACAAAGTTTTTTGGTTGGCTGTTTTTTTTTTTTTTTTGCTTTGCATTTATTCATTTATTTACTTCAAGGCCAATCTTATACATATCGCTCAATTACTTCAATAGTGGCATAAGTCAAAAAAGTACTTTTCGAGATAAACACGTTTAAAGTTTTTAATTTGTTCTAACCACTCAGAAAAATAACAACAAATTATCTTCAAACGGAGAAAGTATAAAAGATATGAAGATGAATTTTATACGCAATTTAGCAAACAATTTTGAATCACTAACTCTAAAATTAATTTTTTTAAATTATGTCACTGTTGAAGTAAGTGAGCGATGTACATATGTACATATGTATAAAAAGTATGTAAATTAATAAAGTAAAGGCTGTACATTTTGAAGAAAAAATGTCCGAATCTATATACCTATACATACATACATGTATCAGATTGTATCACTTAACTCCTGGATTTGAAAAATAATTTATTTTATTATTAAGTTTTAATTGCTGTATAGCTGCAAAGTTCATGTGCATTTCATTAGCATTTTTTTCAAATAAATGAACATCAAATAATTGGAAGAAAGTTTGCAATTTGTTTGTGTATTTATACGAAAACTGTAAAATTTTTTGTTTTAAAATTAAAGTTTAAAATACTTTAATATTTTGAAAGAAGCAAGTATGTACATTAGACCGACTCAACCAACTTGTGTGGAGCTGAAAAAAGTGATTTTGTTACCCCTCTGAAAATAAAGCTTGATTGTATGTTTTATGACGATTTCCAAAATATTTTGGTTCTGGCGTTGACCATCCGTGAGCTGGACCATTTTTAAAAAAGGTATTTTTTCAGTTTTTCGAATTTGTGTGTACTTTGCTCCTAGACGACATAAATAAAATTTGGTATCATCGAAAAGAGTTTTTGAAGCAGCTTCCAATGGCATATAAAACTTGACCACTTGCGACCTACTAATTGAGATATTTAACTAAATACATATTTTCGTTTCGGGTTTTCATACAAATTCTACGTATGTATGTTGAAATAATGTACTGCTTTTCAAATTTAATTTGTTTTAATATAATGTTAGTTTATGTTTTTTTATGTAATAATTCACAAAAAACGCGACAATCGCGATATATTTTATCTTTTTTCATATACTTATATGGGTATCAAATGTTTTTATTAGGTGCGTTTGAGTACTTTTACAGTAAAATGCAGTAAATGAGCAAACTGAAAAATTTTCTCTCACAAAAATCTTTTGTCCAAAAAAGTACTCGAACGCAAAATTTGTAAAAATTCGTAAAATAAAGGCAACAGCTGATGGCAAATAATTGAAGTGCTGAAAAATGTTTACACTTTTGACTACTTAACTCGTTTTCTTATCGGTACTCGATTAAATACTTTTTATAACACGAACATTTTTGGAAAATACAAACAAACTAATTTATGTAATCTTTTCATATTTGTTTGTTTTTGACTTTTATTTGATTTTACTAATGTTTAGCGGGTGAAATTATATAAAAGAACATGAATAATTTTTTTGCTATTGAGTACTCAAATACTTCACACTTTTACAACTCTAAAAAATTAACATAACAAAAAAAATTTCAAAAGTTTGTATTTAGCCAAATAAATGCTTCACAAACAAGTTTAATTAATTAATATTTATTCACTTTTTGTTTTGGTTTAACTTTTATTTCAACTTTTCTTTTATTTAACAACTTTTTTACAATTTGTATGCTTTTTATTAGTTACTTTTGTTTGTTTACCTTTTGAAACATATGTTTTTTTTTTGATTTACTAAATTTTACTGCAAAAATTTCTGCATTAAAAATTTGTAAATACTCAGACAAGAACTGTCACTTTTCGCTCTCAATTTATGTTCTCATTTACTGCATTTTGTGTACTCGAACGCAATTTCGTAAAATGCAGTAAAGTTTAGTAAAAAATAGTAAAAACTTTTGTGATCTCGAACGCAACTATTTTTTAATTTATCAAAATGTGAAAAATACAATAAAAAACATAAAATTTATAAAAAATCTTTTCGCGATTCTGTCTTTGTATAAAGTTTGCACGATTCCATTTTGTTTTCAATATGACCTGTTCGATAACTTCAATTTGAAAAGCAAAACATTTTTTGAACATACGTAGAATTTGTATGAAAACTAGGGTTTTTCCCGGGAATTCCCGGGACGATTCTCACCATTTCATTCAATTATTTTATTTCCCGCTTTCCCGGTATTTTTCTTGCGGGATCCCGGGAAATAAAAAATTCCGCATAGTTAAAAAAAACAGCTATTTATACTTTGAAATTAAGTTTTAAAATTAGCATCTGCTGATGGGTTGTCGATTATATCAATTACAAGAAGTGAGTACATACGTAAATCAATGTCTCCTGATGCAATAAATCTACTAAAAGCAGAATGGGCAGTGTAACAGTTGATAATTAATAAATTTAGTAAAGTGAAACGTTAATAAAGAACATTAATTCAAAATTAGGTGCAGGCAGTAAAGTTTAATTGTCCATGGACAAGTCTTAAAATAGCAGATACCTAAACATATTGTTCCTTTATTGCAACGTAGTCATATCTAAAAAAACAAACGAACTTAGCAATACGCGATCTAAGTTTTCAAAATGTACCGATTTAAAGCAGGGACCGAAAATAACAGTTATATTGGAATTTTAAAACAAAAAAAGCACATAGAAGTAAACGTCGAAAAACTGATTCAAGTATACCATATTGTTCCTTATGCACTTGTCAATGATAAAATATATTGATTTTTAAAATTTTGATTTTTATTTTTTCGATCAAAAATAACAGTTATTTTTTGATTTTTATTTTTTTGAACAAAAATAACAGTTATTTTTTGATTTTTATTTTTTTGAACAAAAATAACTGTAATTTTTTGATTTGTATTTTTTCGATCAAAAGTAACAGTTATTCTCTAAAGAAATGTACGTGTTTTAATAATTTAGATGACTTTTAATAATTATTTTAATGTGCATAAGAAATTCCAATGATAATTACCAATCTTTTAGTATATCGACTCAGAATCACTTTTTAAAGTGATGCAACGATGTCCATCCGTCCGTCTGGCTAGTTGTCTGTCCATGTTAACCTTGTGCGCAAGTTGCAATTGCAATCTTGTAGATAATTTGATCAAATTTGGTTAATACACTTTTTAATTTTATTGTACAATTTCACATATTCCCCATAAAAACTTTTTTCCATATTAGACTCTTTGTGTCCATAAACCATTGAATTATGTCGGTATGTATTTAGATTAAATTCACCCCAAAAATATTTGACTACAAATTAAATTCTTTTAAGCTGGAGGTCCACACCACGCGTTACTCGCTTTTTCGCAGCATTCGCAGCTGCCAAAAAAGTCGAATCTGTGTAGTTATACGTAGTAAGTTACATGCACAAAAGCGTAGACGCCTTGAGGCGAAAAATAGGTTAACTTTCTACTTTTGTAAGCGTCACAAGCAGCGTTCGAACAAATCAGCTGATTTTGACAAATTAAATTTTATTTTTACTTGTGCTGCTGCTGCATAGAAAGCGTTGCGTGTAACTTAAGACGTAGAACGCAAGTAAGGTTAGAAAAGCATGCAATGCGTGGAGGCGAAAACACGTGGTATGGACTTCCAGCTTTAGAATCAGTTCACATTTGCCAAAAGCCCCCTTTCTTTTTAAATGTTAATATTAACAAACAATTTAGCGACCGTCCCTAAAATCGCTTTTCGGCACAAATAACTCTATATGAATTAACATAACTCAGTTTTTGTGAGTCGATGACGTCTTTATATACTATGGTGTTTAGTCTTAACCGATTAAAATTTTAGGATTGTTGTTATTAAATGGACTGTTATTAAATTGCTGAATATTTTGTTTTCAAATTAGCAATTTTTAAATTTTTTTGGGGCATAATTTAACAATTTTCAGGGCATATTTTCAAGTTTTTACTGCATATTTAATGCGCATAAACGAGTTTTTTAGAGCATATTTCTGGTTTCCCTGGTAATTAGTTAATAAAATAAGAAATATACTTTTGAGGACTTACTAAGCGCTTTGAGTGTGTCAGAAAGTTATTTCCTAAGCCGTTGAAAAATTTTAATGTATTTATTTAAAATATTTTATCTATTTTATGAATTAAGTTTTTGATTTTTTGTTTGTTTTTATTATTGTTTTATGAATTAAATTGTTATGTTTATGTTATCTTTTTAACTAGAGCATAATAATATAAAACCGTAAAGTATTAATAATTCAAGTTCCTATTTAATCTTCAATTAATTTTTGTAGTATTTAAGTATTTCTTTTACTTACTTTGTAAACAAGTTGCCTTACGTTTTTTTTATAAAATTTTTTTTCATTATATAAAAACAAATTTACTTTGTACTATTTATATGGAGCGGGATCCCGGGAAGTTTAAAAAAATTTCCCGCTTTCCCGGGAATCGAAAAACTCCGGGAAAAAAAACTCTAATGAAAACCCGAAACGAAAATATGTATTTAGTTAAATATCTCAATTAGTAGGTCGTTTTATATACCATTGGACGCTGCTTCAAAAACTCTTTCCGATGATACCGGATTTTATTTATGTCGTCTTGGACCAAAGTACAAAAAAAATTCGAAAAACTGAAAAAAGATCTTTTTTAAAAATGGTCCAGCTCACGGATAGTCAACGCTAGAACCAAAATATTTTGGGAATCATCATAAAACATATCAAGCTTTGTTTTCAGAGGGGTAACAAAATCACTTTTTTTTTTTTGAGTCGCTCTAATGTACATACATATTGTCAGTGACGATTCGTCACCTAAAATACAAAATAACGTAACAACACTTCATAAGTTTACAGGAGAAGCAAAAAACTTTACAATTTCTTTAATAAACATGCATGTTCTAGGTGTCGACTCGAACTGAAAACGAACTTTTTTGAATCCGCGTAATTCATAAATTGGTGTTCTCAAATCCTCATGTTTTTGTGTATTCAAAGTTTTTCCTCGAAAAAACTCAAGTTGAACTAAAGATCGCTAATTTGCTAACCGTAGCTTGAGAGCAAAGTCTAATATTAATTTAAAATCGTGAAAGCTTTAAAGAATCACAGGAAAAAATCGCTTCTATCGCGAACATGGCTAAAATTTGCAAAAATTGCAAACTTTTAAACAAACCCTAAAATTTATTTGAAATCGCTAGATGGGTTAAATAAAGAAAATTTCGGAAAATAACACAACAAATTTGCAAAGATAGCGAAAATTTAAATTTAAACTTGATTAAAAGTCATTAAAACTATAAGGAATCGCAAAAATTCGGAAAAAATGACTAAATTAGGGGAAATTCGCAAAAAAAATGCTAACAGCGGCATGATAGCAAAAAAAAATCGTTAAAGCTGTTAAGAATCAGAAAACTTAAAGGAACAAATCGCTTTTTTCGCGAGCATGGCTAAAATTCGCGAAAAATTCCAAAATATGAAACAAACCCAAAAAACAAATTTGAGATCGCTAAATCGATAAAATAACATAAAAAGCGTTAAAAATGAGCTATAATAACATCAAAAGCAATGAAAAAGAGCCTTTTGCGTTTTAGGTAACGATATATTATACCCTCCACCACAATTAGTTGTGAAGAGGGTTATTAAGTTTGTCATTCCGTGTGAAACTTTTTTATTATTCATCTCAGACCCCATAAAGTATATATATATTCTGGGTCCTTGAGAAATTCTAAGCCATGTCCGTCTGTCTGTCCGTCTGTTGAAAACACGCTCACTTTCGAAAAACTCAAAAGAACTAAACAAACTGGGTGGCAAATTGCTTGTAGTTATCCTAAGCAGTTTGGGATTGAAATTCAGCAAAATCCGTTAAGTAGGATTAGAGCTATGAATCAAAATGTGGAACCACCACTTAAAAAAAATTTATAATTTTGTTACAAAAACTTACATAAATGGTGGAATAATGCACAGAATAACATACGATTTTGCAAGAATTCGTCTTATTCAACTGTAAATCACGCTGTAAAATTTCGTGAAGATCGGTCCATAATTTACCCTAGGCCCCATATAAACCCTTCTTCCGAAAGGGAAAATTTGGTACCTAGGCCCCATATAAACCCTACTTCCGGAAAACAGTTTAGTACGCCTAAATCCGTAAAAAATAATGATATCAAAACAAAATTTGGTACATCAAAGTTTTATAGGACAAGAAGTAAAACTATGTAATTTCGTAAAGATCGGTCCATAATTTACCCTAGGCCCCATATAAACCCTACTTCCGGTAAACAGTTTAGTACGCCTAAATCCGTAAAAAATAAAGCTATCATAACAAAATTTGGAACATAAAAGTTTTATAGGACTAGAAATAAGACCGTGAAATTTCGTGAAGATCAGTTCATAATTTACCCTAGGCCCCATATAAACCTTACTCCCGGAAAACAGCTTAGTACGCCTAAAAACGTAAAAAATAATGCTATCATAACAAAATTTGGTACATCACAGTTTTATAGAACTAGAAATGACACTGTGAAATTCGGTGAAGATCGGTGCATAACTTACCATAGACCCCCTATAAACCCTACTTCCGGAAAACGGTTAAGTACGCCTAAAACCGTAACAAACTTGTACATACACTTTGAAGCAGTGTTCGAAAATAAACAGTACATTATTTAGCGTTCGGCTCACACACTGAAGAACGATATCTATTTTTTTAGTGTTTGTGTAAACATACACAAACCTTAATATCGTTCGTAACTATTTTCAAGAAAGAACCGAACATTATATAATATAATAATAATATATAATAAAAAACAGAACAATTGTAGTGATACTGTAGAAAAACATTATATTTTAATGTTCTATAATGTTTTTTTCGTGTGTGTATTTTGTTTTTGTAAAAAATGTTTGGTTTTTTTTATCAGCAAAAAGCGACGAACATTAACGAGCCGAACCGAACACATTGAAGTTCGTGGATTTTCTAAAAAAAACCGAACGGAACTTAATGTTCTCATCATTTGTTGAGTATGATGAAAACTGCATTATTTTTGTGTTCGAAAGATGACAAACAGGGAAACGTTATTTTTTTTAATGAATTTCTACACAAACACTATTAGCGTTTGTGTTTTCCACAAATCTACCGAACAGAACATTAAAGAACGATATTTAGTGTTTATTTTCGAACACTGCTTTGAAGTCACCATTAACTGCGGAAACGGTTAGACCGATTTCAACTAAAATTTCAGGGTACGTTAGGGATAGTCTGTAGATGGTTTTAGTTTAGTTTGCACGAAATCGGGGTTCCGCAGATATGGCATTTAGATTTTCCTATATGTTCTCATACAAATATCATTTAAACTACTCCGAAACGGCTTGACTGATTTTTAATAAATTTTGTGTCTTTGTTGGGTATGAGAATAGGTCGTAGAGTATATTTATATCGCTAGAGGGAGCAAAATAGGGCATTAACTCCCCCTCCCTATATCTTCTTAGCTAATCAAGCTGTTTGTGAAATAGGGCAAGAGGGGTACAAGCTCACTCTCCATATATCTGCTTAGCAAATCGACCGATTTTCTTAAAATTTTGCAGGAAAATAGTGTAACATCTGGATAGAACTATAGCCTAAAATTTTTATTATTTAGGGCGTGAAATAGGGCAATAGGGGTAAAAACTCCCCCTCCCCAATCTTTTGAGCTAATCAAACGGGTTTCTTAAAATTTGGCATGCAGACAATGTACCATCTAAAAGGAAATAGGGAATAGGGCGTAAGATAGGGCAAAGCAGTAAAAGCTCTCCTTCCCTATTTTTTTAAGCTAATGAAAGGATTTTCTTATAATTTGGCAAGCATATACTGTAACATCTGATAGGAAATAGGATGTGAAATAGGGTAAGAAGGGTAAAAGCTCGCCCTCCCAATAATAATAATTCTTAAATTAATTAAAACTTTTCGTCTTTTGTGAATACATAAAATCAATAGTTGTTAACAGATTTTAATCGTTTATAGCTTGTTTTGTTTGCAATGTTGTTTTTTATATGACTGCATAAAATTAGAAGCATAGCTGGCTGCATTTTTCAATTTTTTTATGAATTTTTAAAAACAAAAATTCCGAAATTTTAATAAAATAATTATTTTTTTTCAGAAAAATTATGTTTCTATAACGACTGCGCATATAAGAAAAACGGTTTACCTTTCTTAAAGTAAATTTTATTGCGGAATTGCGGTTCTTTTTAGTTTTTCAATAAGCTAAAGCGTTTTTGAGTTACGCGAAAATATGTTGCGCAACCCCCTTAATTTTCGAAATAACGGTATATCTCGATAACCAAAGCTAACCTAAAGAAAAAGTTTTAACTTTCTTAAGGTAAATTTTATTGTGGAATTTCGGTTTTTTAAGTTTTTCAATAAGCTAAAGCTTTTTGAGTTACGCGAAAATATGTTGTGCAACCTCCTTAATTTTCGAAATAACGGTATATCTCGAAAACCAAAGCTAACCTAAAGAAAAAGTTTTAACTTTCTTAAAGTAAATTTTATTGTGGAATTTCGGTTTTTTTTAGTTTTTCAATAAGCTAAAGAGTTTTTGAGTTACGCGAAAATATGTTGTGCAACCTCCTTAATTTTCGAAATAACGGTATATCTCGAAAACCAAAGCTAACCTAAAAAACGGCTAGCACCACTGGATTCAGCGACCCCGAATTAGCTTAAAAATCTTTCGTTCGTATCATACTATAATATTAAACAGCAAATACTTTAATCTATCTATACAATATATAATTTCTTAGTATGTCAGGATGTTTGCATGTATGTCCTATTCTTTCCGCAACTTTCTGAAGCCATATGATGACATAGAAAGCTGAAATTTGGCACACTTGAAGTACTTTCTCTGCGGAAGATCGTAACGAAGCCATATTTTTGATTTTCGGCTTTTCAACTTGTATAACTATAAAGATCTGACTATGTATTGCATTAACACTAGAAATGTCGGTAACTTTTAACCATAAGTTATTCTCTTGGTCTGGCCAGCCCGCAATTAGATTAGCTGAAAACCCAATTGAATAAAAAGTAAATAAATATATTTTTTTATTGAACGTACATATCGTCACCTAAAATACAAAACAACGTATCATCAAAAAATTCAAAAATGACTGATTGATTTTTCTTGGTTTTATTAAACTACGTGTTCGTAGAACACTTTTGATCCTTGCGATCAAAAATTTCGACTTTAATACGAAATTTAAACTCCATTATACCTTGTTTTTATTGATATTGTAAAGTTTTTTGCTTCTCCTGTAAACTTATAAAAAGTGTTGTTACGTTTTCTTTTTTTGTATTTTAGGTGACGATATGCTTATTATTTTAAATAATACGAATTTATTAGATATACAATTTTGTTTCACATGGTTGTCGTCAAAAATGTTTTTGTATTTTATTTGATTCAAATTTGAATTATTTATTTACGTTGCCGTTTTTGATTAAATGTCCTATTTGAAAGATATTGCAAGAAAGGAAAAACAAATTCAGTCTGGCCAGACCATGAGGGTAATTTCATAGACTTTTACATAAAAATGGAATTCAACCCCACTAATTTGATCCAATCGATTCCAAATTAGCTTCATTCGATTCAGCACATATCATTTATAGAATTTACGTCCCTGTTGTTTCCGATTTTTTTTTATAATCGGAAAATATTGTAACCAAAACACGATAATTTTATTCTTCTCTCGAGTTGACAATATTTTTATATGAATTAATTACCACTTCATTAAACAAGATCCCTAGATCCCTAGCAAATCCTCCCTCATACAATATGGGGGCTAGCTGTAGCAGTCGTGATCGAATACTTTTCGATTCGAAAGAACTTTTATTTTTAATTCTAATCGAAATTGATTTTTCAGTGTTTTAAAGCATATATTTGAGTTTTCCCAACAGCCAAGAGCTTTAATAAGGAAGAGAGAACTATCCCTGCTGTTGAGCATTATCTCCAATATTTTTATGTTTGGTACAAACGCACAAAATCGTCTCTATTTACTTTGTTGATGTAGGGAATACAAACCCCGAATCTGAAAGAAAGAAAAAATTCACGAAATCTAAAGATAAGTATCGAAATAACTTTAAAAGAAAATTTAAAAGTATGTTTTTATATGTTTTACAAAATTGCTACAAAGAACTCTCTCTTTCACAATTACTTTTTGGCGATTCGAATCAGATAATTGCCGCAATAAAGTTTTGCAAGCTGGACTATACGTTTGACTTATCAACTTCGAACATATTTTTCTGATTTCTGGAACTCGGTTTTCACATATTTTAAAGTTATAGAAAAAGAAAAAATTTCAAAATTGTTAGCAAACTAAAATAATTATTTACAGTTTTGAGTATTTTATTAGTTTTAAATTTTGTATAAACATTAGAACGGTGTTTACAATATCTAAGTAAAGTTAAGTACATCAAACAAAATGGTTCTAACAAAACATGCAAAATGAAATATTTTAATTAAATGTGATGTTTATTTAATGAAATAAATAAAGCGAATCCTTTTAAAGTATATATTAAGAGTTGGAAAAACAAATTGGTAAGTTTTTTTTTAAATAAAATTTTAGTTTTAAGCGAAAATTTTTGATAAAAAAAAGAAACATTTCCTTTGGAATTCGATTATATTCGAAAGTGCAAATTAACAGGTATGTCACAGAATTTGAAAATTTGCACATTTTTAAATTCGTACCGTTTTTTTATTCAAAAAACCAAAACATTTTGCGTTTTGGGTTTTCTAGAGAAAATTAAAACTTTTTCATTTTCACTTTCGTACGATTTTGATTTCTGTGGCAAGCCTGATTGTATTAATTGAATTAAATAATAAATTTAATTTAATTAAAAATTAAAACAAACTTTTAAGGGACAGTCTTAAATTATTACGATTTAAAAAAAATTATTAAGTACAGAGAAAACTTTTTTAATTTAATGTGTTTAAATAATTTTTAAGTTTCTTGTGTTTCCTCGTTGTATATTTTGGAATGTTCTAATATGTCAGTGTTTTGCATGGGTTCCAAATCAGTGTCCGAAATAATCTCTGCTAGCCACTGTTCAATTTGTACAGGATGAAATGATTCCTCATCGCCACTACTATGTGCTTCTAATATAATTTTAAGATTTTCGAAATTTTTCAATACCATACGTCTACCCTGGGAATTTTCACCCGAATAATCATTAAAACTAGTAGATGAATCGGCATTTTGTTGTGTTGTTTGGGAATTTCCGGTGGTTGAAGTACATTTCGAGCGAACTTTTTGTTGTTGATTAATAGATTTTTTAATTTCATTTAATAAACGATTGTAGAAATCACATGTCACTTCATTGGTCATTGATGAAGCAGAAGATTCAACTACATTTTCATGAAAATCGGCATTGTCGGTGTTTCTTATGCTTTTATTTTCCATGTTATAGGATTTTTCGGTTTTACTGTGAGCTTTTTTGGATTTCGGTTTTTTAGTAGATTGAGAACGAGAACTGTTGTTGCTGGAACAGTTGGATAAAGTGTTAGGTGTGTTGCTGTTGCTGGTAGATGTAGGTGAACCACAATCAGTGTTAGAACTGGAAGAAACCAAAGATTCCACCAGAGTTTTAGATTTTTGTGTGGACTTGGATAATACTTTGTTAGTTGAGGAAGAGGCCTCCTCTTCCTCATCATTTTCGTCTTGATTAGGATAACGCACCGGTATTTGTGCTTGGACTTTGTCTTCTGTGGTGCAGTTAATGGTTAACGAGGCAATGTTTCTTAAATTAATGGTACCATTACAATTGTTAATAGTAATTTTTGGTTTAAACCTTTTTTGTTTCGTTGATTGTTTTTGTGTTTGTGAATATTTGTTATTGGACATCAATTCCGAATGCTCTAAAGATCCTTGCTCCAAACTTGAAACCACTTCAGCAATAGAAGATTCTACTTCGTCATCTAGTTCCTCTAAATTAAGAGGAGGCACTGGTTGTTCCCTTTTAAGTTTAGCCTGTTTTATCAGTTCTTTGGCTTCTTTCAATGTAATATTAATTATGCTTTCATTCATAAGCTTGGCGTTGTGTTCCATAAGACTTTTGTGTCGAGAAAAGTCTACTACAACACTTTCTCTGCCCTCATCATCCTCTTCTCCTAAATCACCCTCTTCACCACTTTGATTAAGACCCTTAAACAATGTATCATGGTCATCTGACGGTTCAATGTAGTCCTCATTTTTTAAATAAACATCCTGTAGAGCCAGATTTAAGTTGGTCAGCTGATAGCGTCCAAAGTTGCGTATGGCTGCCAGCAGCTCATTTTCGTTCTCGCATAAAAACTCTACGCCAGAATCGATATCCTTTTCCTGTTTACCAGCTTGTAATTGTTGTTTTCTTGTTGTATTTATTACTTCGAGTTGTCGTAGCAACAACTTTTCACGCATCATTACGGCCGATTTCAATTCAGCAAATTTTTTTTGCACATTTTGTTTGATCTATAAAAAGTTTTTTTACTGCAAATAGTTTTTAAAATATTTTAAACTTATAAATATCTCACCTCGTTAACAACATACTGTTCTGCCATTTCTCAAATTTAGTTTTTGCTTTGTCGATAAAATTGTTTACAATTTTAGTAAAACTTTATTCAATTTAAATATTTTAACTCAAGTTGATCTAATGTGATGTGTGTTTTCTTCCACACATACATTTATTGCTGGAGAAAATCTTTTTCTTCTTTTTGCTATTTTACTTGTCGTTTTCTTTTCCTTTTTACATATGTGTATAGAGGATTTTCATTAGAATTTCCTTCAACTTTTTTAAATAAAACATCAGGTACAAGTACAAAGGTGTTGAACAAAACAAAGGCTGAAAAATAAACATTTTCTTCTCAAAATGCAGCTCTGTAATAAAATTTATTTGATACGGTACTTGTAACTTTATTTATACAGTCCTATGCAACTTTATAAGCTGCCACTTTATTTAATTTAAAAAGAATTTCACGTTTATTATTTTTCTTTGTCCTTTGTTTTAACAATTTGATAACTTTAAGTGAAATAGACAAAACTCCTGAATATAATTATAAGGTGTATCATCTGGAAGTGAAGTAAGCCTACATTTTTTCATTCAAAATATCGTCGGGTGGTTGCTGGTATGCCGCATGTCACATTTAAAAAAAAATTGAGTTATAAATCAATTCTATATGGTAAATGTGCCGTCTTTCCAAATTTTAAATCCATTTTTTGATATCTCGAATATATTAGGAGATATCGAGCCCTAACATAGCCTTATATCCTAAGTTTTACAGTTCTCTAAACATTGCTTTGATTCATTCGTCGTGTTTTGCGCTAGGAAGCAAATTTTCAGTGTAGAAGTAGAAATATTATTACTCCGTTTCGTTTCGTGTGGCAAACCAGTAACCAACTGATGATAGGTTATGTTAGGTTCCATGGGCAGCCATTTAGAGACATCTCACTTGGGTCCTTTATTGGTCCCTTTGTGATGCCCAGCGCTAATGCCCATCCTAAAAAGCAGTTTTTCAGATGGCGTCACTGCAGAGTCAAACCAATTCGTCTTCCTAATGAAGAGAAGAAGCGATTTAAGTTCTATCACGGATAGATAATCCAACTTATTCCACCATGCCACTAAAGAACAAAAAATATGAGAAAATTGATAAATAACGTGGCGTTTACATTTGCCAGTACTGGCAAGACAGTAGCAATACATGCAAACTTTTTCACTTATACATGCACACTTTTCCAACTGTCTTGTCTACTGTCTAGCAAATTTTGCAGACAGTTAAATTGGACACTGATTTGACATTTGCTAACAGTAATATGTAGTTTTCTTAGCAAAAGGGAAAAAATCAAAGTGTAAAAAAATTAAACATATTTTGCTTTGATTTTTTATATTTTAGTGTTATGATTGTTAACACAATATACATAGTTATTTTAAGCTGTTTTTAAGTTTGTTTAGTTGATGTAAAACACGTTTAGCTTGAACAGCAACATTCACGTTTGACTTATTTTTAAAAGTGAACTGTCTTAACTACTGTCTGGACGCCTACGTCACGAAGACAGTTAGTAGTGTTTTTGGAAACTAATATGTATTTTCCTACTGTCTTGCCAGTACTGTCAAAAGTAAACGTACTGTAAATCTTCGTTCTGGCAATGCTGAAAGCAATAAAAACAAAATCACCTCTCTCATTTTTCTCTCTCAGTTATAGTTGCCAGATAAAATTGGTCGAAAATCGTTAAATTTCGAAGAAAAATATAATACGTTTATACGCACGACCAAGGTCTATCCAATAGGTCTGCTTAAGAAGCCAGATGTTTATTTGGTTTTTTCCTCAACGATATCAAGAGTTGTTTACATTTTCCTTATACGTGTATATTTTTGTTTACTTTTTTGGTTTTTTGCCACACATACATGCACACAAAACACATTTTTCCTTTTGTTTTGCCTATGTAGTAGTAAGATTTTGACAACGGCGAGGAATTTTACACAAACAAAATGCCTGTTGTTTTTTGTATTGTTGTATTGTTGTAGTAGTAAGCAGACCTATTGGATAGGCCTTGCGCACGACTTATTCGCAAATAAATGTGTTGCAAGAAGAAAAAATTGCCGCATAAACAGTGAATTCAATTTTTATTTGTGAATGGCCAACTCACAAAAACAATTCCTGATTGACAACATTATTTGCAAATAAGATTTTAAGCACTGCCACATTTTTAACCGATTTAAGTTTTTATTAAGATGGGACATCCATATGACAATATAAATAAAATTAACTTAAAATTGTGCTCTCTCGTAAACCTGTTTTGAATTGAGAAGCAGATCGCGCTTTTTGTCATTATTTCTTAAGGACAAACCGGTCGTTTTTGTTTGACTACTTTTCGTGCGTTGTCACCCTGCATTGGTTAATTGTTCGTCGTCGTAAAACTATACCGAGTTAAATTTTTTGCAGTTTCATATATGCAATCGTTTTAAACCCCAATTTTTTAATGTGACTGGTGGAGAACCATATATAACTCAGACGTTTTACTGGTGGAGTACCAAGGAAACTGGTGGAGACGGATTTTGGAAGCTCTCGCCTTCCTATACGAAGGCTTAGGTCGAACGAGGACTTTGCGGTTGAGGCTCCAAATCGTGTGATACCCTGGCATTATAACTTAAATAGTTCGCCAAAAATTCATTTTAAGCAAAATAACAAAATTAAATAAAATTGTGCAAATAAAATTTACAAATACATACACAACAATTTTATTTTCATATTTCTTAAAAAAAGGTTTATATTAGGGAAGTAGCTACCGGTTTACGCACGTCAAGTTTGACTCGTCAAGTCTTGAGCTTTTAGGAGAGAAGGGAAAGAGAATGCCATATCTTTTCCCCTCTCCCCTAAAAACTCAAGACGAGTCAAACTTGACGTGTGTGAACCGGTACTAACGAACACAAATACCGATAAGATATAATATCGACGATACTTCGAGTTTGCCGATATATCGGTATCGGCGTTATTTTTCTGGCGATACGACGATACTTTTTTATATATAAACTATACTTAAGTTTTTTTAAACAAACAATTTAATTTTCAATGCTTATTTTTTCATAAAAACTTAGAGCCATAACACATTCATTAGAAGAGCAAAAACTCAAACAGCTGGAGGCCGGTCCACACCACGCGGTTTGTATGTACATATGTTTCTTTTTTGACCTATTTTCGAGACGCATGCTAAAGTAGAAAGTAAAGTTCTTTCGATATGTATGTATAATCATTCTACGCGTTTTCTGTGTAACTTAATGCGAGTAAATACACTTGTATCGTCAATTGAGCCGTATGAACACAGACTTGCCAATACAATTTTGAACTCCTACTTTTTGGACAGATGCATAAACGCTTAGTATGAACTAAGCCAAGAATAGGTAAAATTTTTGTTAAAAATTACACTTTTATATGTACATAAAAAATAATGGAAAACAATTTCTAAAATAAACATAATTGGGAACTTTCTAACTCCGCGTCTACACCAGACATGATTTGCTGTTATAATATGATGTGGTTTTATTTTGACATTTTTTGTGTGTTGTTAGTGTGATTTTTTTTAAAAGATAAAAACGTAAATAAAACTTAAAAATATATTATTTAATACTTTTATTAATATTATAATGTAAATTTTATCACTTTATTTTATTAAACATCAATTTTTATTTAGTTTTTTTTCTTTGTTTTGATGTTTTTTGAGAGCTAGTTCAGATAAAATAACGATAAATGTTATCGAAATTGGAGATGATAGTACATTTTTCCTGTTTCGCAGCCTGTTTCAAAATGAAACGACCTGTTTCGCTCTTATAATTTTGTATGGGGAAACAAGTCGTTTCAATCATGTTTGGGGCGCGAAACAGGAATTAGAGAGCGAAACACGAATATTGCTGTCCGTGTGAACATGGTATAAGATAAAAATTATGCATTTTATGTTCAACATTTTTTATTTTTTGATTTATTCTATGAGCTAAATTCCAGTTATGTATTTTATACTTCATTGCTGTCCAAAGGAAAGCTAAGGTAAAATGTAACAAGAAGAAAATACAATATAATAGTCTGGTAGTGTATAAAGTCATTTCTGAAAAATTGAAGGAAAAGGACTATTACAAAAAAGCTTTATAAAATACGTAGCTGAAATTATTAATTTTCTTTCGAATTTTTTGAGTGCAAACGTTTGTAGTCAAAATTAAAACATATAATAAAAATGCTTAATAATATGCCAAATGATGAAATTTTGCAGTTAAAAAATATTTTTTAATACTAAATTTAGTTGCGATAATGCCAAAATGGTTACACTGCATATAAGAGAGCATGGTCTAATATTTAAGAAGGTCTGCGCAAGCCACCATATGTTATTTAGTTCATTCTTTGAAGCTGTCAAAAATTGTTGACATTATGCTTGTACGCTTATATTTTTCGGTTTTTGCCACATATACATAAATTCCGATAAAGTTTTGGCTTATGTTGTCTTCAAAGGGTAGTAAGCTTTTGACAAAGTTAAAGGTTTTTTACACAAACAAAATTGTTGTGGTTTTTTGTATTGTTGTAGAGTTGCGCAGACCTAATTAATGATTGGACCTTACAAGAGAGTTTATAAAACAAATTATTCGGTCGCGCTAACGTAAACGTCTGACGGACGTCGCACTCGTATTCATTTTGTGTGTTGTCATTTTATTTAGTTGTGCGGTGCCGTGTTGTTAAGACGTCTGACTAATAAGTGAACGGAACACTGAAATGGAGAAATGAAAATCCAAGAAAATCATTAATACAGATTAAATAATAATAGAAATTTTCATGTTCTTAAAAGGAAATAATGTGAAAAGTTGAAATGTTGCGATGATTTAAATAAAATTAATAAAACTACAATTTAAGCGTTAAATTAATAAAACAGAAAAGATTTAATAAAAACCGCTATGAAATTAAATAAGAAGTGCTCCTACAACATCAACGTCACACAAACACATGCTCGCCTGCAAGACTCACATTCATGCAAACAGTAACTTAATCAAACGCATGCATGAGTTTATAAAACAAATAATTCGGTCGCGCTAACGTAAACGTTTGACGGACGTCGCACTCATATCTTGTTTTAGTAGTAAACGTCGCTGTTTAAAGAAGAAACCGTAAAAACGAGTCATCATTATAAATTTTTATTTTATTTTTTTATAATTGTTTTGTTTTAATTTTTTGGTTTAATTATATTGTTTTGTTGTTTTTGTGTGAGGGTTTTCTTTTGTTGGTTGTATAAAAGGTAAATCCTAAAAAATAAATTTAAAAGAAAAAATGTAATAAAAAATTGAATACCTAATAAAGTGTTTAAAATAATTGAATTTGAAAAAAGATGTTGTAAGTGAAAAAATGCAGTGCAAAAACTGCAGCAGCTAAATATTTTAACTAAAATCAAAACTTAAATTTTTTTTCGAAAAATCTTTATTTAGTTGGACCTGCAGTTTTTTCATAATTTTTATTATATTGTGTTGCTTTTTTTAGTTTTTCCTTTTCCACACATTTTTTGTTCAGTTTTTTTTTTGCTTTCATTGGTATACATCAGTTCGTTCGTTTGGTTTTTCTTATTGTTGTTGTTGTGAATTTATATAAACGTGTGTTAAAGTTGTCGTTGTTTTTGTTGCTTTAGTGTCATTGTGCATTTTGTGTATGGTTAAATAACAACTACAACAACAATAACACAGCAGCAGCAGTAGAAGAAGAAACAGCAAAAAAGCAGAGTGCAAAGTGTCATTCACGCGACAACAGACCTATAAAGAAGAAAAAACAAAAAAGTAAAAACCTATAAAAAAAAACAAGAAAAATAACAAAAGAAGAACAGACAGGAATTAAAAACAACAACGCCAACAGCAATAACAACATTTATAATAACAGGTCAGTACAGATGAAATTTAAACTCGATATTAAAATATTTTTGTTTATTGTACCTACCACCTATTTGTTAAATCGCTTAGTTTTGTATTTTTTCATTTCTTATTTTGTTTTGTTTATAAATCAATAAACAAAAAACGTGCTTTAGATTGATTTTAATCTGTTATGAATAAAATTTAAAAATTTGCCTTTAAAACAAGTGAAAAAGTTAAAAAAAAAACACACGCATACATAATCACACGAACAATGAAAAACATGCACTGACCTAAAATTCAATGTAGGAAACATTTTTGGGGCAAACGTTTTGCATAAATTACTTTTACTATTGTCGGTTAGATGATTTTTTTTTTGCATTTTTGTCTCTTTCTATGTTGTCTTTAGCACTTGCACTAGCATCGAAAATTTCCACATAGCCACACAGTGCAGTCAGTGACCAATTATTTCCCAGGTAACAATTCTTAGTCCCCTTTTTTTAGACAGGCAAACTTTACTTTGACAAAGTTTTATTTGACAAAGTTTTGTTTGAATATCATATAGGTATAAGCAGCGTTGCCAGAATGATGATTTTATCATATTTTTGATTATGTTTTGCGAAAATATCATTTAAAGATTTTTTTCTCTAATGATGATCATTTTTTTTGTGTTTTTTTTTGTGTTTATTATCAAGCGATATTCATTTTATTTATTAAACTGTGTAATAAAAAAAGCCTTCAATAGTCAAATATATATTACAAGTTCCTTAATACTAAACTAATTAAACAGCCTCAAATTTATAACATTAACAAAATAAATACGAAAAAAGTGAATATAGATCCAAATAAACGATTGAACATACATATATGATATATCTGTGGACTTTTGACAAAACGACTTCTCTCGAGATAAGACAATTTTTCAAGATATTTATAATAAATATAACATTTTAATGCGCTTCTTTTGTTCAAATACCCGTATTTCTACGACCTATAGAACATAAGATATGCAATCGACTAATCGACCTCTTTCAGATTTTTTCCTAATTTCAGTTCGACAAAACGACTTTTTTCAGAGAATTGAAAATTAGCACAAAAAACTGATAACTCTGTGGTTTTCATGGGTAACCGTCATGTCTAAAAATAAAATTTTTCAGGAGAGCCGAAAAAACCATTCTAGAGCAAACTATGGGTTAGATATTGCACCTTTTAAAACATCGGAATGGGTCTTTCTGTTTTCAAAAATTTAAAAAAATATATAAAGAGCGCTTTAAATTAAGCAATATGGCATCAACAATTCAAAATCGAAAAAATAGACATACGCGGTTGCCCATGAAAACCACAGAACTGTCATTTGACAAAACAGCTTGTCTCAATTTAGCTCTAGCACATTTTTACCAATTCCGTTTTGACAAAACAGCTTCTTTCGAAAGAACTCGCTTTGTCAAAAGCAAAGTTTGAAAAACGTACCACTTGTCTGGAACAAATTGATTTTTTAAACAGTTTATTGCTAGCCTTCGTTGCGACAAAACGTCTTGTATCAATAGAGGTTCTTTTAAAAAACGAAAGTTTAAAAAAAGTTAAGTCTTATCTTAAGAAAAGTGTTTTTCTAAAAACGAAAAAGGAAAAAAGAAGCTGTTTTTAAACAATAAATTTAAATTTGTGAAAGTGGACCGAAGTTAAAAAAATTGTGACTATGGGCAAAAATGTGAGAAAAGTCGGCTGAAGGACATGCTGCTAACGAATCCCTGTGAGACAATAACATCTTTTAATATTGGTATTAGTGTTGATATGTTAACACAGCTGGATCAGCTACAAACCGGAGCAAGTAACGAGGCTAAGGACTTGGAAAATGAGGAAGACATTTTTCACGAAACCGATTTCGATGATTCTGATAACATTCCGTCAGAGGATTCGCTTGTGGATACAACGTCGGAGAGCATTAGAGATATGGCTGCTACATATACATATTAGAATCTAATCTTACCGAGTAAGACTTGCCACAATCTAGCAAAGAACAACTTGTTGATATACATACCTACAACTTCAAAAAGCTTGAATTAATTAAACAAAAATTTGGGAAAAGAATACTATACATATCGGAATAAAAAAGCATCTGGCAAGATATTTGATGCAATAGGACAGTGCAAAAAAGTGTGCCACAACAAAATTAATTCTCAGCAGCAAGAAGACATATTTTAAAAATACTGGAATCTTGGTGATTATAATAAGCGTCGTCTTTACATTTCTAACATGATTGACATTCAAACTAGAAAATCCGAGACTTTTATGAAAGCATTGAATTCCCGGAATCGGCAGTATGTTTATTTGTACCACTTCGAGATATATGGACAGAGAAATCGAGTGTGCAAAAAGTGTTTTTTGAAAATATTTGGAGAAACGGATTCGAGCATCAAAAACCGTAAATAGGCTTAAAATAAATCCACTATTTGGTGGGCTCATACCGGATGACCGATTCATAAATACAATGAAGTAATAAAACACATAAATAGTATTCCCAAGTATGAAAGCCACTAGTCGTCGCCATACAGCTCAATTATATTTTCAACGCGGTCTTAATTTTGCAACTTTATATCGGTTGTACACAGTTTTTATAAAAACCCTAGAGGGAAGCGAACTGACACCAAAGTAGTCCCGTGATAGGTCTTTGGTGGTAGATACCGGTTCTAGTTTTAACACTTTCTATGAATTAGACCTATCACTTTTATGTGGGGTTGTCATTGGAGGGGGTCAATTGACACCAATTGACCAGTCATACATCTATTCTCAATGTACGTGTTTAGTGACAGTTAATACAATGTAAAGGGTGGTTAAATTGTAAGGGCCGATGTTGAATGTGAACCACACCTAAACGCCAAGTTTTTTCCGAATTTTATTTGACATTTCTCTATTTCCGACTTACTCAATTTGAACCATGGAGAGATACACAATCCAACAACGTGTTAAAGTTTTCCAGACTTATTATGAAAATGGGCGTTCAAATCAAAATGCATATCGTGCACTTCGTGATTCAGTGATGAGGCACATTTTCACCTCAGTGGATTCGTCAATAAACAGAATTGCCGCATTTGGGCGAATGAGAATCCAAGAGTGATTGTCGAAAAACCAATGCACCCACAAAGAGTGACTGTTTGGTGCGGTTTATGGGCTGGCGGTCAGGCAGTTACTGTGAATGGTGTTCGCTATCGTGAGATGATAACGAACTTTTTATGGCCCGAATTGGAAGATATGGATGTTGACGATATGTGGTTTCAGCAGGACGGTGCCACTTGCCACACAGCTAACGAAACAATGGCTCTTTTGCGCAACAAATTCAATGGCCGTGTTATCTCACGTAATGGCGATGTCAATTGGCCGCCAAGATCATGTGATTTGACACCGTTGGACTTTTTTCTTTGGGGTTATTTGAAAGAAAAGGTGTACGTCGATAAGCCAGCAACAATTCGAGAGCTAAAGGATGAGATAATTCGGCACATTAACGGCATAGAACCTCCATTATGCCTCAGGGTCATCGAAAATTTGGACCATCGGATGGAGGTGTGCCGCCGTGGTCGCGGCGCCCATTTGGCCGATATTTTGTTCCATACATAATTGAGTAATACCAATATATCATAATAAAATAAAATTACAATAATTTCCTAAATAGTTTGTGTTTTATTCAAAATCAACATCGGCCCTTGAAATTTTTTAGTATTATTTCAATTCAATGAAGTATTATTGCAATAAAACAAGTCCTAGAAACAAATTGAAGAACCAAAGTTTAGAAAGTCCTTAAAAATGTGTCACACCACCGTCGAAGATTGTACTGTAATTCATAACTTTTTGTTCTTCATAAACCAGTTACATGATTGGTTCTCCTTTCATTGGTCATGAGTTCTTTCTTTTTGTACCTGTTCTATTTTCACAACTCCCAGGACCAGCATGTTGGACCAATTGACACAAATTTCCCGCAGGGAACATTAAGGCTGAAGGAGAACGTTCATATGAAATTTATCCGGATCTTGAAAAAGAAGAAACCCAAAATATGATTTTTTTTATTGTTTCCTTATTATTATAAGTTTATTTCTTTTACTGAAAAGTGAATTTTTATGTTTTAATGGAATTTAATAAAATACCCATAGGGCGATTATATTCTAGACAACTTTTAACATCAATTTTCAAATCACACTAGGTATTTGATACTTTTTTGATGCCAATTTAAAGTAAAATATCTATATTTTATAGTAATATAATTTTTTAGACGTAAGATGCATAGATTTGGCGCGAACAGAAAATTCATCGAATGTTGCACCCGTCATGGCTTAAAGAGCAAATTTCTTATTATTGGATTATATTTCTCTACGATGTTTGATTTGATAATCATCGTCTGATATCTCATCTTTCACAATAAAAAAAAAATAATACAATAAAAGTTTAAAAATTAACAGAGTTTTGTGTTTTTGTGATATGATCTTATGAAAGTGGGCCAAATTGGTTGCACCCGTCATGCACTTTAAAGCTCTCTCGTGGCTATTTGATTGTTTCATATAAATTCTTGTAAATAGATAACAATAGTATATAAAAAAATGTTACCCCTTCCAAAAATAACTTAATTGCAAATGTGTTTCTTTCTATTAGTAAAAGACGTTTAAAGCGTCTAAATGTTGCACCCGTCAGAAAAGAATCGCCCTATATGTAATTGTTTTTAAACGAAAATTTTTATAAAAGCTTATTGTACCGAAAAAGTGGTGTATTTTTTTTTAATAAAACCGAAATATTATATATTTCAACTTCACAAAACAACTTGTCTTGACTTAAGCGACTAAGATCATTTTATAATTTAAACAAAACAATTTTGACAAAACAACTTGCATGGTAGAAGTTGATTTGTTTGTTTAAAATCCATTTGACAAAAAATCTTATTTTTTTTGTTGTAGTCTGAAAGAAAACTATTGCTTCTAGAAGGAAAAAAAAAATCGCAAAATGTTCATTAGTTATTAGTGTATAATATTCAATTATACGGTTATATTCATTTTCTAAACAATAACTTTTGTATGTCACTTTAACAGTTTTTTCGCTCTACTGAAAAGTTGTTGATTTAGAAAGAAGTCGTTTTGTGAAATGTCCACACATATTATTAGTTATTTTGATTGATATATTCAGTTAACCTTTTGTGATATACATACATTATAAGACAATGAAAATGATCTTAAATCATTTGGTAAATTATTCCATATTCGCGCAGTCTTGATCAAGAATGGTCTATCAAACAAAGAATTATATATTCTAGGAATAAAAATATGCATATTTCAAGTAGAATGTATGAAATTAAAAATCTGAAATAAGAATTGTGGTGTGGCCGTTTTTATTATCTTGTAAAATGTCAACTGATATTTTAAAATCACAAAATTTTTGAAAGAGCATTTAAGAAAACGCTCAACATACTGCGAAATATGAGTATAACTTCGTTGATTATGATTATTTTGTTTACTAATATTTTGACCCTACTGACATTAGCAGAGGTTGTACACAAAAATATTTCCATACAGTAAGAAATTGGAGATAATAATAATGCATGCGCCACTCTGCATCTGCATGATATGGCAGGTAAACGTTTAGGCTGTATAATCGGCGAAGTGTAAAACATATTCTAGCATAGATTTCATCTATATGACTCGAAAAATCCAGTTTATTATCTAATATGATGCCCAAAATTTTCATTTTTTCTACCGTCTCTATTTCCATTCCTCTTATATCAATTTTTGCATTATCAAGATGTATTGAACCAAATTTCATAATCATAATTTTAGATATATTTAACATTAAAAAGTTTGACGACAGCCAAACGCTGACCCGATCCAGTACCCTATTTATTTCCAAATAGACTATTTCCTGTGAGCTATCGCCTTTTCTAAGTAATTGAATATCGTCAGCAAATGCAAACACGCAACAAGTTTCTGATTCAAAAACCTGAAAAAAGCTATTCAAATACATAGAAAACAAAAGAGGACCCAAAACAGACCCCTGCGGTACACCTAACTTCACCAACCTCTGGTTTGTCACTTGGCCACAAAAAGAAACAAACTGTCTTCTGTTTGTCAAATATGAATAAATAAACAAACAGGATGACTTTGAGAATCTAAACTCATCTTTTAGTTTCCTTATAAGATTTACATGATTAAGACGATTGAAAGCTTTTGATAAGTTCTTTCTTCTATTAATGTTATTTCGTATAGACTCGGTGATTCCCAACAAAACAGAAGAAGCGCTACAACTATGTCTTAAACCTGCTTGACGGTCATTTAGTAATGAATATTTTATTATGTGTTCCATAATTTGAGCTTTCATAACATGCTCAAATACTTTTGATAATACTGGTAAAATGCTTATCGGTCTAAGATTTTCTTTTTCAAATGATCCACCAGTCTTTGGTATGGGAATTACTTTTGCTAGCTTCCAATTCATAGGAAAAATTGAACTTGTTAAAACCGAATTAAAAAAATGTAAAATGTGGACGCCTACCAAGGGTAAAATTATTTTTTATTTTTAGAACTTATGATTTAATTTAAGTTTGTTTGAACAAAATATATAGGTACGCAATTTTATTAAAACACTAAGTTTTTAAAGCAATGAAGTTTTGTATCAACTTGCTGTTTATTGGTTTTGTACACTTTTGTACCCAGTGTCTAGAATACACAAAATTGCATCATTATTTCTGGGCATACAAAATATTTAAAAAAGCATCTTGAAATTATTTGTGAAAAAACCTCGTATTATTATAAAGTTTCATGTATTCAAGAACAAAAAAATCAAGTATTTAGAACCTACCAAAAGGTAAAACTAATGGAACTTAAGAAGCTTTTAGTTTAAAAATTCCACCTTCTATATTTATAATCATTCAATATTTTATCAATGAATTTTTTAAATTGAATTTTCTCAAAATATCTTCTATACCACATCGATATCAAAAAATATCATATTAAATTAAGAACCCTTAAGATTTCATATGATGTATGAGCTTCATAGCCCCAAACTAAAATCTTTTTGCCCAAAATTTATAAATCACTAATTTTACAGTATAATCACTTTCAATGAAAATTCTTTATGTAGATGAACTTTTTACATTCTTATTTATTAGAAATTAAATGGATTTATAATGTGTTTTTAGAAAAATGTGTACGGAAAATATAACTGAAAACACAATTTAAACCCAATTAATTTTTTATATGTCAATTCGTCAGCTCATTATTATACATAATAATACTTAATAGCCCGGTTAAAAAAGACATTAAAAGAATTGATAAATGCATGGGTTCCAAGGATAATGCAAGGAAAATCAAAGTATTTAACTTAAAGCTATTTTTTTTTATTAAAGAAACAGATTCAAACATTAAAAGACATTTGGGGTATTCACAAGGTGTGCTATCATGTTATATTGTCATAATGTTCTAACATTTTACAATGGTTTAAAAATATTGTTGTTGCTTTGTAAACAAAAAGTGTCTTAAATTAATAGAACGTTGCTTGCTATGTTTATTGTGCTGTCGTAATTAATCAGCGGCTGAGCCGTATCGCGTTAATTCTTGTAGCCGTCGCCGTTGATGGTATAATTTTATCCGGTTAACATCAAAATTTGACCTTCGGCTAGCAATTTTTGCAAGAAATCACTTGCGGCGTCAAATAAGATCGGCTTATGACTCTGCTGTTTGGTAAACAAACAAAATAAAATTTAGTTCTTATTTGCGTCTGCAAAATGGAAAATAGTCAGGTAAGATCCAATTTAATTTATTAATTCATGGAAAAGAATTAAAAAATATTTTAATGTTAGTTAATTATTTATTTTTTATATTTGTTTTAAATCAGCTGATTTAAATTCAAAATAGCATACTAAATTATGTGGGGTTGTTCACATATTTTAAGACATATGACTTTATGACACCTTGTGAATCCCCCAATTGAAAATAGTTTTAAAATGTGAAATTGATACAAAATTGTACATAATAAACAAATAAAAAGTTAATTAGCTTATGCAGGTTTTATTTAAATTTCTTCGTATAATTTAAAAACAGCAGATGCGTATTTTTAAATCTTCTAAGTTGTCAAACCTTTTTTCGCTTCTATTAACTATTAAAATTAATTGTATAAATTAAATATGGGCACTTCCAAGATTGTAAACGGGACATTCGCACACCTTTATATTGACAAAACTGTAAAAAACAACCTGATTTTCATTTTTTAAATTAATGATTCTTGTAACTTTAATTAGCTCTTTAATTTCCGCAAATGAAATTTTTCGCTTACTGTCGTGGTTGCCGAGATAATTGCAAAAAACCAGTGATTGTAAACGGGACAAAAAACGGAAGTGGGTTTTAAGGGGTAACCGTTTAAACAGTGATTTCTGCGAAACCTGACACAATATTTTATTGGGATTAATTTTAAAATGTTGCGTACTAATGTGCCCTAATGGTTTCGATTTCAAAATAAAATATGAATTACATTTTTTTAAATAAATTGTTAAAGAAATTGTAAACGGGACATTGTAAACGGGACAATTTTTCCACCATGATTTAAAATTGTTTTATGTTGCTATTTATAATCCTTTATACATATAAGAAACTTAATAAAAAGTGTTTTTCAGATCATAAATATGCCTTAGATTAGAGCATTGTTGTTCCAAATGCATATTTTCTAATATACACAAGTATGTGCCAAAAGTTGTAGTACTTTGTTTACCATTTATCTTTTTTTTCGAATCAATTAATTTATACGCATATATTAAAAAAATATAAGCAATTCTCTAAATAAATCTTGAAAAGAAAATTTTTTTTTCCATTTTTTGTGGTTGACGTTTTTTTGGAAATAGCCATTTATCTAACTCAACTATTTTTTTTAATTGCATTAAATATTCGTCCCTTTTAAAACCAAAAAGAATACATACCAAATTATAGTAAATATTGCAATTTATACATAAGAGACGAGTGGGAGTATTGCATGTGATTTTTCATGCGTTCAGTTGTGAAAAAGGTTTTCTAAGGTATGTTTTTTAAATGCATTTAGGTAAATAATAAATAAAATATAATAATGAAAATATTACGTTTTTATTATCAAAGTTTTTATTATCAAAGTTTTTTTTGCTGGGAAGAAGTATGTTTTGATATAAAATTAATAATTTTTAGTTTTTAGCCCTTGTTATAAACAATTTGATTTAAAAAATTTTTCAAAATTTTACTCTTCAAAATATGATTTTTTCGCCAAATGATGATCTGGCAACTCTGCTTATAAATATAAAGTTGCAGCCAAAGTGTATACTCCTCCGTTATTCTCTTTCGCCCTCCCTTCTATAAACTCAAGACTGCAAAGTAAACTTTGCCTTTAGCATAACTTGTATAACTTCAAAATAAAAGCTAAAGTGGGGTACACACTATCGAACTTAAGTGACAGCTATAAATTTCGTCAGTCAACCACAAATTAGCGGCGAACATTTGAGCAAAACTGTCATTCATGATCGATAGCGTTTTTCTACCTCACTTAAGAGTTGGGTTGCCAGTTGTACCGTTTTCGGCGGGATTTAACCGTTTTTTATTTATTCACACGTACCGCACCGGATTTGAAAATCCCTTTTAATAAGATTTTATTTCTTTTTTAGTTTAGCATCAGTAACTTTCCAGTGAATAACAAAACAATTAATTCAAATGTGTCATTTTTGTTAAACAAGGAATAGGTATCGTATTAAAATATGGCGAATCTTATTTACACTTCACCATGGTGCGAATATAACAGAAAGTTGTATGAATACCATTCTTAAAATATGTATATATAACTTTGGCTCTTGCCGTTCTCCAGATAGACAGAAATCTATAATGTCTTTGTATGGGAAATGCCAAGCTCACTTGTCCAATCTCGCCAAAATTTTGTCAGATGTTGTGTTTTGATAACCAAGATGCTTGTATCTAATTTGGAAACATTGGCTTTTGCCGTTTTTCAGATATAAATAAAAATAAAATTAAAAACAACAACAAGGGATTTTTTGGTAAAATTAGTCTTGGTTTTTTGCTCATATCTTAGTTATTTGTGGACCGATCAGGCTGAATTTGAATAGCAAACTATTCCGGACTATATGTGACATAAATGCATAACAATTTAGCCCCATCATATCTGGGGTCTGCGGAAAACCCATTTCAACGGACAGACATACAGATGGACAGAGGGACAGTCGGACATCGTTAAATCCACTTCGCTTTTTTCGGATTTTTTTTTACATTGTTAACAAATGTTAACATTTAAAAGGAAGTTAAAGCTTTTTAAGGATGGGAGCTTTCAGCAAATGTGAACCGATTCGGAAATAATTTAATTTGTAGTTAAATATTTTTGCGACGAATTTAATTTAAACACCATAATTTGGATGTGAAATTAGGATGAAATTTGCACGCAGAGAAAAAACATATGAAAACATTAAATATGGTCACCTCCAACAAAACTATTTTTAAAGAAAATTTTAAACATAGTATGATTCATTTAACAATATTACTGTCACCGACAACCATATTATAATTGAATTAGTCCTCCATCAAGAATCCACAACCATATTATGGTTGCCTCCAATAATGAGCTGATGAGTTGTAGTATTACGTTAATATTTGACAAAAACACAGCATGTAATGCAACCAAGTTTTACTTGTTAATAATTTGAAAATATGCACTAAAATTTTTTTAAAAAAATATGCCTAAAAAACAAAATATGGCTTAATTAAAAGCAAAATATTCAACAAATTAATATTTGCATTAAAAGTTATGTTATGAGGTCAAGATTCATAAATTTTTTATGAGATATTTTGTCTTAAAGAAATTAAAGTTTGAAGTTTGCATGGGGACAATGTGATATTATAGACCGATTCTTACAATTTACATAGGTTTCGTTCTTATGACAATTAAACGTATTTACCCAATTTTATCAAATTATCTAAAAACTGATACCTTTACTTTCGCACAAGGTTTACATGGACGTACAACCAGCAAGATGGAAGGACGGACACGAAAAGATTACTTAAAAAAGTGTTTCTGATTCGACCGTTTACTAAACGATGCGTCTAGGTTTCTATGTTATAAGTTGCGAAAAAGATTTATCTTCAACAAAAACTTGCTTTGGCTTAAAATTGTACAGTGAACATTTAATATAGGTGGCGAAATTAAAGCAACAGAAAATTCATCTGTTAACCAGAATTTTAAGCAATTTTTTTATTTGCTTAACATGTATTAAAATATGTTTTAAAAACTTAAAATATGTGTGCAATAAAAATGCAGCAATGGCTAAAATATGGAAATTATTTACAAACAAATCATTACCAAAATTCATTAAAAGCTCCAAACGCATAAATATATTGTTTCTGCATTCATTGGTCGCACAAGAAAAACCATGCAATTGCATATCTACGGCTTCCATGAGCAGTAGTAGGATATAACAGGACATCTCAGAAAGCACTACAGATAAAATTTAAGACAACAAATCCCATTGTTTTTTATTGCTATCTCTTAAGATTTAGCTAATACATGTAAAAATTCCTTTCTTAAATTTTTTCATACATCAAAGTTAAGTTATCTTGTAAATAAATACGTCTAATTACCTCACTGAGGTATTTAAACGAATTCGCTTACTTACCTCAATGAGGTAGTTTAACGTATTCTTATTATTACCTCAACGAGGTAGTTAAGCGTATTCGTTTAAATGCTTACCCCGTATAATTACCCAAAAATATTGGCATTTTTGTCGAGGTAATTATCCGTGGAATACTGTATACCGTTATTTCGAAAATTAAGGATGTTGCACAACATATGTTCGCGCAACTCAAAAACGCTTTAGCTTATTGAAAAACTTAAAAAAAAACCGAAATTCCGCAATAAAATTTACTTTAAGAAAGGTAAAAGGTTTTTCTTATATGCGCAGTCGTTTTAGAAACATAATTTTTTTTCTAGAAAAAAATAATTATTTTATTAAAATTTCGGAATTTTTGTTTTTAAAAATTCATAAAAAAATTGAAAAATGCAGCCAGCTATGCTTCTAATTTTATGAAGTCATATAAAAAACAACATTGCAAACAAAACAAGCTATAAATGATTAAAATCTGTTAACAACTTTTGATTTTATGTATTCACAAAAGACGAAAAGTTTTAATTAATTTAAGAATTTAATTAAACCGCCATATTTGTATGAGAGCCCCCTAAAAAGTTAAGGTTAAGGGCAAGTATGTCTCGAGAAAATGTTAAGGACAAAAAACTAATTGAGGTCGGTCATACACTTTATTCCCCTTGGGCTGACTCCTTGGCAGTTATGGAGCTTTTTCTTGAATATATTTCTAGTCTGTAGTTAAGATTTTGAATGGGAGCCCCTTAATGAATGGAGATAGCAGGTAGGTATTTTAGAAATAAATGATGGAGATGAAAAATAAAGTGGAGTTGGTCATAAATTTGACCCTTCTTGAGGCATCCTAGGCACTACAAGGGCCAAATATAAGAATTTCAATTATTTTAGTTTTTCAATAAGCTAAAGCGTTATTGAGTTGCGCGAACATATGTTGTGCAACATCCTTAATTTTCGAAATAACGGTATATCTCGAAAACCAAAGCTAACCCAAAAAAAAAACGGCTAGCACCACTGGATTCAGCGGCCCCGAATTTACAATTAGAAATCTAATTGACTTCTGGCAATGCAATTAGATATTCAATTAGGATATTTAATTGATTCTAGTTCGAGCTAATTGAATAACTAATTGCATTATCAGAAGTCAATTAGATTTACAATTGTAAATGTAAACCAATTTTTTTGCTAATGGCAACTAATTGCAATTAGTTTTACCATTGGAAAAAAATTTCAATTATCTAATGGGAATTAGTTGAACTAATTCTAATTGTTTGATGAATCAAAAAATTAATTTACAATTTTCCGTTTAAATGTGCTAAATTCCCATTTCATACTATTTTGATAAACTGAAATTTATTGTTGAAGGGATAAACTATTCCTATGCGCATTTCACTGGTTGCTTAGGCCAGATCGTCAGGAAACTTTATATAAAGATTTTAGAAAAACTAAAGATATTATACAAATAAAACCCGAGTTTTACTTGTAACAATATCAAAGCTTAAACAAAAACAACAACAATAAACAGTGAGTTTATCTTTTCTTACAGTCCCGACAACAATTGGTTGATTTTTTGCCAACTCTAAATGTTGTTGTAAGTGGGTAAAGAAAAAACAAATTTCTTTATTTTAGTTTGCCAGTCCAGTTTTATTTGCACTGCCACATGCATATTAGTTATCAAAGTCTCTCCTGAGATTCAAAAAATTCATGTACAAGTTCTCGTTTAAATGTACTAAATTCTTATTTCATACTATTGATAAACTGAAATCTGAAAATTTTTTAAAAAACAAGTAAGAAAGTTTGTGTTATTTCATTTTTTTTTTGTAAAATTATTCATATACTACAGTCCAGCAAAATTATGCACTCTTATGCCCAATTTTCAGGATAGTATTTAAATCAATATTAAGTTAATTTTCATAACAAACTTAAATCGTATATAAAACAGATTGGTTTTTTGAGTTTTATTTGAAGTCTTATTTAATTAAGATAAAAGTATGGTAGCACTACTAAATACAAAAAAAAAAAAAATATGTATATAAAAGTGTATTTATTTACAAGGTGGTCTGAAAAAACAGCTGACTGTTAATGCTTTGCCTGTTGTTGTTGTATTGTTGTGATATTGAGGCCACCTTGCTAAAATATTACAATGGAAACTTAAGTTGAAATTAAATGTACCACATCGGTGAATTAATGCTGTTTTCTTTTCTACAAAAAATGTGACATTTTATTTAAAAAAAATGCAATTTTGCTCCCGAAAAGGGTGGCTTGTTTTATTCTAAAAGGCTCACCTTTTTTTGGAAGCAAAATTCTTATGAAACGGACACCAAGTTGCATTTTTTTGAATAAAATGTCACACTTTTTTGTAGAAAAGAAAACACCATAAGTTTCACTTAAGTTTTTAGTGAAGAAGAGAATTTTGTATTTAAAACGATTTGAAAAATAAATGTGTTTTAATTTCAATCCTGCAAATTGGCCATTAATCTAAGAAATAACCACAAAATATCCTTAAGTTCCTCGCAACTCCATAATTTTGCACAGCAAAAGTCTTGGTACTGTATAAAGTGATCTATGTTTAAGTATTGGCATATCTATTATTTTAAATGTTTTTTCTTTCTACATTAATAAGGGTACATTAAGAATGTATTCAGCGTTATTTCTTGTTGATATCAGTAGCAATAATTGTTTTTTTTTATTGAAAAAAGTGTTAAATAAAATGACTCGCAAAGAGCTATCGATTGAGGAGCGCAATATTATTACTAATAATCACAGATTGGGAAAATCATATTCTGCAATTGCTCAAATAACTAATAGAAGTAACTCAACAATACGAAAGGTAATACAACGCTTTCAAAAAGAAAAACGAGTTGAAAATAAGACCGGGTCTGGGCGTCATTGCAAGCTTAGTATCCGAGAAGAAAGAAAAATAGTGTCTTTAATTAGGAATGACCCCTTTAAAAGTGCACCAAAGATTGCTGCCGAGTTGAAAAAGTCGATGGACAAAAATGTTTCCGCGGATACAGTACGAAGATCAATCAAAATAGCTGGGTACAACGCTCGCACAGCACGCAAAAAGCCCTATATAAGCGAAGTCAACAGATATAGCGACTTCATAAGAAACAAACCAATTTTTAATTTAGTATCAAAGGCTTATGAAAACTAATTTTTAAACCAATCGTTTGATTACCAAAATGCCGACAAAATAGCACAATATTTTTAAAGCGGGTAGATATGAATATAACGTGTCGATTTTTTCCAAAAAGTAAATATCTTGAGTTTATACCCTCTTTATGATCAATATCGATTCTCTAATAACTTTCCTATGTTCTCTTACTAAAATGTATAATTACTAAAAATACTTCTTAAATTTTATTCGTCATTTTAAATCTTTTAGCCACTTTTTATGATTCCTACATGCGATATTTTTATTTATTAAATAAATTCACAAACCTGTTTTTTTTATTAAATGCCATACAAAATTCTACCTCTATAAACTTTAAACAGCTCTTCATTTCTTTTAAGTATTTCTGCATTTAAACAATTTTTAATTCTTATTTTTTCATGCGTCTGTTCTAGCTTTATAAATTAAAACACACATTTATTTGTATTAAAACTTTTTGTAAATAAGTGGTTGAAGGCAGACTTGTCTTGTTTTTTGTTGATTCGTTTTTATTTATAAACTCACGTTTTTTTTCCAATCTCCCAGACATTTTCGTCATGAAATACAAGTTTTATGTTTTTGTTTCTTTATTTTAGTACAAATATTTACAAATTTCAATAATTAAATAAACGATGTGAGAAATAGAAATAATAATTTTTAACTTCAATATCAAATAAACGTTTGCACTTATAATAAATAAATAATTAATTGAGTTTACGAAACACAAATTTCAGATTTCAATTGTTTAAAATTTTCCGTTTTGATTAAATGTTTCTAAAGTTTTTGCATGTAGAAATTTCTTTTTATCATCAAGTTAAAAATTATATATTTTTTTTACTGAAATTAGTTCAATGAAGCAGCTAATCAGGGTCAAGCATACTTGACTCAACGTTATAAAATGTTTTCGTTTTTTTTTATTTCTTGTATTTTACACAATCTATTTTTTCATCATTTTTATGATGAGACTTGATGCTGGATGAATGGAGTTTACGATGTTAAAAGTGTGCTTCACCAGCAGTAGTGATGAAGTGGCTTTTAAACAAAATCAATTTTAAACTTAATTATGTAAAATACGTAAAATGACTTTTTATGATTTGTTTTTATAATGAATATAAAATTGAATTATTTTCGTTGAGAGCTCATCAATATTTTACACATTTATTTCATAATTGATGCAAATAATGCAATAAGGAAAAAACATTGATGAAGGGTTTTAAAATATTGTTGGAAGTTAATTTCGAGCATAAATATTATATTTAATTACAAGTGGGGTTAGCTTATTAGGTTATTTACGATGTTTTTCATTTTCACCAAAAAAAGCAAAAGAGAATTTAAAAATTCCACGAATCCCAAGAATTCCCAAAAAAAAAAAAAATATAAATATAATTTTTCGAACATTTTTCGAAATCATATTAGTTTCTCTAGAACAAACTTATCCTCTATCTCCAACCCTTCATATGGTCCCCACACGAAAAATTTAATATTCTCGAAAACCGACTCTAGAACAGACGGACGGATTAAAAAAACGGAATCAATTAGCATGTAATCCAATCCAATTCCGTTTTTAAATGTTGGACTTCATGTCCGTCTGGCTGTCCGTCCGTCTGTTCTAGAGTCGGATTTCGAGAAAATTAAATTTTTCGTGTGGGGACCATATGAAGGGTTGGATATGAAGGATAAGTTTGTTCTAGAGAAATATTGGGGATGCAAAAATAATGGGGGTTGCTCATAGATTTAATATCTTTAGGGGGGACTCCTCAGTAGTTACTGGCGTATTTCTCTCAATTAAACCTGAATTCATTCTCACAGATTTCAACAACAAAAATTGTGGTCAATCAGAACATGAACATCAACACGTATTCGCCACATATAAGAACATGAACAAATTAATACCGTTGCTCTGCCGGCGTTATAGTCATGTCATGTTCTAATCGAAAGCGCATGGAGACGTGGGGTAATTGGTGAAGAACGATAAAATTATCATAAAATCTTAGCTTTGATACACTAGAAGTCAGACATTTTTTATCCAATCGATGCCAATTAGCCACTTTTCGACGCTTAATTTAGAAGACTTTCAAGTTATAATTAATTTTGATCTCTCTGGATGGTGGCTGAAAGAGAAGTATACGGCGAAAAACTCAAATGCACCGTTATCTGATAAATGTAACGTGTACCACGAAGTTTAAACATATTTGAAATAAATCCACATCTTTCGTATAAAATTATGTATGTCTGGCTTCATACTATGAAAGTTCTCTTGCTGAAAGCCTGTGTTTATAGATGAGAGGGGAAGAGAATATGATATTTTTCTCTCCCCTTTTACCAATAAACTCTGGTTTTCTGAAAGAAACCTTTCATAGTGTGAACCCAGACTTAAAAACTTTTCAATGACGACCAGTGTAATTTGATGTGTTGTGTGGGGCAATTTAACTTAATTGCTTTTGCTTTGTGTACAAGTTCAACGATACATGTGAGCACATGTTTTACAAGGAATTTCGCTTTAAACCTTGCGCTCCAGTAACATTTGAGAGTTCGTGAAATAATTGACAATTATTCACACAGTTTTTAAAGTGCTAAGACATGCAAACATACATATTTGCAATTTCTTTTGATTCTTAAAAAAAAAAATATATAAATGCTTTCATTTTCAATCAACACACAATTATAATTATTAATTAACTTTTGCTTTAAATAAACAAACATTGACAAGACTGTCAGGGCTAAACTCTAAAAACGTGAGAGTTGAGCCCTGAACAGTTGCATTTTTCTCTTCATAACGTTTTTTTTTTGTAGTGAAAGTAATTCACAATTTGATAGACACTTGTGTATAATGAGTTGTTATAACATCACACTTTTTTTTTTTATTAAATTTTATACTTGATGAAGGAATTCCGCGTTTATTCAATCATTGTTGTCGGTGTTACTCTTACGGCCGCTACAATCTCACCGTTTGTTTAATGTTGGTTTACATGAACTTCTTAAAATGGATTTGTAAATCTCCCCCTTTCCTATTATTTGTCGTTTAGCTGCCTTTTTGTTCTTTAATTATGAACACAAACAACATTTTCCATTTAAAGAAAGAAACTTCTTTTGTGAGTGTGTTTAGGTATGTACATATTTCCATTTTAGGTTTTGCTTACGCCAAAAACGTGAGAGTTTTATTCTTTTTGTCATTAATTCATCTAAAGAAATGATATAAGTTTGTTATTAAAAAAATGCTTTTGTATTTAAAATAAAATTAACATTTACATTTATTATATTATTTAAGGCGTTATTTAATGCTTTGCCTTTTTATTTTTTTTTAATTTATAATTATACTGGGAACAATATAATGGGCAACAGTTGGAGGCAAATTACAGTGTCGGTGCTACAGGCTGTAAACAAAAATAAAAGAACAAAATTGTGTGCCGTATCTTATGACTTTGGGGCTTTTTGTTTAGATTAATTTTAAGATGCTTTTTAGTACAAGTTCTAATTTCTTCGTCACAATTTTACAACATTAGCTAAAAGTTGAAGTATATTATGGTACATTTACTTACTTTGTTTTAAGTCTTCGCTTTACGACTTTTTATATCTAAGAATTCATTAAATTGCCTTTGCTAAGGTTAAATTGTTAATTTAATTCTGTGTATTTTATTCTTACATACATATATGGGCAGTTCCATCGAAAAGTCTACTTTTTGTAACGTAACGCCAGAAGTAATTTAAATTATTTGTCAAAAAATTTTATACCTATGTACAGTTTACTTTTTTATATTTTGGTGTAAAGCGCAACTAGCTCTACATTTAGTAACAAAAGGGATAACGGTTGATCAACATGGTCCGAAAATACAACCTTATTAGCAATCTGGCGTTACATTAAAAAAAGTAGACATTTCGCAGGAAAAGCCCATATGTATCTTAAAACGTGACAAGATTTTTAAATTTGATAGCTTGAAATATAAATCTATATAAGTCAAAAGCTTACTTAAAAAATGTTTTATACAAAACGTCTTGCTCAATTCGCAGTCTTATTCAGTTTTGTAATGCAAGTCAAAATCCACTTCCGTTTTTTTAACGTCACGCCAGCGCATATTTTTGCTTATATCTGCAAATCCTTAGCGTCGATTGCTGTACTTTTTTTTCTGAATATAGTGCTACTACCCTTTTTACAAATTTGACTTCTTCATTTAATACGTTTACATTTTGTGGTACAAATATCACAACACGTCAAAATGGAAATGCCCATATATATATATTAGACTAGTCGCATTTTTTTTTTAAATTTAATTGTTTGAGCTGCTTAAAATATGAGGTTTGGTGTAAGAAATCATGATCTAATTTTTCAAATCAATCCGACGGTGCCTCGCCGTGCCGGGTGGGGCCCAAAGTTCCCCATATTATAAAAAAAACATATTTTCTATCAGATCTTTATAGTTATACTAGTTGAAAAGCCGAAAATCAAAAATATGGCTTCGTTACGATCTTCCGCAGAGAAAGTACTTCAAGTGTGCCAAATTTCAGCTTCCTATGCCATCAGATGGCTTCAGAAAGTTGCGGAAAGAATAGGACATACATGCAAACATCCTGACATACTAAGAAATTATATATTGTATAGATAGATTAACATATGTTCGCGCAACTCAAAAACGATTTAGTTTATTGAAAAACTAAAAAAAAAACGAAATTCCGCAATAAAATTTACTTTACTTTTTTCTTAGTATGTCAGGATGTTTGCATGTATGTCCTATTCTTTCCGCAACTTTCTGAAGCCATCTGATGACATAGGGAGCTGAAATTTGGCAAACTTGAAGTACTTTCTCTGCGGAAGATCGTAACGAATATTTCTGATTTTCGGCTTTTCAACTAGTATAACTATAAAGATCTGAGAGAAAAGATGTTTTTTTTTTTATAATATGGGGAACTTTGGGCCCCACCCGGCACGGCTAGGCACTGTCGGATTGACCTGAAAAATTAGATCATGATTTCTTTCACCAAACCTCATGTTTTAAGCAGCGCTAACAAATAAATTAAAAAAAAATCCCATACAAGATGCGATCAGTCTAATATATATATATATATATATATATATATATATATTTTGATCTATACACGAGTTTATAATAATAAAAATAAAAGAAAATGATAATCTGTTATTTGTACGGAAATGTTTACAAGACCCTAACACGGTCTTGTAAACGCCTTATTTTCATTCTGTCTGCAATTAGTTTTATTTTGAAAACGCACCTTTGTTATTGTTCTCAATTTGACAACGTGCCGTTTTTTTTTAAACTCTTGTTCTTATTTTGACAACGTTACATTTGCTGTATTTCGAATATAAACAGAATATCATTTGGCGTTCGGCTCACACACCCAAGTACGACATATGTTTTTTTTGTGTTTGTGTAGACGAACGAAACCCTTTAAACTTTTTTCAAGAAAGAGCCGAACATTATATAGTGTTCTGTTCCTCGTTAAACATTATATTTTTAGGTTTCTATAATGTTTCTTTTTTACATTGATAAAGAAATGAATAAACAAAAACATTTTTAAAACGACAACAGCTCGAATAACTTGTGTTTGTATTGTACATATGTTTGGTTTGTGTAAAATTATTTTGAAGGTTTTTTGTTTTTTTCGTATGTGTATTTTGTTTTTGTAAAAAATGTTTGGTTTTTTTTACCAGCAAAAAGGGCGCTGCGCACAACAGCAACGAACGTACATTAATGAGCTGAACCGGACATAATTAACTTTTTGGTTAAAAAAACGAGCGGAATTAAATGTTCTCATCTTTTTGTTGAGTTGGATTAGAACAGTATTATTTTTCAAAAGACTCAAACAGGGAATCGATATTTTTTATAATGATTTTCTGCACAAACATTATTAGCGTTTGTGTTTTCCACAAATCTACCGAACCGAACACTAAGGATCGATATTTAGTATTTATTTTCGAACACTGGTTTTAACTATCAGGGGTGTTTTGGAAATCGGAAAAGCAAAACGCAATAATCTTAAACGACGTTTGATAATAAGATTTCTACAATGAAAGAATTTTATAACAAATATGTATTTCTCTAGTAAACAGAATTTTATGACAAAAGCTATAAAAATTACATTAAAAGCGTATTAAAAAAACTTCCAAACTCTTGGGTTTTCGATTTCCAGAACACCCCTGTATACCTTTAATTAAAAACTTTATACGAATCTTCTAAAAGATAGTATGTATTTTTTGAATTACGTATAACACTAATAAAGTAACTTAGCGAAATGTTCTTAATATTTTAATATGTTTTTTTTTTAATACACTTGTTGTTATATCTGCACGTACTTTAAGCCTTTTTGTTCTTCAATTAACTGTTAGGAGATTTTAACCTAAAAGGATTTTGTAACTCGTTTTTGTATGGCTGTTAAAGAAATTGAAAGATGTAGAATGTTTTTTGTCTTTCCTCTTAAATACGATTTTTAAACAACATACGCGGCTGTTTAAGAAAGCCGCAGATATTCTAAAACAGGCGTTTTTATTCATAAGTTTATACGTATTTAAATTTACTGAAGCGAAATCTTATTAATTTAATTTCTTCTAAATCCACTTAAAATTCCTTGAGCAGTAGGTTTTTATAGATTAAATATTTTCTAATGGGGGTAAAAGGGGATTCTTTTAAATTTTTTATTGTTGTTGAAATTTTAAGCAATTAATTTTTTCGCCACAAAGTTTTTCGTTGTTCTATGATGAACTCGAACATCAATTCATATTATATCAGTTATATTGTTTTGCTTTGTAACATTTAAGATTTGTTATCTCAAAACAAGCTTTATGTATTATTTCCAAAACAAAAATATGTACAGTTTTTTAATTAAAGTTTACTACATATTGACATCAGTTTAGTGCTGACTTTGTGTGGGCCAATTTAAAAGTATACACAGTTATTAAATTTGATAAAAAGTAAGCATATTTAAGTAACATATTTAATATTATCTAAACATGTTCTAAAATCGATAAACTTCAACGACTTAATTTAAAATTTATCAAGGTCTGATTGAAGCCGATTAAATTTTAGTGTTAGGTTATGATTGTTCTTGAGAATATCTTAAATATATGTCCTCGTAAAATTTTCCGTTATTTTGGAAAAGAGATAAATAATAATTGCTAACCAAAACGACTATTACGAATTTGGTCATCAAATGATGTAGAGTAAATCTTAAAGGATAAGCGGCGATTCTTTGTTTATAACATTTTGTCATTTACATGTGTTCCCCAATTATAGAATATTTCATAGAATATGGCATGAATTATTTGACAATAAACAACAGATTATATTTATGCCGCGAACGCAATAAAGCCGCGTAAAAATTGCCAAGATCGTTTTTTTTTTAATCAGAAAACTCAGTTAACGTGTATATATGTAAGTAGAAAATAATCCAGTCTAATTGTGTTTGTAATTTGTCACATTGTAATTGGCAACGAATAACTATATTTAGTGTAGACCTGTGGGTAGTTTATCTTTTTTAGCCATTTTTATTTGCCAAAATTACCCTTGATGTTTCAAAAATTTAAAATTAACAAAGATGTTGCTCTGATTACCATGTAACGCAGAATTTTTATTCCCACACCAAAAACGTGGAGACATAATATCTTGTGGTGATGTTTGTAACATCTTAAAATATTGGCCCCCCCTTTTAAGTATACCGATCGACTCAGAATCACTCTGAGCCGATCTAACGATGTCCGTACGGCTGGCTGGCAGTCCATGTAAACCTTGTGCGCAAAGTACAAGTCGCGATAATCGGTTCATAATTTCACATAGCGCCCAAACAAGATTCTTTCCTTATTATGTTGGTATATAGATTAAAATTGCTCCAAACTTATTTGGTTGCAATCTTTTGGTGTTTTCTTTTCTAAAAAAAAAAAAAAAAATAAAAAACTACCACATATTAAAAGGTGCATGTAAAAAATGTCTTACCGAACATGTAATACTGCAATTTTTTATTTGACGAGAACAAAACACAAAATTGGATCGCCCTGTTTTTAACAGCTGACAAAAAGTTTGTTCTTCAAAAAAAAGTATGTACATAAATCAAAAAGTGTGTTCTTCAAAATATAAAAAAAAATATACATAAACCGAAATTTGTTAATTGATTGATATTGAATAAATAAATAATAAACGAACAAAATGAATGACCAAATTCCAATTTCTTGAGTTCGTTTTTCGTAAAATATGTAAACAAGAAAATACCTTTGCCAGATTGCCGATTTATTAACATCAAGTTTTTACGATTTCTTGATTTGTCGTTTTTTTTTCAAAAACAATTTTATAACACCGAATCCATTTAAATTTTTTATCACTGACAACCTACCATTAACAATGTAATGTTTTTTTTTTTGTTTTTTTTTTTGTTTTAACTATAAAATAATAGATAAAATAACTATTAAAAGTTAAAATGTTTACTGTTCTGATTAGAGGCGATTTTTTTCCCAACTTCGTCCGGTAACTAAACAGAAGTCATCTTTTTACAGGGCATTATCAACACTCGATTTATACGAAGTGCAAAGTGATTATGATATTTAAGGTTGTTTTTGTTTTAAATAAAACACGCTACCGTTTTAGAGCGCAAAGCATTTTTAAGATACGAACACCAATTTGCATTTTTAAATAAAATGTGAAATTTTTTGTAGAAAAGGAAAAACCATTAATAATCTTACCAAACTTTACTGGAATTGGTCCAAATTTTACCATAGCACCCATTCAAATACTTCTTTCGAAAATAGCTTAACTTTTACGACTGATAGGTTCAACCATAGGTCCCATATCAACCGCCATCCCTAAATCACTTAAAGGCAAACAAAAATCTTATAGTAAATGAAAAAATCTAAATATGTTTTCGGAACAAAGAACTTTAAAATTAACCTTAACCTCATACCAAAATTTTGTTCTGGCGGTTCTGTGATTGCACACGGGTCCCAAATAGGGAAGACTCTCCAAAAACTTTTTTTTAAATACTGTGGCGTAGGGTATCATATGTTCGAGCTTGACCAAGTATAGTCGGTCGGAATAAATTGATATGAATGTATATGAAAACGACTAATTCGATGGTATAATTCAATTTTTTCGATGATTAGAATTTTTGGTTTTATAAAAACAATTTACGAATGTATTTATTATTGTTACACATTTTTTTTAGTAAGATGGAAATCGATTCATCTTTAATATTTTAAAGTAATAACCTCATTTGTCTTGGTGTGTGAAATACAGGGTGGTATGAATTTCTTTTTTTTTAATTAAGTATTATATTTTCTTTGGTTTTTCAGCATTTTCTGAAGAAGACTTGGGGAATTAATTATGAATTACTATACAATCGAACAAAAATAATTACACCCAAAATTTTCCAAAAAGTTTTCGCAGAAAATGGACATCACTTACAGGATATCGTTTTTCAAGGATAATTGAAAAAATTCCCCAATAATAACACTACATTACAGTTTTTTGACCAAATGTCTCTTACACTAATCGGATTAAGCGGAGAATTTTACATAAAGATTCATTTGGTCACGACTTTGTTGAAAATCTATGGCACTGTGTAATCGCATGAATAAAAAAGTCATTAACTATTTAAACCAAATAGCTCCTTATTTAAGCCAAATAGCTTGAACTAATAGTGGTAGATATCAAGCCTTACTTGTATTGATTTATGTATATTGAAGCGATTTTGTATTTGAATCATGTTTAGCCACTTAGTCATTTTTCTTTTTTGTAAATATGGGGATAAAACATGCTCCCAAAACTTCCAAATATGCATTTATTATTTAAAGAAAAACTTAACACTTCTAGTTTTTGTTTTAATTTTGACATACATTTTTATTAAATCAAATAAATTTTTATTAAATTAAATTTAGTTCATCAAATGTTTGAAGATTCTTTAAGCAACAACGAAATTAATTTAAAAAAATTGCTCTTATCAATTTCACGTAATGCATTTTCTCCATCTGTAACCAATAGTATGTTGTGTGTTGACACTTCATAAATTGAGACGCCAGATGTTTGTCAAATACAAAAGCATCTTGCAAAATCATTTAAAATAACACAGCAGATCAGTGTTGCCAATTTAGCCATTTAGTGCCTAGATTTAGCTATTTTTCATCTTGTTTAGCCATTAGCCATTTTTCAATTTGCTTAGCCACACCTTTTTTTGCAAATGCGAGCTCTATGTTTGCATTTGTCCTTCAAGTTGTGCTGAAAAGGTCAACAAGAAAAAGAAAGACAAAAAAATGAAAAAACAAAAAAATATGTACTTTGAACTCAAGGAGAATTCTTGACAAAAGTACGAAAAAACAGAAGTAAAGGAACAACATGTTAAAATAGATAATCATTCAAAGCAAATTTCGATCTACCAAAGGTTGAATACAATTTGGTTTAAGGATTGATGTTTGACTAATGACGTCAGCAGTCGTCGATGGCTGCGAGTGTTAAACGGCAAGCCCTCTGAGGAGATTGAGTGGTTGCAATCGAAACATGTCAGGGTAACCTGTCCGTAAACACCTGGGTTCGAGCCCAGATTGAGTCAAGAATGAAAAATTATCAGTAAATTTTAATTGAATTTCATGTTGTAAAATTCCTTTCTTCATAAAAATAATTTAATGAAAATTAAATTTAATGAACTTAAGCCTAATTAAAAATATTAAAAAAAAAATTTGGATTAAAAACCATAAATAGTTCAATAAAATAACCACAATACTAATAATAATAACTTTTATTTTTTATAAAAATTTATAAAAGTAAAATAAAAATTTTTAACAATTAAAACGCAATTAATTTAAATTACAACTTTTACAAATGTTGAAAATCGCTATAAACGATGATGATTCCAATATTAAATTTATAAAATGGATCAACACAGACTTTACTATAAAGTTGCTCTTACTTCCATGGTAAAATGCTAAAGTAGAGAGGATATTTAGCCAAGGAAACATCGCTGAAAGTAATTTGAAAAAATGGTTACATTTAGCATTCGATTAATTAATTCGATTTTATCAATTAGGAAAATATTTTTACCATAACAATAAAAAAATATACCCACACCACTATAGTGCAGAGGTTACTTTGCATTTGCGCTGGTGTTTGTGTGGTCTGAGACTAACCTTTAAGTATACCTCAGAATCACTTTCTGAGTCGAATTAACGATGTCCGTCCGGCTGTATGGCTGGCTGTCTTGTGTGCAAAGTACAGGTCGCAATTTTGGAGATAATTTGATAAAATTTGGTACCGAGGTTCTAAGTGGTGTAGGGTATCATATAGTCAGGTTTGACCGACTACACAGAAAAAATTAAAAATTGTCACTAATCACCAAATTCATAGAATCAAGCGAACAATTTGTTGATTTTAATATTTTTTTTAAAAATTATCAAAAAACTTTGTTTTTTCAAACAATGTGTTAATTGATTAAATTAGGTATAGCTAAGGTTTAATTATTTTATTTTAAACGAAAAAATCAATTAATATTTTTTGTTATATGATTAAAATATTTATTTCAAAACAACTTAAATGTTTATTAACTCAGAATTATATTTTTAATTTTTTTTCAACAAAAAGAATAATTGATTCAATTATCACATTAATTAAATTTAAATACTTTTTAAACAATTTTTTTAATTGATAAATAAATACTTTTTAAACAGTTTTTTTAATTGATAAAAAACTTCTTAATACTTTTTAAAAAATTTTTTTAATTGATAAAAAACTACTAGATTTTTTGTGTATACGTACTTTCTTTCTTGTTTTTTGTTTGTTGGGGTAAAGGTAGTCATGATTATGTTTTACCTTCAAAATATTGAAAACTATGAAATAAACAAAACCGACATCGAATTTATTAATGATTTAATATACGTTTATTCTAAGTTAACTAATTGATCTCAACTTACAATTTCTATGTTAAAATTTAAATTAAAAATGAATTATTTTATTTATGTTTTGTTATTGAATTTTACTGTAGGTATTTTTATTTAAAAAAGTTTTTACACTATTTGACAAAAAATTGCATTAATCATAAAATATGCATGCACTAACAAATCGATGCCTTTATCAGCAAAAGTTGTGAATCGGATAAATACTTGTAACTTAATATTAGCACTGTTAGCAACTAGAAAGGGAGAATTACGTAATTATTTTTCTAAGATAATTTTTTTATTTTAACCATTTTTATTTCGAATGTGCTCAATTCCATTTATAATGCTTTCTTGCAATAGTCATTTTCCTTTGTCTGAGTTCATACGGCTCATGTCTTATTGACAAGATTCTTCCTTTTTCTTCTTTGAACATGAATTGACGTTCAAATGGTTCATGTCATGTTGACGACATGTTTTTTATTTTGTATAGTCGTGCGTATGCATGTGTGCTTTTTTGATATTGAAAACAATAACAAAATTAAACAACGAATTAAAAAGCAAAACCTAAAGACAGTACATGCATCTGTGTACTCGTTTCTTTCCCCTCGTCCCTCTCGCCTATAAAGTAGCAATCATGTCAATAAGACATGAGCCGTATGAACTCAGACTTTGCTTAAGCCAACTACTTGTATAATTAAATTTGCATCCTTAAAATCATTTTGACAACAATTTTAAATCACTAGTCTCGATGAAATAATTAACCAGTCGTAAAAAGTATCTGACACCAAAATATTAAAAAAAAAATCAACTTGTTCTAACACTTTTACCGCAATTACACACTCATATTGACAACAACTGTACGAGAAATTGTGTTCCAATCAATTTACAAACAAACTTCGTCATTTTTTTGCTCTCTTCTAAATATCAGAAAACAAAAAATACACAACAAATGCAGGAAAGTCAGTCGTAATAATAAAATAAAACAAAAGATACACATGCTAATAGCCATAATAACCACAAGGTCAATTGAATTGTAAGTGCTTCTATTTTGTTGTTGTTTCTGCTAAATGCGAGCGCACTTAATAAAGCACCAGTAGTAGCGGTAGCAGAGACAAGTGAGTAAAGCATTGATGTTCAAAAATGTTTTGCATATGTATTATGAGAGAGTTTAAAAAAACAGAGATACGCAAAGCTAAACGCACAAATTTTATTTAAATTTAATACAAATAAATTGTTTTGATTGTAAAATATTTATAATAATACCGTCCAACTAAATTTTCTATTTTTTAAATTGACTTTTAAAATTTTAACTTTTAAAAACTTTTTAACAAACAGTAAGAATTGGAAATTTTTAAATATTACCATTAAAAAAAATTCAATGTGAAGTGCGAGCATGTTTAGAAATTAAAATTAAGAATTATATCTAAAAAAAACTCCACTTAATTCTTCTACATTTATGCTTTTATGACAATTTCGTAAAAACATTCAAATATTTTTTTAATTTTATTACTTATCTTACACACTGTATTTGAAATAAGATCAACTCATCTTCCGTACGTGTGCAACTAAATTAAAGAGCGTAAAAAACAAAGGGGTGGGGCTTACAAACAATTGTTTGCTTGAATGGACATCAATGGAGTAAAGCAACAAACAATCACGTGGCAATCAACTAATTTGTTGAAATATCTTTTAATTACATGATTCCTCTTTCCACTTCTCTTCCTTAGTTTCACAATATTTTTTAACTTGTGAATACTTGTGAAAAAAGAACAAAAGCAAACAAGTCAATAACAAGAAAAATTAGTGGCACACACTTACGCATTTATATTACAACATGTACCCAACAAACACGGAGGTTTGATTTCAAATTGAAAATAATTTGATATCAAACGTTTTCTCAAACGACAAACGTTTGATAATGATTTGAAAATCATAGCATTCTCAACAAAAGGGGGAAATTATTTTCAAATTGAAAAATGCCTTTATTTTCAACTTACTTTCAAACGTAATTCTTAAATGATTTTCAAATGTGGATTATAAAACAATTTGGAACATAAATAAATATATTTAATTTTTATACCCTTCACCTCAGGTGGAAAAGGGTATATATAAAGTATATATTAGGGTAACCGTTAAAATCAAAAGTTGGATTCATTTAGGTCTCAATCGACAATTTGGTGGGTATTGATAAAAAAACAACTCCAAAATTTTTTTAGGACGATCGGCGAAGGCTAAGCCGTCCCTCAAGCCCGCCAAAGTTTGAGAAAAATCGTAAAGTCCGACTTGTATGACTTATATTTAGGAAAATATTATTTTTACATAAAAATCGTTTTCTAAGAAGTTGTTGCTAGTAAAGTTTCCAACAACTTTTTTCTTAACAAGTTTTCTCTAAAACTCATATTGGACAAAACCTAATTAAAATAAAAAGTAAACAACAGCATTGATGCGAATTTTTTCTTTAGAACTGTTTTTTCTTACACACGTCAATTCAGCTTTAATATTTGTGTTTAAGTGCGGTTGATAAAGTTGGTGCAATTGTACTTTTTTGATACAATTCATACCAAAAAAGTACGGTGGTACCCTCGTGACTCATTTGGTACTATTTCCAAATTATTCAAACCTAAATATTTATAATTGATATAAAATGGCAACTCGTATTTACTGTCCAATGAATATAAACGGATTTCAGTGTTTGGTGCAAATGGTTTTGCCAAAGTGCAAATGTAAAATTACGTAGCGTTTTTATGAAATCTTAAGGAAACTCTGTGTATTTTGTTATTGGATTTAACAAAACAGCTATGATATTTTGCATTTGCTCTTTGCAAGACCATTTGCACCAAACACTAAACTTCGCTATTGTGAATAGATTTTTGCACTTGATCATTGGACGATTGCATATGCCACATTCTAAATCAAGTATCAGCGGCAGCATATAAGCCTTCATGCCAAAATATTATATAAACAAAGGAACGAAATAGACCGTATGTACCAATGGTTTCAAGTGTAACCGAAACGAAAGTCTTTTTCTTTTATAAAAAAAAAAATCATTTATTACTATTGGGGTCGAATAAGTACGATTTTAGAAGTTCGTAAGTACGATATTGGTTTTCTCGTTTATCATCCCTGTAACATACCTGCACGCTTTCTTTATTCTTTAAGGGGGCTCTCATATAAAATTGTCAACACAGACTAGAAATATATTGAAGAAAAGCCCCAGAGCTGCCAAGGAATCGCCCAATGGGGGATTAAATATATGACGGACCTTCATTAGTTGTTTGTGCTTAACATTTTCTTAAAACATACTTGCCTTATATCTCCACCCTTTAGGGGGGCTCCCATACAAATATGCTGGTTAAATATAATACTTAAATTTGGCCACAGCAGCGCCAAGATTGCCCTTAGTTGGGTCAAATGTATGACCAACCTCACATGTTTTATCCCCATTGCCAAAACAAATTTGGTTTCTAAATCGACTACGCATATTAGAAAAACCTATAACAATTGTTAAAGGTAATATTATTGTGGAATATAGTTTTTGAGTTACGCTGTGCAACCTCCTCCGTTTTCGAAATTTTGAAAACAAGAGCTAACCTAAAAAACGGTTAGCACCACTGAATTCAGCGTACCCAAATTAGGGTAAAACGCCAGGTGCCCGGCTGGTCGGTTTTTTTGTTTTAAATAAATAATAAAAATGTTTTTCAACAAAACTAATTCATAGAAAATGCGTTTCTTTAATGAATTAAAAATTAGATTTTTTAGTGGCTTATTCGATATTTTCAGTTTATTTTATTTAATAAGAGATAAATAAAAACTAGTTTAAAAATTTAAAAATTAATATTTTCTAAGTTATTAAACATAAAAGTCAGATTTCATGTAAAATTATAATTCAATCTTTGGTGGGCTTTAGGGACGGCTTAGCCTTCGCCGATCGTCCTAAAAATTTTTTTTAAGTTGTTTTTTTTATCAATACCCAGCAAATTGGCGATTGAGACCTAAATAAATCCAACTTTTGATTTTAACGGTCACCCTAGAATACCACCGTACTTTTAGGCTTTGAATTGTATCAAAAAAGTACATTTGCACCAACTTTATCAACCGTGGTACGTTAGAAACAAATGATATGCGTTTGACTATTTTTTTTAAGCAAACGCACACAAACACAAATATTAAAGCTGAATTGACGTGTGTAAGAAAAAACAGTTCTAAAGAAAAAATTCGCATCAATGCTGCTGTTTACTTTTTATTTTAATAAGGTTTTGTTCAATATGTGTTTTAGAGAAAACTTGTTAAGGCAAAAGTTGTTGGAAACTTTACTAACAACAACTTCTTAGAAAACGATTTTTATGTAAAAATAATATTTTCCTAAATATAAGTCATACAAGTCGGACTTTACGATTTTTCTCAAACTTTGGCGGGCTTGAGGGACGGCGTAGCCTTCGCCGATCGTCCTTAAAATTTTTTTGAGTTGGTTTTTTATCAATACCCACCGAATTGGGGGGTTAGAGCATGGAAAAATAGAAAAAAAATTTGATTCATACAGTTAACGACCACCCTAGTATATATATTCTGGGTCCTTATGAGGAGAGAACTTGATTTAACTATGTCCGTCCGTTTGTCCATCCGTCCGTCTGTGCGTCTGTCCGTCTTACGTTTGATATGTGTTTTCCGGAGACTCCAGACATGAAAGCGGCTAGGTTGTTTTACATATAGTCCACCATTTCGTGCTATTGAAATTCAGCAAGATCGGTCCACAAATGGCTGAGATATGACCAAAAAACCACGACTGCCTCTAATTTTTTCCAAAAATCCCTTGTTGTTGTATTTTTATTGCTTTTTTCTATCTATTTAACGAAATAATTTTTCAAATAGAAACTAGGAATTTTTGTGTTTTTTGCTACTTAAAAACTCGCCAAAAAGATAAAAGAAAACAAACAAACACACATTCATACATGGCACAAACTATTTTGGTGAATATATTTCCCAACTTTGCTATTGCGGTGAACAGTAAACGTGCCATATTTCATTTTAATGATATTCGATTAACGTTACTTCATGGTTCAGTTGTCTAGGGGGTGTGTTAAGTTAGAAACTGAGAGTTCCCTGGTTCGAATCTTGGTTTTTTCAAAAGAAAATTTATTTTTTTTAATATATTTATTTTTTTTATGAAGTTTTAAGTATTGTAAATATGTATGTATGTATATGTAACAATTATTTAGTTTTTGTCTAGTTGCTCTGTATTCTGCTCGCACAATGGTAAAGGGTATATAAGATTCGGCACAGCCTCTCTTACTTGTTTTAATATAAATTTAATTTTTATTTAAATAAACTGTGAGATAAACATTCGGCACTATAGCTTAAATATGAAATAATGTTCTTTCAGTCCTCTAATTCTTGCAAAGACGAAATAATTGGCTCCCTTTTAGTTTGAGGATTGTAGCACCGCAATCATACAAGAAACTTATAATTTCTTGACTTTTCCGTTTTTTTTTAATTCGTATTCTTAATCATTGTAATTATGTATGTATTTACAAATAATTTTTGTTTTTCAAAAGAAATAATTCGTTCACTTGTTAAACACATTTAACCACAAAGTAAATTTTTTTACTTTGACCGCCATTTTTAATGTTTACATTTTTTTCGCTTGAGTATTGCCCAGTTAAGTTTTGATTTGAATTTAACATTCGATACCAATTTGACATCAAACTGATAAAACATTTGATGTCAAATGTTTATTCATCATCAATTTGAATTTAAATGTTGAAATCAAACAATTGAAAAACGTTTGAGAATTGTGTTTGATGTCAAATGATAAAGTGATTTCATATCAAAGGTTTGACTTCGTGTTTGTTGGGTAGGTACATGGGTATCTCTGTGTGAATAAATGTGCGTATGAATGAGTATTTGTAGTACGAGTAAATCCATTCCCAAATGGCTTTAGATATTGCACTAATAAAACTTAACTTACCCTAACAGCATACATATCTCTTTGTTGTTTTTGTTTCTCCCCTTTGTGTGTTGTTCTTTTTTGCTTACTTAATAAAAGTTTTTTAATCAACCCCACACACGTTCACTCATTGACATAGGTAAACTGTTGTTCTTGTTGTAGTTGTTTATGTTATTTTTTGTCATAAACGACCTTATCCAATTTAATATGCATTATAGCTAGTTTTGCTGTCTTTAAAGTTTGGGTTTACGTGATGTTTGTTTTTTCAGCCATTATTTTCCTTGTAGTTTTGTGCCCTTTCATTCATTTTGCCTTGTTGAGCTTTTTTGATGTTACTTGCGTTTCTAATACTTTCACTAACACTAAACTTTAGTCCTTGCTAATTTACCTTTTGTAATATTCTGGCTGGGGTTGTTGTTGGTGATGTACATACCTTAAGCCATAATGTTCGCCAGTTATTTTTGCTATTAATTAAAAATAATAATAACTGGATACTTTTATCCTGTACTGTAGTTTTTTCTTAAGTTGTTTGTTTAGAAATAGAATGAGCGTATGTGATAAAAATGGGAGCATGGAGTTGTTAAAGTATATGATGATAGTGGGAGTATTTTGTTAAAGAAATTTTGTTTGAAAGTAGATTATCTTAATGCAATTAAAACTTAAAAATTCCAACGCAAAACTTTAAGATTAAAATTTCCTTTAGCGTAAACATTTTAAAGCTTTTCCTCTACTGCAATACATTTTATAAAGCTTTTGCTAACTGCACTTTGGTACTACAGAAATATGGAACAACTTTTCAAAACACCTCTAAGTGCATATGCACATTGTTAAAAATTGGATATAAACTAAACGTAAGCTATAAGCATGTGTTAACCTCTTCAGCCCCGGATTTTTTTTGGGGGTCCAAAAAAACTTTTAAGTTTGTTAAGTTCGTATAGGAAAAAAAAAAATCAAAACTTATTGTATTAAATTCTGCTTACACATTTCCAAGATCCAAAGTTACTAAGCAGCGAAAGCCGTAAAAAAATAAAATAAGATTTTCGGCAGTTGCAAGTACAAGTGTGTAATGTTGCCTATAGGCAGTTGTGTGCATTTGTTTTTTGTTTTTTTTTTTGTTTTATACAACTCAGTTAGGCTATGCTCACACTTGGGTTCCTTAACGCGTTAAAGCAACTCAAACGTGATTAAGCTCTAATCACATCAAAATCGAGATGACATTGAAGTGATTTGTTAATCACTTCAAATTGACATGATTACTGCTAAATCACATTGAATCTTCTGAACATACCTCTAATTGAGTATGATGTAGAATCGGCCACCATGAACTGGTTAACATGATGAACTAATTATGATTAACATGACCATAATATGATTACTTCTTAGCTTATTATGATTAACATGATAATCATATCATTGCTTATAAATTTTTTATGATTAACATGATAAGAATATGATTAAGGGAAAAATATTATGATGTAATATTACGAATATATTTAGTCATAATATGATTCAATAATAATCGTAATATGTTGACTACAATCATGAATCTTATCATAATCACCCCTATCGTAAATAAAAATTCCTTGGTAGTTTATTCCCTTTTCCATTTTTCCTATGTTAATTCAATTGTAAAAATGGGAAAAGGGAAAAAACTCCCAAGGAATTTTCATTCACAATAGCGGTGAATATGTTGCTCTTAGAATATGTTTACCACAACCATGTTTTTTTTGCGTGTGTGTATGAGTGGAAGTAAGGCATTTTCATTAGCGGTCTTCAATTCCCGAAAAAGCGGGAACACAAACAAAAAATTCTCGTGATCCTGGAAATTTTCGCTCTAAAGAAAAATGACAAAATAATTCGTATATGGGTTATTCCAAAGTGTTGAAGGGACAGTCGTACGCATCAAAAATGCAATAACATTTAAAAAAAAAAAAAATTTTTACGTTCTCTAAACCTTTAAATTAAAGCACTCAGAAAGCACTGTTATCTATGCTAAAGTTTATCAAGGGCGCGATTCTAGGTCAAAGATAATGGCAAAAGAAGTAGCGGTTCGAACGTGAAAAAAACAGAAGTAGTTTTTGTGGCCGTGTATAAAAAGGCGTAATTCAGCGAAGAATTTTACGTAGCAATCTAACATTAAAATGTCTTGGTTTGATTCCAAAATCTTTTGTATTTTCTTTTTTTTAAGCCAAAATCTGGGTCGATACGTGACATTTCGAACGTGAAATTTTTTCCGTAATCATTTAACTGAATAATGATTAAAATAAAATGAAAATTTACCGTTAATCCGGATAACACATTTCTCTTTGAACTCTTCCTTAGATTACAGACCATGTAAGAAATTTTTTTTGGAATAATTTTTATCAAATATCACCTCTTTTAAGGAAGATAATTTTAAAGAAAACATACAATAAAACATTCTCACAAATAAAAAATTACGTTTGCACAAATTTGCAGTCTGATTGTTCATCTAAGCGAACAAATTTATGGGTAAATTTATAAAATTAGTAAAATCTAAATATTTCTCTATAACAATATCGTAAAATTATCAGCTTTTAATAACTTTTAAGTTTTCGGCCACGGTGGACCTTTTGACGGAAATGCCCATATATGCAAAAAATTTTTTAAAGATATTTTAAGTTTTAAGTTATTGAAACATTTTTAATTCTCAGATTGAAACTTTAAAGACTAACTGCCGTATAATATTTTAAGTTTAACAATTTTTTATTTCTGAAACAACTTTAATATTACGTTTTTTTTTGGAATACATCTTTCTAACACTAATTTCTTCTATTTCAAAATCATAAGTGGAATTTAGTTATGTAATTTTCACTTTTCACTCTTTTGCTCACTTACTTACTTGTTACCTAATCCTAAAGAAATAGGCCCATATTCATAGTCAAAATAAAGTCAACTTTAAGTTAAAACCGGCTTTAAATGGATGCCAACACCATTGTTTTAAAGTATACTTTAGAAAAAGTCGACTTTATTTTTGACTATGATTATGGCCCATTGTCTTTATTTTCTATATGCTTCAAAAACTATTTTTAATTCGTATAAGTTCATTACAATCCAATATTTAACTTTAAATCCCCCGGAATTTAATTATTATTTATATTTAAATCGCATTAGTCTTCATTTCTAAACCACTAACTTCATCAGCTAAAAAAACCGTATTTTTTTCTGGCTGTAAAAAACAACTCTAAACCAATTTTGGTTTCTTTGTAGTTTATTGTAAAAGTTTTTCGTTTTGTTAAAATAACAACAAAATATACGGGCATGTTCTAGAAATCAAAATGAAGTGGAATTAAAATCGAACGAGATTTTGGACCCGATTATTTACAAATTGACTGTAGTTATTCCTGTTTTTAACAGTGGTTTTTGTAAAGATAATTGGTACTCAAAGTTTTATGAACTTTCTTTACAGTCTTGTTTTTCAAATTTGTGCGATTTTAAATCCACTTCAGTTCGATTTGTAGAACTGCCCGATAGTCATTTTAGTGCGAAAATTGCTTTTTAAGTCTTTATGCAAGTTGTTTAAAAAACAAATTACAAAATGCGAATAAATGTTCTTCCATTTTAAATATAAAGTTGTTTTCGATTTTTTAAATAACAAAAAATTTTATATTTTTTCAATTGAGCTTACCTTTCCACATTTATGATTAGTATATACTGGCAAATATAGCCCAATGTGCTTTAAAAAACAACTGACAAGAATTATTTTTTTTTCATTTCCACACCACAATAGTGAAGACGGTTTAATACATTTGTGTTGATGTTTGAAACGCCTTAAAATACACACACTTTAAGTATTCCGATCGACTCGGAATCACTTTCGGAGTTGATCTAACGATGTCCATCCGCTAGATGGCTGGCTGGCTGTCCATGTTAACTTTGTGCGCAAACTAAATGTTGTAACTTTTGGGTTAATTTGGTGAAATTAGTTACATAGATTGCAATTGGCACAAGGACTTAGCCTATAAAATGGGAAATCGGTCCAGAATTTCACATATCCCCCCGTCAAGCTTCTTTCCGGAATGTGGTCTTTGTGCCCATAAACCATTTTATTTTGTTGGCATTTATACGTAACTTTGGGTAATAAATCGCAATTATCGCGTGGTCCCCCAAAGTATATTTTCAACGGAAAAGTGAAACTCATCGCAAAGACAATCTTTCTAAAAGACCTTCGGAAGACTCAACCAATAGCCAGTTTGGTGTCGTTCCACCGGCGACAACTGACTCCTGCTAAACTTAGTGCGGGTATTTAACTTTGCAGTCAAATTAAATTAGAATATAGTTTGTAATTGTATTTGCGGCATTTAATAAATTATAAATAAAAAATAATAACGTTAAACAAATACAAACTATTGATTTTATATCGGTGAATTTCACCAAAATCGGTTATAATTTACTAACACTATAACTGTCAAAAACATGTTTTTAACTGGCAGTTATAACAGAACTATAACTGAACTTGGTGAAATTGGCCGTAATTCTGTAACTTTTAATGTGATCTTTAACAAAAACAATATAATTGGGAACACTCTAAACTAGTTTAGTAGTGTTTGTAAGTTTTGGAGTCGTTTAAAGCAGAATCGCTTAAAAATGTCTCCATAATATTTATTTTATTTATTTATTTGAAACATAAACAGTACTGGGGAGATAAAGGCACATTAGATTAAAACATTTGCAATGGTTTATCTTAAAACTAAGAACAATTTTAATAAATAACAAAATAAAAATTTCTAAATTAACCGAAATTTAACTTTCAGGAGAGTAGGGTTGTCGGTACCTGCAGTACATTTGAATAGTAACATACATATTTTTAATTGGTCTTAAGTTGTGATTTCGGCGGCCTGGCCCACGATGTCGATCGACAACTAAAGCGAGCGACAACAAGTCACTCATTATTGTTCTCTTAAGCGGCCTACTTATCGGTCGACAGGTTTTTCGTTTCTAACGTTATCTATTTGTTGAATGTCAAATGACTGTATTTAATGACAAATTGTTTAAAGAAAAATTTTGTTTAATATTTATGTAAACAAAATACCTCTGCCGACAACGACAACACAAGTGACTGATTTTGACATTTGTGGTCGCATAATATTTCTTAGTAGGCCGCAAATTTGTATGAAAACTGTTACGTTATCGTTCGCTTGCATTGCCCATCGGCTTGTCGTAATGAAAATTTTTAGTGGGGCGCAAATTAATCGTTAGTCGTTAAAAATGCAAACGGACTATAGCGGCCACTGCTGCCGTGATGCAAAATTTTGTTTTTAATTTTGTTACCGGTTGCAGTTGTGATGCTGATGCTTCTATAAGTTTTAATTTTTGAACAGAGAGCTAAATTTCAGAACATAAAATAATAAAAAAAATGTTATTAACAATAGCAGTGATAAGTTTTATTGAAAATCTTAAACTAAAAAGTGACAGATTTCTTAAAAATTACCAGAAAAAGCATCAAAAAGAAAAATTAAATAATTTTTTTTGTTTCAAAAGTTATTGCTTAACCCTGCGGCCACACGTTCAAGTTGTTCTTGATAGTCTTTTACATATACTGGTTGTCAAAATTTACATAAATTGAAAGCTGTGACGTAGGCTGCACTCAATTTGTAAGCAATTTACTTCCAAGATGTCAACAACAACATAGACAAACGTGTACTCAGCTGTTAAATTGAAGGTAAATTGCCAAACAAACGGAAAGGTGAAATTGAAAGCCATCTCGTAGTCAATTTAAAAAGTGTGAGTGTGTTAGTAAAAAACTGAGAGTGTATTGCAAATTGAAAGGAATTGAAAGGCAAAACTTGATCGTGTGGCCACCAAGTAAGAAAATTAACTGATGCCATAATCAGGGTTGTCAGATAGATTTTGACCTTTTTCGCCAAATTTAATGTCAAAAATCGCCAAAGCCTTTATTTTTTACTTTTTGACAATAAAATATAGATGATTTAAATTATAGAAAATATTTTTTATAAATCTTAAAAAATAAATTTGTTCCAAGTCGCTAAAATCCGCCAAAAATTTTAAAAAAGTCGCCATAATATATATTCTGTTTAGTTTCTATTTAGAACCAAGTATGAATGATTAGTGAAGACAAAAAAGGAACATTGCACTATTAAATAGTTAATAGCAGTCTACTAAAAGCAGCAAAGAAAGAATTTTTGTGGTAAGTATTAAACAAATATTGGACATACATACGTTGTGGAGTTCTATTATCTATCTAAAACGCTATACACTTCAGCGCCAAAACTCCCTTTTGTCTTCTTTTTTGAAATACATTGTAAGTGAATTAATTTTTTTTCAACGAAGGTACAAAAGAAGTGCATCATGTAGTATTAACATTCATATAGTAATTTATAACTCGTAACACCGCGTCAAGAACTGCATTCTATTTAGAAGGAGAGTTTTAGTGAAGTTCGTTATTGAAAATACATTTTCAACACAGTCATTACTAGTTGGATTAAGCACCATATTATGAAAAGCCAAAGCATGTACTTTAAAATGGTATTTACCAGACGTGTCCTAATAGCTATAGACTTTTGGCCAAAACTGATTAAAATAAGATGGAATATCATCCAATTACAAACGGCCATTTTGTCCATTGTGTTTCATAAGCATCAAAAAGTATTTTACGATTCATTAATATCTTTAATACAACGTTTGTTTTTTTTTTGTGATAGTAATTTGCCACATTTTATAATGGAGAAATGTTCGTAAACTTGAAATAGGTTGCTTTATTAATTTTTTTTTTTTTTTAATATGAAAAATACTTTTCTCCTGGACTTTCAATATATTCGTCAGACATTTCAACATAACATAAAAATTGTAAAAACTATGTTTTATATTTGTATGCTCCTGAGAACATCAAAAACTTTTTAATGTCATTAAATTTCATATTGTAAGTCTTTATGTGTTACATTATTGTACTTATTTTATTGTTTTATAATTTGTAAATAGACAATCCCTTGAAAAAATCGACAAATAATAATCGACGAAACGTCGGGAACAAAAAGTGGGTGAAGATAAATACGCCGAGTTAAATATGTTTTATGACGTAAAACGTTACATTATAAAAAACGTAGCTGAGCTACGCGCAGCTGATTAAAAACGTAGCTCAGCTACGCGTATTTCAGCTACGCGTAGCTCAGCTACGTTTTTATTTAATTTTTTTCTTAATTTTGAGCGGAACGGGAGGGGCACCAAATTAGAGGTAATCAACTCTTCTTTCGTAATCTTTAATCAAAATTTAAGAAATAAAAATTTTTCTATTTTTAAAAAATTCTTTAAATTTTGGCTAGTGCATCTGAAAGAAATTTTTTTAAGTTGTGACCGAACCAGAAAAGATTACGGAACGAGAGTAGCACCAAATTAGAGGTAATCAACTCTACTTTCGTAATCTTTAATCAAAATTAAAGAAATATAAATTTTTCTATTTTTAAAAAATTCTTTAAATTTCGGCTAGTGTATCTGAAAGAGATTTTTTTAAGTTGTGACCGAACCAAAAAAGATTACGGAACGGGAGTAGCACCAAATTAGAGGTAATCAACTCTACTTTCGTAATCTTTAATCAAAATTAAAGAAATATAAATTTTTCTATTTTTTAATAATTCTTCAAATTTTGGCTAGTGTATCTGGGAGAGATTTTTTTAAGCTGCGACCGAACCAAAAAAGATTACGGAACGGGAGTAGCACCAAATTAGAGGTAATCAACTCTACTTTCGTAATCTTTAATCAAAATTTAAGAAATATAAATTTTTCTATTTTTAAAAAATTCTTCAAATTTTGGCTAGTGTATACGGGAGAGATTTTTTTAAGTTGCGACCGAACCAAAAAAGATTACGGAACGGGAGTAGCACCAAATTAGAGGGTATCAACTCTACTTTCGTAATCTTTAATCAAAATTAAAGAAATATAAATTTTTCTATTTTTTAATAATTCTTCAAATTTTGGCTAGTGTATCTGGGAGAGATTTTTTTAAGCTGCGACCGAACCAAAAAAGATTACGGAACGGGAGTAGCACCAAATTAGAGGTAATCAACTCTACTTTCGTAATCTTTAATCAAAACTTAAGAAATATAAATTTTTCTATTTTTAAAAAATTCTTTAAATTTTGGCTAGTGTATACGGGAGAGATTTTTTTAAGTTGCGACCGAACCAAAAGAGATTACAGAACGGGAGTAGCACCAAATTAGAGGTAATTCACTCTTCTTTCGTAATCTTTAATCAAAATTAAAGAAATATAAATTTTTCTATTTTTTAATAATTCTTCAAATTTTGGCTAGTGTATCTGGGAGAGATTTTTTTAAGCTGCGACCGAACCAAAAAAGATTACGGAACGGGAGTAGCACCAAATTAGAGGTAATCAACTCTACTTTCGTAATCTTTAATCAAAATTTAAGAAATCTAATTTTTATATTATTAAAAAATTCTTTAAATTTCGGCTAGTGTATCTGAAAGAGATTTTTTTAAGTTGTGACCGAACCAAAAAAGATTACGGAACGGAAGTAGCACCAAATTAGAGGTAATCAACTCAACTTTCGTGATCTTTAATCAAAATTTAAGAAATATAAATTTTTCTATTTTTTTAATCAGCTACGCGTAGCTCAGCTACGTTTTTAATAACGTAACGTTTTACGTCATAAAACATATTTAACTCGGCGTATTTATCTTCACCCACTTGGGAACAAAATATTGTAGTTCAAAATTTAATTTTATTTACATTGAAGAAATTTGGGCCCTATTAGCTTGACAAAAATAACATACATAAATTCATAACTCTGGCCAAAGAAACAACTACAGCAATAACATAATTTAGTTTCAAATACATACTGACCATAAAAGCCTAAAATTTCATACATAAAAATACTAGAATAAAAATAATATAATTTTTCGTATTAAATTTAACGAGTTTCAAAACAAATGCATGGCTGGCTGTAGGAAATATCGCCCAAAGAAAAATGGGGGGAAAAAAAAATGAAAAATCGCCCAAATCAAGAATCGCCCAAAAGAACATGAAAAATGACCCAAAAAGTTAAATATAAAATTTTGCCCAAACAAAACGAAAAAGGGCAAAAAAAAAAAAAAATGAGAAATGACCCAGAAAGCAAAAACGAATTTTTTTCCAAAAAAAAAAAAAAAAAACAAAAATCACCCAATTTTCAAAAAACCAACAAAACAAATTTTAAAGAAACTTATTTTACCAAAACGAAAACCGGCTTCGCTTACTAAAGCTTCTCTGCATAGCCGGCCTTCGGCCGTGCCCAAGGATTTTCTACTCTATAATATAACAAAAACCGGCTTCGCTAACTTAAGCTTCTGTGCATAGCCGGCCTTCGGCCGGGCCCAAGAATTTTCTCCTTTATGGCATAACAAAGACCGGCTTCGCTAACTAAAGCTTCTCTCCGCAGACGGCCTTGGGCAGGCGCAAGAATTTTTTCCTTTATGGTATACCAAGTACCGGTTTCTCTAAGTCCCAATTTACACTAGGGACATTTCTTGCCGGACATTTTTTGAATTCTCTTTTAATCTTACCTGAAGCGTTTACATATGAAACATTAGAAGTCAGACAGAAATTAATACTTGTATGTAAACTACGAAAAGTAAGAAAGAGAAATGAAAAAATGTCCAGTACAGATAGTCATGTACTACACACTCTACCTTTTCGACCCCTCGCCTTCAAACTTCGTCTGTCCGGCAAGAAATGTCCCTAGTGTAAATTGGGACTAAGTAAAGCTTCTAAAATCTGATTTGTTTCCGAACGAAGGCCGACTTCGCAGAGTAGCTTTAGTTAGCGAAGCCGGTCTTTGTTATACCATAGAGGAGAAAATCCTTGCTCCCGGCCGAAGGCCGGCTGTGCACAGAAGCTTTAGTTAGTGAAGCCGGTACTTGTTTTATCAAAGAGAAGAAAATCCTTGCGCCTGGCCGAAGGCCGGCTATGCTTTCGAGTTTGTAAGCATGTTGTGGACATTATGACATTCTACAAAGTGACACAACGTCCACGGACTTTATGACACTGCTCTGATGGGCATTATGACACTTAAAAGTGTCATAAAGTCCATGGACACTGTGACACTTTTTGGAGTGTCATAGTTATTTTTGCAAATAACATGTAGGAATTCGACGTATAATGATAATGAATGATTTAGACAAATAGTATGTAAGATTTGGAAGAAATTTTAAAAAATAAAGATGGTCCGAAAAAATGGGCTATTTTTCATACAATATTTTTGGGTGATTTTTTATTATGAAATTTAAAAAACGAAAAATCACCCAATAATAACGAAAAATAGCCCACAAATTTTGGCTCACTTTTCATATGAATTCAGGCCCAATTTTACATGGAATTTTTTGGGCGATTTTTCATTATTTTTTTTTGGCCATTTTTCTTTGGGCGATTTTTCCTACAGCCGTATGGCTAACCAAAAATAGCCAACAAAATCGCCAACTATTTTAAAATATCGCCAAAAAATCGCCATGTCGCCAAATCGAATATAAGGTCGCCAATCAAGTTTGAAAATCGCCACGTTTGGCGAAAAATTGCCACATCCGACAACCCTGGCTATAATTGCCAAAATTTGTTGCAGAGCTGCGGCATAACTGCATAAAAAACTTGACGTATGAGAGTGATGCCAAGTTTTTACAGGTGATGCTTTTATGAAAATTAAATTTTACCGATGCTGCAATGAAGCGCAACCACTGCATTTACGAAAGTACCCATAGCATCGTATGACTGCTGTGACACGCAAATCTGTTGCCAATAAAATTTATTCTGTTTCATTTTATTTAGTAAAATGTTATTAATTAAATTATTTATCAACTGCCTAATGTATTTTTTTGTATCGCACTGTATCAAATATTTTTTGTCTTTAAATGTTACATTGTTTATGTAACATTTTATTTATAATCATTTTTATAATTTAGTTTTTCTTTCTTTCCAGCTTGAATTATATTTGCTTTTCATTTACTACGTTTATACGTAGCCTATTCGCGAATAAAAATTATTTGCGATTAACTAACTTTCTGTTTATATGTCTATTTCTTAATGAAAATTCTTCTTTTTAAGTGATGCCAGATGGAAAATTTATTGATTTAGTAGCACTGTATTTATATAAACTTTTTATTTTTTAAATGAAAAAAGATCAAAAATTATTGTGTATTTTTAAATTTATTTGATTTAATTTTACTTTTGTTGTCATATGAATGTGCCACATCGAAATAAAACCGTAAAACGGTTAAAAGTGTGGCAATGCTTAAAATCTTATTTGCAAATAGTGTCCTTAATCAGGAATTGTTTTCATGAGTTAGCTATTTGCAAATAAAAATTTAATTCACTGTTTATGCGGCAATATTCTCTACTTGCAATATATTTATTTGCGAATAAGTGGTGCGTATAAACGTAGTATTTATTAGTTTGAATAACGCGAATTTTTATTGCAACACGTTTGCGTGTGTACTTAAAAAAAAAAAAAAATGCTTAATAATAATTGTTTAACGCAAGTGTTTTCAGTTTTTTTTTTCTAAAAAAAAGTTCAAGTAACATCTACAGCGACTTGTTTGCACTTTTCATAGAAATGATCATTTTTTTTTTAAGTTAAATGAAGGGGAATTACAAATTTTTCGTAGTAGCGTATGACATAGCTACGTTTTCAAATTACAACGTACGTACATATAATATTTTATATAAAGTCACACAAAGTATATACATAAATATAAAATTAAATAATTTTTGTTTTTTTCTAATTGAAAATTTGAAAACAAAACAAAAGAAGGAAAAAATTAACAATTTCAATAAATTTGTAGTTGTCTAAGATTATTTTCAAAAAAAACAAAAAAAAAAAAAAAAAAAAATACGTTTATGACGGAATTGTGGGAAAATAGAGCGTGTTTTTATAAATTTTGCGGAGTTATGTTCTACGTTCTTACGGCGGACGACTCAATTGTATTCCTAGCGTTTGTTTCTTTTGTTTTTTTCAATATTTCTTTAATGAATCTTTATATATTAAATATGAACGTACAATAATAAATCAAATCTTACTCTAATACTTTATTTTATGTTCTGCCAATGCCGGACGAAAACTGTCCGCATTACGGTTTCTGTGTTAAGCGCTAACATTTGTGAAAAATCATGTGATTTCACAAATTTAGAATACTTAAACATAAAAAAGTAAAATAAATTATTTTTACAATTTTTGCTACATAAAATTAAGACCCTAATTAAGTTAAACGCAACGCAACGCAACGGCAAATAATTGCACTGTAAGCAAAAACAAAGACATAAATATTTTGAAATTTTATTGCTGCTTTATTAATATTATTTTCATTCACTATTCCGCAAGTATGAGTATTTGTACTGTATTTCCCAAAAATGTAGTACTTTTTAGCTGGCAAAAACTAAAGTATTAATTCCTTAATATTGGTTTCTATAGACTACTACGTGAAACTTCGATATAACGAATCTAGAAGGGATCGAAAACTACTTCGTTATAGCTATTGATTCGTTATACATATCCATTGTGAAACCTTGGTATAACGAAACTACAGTTTTTTTTTTGTCCAAATTCTTTTTAACACGAAAATACTATATACATAATAAAAATTCTCTATTTAAGAGGGAAATAAAAAATGATGTTTTTATTTTTTATTTTATTACATTTTAGTAAAATATTGTGTAATTTTTGTTTGTTTCACAAGTTAAGAATGCAACCGTCGATATTTTTTTCGACATATGCTAAGCTGTCGAATATATTTTGCGGTGTAGAAAAGAGTACTCGGCGGTATATTAAATTGTTTAGCAATTTCTTGCTTAGATTTGTCACCACGATCAACAGCATCAATTATAGGAATTTTTTCTCGTATAGAAATTGATTTACGCTTTAATACACTCATTTTGGCAAAGAACCAAAACAGAACTGACTACATTTCTACATTGCTTTACATATGCAAAGACATTTATGTACCTTTCGTTGTTTTAAAAAGGGACTTCCCCGTTTTGCCTAAAATTTAATTTTGCTTTATTCTAACTTCGTTGTATGGAGGCTTTAGTTCAAAACTTCGTTATGTAGAGGCTTTTGATAACGGGATTTTAATGACTTCCACACTTAAAATGTTATATGTATGTATATCTCAGTTATAATTTCGTTATATAGAGGCTTCTAAACAAATACTTCGCTATATAGAGGCTTTATAGCTCAGAATTTCTTCGTTATAGAGCATTTTTGTATGAAATACTTTGCAATAAAAAGGTTTTTTCAAGGGACTCAGCTAAAAATTCGTTATATTGAGTTTTTCGTTATAACGAAGTTCGTAATATCGAAGATTCACTGTACTATTTTTATTTTAAATTATTATTTGCGAAATTTCGTTTGTTTTTCAATAAACTTAACCGGGTTTAAGTTACGCGAATATATGTTGTGCAATCTCCTCCATTTTCGAAATAACGGTATGTACATGTCTCGAAAACAAGAGCCGACCTTAAAAAAACGGTAAGCACCACTGGATTCAGCGTACTCGAATTAGGTTTATCCGCCCAGTGCCCCGCTTGACAGTTTTTTCAACTAGCACAGTGTTATTGAACTGCAAAAGAATAGCGGGAAAAAATAACTTGAGTTGCTTTATTTTATGCCACTAGTGCATATTCAGCTATGCCGAATCTTTTATATCCTGCACAATGGTTCAATGCACGGTGACCGTCCGTTCTGTATTATACAGATCAATACTTTATTTAACATATTTGCTCTGGGTGAATTATTTTTAAGTAAAAAACCCAAAATTGTTCTGTATTTTTTTAAATATTCTCTTTTTGATCTAGAATAGCATTTCCAATTTATTTTACTTTTCTCATTACTGGAAACTTGCTTATTTGCATATACATTCAGATCATCAATAAATACTATTTCACTTTCTTGGGATATGCACTTATACATTCAATGCCTTATTCATAAACAATATTTAAGGTTTACAAACAAACTAAATTGTTAACAATAAGTACTTTTTAAAATTTCAGTGCAGTTTGGTTATAACTCGGCAATTTTTTAACTGATCTGACAGATTTATATAACGACGTGTTCCAGAAGAAATTTTCCATTTACAGTATTAATAAAACTGAACTCGCGAAGATTTATGATTCCCGAAAATGGGCACTTTTCTAAAAAAAATTATATGTTGGGCATAATTTTATTATTTCCAGAAAAAAAATTTCCGGGTTTTTTTGGGAAATATGTTCTGCTAAATATGTCCGATATTTTTATATATAAAACGTGTCTAAAGGTGATAATAGAGACTAAGACCATTTTTGTTAAAATGTTTATTTTTCATTTACTGCATTTTTAGAATTAAATGCGAAAAGTCTTTTATGCATTTTTAGAACATCAGACATTGCCTTACTTATCGGATTTAAACTTAAATCTAATGGTTGGCATATCGTGTATTTACAATTATATCAGCAACAAAGTTAAGTTGTTATAATTAAATAAAAAAAATCCTGAGAATTCCCGAACAAATTTCCTGATATTTTTCCCGAAAAAAGTACGGATTCCTGGAATTTTGGGGCATGTTCTGACAAACGCAAAACGCTAAACATTGGCGATTTTGACTTAAGATCGCAAATTAGGTGTTCTGTAAATCGTAATACCAAGAAGTTTGGCGACTTAAAATTGCGAAAGAGAACTACAATATTTGTAAAAAACTATGGCAGATCGCAAGCTAAACGCACGAGTTTAAGAACACCATAAAATAAATCTGGCGTTTTGCGATTTCAAATCGTGCGATTGTCAAAACATGGCCGTTTGTTTTTGGGAAGTCCCGTATGAAAAACACTACATATAATGAAATATACTGAAATTCCGATTGCGAACAATTAGCCTGACTTGGGCAAAGATAATTGCTCAAAACGGTAAAAAAATTCCCATTTTTAAACTACACCATTTTTCATTTAAAATGAGAAAATTCAAGATGAAATTGAGAAAATTCCAAATGAAATTGAGAATTTCAATTTGATATTGAGAAAATTCCAATTGAAAATGAGAAATTCAATTTGATATTGAGAAAATTCCAAATGAAATTGAGAATTTAAATTTGAAATTGAGAAAATTCCAAATGAAATTGGGAAATTTTAATTTGAAATTGAGAAAATTCCAAATGAAATTGAGAAAATTCCAAATGAAATTGAGAAATTTTAATTTTTCATTGATAAAATTGAATTATCTATATAATTTTTAATATATTCATTCAACAAACATACATAACTAACAAGGATCGAAAAATATGAAAATAAATACAAATCGCAGTATTATTGACCAGCAGGCATATCTTCCAGATCCAGAGCAGATTGGTAAAACGATGAAGTATGTTGTATGGCTCTACTGCAATCTCCTGTAGTTATACATGTCTTAGAAGCATTAATCATCTGTTCTAAAAAGACAAGCCTCTGTTCTCCTACATGGGTGGGAATTACGTTCGGTACATTCATCGTTGTTGTTACCGTACTTTTTATTTTTGACCAAATAATTTCAATGGGGTTAAGCATCGGTGAATAGTAGCTCAATCGCAGGAGCGTAGCTGGAGAGTTGTCAGAAATAATTTGTAGCCGAATGTGGCTTGTCTTTTTAGAACAGATGATTAAAGCTTCTAAGACATGTATAACTACTGGAGATTGCAGTAGAGCCATACAACATACTTCATCGTTTTACCAATCTGCTCTGGATCTGGAAGATATGCCTGTTGGTCAATAATACTGCGATTTGTATTTATTTTCATATTTTTCGATCCTTGTTAGTTTTATATGTTTGTTAAATGAATATAATAAAAATTATAATTATAATAATATAATATTAAATTATAATTATAATTCTCAATATCATTTGGAATTTTCTCAATTTCAAATTAAAATTCTCATTTTCATTTGGAATTTTCTCAATTTCAAATTTAAATTCTCAATTTCATTTGGAATTTTCTCAATATCAAATTGAATTTCTCATTTTCAATTGGAATTTTCTCGATATCAAATTGAAATTCTCAATTTCATTTGGAATTTTCTCAATTTCATCTTGAATTTTCTCATTTTAAATGAAAAATGGTGTAATACGAGGATCTGGATGCCTGTTGGTCAATAATACTGCGATTTTTATTTAGTTTCATTTTTTTGATCCTTGTTAGTTATGTATGTTTGTTGAATGAATATAATAAAAATTACATAGATAATTCAATTTCATCAAGGAAAAATTAAAATTTCTCAATTTCATTTGGAATTTTTTCAATTTCAAATTTTAACTTCCCAATTTCATTTGGAATTTTCTCAATTTCAAATTGAAATTCTCAATTTCATTTCAAATTTTCTTAATTTCAATGAAAAATGGTGTAGTAAAAAAAATTCAAGATATTTCATAGTTTTAATAGAAGGTAAATATGTTTCCAATCCCGAAATTATTAAAAACTTGAAGTATTCGTAACATCCATAGCAATTTATCATCCCCAGTTTTGCATCCTTAGACAGATCGATGACCTGTGGCAATCATGTTTTTTTTTTTGGCGGTGTCTGTCAAGTTTGTGGTTGTCACTATTTCGAAATCTCCAAAGCCAGTTTTATTGCTAAAATTTAGCACGGTTTATGCAGCAGATTCATTAATGGTCGAATTTTTATAAAGATCATTCTATTAAAAAAAATGGAATAAAATAATTTTTTTATTCTATTACGTCTCTTCAATGATCTTTTTAAATTGCCCAACATTTTCATTATAAGTTTTTTAATTGAATTTAAGATAAATAATAAATTTGTCAAACAAAAGTTATCTATTAATGAGAAATCAACTAGTTTCTTTCTTTTCTGCAAATCGCATTAACAATTTGTATCTGACGATAATAGAATAACTGACAGATTTCAAATATTCGTATTAACACAATTTTTTAGAATTTGTCAACATAAAATTCGTTAACAATATACAAAGAGGTGAGGTGAAGAACTTTAAAATAACAAATTGACTAAAAATCAATTGCATTGTGTGAAAAAAGCTTAGAAACCAAAAAAGATAAACCAAAAAGCAGCAAACAAAACAGAAATATATTTGCCAGTCCACACATACCTCTCTCTCACTCATCTATGAAACAGTTCACATTCTCGTTAGATTAGACAAATCCATTAAATATGCAACATTTTTTTCTAATTCTGCTGCATTTGTAGTTTTTTCCTTCTTCTTTATGCCTTTTGGTGCAACACACCAAAAAACAGCTACCAACAAAAATACAAAACAGTTCAACAAAATGTTTTTGAGGTTCAACTAAAAGAAACCTTATGAATGTACGGATGAGGTTAAACTGTCTACAGTGGAAAGCAAAACTATTTTTATGTTAAACGACAATTTAATTATTGGCTTCTTCTATAAGTCCCATCACTTTTCGTTCACGCAGTTTTTTTCATATAAAAAATAAAAATACAAACATAAGCAAAACGAAATGTCTGCCACCCATTTGTGTGGCACTGATTTTGGCTTTTTAGCACAATACGTATGCACATTATTTTTAACGTACGCAGATAGGTAAGATAAGCTTTAATGAGCAGCCGACACGAGGACGGCTCACTTGGGTGCTTAGCGGTCCCCTTGTGATATCCTGACCCAGTGACCAGAGTCAGTCAGTATCCACCAGATTATTCCCCAGACATCACTGCAGCCGCGAGCCACCTCGACTCCGTGCAAAACATAGAGATCCACCTCATTCCTACACTAGACAAATTCGGTCTGCCAAAATGCCTCATTCTAATTGCCTCGAGACCGAGGCATTGGCAGAGAAAGTGAAGCGTGTGAATCGGCACTTATAAATTTGCTTCTTATAGTGATTTTTTTGAGTAGAATTAAAAAAAAGTTTTTTTGTAAATGCTATTGTAAATATAAAGCAATTCATAAGACGTACTGCCTGGCCCACAATGTCGACAAGAACATTTCTTTCGTATATTTACATGGAAAACAAAAAAAAAAAAAAAAAACAATTCTGCATTTGATTTGCTCTTTAAAGCATGCAGATGAAAAAAGTCTTAATTGTTTTGTTGCACTATTTGGCACATAAACGTTTCCAAAATGTCTGGTTTGTTTTCAAACACTGCTTTAAAGTTAGGTTCGAATTGTCCCTCACTGTTACAGTTTTTCCATTTCATACTATTAGCAAATAACGTTAACGTCAGTGTTTACGTTAAAACTAAAGCATACGGCCGCCCATAATGAATGACTTTAGCAATAGTGTTCCAGTCAAGAAGCAGCAAAATGAAAAAAAAAACACTTAAATCAGTTTGGTAACGTTTGATGGCTCGGTAAACATTACAAGGGGGGAAGAATTTAAAAAAATCGTATTTTTCCCAATTTTTCTTATATGCTGTTGCAATTTTAATCCCACTCTTTAAAGCAACAGACATACATATTGGCCCGTATTGTTTATTCGTACAAACTAATGGAATTGTTGGTATTTAAAACAGTAACACACTAGAGAATCAGGGAAAAATACTAGATTGCTGCTTGTAAATTCGTTATCAAATGAAAATGAAAACAAATTTGAATCAAATATATGATCCTAGTGGCCATACAACATTTTGCCGCCACAATGACTACTGCAATGAAGTCATCTTGTTGACTTGAAGTGTAACGTTCTTTCGTTCGTTCAACCGTCCGTACATTATAGCTCGGTTTAGGATAAGTTCAATAACAAACACAACAATAGTTTGCATATCGACGTATATACGAGGGCGGTTCCAAAATTTTTCTTTATTTCTAATCATAATTTTCTTTTAATCCGATATACTTTTCCCAGCGACATTCAATAGCTTCGATACTCTGTTTATAGTATGAACTGCTTAAAATTGCTATGATGATGGATGTTTTAGTATTTTTGTGAATGCTAATGAAGTCTTTGAAAGCCAACCAATAAGATTCTTGGGAAATAATTTGCAAATTACATTGCAACATGGAATTTACATATGGAGGAGCTAAAGTCGAAAATATCAGCTGTTATTGGTTTGTTTTATAAGTTTAAAAGAGAACAGAAAAAATGTATGCTTTATCAGGCCTTACTGCAAAGTCATTTAAACTATTTGGTATAAGTATATGGTTGTAAAAATGCCATGGAACTAAAATCCTTGCAACGAGTTCAGAATATGGGATTTAAAAATGTATTTTTTTATGATAAACCTACGTCAAGATAACTTCGGCACGATTCCCAAAGCTTATTCCCACGAAGCTCTACGTTTGTCTGCAGGAATGAAACCAGAGTCTCTGGCGTGAATCGAACCCGCAACCACGGGGCTGATAGACTAGCTCACTAACCGTTACTTCATTCAACCTTGCGCTTATACCAAGAAGTATCAAAAACCATTATACCCATAAGAGGACTACATATATGAAGTGAAACTAATAGTTTTCGTGTTTAAATCATTACGGAATATTGGGCACAACACAATTACTTTTCAAAGGAATCAAAACAGATGAAACAAGAGAAACTGTTCTACGCACTTAAAAGATATACAAAGCATATCAATTTTTAAGTCAAGTTTAAAAGAACATTTATTACAAAATCTTGAAATGCTTTAAAATAAATGAAAAATTGCAAAACTGCCCAGTAAAAAATTTTTAGGTTTCTGAAAGCAAGAAAACTACATGAGCGCTGATATATGCGCTGGCTATTACACACTACAAAAAAACAGCAGCAGAGAAGCGAATACCATTTAAGTGAATCTTTAATTTATGTTAATAAAAATGATTGAATAACTTCGCTTTTCCCCTTAGAAGAAAGCAGGTTGTAAGTGAATAATTAAAATTATTATTTTAATTTAAAAAATGTTGTTAATTGTGCTTAATTCCCAATTTTTTTTCTTGATAAATTTATTGTTGATGGGATAAGCTTTTCCTATGCGCATTTCACTGGTTGCTTAGGCCAAATCGTCAGGAAACTTTTTCCAAAAAGATTTTAGAAAAACGAAAGATGTTAAACTAAATAAAACTGTTAAACGTATAAGAATTATAAGCAACAGTTCTACTTGTAACAGTATCAAACTTTAAACGAAAACATCAACAATAAACAGTGAGTTTATCTCCCCACTACAATTATTATTATTTTAAAGAAAAAATTCACGAACAATGTTCTAAGTGCTTCTGTTATTCCTTTAAATGGAAGCAGATTTTATTGCAATGATTTTTAAATGTGTTTAAGATCAATTCAATTAAATGTTTTTAGTCGATAGGAAAAAATTAGTGCTTCCAAAAGAAAATTTGCCATATAGAAATCGTGCCTCTTGTAAGCAGGCTTGTAAGGGTGTATTGTGTTTCTCTCTCTTACTAAACTGCTTACTATTAAGCTCCATTATTTACGTGGTATATAAAATAACATTTTTAATTGATCTCATACACTAATAAGTTTTTTTAGTTTTAAATGATTTTATGCCAACTCTCCTCAATAACGTCATTTGACGCTAAGGCAAATGTACAAATTTGTAAATAACTCAGTAAAAACTTCGCCTACAAAATAATGTGTTGAGTAATCAGAAAAACATTAGAGCACTACTTACAATTCTACTGAAAGGCGAAGTTTTTACTGGGAAAGTAAAGAAAAATAAATTAATCAATTAAAAAAAATGATATACCAGCGAGCCATTTCCTCCCAATTTGAAAATAAAAAATAAGCCGATGGAGCTAATTTTGGCGAATAACATGCGTAACGTCGATTCATTGATTTTGGTCATAGCAATAGTGGATGTGTAAACTGGTCTTAAAGAGGCAACACTTTCTTTTTCGGCAAACGCTCTCAATAAATAAATAACATTTGTCGAAAATTTTGTGTATTTTTTGCTCCAAAATTAAATTTGGTTAATAAATTTTTGTAAGTTTCTAAATTACAAAATGGTTTAAATAATTTAAATTATTGTTATTTATTATTAAGTATAAGCATATTGTGCATAATTGTATCTAACGTTTAGAATGTCGCAGTTGGAACGTAATGTCAAAATGTTCGTTGGGTATAAAAATAGTCTGTTAAATGATTAAGTCGCAATTGGCAACACAGAATAAGTAGAATAAATAGCAGTTTATAGCATTTTTTTTTTGAAGCCAGTTTCTGCATCTCCTAAAAATTTATGATTAAGTGTGTGATTTGTGTATATTCTGGGTCAATGTTTGTTGAAAACACGCTCACTTGCGAAAGACTCACCAGAAAAACGCAATTAAGTTGTTACTTTATTTCTAATTATCCTGTGTAGTTTAGGATTGAATTCCAGGACTATCGAGTTAGTAGATAAAGAGTTATCAACCCAAATATGGAATAACCACTACCCAGTAAAAACTTCGCCTACTTTTTCAAAATGAATAGCTTCTTTAACTCATTATTTTGATGGGTTCATCATTTACCAAAGGTCCAATGAAAATCATTTTAATACGCCTAAATCTGAATCGACTCATGATATTTTATTTAAATTAAGCCAAATTAGTTAAACATGGGCAGAAAATTGAAAAGCAGCGCCTAAACAACGAGACTACAAGTAGCAGTAACATCCAATATATTCTTAATATTTGTAGGTGTAGCTACCAGAAAAAATTTCAAGAGCAGCAAAGTGTTAAGATTATGTTTGCTAATACTATATTTAGTATTAATGGGCAGTAGTTATACATAGCTATATATGAGCCGTTTGTTTTGAAAGTGGCATAAGTCATTTCGGTTTTTAAGTCGAGATATTTAAGGGTTTGCGTTTTAACACGTTTAAAAATATGGATGCTAACTTTCGAGAAGATTCACTTGTATTTGATACATCATGATAATGATATTTTTCTCAGTATTTATTATTATTATTTATTATTATATTTATTATTAACTCGATTTTTTTTGAAAAAGTGACTAATGCCACTTTCAAAATAAACGGCTCATATAGTCTAAAAGTAAAAGACATTAAATTAACACAATCAACAGTAGATATAGCAAACATGTACATCAATAAAGTAGCAATTGAGGTCTATTACAAGTAGCATTATAAAAGCACATGATGTATCATATAAACAAAAAAGAAAAAAACCTGTTTTTATTGTAACTAAATTAATGAGAGTTTACAACAGACATAACAATTTTATTGCTACTTCAGAAACTACATTTATTGATCCCTGAATTATTCCTTTTTTTTTTGCAACTTAAAAGAAAACTTGTGCAAGTAAAAAGAAAAAGCCATGGCCTACTCGATTGGTTATTTATCGATAGAAAATGCTTGCAGGGAAATTGCGTTAAAACTTTTGCATATGTATTTGTTTGTTTACAGATGCGTGTGTGCGCTTGTAATGAAATCGACCCCCAATCGATTTCAAACAAAACCAACAACACACACTGCGACTTTGATTGCAGCCCCATTGAATTCATTGATGCGGTCAGTTTTGTTTTGATTTTTTCCTTTTTTTTTGGAATGACACACAAAAACAGATGTAAACAGATAAAGAATGCAAAATAAAGAAGAAAAAAAATTAATTTTGTATTGTCTTCATTGCAGTTGCTGGTCAAAAACTGCAGCAGTCTATTGCAAATACAATATTTTTGTATTGGAGCACGTACTGTTCACTCATACACATATCCATACACTTATACATGCACATAAGTAAATATTTTTGTTTATATAGTGATTGAAACTTCGAAAGGCCAAAGGACCAAAAAATGTTTAAGTTGTGGTGGAGTGGTGTCAGTGGCAACGTTGACAACTTATTCTACTACTCCTTCAAGTCTTTAATTGCTCTTTGCATTTGTAGGGTTGTTTAATGTTGTTGTAATTGCTTTTCCACGTCTTTGAAAACTTTTGTAAAATAAATGTTGTCTGTGCTTTCTAGTTCTTCTCTATTTAATTGAGTTAAAAAAAGGATGTTTGTCTAAAAATACGAAGAAAATCTGTAGGAAATTTTTAATATCCTTTGAAATTGATGAAAGTTTATTTTTTCTTTATCTTTCGTTTTCTTATTTTCTTAATTGATTTGTTAATCTTTTAAATTGAGTTTATGAAGTGATTTAGTGATTTTTGAAATGAAATGATGATGTCATGTTGGTTTTTTTTCTCAGATATTAAACTGCTTTTTGTACCCAGCTTTAAAATAAAAATAAAAGTTGAAATTCAAATTTAAATAAGTAATATTTTCTACTGCTTTAATTACCTTATTGCTGTCAATATTTTTAGGAAAAAATTACTTTTTAATTAGATTTTTTATTATTAAATAATTTACTTGATGCTATTATTTTTATGACAGCTACAAAACCAGCTAAAATTATATTTGATTTCGTAATTAATTTATTAATTTTTTTTTTTTAAATTAAGAAAAGGCATTTCATTGTTTGCAATAAAGTGATATAAGGCCTCTAAATGAAAGGAAAGAAGTGCATTTATTCTTTCGAGATAACCTAAATATTTTTAATTTGCATCCAGCAATCAATTTTTTTCCTTAAGTTGGTGGTTACACATTTTAAGACTTTCTTTGTTACAAGATTTATAAGCGAATCATAATGATTCCTTTGAAAGGTATAATGGATATCTCTAATTATAAATTGAAGAATTTTGTTTGAAATTAAGACCAAGTAAATAGACAAATTTAGATATTAAACAGATGTCCTACAATTGATTTATTCAAGCAGGATTGATGTCACTAAAATAGTTTTTCACCTCCTCCATTTTAAATGGTATGGGTTCCCGCGCACAGTAAATACTCTGGCAACGAACAGAAGGATAATTTAGCTAGAGCGGGAGCTGCCTTGGAAATCTTGGATGTCGGTTGCAACATCTTTGGGGATCATTGAAACAAGTATCTCCAGATAATCTTTTCAGAGGCGAAAGAAATATGGCATGCGCAAGGTTAAATCTAGTAACTTTTATGACTATCGTCAAGTCTTTGATTTTAGTATTATTAACCTGTTGAGTTGTGTGGCCTGTCATAACGGCGTCTAAAGTCTCAACTTTGTTTCTTGTTTGTTTCTTAAGAGGCAGCCATTTAATCAACCAAGTAGATTTCAGTTAAGTTTTACGTGTCTATAGAAAAAGCACTTATCAAAAACCGGATTCAAACTTGTTTCCAATGTCCTATGGCCTTTTGAGTAATTTGGAAAACAAATTTAGAGTCTTAAGAAGACAGTTTGTTTAAGCTTTGTTTCGTGACATGACTAGCTGCCACATGACAAATCTTCTGACATTCGGACTATGATTGATTTGCAAAACTGTGACAATAATAATTCATCCTTTTTTTACGTTTTAAATTTTTCAGAAATAAGACCAATGTTACTCTCAAATCGGAAGAATGTATCGAAAAACTGTAAAATCAAAAGATGTATTCAAGATCTTCAACAATATATATTCTCAAGTCGGAAGTTCTTCACATATGTATGTATGTATGTATGTAGATATCGTATAAGCCACACTTTCCAAAATTTTCCTAAAAACCGCTTCGCTGTATTAAAAACAATATAAATCCTTGACGTGTGTGAAGTAAATATGAAAAGTTAAATTCATTTTTTTAAAATATCGCATGCGTTTTATAAAGAAAATTCGACTATTTACACGAACGTTTATAGTTTTTATGAAAAATCAATAATTTTTATTTAATATTGAAAACTAATTAGATATTTTATTATGCCCTAATTGTGTAAAACGCAACGCAATGCCAAAAAAACCATTGAAAGCAAAAACAATGTCAAAAATTTGTCAAAAAATTTGCGTTTTAAAATTATCAACGCCTCAAGATATGCAGCGTTTAAAATTTAAAAATTCAATATACATTTCTATAGAAAATAACAACAAAATTATGAAATTGATTTTTGATTTTGTTTTTGCTTTCAATATAATTTTTGGTGTTGCTTTTGCGTTTTACAAAATTAGAGCCTTGGTCTTTTTATAAAGGGCCGATGTTGATTTTGAATAAAACACAAACTATTTAGGAAATTATTGTAATTTTATTTTATTATGATATATTGGTATTACTCAATTATGTATGGAACAAAATATCGGCCAAATGGGCGCCGCGACCACGGCGGCACACCTCCATCCGATGGTCCAAATTTTCGATGACCCTGAGGCATAATGGAGGTTCTATGCCGTTAATGTGCCGAATTATCTCATCCTTTAGCTCTTGAATTGTTGCTGGCTTATCGACGTACACCTTTTCTTTCAAATAACCCCAAAGAAAAAAGTCCAACGGTGTCAAATCACATGATCGTGGCGGCCAATTGACATCGCCATTACGTGAGATAACACGGCCATTTTGGAAAAAATACGGCCCGATGATGCCGCCAGCCCATAAACCGCACCAAACAGTCACTCTTTGTGGGTGCATTGGTTTTTCGACAATCAGTCTTGGATTCTCATTCGCCCAAATGCGGCAATTCTGTTTATTGACGAATCCACTGAGGTGAAAATGTGCCTCATCACTGAAGATGATTTTCTTCGAAAATTGATCATCCACTATTGCCATTTCTTGCCACCATTCTGCCCATTCACGACGTTTGGAATGGTCAAGAGGCTTTAGTTCTTGAGCCAATTACACCTTGTAAGCGTGTAAATGCAAGTCTTTATGCATAATGTTCATCAACGACGAGCGTGAGAGGTGCAATTGTGTGGCACGACGACGAGTTGAGGTGGACGGCTCTTCAGCCACACTATCGCGAACAGCAGCAATATTTTCTGCAGTACGAGCTGTAGGAGCATGCACTGGTGTTCTCACATCTTCTACAGACCCGGTTTGCTCGAATTTTTCCACGATTTTTGCGATTGTACGCACATTTGGACGATCAAATTGACCAAAAAAATCACGAAGTGCACGATATGCATTTTGATTTGAACGCCCATTTTCATAATAAGTCTGGATAACTTTAACACGTTGTTGGATTGTGTATCTCTCCATGGTTCAAATTGAGTAAGTCTGAAATAGAGAAATGTCAAATAAAATTCGGAAAAAAACTTGGCGTTTAGGTGTGGTTCATATTCAACATCGGCCCTTACAATTTAACCACCCTTTATTAAAATTTATGATGTTTGAAAAAATATGACATACTGAGTGAGTGAAAAAATATGAGTTCCGTGAGGGATATGGCCACTGTGTCCAAATCCTACGATCTCAGGGAATCAAACCTAATGGAGAATGGAGACTACGGACAAGGCTAAAATAATCTATAACCGCTTTAAACAAATTGTATTTGTGAACATTTTTATACATTTTTTGATTCCCTGATGTTTTTTTCTATGTTCTTTTAAATTAGTTTCTACGAAACTCTTTTTCACATTTACATTTTTTTCAAGCATTTTTTCAACCCCGTTTTCTTCCCTACACCTCTGGCTAACAAACAAAAAGTTGCATGCGAAAGTTGCGGCAAGTTGGGGCGTTAATTGCATAATGTAAATATGGTCTAAGTCATATTTTTTTTTAAAAATCATAAATTTTTATATAAAAAGACTAATAAAATATCTAATTTGTTGTTAATATTTAATAAAAATGATTGATTTTTCATAAAAACTGCAAAATTTCGTGTAAATAGTCGTATTTTCTTTATAAAACGCATGCGATATTTCTTTAATATATTTTTTTATCGCATGCGATATTTTTTAAAATGAATGTAACTTTTCAATTTATCTTCACACACGTAAATCCTGACCATCTCATGCAACTGTTAGTATGAAAATCAACCCAAATAACAAAGAATCCAATTGATATTGCATAATCAAACAATAGCGGAGTTCAGTGTTTGGTGAAAATAATCTTGCGAAAGAGAAAATGCAAAATATCGAAGATCTTTTAAGAGACCTAATGGAAACAAGAGCTACGATATTTAGGCATTTGCTTTTTGGCATGACCATTTGCACCAAACAATGTACTCCGCTAATATAGTCTTCGGTCCATAATATTTTCATTGCTGTCTAATTAAGTCCAATTTTGAAAATGTTGTGGATTATTATACGGTTAAAATATCAAACTACGTTGGTTTTTACATGTTTTTGCCTTGAAATTTTGTACAAAGGGGTATTTTGAATATAAAAAATTGAATCCGTAATCGATTAAATGCTGCGATTTATTGCAATTACTATTATAATTGACTTGCAACCCCTACAATATACTCATTTTACAAATAATGCAAGTTAATTAAGTATTTAATTGACTTACTCTGGACATTATTTTTATAGACTTGTGTAGTATATTCCAATCTTTTTTTAATAAATTAACCAAATAATTATTGTATGACTCAAAATTTTGTTAATAATTGTTAAAATCAAATTATGTGATTTTATACTCGTACCGATAATTAGCACAATTTAATATTTAAATAACCTTAAATAAACTTTATCTTTGGGCACTTTTAATATTTATAGATAAGATAAAATTTTTTCTGATTTTATAGACAAAATTAAAGCCGTTAAAGTAGAAACTCAAATAGAATTTTTTCTTTTCTTCCACCATTCTCCCTTTTTGGAATTGAATTGCAAATTACGTGTTTTTCAAAACATCAGCAACAAGCAAAAAAAGTAGGGTGTTAATACGACAACAAAATGAAAGTAAACATTTTAAAAGTGTTTGAAAAAAAAGAAACTATAACAAGGGAAATAATTTAAATTTAAATCAAATAACCACAAAAAAAAAACACAACTAATAAAAATTTAATTGTATAAATAACAATAATAATAATCTCTCTAATACAAATACCAGCACATAACTAGTAAATATTAACTTTATTTAAACCCATACATACCCCACAGGTCTGGCGGTTTTCATGTTGTTGTTGGTAATTTGACTAGTCATATTAGAAGTTTACTTGTTACTAATGGCCGGTGTTTACTATTCTATACGATTCACTTACACGAAAATCTAGCAAAATTCTGTTGGGCATAAAAAATGTCACACTATCACAGGATTTTTTAGCAACAACTTAGATTTTTTACTGTGGCAACACCAACAACATGATAGTTTTGACATTAAGGTTTTTAAAGTATTCGTTGTAAAATGAATTGGCAATTATTAGAATGAATACAATTTCGTTCGAAAGTCGCATTAAAATAATTAAAATTCACTATGAAAAAGGTAGTTCTGGTAAAGTTACATTTCGTTAAAGTCGTGATATTTTCGGACAACATAATCGTCCTTCTGGACCGGTTTTAAGAATTTGGTCGTTAAATTTGAGTCGACAGGCTCGATACAAAATGTGCCAACACCAACAGGACGGTACCACATGTCACACAGCCAATGAAACGATCAATTTATTGCAAACCATAGTTCCCGATCGCATAATTTTACGAACTTCAGCTGTTAAGTGGCCAGCCAGATCGTGCGATTTAACACCACTGGATTATTTTTTGTGGGGCTTTGTTAAGGACAGAGTCTTTACGGAGCCAATCGAATCGATTGCAGCCTTAAAACTCAAAATCCGTGATGTGATTAACGAAATAAACCCGCCATTTTGCCAAAAAGCGATTAAAACTTTGAAAACAGCGTGCTTGTGGTTCACATTTGCCAGATACCATTTTTCATTCATATTTGCCGAACTTTTCTCTTCGTAATACAATAGAAATTTAAATCATCTTCATCTAAATTTTTTGTTTTAGAAAACAAAGTTCTTGTTGAAAAACCCGACATTAGTAGCGTAGAGAACTCCGACCTTTTTTTATAAATTCTTTAAGTTTTAAGTATTTTTCTAATTTGATTTTTTTACTAGCAAAATGCTTTAAAATGGACATTTTCAGAGGAAAAAACTGTTTTGCATAAATGCGAATTTTTCCCAAAAACTTTTGGAACATAATATTTTGATTTTTTTCCAAAAACTATTTGGATAAATTATAACTTTCCATGATAAAATTTGTATTTTTATTTATATTTTTTGCATAAAATTTAAATTTGTAAGTAAATTGAATTTTCTGGCAACACTGGGCTGAAGAAATAAATGATTTCGCCTTAAAATTTATTCATCATACATACTTATGTGCGGCTTTTCATATAACTTTTTCTACTCAATCAATCGCCTAATGAAAATGACAGGGGAAGAGAACATGCTATTCTTCCCTTCCTTCTTACCAATTGACTGAGACTTTCTGAAAGAAATCTTTTATAGTGTGAACCCAGACTTCGTAAATAACCAATATCGGGAGAGTCATACCTGCCATCTTTACTGCAGGGTACTCATTTAGTTTATAACTGAGCGTTAGTGTGAGTGTGCGTGTAATAATATTTTAACATACATTTATGAATGAAATTTATTCAAAATTTTTTGCAATGCAATTTTGCTTTTTATTATGCATATTTTTTTTATTTACTTAAATATTTCAATGTTTTATATTTTAGACTACATTAAATTTTAATTTTGTTTCGGTTTATTTGTTTCTTTTTTTTACTCTATTTAATTTATACATTTATTATTATTTATTATTTATTAAAATAAAATGCGTTATTATTTTATTTTATATTGTCATTGTTTTTTTTTTTTGTTGCTGTTGTTTAGGGCGTTTATCTTTTAAGGGCAGCAATGCTGACAACACAGTGAAATTGATAAACGTTTATCGTTCAAACACATGCCCACGATTAAAATTGTGATGAATGATGACGATGATTGTTTGTTTTCTTCCTGATACTGTGTTTGTTGAAATTTTCATTTAACTAATTGTTCAGTCAAACGATATGACGTGGATGACGTACAATAAATTAAAAACTGAAATATTGTAATTAAAGGCATGAAAACGTGGATTTTGTTCAAAGACAGAAAGTTGAAGAATGCAAATAATTTTTTATCCTGATTTTTTTTGGTTGAAAATGTTTAATGTTCTAAAACCATAAATTTAAAAGAAATTTTTCTAAAACTTTGTGCTTTGTAACAGTCACCTGCTTGGTTCTTGGCGGACCCACCAGGCAGCCAGAGTTCGAAACTCAAACGTGTCCTATGTATTAGGGAAACATTTTTTTTTTAACAAAAACAAATTTAATATAGAAAAAGCTACAGAAAAGATAACTTCGGATGATGATCAGTTGATCAGCTGAGTTTTGAAAACGATGACGAGGTTGTTGTTGAAATGCGAAAATTGTCTGATATTTTTATGACGATTCCGAGTCAAACAATCCATAATTGGTTGGAAACCATGTTCACCCCAATATGATCGAATGCTTCGATATACAAATACCGACATAAAATAATTAATTTTCACGTGAATCGCATAATTTCTTCAGGGGTGTTATTCAATAATCAAAATGTGTATTTATGTATATATTTTTGACTGAAATTGTAAAAGAAACAGTGGACTTAAAATGTTAATTATTTTAATCACAATCGGGTCAAATATGCAATATAGCGATTAAACGGTGCGATTAATCGCGTTTACGATATCAATAACCGTGCAAACAACAATTCAAACATTTTTGCATTTTTTTGTGAATGGGCATTAAAAATAACTGGGTCTTATACGACATTAACATCAAAAGATAAATTAAATTTAAGAGCAATTAAATCCTCTTGAATGGGTAATTATAACAATATCTTTTATTACCTTAATTAAGTTCAATGTTTTCTCCAACATTTTTATCATTTAATTCGGATAGTTCCTCTTCATTTTCGACGTTTTCACTTCTAAAAGTAGCATTAAAATAGAAACCAGCGTCACAGTAAATATAAAAAAAATCCGCATCATCTTCCCCTCCGGACCGTGCATTTAATTTACGGAAAACTGTTCTTGTGTTTGAAATTCACGAATTCTACGCTTCATATTAAAACAACAAACTAAAAGTATTACAACAAATACTTCCCTATATCAATAATCTATTATCTATATATATAAAAATGAAAAATGTTTGTATGTTTGTTTGTGTGTTTGTTTGTTTGTTGGCTTATAGACTCCTAAACTACTGAACCGATTTTCCTGAAATTTTTACAGATACATCACGTGAGCCCTAAAAATAAAATAGGCTACTTATTTTTTTCGATAGGGGCAGGGGAATTGGTATCCCCCATAGGATGCCAATATTAATTATCGCATATATTAAGATCCGCTGCACGCATTATGCAGAACTTTTGGTAGTAAGATCTTCTGAGCCCCAAAATTAAAATAAAATAGCAGCGGGGGAAGTGGAATCCCCCATAGGACGCCAATGTTTAACATCGCATATCTAAAGAACTGTAATAGTGAGAATGTTCAAACTTTCTAGAAGTCACTCTTATGGTATACTACACTTTTGAAAATAAAAATAAAGCGGGAAGGCGCAGGGGGAAATACCTCCCAGAGGATGCATGTATTAAATATCGCTCAACTGAAGAACTTTGCAGAAGTCTCTCTTACGGTATACTACACTTTTGAAAATAAAAATAAAGCGGGAAGGCGCAGGGGGAAAAAACCTTCCATAGGATGGATAAATTAAATATCTCTCAACTGAAGAAGTGGTATAAGCAGTGTAGCGAAGCGCACCGGGTTAAGCTAGTTTAATATATTTTTAAGCTTGAACTCTGGGTGCCCGGCCTTATCTTAAAGAACCAACCAGTAATTACCAAAAAAAAAAAAAAAAAAAAAATCTCGCAAGATTACAAAAGTAAATATGTAACATCAAATACTTACATTTAGTTTTAAACAACACAATAATCCAGGTAAATATAGTTTTTCAGTTATAATTTAGGCGGATTTTTCATAAAATCTTTTTTGCAAATGTACGCACTTTCACTCTTCTGAATATACACGCGTTAAATAAAATTAGATTTGAATGCCGATTAGTGAAAATACCGGCACATGAATCAAGTAACCGTCGAACATCCACAGCGCGAAGCGTACAAAAAAATTTATTAAACAAAAATGCAATTTTCGTTGGTTGGTTCCTTGCGGTACCAGTAGGCTATTAAGAGTTACGAAATGCAATACTTTGTCAAAAATTCCACAAAAATAAAGTTTAGAATAAAGTTTTGAGTTACGCGAATATATGTTGTGCAAACTCCTCCGGTATATCTCGAAAACAAGAGCTAACCTAAAAAAAAAAACGTTTAGCACCATTGAATTCAGCGTACCCGAATTATGTTAAAACGCCATGTGCCATGTGTTTATTTTTGCAACTAGCATAGTGTTATAGGTGCAGCATCCTGAGGGAATGAAAACCTATAAGGTTAAAATTTTCTTACTTTTTTGTTGGCACTGGCACTTTTTAAATTAAGTATTGGACCTAGAAACACAAAACTAAACAGTTGTTCTTTTACTGGCACTTTTTGAATCCTGGATTTGAAACTAAGTATAAGATGAGACATTATACTTTAGATGAGATTTTCCTTTAATGGTACCCATATGCCTGAATTGTATGTGTATTTAGGTAAATACAATTCAGGCATATGGAGACCATAGAAGGATAGTCTGGTCCCTAGTCCTCATTTTCCATATGGTCCGGATGAGTGAAAACTAAAACTAATTAGATATTTAGTAAGTCTTTTTATATAAAAATTTATGATTTTTGAAAAAATACGACTTAGAGTGAAATTCTCATGAAAGTGCTGTGTGAGGGATATGGCCACTGTGTCAAAACCCTTCGATATCAGGGAATCAAACCTAATGGAAAATGAAGACTATGGACAGGGCTACAAGAACCTATTAGCACTTTATCCAAATTGTATTTGTGAAAATTTTTATACATTTTTGAAAATTTGGACACAGTGGCCATATCCCTCACACAGCACTTTCAAGAGAATTTCGCTCTAAGTCGTATTTTTTCAAAAATCATAAATCTTAACATAAAAAGACTAACTAAATATCTAATTAGTTTTAAATATTAAATAAAAATTATTAATTTTTCATAAAAACTGTAAAATTTCCTATAAATAGTCGTATTTTCTTTATAATCCGCATGCGATATTTTTTTAAAATATTTTTTATCGCATGCGATATTTTTTAAAAGCGAATTTAACTTTTCATATTTATCTTCACACACGTTATTTTTTCTGCATTTTTTAAGGTTTATTTTTTTTAAACAAACATGTTTCCTTCATATCATCATATATATTATTTCTAAAGCACTTTTTTTTGTCGGTTGCAAATATCTCCCATACCACCGCATCAAATTTAATGAATGATATCTCATTTTAAAGCTTATTTCTAACACTAATGACGAAAAATAATTAGAAATTGAAAAATTAATATTTTCATTAATAAAAATTATATTTTAAAATGTATTGAAGTTACTAAAATTTCTATTAATTATTTTCATTTTATGTTACAAACATGACAACTAACGGTGCGATATATTCGCACGGGTCATCTAGTTTACATAAATTATTATACGGATATATTTCGAGCACTGGGAAAAAACTAGTTTTGTTAATTATTTGTTTCCAATACGAATTTAAGTTATATTCCCCTGTAGCGCGTTTTCCATGTTAAGCGAAAGAACGTGGTAATTACTTGTCAACAGTATTGAAACGAAAAATCCGTCCAATAACTTTAAGGGAAATACAATGAGAAGCGTACTTACATTTTAACGTTGCCTAAACAAACTTACCGCCTCTATTCTATTACAAGCATTATTTATTACTTGCATTCATTTATATTGATAAAACGTCATCATTTATAAAGAATGATAGTTTGCTGATTAGTTGCAACATTTGTTTGTGAAATTATGAAATAGTCATTTTATGGATGTCATTATAAATACCACGAAAACAAAAATTCCGTATGAAATTAAACAAAGTTGTAACTTTGCCAATTTAATTAGTTTGTTTAATTAGAAACAATAATTATTTTTTTTAGTACACATTGTGTTCATTATTAAGTCTTGCGTTTTCCCTTTTGCTACAAATTGAATTTCCTTTAAATGTTCAGTGAAATTGAGAACACCAACTGAAAATCATAAAATTCTAGTGTCGCGTATAAAATAATTTTACCTGGAAAAAAGAAAAAGAAATAGAAAAAATCTCAAGACTTATTGAAGAAGCATTTATAACACATGTGTGCACATTTACGCAGTAAATCTCTTCCCATAAATGATTTCCCGCTTCCCTCATCTGCTTTTAAGTTCAGTCAGTGTTAATAATTCCTAACAACATATTTTTTTCTTGATGTTTGTTTCTCGTTTTTTCTATAATGCAACACTGTGAATACTCAAATAGAGCAGAGTGTTGGGAAATGATGTGTTATTTTTCAAAAAACAAAATTTTGAATCCATTTTAATTTTAATAAGCGTTTAATGGCCAATTTAACCAAGTTATTTAAATATTAATTTCTGTTCGTCTTTCATGTTAAATAAGAATAAAATTGTACGAAAAACTATATTTAACCTTTATGTGCTCGCTAGTCTACATGTGTAGTATTTTTGCAGAAAAAATTGAATAAAAAAAATAATTTCCACAACAGCAGGTTTCGTAATTTTCAGTAGCTTCCTAAAAAATTCTAAGCAGTTTTTGCCACTAACACGTTTAAAAATAATTTACAGCTCCCCCTGACCCTAATTTTCAAAATGACCATCACCTGGCCGGTAGTCTACAAATGTAGACACTATATAAAATGTATGGAAATTCACATTACTCTCTTACTTAACTCAAATTTTTGTTGAATGCTGCATGTCAAACATGTCATTTAGTATTTTTTTTTAGCTTTTTCACGTTTGTGTATGCATCAGTGAAGCCAATAGTAGGGAATTTTCTATTTTTGGGCAAAAGGGCAGATTTTTAGTTTTAAGGCAAAACAGGGAATTTTCAAAATATTATCTCATTTTCAATATATTCAGCCCAATTATGAATAAAAATTCCCCGGGAGTTTTCTCTCTTCTCCCATTTTTCCTATGTTAATTCAATTGTAAAAATGGGAAAAGGGAAAAAACTCCCATGGAATTTTTATTCATAATTGGGCTGATTGTGTAAAAAACGTAAATAATCGTATTATTTTCATTTATAAATTAAAATTGTTCATATGACGAAAACATGGATAAATTCGGTCCATAAAACCTCCATTTCAATCTTTTTTTTTTTTTTTTTCTAAATGTCGCCTACGATTGTTTTGCGAAAAGGGGTCAATATGTACAATGACAGCTTAGTGTAAATAAATGAAGCGTCATTTATAAAAAAGTAATTTTATTTTAAAAAATCATTTTATTTATCAATTACATTAAATTAATGACCCTGAAACCTGTATAAATTAAACTAATTTATAAAAGTCTACTTAAGCTCCATACACTTCGTCCAACGTTTTTCGTTTCCCTTAAAAAAAAAAATAATAAGATTAGTCAGGTGATCAAAATAAGTTTTTGTTTGGTAGATGATTTCATCGTTGGAGTCAAGGCTGTAGGAAAAATCGGCCAGAGAAAAATTGCCCAAAAAATAAATGAAAAATCCCCCAAAAAAATTCCATGGGAAATTGGGCCTGAATTCATATGAAAAGTGACCCAACATTTTTTGGTATTTTCGTTATTATTGGGTGATTGTTCGTTTTTAAAAATTTTTAAATATTGTATGAAAAATAGCCCATTTTTTCGGGCCATTTTTCATTTTTAAAATTTCGTCAAAATCTTACATACTATTTGTCTAAATCATTCATTATTATTATACGTCGAATTCCTAAATGTTATTTATAAAAATAACGGGACATATTGCAAAAAGGTGGCATGTCATAACGTCCAGTGTCATAGTGTCCGTGGACAAACTCGAAAACATAGCCGGCCTTTGGCCGTGCGCAAGGATTTTCTCCTCTATGGTGTAACAAATACTGGCTTCGCTAACTAAAGCTTCTCTGCGAAGTCGGCCTTCGTTCGGAAACAAGGCAGATTTTAGAAGCTTTACTTAGAGAAACCGGTACTTGTTATACCATAAAGGAAAAAGTCCTTGCGCCCGCCCAAAGGCCGTCTGCGCAGAGAAGCTGTAGTTAGCGAAGCCGGTCTTTGTTATACCATAGTGGAGAAAATTCTTGCGCCCGGCCGAAGGCCGGCTATGCTGAGATGCTTTAGTAAGCGCATCCCGACAACCATATTATGGTAAAATAAGTTTCTTTAAAAATTGTTTTGTTGGTTGCGACCATAATAAAGTATGTTTTTCTCTGCGTGTATCAGGCGCGGATCCAGCTTGAGCCTTAGGGGGCGAGGGGCGGGGGGAAATTTTGTATGGTACAAAAAAGTAAAAAATTTGTTTTTCAAAGTTTATTAAAAACTATATGTGTATTAGGGTAAGTACTTTTTGCAATTTTTGCGAATATCAAATTCTTCATCGCATAGCCAAATAGACAGTGAACAAATATTAAAAAATTATGTATTACTTTTTCGCGATCGTGAAGGAAGTTTCCGCACCAAACGCGATAAAGTTTTAAATTTAAATTTTTCTACTTACAATACAAAATCAACATTTGATTACAAAATTTTAAGTATTTTCTAATAATTTCATGAATATAACAAGATCTTACCATTTGTACGGAAGAAGGGCGCAAAAAAAAAAATCGCGACTCTATTTCGCGGTTTTTTTAATAAACTAAATTTTAATGGCAAATGATAGATGTTGTGATAGATGAGTTTTTTTTGCCGGATATATGAAACAGTGATAATTTTCAGCAGCGTAGTAAAATATGCGAGGAACGAGCTATTAAAGGCTAAATTACACTATTATACTTTGTATTAATACATGTCAAAAACTCAAGTAATATGACAAAGTGTGATAGTGTGAATGCAATGTGTCACGAAAATGACAAGTATTAAGAAAAAAGTTTGACATCCCATACGACTTCATCGCTTTTTTTAAAAATTTCTAAACAATAATACTTTTCATTGGATCAGTGTTGCATTTTATTTCATGTGTGAGTATTTATACTTTGTGTGATGGTGTGAACACAAACTGTCATGTTACATTAGATTTTTTGACAGTCGCAACAAAACTCATTAGATTTCTATTTACAAAGTATTATGGAATACTTAAGACTTGTGAGATAGAGCAATCTATGAAAATTTTCCTCAATTAACGTTTATTAAATTTTATAATCATTTATGAATATGGGGGCTAAAATATATAGCATATATAAGCGATAAATGTACCATGTATAATGTGTATGGAAATTAAAAAAAAATTTTTTTTTTGAGGAGCTTTAGAAATTGCATTTGGTGCGGAAACTTTTTTGGCCAAAATGGCCTAAAAAAATTATTTTCATTATCAATACTAAATTGCCCATCGCGTGGTGGGATGAAGAAATTTTGTCCAAAAAAAGCCATGACCCTAATTAAAAAAACTCAACCAAAAGGTTAAATAAAATATAAGATCAGTTCAATATACATTAATCCTTTTTAATAAGCAATTTATGATTTCCTTGTGAGGCAAATTTAGACAGTACAGTCTATCTTCTGTCATTGTTGATGTGAGCCATGTTTTTATTCGACGAAGGGTAGGAAATGACCTCCCCGCTCGTAGCTTTATCGACGAGCATTGAAACGAAAATTTGAAATATTTTTCTTCCCATATTTATCTACCCATCTTCATCACAGCATCTACAACGTTTTCTGATTGATCAGGCTCAAGTTTAGATGTTAGTAGGTGTTTATCTCGAGTTGTGGTTTTAACAGTTTTGTATCTGTATATGACTTGATTACACTTTGAGGTAGGAGTTTAGGTATGTTCAATACATTTGGTATATCTATTGGGAAAGTTGTTATGAGATCTTCTAAAATAAAATCAATAAGAGGAATGTTACTACAACTCGGTAGTAATCTTCAACATTTTGGATGTGATTATTACGTTCAAATCTTGTCTTTTCGATAGGAACCTCGATTTGGACGCAAATAACTTTCGAAAATCGCTTTAAATCGTTTTCGGCTTTATTTCTTTTTTCTTCAAGGCACATGATTAAAATTTTGATAAGGCTTGATCCTTTTTGAAGATCTATATCTTGCTTTTGTAAAGTGATACTAAGTGGCTGTGTTAAAATAGGTATCACACTTCATATGTATATTCCGCAAATAAATTTAAAAGTACTAAGTGTGTTCCGTAATATAAAGGTTGATATCCTACCTTTCCACTCAGATATTTTTTCCAAAGCTTGATGAACACTTGTTGTAAAGACGCATAATGAAGAGAGTTTGGCTCCCAAATACTTTGCTAAAACTTTTTTTCGCTTGGTATGATTATATTTAAAAAATTTTGTTGTTTCTTTAACAAATGATTCAACTTTTTGTATTAATCGCACTTTATTGCTTTTAGAAATTGAGTTGTTTGATTTATGGGAATATCAAGGTTTGTTTCGCATTAACCGCGGTTTCCAGAATTTTTTAGCAGCTCCATTTTCTGCTGACATCAGAGGACACCCATCTGCTCCATCTCCTACACAATTTTTTAGGTCAGGACCAAAATTTGTCAAAGCTTCAAGAACTATTGATGATAGTGCGTTCGCATCAATTGACACATCAACGTCATCAATATCTTTTGAAGCCTCTTCAAATGCGTTTACAACAAAGCCAATAAATTCTTCCCTAAAAGCTTTTTGTTGTATGTTAAAATATCTTAAAGATAAGGAAATCTGGCTTTTCCCCGACAAATCACTGCTTTCGTCAAAAAATATCGAATAGAATTTTGATTCATATAACACATTTACATAAATATTGCAAATACTATAACCGCACGCATTATCAAGTCAAACGTTTACTCTTTGGATATAGATTCTTTTTTTCGCAATAGCAACAACATACATAGTATAAGTGGTAAACATATTATTGTTATCATATGCTATAGCATGTATTATGTTGGGTAGGAACCAAACTATTGTTGTGGCTTCTAGATATTCGATTAGCTTAGTTAAGTTAGTTTAATTAGTTTAAAAGGGTTTTCCGGGGACATTTATATGGCTTAAGTATCAATAATATGTTTAAAATTTTTTCATTAAAAGAAGTTTTGTTGGTGGTGACCATATTGAAAATTGTGTTTTCTTTACGTGTACTTTGCCGAACAGGTTGAAAGTGAAATATGTTTGCGAACATCGTTAGACCGATCTAGAAAATGATTACGAGTTGATCGGTTGAAATGAAGATAAATCTAAAATTTAATTTTTCTATGAAAATCTATGAAAATGTCCGAAAAGTTTTGTATTTCAATGAGCCTTAAGACGGCACTAAATCCTTTTTGCAAAATGTTACTCTGCCTAATACTACACCTGTTAATAAATAACTCTATACTAAAAATTCTTGCTTAAAAATTGTTTCTTTCTTTCAAACCCCTTTTACAATATTTCCATGTAACTCGGTTAGAAAAAAATGAAAAATTCATGCTAATGAACATCCTTTTCATTAGACACAACTTAAAAACGTGAAAAAATTTAATCTTAAATCTACTTCTTTTTTATGCAAATAATTATGAAAATTTTATAATTAAACACACACTGCTTATTAGAACTTTTTTGTGAAGCTGCCACATCAAATTCCTTTAAAAATGAACAACTACCACAATTAAATAACTACACACAATGTTCACATGCACCAAACAAACGTTTAACATCCCTAAAATCTCCTACTGCTCAAAATTAACAAGGATCTATTTTCTGTGGATTTCTCCTTCATATTTCTGGTATAATTTGAACATTTTTTTAGTTTCAGGAGAAAAATCTCTAATGAGGTTTTCTTGCTTATAAATAAAATCTTTATTTCCTAGAATTTTTCTAGAATATTTATCTTTTTCTCTCTGTCTTTCCAAAATGCAAGTGACAAGGTGGAAAATAAGTCAATCATCTAGGAAAAATTTCCATCATCGTCATCCTGTAAAAAGTTTCTATGTATGTGTTGCATAAGTATGTAAGTGTGTTCGTGTGTATAAGAGTGTTTGTAAATTGTTAAATCAAATCAGTTTTATTAGTTAGACATCAAGACAAGAGCAGCATTACTGTTGGCTAGAGTGCAGTATTAAAAAGTAAAGACATGAGTAAAATGTTTTTCTTTTTAACGTTTTTTTTTTTTTTTTTTTGGAAAATTGTTCAATGTGACATAAAGAACAAAAAAAAAAAAACTAATCTGAAAAACTTTACCCGGAAAACCAAATGTGTAATGCATACTTGATTCATTCAAAATGAAATGTTGAATAAAAAAGAAAAAAAGAAAAACGTTCATACACTCACATACTCATACACTCATACAAAGAAGTAAAAAGAGAGAGAAAAATGATGTTGTAATTCAATGAATATAAACTAAAACTTTTAGACAACTTGTATGAAAAACTGTGCACTGTGGTATAGAAAGTCTCATAGAAAAAAAAAAAAAAAATCAAACAGATGAAGAGAACTATAAATGACATGTGTCTCATACTTTTCAAACTGAATTGAAATGTAAAAAAGGTTTTTTTTTGCAAATGTTATATTAAAATTCTTAAACATGATTTCAAAACGCCTACAACGAACTAAAAGGAAATATGTGGGTTAAACATTGTTATTTGTGATAGGAAATCAAAGTGGGAGTATTCCAAGTAATCAACCCAAATTGCCTATTAATACCTTAAATAAAGGATGGTCCAACCAAAACGCACGATGTTAATTGTAAATAAAACAAAAAGTTTTCAGAGAATTATATCAATATTTTTTTATTATGAAACAAGGATCTATGACAATTATGTGTGAGACAAATATCGGCCAAATGCATGCTAGGGTTTCAGTGGCATACCTCTATCCGGTGATCCATATTTTCAATGACTCTGAGACATAATTGAGGTTCAGTGTTGTTAATGTGCCGAATTATTTCCTACTTTAGCTCTTGAATTGTTCTTAGCTTATTGACATACACTTTTTCTTATAAATATAACCAAAGAAAGAAGTCCAACGGTGTCAAATTACATGATCGTGCGGCCAATTAACATCGCCACGACTTGAGATAACACGTCCATTGAATTTCTCGCACAAAAGAGCCATTGTTTCGTTGGCTGTGTGGCAATGGGCACCATCCTGTTGGAACCACACATCGTGCAGGTCCATACCCTCAATTGCTGACCACAAGAAGTCCGTCATCATATCGCAATAGCGAACATCATTCACGGTAACTGCCGACCTTATTTTCGAAGAAGTACGGCCTGATAACGCCGCCAGCCCATAATCCGCGCCAAACAGTCACTCTTTGTAATTGCAATGGCTTTTTAACAATCACTCCTGGAGTCTGATTTGCCCAAATACGGCAATTCTGGATGTTGACGAATCCACTGAGGTGAAAGTAGGCCTCGCCCCAGACGATTTGCACGAAATGCATTTGGATTTAATCGCCCATTTTCGTAAAATGCTTTAACAATCTTAACGCCCTGCTCAATTGTGTACCTCTGTTGGAGTAAAGAAAACATTCACTTTACATTTATTAATATTTGTCAGTTTTAGTGTAAATAATGTAAATATAATTTTATTTGTTGGTTACTTTTATAACCACTAATGAATTATCTAGCACATGCTTTTATAAGTCCCTTTGAATTAATAAAGAATGCTCATTCCAATAAGTAATTTGAAATCAACAAGTTTTCGGCCATTTTATTTAGGCCCTGAATTTGTAAAACGCAACGCAATCCCAAAAATAACATTGAAAGCAAAAACAATGTCAAAAATTTTTCAAAATTTTGTTGTTGCTTTCTACAGAAATACATATTGCGTTTAAAAATTATCAACGCCACAAGATATGCAGCGTTTAAAATTTAAAAATTCAATATTCATTTCTAAAGAAAACAACAAAATTATGAAATATTTTCGATTTTGTTTTTGCTTTCAATATAATTTTTGGCGTTGATTTTGCGTTTTACAAATTTAGGGCCTTAAAGTTAACAACCTCTCCATGGTTGAATTTGTCAAACACTGAAACAAAGAAAGTTGGGCAAAAAACTTGACGGTAAGGTGTGACTTTCAATTAAAATCGTGCATTATGGTTGGACCACCCTTTATGCGCAGTAATAAATACTAATACAAAAAAAAATATTATTTGTGATTTGTATGAAAAAGGAAATTAAATTTGCACCAGTAAACACGTTAATATTCTCAATTTAACATTTTTTCTCTAGAAAATGTTTTTGATATAAGTAAGCGTTTCATTAATCCAATAACATTTTTAATTAAAACTGAGTTTACTTTTGATTAATCGATTAATTGAAAAAAAAGGACGAGAATTTTTCTGTGTACTCTGCCCTTCAAACATTTGTTTGTTCTTCCTTTGTGTTTGTGTTTTTGTTCTTCCTCTTAATTTGATTTAATACGATGAATAACTCTGTATTAATGCTTAATTTTTCTTTTCGTTACAGGTAATGGTATGAACAAATATCGAATTAAAGGTAAAGATTTAAAGCAAAGTGTTTGGAATTTCGCGAATGAAGTTATACAAATCACATGAACTTCAAGAAATCTCTGTATTGAATTTACAGAGAACAAATTAAAAAAAAAAAAAACAGCAAATTGTTGCATATTTTCGAGAATTGTTACCAGTTAGTGATCACGTACAGGGTTGTCAGATTTTTTTTACCTTCATTGCCTAATAGAACATCGAAAATCGCAAAAAAAAAAACAAAATTTAGATTTTTGGTAAAAAAATTTGCCAAAAAATGAAACAAGAGTAATTTTTAACTTTATTTAAATTTTCTACATTTAGCCTAATTTCAGTAGTGTGTAAATATTGTAGTATTCTAATAATTTTTTGAATGTTACAAAAATATTTAAACCACCAGTATGCAAAATGAGTAAAATTTGATTCCAAAAAGTCAGTTTAAACGTGATTTTCTATGTGAAAATAAGTCAAAAAATGGTTTCATTTTTTTTTATCGATTTTAATCAAAACATAATGTTACGGTCGACAAGGTACAAAGTAATTAAAATCACAAAATATGTATTGAAATTTTATATTTACTAGATGACACGTGCGGATATTTCGCACCGTTAGTTGTCATTTTTGTAACATAAAATTAAAATAATTAATAGAAATTTTAGTAACTTCAATACATTTTATTAAAAGTATAAAAAGATAAGAAATCATAATATATATCATACATATTTACATACATACATACATATGTTTAAATGCTTTATAATACTTCTTTGAATACAATGTTATAGGTAATGACATGATCATCGTTAACTTTTTGCCCGTACGAATCCTTTATTAATGAAAATATAAATTTTTCAATTTCTAATTATTTTTCGTCATTAGTGTTAGAAATAAGCTTTAAAATGAGATATCATTCATTAAATTTGACTCGGTGGTATATATATATATTTGCAACCGACAAAAAAAAGTGCTTTAGAAATAATATATATGATGATGATTAGGCTTCCCAGAAAATACCAAATGTCTATCTAATATTTGAAGTCAACACAGTTTTCTAAACCACTTCATTGCAATAATTATTTTTAACAATTAACTTCTAACACAGATTTGTTTTCAATTCCAACCATAATGCACGATGTTAATTGTGAGTCACACCTTAATGTCAAGTTTTTTGCCCAACTTAATTTGAAATTTCTTTGTTTCAGTGTTTGACAAATTCAACCATGGAGAGGTACACAATTGAGCAGCGCGTTAAGATTTTTAAAGCCTTTTACGAAAATGGTCGTTCAAATCAAAATGCATTTCGTGCACTTCTTGATTTTTTTCCCAGCATAATCGACCAAATGTGGCCACAGTCGGAAGAGTTTTAAGTGAATATTTTATTGCTTAAATATTCTAATTAAAATACAAGAAAGAATTTGATTTAATATGCAATCGAAAACGATTCATTTTAAGAGCTGATGATTAAGAAAATGATATTAACTCGAAATATTGCATACTGTGTGTATATTTAATACTTGAACTTGAAATCTAAAATAGCTTAAAGGTTATTCCAAATTTCTTAAGCAACAATTGTTTAATCCTCGCACGCGTATTGTGATTTAAAAATTAATAAAACTTTCTACACAAACATTTTTCAATAAATTAAGAAAAAAAAAATTAAAATGCGTTTAAGAGATCGCCATTTTTTTTTTAAATATCGCCTAAGAATCGCCATGTCGCCAAACACAAAATTTCATCGCCAAATAGGTTTATAAATCGCCACATTTGACAAACCAAATCAAGAACTCAAAAATCTTGCAACACAGAAAGTCAAAAGAGCGTAACAATGTGATTTCAGATTAGGGGATTTCTTCCCAAATTGGGAATTTTATATCGAAAACGGGTATAAAACATTTTATTTGGGGATTTTTTTTAAATTTGGGAATTTTATGCAGATTTTTTCTTAATTTTATTTTCATTATATTTTTTATTTATAGCCAATTTACACTACAATAAAATCTAGTACTAACGAGATTTCGAGCCAAATCTAGTTGTTTTTGACTAGATTTCCCATACAAAACAAAATCTACTCAGTGACTAGATTTCAACGAAATCTACTCAAAATCTAGCAGTACTTAGTGATGCAACTATGGGTTTTTCCATATATAACTAAAAAATACTCCCCTGAACAAGAAAAAAATGACATTTTAATAAAAACAAAACACAAACTGTTAAAAAAAATTTAAAAATTTAGAGAAAATTGTAGGAAAATAAAAAAGACAAATAATATTAATAAGATGGAGTTTACACGGAGTCTTTTCAGACATGTCTGTTTGGCAACCCCTCTTTTTTCTCTATCGCCTAGAAACAAAACAAACGTGTTTGTTAGACATGTCTGAATAGACACCGTGTAAACTCCCTCTAAAATAAATAGTGTTGATTATAAATAAAAGGTAACGCAATTTTTTAAAGTCTATTTCTTTTTGTCAATTATAAAAGTTATAAAAACAAAATCTCGCCAATGTCAAAAAGGAATAATGTAAACGCACTAGATTTTGTGGAAGATTTCAAATTAAATCTACTAGATTTCGTTCTAATGTAAATGGCCTATAAGCCACAAAAAGAAGTTTTGAAATAAAAATGTTTGACATGTAATTCTTTGACTAAGTAAGAATACTTTTCATGTTGGCTGCAGTTAGTGAAGGCGTAACAAAAATAATTGAGGCGATAGAAACAGATTAATCTGATTTAGCCTCAGATTCGATGGAATTGGGCCACGATTTTGAAGAAGAAAGAAAAATCGATAGATTCAGGGACCAAATTACAGCATTCGATATCGATCAAAATTACAATTCAATTTAAATGGGACTTTCGAACGATATCGAGCAGATGAACTTACTTAAACAAGGTGGTCATCTAGACAACAGATTTGTTGATCATTTGCTAGACTCGCAAAGTTTGGGTGGACTCATGAATCAACTTGTGGCCTGTCTACAAGGAGCAGAGACAGGTTGTTGATGTTTATAAAGAAAACTCAAGTTTGTGATCTTAGTAATATAAGCACAAATTGTAGATACTCATGCGAGTAGAATGGGTCTGGAATTCGTTGACTACTGCAGAAGTTTTCATGACGAGGAGAAACAGGAAATTGCATTTTATTTTCTGTGTTAGTGCCCGGACATTAGAGGAAAATAACTGAGGATCTATCTACGATAGAACGTTGCTTCTTTTTATTCATTAAGAAACATTAAGAAATAAATAAGTTGAAATCTGCAATGATACCTGTGGAGCAGCTGTCCTTTAGGTTAGGCACTGACGCTGGGTATCACAAAGGAATAACCCAAGTGAGCTGTTTTTTTTGGATGGCTGCTCAAGATAAACTTATTTTATTTAAAAAAATTTTATTAATTATTTTACCCAAAAACGCTAACAATCTGATTCACAAGGTACCACTAAAAAACCACTGTACTCCGTTTGCTAACAAAAAGACTCCCAAAAAAATATGCTAAAAATGCACTTCTAGTACTCTAATATTTTTTTAGGAGAAATGCGTTTTTTAGGAAATAAAACATGTGTTACACAAATTTACTTCCATTTCATGAAATAAATTTCACATTTTTTTCGTTTTTTCTTTGCATTCTCTAAAGCTTTTTATACGCGTAAATAATCAGAAAAGCAGGAAAGATGGAGTGGGAAAGAGGAAAGAAAGAGGGATTTCCGTTTTTAAGGGTTTAACAATATTAAACTGTTTCGAAAATGTTTGGTGAAATAAAAAACTAGAAAAAAAGTTAAAAGGTCCCAATAAATTTGTTGGTATGTGAGTCAAATTGTGTGCGTAAGTATTGTCGTGGTAGCGTTTACAAGAGTTTGCATAAAATTTGGTAAGAGGATGTTTGTATATGTATTTATATTGTTAGTAGGTAGTGTGGTTTAATAACAACAAAAATAAGGACAAAAATGCAAAACACTACAAGAAATAAACAAACACAGAAATAGAAAAGAAAAAAATTTAATCCAATAAAAAACAAAATATGCACACATCTATACAGCGATGCTCTAGCAAATATAATTCTTCAGCATTTTGTGGCAGGTCATTGCAGGCAATAGTCGATGTAGCAATTCTAGAAATCGTAGCATCTGCAGAAATAGCACCACCAAGGGCACCACCAATAATAAACTGTATTCAAAGCAATTGTTATAAATCACGCAACGAGGTAAAAAAAAGAGCTACAAAGAAACGCAGCACTTGCAACTAAACTGTTTCAACACCGACACGAACACAACAAAACATTATGAAGTTACACTATTAAGAGCAGTGTAAAATAAACTTAAAATCTTTTTTATTTCCTTTATTTTGTTTATGTTTTGCTTGAAGGACTCCTTCGTCTGGCATAGGAGGTTGAACGGAATAGACTTTTTGACGGAAAAAAGCTTTTTTATGCCGATTTAAATAAATAAATAAATAGAAATTTAAACAAATGTTTCCATGCGTTTCACGATTTTAAATGCGTCGCACAGTGCGTTGCGTAATCACACCTGATTTGGCGTCAATTTATTTATTTTCTTACGAAAACAATAAAATGAAGCAATTTTTCTTTTAATTTTGTTTTTTCTTTTTACCCACTTACAGCTACAATTCGAGTCGGAAAAAAGCCAACCAATTGTAGGGAAATGCAAGAAAAGATAAACTCACTTTTTGTTTTGTTTTAGCTTTGCTATTGCTACAAGTATGACTTTGAGTGTTTATAATTCTTGTTCGTTTTAAAGTCTTATTTGTATAATATTTTTAGCTTTTCTAAAATCTGTGGAAAAGATTTCCTGCTGATCTGGCCTAAGCAACCAGTTTTTTTTGCTAAAAAAAAACAAATCAAAATCAAAAACAAAATTTAAAAAAAAATAACTACCATTTTCCCTGAAAAAAAAAATAAAAAGCAAAAGCAAAAGCAAAAGCAAAAAATAATTGTTATTTTGGATCGAAAAATTAAAATCAAAAAGAATAACTTTTACCTTCCCAATAGATCTTTGATTGAATTTGTCTAAATTATAGCAATCACTCATTCCGATCGAAATGGTTTTTATTCCGTAGTTGTAATTCCGATCGAATTTCTTTTAGCTTTTTTTAATAACATTTTCTTTTTTTTGAGAAGCAAAATACGGAATGTCATTCGATCACAATTTGATCGGAATTGCTTTCTGTGAAAGGCCTTAATATTTGGCTCAAATGAAGATGGGGGCCAAGTTTTGCGAACCTACGACAACTCATATTCATATCCCATATTTATTAGAATTATGTTAAATATGTGGAAATAAAAGAGCTTTGATTTGTTTTCCGTTACTATTTATTGCATGGACCTCCTCTCTCTATTCGTAAATGAACTTTTCAGATAACTCTCGTAATACTTGCATCTAAACACACCAAATTCGAAGCAATTAAGTGTTTCATAGTGTTTTAACAACTTTGGCTTAAAAAAAGAAGAAAGGTAAAATATTAAAACGAAAAACTACGGGGGCTTAAACAACAAAAAGGCAACTATGTCGTCCATCAACTCAAGTGCCCGAATTCCTAAGAGTGATTTTTTTTAGTGGTTTTGTTTCTTTGTTGTTCGCTATCACGTGAACATATACTTCTTGTAGTTGTAATTTATATTTCACACATACTTTAAATTTTCTTGTTCTACACTGGGCAATTCTGATAATGACGATCTGTCCTCCCTCCCTTTTGCAATTGTTTCTCTGTGCCGGTAAGTGCATGGATGCATGCGTGTAAGAACTAACGAACATTTAAGCTGATGGTTTTAAGTCATTTAATTAATTCTTTTCTATATTTTTTCTTTTTTTTTCATTTAATGGGCACTGGTCACAGGTAAAAGAACGTATTTTATTGTGTTTCAAATGTAAAATCGTGTTGGGACTGTGTGCCTAAAGACGAAAGCGTATAATCAAATGCTGGCTTTATTAAATAAAATACAGTCGTACTTTACAATTTCATCGTTGCAGGTTTTTTTTTTGCTTTTGTTTTAATGGCCAGCGGGTTGTATACGTGTTGTGGTGGATTTTAATGGAAAATTGTATGAACTGTTATTTATCATACGTACTGGGGTTCAACGGTTTGTAGATTTTTATTTTCTCAATGTTTTACTTTAGGAATATTTTAAGTTCATTTGTCTTGAAATTAAATTAAAATTGTGAAGAATGGTGTTTTCAATTATAATGTGTAAAACATGTGTTTATTCTAAAGACGTGGTTATGTGAATAATTGGATTACGTTATTACGTTTTGGTAAATGTTGTGCGAAATTAAAAGTTTTTTACACAACCAATTAAAATTGAGTAAAATGATGAATGCAATAATCCGTCTTAATGTTTGAAATGAAATTATTTAACGCATGTTACACCTTTTTTTTTCTTAATTACAATTATAATTCTTATCTTAGTTTAAAGAGTTGCGTTGCAAACAAAATAAACTCTTTAACAAATTCCCTGTCTTTCTAATTAAATATGATTCTTAAGTGAATTCGAACAGTGCTGGAATAAAAATTTTAGATCACGCTTGGTAAATCATCGTATTGTGGCGCTTGCTGCGAATACTTAAGGCTTAAAGATTCCAGGAAATGTCAGAAAATGTTTATTTCTTGTTACGTATCCATTACCAAAAGCATTCCATAGTAATGCTTTAAAATTACATACGTATTATCACATTAACCGTTTATTAAATTTAAGTTTTCTTGATAAATTTCAATTGTAATTTCAGGTAATTGTAATTTTTTTAATAACAATTATAAGTAGAAGGAATTTTTATTTGAGGTTTTTTAATATAAAGGGTGGTTACATTTTAAGGGCCGATGTTGAATGTGAACCACACCTAAACGTCGCACATAGGGGTTTTTTGCCAATCTAGCCGGACATTACTTTTTGTTTTAGCTTATATTGCTTCTTAAAAGTTATTGAGTGCCCCTAGATCGATGAAACTTGGCAGAAATATGTGATATTGTCATAGGCAGGTAAACCTCAAAAATAAATAAAATCGGACCAAGGAGGAAAAGGTTCCCCCTAGAAGAACTAATCCAACCTCTGAAAAATTCAATTTTTTTTTAACTTTTCCCATACTTTTGTTTGGCAAATGCAACTTTTAACGTCGGCAAAAGTTAAAAAACCTAAAATAAGACCCATGAGATCGTAAAATTACACTTTTCGCCCCCGCCCCCTTTTGAGGGCGGTTACATAAAATAATATTTAAAAAAAAAATGTAAATATTAAAAGAAATAGATTACGAAAGCCTTAATACTATAAAAATTAAATTTTTTAACTTTAATGGGTAGGGGGAGGTATCCCTCCAAACACCCCCACCCCCCGGAACGACCCTGTAAAAATTTTTTTTTTTTTGCTAATTTCCAAAACATATTAATTTTTAAGATTTTATGTGACTTGTGTATTTTATAGTATTTAATTTATCTGAAAATAATTAATATATTCGTAATAATAACTTATTTATAATAGTAACAGCAAATTTTATTTAAAATAATAACAACTAATTTATTTAAAATAACTTCTCTTTTGCACTAAGATGATGATCATGGTTCTTCTTCGTCTGCTTCTTCAAAATCCTTCGTAAAGGGTAATGACTTTTTTTTTGGAGTTTGTCTTATGCTAGTAATCAGTGGGTCAGAACTGAGCAAAATTCTATTTATAACATCTTTGTTACACTGAACCCTCGAAAACTTTCTAGCAAAATTCTGCCTGTAAAGCCGAAAATGTTTATTTCGTGCCTCAGACGCTTCTTCTGATAATAGCCCGATAGGCAACAATGCCTCACTCATTACAGTTGCGCCATGTATTATACACTTTTTCCATTTTACTCTCAAAGCTTCAAAATGGTTCTGATAACAATTTTATGCAATAACCACAATATATATTTAAAAAAACTAAGTACCTATAGCCCAGATTTGATTTTTTATTATATATTATTTTTGTTGTTAATGATTTTAAAAGTTATGCAAAACAGGTACATTTATTTTGCTCCATAAAATAACGTCATTTAGCGGCCGCACAGGTGGTTAAAGCCCGTTACTTACTGTTTCGCACATCCCTTTTTTGCACAGCTAATATTAGTCTTAGATGTAATAATTTAAATAAAAAACATCTACGTACAACCAACACATTTTATGACTGACGAAAGGGTATCTATCATATGTACCTATGCAAGATGAGCAAAAACAGAAAAAGGTGAAATTTTCAAAAAATCATAAAAAAAATGGCGCAACAACGCGCAACGTTTTTTTTTTTAATTTAAAAGTAGAGATTTCAAATTTTATCGTGATGTATAACATTTTTAAGAACTCAGCGGAACTCACCTTCAAAAACCTTTTAAATTTTTTTTTTTACAAAAAAGTGAACAAAAAAATCGTTTTTTTTAATTTCGTACTAATTTTTTTATCATAAAAAATGCAAATAAAATTTTTCTAAAAATTTTCATAATTAGCTGTTTATATAGTCTTTCACAGAAAAAAAAATTCAATGTAAAATCTTTATTCGTTTATCTACAAAAAAATATATTTTAAACCTCCCAAAACCGTAAAAAGTCAATGAACACGCATGCAATTTAATCAACTTTCCTGGTTTTAACAGTGTCCCAAAACCACAAATCTCAAGCAAAAGACTTGAAAATTCACTATACGATGCAGAACTTTGTTGTCTGTCGAGCTGCGTACTTAAATTTTTCCATTTCTTAAATAAAATTTTTTGCTTAATGTCCGGCTAGATTGGCAAAAAACCCCTATGTGCGTCGAGTTATTTTCTGCATTTCATTTGCCATTTCTCAATTTCAGACCAACTCAATTTGAACCATGGAATGATACACAACCGAGAAACGCGTTAAAGTTATTCAGGCTTATTATGAAAATGGTCGTTCAAATCAAAATGCATATCGTGCACTTTGCGGTTTTTCCGGTCAATTTAATCGTCAAAATGTGCGTACAATCGGAAAAATCGTCTAAAAATTTTAGCAAACCGGGTCTGTAGGAGATACTCGTGCCGCAGAAAATATTGCTGCTGTTCGCGATAGTGTGGCTGAAGTGCCGTCCACCTCAACTCGTCGGCGTGCCCAACAATTGCACCTGTCACGCTCATCGTTGATGAACATTATGCATAAAGACTTGCATTTAAACGCTTACAAGGTGCAATTGACTCAAGAACTAAAGGTTCTTGACCATTCTAAACGTCGTCAAAGGCATTCTGGCGATGGCAAGAAATGGCAACAGTGGATTATAAATTTCCGAAGAAAATCATCTTTAGTGATGAGGCACATTTTCACCTCAGTGAATTCGTCAATAAGCAGAATTGCCGCATTTGGCCGAATGATAAACCAAGAGCGATTGTCGAAAAACCAATGCACCCACAAAGAGTGACTGTTTGGTGCGGTTTATGGGCCGGTCAGACAGTTACTGTGAATGGTGCTCGCTTTCGTGAGATGATAACGAACTTTTTTTGGCCCAAAATGGAAGATATGGATGTGGACGATATGTGGTTTCAACAGGGCGGTGCCACTTTCCACACAGCTAACAATACAATGGCTCTTTGCACAACAAATTCAATGGCAGCGTTATCTCACGTGGTGGCGATGTTAATTGGCCATGTGATTTGACACCGTGGGACTTCTTTCTTTGGGGTTATTTGAAAGAAAAGGTATACGTCGATAAGCCAGCAACAATTCAAGAGCTAAAGAATGAGATAGTTAAGTGGGGAACAGAATAGTCGCTGTAGTTCAACGTTACGAATAGCGCTGCAAGCTGTCAAAAGGTAAAATCGGCAGTTTTAAAATAGTGTCAACAGAATACGTAGTTGTAGTAGTCGTTGCAGTTGAAGTTGAAGCGCAAAATTCAAAATTTTGAACTTTGTGGCGCTACAGAGCATTCGTCAGTGTCAGCTTCTACTACAACTATTTTATTCTGTTTCAGGCTTTAACGGCATAGAACCTCAATTATTCCTCAGCGTCATCGAACATTTGGACCATCGGATCCTCGGCGGCCATTTGGCCGATATTTGGTTCCATAAATAATTGAACCATACCAATAGTTTCATAATAAAAAGAAATGACAAAAGTTTCCTAAATAATTTGTGTTTTATTCAAAATCAACATCGGCTCTTAAAATTTAACCACCCTTTTATTAGATTTATTCAATTCTTTAATTCCATTACTCGCAGTTTTGTAAATGGAAATGCCCCAGTAACACAACACATGAAATTGAAAGAGATTTGAAATGTTTTTCATAAAAATTAAATTTATAACCAAAATAAAATTCAAAAAATCTATATTTTCTTGGCAACAAATTAATTTAACCACCAACTAATTTGTTTTATCTTAAATCAAACAATTGTTTTCATTGTGGTTTTTTATGTTTGGGTTAATATGGCAATAAGTCTCCTCCTCTAAGTGACCTCGTTGTTGCTGCTGTAATTGTTGTTTTTGCTTTTTTTCTTACCGATGTCATTGTCTTTTCCAGATTTTGGTTTTGTTTTTTATTTCTTTATTTAGGATCTTTTCCCATTTACTTGTTGTATCTGTCATGACCATCTTCATGTCAATATACTTTCAAATTCGTAATACATTTTGTTGTCAATTTATGTTAACATGCTACTAGGACTGCTGCCTGCTGCTACGACCACTACTCTCCACTAACAAAAATAAACACACACTTACTGACTCACAAAAATCTATGGATGATATGTGTCAATCATGTTCAATACGTCTCGCTACACAATTCGCTTTTAGCACAACATTTTGCTTTAAACATTCCAACTTTTGTTTTTTCTTCTTTCTCTCTTTAACTTCTTTATTCTCATTTAATGGATGCTGTTGAAATAAAATGCTACAATACGTGTTATTTTAAGCAAAAAAAAAAAAAAAAGGATGAAAGTCATAGAAAGGATATAAAGCAATAACAAAAATACACACGAATAAAAAAAAAAATAGAATAAAATAACTGAAAGATAATTGAAGTAGCTTCCTGAAACCGGAATTTCTATTGACCGTGCTACACAGCCAGATACACTTACACATACAAATGTACGAAAACACAGACATGCATGTCAATGTACGTACGTATGTATATGTGCATGAATGTATGTGAACTGCAAAAAAATCAAATAAAATAAATATATCGTAAAAATTGCGCTAGAATTTTAACTGTGTGTGTTTTAGTGAACAGTTAGTATTTATATTTATTGCAAAAAAGCCAATAATAATAATTTAATATTAATTTTTTTTTTACAATTTCAACAATTGGTTTTACAGGGTTATTCAATCAGATACAAAGTGTATAAATAGAATTTCTTAATAAAGTACCTTAAATTGTTATTGCTAGTAGAACACTATGGGTTTATGAAAAATTTCTTTTTAAATTTCGAATTTGTTTAATTGATTTATCTATAATCCAGAAAATAATTACAATATTATTCAACATCTTCTCTTCTGATGAGCAAGTGCGATACTAAAGAAATCAATACAAAAAAAAAAAAAAAATGCTATGAAAACAGATTGATTAGCTTAATGTTCCATGCACTCACAATATTCCTTCGGAAATTACATTGGAGAATATGTGCTAAATGTATTCTTTATTTAGATAAAAAGAGATTTATACAAAATGAAAACAGTTCACCAATTTTTTACCATAAATATAGAAGAGCGACGACAAAGGCAATCGACTGCAATTTTTATAATTTAAACATGAAATATGAAACAATCATATCTTCAAAAGATTTATGGTTGTATAGAAAACGTATCCAAAGAAAAAATTAAAATAATCTTTCATTTTTTAACCCTTGACAAAACACCCTCATAATTACTTAAGCAATGTTTTTTTTTTACCATTTTTCATTGCAAAAAGTAAATTATATACGTTTAATTTGTTAATCTTAAACATATAATAAAATAATTCTTTAAAAAATAACAGATATTTTTATGATAACAATTCTAGAGAGCCCTAAAAAGAGCCACTGTATATTTCTAATCCTTATGTTATTAACTATTGTTTGTTGTAGTTATAACTTATATCTTTGCCTTCAATAAACGAGTCGCAAATTGTTTTCAACGAGGAAATGGGCACCCGAGAGTCTCTACTTAGTGTCCAAATATTGATACAAAAATGTCGATTGGTACAGAAGGACATCTTCAAATGCTTTGTTGATTATGAAAAAGCTTTCGACACCACTTAACCTGACAAATTAATGGAAGTCCAAGTAGAAATTGGAATAGAACAGAAAGAAATGACATGGATAAAAATTATATATTTGAACCAAACAGCGCGAATCGAAATAAATAGAGACTCTACAGATGATATAACAACAAAGGGATGTATACTGTCGCCACTGCTTTTTAAAATATCGATGGCTTAATAACAAAAAAGGATTAGCTCGCTTTTTAGTTAGTTTAAAGAGAGAGAAAAGAACTTGATAAAATCCTTAGAATTTTAGAAATAAAAAGTTTTTATACAATTTTTGATAAAAAGCAACTTTTCGATTGGAATGTGAGAAATGAAACAAAAATGCCATAAATTGAAACAAACAACTGTTTTTCTCACTTATCTGCGACTGTAATAATTTTGGCGAGTCACGCAGGGAAAAGACTCGCCAAATTACAGAAAAAGTGCGCCTGTAAAATTTCTGTGAGAAAGTTCCCGCTTTGAACTGTCAAATAAACTCACGAATACAAACGGGGCGAGAAAAATGTTTAACAATAAAAACATATTAAAAAGGCAAAATGCCATGAGTATTAATGTTCATGGCACATTTTTTCATTGTTTAATCATTCTTGTTTTACAACTCGTTTACAAACAACAAATATTAAAGTCGCACTTTACATTATTTGGTACATCTGTAGTGCGATTCTTTAATTAATTTTAACAATAGTTGTCATTGTTAAAAAATTTAACAAGCAAATTAACGATTTTGCTATTCTGTAACATTTAAAACGACACTTGTTATCGTAAAGTCAGCTGTTTATGTTAAGTAAACGACAACTTTTTTCGTGTTGTTTATTTATTGTTAAATGTCGAAAAAATTAAAAAACTTTAGGTTAAAGAAATAATATAACTTGAAAATGGCCGTTTAATAATTTGCATTTAATTTAACATGTTTTGTTTATCTTCTTAAAAATCAAAAAACTAAAAAAAATTCTGTTTAGTTTTAATAATTGTATTTGTTTTTTTTTTTTTATTCCTCTTTGTGTTTTTCGATATTTTGTCACTTTTTTGACAGTGATGCCACTTAACGTAATTTTTATCTGTGTTGTTAACTACAATTTACAGAATCATATAATCGTTAGTGCAAACAACAAAACAGGTTGACAATTATGACAACTGTTGCTATTGTTAAAAGTTACAGAATCCCACTACTGACGCACAGAGGAGTATTTGGCCTGAAAAGCTGGCCAAAATTATTAAACGTGTTTTTTGAATTTTAGGTGTAGTATGATATAAAAAGTCTAGTGGCAGATTTTGAAAAAATTACACTGCGCAACAAAAGTACACTGCGCAACAAAAAAATTTTTCTCTACCCTAGAAATAAAAGTATGTGGACTATATGGATTTTGATACCCTTTATTCAAATCTGTTTTCCGTTTTTCTCTAGTACGTTAGGATTTTCTTTTAAAGGCGTGGCATACTTCACCCCCTAAATCGTTGGGTTGCCATAACTTGAAAACGTGTTCTCCGATTTTAAAAGCAGGAGGATCAGAAGATGCACCGGAAAATTCTGCTTAAACTAACCATACACATTTATTTTATATCTATTCCTATTTTGGAGTTATTAAAAATTTAGTGGCGAAAAAAAAAATTTACATGCAAAATGCGTAACATTTTTTGTTTTCAAAATGCAATAAAAAAAATTAAGAACCAAAAAGTTTAAATTTTTAAGATTTTTCTAAAAGCCACATTCCTAAGGAATAAAAGTTGGTATAAATCGCAAAACTCAATTAACAAATGTTGATTTTAAAGGTTAAAACTCATTCTTGACAGACTGTATGTACAATGTACATTGTACATTAGGTTGGCCCAAAGTACAAAAGTATCGAATATTCGCGCTCCACAACGCTGATCCTATTCGAATAGTGCTTAAAAATGTTCAGTCCAAATATGAGCACAATCGGTCAATATTTAGAGGTTGCGATAGTTAAATGATTTTTTCGGGGTTAGATAGACTTACACGGTCAATAGATCCAATAAAGTCGTTTTAAAAAAACAGATTTCATTTTTATTGGTTAAGTTGTATTTTGTTTTTTGCGAAACTTAACTTCATCGTGCGTTGAATCTGACTCACTGTCAGAAATTTCAACATTATCCTTCTAAACTCGTTTCTTGTAAATCCCCTAGAGGAAAGGGAACTAACACTTAACTTGTCACGTGACAGTTCTATAGTGATAGGGACCGGTTCGAGTTCTAACACTGTATGTGAAGGGGCCTTGTCACTTTAACATGGCCATGTCCTACGAGGGGGTTAACTGGCACCTTTTTGACGCTTTGTAACAGGTCACAGAAACAACCTAATTGGACACATTCAATTTCAGTTAAAATAATGCCTGTCGCAAATATTGTCCCAAAATGAACCATGTTATTAGGGCGGATCCCCTTAATTTAAAGTAATTGAATCAGGTAGAATCAATCAGTCATTACCCACACAAAATCCAGTTACAACAAGTTGTTTGCCAATTACCTTCTGGATTAACTACTCTTTTAGCACATTATTACCAGTTAAGTGATATGCTCTGTTTTAACCTATTACAATTCGTTCATTTTTATTATAAAACTGCTTTCACTTGTCAAGGGATAAGTGCCTTAAAACCAATTGACACAATTTTCCCGCAGGGTCTGCATTCAAAATAAGTTAAATAATTATGTAGTGGGATGAATATATTTGAATTTTAACAAATGTAAATCTAGTAAAGATCAAAGAAAAGTGTGAAAAAGTGTCTCCAATACATAAACAAGTACAATAATGATAAGCTAAAAGTAAATGCATGTAATAAGTATAAGATGTGAAACATAAAAGTCGCCATTCATCGCGACCTCTAAATATTGCCCTATTGGTCCAATTTTTGGTATATGCATTTATTTTAGTAAAAGAAACAAAATCAAGCTTGTGGAGAAAGTATTGGACTATACTTTTACTTTTCCATACAAGCGTGGGCCAGTCTTTTGTACATACATACATATGATTTACAGTCTAATTAAAAAAAAAATTTTTTTGAAAATTGTAAGGCTCTTATAAAACAGTATTTTTTTTATGAAAAAAAGGCTTTATTATATTTATTTTATATTATTTAATACTTTATAAACGGAAAAGTTAAACTAATAAAAATTCCTTACTAATTATTATGTCGTATGTGTATTCTCATTAGCTGCATTATCGGTGTCAGGAAGAAGAAGTGTGATGGTTTCTGATGAAAAAGCTTTTCTATTATTCCGTTCTCTTTGCGTACTGGAGCTTATAAAAGGGTCACTGCTCAGAAATAACCTATTCAAGACATCTCGATTTGTATCGCTTCTGCTGAATTTCCTCGAATAATTCGTGCGATATAATCGTAAGTGCTTATTTCTGGCCTCGGCAGCTTCTTCTGACAATTGTCCAATTGGCAAGATTGCTTGCTTTATAACACTACCGCCATGAATAAGAATCTTGTGCATCGTAGGACTCATGGGGTGCCAGTTGTAAAGTTGCACATATATTTCGGTAGTTTTACGTGCATATTCCTCAAATTTCTCAATATTAATTCGGTGTCCGCTAGTTATTGCTTCCAATATTATTTTCAGGCGGTTGATTAATTCTTCATTTATTCCAGTGATTTTCGATGCAGTTGCTGGGTCCGAAAAAAATCTTGCCATCATTAGTGCTACCGTATCCTGGTTTTGGAACATCTACAAGTATTTCTATCTCGTCTTTAAGTCTTTTTTGGATGAATATCTTCCTCTCTTTAACAATTGCTTTATCTTCATCGCTCCTTGCTTGCCACTTTTAAATTGGCAGTTTATATGAGAGATGAAGTATCGATTCTAAAAAGCGTATGCGTGCATGTAAAGTCCAAAACTCAAGGCATCACAGTTCAGACGAACATTCTTCTGCAACGTGTTAAAATCTTTCGAAGTTTGACCGCAAATGTAACACCTCATTGTCGATTTTGTGTCCGTTGCAGCATTGCATACTTTTCCGTCGACCATTGTCATTATCATCGTGTATTTAATTTGTGCAATTTTTCCACTACACGGTACTTCGCTTTTCTTTAAAAATTCAATTTGATTATTTATGTGTCCTATTTCTTGCTTCGTGATGTCAGAAACGGATGCGGATTGGTCTACACAGCCTAGTTGAGGATGGTGTTTGATTTCGCCATATCGTTTTAATTTTTCCATTAGTATTTGTGATTAGTTTAATTGGAACACAACTGCTTTGGGATATTGTGAAGTGTTAAAGTGATGTGAATAACAGTTGAAATCAGTAATTCAAAATACATAAAAGTTTATGACGATATAAATGTGAAAATTTAAAAAAAATCGTCAAAAATAATGGCGCAAACTTGCGCACACTTTTTTTTGGATTCTAAAATTAGAGATTCCAAATTTTATTGTGGTATCAAACATAATTCGTAGACATGCTAACCTCACTTTTAAAAACCTCTGCTATTCCTTTTTTTTTTTTTAAAAAAAGAGTATAATATATTTTTTTTAGCTTTTGAACGAATTGTTTCAACATGAATATTCAACATATTTTAAATTTTTTTTGCTGTTTTAAATAACTTTTGATCAAACCTTTCAGCGAAAAAAAATGTTTGTTAAACCTTTATTCGTTTAGCCGCAAAAAAATATCATATAAACATCCAGAAACCGAAAAAAAAAAACATTTAAATCTCATATAATTTTCTTCACTTTCCTGACTTTAGCAGGGTCTCAGAGCTACAAATCGCATTCAATTTTTGCAAATTTTGTTCGCCGTCAACAGTATGTGTGGCTGGCGTTCTCAACGTCTGCAATGTCACATCGGCTTCGAGTGTAATATTATGACACTTATAACGTATCGACGTAATCTCTTTTCATAGTTTTCGACATGAGTTACAGACACATCGTCCGTAGAAAAAGCAATATTTTCTGGGAAAAAGTCAACCTTAGCCGAATTGTGTAAAATGTTAACAAATTTATGTCAATATTGGGTGGGATCTTACAAAGACGCAAAAAACCGCAGCATATTTTTGTTCACAGGCGTGATATGTACTAAAATGATTTAAATACCTATTTGACATTGCCCACGTTAACGCTTTCGAAATAATGAAAATAGCTAAAGAAAACAATTTTTAGAATTTTTAAGGAGAACAACGCAAGGAATAGAACATTAACAGAGGATTCTAGACGTAAAAAGCATTTATCTTCTTCACTTATTTCATCAGAAGTAAACGAACTTTCACACGACTAGTCCGCAGTTCAGATGAGAATAATGACAGTTTGCTTTTGATTTTATGTACTAATCCGGATTCGCTATCATGACAACCAAATAAATGTACATATGTATATCGAAGAAGAACAAATTTAACAAAAATAGAAAATTATAAGGGATTAAGTCTTAATTATTGAAGCTACTATCGATTCTCTTGGGTAAACGTTTGATAAATTTCTCATCAATAACGTTTTCGTACACAAAAACAAAGTAAACGTGCTAATAAATTGGACATTGAACAAATAACGTACCTAAAGTTGTTACTCTACACTGGGACGGAAAGTTGTCACCACCTCTAAATAGCCGGGAATCTAGAGAAGAGTAATTTCAATGCAGACAAGGAACTACTTCTCTATGTACCAAAGTTTCATCCGATAAAGAACAGTTAGAAGTAATTTGGAAGGCGATCACTGATTGGAATCTTGAAGAACGAGTTCGGATCCTCCGTTGTTACACAACAGCGTCGAACACGGGCCGAATTACTGGCGCCTTGTGTGCTTTTGGAGCAGAAGCTTGATAAGAAATTTTTCGTTTTTACTTACAGAAATCATGTATACCAAAGGTACTGAAAATTGTTCTGGAATCTTAGATTCCAAATGTTTCGACTAGTCTCGATATTAAGATTTTCAATAATTAGTTTATTGAACTGTTTATGTTTTTGAATCGATATTTTTGATGTTTTAATCCGGCTAAAGTTCATTATTTTAATTTTCATTAACATATTTTTATGAAGAAAGGAATTTCACAACATGAAATGAATTGAAATTTATTGATAATTTTTCATTCTTCACTGAACTGGGAATCGAACCCAAGTTTTCACGGTCAGGTTGCCCGGACATGTTTCGATTGTTACCACACAATCTCTTCAGAGGGGTTTGACGTGTAACACTCACCGTCATTGACGAAGGCTTGCAGTCAATAGTCAAACATCAATATTTAAACTAAATGGTATGTTAACTTTGGAAGATCGAAATTTGTTTTGAATGAGGAGTATCTATTTTAAAAGATTTATATGCTCTTCCTTACTTCTGTCTATTTCGTAGTTTATGTCAAGAATTCTTCTTGAAGTCCAAAGTTCATTTTTCTGTTTACTTCATGTTTTTTTTGTCGTTCTTTTTCTTGTTGACCTTATTCAGCACAACTTGAAGGACAAATGTAAACATAGAGCTTTTGTCTTAGCCGTTAACAGTAATTAGTATGTATTGTGGTTGAAATATTCAAAGAAAACTGTCAATCCAAATTAAATTTAATGTGGCGACAAAATGTTAAAGAAACCTTTTAAGGACTCCGTAGTCGCCTCTTAGATAGACTTTTACGAATCTCAGTAATTGGAAAATATTATTAGAGATGACTAAAGAGAATTGAAAGAACTCTGTTATGTATACCTACGTGGCGATTTCGAAAGAAAAGGACCAAAAATTAGACAACCTGGTGTAATACACCGAGCTTGTGGGTTGGCTAGAGCTTTATACTCTCTAAAAAGATTTAATATTGATCTCTCAGTTTGAGCTATTGACGGATGAGAGAGCAATATTTCAAGATATGTGCTTATTCAACGTTTTGTCTCCAGATATCTTGAAATCTCAAAATCTCTTAACAATTTTGAATTAATCGCGTAGGGATGTGATATAAATGGCTTGATTTATTAGTTGTTGTTTCCACATGCGGGTCGATTCTACACCTTTGTCGTCAATTCGGCACGTGTTCTCATTATTTAAGGGAGCTGCTATTTTGCAAATATGTATAGGTAAGTGCTTGGAGCAAAAAAAAAAAAAAAAAAAAAATAGAGGGTATGATGACCAAATTTCTCAAAAATTAAATTTTGGTCTGTTTAGTAGAAAAAAATAACTATTGTATATGATAAATTGCATTAATCTGTTTTTAGCTAATTTTTCTTTAAAAACCAACCAGATGTTTTGACAATTGACAAATTTGCATATTATACAAGCTGTTAGTAAGGTCTTTTAGCGCTTATTATCTTTATCTTTTGTAGAAATAAACGTTGGTTTTTTATCAATTAAATCGCTAATGTTGCTCGAAAGATTGCAAAAATTGTTGTAGACATTTGTATTGATGCAATACATCAGATTTAATAAAAGTAGATGTTTATATTTTGTTATTTAGGGCATTTTGCTTTTTACCTGGCGTTTACATTTGCCAGTACTGGCAAGACAGTAGCAATACATGCAAACCTTTTCACTAATACATGCATACTTTTCCAACTGTCTTGTCTACTGTCTAGCAAATTTTGCAGACAGTAAAATTGGACAGTGATTTGACATTTGCTAACAGTAATCTAAAGTTTTCTGAGCAAAAGAGAAAAAAGTAAAAATGTAAAAAAAAATTAAACATATTTTGCTTTGATTTTTTATATTTTAGTTAATTTTTATATTTGTTCACACAATAAAGTTATTCTAAGCTTTTTTTTTAATTTATTTAGTTTATACAAAATACGTTTAGCTGGACTTCCGCTGCAACATTCACGTTTGACATATTTTTAAAAGTGAACTGTCTTAACTACTGTCTGGACGCCTACGTCACGAAGACAGTTAGTAGTGTTTTTGGCAACTAATATGTATTTTCTTACTGTCTTGTTGCCAGTACTGTCAAATGTATACGCTGTTTTAGATAACGATATACAAAATTCAATTTTAATCTTATTCGATAACTTCTAACAAGAAGAAGAAATATTTTTTTCATCTAATTCGCAACAATGCTTCGTGATTCAAATTTTTTTTTTTTTTGAAGGTTGGCATTAAAGGATCTGTGCCCAAACCTCAAGTATTTTGTTTGTAGATTTAAGTTGTTGATGTTAGTCTTTTTTAGTAATAACCCTGTAATTTTTTGCACTTGTTTATTAATTTATTTATTTAAAGAATTATTTAATAATTAATTACTGAAGTTATAATTAATTTGTTTGTTGTTTTAGTTGTTGTAAAGTAATAAAAAAAAAACAAATCAAATTAATAAATCCCTGTTGCCATGTTGATAAGCAGTAGTTTGTATTTAAATATACCTCAACTGTTTATTCATGTTGAGTCATTGGGGAGGAACTGGCAGGGCAAATATTTGTTTCAATATGATTACGGGTAATTAAAATAAAATTGATAACCATATCATTATCAGGACAATATTTATATGATTGCGCAACTACGTACACACTTATGGAAACAATAAAAATATGATTGGCTGTTTTCTTAAACGCCTGTTGCATTGTAGTAATACATGGCAACATGTTCTTAAATGCAACCATAACAATTTTGACAATGCATTTAGTTCCGAAATGCAACTTTGTAGTTGTCACTGCGCAGAGAAAAGCAAATAAAGTAGTTAAAAAATTGTAGATGCAAACCATACTCATACACAATACAAAGAAGTGAAAATTTAAGTACACAATGCATCAACACGGTATTGATACATTGTGAACACACGTTTAGGAAAACAGCCATTGTTGCCAACAAATTCAGTAAATAAAGTTGTAGAAGGGTAATCTATTAATCGATGTTTTGTATTAATCGATTAATCGCGTGAATAATTATTCGAGAAAAAATATAATCGAGTATTAATCGAACAATTTAATATTATTCGGTTAATCGAATAAATTTAATTGTGTCTAGTTTAGAAGTTTCAAAATAAGACCAAAAATTATATTTTTTAACATAAAAATTTTATTAAAAAAGTAACAAAAATTTATCAAAAGTTCTTAGGCCTTTTGCAAACGCAATGCCAAAAATAATATTGAAAGCAAAAACAATGTAAAAAATTTGTCAAAATTTTGTTGTTGCTTTCTACAGAAATACATATCGCGCCACAAGATATGCAGCGTTAAAAATTTAAAAATTCAATATACATTTCTGTAGAAAACAACAACAAAATTATGAAATATTTTGGATTTTGTTTTTGCTTTCAATATAATTGTTGGCGTTGCGTTTGCGTTTTACAAATTTAGGGCCTTAATTTTACTACAGTATTTATCGGATATAAGAAACTTAAAAAATCCACGAAAAAAGTTTCTTATAAGCGTTTCTTTCTTATATACAATTATTTTATATAAGAAACTAATTTCTTATATAAGTAGCTATAGCCATAAGACTTTCATATTTTGGTTTTCTGTCTCTTTTTTTGTTAACATTTCTAACTTTTAAATAATTATTTTCTATGTCTTTTGAGTTTTTCACTATTTTAGATGTTCTTGCAATGTCGCTTCTTTTTATACCGTTTTGTATTTCTTTAAAAATTTTAACTTTTGTTTTTATTGGCAAAACACACAAAGCTTCTCATGAGTACCAGCTCGCTCATCTAAAACTAAAAGTAAAAAAACTTTGTTCTTGTTGTAAAACTGTCAGAAAACAGCGTTGTCCATGCAAACTACATAAAGTCTGTGTTGCCGTTGGAAGTTTCTTATATAAATTCTTTTTCTATACATTTTGTGGTTTTGGTGTTTAAGAAAAATGTTCTTTAATCAGTTTTTTTCTTATAAGCGTTTTTCTTATATGAAACCTTTTTTGTTAGAAAAATCACTAAAAAGACATGGTGTTTTTGAAAATGTTTCTTAAAAGCGTTTTGTTCTTATATCCGATAAATACTGTATCTCATTTTGTTCCCTTTCACATTTTTCGATTCTTTTAGTGTCATCACTAGAAAAGTCTCAATAAATTCTGTTATTATTGTGGCATCACTGACAAAATGGAAGTTGCTTTGAAAACAGCGTTGCCGTTTCTCAAGTTTTTCCTTTTTTGCAAGCCTTATTTTGCTTAATTTTACTTAAATTATTAAACCAAATGAATAAGAAATACTTTATGGTTTTATCTTTTAAAATGTTGGCACTTTTGTAGAAAAAAGCTTTTAAAAAAGTTGTTTTTTGAGAAATGTTGACATTTTTAATTGATAGTAGATGTTAGATGTTTCAAGTGTGAACGCGTATTTCACATTTTCAGCATCTTCCATGCGTTCCTCCGAAATGTATGCAAGTGTACAAAGGGTATTAAAGACATCCGCTAGCAGAGCTAAAAACTCAGCTCTTGAATCCGACTTTGTAAGATCTACCTTCCCGCGACGTTGGGCTCAAACAACAACCACCACGAGATCCGCGAAGGGCCCCCAACGTGATACCAGATAGAATCTCTGGTCAGCCGCAATATCTAGAGATCTGCAAATTTTAAACTCTGGCAAATTCCGGGTGCAATTACTGGATTTATTATAGAAGGAGAACACAGACAAAAATAAAAAGGGATTTTAATAAAAAAAATTAGTGATTATAATTAAAAATTTAATTGAATTTGCACCAGTTAACAAAATAATACATGGTATCAATTATATATTAGATATTTTTATATTAACAACATTTTGTGCAGTTATGTTGTTGATACAAGCGAACGTTTTATTCACTTGATTTACTTTCTAATTAAAACTGATTTTATTTTTGATTAATAGTTTAATTGAAACAAAACAACAAACAATTTTGGAAAATTAAAAAAAAAGTGTTATCTTTACAACACTGTTTGTTGTTTTAAGTAAATCTGTGCTATTTTCTCTTCCATGGCTGCAGAAGCACATATAACTTTGCTTGCATCTATTTAACAATAAATATTTATTAATTTAATTTCCGGTTGATGCATAATTTATTTTACTTACAACAACAACAAGAATAAGCTGATTTAAATAAAAATGCCTAAAAAAAAAACTCAAAAAACATTCAACTTAGGCAACATGCTGTGCTGAGCAGGGTTGTCAGATTGATTTTGACCTTTTCCGCCAAATTCAATGTCAAAAATCGCCAAAATCGCCAAAGCCTTTGTTTACAAGTTTTTGACAATAAAATACATATTTTTTAAATTATTAAAAATATTTTTTATAAATTCTAAAAAATAAATTAGTTCCGTATCGCTAAAATACGCCAAAACTTCAAAAAAAGTCGCCATAATATATATTTTGTTTTATTTTTATATAGAGCGAAATAAAAATAGTTAGTAAACACAAAAAAGGTACGATGTACGATGAAGGTACTTAAAGCAACAAATAAAGAATTTTTGCGGTTAGTACTAAACAAATATTAGAAATAAAATAGTTGCACTTTAATTATATATCTAAACGCTTCACCGGCAAGACTCGCTATTTGTCTTCTTATTTGGAATACTTTGTGAGGGTATTACATTTATTCAACGAAAGTACAAAAGAAGTGCAAAATGTACTTTTCCCTTTCATATAACTTATAACTCCTAATAACGCGTCTAGAAGTTCGTATTGCATTCTAATTCGAAGGCGAGTTCATAGTTTTAACACAGGCATTACTAGTTGTAATTACCGCATATAAAGGACAGCCAAAGTAAAGTCCTTGAAATTGTACGTACCGGCCGTATCCTTGTAGCTTTAAAATGTTGGCCTAAACTTATTTAGTTATTATAAACATTTTTTTCATCAAAAAGTAATTTCAATTTTTGGGAATACAAAATTTTAATTTCAAAAGATTTTGCTATTCGTGCTTAATTCCCAGTTTTTATTCTTGACAAAAACACTTGAAATTTATTGTTGATAGGATAAGCTATTCCTATGCATTTCACTCACTGGTTGCTTAGGCCAGATCATCAGGAAACTTCATCCATAAAGATTTTAGACAAACTAAAGATATTAAAAAAAATAAAACTGTTAAACGTATAAGAATTATAGCAACAGTTCTACTTGTAACAATATCAAAGCTTGAACAGAACATATCAACAATAAAAAAGTGGGTTTATCTCATCTTACATTCCCCCCTACAATTAGTTGAAATTCTCTCAACATTAATTGTAGTTGTAAGTAGGTTAAGAAAAACAAAATAAAAACAACAACAACTTACAAAAGATGTTGTCAATTAAGTGTTTTTTAGGCCGTGCACTTGCCCGTTTTTTATCAAAAAGTAATTTAAATTTTTGGGAATACAAAATTTTAATTTCAAAAGATTTTGCTATTCGTGCTTAATTCCCAGTTTTTATTCTTGACAAAAACACTTGAAATTTATTGTTGATAGGATAAGCTATTCCTATGCATTTCACTGGTTGCTTAGGCCAGATCATCAGGAAACCAGTGAAATGCATAGGAATAGCTTATCCTATCAACAATAAATTTCAAGTGTTTTTGTCAAGAATAAAAACTGGGAATTAAGCACGAATAGCAAAATCTTTTGAAATTATCATTTTTTTCATTTTTCGAATTTATTCTATGAGTTAAATTTCAGTTATGTATTTTGTAAAGCTTTTTTGTAATAGTTCTATTCGTTTAATTTTTCAGAAATGACTTTATACACTACCTCATTGCTTTCCAAAGGAAGGCTAAGGTAAAATGTAAAAAAGAAAATACAATATAATAGTCTGGTAGTGTATAAAGTCATTTCTGAAAAATTAAACGAATAGAACTATTACAAAAAAGCTTTACAAAATACATAACTGAAATTTAACTCATAGAATAAATTCGAAAAATGAAAAAAATGTTTATAATAATATAACGTAACCTTCACAAGGAAATAATACCCAATTTCTTATTTAGTTATCTTTCCAATTAACCAACGCTAATTTTTTTCATTGTGTTTCATAAAAGGTATGATAGGATTTATAAAAATCTTTAAAATATCACTAACAACAACGTATTTTATCTGTGATAATAAATTGCCACATACGTAATGTGATAATGTTTATAGACTTAAAACATATTAATGTTTTAAGGAGTTCTATTTATTGATTTTTTTAAGTGCCATTTGTAATATAAAAAACACTTTTCTTGAAGATTTTCATTAACTTCATCAGCCATTTGAACATCCCTTCAAATGCCTATCATTCATAAAAATGCGAGATTAAAAATAATATTATTGAATTTAACGAATTTCAAAACAAATTCATAGGTCATCAAGAAAAAGCCAGTTGGCGATTTTAACTATTTTATAAATCGCCATGTCGCCAGATCAAAAATTAGGTCGCCAAACATGTTTGAAAATCGCCACGTTTGGCGAGAAATCGCCACATCTGACAACCCTGGTGCTGATTGGTGTGCCACTGTGAAAAGAGAGTAAAAAGCATTTTGTTCTTGTTGTCAAACCCAATCAATGGCTGACACCACCACAGCGTATGATTAATACTGCAATCAGATGCTGCACAATATTGGAATAAAAAAAAAAAAAAAAAAAAAACACAACAAAATCTAGGGCATATTTAAACGCACAGGTGGTTAGTAGTAATTAATTGTTATTCAATACAATTATCTGTGATAGCAACTAAGAGAGAAAAGAATAAATAAAAATTAAAAAAAATAAAAAAAAAATTTTTTAAATAAAAACATTTACAACAACAAAATATTGAAAACATTTTATTTTAACAAGCAAAATTAAATGAATTTAAAAGAAATTTCTGCAAGTAGTATTAAATAAGTCAGTCTCTTGTTTGAAAAAGAGAGATTTTAATGAGAGATATTGTTTTCAGGGATTTATTCTTTAACTGAATTGTAAGCATTTAATCAATATGCTGTTTGATTACTTACATAAAATGTATTTTGTATTTAATAAATACAGGGCCTTATCAGACGTAAAAATGCGAAATTCGAAGCAAATTGGCAATTCTGCAGCATTCAGGAGGGTTGTTTTTAAATTTTATAAAGGAATTAATTTAAACGCATATACAATTTTGCTGGTTTGTTGAGTCCCATTGGAGCAAATAAGCTCCTTGTCTAAACTGTAGGAGAACAGCTGCTGCGGTAGGAATAGTTTTCCGCGTCTGAACTATGTGATCTCGGTGATAATGCAGATAATGATAATGCAATATTCAACTTGATACGATCGAAAGAGAAAAAAATGAGCGAAACGGAACGCTGAATACTAAAGTTACCAAACGGAGAAAATTTCGATCCGAGTAGAAACGCGGAAAAAGGATAAATAAGCTGATAATTCCTATTACCCTTCACTTTGGAGTTCTAAAAGTTGTCTTTAAAGTCTCATAAAAACTTTTGTTTTCTCCTTCTGAATAGAATGAAAAAAAAAGTACATCTTTGTTTAATAAATTCAGGTAAAATTTTGCTTTCTTCGCAAAATGTTTGAACGATTTTAAAAAGTTTTATTTTCTTAAAACGTTCAAAGTGCCCTAAAGCTTTAATTTCTCCATTAAGTTTATTTAAATTTAAACAACATTGTCTGAGTTAATGGCCCATTTATAACATCTTGTTAGCATCTTTCATGATAATCGTAGTGCATAAATAAGACATGAAGCAAATTTCTTTGAAAAATTACCCACAATAAGCTGAATTAAAGCTTTAACACCTGCATTTAATTTCAACTTCAAAGTTGACCGACTTTGAATGAATGCTTTATTTATTTATTCACGTCTCTTTTAAAAAAAGTTTAAACGATTAACTTTAAAAATAGAAAATGTACAACAGAAAATCTTCTGTCCCTTTGACAACATTTTAACATGCTACAACAGACATGAAAGGCAAATTAGATTAAGCGTTTAGTTTGTAACTGTAAAATGATAAAGCTAATAAAAAAAAACATTTCAGTTCGGTATGCAAAATTCGTCTTTAACAAAGAAATTTGTAAAAACGTCCTTCTTAGTTATGTAGATAAATGAATACACATACATACATACATACATACATACATACACATGCACACAACAATCTAGAAATGCCAATCCTTTGAAAGTTTCATGTGCACAAACACACATTGCAACATAGTTGTACAAAGGAAATTCCTTTCTTTCCTTTTGCTATTTATACTCCTGAACAGAAAAAATCTTGTTTAGTCAAGGTAAATAATGTCTAAACATGTTAATACACCAAAAGTCTTATTTATACCTAAACATACATTTATATTTTTAAAAAAACATGTACAAATGTAATGGCCATTTTCTCAATGTATCGACAAACTGTCTGTTACTTAATGTCAACATAAATTTATTAGACCGATAAACTGTCCGTTAACGATTTTGGGTTTCTCAATATACCGACAAAAAACAAAGTTTTCAGCTGGCAACGCCACTCAAAATACATGTAAAAGATGGGAGTCAGCTGATTGAATTTATCTGTATGGCAAATAAAAGGAAAATAAATAATTGGCAGATGAGTGCCGGTTAGCTTTGCGATTAATTCGAAGCAAATGAGACATTGAGAAAACCAAATTTCTTTAATGTGCAGTTTTTCGTTGGGAAAAAAGATAATCGCCTAATGAGAAAATGGCCATAAGTGTTTTTAGAAAGTTATACATATATAGATATTTAGTATAAAGTTGTATATCAGTGAACAAAACACATACACACACACTACACATCATTCAGTTGAGTTAAGTTGCTACAAATGTTACAAAATACCTTTTATTTGAAACATTTTGTGTAGATCTCGGCAATACTTCTGTTTTCTTTTTTTTTCTTTTTTGGAAAAAATTACAAAAGATATAAAACCTTGTAGAATTCGTTTGCTGTAGCAACACTGTTTCCAAATTGGAAGGTTGATTTAAAGTTTCTGAAATGAGAATTTGATAAGATTTTATTCAAATGAAGATTATCATGCCTCAGTGGTGTTATACATATGGAGAAATCCCTATTCGTAGGGATTTTCTACTAAAAAAATGGCCGTAGGAAAAAAAAGGACAGATTTTTGAAATCATTAAAACGTAGGGACTTTTCAGTAATGTTGGAAAACTGTATACATTTTGCAAATATTTATAGTGGTACTAATAAAATTGCTAATATGGCAACATTACAAATTGTTAATTTGAATCATCGCTTGCCGTCATTTCAGCTTAGATTTTAACGTTGTTTTGTAATAATCTCTTTTACAAGAATGGAGATCTCTTGAACTTTATTTAACAGAGCAAGAAATAGATTACACTACGTGACAAAATTTCAACAGAGTCGTGACCAAATAAATCTGACAGCTCTCATTATGTAAAATTTTCCGCTGATTCCGAATATGAAGTCAGAATTGTCAAAAGTAGAACAGTTTTTGAGATATTCCAAAATAACCGTTATTTGTGTTTTTAAAAAAGATGATGTGACTGAAATAAAATTTTAGCCTATTTCAATACGAACACTTTGTGCCCAATAGGATCCAGATCGGTGCAAAAATGACAAAGTTACAGAAGATTATTAAGATTTTTGTATGACGTGCTAAATTCCCAATTTTCCATATTTGATAAATAGATCGAAATTTATTGTTGAGGGAAAGCTAGCCTCTATGCGCATTTCACTGGTTGCTTAGGCCAGATCATCAGAAAGATTTTAGAAAAGCTAAAAATATTATACAAATAAAACCCTAAAGCGAATAAGAATTTTAAACACTCAAAGTCTTACTTGTAACAATATCAAAGCTTAAACAAAACACAAACAATAAACAGTGAGTTTATCTTTTCTTACATTAAGAAGATTAATTGAATTCATATTCGGATTCAGCGGAAAATTTAACATAAAGATTAGGTGTCAAATTCATTTGGTCAAAAAATTGTCACGTAGTGTTATTGGTAAAAGATGGACATACAAAGTTTTGGAGTAAATTCGAATTAGTAAAAAGCCAAATATTTTATAAATTATAAAGCCATTTTTCGATCATAAATGATACTCTTGTTGTAAGAAAATGCTACACCACCAATGATGAATCAACTCAAAGAATAATTTGTAATACAATTTCCTGAACTCTTTTGGAGCAACTGAATGGTAGTTTTAAAAATTATTGGTGAGTATTTTTCGTCTTATTCTCAATTGGTGCTGGGATACTTTCGATATTTTCTACTATCGATATTTATCGATAGTTCAGATATCACTATCGATATATCGATATTACTATCGACTGAATGTTTGTACTTGTGCAGGAAAACTTTAGTCCCAATTTACACTAGGGACATTTCTTGCTGGACATTTTTTGAATTCTCTTTTAATCTTACCTGAAACGTTTACATATGAAACATTAGAAGTCAGACAGAAATTAATACTTGCATGTAAACTACGAAAAGTAAGAAAGGGAAATGAAAAAATGTCCAGTACAGATACTCATGTACTACACACTCTACCTTTTCGACCCCTCGACTTTAAACTTCGTCTGTCCGGCAAGAAATGTCCCTAGTGTAAATGTGGACTTAGTTATTTTTTTATAAGGCTACAGTTCGTTGTTTTTATCACTTTATAGAATGTATGAGACGTATGTATATACGCACGTTATTTTAGATGGCAGTTTTTTAAAAATTGATAAGTACCTTTCTGAAGGAACCGAAGTAACAGGGACTATAAGATATTCCATTGCAACTTAAAAGAATTTTCTAAATTCTAAACCCAAAAAGGTAATCAATCTAGCGGACGTATCCTCTAATGGTCTTTCATTGTTTTGTCTTATGCCTGCAATTGCATTTGGACTTGCATTTTTTTTTTTTTACAACATTACAAAAATATTTGACATTTCAGTCCCTATATAAACATGACTTAAAGGCCTTAAATTAGCAGTAAAAAGCACTGCTAAGCAATCCATACCACTTGCCATTCTTGTTGTTTGTATTCATTGCTGTAATTCAGCGCGAATTAATAATAGCAAGTAAAAATTTGCGGCAAAAAACTGTGTGTGTATAGCTGCTGTTATATGTCTTTATAGCTTTGTTTTAAATAATAAAAATATCGATATTTATATTTTTCCTATCGATATTTTAAGACTATCGATAGTTTCCCAGCACTATTGTCAATCACAAATTACATATACAGTTTTTGATTATATTTTTAATCGTCATGTTTTGAATTTTTTCTCCGATTAAAGAAGCACCATTATGACTCTTGATTAGTTGAACAAATTTTATTTTGAACCAAATAAAAGTTATCGGGTTCTCGGAAAAGAAAAAAAAGCAACCATTCGCAATTTCGTTTATTTTCATAAATTGGCAATAATTTTTTCTCTTTTATTTTAGCCAATATTTTTATTTCTTCGGCAATGAATTATATATGACTACTTTTTCAATCGCTTAAGTGACAAATAACTTTTTAACCATCAAAAGTGATCTAAGAAGACTCATTTATATGAATTTTACAAAAAATTATCACCCAAGTGTCACTTTAAATAATAATTATATACATACATTAATACAAAGGGTTTATTTGTACTGATATATTTTAAAAGTTGTAGGGATTTTTGTAGAGACAATTTTTTTTAACGCGTAGGGAAAAAAGTAATTTTTTTCGGCCTTCGTAAGAACTTTTCAAATAAGTAAGTAACATCACTGTGCCTGTTCCACATTCTGATCGAAATGGTTTTAATTCCGTAGATGCGATTCCGAACGAATTTTTTTGAGCTTCTTTAATTGAATTAAAGTTTTTTGGAGAAACAAAATACGAAATTTATTCAACTTTGGATCGAATGGCTTTTTGTTTTGTTGGGGGCAAATTACGGCATTCAATATCGATCAAAATAACAAAACAGTTTAAATGGAAATCTCGATCAATATCGAAAACCGTTATTTTCTCTTTTCAATTAAAGTAAATGATACCAAATTGAATTATGTAATTGTATGGAAACGCTATTTTTTCCATTCAATCCGTTATTCCCTTTGGGAGCACATGGCTTCCATAAAGCATCTCTTACACGATTGCATGCTGCTGTTGTTTTCGCGTCATCTCCTGGGAGTGTCGATCCATTCAGTATTGTTATTTTGCCTTCTATCAGTTTCATTAATTCAGCTTATAGATGATTGGCGTGCTGAAGCAGGGGCCTAATTCTGGCAGTCGCGATCGAGTTCTTTCACGATTCGAAAGCAATTTTATTTCCAATTCATTCAGTCGATACTGAACGAATCGAAATTATTTTTACAGTCTTGTGAAACTCAAATGTATGCTTTACAACACTGATAAAATAATTCCGATTCGTTCAGTATTGACTGAAATAATTAGATATTAAATGGCTTTCGAATCGAGAAAGTACTCGATCACGACTGCCAGAATCAGGCCCCAGGTCCTAGGATTATGGGGCTGCCATCTTTCTTTGCATAGAATCCAGGGCTGTGGAGTCTTCAAAAATAGCCCTAATTCCGACTCCAACCGCTGAAATGTTTTAAGTCCGGCTCCAACTCCGACTCTAACCTTGATGCTAAATGTATATAAGACTAGTCCTTATTTGACTTTAAACTCTTTTTTTAATGCGGTGTCATGTAAATATAGAAAACAAGTTTATTCTTTAAACATTTCAAACCGATATTTTGATCTAACACGTGCCGCTTTAACTGTTTTAATATGTAAAGTAGAATGATCCTCTTTACTTTAAAACAAAAATTCTCTCTTTTTTTGCAATTAAACCATTAATCAAAAATAAAATCAAGTTTAATTAAAATGTTAATCAGGTGAATTAAACGTTTACTTATATTAACAGCATTACTGCAGAAAATGCTGTGAAAATCAAAAAAATATTTATTTGATACTATTAATTTGTCAATTGGTGCAAATTTAATTATTTTTTTAATTAATATCACAAATTTTTTAATTGAAATCAATTTTTATTTTTTTCTGTGTAATTAAAAAAAAAATATTAGCGGCAATTAAAGGTTTGTAGTTGGCTGTTGGCTAGACAAATGAATCTTTCCGTAATCGACCCATTATATTTTTTTCAATTTACAAAACTTTTTTTATTCCATTTTAAATTTTCATATTGGATTTTATAAAAGAAAATTAGTTAGCGCGTCATATTGCGCCTCTGCCTGATTTAATTTGAATTTTAAACTAATTTTTATTAACCAAAATTTCAACAAATTAACAAAACTTAATTGAAGACAACATTTAAATTATTGCCTTCGTTATTCGCGCCGTAGCCAAGACTAATTAATTTATTTTCCATTGTCGTGTCATCTCTTAGGGGATCACAAAGCACCAACATGTTTGGTGATGTAGACACTGCTCCAGCATAATTGCATTTCAATGTTAATTCGTTACTTGCAGGGATGTCGCCAGAATTCCGGATGCGCGTGCTAAAGTTTAATATTAAAGTTATGCTGATTCAAAGAAATCTAGCTGTGTATAGAAATCTTTGGTGTGAAAGCTGCCATATTTTAAAAGAAAACTGAAGGTAAAAACACGTTGGCCAAATAAATTTTGAAAAAGGTAAAAATAACTGTTAGTTACGAGCACGACCAGCTTTCTTTTTGTAAAAATTACGACCATAAGAATCACTATTTTTGTATAAATCGAGCCCTAACAGCGAAAATAACTTAAGCGACATGATTTCAATTTTCGTTTTTTTTAATAAATGACTTTATTGGCAACACTTGCATCATCTCCTAAAATATCATGGTCACATAATGTACCGTTACGATTGTATAGCAAAAACAGTTTTAGTGTAAGCGACAAATTTCATACACAATTAATATGAAATAAAACAAAAAAGCTCTCTCCTGTAAAATTTGATTTTTGGCGCTTACATTATTTTCGCTGTTAGGGGTCGAAATGTTTTAAGACAAATTAATTAAATTGTATTCGCAAAAGGTCAATTTAAATTTTGAATTTGAAGTTAAAGAGTCTTGCATATATGCAATTCCACGCATCTTGGTTTATGGTTCTTTAATAATAATAAAAAATTATTTAAATATTTTCTAAATTCCACTTTTATTTTATTTAGTATTTTGATAAACAACGAAAAAAAATATATTTTTTAGAAAATGGTGTATGCAGTCTTGTTTGAATGGAGAAAAAAAACAACAAAAAAATAAAAAGATACAATACAACAAAGTTGTGTGCAAATCAAGAAATTTTAAAACAAACATTAGCATCCATTTTTATTTGAATCATTGTATTCGTTTGTGCATGTGTGTAACAGAGAGAAGGAGATTGTGTGCGGGTTTTTGAATCGTTAAGGGAGTAGAAAATGGAAATAACAAACAGACTTACATGCGAATATTACAAATATTTCTTTAGATCATTCTTATAATATTTTTATATAAAATTATTTTTGTTGCCTTTACTATTGTAGTGTGTTATCAAAATGAACTCATGATTTTATTTTCCCTCTTTGGTTTTTATTTCGTTATTTCCTTTTAATATTTTGTAGCTTGAATTTCTTGTAAATTCACGTATGTAATTCGTAAATATTTTTTGTAGTAGAAAAAATACTTGATGCATGTTTCCATTTACAACTTATACAATTTGTTATTTTTTTTTATAATATTTATTCTCTTGCTTTTTTTGTCTTTTGTTCTTTCTTCTTAAAAATAGAAAAAAAAAAAAATTTATTTAGGGAATTTTTCGTTATATTTTTTTTTTTAAGAATTTGAATCAAACAGAAAATATACATAATTGAATTAAATATGTGTGTTTGTTAAGGTAACAGAAGTGTACTAACGAATTAAAGTATTTAAACAATTTATCTCTTCTCCCTTAACAGGGAAAGCTCTGCGTATGACTGTTTTAAGATACTACATGCTTTGATTAATCATACGTAACCAATAAACACTTTATGTAAGTAAAAAAAGTTTTGAATCAGAGAATGACATTAAAGAATAATGTTAGAAATATTTAAGGGAAAAAGTTGTAATTCATATCTAGAGCTAAGATCCCACTATCAGATCCATTAGCACAATCTGTGACGATTTTTATCGTGCCATATCGGCGAACATTTAAAAACATTGCACAATCTATTCTAATTTTTTCGGCTCATATCAACCAAAACTCAATTGCGACAACAGCAGGGTTACCGTTGGAAATTTTCGAAAAGGGTCACAAAAAGGGTATTTTCCAGAAAAAGGGGTCAAATAAAGGGTATTTCAATAAAAAAAGGGTCAAGTTTTTTATTTGCAGTATTTCCCATTTTAATGAACATAATAAGATCAAGTTTTTTTATAAGCAAACAAAAAAATAATATTTCAGGTAGGAAGAGCTCAAAAAACTTAATTTTTTTATGAATGCTCTATCCTATTTTAACCCTTATGTGTGTGGACAGGTGTACCTGTGTACCTATTTCGTTTTCAAATCGAAATTTTTTATATAAGATTTTAGTCTATAATTCTACAATTTCATGAGAACTCCGAACTTTTTGTTATTATTATATTTTCATAGGTGTTTATATACAATATCAGTTGGGGGGGGGGGGGGGGGCGTGGCATATCAATTTGCTTTTTGCACCCTTAATAGGGTGAATAGGCACCTGGGTACCTGTATACGTTTTATATTACAAATTTTTTTTTTGGGTGTAGGATTTTAAAAAATATATGAAAAGGGGAAACCCAGAGTAAAATTCTAATATTATATCATTAACCATCGATTTTTTGTACAATACAAGACAAAAAATTAGATTTCTCATCCAATTTGCATGAAGGTACCCAGGTACCTATCCACCCTATAGAAGGTGTTTTTTTTTCCACACACATAAGGGTTAAACACCTGACAAAATGTTTATTCTTTATCATTATACATAGCTAATTTTTTAATATTTTTTATGTAATTTTCCGATTTAGTGATGTCAAAAAATTCTAGTGTTTGTTTTAAATTTTGCAATCGTTCGCAAATTGTAACCATTTTCTCGATTAAAGCGATTTTTTCCTGTAAGTGTCAGATTTTTTAAAGCTTTTACGATTTTTAATAAATATAAGACTTTGCTGTCATACCGCTGTTACCAAATATATGGAAATTTCAGCTAATTTAGCAATTTTTACCTCATTCCTGTTAGGGCACTCTCAACACTGTCGATTCAAAAGAAGGCGAAAAGTTCAATACCTTTTGCCATTATTAAGGGCGAATTTTTTTGAATAAAACATGCTACTCTTTAAGAGAGCAAAACACCAAATTGCATTTTTTTAATAAAATGTAAAATTTTTTTTTTGAAAAGAAACCACTCTAAAAAATAACAAATATTTATATGAGTTATGTTTGCTTTTAGGGAAATTGTACTTTACTATCAAAAATCAAGGAGAAGAAAGCATGGAATTGTAAGTTTATACTTTGAGTCTGTTCCATATCAAGCAATGCTTATTTCGAAAACATTTGTTTAGCACTTCTGATCCGCAGTGTCGACAAAAAACAAAATGTGAGAGCTATTTCCATAAAAGGGTCAAAAAGTGTCACAAAATTGGTGATAATGATACAAAAGTATAATTTAAAAAAAGGGTCATAGAAGGTATCAACACCGTCAAAAAAGGGTCAAATTGATACTTTAGTATCACAACGGTATCGCTGGACAACAGTCGTTACAATTCGGTTACACTATCGTGCTATTTTGGCAAATTAAATCATATGTTTTTGTTTATTTGCAGACAGAGTTTTACTTTCGAAATGGATTGAATTAAATTTTAAATAAAATATAAACATATTCAAATAAAACATTCATTCTGTTTTATTTAAACTTACTGCACAACGTGTTTTTTTTTATAATTGAAGCACAGCCGCGAATAACGTTGTAAACGCCACATTTTGCAAAAATTGTTTTTTTGCAGATAACCGTTGACATCAATCTATTACACGGTTTAAACATCAAATCAACCAAAACTATACACCTTAACGCCTTCAAAATGGCATACAAAGTGTCAGCCAGTGGAAGAACATTGCAAGTTACTAACAAAATTATGAAACCGAAATGGTTTTGCAGTGCGGAATAATATTTTAAAAGCCTATTGCATAAAAGTTTTTATTATCATTATCTTAAATAATAGAAAAAAAAGAATTTTAAAACAAATAATGCTGCCTGTCAAAAAACGTTTTTTTGCTCTCCTGAAAAATTATTATTTTGTAACTTAAAACGTTATTCGCGGCTGTGCTTCAATTGTCTTTTTGTTAACAGATGTTTAAAAACCAGGGATGGCAACATCGGTGCAATGTTTTGGTAAAATCGACTTGTTTTCTTTTGTTCAACTGTACAAATGTTCTATTTTATGTTTTAAAATATATGAATAATAGATAAAACAAATGTATTTATATGCTACAATTAAGTGTAAAAAAGTAAAATTTTAGTAGCCGGTTGGTATAATTTAAAAATTGTAATTGGCGCATATTTAAAAATTTTTTTTGCTCCACATTGTGCATTATTAAAAATTGTGATCGTTTACACTTTCGGCACATGAAAAACGACAAAAATTGGGACATTGTGCAAATAATGGGATCTTAGTTTTATTCTTTGTGGTTACCCTGCTCATTATATTGTTTTCAGACAGTTTTTACAATTTATGCTCCTTCAAAGTTTGCTGTAGCTATAATAGAATGGTGGGCCTTAAGATTTCTGACATTTAAAAGTGTTACATTAATTTTTTTAAACAATATAAAATGAAGAACATTTAAAGAACTTAAAAATGAAAACTTTACCAAAGAATACATGTGTTCATAATATTTGACACGGTATTAGTATTAAGTTCTGAGTGTGAACAATTATGACCGCTGTAAGAGATTATTGTTGTATTTGGGTCCTAGCGTTTAGTGTGTTGTCCCTTTGCTCTTTTAAGCTACCTTAATCCTTTTTAACATACTTATACAAACGTTTTTAGTATTTTCGGCTTTATTTTTCCAAGCTTTAATGCAAGCTCCCAAAGCTTATATGCAGAGTTAGGCGGGTTCCTCTGAAAAAAATTTGGCGTTTTGGAACGGACCAAAGCTACTCTAGTGGATAAAACTCTGGCGACTGAGGAGGTAAATTTATTTTCGAATTTTTATTGTCTTCAAACTAATTTCTAGCTATTTCTGAAGTATGCTTAAGATCGTTGTCCTGCATAATGATATCACCCTGTCGTGGTTCTAAGCCGAATATGGCTAATCTTGGAATCTACGGGTCTTCAATTATAGTTATGCAGTACTTGGCACACATTTTTCTTTTAAATTAGCGGAGTGCTCGAGGTTGGTTCCCGCGAAAACAATCTCAAATCATTTATGAGATAATCAAAATTTTAATATTTGGAATTATTCCGCTCTTTTACGCTAACACTTTTACAATAGCCATGTTTAGTGCTCGAGGTTGGTTCCCGCGAAAACAATCTCAAATCATTTATGAGATAATCAAAATTTTAATATTTGGAATTATTCCGCTCTTTTACGCTAACACTTTTACAATAGCCATGTTTAATGCCGTCCGACTGGCTCCAATCTCATAACTTTTGTCCGATCTAAGCATGTTACACGCATTGAATCTTTAAAACTGAATTTTTCTTACTCTTTTGCAAACTGCAGCCGTTTTCAGCTTTTATTTTTGCTAAAAGGTGGTTGTAGCTCTTTATTCTAGCTACTAATCTACTTTAACTTAACCCATTAACGACTGAACCCCGATTTCGTGGTACGATTTTGATGAAATTTCACACATTTGATATTATGGGCATTTATATTGACATTGCGTTTTTTTTTATTTTTACCTGTCAAACCTTGGCCCCTAGACCATGGGTATTTTTCTACCCACTTCGCTCTTAAAGAGTTCTAAAACACAAGATTTTTTGAAAACCAAAAATTTAAAAAATTCATTTATTGCATGCATTGATGTGTGTGTTGTGTGCTTATTTCACTATGTACGTTGAATCTGTCCCAGCGGGAAAAGAGGGAAGTACGGATGCCTTCTAGAGGGCCTTTGTATTCTATCTTTTGAATGAAAAGGATGGTTAAATTTTAAGGGCCGATGTTGATTTTGAATAAAAAACCAATTATTTAGGAAGATATTGTCATTTATTTTTATTATGAAAATATAAGTATGGTTCCATCATGTATGGAACAAAATATCGGCCAAATGGCCGTCGCGACCTCGGCGCTACACCTCCATCCGATGGTCTAAATGTTCGATGACGCTGAGGCATAATTAAGATTCTATGCCGTTAATGGGCCGAATTATCTCATCCATCTTGAATTGTTGCTTGCTTATCGACGTACACCTTTTCTGTCAAATAACCCCAAAAAAAGAAGACCAACGGTGTCAAATCAAATGATATTGGCGGCCAATTGACATCGCCACCACGAGTGGCACCGTCCTGCTGAAAGCACATATCGTCCACATCCATATCTTCCAATTCGGGCCATAAAAATTTCGTTATCATCTCACGATAGCGAACACCATTCACAGTAACTGCCAGACCGGCCTCATTTTGGAAAAAGTACGGCCCGATGATGCCGCCAGCCCATAAGCCGCACCAAACAGTCACTCTTGTGATCGCATTGGTTTTTCGACAATTATTCTTGTATTATCTTTCGCCCAAATGCGGCAGCTCTGCTTATTGCCGAATCCACTGAGGTGAAAATGTGCCTCATCACTGAATCACGAAGTGCACGATGTGCATTTTGATTTGAACGCCCACATTAATAATAAGCCATAATAAGGTGAGGTTCACATTCAACATTGGCCCTTTACAAGGCTTGCTCGCTATATTCCACTCTCATATCTTTTCACACACGTTGTCATTGCTCTCGCTTCTTTTGCAGTTACATTAGAATGGTAACGGGATCAAAAACAATTCTTTTGCTTTTGCTTGTGCGAAAAAACATAACAAAAAATGTTACTCCTTCTCTTCTCTGTTGTCATAGAATGGAATGTGGAATGTTTTATATTTTATACGAAAGAGCCGAGGCCTTCTTACTAATGCTTTGGATGCTGCTATGGTGTATGCCAGGAATTTACACTGCATGCTAAGAAAACCTGAAGGATCTCCAATCATGAGTCAATTTTATTTCATGTGAGCGTTGTTGAAGCATTGGTGTAAGAGAAAAAGTTGTCACAAATGCACAAGAAATGGCAAAGCGCATGGAGAGCTTTTACCATATGATAAGCCATATTATTCAGCTTGGCCTTTTTGGACAATGTGAAGCAAAACTGAGTTTGGTTGTACAAAATGCAAATTTTAGTAACACCCAAAGGCTTGTTTTGCACATTTTCATGCTGGTTTCCCAAAAAATATAAAATTATCTCAATAATCGACCACAGTTGTAATATAAATTTCTTTATTTTTTACTAATAAATAGTTCATTTTACATAAAACATCGCATTTTTACTTGCCAAAATTTAAAAAAAAAAACTATGTGTTTTGAACCCTCTGACAGCGAAGTGGGTATTTAAATACCCATCTCATTGAATCAAACCTGTGGTCAACGTTATTGGCCCACTTTAGCTAATATTTTTTTCTAAAGCAGAGCACACCTAAGGCTGTAAGTCACCAAGAGGGTTTTCCGATTTTCCACTCTCCCAATTTTCCAGAGCCGTTGTCGTTCACTTTTTCCAAATATTAAAAATTGCTAACTTGTAAGCCGCTAACTTACCCAATTAAAGGGGGCAAAATTTAATTTCAAAAATTTGTTTAAGTAGTCTTATCCTTTCTTTATCTATCTGTTAAAACCAATTTCCGATACCTCTTACCTGAAGTTGGCCAGAATTTTTCAACGAAGGCTCTGTTTTTGGGTATTTAAATACCCATCCGTCCTTAATGGGTTAAGCAACTTCGTACGATTTTAGTGCTTACATCTAAATTGTACTCAATTCTCAGTATTTGGCGGACCTTAATAGCTATATTGACTAAACCAGTAACAATAAGTCGCTTTGAGTCGCGAAAATCTTTTGGCGAAAATTTTTTTTTGGGCGACCAGCTTTGTTGCTTTTGGTATCCAAACTACACTTTTTTTTATTTTACATTAAAATATCACTGAAATGTACTTGCTTTTCGCAATGCGGTCTTAATTTGCGAAATAATTAAGCGGGTGACTTAATTAAACGGAACTCAACTAAACAGGCATTTTTACATAGACAGTTATACTGAATGATTTCGTTCCATGATTTTTAGTGGAATAAAATGGGAAACTCAATTTAGCGGGGCTCAATTAACCGAAAACAACTGTGTGTATGGTAAATGTGACTAAATGGATGGTAGTGAATATAAACAAAAATTGCTGTTAACAGTTTAATGACAATAATCAAAATGAAAATGAAGGCACTTCCAAAATATATCTTTATAGAAATAAGTTAAGAATATTTGGGGCTGTATCTGTCTGCCATAATATTAAATTAACACTGCTCTTTATAAAAATGTTTGTATATTTTTTCAATGAGTTGCCAGTTTAGTTTTTTTTCAAGCCGTGCACTTGCCAGTTTATTATCAAAGTAATTTTTGGGAATACAAAATTTTTAATTAACAAAGTTGTGTTTGTCGTGCTTAATGCGCATAGGAATGAATAGCTAATCCCATCAACAATAATAAATAAACACAAATTTAACCACTAACAACTACAATTCGAGTCGGAAAAAGTCAACCAATTGTAGGGGACTGTAGGACAAGATGTGAACAGTGAGTTTATTGTTGGTGTTTTTTTTAAGCTTTGATATTGTTACGAGTAAGACTTTGAGTGTTTATAATTCTTATTCGCTTTTCACTGTTTTATTTGTATAATATTTTTAGCTTTTCTAAAATCTTTGGAAAAGGTTTCCTGATGAGCTGGCCTAAGCAACCAGTGAAATGCTCATAGAAGCTGGCTTTCCTTGAACAATAAATTTCAGTGTATTTATCAAATATGAAAACTTGGGAATTTAGCACATCATACGGAAATCTTATTAATAATAAATTTTGTATTCCCAAATATAACTTTGATAATAAATTTCTATGTTTTTATTAAGAATAAAAATTAGGAATTAAGCTCGACAAACAAAAACTTGTTAATTAAAAATTTTGTATTTCTTAAAATTACTTTGATAATCCTAAAACATAAGAATAAAACATTTTTTGTGATTATTGCAATATGAGTCGTTAACGACTTTTTAATGGCTCTAAGAGCTGCAAAATCACAAATCCCCGTCCAAATTACCGAAATCAGCCTCAAAACCAACATCTTTAGGATCTCCCAACTTTCGATTTGGATATAAAACCCAGCTACAACATTAAGAAACCATTTAGGACTTTCCTCCTTGGATCTATTTGTTTATGTGGTGGCGAATTACAATCTGGTTGCGAGTTTTTGGAGATCTGGATATACATTCTATGCCCCGGATAAACTTGAGGTATCCATTGCAATATATTACCATGAAAGATAAACTTTAAGAAGTAGTAAATTGTTCAATCCATTAAAGCAAAACATCCTGTGATGGGGGGGGGGGGGGGGGGGGGTTGCAAAAGTAGCAATAAATTACTAGAAGCTGGTAATTAATCCAAAAGAAATGTCAAGAGTACAAATACAGGGTTTCTTCATGAGTGTTTAAGTGTTTAAAACACTCATAAATGTTTCCTGGGTAATACGGTTCATATTCTTCCATAAACGTATGACTTAATTCGATTTGTCACCCTGTAGTTTTGCGTACGAGTGTGAAAAATGCTACGGCTTTAACATTTTTTGGTAAATATTTTATGCGAACATGATCAAAGTAATTAAATCACTCATTTATGATTTGATTTTATTAAAATTTTTTAAATAAAGTTACACAATATTGTGGTGCTCAGTTAAATCTGTTTTCTACAAGCAATCTAAAATTTTAATTATAACTCGCTTATAAAAAACTTTCTGCTAAACTGTCTGATAAATTTCCAAAACATTTCTTCATAATTTAAGGTAAATTACAAAACTTTTTGGCTGGCGTTGGACTTTGAGACACGTGGATGTAATATTTGATTACATTTCATTTACCAAATCAAACTTTTAAAAACGAATTCAATTCATCATCATCATCATCGTTTAGGCTGCTGACTGTTTCTGTTCTGTTTTTTTCAACTGGTTTCCAGCTGCAGACTCTAACGCTGTAATTTGAAATCAGAAAAAGAAAATAATGCTGTGTAAATTTTATAAAAAACGTTTTTTTTTCTATTCTATTCCATTCTGTTGGGTTGTGTTTTAAAGTTCATCATTTATCGTTGTGTTCGTTTGCTGTTAAAAACTCATAAATACAAATAGATTTTCAACTGTTTGCCAAGTCAAAGTTAACGTAATATTTTGCAAAGTTTTCTAAATTTTTTGTTTGTTTAATTTTTTCGTTCTATTTAAGTTTAAGAACTTACAAATATTCGCCTAAAGGTGTATGAAATGAGGAAGAAATGTGAATAAGGAAACCTTTAACCTGCTTGTCATTCCCCAGGAAAAAATTGCACATGATTGTTAAAGTTTTAAGGTGTATATATTTTGTTCTTTTCAAAAGATTTTGGTTCTTTTCTTTCAAAAAAAAAAAAAAAAAAAATAAAAAAAAAAAAATTTAAACCTGAAAATGTGCTCGTGAATTATTAAGATCCAGTGGAACAGAAAACTTTTTTTAAAAAAACAAAAAAAAAAAAAAAAATCTACATGAACTTTAAACAGCTTAACGAAACAACAGGAACAAAGCAACAGCCAAATAGGAGCGTATCAAAGTTGTATGCAAGAGCAGCGTATAGAAGAAAACTTTATGTTGTGTTGAAAAATGAGAGAAAAAAAAATTTTGCTACTTACAACACAATCAAGATTCTTTAAGAAAATCTGAACTGAAGTGAACAAAAATTCATATCAAGAAAAACTTTAGACAAAACTTTAACAATGTTTGATGACTGTAAAAAGAAGCTAAAGAATATTGTTTTCCTCTCTTTCTCTTGAATACTTTTCTATGTGGCATTTTTTTAAGCTCATTACGAGAAGTAAATAAATGTGTAATTAATGGCACTTTATTTTGTTGTTTAAAAAGAGCGTTAAGATTTTTCTAATAAAGTTGAACATGTTTAAATTTATTATGGAGTTTTGAAAAACTGCAAAAGAAAAAAATTTCCTTAAATAATATTAATTGAATAAAGAAAAGCCAATAACTGCTTTTCTTTTTCTATAAATCTACACGCAGGGAAAACACTCTTTTCCATTTGGTGACCTGCAACAACAGAACAGTGATGCTGAGTCGATCGGTATACTGGGTCTAGGACCAATATTTTAAGGTGTTACACACATCAGTACAAATGCATAATACCCCTGTCGGACATTCAGTTAACTTTAAATTAACTGAAAGCTAACTATTTCTCAAGTAGTGGTGGTTGACACTTCTATTACTTTTATATGGAATTAACTAACTATTTTAACATTGCGATGTCCTTGGAAGTAGTCAATTGTCCGACTCTGCATTACTTTCAGTTAACTTTAAAGTTAGTTACCTATCCGTTAACTTGAAGTTTACTTTTTGTAGCAAGCTATAAACTTGCTACTTTAAGTTGGTTTTTTTAAATTAACTATTTTATTAAATTTGTAGGTATTTAGTTATTTTATTTAATTTTTTAATTATACTATAACCTGGCCATTACCGATTACCAATTTCTTCTCCGTATATTGTAATAATGGCCCTAAATAATTAAATCTTTTGTGGGTCTTGGAGCCGTTTGTTTGCCAATCGACTTGTATACACTTTGGTTAATGTAAATTTTGCATTGCTTAGTAGTTGGCTTAAAGTTAGTCTATACAAGCTAAGTTAAAGTTGGCTTTTTTGTAGTTAGCTACTCATTTGACGGCGGGGACCCTCTCCACAATTGTGGTGTGGGTATAAATATATGTTCGTTTCAAGAGACATTTTTTAAAAATTACTACAAGCAGAAAAAAATACCAATGTTTAATAAAAATGGCGAAATGTTGGTTAATAATAGGTCTGTCTGCGTACACATATTTTGCGCAAAATGTTGCAAAATCTTGCAAAATGTCTGCGTACTCCAAATCTCTTGCAGCGAGAGAGCCAAAAAGAGAATTTTTTGACAGTTGGAAGTAAGAGAACTTGCAAAATGTTACTGGAGAAATTTCCGCTTGCAAGATTTTGCAAATAGTTTGAACAGCTGTTTGAATGAAATAGTTTTTGGGAAATGAAAATAAAAATTTAAATTTAACAATGGCAGAGGTAAGTAGTTAGAATTGTGTTGATTTTTAACGTTTATAATAAATTATAATAAACAAAACATTTTACTTCATGCTAGAAAAATCCAAATATACAGTGCGACCGTGGCGTAAGTGGAGTGGAGATGGCAGAACCGATAGAACCAGCAGAACTTTGTGGGACAAACTTTGCAATTGAAGAGGCGAGTATTTGGAATTGTGTTCCTGGCGAGCACTTCACATCCAAATTATTTTTCTCCGTTGTCAAGCTGTTGGAGGGCATTGTATTGGGCATTTCATTTTTTTTTTCCATTGTAAGCCGGCACTATGTTGGGCAATGTAAGCAAAAGAAGTTTTATAAAAAACCCGACAAATAAAACTAAAAACTAAGAAGAAATTGAATTTACCTAACTAATAACAGTGTAATAAACAAGTTTTTTAATTTACAACACTTTTTAAGCTTCACTTTAATTAATAATTTTTTAATTTACCTCGAGAATTCAAATTTGCGTACACATATGCTAAAATTCTTTTGCTTTGTTATTTCAATTGTTTACACACCGATCAGCTGTTTTCTTGCAAAAATTCACTGGATACTGTCTGTGTACTTTTTGAGATTTTTTCAGCCGATAGAGTAATATTGGTCTTACTCTCCCAAAAAAATTTACTGAGTATTTGCTACTGGAAAAGTACCCAGACAAATAGCAAATTTCTGCAAAAGTAAGCCCTTTTATTTAAATTTATAATTTTAAAAAGATTTTGTTATTCGTGCTTAATTCCCAGTTTTTATTCTTGATAAAAAAACTTGAAATTTATTGTTGATGGGATAAGCTATTCCTATGCGCATTTCACTGGTTGCTTAGGCCAGATCATCAGGAAACTTTATCCATAAAGATTTTAGAAAAACTAAAGATATTAAACCAAAAAATTTGTATTCCCAAAAATTGAAATTACTTTTTGATAATAAACAGGCAAGTGCACGGCCTAAAAAAACACTTAATTGACAACATCTTTTGTAATAAGTTGTTGTTTTTATTTTGTTTTTCTTAACCTACTTACAACTATAACTATATATCCCATCAACAATAAATTTCAAGTGTTTTTGTCAAGAATAAAAACTGGGAATTAAGCACGAATAACAAAATCTTTTGAAATTAAAATTTTGTATTCCCAAAAATTGAAATTACTTTTTGATAAACAGGCAAGTGCACGGCCTAAAAAACACTTAATTGACAACATCTTTTGTAAGTTGTTGTTGTTTTTATTTTTGTTTTTCTTAAACCTACTTACAACTACAATTAATGTTCAGAGGATTTCAACTAATTGTAGTGGGGAATGTATGTAAGATGAGATAAACCCACTGTTTATTGTTGATGTGTTTTGTTTAAGCTTTGATATTGTTACAAGTAGAACTGTTGCTTATAAGTCTTATACGTTTAACAGTTTTATTTGGTTTAATATCTTTAGTTTTTCTAAAATCTTTATGGATGAATTTTCCTGATGATCTGGCCTAAGCAACCAGTGAAATGCGCATAGGAATAGCTTATCCCATCAACAATATATTTCAAGTGTTTTTGTCATGAATAAAAACTGGGAATTAAGCACGAATAACAAAATCTTCTGAAATTAAAATTTTGTATTCCCAAAAATTTAAATTACTTTTTGATAATTTATAATTTTTTCATAATAATTTTAAACGAAAAATATTAAAATAACCTTAAATCACGTTTATTTAATATTATTCACTGTTAAAATAACATTGTTCATTATTGAATCCATAAAACCCTGTTTTATATTAAAATCAAAAGTTTATTTTGGTTAATTAACATGCATACATACTTAAGTATGTGTCTACCCTGAAGGAAACCTGGCTGCAAGTGTCTCCAAGTCACCAGTGTCACGAAGTGTCTAAAATACATTACATTTGCCACTGTATTTTTCTTTAATACGAAAAATATTTTATCAATAACAACTGAGAAGTATTATTCCTATAAAGTTGAAGAAATAATAAAAAAAGATTGTTATGATTTCGTATTCTTACAAAAAGTGTAGACTACTTTTACAAAAATGTACTAGCGATTCTCTGGTTCCAATGTCTACATACGTTCGCAAAGGAACTACCTAGTCAGTAGTACCAACGTCAGTAGCAGATTTTCAATGGCACGCACATGTTAAATGTCTATTGTAAATAATATTGCCTGGGGTATAATAAGTCACTAGTACTGGTGACTGTGTCAAAAGTGAATCAGTACAGATTCACTAGTGACATTTCCTTCAGGGTAGTTACTTATCTATGTTTGTGTGTATGCAAGTTAACACAAACAAGTTATAGTGCTATATTCGGCTGTGCGGAATCTTTGATACCCTCCACCGACAGTTCGAATGTTTAAGGAGTAATATCTGTATGATGTCTATTTATTATTATTATTATCTTAAACTGTGACGAGTTGTTATTAATTATGGTTTTAGGCGACTAACTGTTTTCCGGTAGTAGGGTTTATATGTGGCCTAGTGTAAATTATGTACCGATCTTCACGAAATTTCACAGTATCATTTATAATCCTATTAAACTGTGACGAGCCAAAATTTGTTATGATTGCATTATTTTTTACGGTTTTAGGCGTACTAAACTGTTTTCCGGTAGTAGAGTTTATATGGGGCCTAAGGTAAATTATGGACCGATCGTCAGGAAATTTCACAGTGTTATTTCTAGTCCTTTCTAGACGTACCAAATTTTGTTACGCTAGCGTTATTTTTTACGGTTTAAGGCGTACTAAACTGTTTTCCGGGAGTAGTGTTTATATGGGGCTTAGGGTAAATTATGGACAGATCTTCACGAAATTTAATAGCGTGATTTCCAGTCAAATAAAACAAATTATTGCAAAATCTTATCTCATTCCGTGCCTTGGTCCAGCATTTATGTTATTTTTTGTAACAAAATTATCAATTTTTTTAGGTGGTGGTTCCACATTTTGATTCATAGCTCTGGTCCTACTGAACCGATTTTGCTGGATTTCAATCCCAAACTGCTTAGGATAACTACAAGCATTTTGGCACCAAGTTTGTTCATTCCTTTTGAGTTGTTCGAAAGTGAGCGTGTTTTCAACAGACGGGCATGGCTAAATCGACTTAGAACTACTCAAGGACCCAGAATATACATATATACTTTATAGGGTCTGAGATGAATAATAAAAAAGTTTCACACGGAATGACAAACTTAATATACCCTCTTCACAACTAATTGTGGTGGAGGGTATGAAAAAAAAATATCAATGTTAAATTAACATGGCGCAATGCTGATAAAAAATCATACTAAATTTCTGCAAAAGTATGGACTCTATTTAAAATAACAATCGTTTTAAATTAATTTTAAATGAAAAATGTTAAAATAACATTGTTCAATATTGAAACCATCCCTGTAGTTTTTTCGTGACAATTTACCCCAAAAGTGGCAGTACTTTACACTGAAGACTGGTTATAAAACTATCCACATTGATCCCATACTCGGCAGACTGGTTCTAAAATTGTGGAAAATTTAACTGTCACTTTGTGCTGGCACTTAGCTGTCTTTTTGTATCGCAGATGTCATTTAGCATTTCGTTCATTTTATGAGAGAGAGAGAGAGTGAGAGAAACAGAACGTATGACAACACAATCAGAAAATCAAATTTATGGTTGGTATAAGGCAGGCGCGGATCCAACTTGATCCTTAGGGGGGGGGGGGGGGATTTTGTATGATACAAAAAAGTAAAAACTTTGTTTTTAAAAGTTTATTAAAAACAATATGTGTATTAGGGTAAGTGATTTTTGCAATTTTTGCGAATATCAAATTCTTCATCACATAGCCTTATAAACCGTGAAAAAATATTAAGAAATGATGTATTACTTTTTCGCGATCCTGAAAAAAGTTTCCACACCAAGCGCTTTAAAGTTTTGAACTTCCGTTTTTCTCCTTACTATACAAAATTAAAATTTAATTACAAGATTTTAAGTATTTTCTTATAATTTCATGAATATAACAATTTCTTACCATTTGTAAGGAAGAAGGGCGCAAAAAATAGTCGCGACTCTATTTCGCGGTTTTTTTAATAAACTTAATTTTAATGGCAAATGATAGATGTTGTGATAGATGAGTTGTTTGGCAGTGATAATTTTCAGCAGCGTAGTAATATCTGCGCGGAACGAGCTACTAAAGTTGCACAAGTTATTTTTCCATTATGTAAATCAACTCGCACTTTAAACTTAAAATTTATTTCATTAAACCCAAAAAAATAGCTTTACATTTTTGTTATACAGTTGCTTATTTTATGTATTTATGCCTGTATTCATAAAAATATTTTAAATTTAATAAAGGCTTGAAAACCAAATTTTCTATGAAAATTTTCCTATATAAACGTTTATTAAATTTTATAATCATTTATGAATATGTGGGCTGAAATATATAGCATATATAAGCGATAAACGTACCATATATAATGTGAATGGAAATTAAAAAAAAATTTTTTTTTGAGGAGCTTTAGAAATTGCATTTGGTGCGGAAATTTTTTTGGCCAAAATGGCCTAAAGGTTAAATAAAATATAAGATCAGTTCAATATACATTAATCCTTTTTAATAAGCAATTTATGATTTCCTTGTGAGGCAAATTTGACAGTACAGTCTATCTTCTGTCATTGTTGATGTGAGCCATGTTTTTATTCGACGAAGGGTAGACAATGACCTCCCGCTCGTAGCTTTACCGACGAGCATTGAAACGAAAATTTGATATATTTTTCTTCCCATATTTATCTACCCATCTTCATCACAGCATCTACAACGTTTTCTGATTGATCAGGCTCAAGTTTAGATGTTAGTAGGTGGTTATCTCGAGTTGTGGTTTTAACAGTTTTGTATCTGTATATGACTTGATTACACTTTGAGGTAGGAGTTTAGGTATGTTCAATACATTTGGTATATCTATTGGGAAAGTTGTTATGAGATCTTCTAAAATAAAATCAATAAGAGGAATGTAACCTACAACTCGGTAGTAATCTTCAACATTTTGGATGTGATTCTTACGTTCAAATCTTGTCCTTTCGATAGGAACCTCGATTTGGACGCAAATAACTTTCAAAAATCGCTTTAGATCGTTTTCGGCTTTATTTCTTTTTTCTTCAAGGCACATGATCCTTTTTGAAGATCTATATCTTGCTTTTGTAAAGTGATACTAAGTGGCTGTGTTAAAATAGGTATCACACTTCATATGTATATTCCGCAAATAAATTTAAAAGTACTAAGTGAGTTCCGTAATATAAAGGTTGATATCCTACCTTTCCACTCAGATATTTTTTCCAAAGCTTGATGTACACTTGTTGTAAAGACGCATAATGAAGAGAGTTTGGCTCCCAAATACTTTGCTAAAACTGTTTTTCGCTTGGGATGATTAAATTTAAAAATTTTTGTCGTTTCTTTAACAAATGATACAACTTTTTGTATTAATGGCACTTTATTGCTTTTAGAATTGAGTTGTTCGATTTATGGGAATAGCACGGAGTTTGTTTTGCATTTGTCGCTTTTCCAGAAATTTTTAACAGCTCCATTTTCTGCTGACATCAGAAGACACCCATCTGTTCCATCTCCTACAAAAGTTTTTAGGTCAAGACCAAAATTTATCACAGCTTTAAGAACTATTGATGATAGTTCCTTCAATTGACACATCAACGTCATCAATATCTTTTGAAGCCTCTTCAAATGGGTTTACAACAAAGCTAATAAACTCTTCCCTAAAAACCCTGTGTGTTGAAATATCTTAAAGATAAGGAAATCTGGCTTTTCCCCGACAAATCCGTGCTTTCGTCAAAAATTATCGAATAGAATTTTGATCATATAACACATACATACATACATAAATATTGCAAATACTAAGGCTTATTACTTATTCAACCGCACGCATTATCAAGTTAAACAAGTTAAACATTGAATGTAGAATAATAAGTATTTGAATGCGGTAAACTAGATGTTTCTTTGGAAATATCTAGTAAATAACTATTAGGATTAAGACATGGATACTTATTGAAAATCGTTAGAGATTCAATAAAAAAAATAAAAAAATACTATTTGAAAATTTCTTTAGAGATTACATAAAAATAAAAAAAATTTTATTGTTGGGAATTCTTGTATTATCGAAATTAACAAAACATATTTTTATAATTTACGGGGGGGGGGGGGAATTTCCTTATTCCCCCCCCCTGAATCCGGCGCCTGTATAAGGAGACAGTTAAGGGTAAGCCAAGAAGAACCGGCTTATGAACTGTCTTTTTGTGGCCTCTTAGTGACAATTTACCCCCTCGTAGGACATCCCCTTGTTTAAGTGGCCAGTCATATGGTTAGCATTCGGACTGGTTGTGTCATAAAGGGGCTGCTAGTATTTTAACCAGCTCGGAGACAACCACATGAGCTACAGGGATTAAATCCAGGTTTAGTTGTTTTGTATAGAAAAAAAAACAACACCATAAAAAGAACAACCCAGTAAAAAATTTCATCATTTTGCGAAGCACTAAAGGTACATTTAAAAAATAAGCGCACAATTATGCGCTACGTAATAAGACATACATAAATGCAGTAAAGTAAGTGAGAGAACTCTTAACAACTGTTATAAAAAAAATAAAATTTCATAAGCCACGGCATTCCCTTCCTACGAAGCAGGTTTGTAAGGGAGAATACTAAAAAATAACTGTATCAAAACATTCAGTGTGTAAAGCTGATCGTTACATCCAACAATTTTCATTAGCGCTGAATAATGCGCTTTATGTGTCAAAATTGTATTGCTTCAAAGTGGGACTTCGCCATATAAAATTCATGTCGTCCGTTAGCGCAATGGTAAGCGAAATTTTTATGTTTCTCCCTTACAAACCTGCTTCGTTCGAAGCTCCATTTTTTATTGGGAACATACATTTTTTTATTTTAATTTTTAAAATATGTTATAAAAAGAATACAATTCCCATATTCTTTTAGGTAAAATTATTTAGTTAAATAGTTTATCAAGTTTTTAAAGTAGAATGATGACGAAAACCATATCGGGCCATTCTGCTGATGCTTCTGTTAACAAAGGGGAATACAAAATAAGTGAAACATGTGTTACAGGGGTAAGTGTTTTGAATTATTCTTAAATAAATTCCTATGTTTTCGCTGAAGCTTCTTCTCACTGTTATAACACACTCAAACCAATTTGATTCTACATGAAATTCACGTTGTTTCAACTTATTTCAATATAAATGACATGTTACTCTAACTTTACTGCAATGTTAAATTAACATGAATTATAGTTATTTTAAAAGAAAAAAATGTTTTTCGCAAGTTATTGTAAAATCATCTTAAATTAACATGAAGTAATAATGAAGCAAGTTCACTAACGAAACGGTGAAATCAATCTTGTTTTCGACGATTTTACATTGATTTTTTTCTGTGTGTAGAATTTAAAGCATAAAAAAAAACAATCAATTAACAATTTTAAAGGTTTTCTTAAGTAACAAAACATGTTCTGAAACCGCAAAAATTACAAAACCATTTTCATAGCAGAATAAAACATTTTAAATTAAAAAAAAAAAAAAAACATAAATCCTTCTTTAAGCATTATGATAAGTAGTTTTCTACATTCCTAAATGAACTATAAATATCTCTTGTTTATAAGTAAAATTTGATTTTGCATTTTCTTTATTGAAATCATTTTATGTTTAAAACAAAACTTTTACATTATTTGCACCTTTTTTAACACTTTTTTTTGTTTTTTTTTTTGTTTTTTTTTTTTTTTTGGCAAAAGTAGAGAAATTACACAAATTTTAATATCCTTTCGTCATGCTCTACTACATTTTGTTCCCCAATATTGGCCTACTTTAGTGAACCACTGCGGCTTTTGCAAAACCCCTTTGCGGCGCTTCCAACAACTCTTGAGCAACATTTATTCTTTATAAAACAAAAATACTCAAGTCTTTTGAAGAGGTATCCTTTCATTTTTCATTACAACATAAATACTTGTATTTTGTATTTTTTTTTTTTTTATAAAAATTTTTTCCATCAAAAAACGGCAAAAATACGAAGTAAAACCAACCCGTAGAATCACATTGCGATACTACTTCATTTTGCAAAATGATACTTTAGGGAATCAAAAGTATAATTGTTGACAAATGAATGCAACAAATATAATATAAAGACACAAGGACCAAGGAGACCTACTTAAAGGTACTTAAATTATACAAAAAAAAAAAAAAAAAACCCTAAAATAATAAACAAGAATACTTGTAAATAAACCAAAAGTTGCTGAAACAAAAATAAAATATTCAACAAGATTCGAAGGCAAAATGTATTCCAGCATGTCTCGTAATAATTTAAATTGGCTTAATTACGATTAAACAATTAATTAGGCAAATGAGTTCTTTTTGTTTTTGTATAAATAAATGTTTTACAAATAAAATCAAAGTAATATTCAAACATTTATACAGCTAATCAAGATAATTTTATGAAATGCTCATACACTTAATTAAGAGTTCTCTTTCTCTGTCTATACCTTTCTTTTTTCATTAAATGGATTCTCAATGGACCGCATTGGTCTCCGGGTGGAAGTGTGCCTTGGGGCACAAAACCCCTCTTAACCAAACCTAACCTAAATAAGAGTTTGTTAAATATAAGTAAATTTGCTTCCACTGACAAAATATTCATCGCAATTGTTGTTAATTCGACAAAAACAGTGATTTGTTGATTTTTTCTATTTTTAAGCTCTATTCAACAGAACAGAGTGAACAACGGGGAAGTTCTTCATAAATTGTTGTTATTGTAATGCTGCGAGTAGCGATTTGGTATGAAAGATAATTCGTTTAAGAAGTTGTTACTGTGGTTTTTGTTGCTAAAACGTAAGTGAAGTTTTTTCCGGGAAATTGTGTAGAGTAAAAAGTTTAAATACAAACTAGATTTTGATCAAACTTTATTTAAGTTTGAGCTGTTGAACACCAGAACTTCATCTTTTGTTTTAAATTCTAATGTTTTGTCTACTGTTATCCTCTCTTAAGGCCATTACAACCATATTATGGTTGTCTATGGTAATTTTATAGTTTTCTGAATCATTTGCTTATATCGGCAATAAACAGGTGGTGCAAAAGTAATCAGCCTTTTGGAAAACGTTATAACTTTTGCAAATGGCGTCAATGTCAATGTTTTAAAATTTGTGAAGTTAACAAATGCAGAATACAAATCGACAAGCCATGAATCGGTTTACTCCGCAAGAACGTGGAATTATTGTTTACTTTTTTTCGCAGCAATTCGTCGGTTGTTTTGGCGTATAGTGAATTTCGTCGCGTCTTCCTGGCCGCCCGACACCATCTGCACAGACACTGCGGCCTTTGGCCATTCGCCTTGAAGAGATTGTACAACACGAGATCTTTTCGAGACTGGCTGGCCCCGGAGCAGCCGTTCTGCCGAACGACGACTGTGAACGGTGTAATTGTGTCGTTATGTTTTGTCAACAGTGAATTTCAGAAACTTTATGGGAAAAAATAAATAATGAACTTTTACATATTTCAGCATGAAAAAAAATCAATTATCAGGCATGTGATGAAAAAAATAAAAATATTCAGGGGTGTTCTAGAAATGAAAAACGCAAGAATTTGAAATTTGTTTTCAATACACTTTTAATCAAATTTTTAAAGTTTTTGTTATTAAATTCTGTTTAATAGAGAAATATTTGTCATAAAATTCTTTTATTATAGAAATCTTGTTAAAAAACGTGTCCGCGCCTGTCAACGACACTTGGTTCCAAAAAGACGATTTATTGCAAAATTAATTTTGTGACAACTTTATTTTCAGAAGTGGTCCTGTTCACCGGCCTTTTTTACTTTTTATGGGGCTAAGTCGAGTCTCTTAAAGCATTGAAGGCAGTGTTGCCAGAAGTAGAGGAAAATCCCTGCAAGTAGGTATTTTTGATACCAAAATAGAAGCGTAGGGAAAATTGGTCAGATTTTTCATAATCTCCAAAATGTAGGGATTTTTCATCCTATCGCATTATTTAGGCAATAAATGCAAAAAAAAAAAAACGTATTTTTAGTAGGTAACATTTTCTTGTCCAAAATGGTTGCAAATTTTTCTTTTCCCTAAAATCGCTTAAAAATGTATTTCCAGAGTTGTTTGTAGTTTAAAAAGTTGACGACAGTTAAATATTTGTTTTTTCTAAGATATCTTAAAAATCAAATTGGTGTGGCTTCTTAACAACTGTTTGCTGAAATCGACATCAGTGACTTACAGTACGTTTACATTTGACAGTACTGGCAAGACAGTAAGAAAATACATATTAGTTTCAAAAAACACTACTAACTGTCTTCGTGACGTAGGCGTCCAGACAGTAGTTAAGACAGTTCACTTTTAAAAATAAGTCAGACGTGAATGTTGCTGTTCAAGTCCAGCTAAACGTGTTTTACATGAACTAAACAAACTTAAAAACAGCTTAAAATAGCTATATTGTGTTAACAATCATAACACTAAACTAAAATATAAAAAATCAAAGCAAAATATGTTTAATTTTTTTTACACGTTGATTTTTTTCCGTTTTGCTAACAAAACTTCAGATTGCTGTTAGCAAATGTCAAATCACTGTCCAATTTTACTGTCTGCTAAATTTGCTAGACAGTAGACAAGACAGTTGGAAAAGTGTGCATGTATTAGTGAAAAAGTTTGCATGTATTGCTACTGTCTTGCCAGTACTGGCAAATGTAAACGCCAAGTTAGTGACCAACAAAGAATTTGTCGTACAAAAATATGTTTTCTGCATTACTTAGGGTTAGCGAAGAAGCTAACGAATAGTGGGTATCAATTGTTACAACTTAAGGTGTCTGAAGAAAGAGATATTTATATGTAGTATATGAACACTGAGGTACACAATATCACTAGCACCATTGGTGTATAGAGTGAAAATGCCAACCATTTCATTAGTCCCTAATGGCAATGGTTCGTTCTTATACCAATGGGATATTTTTCAATGTTGAAAGATTTAATTGAGTTTATTAAAAGGACACACATATTGCACTTGTTCAACAATACTGTATTATTTCAAAATTTTAAAATTTTCAGTAGAAGCAAAACAATTATTAATTTAATATGAAAGGCATAGGAAAAAATATTTTTAAACCAACCATTTCTTTACAAAAAAGTGGACAAAATAGCTCGATAGTTTTACAGTGGGTAGATATGAATTAATACCTGTCGACTATTTCCAAAAAGTGAAAAACTAAACATTTTTAGTTTTTATTTTTATTTTTTGTCAATGCTTGTATATCCATTTTCGAATAAAATTTATATTTTTTAACTATTGTTTTTTCTTCTGTTTTAATGACAATAATGTGAAGCGACTTTTATCAACGTGTAGGGAAAAATCGGATTTTTTTTTGCATGTGTAGGTATTTTTCGAAATATCTACTGGCAACACTGATTGAAGGAGAAGCCACGATCGACGCCATACGGTCAGATATATGTATTAGAAAGAAGTAGTCAAGTAGTTGGATTGATCGAATGGATCATGTAACTCGTAGCCGCGGCGGACATATGCCATATAAAAAATAAATGCCATTAAATTATCTACCAGATTTTGAAAAAAAGAAAACAATATTTCTGTCTTGTATACTCATTTTAAGTTCTCATGCAGCTAAAAAAACACATTTTATTTAATTTATTGTGTGATAATCGTGGCGAATTCTTCTGTACATTAAAAAAAAAAAATTAAAGTCAACTTAATTATTAGAACACATGCATCTCTTTAGAGAATACCTTTAAATTTTGCTCGAAAAAAACAAAAAGGAAAAAATAACTGTTATTATTGACCGAAAAATAATAATTAAAATTTTAAAATTGTATTTTATCAGAAAGAAGTTCATAAAAATCAATATGGTAGATTTGAATCAATTTTCCGACTTTTACTTCTATATGGGCAAATCCCAGAAACAGTCCACCAACCAAAAATTTTTCAAAGGATTTTTTTTTTAATGGAATATAAGACTAGATGTATAATTTAATTTTTATATTAAAAAATATGTATTTCAATGATCATTAATGCAATAATTTTTACCAAATCCTACCCCACTGCTGATTTCTTAATGTTATACGTGAATTAAGCATTATTTTAGGTGATTTTTGTGCTTAAAAAAACACTTACAGCAGACTTATCAAAATATAAATTTCGTTAAAATAAAAGTTGATATTCATTAGTTAACAAATAAGTTTAAGAAATGCAATTCATAAAAATATATTTTGTTTTGTTAAAATAAATAAAATATAATAATAAAATACTACTTAAAAGACTGTAGCGTGCGTCACAAAAGGTTTACGGCTTTTGTCAAAAAATCACAACATTTTTTGGCTGCGAATAAGTGTCTTATAGTCATCTTTCTTTTAGGAATTAGATTTTGTATACCTTATCATGCCAAATTCGCTAAAACTTAGGAAAACGCACTTCAACATTTGAGGTTACTTGCACTTTTTGTAGCGTGCGTCACAAAACTTTGTAAGAAAATATGATATATGCCATTCGTAAGTACATATTAATGTCACTAAATACTATAAATGAGTTGAAGGTATCTTTTTTGAAATACCAAAAAATTTTTATATTTCAATCAAAAAACGCGTGCGAATGTAGCGTTCGTTACGCAGGATTTGCCCATATGCTTTTATAGATTAAAAATTTCAAAATAACGATTATTTTCGGTCCCTGACATTTAATATATAACGACAAATTAAAAAAAAAAGTTTTTATAAATTTTGTGTTAATTTCGAATGTTTGTTGAAATATTTAAAAGACATTTTGTCTTTAAAGGCACTTTTGTCGCAACACTGTTTCACTTACACAAACCCAGAATATAAATGGCTTCCTAATAATTTCCCAAGAAAATGGAAATAAGATTTAAAATATAAATTTTTTATTAACACAGTGACCCAGATTGTTAAACGTACAACCTGAATCTCTTCTTCTACCAGAAAATATATAAAATTTCACACAGTTTGTTTATGTTTATAATTATGCTTTTGTTTTTATTTATTTTCAACATAATTAAATATTTAAATGAATTTTATCTGAAGTTGTGGGAATGTGGAATTGTCGCTGTTTAAGATTAAGTCAGTGCCTGCGAATTTACAAAACCTTTTTTTAACACTTTGGCTACAATTATGCTGAACACAAACAACAACAAAAAAAAAAAAAAGCCAAAGCAATTATTTATTGTATGTATGGATTTTAAACAAAAAGAATAGAAAACCAAAAGTAAATGGCGCACTCACATACACACACGTTGCTAATACACTCTCTCTCTCTCTCTCTACCAACCAACCAACAACAATGGAGAAATTTTAATGGCAAAAACATTTGCGTGTACTTGGGTAGAACGAACGAACAAAATTATACAAAATTTGAATAAAAAGAGTTTTTCAAAAAAATTTTTATAAATAATTATTTTTTTGGTTTATATACAAACCAGAGCTGTAAATGAAGCATTCTTTTTTGTTCTTAATTCTTTAAAAGTTATCTAAATTGTGAATTAACTTCTTTCACAGCAAAAAATAATTGAATGAAATTTGAACAAATTCAAACGAATTAGAAATGAATTTCAATTCGTTTTAAATTCAGATACATTTGTAAAATGAATTGCAATTCGTTTCCAAATCAAATGAATTTGCTAAAGTGAATTGCAATTCGTTTTACAGATTCATTTAAATTGATTTTGAATTCATTCTAATGAATTAGTAGAACAATGATTGCAATTCAAGTGAATGAAATCAGAAATGAGTTGCGTTCAATCACATATTACTATTTAATTTACTACTTATTTTCTATTGCAGTTGGAAGTTTTCAATACAAAAAGTAAACAAGTTTTCCAATTTCAATAAAAGTATGAAGAATTTCAAATGAACGAACACAGATTTGACGGGAAAAAGTTTTGTTAAGATTCAAATGAGTTGGAAATGAATTGCTAATTCGTTTTTCTTATTTATTTGAATTAATTCAAAATCAATTTAATATTCAAAATTTGCCAAGTCAGTGCATGAATGATTCGCAAATTAATTAATTAAAAAATGAATGATTCCTTTACAGCTCTGATACCAACCACCAAATGGTTCTTAAAATGATTAAAGAATTTACCCATGTCTTAAAGTTGCGGTAAGTGAAAATTACAGTCATGCAAATAAATAAATATATTTATTTGCGAAACAAAAAACATTTAATTCATCTAAGAATTGCCACAACAAGTTTTCGTCTTAAAGAAATTAGAAAAAAAATTTTAATGTAAAACTTAAAATTTTCGAGAAAAGAGCTGGAGTGTAAAAAGTGAGTCAGTCATAATGTTGCAACTTGGTTTTTGTTGTTTATTTAAAACTTACGACAATTAAACAAAAAACTTCTTACAGTTGATAATTTTTTTTTTTTCTAAAAAAACGCACACAGACACACTTTTAGTTTACACTGATTTAATGCAAATACAAGCACATAAAACAGTAAACCGCAAAAGCTGCAGCTTAACGTTACAAATAAAATCACTCGTAATTCTAATATTTATCATGGCAGAGATTCTCAAACGGGATTGGTACCAACGACGATTTCGTCGTTAATTTGCCGAAAATCACACAATTAGTTCAAGGAGAACACCCGTTAAAATCATTTTTAATTATTTGGAATTTATAAAAATTAAAATGATTAATTTTATAAACATCATGCTTATTCTTTTTGTACGGAGCGTTTAAAAAGGAGATGATGGGTACGCACATTGATACGAATCCCGCATTAAGCTGGCCAAAAGTCATAAATGTTAGTGGAATTCTGAATAGCTAAGAGCCTGCTCTAAAAGTGCTGTGATATCGATTTACCTAAGCGCCTGCACTATAGCCTAATCTCATAGTGTATCTAAACCATATGGTGGGTTAATATTAAGCAGAGTACGAAAACAAACAAAACGAAACGTGTGCTTTCGTTTTGATTTGTTCTTTGCAGTGAGTAAAACAAAAACAAAACCAAAACAATGAGAATGATTGTGCCATTTTGTTTTGTATTATTTTTGCTCGTGAGCGCAAATTGTACATTATTATAAACGTACACAGCTGGAAAAGAAAAGAGTAAGAACAATATTGAAACATTCAGAGAAAAAACATTTGACAAAAATTTGGTAATTGATTAACTCACTACTATTGTTTCTAAGTGAAATAAAAAGAGAGGTTTTTAGGTTTTTTTGTTTTTATTAATGCTTATTTTGACTACCATAGTAATTTAAATAAAAAACAAATTAAATTAAAAAAAAGGTAATTCAAAGAAAATAACGTAACAAATCATTTTTTGGACGAGGCATTGTGGATTTTATTCTTGTTATGCTACTACAAAAACCAAACAAGAACTAGATCAATTCAGGGTTTAAAAGCATCCATCAGCTGAATGCTTTTTATTTTTGCTTTTGCCACTGCTATTGAAATTTGTAATTTTTTTTCCAACAGCCAATGTTTTGTTTTTCGTTTGTGCAAAAAAGCAAATCTCCTATTTTGTATATTTTTATTTTCTGACAACTGCTTTTTTACCAGCCAGCGACAAAAATGGACAACCACATAAAAAGCAAAAGCTAAAAAAAATTATTTCGCCTTTTGCTTTTTTACTTTTTCCTGAAAGAAGAGCTAGTTAAAAAAGACAAACCAAAAAAAAAATCTAAAATTCAAAGAACAAAAATTCTTCTCTGGCTGGTTATAACAAAAAGCCGATTCAATAAAATGAAAAGCAGCGGAAGTGTGTGCTAAAAGCAGTCTGAGCAGAGCTATTAGCTCTGCAAAAAGGCAGATTACAACGAAAAAATACTGATCAGTGTACAAGCAACATGGTTTTTTTATGGTGATGAGGAAAAATAAATTTTTGCCTTTCTTCAGTAATGTTGTAGTAATGTTGCTGTTGCTCGCCAAACAAATAAAAAATTCTTGTTGTGTTTGTTTTGCATGAAAAATATCACTTGTCGTCGTCGAGTATTTTTTTTTCGCAATCATGTGCCTTTGCAACCTTTTTTGCTGCTTTTATCTCCTATTTTGCGGCTATTAGCATGCATTGGTTTTTGATTTGGCGGCTGTTTGACAGAAGCTGTTTGTTTCATTCTTTTTCCTACCTATTTTTTCCTACAACATAAAAGTAATTGCCGTTGCTTTTTGAGTTCCATCAAATTGTTAAAAAAGCAAAAGCTGAAAAAAGCCAGTGCCAATTATTTTGTGTGTTTATTTTGCTGCTGCTTTTGAAAAGTGTGGGCTTTTTTAGCAGTGGAACTTGTCGGCTTTTTAATTTTGATTTTTTTTTTAATAGGAAAAAGGCAAAATTTGGCTGCTTTTGCTAATATGGCGATAGCATTTTAAACCCTGGATCAATTACTCAAAACAAGACGTTTCCCTATCTGTTTTGTACTCAGATGTCCGATTGTAAAGGTAAATTAAATAATGCAGATGAGTGAAAAGCCAATTGTTTCGTTTTCTCTCTTTGACACTTGAAAAGTTTTTGTTTTGGTTTTGCTCATGTACAATACAATTTAAACATTTTGAATAGTTTTGTACATTTTGCAAACGTTTGCGAAATGTTTTGTTTGTTTTCATACTCTGATATTAAGTACTTACCAAATGCCCCTGGGTAAGTGATGGATGATTTGCAAACACAGGTAGCAATGTCTAGTGTTTGATCCACCAAAAATTATACACCCACCTCTTGTTTAGAAGCGGGAGCTATCAAACCTCCACTGCTATTATTTATTCCAGCAGCTTCTGATGAATAGCAACAGCATCTGGGGCCATCCACAGGCCGAATTTTCCCACAAGGGTGCAAAAGCAGCTTTTTTTGTGAATGTAACCCTAACCGCTATTTTGGGTTTTAACAACAGCCACAACGTGCTTCCCGATAGTATCTCTTCGTCAATAAAGTTGAACTTAGTTGAACGCTTTTGAGAGCTCATGCCTTGAAAAGGTAGTTGGTACTCCTCCATCGGATGGTGAACAACCCACTGAAAACCAACCCCTTATCAAAAAAGCAAAGCTTCCAAAAAGACAATCATCGTAAAAGACAGGAAGCATTTTTCGCAAGAAGCGTACTAATGGAGGCCTCACCAATGGTCAAATTGGTGCTGGCACACCGGGGAGCTACTGACTGCTGTAGCTTCTCAGTTAAGTACTGAGGTACAACCTCGAACTAAATAAAGTCCATTTGACCCCAAGGAGCTCTGTCCTTTGGAAGTTTGGTGCAACCCAGGTAGCATTCACCAAATTTTAAAATGTACGAGATTCCAAGGAATGCCAGGCAGAATCGTCAATTGCCACCTTGCGGATCCAGGTATGACCAAAACCGGATTTACTCCGGAGGATGTAGCACCAAAAGGTGAAATATCCTTTAGATGAACCATACCACCTCCGGGGGAGTTCTAAAAGTACTGATAACTTTGAGTGTAGGGTGCAAAAAAAAAACAAGCCACAAATAAATTTTACATATTTGAATTGTTTATAAAAATTAAGATATAATTAACTATCAGTTATAGCTGTAAAAACATATTTTTAACTGGAAGTTAAAGTAACAGATAGTTATAACCGAACTTGGTGAAATTGGGGGTTAATATGATTAGATTAATGACTTTTTTTTGCCTTTGAAGTTTTGTCCAAAATTGTGTTTCTGAAATATTTACAATCGTTAAAGAATGGGCTATCAAGTACTATTTTTTTTATTGTATCTGACTCTAGCTTGAAACGATGCTTAAATGAGAGTTTTTAATCTATTTTATTTAAATAGATTTATCTGATGGTCCATCCGAGTAAAAAATGGAGCTGGTTAGCAGTATTGTAAGGGAGAGAAGCACAATACCCCCTTACAAACCTGAAGCATAGTTTTATATGGCGAATTCCCACTTGGAAGCACTACTATTTTCACGATGAAATTACCTATGGAGAAACCAGGAAAAAGGACACGGCGGGCATTACAGCTGGTCCAGACATCACCTAAGAAACCTAATTGCGGTTATAACTGGCCGCTGGTCCATTGGGCGGCACGCCCAGAGGCTGGGGCCCCCTATAATGACTTTAGTAGAAGTTGCGGCGACGAGGAGGAGGAAGAGTCAACGGAACATCTTCTCTGTAAATGTCCGGCATTCGGAGATTTAAGACTTGAAATGTTTGGTCGAAGAGCCCTTGGGGACAAAACTTTTCTCTCTGGTATTGATTTAAACAGGATCCACTCCTTTATTGAATCAACCGGGTGCGTGGGAATACTAGCAGCCAGGCAACATAGGACCCATGGGAGACTGTGTAACATGGCAACACAACGGGGACTAATTAATGGACCCACGTTAAGCTGTGCTTGAACACGGCTGCCAATGGAACCTAACCATCCTAACCTCCTCTCTGCTAAAAAAAAAAATAATTTGATGACTGATTGCGTTATAAAAAGAAGTAATTTTTAAACAAATTTTAAAATCATTGCAATACCACCTGCTTCCATGTAAGGGAATAACAGAAGCACTCAGAACATTGTTCGTAAAATGTTTCTTTAAAATAATGTTTTTACTTATAAGGGATAATTAAACATTCACTTTAATTTTAATCGCTTCTCTGCTGCTTCTTAGTGTGGAGTTTAAGTGCTTCCTGATATCTAAAGTCGTTTTTTGCTGGGATATTTTCATTGACTCTGAGACATAATTGACGTTCAATGCGTTCAATGTTATTGACGTACACTTTTTCTTTTAAATACCCCAAAGAAAGAAGTCCAACAGTGTCAAATAACATGATTGTGGCGGCCAATTACCATCGCCATGACGTCCACTGAATTTCTCGCGCAAAAGTCATTGTTTCTTTGGCTGTGTGGCATGTAGCACCGCCATATATCGTCCAAGGCCATACCCTTAATTTCTGGCCACAAGAAGTCCGTTATCATCTCGCGACCATTAACCGTAAATGCTTTCCCAACCTAATTTTCGTGAAAGTACAGCCCGATGACGCAGAACGGCCTGGGCGAGCGTGCACAGGTGCTCTCACATTTCCTGCATACTCGGTTTGCTGAAATTTGCGTACAATTCTTCCGATTTTGGATACATTTGGTCGATTATGCTGACCAAACAAATTAGGAAGTGCATGAAATGTATTTGGATTTATTCGCCCATTTTCGTAAAATGCTTTAACAATCTTAACGCCCTGCTTAATTGTGCACCTCTGTGGGAGTAAAGAAGACGTTCACTTTACATTTATTAATATTTGTCAATTTTAGTGTCAAAAATGTAAATAAAATTTTATTGTTAACACCCTGTTGTTAACTTCTATAACCACTAATGAATTTTCTAGTACATAAGTACTTTTATAAATCCCTTTTAATAAATAATGAATGCTCGCTCCAATAAGTTATTTGAAATCAACAAGTTCTCGGCCATTTTATTTAAAGTTGAATTTGTCAAACACTGAAACAAAGAAATGTCAAATTAAGTTGGGTAAAAAAAAACTCGACGTTCAGGCGGGACTCACAATTAACATCGTGCATTATGGTTGGACCACTCTTTACCAGAAACAAATTTTCACACTGCTACAAATTTCTTACTCCCAGAATAACACTCAAGTTTCTAAATTTTGACAAGAATTTTGAGCATTCTGGTAAAACCGTTTTGGAACCACTGCAACCTTCTGAGATTTTCTACTATTGTTGTTTTTCTATTTATACAAGTGTTGTTATGGTTGTTGTTATTGTTGCTGGTTAGATGGATGGTTGGTTGGCTGGTTAGTCTTTTAGTCTGTTTCTTTTTCTGATGATGGCTCATTCTTTCTAAGCATAATTAAATGTAAAACATTTTTAAGCTTCTTTCGCTTTATACTCCACACATCTCAAAGAAAAGCACATTAATTGTAGCTTGAAATCTTATATTTTTTTATAAAGAAAAAAACTTTGTCAGTGAAAATGTATACATGTTGCTATTTTTGTTTTGTTGTTGTTGTTGTACAAATATAAAATTATAATTTATGCAAAAATACACAGTGGCAGAAATGAACAAGCAAAACAAAAAAACACCATTTAACCACAAGAGGAAAGTATATTTTTAACTTGGTTTTTTTTTTTTTGTTTCAAAATATAAATATGCTAAAAGTATGCATGAACTTTTTTTTAATTATTTTAATCTAAGCAATAGCAAAATGTGTAAACTGTGGTGTAACAAATATGCAGAAAATTAGTAAAAGATGTTGCAGTTTGTTTTGTCAGCGTTTATTTTGCGAAGAATTTTTGTCAGTGTTTTTTAAAATTTCTTTGTTTTTGCAGTCAACCATCGCATTGAGTCATACAATGTTGTTACGGTTTGGCGGGAAATGTTACAGACACAATTGCTCTTGCTGTTCTTGTTACTGTTGCTGCAACACACACATACATGCATTCAAATATAAACATTTCGTATGTATTTATTCGTATAAAAATAATAAATTGTAAACGGTCGTCCTCTGAACATGAAAATGTATTTTAACTAATATTCTAGAAATAGATGGTGATTTTTTTTTTCTAAGCTGTTTCTCTCTAACCCAGTATCTTTTGTGTGTGTGTGTGTGTGTGCATCTGTGTGTTTTTGTTAATTTTACTACTGCAATATGCTGACATTAGGTGTGGTTTGTTTAATTTTCTAGAGTTGATTTTTCTTCAGTCTGTATTTGGGTTGGAGAGTGTCTTATTTTGTATATAAATATTTTTGCGTGTTGTCCTTTTTTGCGAAGGATTTCGTTTCACTTTCCGGTAGTTTTATTTTAAGCTGTATTTCATTTCCTTTTAATTTTCCGCAAACATTTCAAGTAACTTGAAATTTAATTGTTTTTCTCGTTTTTTCTGTTTTTCTTATTAAAATAAAATATTGCGCTTAATTTTCCTGTTGACAAAATTTGTTTATTAAAATTCGTTTTTGTAAATAGTTATTTTTTTCTGTGTTTGCTTGTTCATCTTGTTTTGAGTGTAGAAAACAAAAATGATTTTGTAGTTAAGATAATTGTGAGGTGTTCATTAAAGGGAATCTGTTTAAAACACAAATATTTACTTTGTGCAAATGTTTTTGTGTAATTAAAGGCAATTGCTGACTGGCAGATACAAAATTTTTGCAATTGTTTGTGGTGTTTTACAAAGAACGCTTTGCGATAAAGGGCATGCTTTCAAATTTAATAAGGATTCATTAGAATTTAATTACAAAGTACGTTATAAACAAAGAAAACATCGTGCTGGCTAGCAAAAGGGGAGATTACTTCACATACTTTTTAATGATGTTCTAAGTTCAGATTGCTTTTAATATTTTGGCATTCCTATTTGTAAAAGTTTGAAATTAAAAAAAAATCTTGGTTTTTCTGAAGACTTAGAATTGTTTCGAAATTACCTAGTAAAGCACATCCGTTAGTGGGGTAAATATTTAGATTGCAAATAAAAAATAATGATTTTCTTTATAAATCTGCAGGTTTTAAACAAATGGTACGATTCCTATAAATATTTTTTACTTTGACAGACGGATTTTAAACATTCTAATAACTTTTTTATACATACTAGTGTTCGCCTAATGGTCAAAATTCGACCATAAATTTCTATGTACATATGAAGAAAACATAGCACATCTAAGTATATATGAATTAACATGTTTCGAGCATTTATTTTTTCCGTCTTGATGGATCGATTTGGCGAGGGAATAACCTCCGGTTCATATTTTATCTTCTACGTGAGTTAATTCAATTTTGTAAGTTCAATATTAAAAATATCCGAAAATAACAATTGAAAAACAAAAAGTATCAAAAAGTCTCCTTTATAGATTGTCATCCACTTAGGACATTGCATGCTTAATTTTATGTTTCTATGTTTAAAAGTACCAGATGTTAACGAAAAAGTACCAAAAGCTCCCCTTACATGTTCTTTTTCACCCAGTTTAATGTATAATTTTATCTTTATAGGTCGAGTATTAACAAAAATTCAAAAAGTTCCAGATAAAAAACAGAAAGAACCAACAGTTTTTTTCTTATAGGATATCATTCACTCAGGACCCTCCACCTATAATATTATGTTTCTAATATTATAGAAAATTTATAACATGAAGCACAGAAAAGTAAAAAAAAGAAATTTAGTTTCCCGTATTTCCCCTTTTTTTCTTTCCATAGAGGTTCGGTTGACAAACAAAGGAAGAAAACGTTCTTAACTGTTTTGCCTGGTCCGATTTGTACATAAGAGTTATATAGTCGAAATATTCGAAAACCGGTTTCTGAAAAATGTCGAATAATCGATCACCCAAATTTTTTTTATTATTTGATAATTGAAACAAATTTTTATTTATGTATTTTGTATTTGTGGTAGTAGCAATTTTAAACGCTTATAACTCTGAAATTATTGAACAGATTTTAATTAAATATATAATGTGAGTAAACACCTTTCACATGGTGTATATTTTGTTCAAATCGGTTGACATACAGATGAGGAAAGTGTTCTTAACTGTTTTGCCTAAGCCGATTTATATATGGATTTACCGAATTTTTTTTTTAGTAAAATAATAGCCTTTATAACAATTTTAAAAATCTGATCCCCACACCAACAAGAGGCAAAACAGTTTTTTAGACTAATACGGTAATACAGCATTAGTTCTTTTGAAACAACCCACATCAAACAAAACAACCGCAGTTCGCACAAAACCCAAGTCTCTTTGACTTATAAGACAAAAACGTTTTGTCTTTTGTTGGTGTGGGTTCAGCCTAAGTATGAAAAATGACAATCATTAAATGGTCTTAGTTTTTCAATTGGCAGTTAATGTCAGTTTTCAAGACATTTGGCAAGACGTTGTTCAACGTTTCGAGCACAAATTCTGCAATTTCTGTGCAAATATTCTGTTAATGTTAATGTGTTTTCTATACGTGAAGTCCTCCCTTCAAATGTTGATGCCACGCAAAATCAGCATTTTTTTTTTTAATTATTCGAATATCGGAAACTTCTGGCAGAATCGCTTTTGTGTACCTTACGGATTAAGATGTAGCTCCATCTTGCTAGAACAATATGCCAGAAATATTCAGAATAAACGTTAAAATTGTTTCTACATGGAGGTCCCTATTGAGTAGCCAGTCAACAAGCAGACTCAGATGGATCTGTGTAGACACTTTCTCGTACAGCCTCTACAGCTTTTCCCATACGAACTGGTAACTTATTTTAAGCCGTTCTTTCGCAATGAGAATGATAGCATTATAAAGTTTTATTAAATTGTCTATTAGCTGCAAAAAATTTAAAATAAAACTGTTTACCCTGTGTTTTCAAAAATACACAGATTGATAAAGCCAAGGCCAAAAAACTATTTCAAGCGGAAAGTTTTCAAACTTTCAATAGTTTCTTTAACCATATAATATTCATCTGCAACCATATTATTGTTAAATCAGTTCTGCGTAATGAAGTCATACCCACATTATGGTTACTTCTGATCATGTTATGATTACACTGTGCTAGTTGAAGAAACTGACAAGTGGGATACCTTGCGTTTTAACCTAATACGTGTATGCTGAATCCAGTGGTGCTAACCGTTTTTTAGGTTAGCTCTTGTTTCCAAGATATACACATCGTTTATTCGCGTAACTTAAAAACGGTTTAGCTTATTAAATAAACTAAAAATTACGAAGTTCCGCCATAAAATTACCTTTAAGTAAGGCTTAACTTTTTTTAAGTCTGCGCAGTCGTTAAAAAATATAAATTTTTTTTGGCAAAAATTTCGAAATTTTTTTTTTAAACGACATAAAAAATTGGATAATGCAGCTATGCTGTTAATTTTCTCTACTCTACGACTCCTTGGCAGTTGTTGGACTTTTTCTGCCCCCACAGCACAGTGTTAATAAGAATGTGCTAACCCCAATTAATTGTAATACCGTGTTCAGATATACCTTTTTTATTGAGTCAATATTCGGTTAATTGACATAATTATCTTTCTGTTCACATATACACAATTAAGCTAACTCCATTTATATTACTACTACATACAACATTCAACGTAAACAAAAATGAACATGTATAAGAAAACAATTTTTGACATCTTTAAGGAATAAACATCTATAATATTGGACTACGTGGTCCATTGTGGCTTAAATAGACTACTTACAACATGGTCCAATGTACTGTAGTATGGACCATGTTATAAGAAATTAACATGCAGTGCTGCCAACAACTGCATGATGTATACTTTTCTATAGTTTACAGTATTACACATTGGTGGCCCTGATGGTTATCAATTGTTTATTGAAAAGTGAAAGTGTGTGAAACTTGTGGAAAAAGGTAAAAAAAATTGAAAATACCAAGTAAATAATAGACCACAGTTCACACAACAAAAGGCGATTAGTAAAAAATGAAAAAGAAAAATGCTTAAACTACCCCTTAAGTGTACTCCATAGTGTAGTAACATGGAGTACTTTTAAAACTAACCCACTTTAGTACTCCATGGAGTAGTTGAGAGACTACTTCGGTGGGTTATATGGTCCCCGCCCAGGACATCGTAATGTTAAATGGACCCCCTTTTACCCATATATTTGGAGTAGTTTTGGAGTACTCCTACTCCTTTGTGGACTACTCTTTACATGCATGTATGGACTAGTCTCGTTATCTGCAGGGAAATGGATGGGCCTTTTTTTTTGTTGAAATTTTAATTGCCAAATGTCAAAACACTGTTTAGTAAGTTGTATTTTGCTTAATAAACACACTTGTTACAGTGTCGCATTTTAATTTTACTCAATATTTATAACAATTTCGTATTAATGGAGCAATAACTAAATTGCAATTTTGTATGGATAATTGAGCTCAATAATGGCATTTATTGCGTAAAACTCAATTAAAGTGCATATCTGAACTCGGTATAAGGTATTTGAAAAATATATTTTCTCTGCATGTACGTGTATAACCTTTTAATAACGTTTTGGTTTATTTCCTTTATAATAAACCGTTTCGAGTTATTTATTGCTCTTAAAATAAAACTAAATAATCACTTAACACCAATACCCCGGCTTGCGTCGTTTTCGAAGTTACATCTTTTTAAAATTTCTGTGATATCAAAGTTGCGTCGTTTTTATTTTACTTTGCGTCGCATGGCTTCGAAGTTGCGTCGTTTATGTTTCACTTTGCGTCCCATGGCTTCGAAGTTGCGTCGCTACTGCTTCGATTTGCGTCGTTAATATAAACAGCAAAAGGGGATTTCCCGTTGAAGTGTAACGCAAATATGTATGTGAAGGTTGTCTGCTGATTACAACTGGTTTCAAATTACATTTGCTGAAGTGAAGTTAAATTTAATATTTTGCAGCAACGAGTCAAAAAAAGCAAATAAGCTTAGAACAAAAACTTGGCATTTTGACGCGTTTTGAATCAGGGGAAAGGGCTGTTGTTATTGAAAGAAACCTTGAACTAGCCCCTTCTACAATAAAATCCATTTGCTGTTTCAGTGACGCTGATCAAATTAAGAAATTTGTTAAAACAAGAACATCGTTACAACATAAACAAGTTACAAAAATGAGAAAAAATGGAGCCACTTCTTACTATTTGGATTGAAAATCAAAATCAGCGATGAATGCGCTTAAAAAAAAAGGTTATTCAAAAGAAAGCTTTAACTTTATTTGAAGATCTAAAATAAAATATCCGTTATAAAGTCTATCAAATCAAAATTTATTTTATCAGCTAAAATTATGAATCTCGGAACCAATTAAATGAAAATCAATACAAAGGTATGGAAAATCGTGCTTCGGTTTGCGTCGAGTTTTTACGGTCACAATTAGCGACACAAACCGGGGTATTGGTGTACTTTAAACACTGTTTATAATATACACAACTTTATTTAGTACTTAGTCACTTTAACAACCGTAATTTATAGATTATTTACAACCAACTATAATTTTCTCAGCGCGATACGTTATTGACAATGTCAGAACTTAGAGTGATTTTATGCCATCTCTTGCGATCCTAGCCCAGACGTGTAGATGATACTAGTAGCGTCTAGATGGCTCTAGAAAGTTCGCCGCATAACGGCTACTTACCAGAAAATGGCTTTGTGCGATTGCAAAAAAATCACAGTAAATGACCACCAACAAATGCACTCGCTTGCGGTCATACAATCAAACTTGCGCAACCGCAAACATTCGCTGCTGGTTGGCAGTCATTCAAATAATGCACATCGTGCTTTGTTATTTATTCCATCGTTTAGCTTCGTTTGTCAATTAAGATGTTTGTGTGTTTGGTCCGACAATGATTGTTTTGGCAAAGAAAAAAAAATACAAACAAAAAAGCCAGAAATTAGCAATTATTACTCATGTAGGCATTCAGCAGTTACTATGTAGTACAAGAAAAAAAAAAAAAAAGTTGAAATGAAACTAAACGCACATACTGATGTAAGTTCAAACAATTTCCCTTGGAAAAGAAGACTTTTTTTTATCATCTTAAAAAGTACAGTAGTTCTGTATGTACAATGTATTCTTGTTATTGTTGTTTTTATTGTTGTTAATTTTAACAAAGCGTCTTATCGAGTGGACAATGGCTATTTGAATGCAAAAGTATAAGAATGTGTGCCTTTTGACTTTACACATTTGTGTTATATTGCGTGCGCAACAAAAAATGCAAACAAAGCACTTTCAATAAAAAACGCACACTTGAAAAAATCAAATGTGTACGAAACGATGTAAAAATTCCCAACGTTCAACTTTGTTTTGCAGGCAAAGAGTGAGTGTAAATTTGAGCGTATGAATAAATCAAGAAAAATTGTGATTTTGCAGTTCTCTGCTACTTACTCATCTATAGTTACTATCTATATGGCTGAATTAATTTAGTTATTAGGCATCATAAACTAAGGCATACTTTTAGGCGTTACCATAAATTGAGATAACTTAATAACGAACAGTCGAGTATTTACAGTGTGGTTGAAGTACAATTATGCACAACAATTTTAAAATTACATCTGTACATTGATTTTTACACTAGAAATTTGCATAACTTATACAATAACAATTTTAACTATTAAAATATCTAACAAATACTTAATAACTAATCAATACAAGATAACTAATAAATTAATCTAAATCTTAATTCTTAACTAAAGTTACTTTTGTAACAATATATTGAAATATGACACTTTTTAATTTTATTAAAAAAAAAAAAAAAAAAAAAAATAAAAGAATTTATTCCAAATTTATAAGAATGTTAGAGCTCATTCTTATAAATTTGGAGAACTTACAATCGAAAAACATGAATTTCCATATGTAAATGTATTGTAAAGGTTTTTTTATTGACACAAAATTTTTGCCTCGGTATAAAAGTGTGGCTTCGATAGGGTACGAAAAATTGTACGATCCCATCTGAAACTAAATTTTTTTTCTATTTTTGAAAATGGGGGAAAAAATATTGTAACTTTTTTGTTTTCGATTGCAAAAATTACTTAAATTTCTCTATTAAAAATTTTAAATACAGCCTAATTTAAAAATTTTTTTTTTAATTATTTCTGCTTTTTTTTTTTTTAATTACAGAAAGAATATTTTCTCTTTAATGGTCTGTCGCAACTGAAAATTCAATTTCTTAAAGTGGTGAGTAATAATATTGTTAATTAATTGCTAAAACATTTTTCCAATGTGCTTCTTTGAGTCAAAGTTCAATTGATACAGCTTTTTGTAATAGTCCGTAATAAAATGATTTTTAAGAGGAGAATTTATATTGGACCCATAGCAAATTATGGATCAATCGTTACAAAATTTAATAATCAAAATATATAATGATTTCTGGTATTAAAAAACCCTTAATTGGACTAAATTTAATACAAGAGTGAAATAAGTTTAAGCGTTTTATACGTTTTAAGGAGCTGTTCAAAAGGCCGCTTTTAATGTTTTTGTTATCATCTCAAAATTGCATGGTGTTTTTTCATTATATAATGTTCGGTTCTTTCTTGAAAATAGTTACGAACGGTATGAAGGGTTGTGTATGTCTACACAATCACTAAAAAAATAGATATCGTTCCTGGGTGTGTGAGCCGAACGTTAAATAATGTACTGTTTATTTTCGAACACTGATATGGACACCCACCAGTATTGTTCTTTTCTTTTGAGTTTTTTGAAAGTGAGAGTGTTTTCAACAGACGGAGAGACGGATATGATATGTTAAGGACCTAAAATATGTCTAAATTATGGGTTCTTAAATGAATATTAAAAAAGTTTCACACGTAATGACATACTTAACATTCCTAACTAATTCAACACTAGTGGTGTAGGGTATAAAACCCAGTGAAAGTCCTCTCATAAAAAAATAATTTTAGGCAGCCACAAACTGGATTACCAGGGCAAGTTTGATTATTTAAATTTTTTTTGCTAGGACTAGCACTTTAGTGATGACCCCTACTAATGCATTTTATTGTGTTGGAACTAGGATAAAAGGTTATGGAAAGGAGGATGGAGGGAGTAGTGCTTGGGGATATTCGAATTAAATTTATTCATGTTGAAATTTAGAGGAAAGACTTTAGCGGAAAGGTTATTCCACATACGAACTTTCCGCCCTAGAAACGAGTGTTCCCTCGATCGACTTTAAAAGGTTCAGCTCTTGAGAAAAATTGTCTATTACGAAAAAACGTACGAGTTTAGGGAACCAAATACCTAATTTCATCAGAACACATCCCATTGTAGTAACGATAAAAAAGGCGAATACAACTCACATTGTGACGGTGCCCAAGAGAGTCAATAGCATTGAAACCCCACTGTTTCCAATGAGAAACTTTGCCATCTCCTGCTCGCGGGCCAGACGCTCCAAAATATACTTAAACACCAATGAGAGTTATATTTCATTTGCCGTCAGATATAGTTGGTGCAAAAAGTTAGATTCAAGATTCTTCCTTTTTCTTCTTTGAACATGAATTGGCGTTCAAATGAATCATTTCATGTTGACTACATGTTTTTAATTTTGTTTTATTTGATTTTGAAAACAAAAACAAAATTAAACAACGTAAAGACAGTACATGCATCTGTGTACTCGTTTCTTTTCTTCTCGTCCCTCTCGCCTATAAAGTAGCAATCTTGTCAATAAGACATAAGTCGTATGAACACAGACTAAGGAGATCTTTAAAAACCCAGGCACTTGAATGCTTCTTTGGACACCTTGAATTATGTTTTGGCCATCGGACATCACATTGTATTCATATGTCAAGAACATCAAGAGATTCTGATTCCTCAATTATTAAACCACCCATATATACGTATGAGGCATCTTGATCCGTCGCGAGTTTATGCGCCAGCATGCAATATTGGGTCTGTCGGGCATTGAAATCTACCCTATTGGCATGACCCCACTCCGAAATTAAATCAAGGTCTCGGCCAAGCGTATCATTCATGTTTTGTCTCTTAGCACCACCATCGGATGCGCTTGGTCTAAAATCAAATTAATACAAATGACAGAGGTTGCTGTCATCTGCAAAAGAGTAGATAGGGTTGGAAATTTAACATAGGAGGTCATTTAGAAAAATAATTAATAGAGTAGGGGAAAGAACGGATCCTTGCGGTACTCCTGAATGAATTTTGAACTTGTTTGACGAAATGCCATCTATAACAACTTTAATTTCTCTTGACTTATAAAGAGCCTTCTCAGAGATCGCACTATACAAGTTCAAGATCGAATAGGTGGTTCGACCCATTCTTCCATATTTTTGTAACAATACATTTTTTCATAACTTATATTCTCCCCATTATTTAAGTCTTTTAATGATATTTTTATATGTAATTTTATTAAGTGAAAGTTATAACTTTGAACACTTTTTTACATCAGTTTATAAAACTTTTTCTAGCTAAAACTGTATGGCATTAATTTCTGTTAAATGGGGGTATAATTTCATAGTTAACCAAACTTAAACTATAAAATTACATTAAAAACACACTCACACAGACACACACACAGAAACACAGCATGACTCAAACTAATTTAGCCCTTTTTGTGGTTTTAAAAGTTTCGCTACAATCTTGAGTAAAATATTAAATTAAATTAAACTTTTAAATAATCGGTTTCTTTTGCTTTGCAGTGCGGGGAATATAAATTTATCAAATAACCGCATTCACTTGCAAAAATAAAATATTTTTTTTTTTGCCTTAACACACTCTTGATGATATTAACACATTTTAAAAGTTCTCTTTTAAACTCAACATTTATGAAACAAAAGAAAGAAAGAAAAAATAAATTAAATATATAATTTGTAATGCTATTTTACCTTAAGTTGCACTCATTCAACACTTTTATTTTTATCTTGCAGATTGTTTTTTTTTTCTTTCAAACACTTTGTGAAAATGTTGTAGTAATTACGCATATAATTAGTTCCTTTATTACATCTGAACTGGAGTTTCTGTTTTATTTATATTTTTTTTTTTTTGTTTGTTTTTTTTTTTTTTTTATAAAAATGCTATAAAATAAAAATAAAGTATAATCCTTTTAAAACAGGATTTATAAACTCTACAAACAATTTGTATTAACACAACACACAGCCAGAGTTAGAAGAGTGTATGAGAAAAGATGAAAATAAAAAACAAGGAATCGGTTAAATGTTACAGATTAAAAATTTATTACAGAACAAGCCACTTCACTACTACTAACGACCACTAATTATGAGTACGACGTACATACAAACTCACTTACAAACACTTTCATGCATGTAACGTACACCACACATAGGTAAACATATTAAAAGAATTAAAGTCTGTCTGTGTGCAATTGAAAAAAAAACAACTGACAAACATTTCTTTAAAACAGTGTGGATTAAAAGTGTTAAAATTGTAGATTAAGTTTTTAATTAGGCAAATTAAATTTACATTTTTAATTTAATTTAAAATTAAATATTTTGTCGCCTTCCATTTTAATAAAAGCTTTGACCGATGGATCTTATATAATTATACGATCAGCCTTAGATGGGATTTCTAAAATTACATATGAAAACATTTCTTTAGTAAAAGTGCATCTAGTGATTCACTTTTTCACTTTACTGTCTGTCCCTTTTTCACAGATAGATAAGCACGCACACTTATCTACTCAACAACTGTAATCTTCTGGGTGTCTGTGCGAAAATAATTTGGTGTAAAATTCTATATTAAAAAAATCTAACACCCACAAAAAACCATATAGACGGCAGTCAGCTCTGAGCTTTGATGTAATAAATTTATAAGTACGTGTTTATGCCCTCCATGCATTTGGTAGAATATTTTTTCAATAGTTTACCAAAATGCAACTACTTCGTCACAGTAAGAAGTTATAAATAAGATTTTAGATACAAGCTTAAAATACATTATATTAACATTTTTGTCTCTTACTTAGAAAAGCTATTCGCAGTCTAACGACACCTATGGGTGATTTTTTAGCTATTATCTTTTTGGCAACACTGGTTAAAACAGCTGACGCACGTTTCGTGTTTTGTTTCACTGTCAAAAATCTTCAGTTTGGTCTATAATTTAACCATGAATCGTCTTACAAACGAACAACGCTTGCAAATTATTGAATTTTATTATCAAAATGCGTGCTCTGTTAAGAAAGTTCATCGCGCGCTTCTTCCATTGTATGGTCAGCTCATTTTTGGCTCAATGAGTACGTTAATAAGCAGAATTGTCGATTTTGGAGTGAAGATCAGCCAGAAGCATTGCAAGAGCTACCAATGCATCCAGAAAAAGTCACAGTTTGGTGCGGTTTATGGGCTGGTGGCACCGTTGGACCGTACTTCTTCAAAGATGATGCGAATCGTAACGTAACTGTGAATGGTGAGCGCTACCGTGAGATGATATCCAACTTTTTTTTGCCCAAAATGCAAGAGCTTGACTTGCATGACATGTGGTTTCAACAAGACGGTGCCACATGCCACACAGCACGCTTAACAATGGACTTATTGAGAGGCGAGTTCGGTGAACATTTTATTTCACGTTCGGGACCGGTCAATTGGCCGCCTAGATCGTGCGGTTTGACGCCTGTAGACTATTTTTTATGGGGCTATGCTAAAGCTCATGTCTATACACACATGCCCGCTTTAATTGACGCATTGGAAGACAACATTGAAGCATTTATTCATGAGGTACCGGCCGAAATGTTGGAAAGAGTATGCCAAAATTGGTCTTAGCGGATGGACCATTTGAGGCGCAGTCACGGTCAACATTTGCATGAAATAATCTTCAAACATTACATAATATGGACTATCGATTCAAATAAAGATTTCATGCATTTTTCTGAATTTTATGTGTTTTTTTGTTAAAACTTTCCTAAAGATCTTAAAAAATCACCCGATATACCATAATTTAATGTTCATACCTAGAAGAAACCTCTTTGCAAAGATAAGCTGTTAATCAGTCAATAAACTTAAAACTTTAACATAACACAACAAATTTAATTTTTATCAACATTTTTTTTATTCAATTAAAATATTTGAAAATTATTTCGGACTCTTCTTGACGAAGAGCATTACGGACGTCCAATGTTGGCCTCCAAGGTGTCAATTGTTGCTGATTTATAAGCATAAACCAGTAACTTCACGTAGCCTCACAGGTCATAATCGAGATGTCTCAAATCGCATGACCTTGTTTTCCAATTGACAGGTCAATTTCTTGAAATCATCATCTTGCTAAATTTTGATTTCAATAAGTCGATGGTTAAAGCCGCCGTATGGCACGTTGCGATATCCTGTTGGAACCACATTTCGCCTGGATCAATGTCATTCATATTTTTAAACAAAAAGTCATTGATCATGGTGCGGTACCACTTCATGGCCCGTAATGCGGCTTAATATTAGAAGAAAAAAGGTCCGATAATGTCCCAAACGGTGAAATTACACTGAAAAATTTTCTTCACAGATCCAATGAAATTTACATTAAAATTCAACCTATGTAACCCTTCATTGGATTAATGAAGGAATAATAAAATCAATGACAAAATTTTCATTGATTGTATGAATCCTCATTGAAAAAATGGATAAAATAAACGTTTGTCATTAAACTAATGCAAAATTTTCATTGATTTTATGAAACATTTCATTAATTCAATGAAAGGTTACATAGGTTGAATTTTAATGTAAATTTCATTGGATCTGTGAAGAAAATTTTTTCAGTGTAGTTGTGAATGCAATGGAGTCTGTAGGTTTGTGGATTGGTCTCAATCCATATGCGGTAACTTTCTTTATTAAGCCTTAAATGAGCCTAATCACGAAGTCCTCATAAGTTACTCAAATTGATGACGAAATTTCAAAGTAAATTTGGATAATTTGGTAGCGTTTTTGAAGCGAGAATCTAATTATAATGACTTTCAAGATAATATAATAATGATCATAATTCTCAAGAAGTGGGAGCAGTTTGACAGTTTGTTTTACAGCTAACCTTTTCATTAGTCTTATAGGTAGTTTTCGGTAGTTTTAAACCAACTTCCTTTGTAACTTTTAAACGGGGATACACAACAGATCGCGTATTGTTTACAAATGGTTTGTGCCCTTAAGAACATAAGTGGAATTTTTGAGGGTAAAGATCACCTGAACCACTTCATTGCTCATTGCAGCTTATTCTGAATGTATTGCATCGATTTCAATGTGTGAAAGATAGTTAGTGTGCCTTAGTTGTGCTAGTTTTGGTACGAAAGACAAAGACCGCCCAGTTCAGACAATTGATGGCAATAATTTTCTTTAAACTTAAAAAACACATAAAAAACAAACCAGCAATTTTAAAACGCGTGCAAGAAGCAGGATTCTTCTAAAAGCAGAAAAATTATAGCCGAAAGACGTTGAAAAACGATTTTGCATGTATGAAATGCTGCTTAAACGACATTAAAAACAGTTATTTTTAAATCGAAAAATAGCAATAAGTTGAATTGAAACTTTGTTTCTTAAAATCACTTGTTTAAAAAAAAATACCTTTAGCAAAAAAATCCTTTACTTCAGTTCCTTTTATACTATTCTACAAGTCTTGAAAGTTTTGCTCTCACAAAATCCAATGATTTTTGGTTTGATTGTGAAAAACTGAAATACAAAATCGTTTTCATTATAATTTGCATCTACACTATTACACAGTTCATATAAAAAGAAAGCAGCTGTTCAGTATTTGAAACCTTGCATATATTTTTATTTTAGGAGCGCTTTATTTTTTGGCGTTACTTTAACAGGCATTACAAAAAGTAAGTAGAAGTGAGATGCTAATGACATGTAATACTTCTTTAATATTTAATAACTTTAATTTTGCTCTTGAAATTCAGCCTGATCGGTCCACAAATGACTGATATATATATTAGTTCATTCAGTTCCTATAAGTAGCTTAGGGCCTCAACAAAAGATTTCCAATCGTTTTTGTTTGATGCTAGGTTCTTAATTTCATTCCAGCTTTTTCCTACTCGCGAAGCCTCTATGTTTAACTGTCTTCGCTAAATGTGGGCAGGCCGTCCTCTTCTTCTACTACATTGCGGGTTCCAATCAATGGCATTCCGGGTTACAGCTGCTAGTGGTCTTCGTAATGCGTGGCAAATCCATCGGCATTTCCTTCTCAAAACTTCGGTACGTATTTTGCTGTGATGTGTGAGTGCCCAGAGGTGTGTGTTCGATATCCTGTTGGGACAAATGAAATATGAGCAAAAATTCGCGACTGCCTCTAATCTGACCCATAAATCCCTATATCTGTAAAACGGTTAGAGCCAGTTTCTAAATTAGGTACGAGCATCTTGGTTATCAATAGACAACATCTGATTTATATATATTTAAAGAAAATTAAGAGAAAAATTTGGTACACATTAGTGCTGGGATACTATCGATGTTTTCTACTATCGATATTTATCGATAGTTCAGATTTCACTATCGATATATCGATATTACTATCGACTGAATGTTTGTACTTGTGCAGGAAAACTTGAATTATTTTTTTATAAGGCTACAGTTCGTTGTTTTTATCACTTTATTGAATGTATGAGACGTATGTATATATGCACGTTATTTTAGATGGCAGTTTTTTAAGAATTGATAAGTACCTTTCTGAAGGAACCGAAGTAACAGGGACTATAAGATATTCCATTGCAACTTTAAAGAATTTTCTAAATTCTAAACCCAAAAAGGTAATCAATCTAGCGGACGTATCCTCTAATGGTCGTTCATTGTTATATGCTTGCAAATGCATTTGGATTTGCATTTTTTTTACAACATAACAAAAATATTTGACATTTCAGTTCCTATATAAACATGTACAAATTTCGACTTAAAGGCCTTAAATTAGCAGTAAAAAGCACTGCTAAGCAATGCATACCACTTGCCATTTTTGTTGTTTGTATTCACTGATGTAATTCAGAGCGAATTAATAACAGCAAGTAAAAATTTGCGGCAAAAAACTGTGTGTGTATAGCTGCTGTTAGATGTCTTCATAGCTGTATTTTAAATAACAAAAATATCGATATTACTATTTTTCGTATCGATAATTTCGATATTTTAAGACTATCGATAATATCGATAGTCTATCGATAGTTTCCCAGCACTAGTACACATAGCTGGGTTATTAATACGTGGCTCCTCCAGTACAAAGACATTTAAAGATTTCTGTATATTTCTAGAACGGCAAGAGTCAAAGTTTCCAAATTGGGTACAAGGATCTTGGTTATCAATACATAGAATTTGACGAAATGTTGGAGGATTTGGAGAGGTGGGCGTGCTACAATACTGATTTATTTATATTTTAATTGCACCATGATGAAGGGAATATAAGATAGTCGAATATAGCACTCTTACTTGTATAAAATAAATTTAAAGATAAGTAGTGATTCACACTACCAATTTTTTTTTTATTCTCCGCCACTTGCAGTGAATGGTAGTAAACTTTGTTTGCCACTTGCAGTGAATGGTCGTTAACTTAGTTTGTCACTCTAAGTAAAACTATTTTAATATTCATATTTTCATATAATATTTATTTTTCTCGGACACCACTTAACCCATTAAGGCCCGAACCATGATCCCATTGAGCTATAATAATGAAACTTTTACAATTTAATTGTTTATACCTAAATATGAAAGAAAACAAATTTTGGGCAAATCGGATACGTGGGAGCCCAGATAACTCCCGTTGCGAAAACGCAACCTTGGGCCTTAACGATATACAAATTAAGCGCATTTGTAAAAATTTTAAATTAAAATATTTTATTCACATCTTTAGGAAAAAAAATTTAAAAAGATATTCATTTACATTTTATTTTTAATTCAATTATGATATGCTCCAAGGCACTTTGGGTGCACTGCTACGTCACTTTTTTCACATTTGTAAATTGATCGGTCCATAATTTACCATAGGACCCATATAAAACCCACTCTCGAAAAACACTTTGGTACGCCTAAAACCATAAAAAATAATTCTATTGTTATAAATTTTGTTCTGTCGCAGTTTTAAATGACTAGAAATCACACTGTCAACTTTCGTAAAGATCGGCTCATAATTTACCACAGGTTTAATATAATGCCCACTCCTGAAATATCCTAGCTGTCAGTGGATGGTAACTGGTGCATAAAGAACAAGAAGGTAAAAAAAGTAATGAATTACGGTACATACTACATTGAATCGAAATAACCTTACATTGTTCTAACTAACACTTAACACGTTCATTGAGAATAGATGTGTGACTGGTCAAATGCACAGAAAAAATTATTGCCGAATTATTTTCAAACAAACGCTTGTTTGAAAATTTTTTTAATTTCTACAAATTTTTTTACTGATTCAATTAAAATTTTTGTTTTTAAAAAAATTTTACTCTTTTTTAACAACAGAAACAACAACATTATAAGAAACAAAGTAAATTTTTGGTTGGTTTCAAAGTTGGTTAAAAAAAAACCAAAATCCCGTGTTCAATTTTTTCAAACTGTTTGCTTAAATACATCAAATACAAAAATATAATGATGACGAAAAACATATCGAGTCGGTCTGTCGCCGTTTTTGGGTTACATTTCTTCTTCATTAGCAAAGGAAAGGATACAGCAACAGTGAGTGATGTCGAAAAACATTGTGTGTATAAAAAAAGACTTCGTTCAAAAATTATTCCAACAAAAAAATGTGTCTCAAAGCCAGCCGGCCGCTCTGCTCTCTCTGCCATCATCTTCTAATACAGTGCCTGCTTGTGTGCGCATCATTGCTTGTGCAAAAACCTTTTTTTTTGATTTTGAAATTTAGTATATGAATTTCAGTAAACTTTTTGTTTGATTCAGTTAAATTATTTGTTTGAAAAAATCAGTGTTTTTTTTCAATAAACAAATTTGTGCGAATTTGTTTATAGGACCGATTTCAGACAAAAAATTGTTTGATTCTACAAATTTTTTGTTTGAATTGGAAAAATATTTTTTTTTCTGTGTGGTGTCAATTAACCAATGACAAACCCATGTAAAAGGGATAGATCTTATTCATATAAACTGTTAGAACTGGAACCGGTCTCTTCCCCCAAAGACCTATCACGGGACTACTTTGGTGGAAGTTCGCTTCCCTTTAGGAAAATAGCACACTTGACATAGAGAATTTACCTACTGCGTAATAACAACAACTTATAATTTACATGTATACATGTTTTATTTAAATAGCAAGTGATTGTATAAATATATTTTATTTGATAATTTTATGTAATTTGTATATGGTTTAGGCCCAGTGTTGCGTTTTCGCATCACGGATGTATCCAATCATAAAAAAAGTCTCAAATGTCTACGATGATTGGATTTTTGAGTAGAAATAATAATGATCGTATGTTAGCTATCTCCTTCAGAAGTTTCAGATAGGTATATTATATATTACTTTATTTTTTTAAACTTTTTCCAAAAGTACCCAAAAATCAGGAAAAATTAAAAATTTAAATTAAAAATTTTTATAAAAAAAACTTATGTGTGATACAAATCCAAAAACAGGTCGATTAGATATTAAGTTAAATTTTATTTCTCTGTGCTTTATAACAATATCACGTAACAACAATATGCCTGAGGGGAGGTTTAAGTGAACGTTGCGAAAACGCAACGCAGGGCCTTAATGGGTTAAGTACTCTTAAAATCGGAACGAAAAGTCCTGTTGTAGTAAAAATTGTTCTGTTATAATTTTATAAGACTAGAAATCACGCTGCCCAATTTTTTAAGGATTAATTCATAATTAATCACAGGCCCCATAAAAAGCGTACTTTTGGATAGATACTTTGAGCTCAGGTTTCATAAATATTGAATTTTAATTTAGTACAATTCTGAAATATTCTTACTCACGATGGAGGGTGTTAAAGATTCTAGATATTTTTTTTCTTTTTTTTTTATAAAATACAAAAAGGTAACACTTTTGCATATCAAAAACTTTAAATTATCGTTAGAATTGATTTGTTTCGGTAATTCTTAGTGCTGGTTCACACTCTTCAAGTTTAAGCAGTCAACAATTAAGCTTTTAGGAGAGAAGGGAAAATAGAAGAAACCATTTCTTTTCCTCTCTTTCCTAAAAACTCAAGACGACGGCTAAAGCTAAAGTTTGAACCTGCACTTACCTATTTTTTTGTGGTTTGGAAATTCTGTAAAATCATCTTAAGAACTACAAAAGGTGACGAAGAAGTGAAATTTTGGTAGAAAAGCGAAAAAAAAACCCTCTACCAAATGCTTGGAGGGATGTATGTACAATGAATGGATACATGCAAGTACTAACTACAATTTCCGTTTTAAAAATGCAACTACGACTAGATGGGGTCGTTCTTGTAACTCGCTTAACCTTAAGCCAATTTCATACTGCTTCACAGAATAAGTACGTAGTTACGCTCTTGTTTAAGTAACTTCCTCTGTTTCATGCTTTGATACAGATTTCTTTAAGTTATTTAGTTAAGTTACTGTTTAGGGAAAATACTGTACAGATATCTTAAATATATAGTAAATGGTAAAAGGACTAAAAAAATTGTTTAAATAAGACGTTGTAGAAGAAATACTTAATAAGTTTTAAATGATTAGCTGGATGTAGTAACATTTTGCTTGTAAGTGAAAGAAGACGTAACTAAAGTTAAAACATTAACTTGTGTTTCTGGTTTACGTAACGTTTCAGTGGTCGGCCACTAAATGTATTTCCCTTTTGGGTGCAATATAAAACTTTTTTGTTGTTTTTTACATTTTTGGCTGTTAACTAATGGCCGCTTAAGAGTGTGTGTATGTTTCTGTGGTCTTGTATGAGAGTGGGAGTGAGTCTTGAGTAAGAAGATGTTAAAAAAAGGATTTATAGTATATTTGGCAAATATTGTGAGTATGTGTTCGTATGCATGTTGGTGTGACTTAAAACCTTCTGCACCGTTGCATGCATAAATCGTTTTCCTTTATGAGTTTGTGTATTTTGCGTTCACCTTGGTTATTAGTTTATTAGAAAAATTCGGTTTTGCTTGGACCGGATAGTTTGCTGAAAGCTCTTAAGACTAAAATGTATTGCGCTTTTGATAAAAGGTGGTTATAATTTATACAAATTTTGCACATTGATTATGCAAAAAGAAAAAAAAACAGACACACACATGTGTTTCTTCAATGTATGTAAATATTTTCTAGTAGCTAAAGTAAAATTTTTTGCAAAATCCCTTTACCACATATGAGGTGGTTTAATAATTTAGTCTGGGTTTTTAGTGTAAGCGACATTTCATAGTACTAAAAATAGAAGTTTATTTTTACATTTTAAAGATTTCTTTAACACTGGGGGGGGGGGGGGAGCTTGATATTAAGTTAAGAAAAAGCTTTGTTATTATATTTTTATAAAACATTTGAATTAAGATCAAAAAAAATTATTATAACACATTTGAATATTTAAATTGTGAAATAGTCAAAAACAAACTAAGCCGCCCTGGCTAAAACCCAATAAAATTTTTCTGGTTTCTGAAAAAATTTAAAAAATGTTCAGGTTACTGAAAAAAATTGCAGTAACCTGTAAAAATTTACATTAAGCAGTAAATTTAAAATTTTTAATGCAAACAATTTTAGATACATTGTAAAAAAAATCTTTTAATTTTTGTAAAATATGTCAGTATGCACTTGTGCAGATCTATTTTAGCACACAGTGGATGAAATTTCTTGAATCACTGTGCTGCAATTCCCGTAAAATAAAGATTATTATAATTTGTTGAGCTTGTTTTATTAAAATCGCGGAAAAAAAGCGCGTAATTCAAAAAAAGGTTAATATTATTGATCCGTATTTTATCTCAATCGCGTAAATGAAGTATCGTGTAAATCAAGGGATACCTGTATGTTATTTCATAAAAAAGTTCGGGGTTCGGTAAAGTTCGGTAAAAATTTCGCCGAACACCAAACATCATTTTTTGCCGAACTCCGTAACACTATTAATTGGTAATGATTATTTTTATCAGTATGAGGGCTTGCAGGTTCGATTCTCGCCGAAGATTCTGGTTTGTTGTACTACAACGGCCTGAAGGCAGTGCTGCTACCTCTGAATAATTTTTTAAAATGTTCTAAAGATTTGCAAATATTTTGATATTGTTTTATTTTGTGTAATTTAAAAAACATTTTTTTAGTTTTTGAAATTTAAATTTTTTTATGGCCATACTGAAATAAAATGAAAAACAAAGTGTTTTAAAACAAATCCATTTCGGGAGGTTTTTAGGGGGACTGCATGAAATTATGTGTATGGTTGTTAGAAAAACAATACAGATATGCTATTCTTTTGATTACACAGTACAACAGCCAATCTGGGGGGTGAGAAATTCCAAGTCAGGGTGATGGTACTAGGTTAGTATAGTAAAACCCTCAAAGGGTTTGGCGTTCGTATGTGTCAGTTATTTTTTATGACATTTTAAATTTTTTCCTTATCTTGATGTTTTTTTGTTTAACATAACTCGAGAACCACTTGTCCGATTTTGCTAAAACAAACTCAAAAAAATTAAGAATTACAATTTCTTTAATCCGTTCATATACCGTTTTTCTTTATAATCAACAGTTTTGCCGGTAAAAATAAATTTGTGGAGAATTATAATTGATAAGTGCAAAAAAATGTTCAAGCCTGGATGTATGCAGCAGATTTTATCACAAACCTGCACTGCAATTTTTGTGACTTTTTTTAAGCGATCGGTGAAAATCGTCGGACTTTTGTTTGTTATTTGAAAGAATACACCCACATTCAGTGATGCCAACAGTAGGGGATTTCCCCTTTTCTAGGGATTTTTTTCGGATCATTTTTATCTTCAATCGGATCTTAATAACTTCTTTTTATGGTGTAATCATAATATGATGGAGCTGAATCTTGTGAAGTGCAAAAGCATGCGTTTTTATAGAAATAACTGTATTGCTGTTAATTAAGCTTTTGGTGGTCATCACCTGGAGTTAGTTGATTCGTTTCTTGATATTGGAGTCTTACTGGATCCTAAATTAAACTTTGTTTCTCATATTACATTAACTGTTAATAAAGCTCGAGGGGTTCTTGGCTTTATTAAGCGCTGGGTTAAAAATTCACCGATCCATACATAACGAAGCAACTTTACGTATCACTCGTTAGACCAATTTTAGAATATGGGTCAATCATTTGGGATCCATTTTACAACATTCACAATTCTCGTATTGAATCGGTCCAAAAACAATTTTTATTATTCTGTTTACGTGATCTTCATTGGAGTTACTCGACAAACTTTCCTTCCTATGCTAGAAGACTGGCATTAATAAAATTACCATCGCTCAAAAGTCGTCGTACAATGTTAAATGTTTCTTTAATGGTTAATCTTATTAATGGTAATGTTTGTTGTGATTTTCTGTAGAGTCTGCTAAATTTAATATACCTTGTCGCAATACGCGTCATTATAATCTGCTTTTTGTTAAATTTTTTTAGAGAAAATTACGCTATTGCTGATCCTTTTTCGAGGTTATGTAGACAATTTAATTCTATGTCACAATTTGTTGATTTTTCTTATTGTTTTTCTTTATTTGTAAATTTTTATGTACTACATATATTCTGTAAATTTGTAGTATATTTTAAAATGCATATTGTTATTCATTAATTTTAAGTCAATATTGTTATTAGTCAGTAAGGATAATATCCATTGATTAAATAAATAAATAAATATGCCCTAAAATAAAAAATTGTGTCCTCTTTTCCCTACGGTTGACATTTTCCGAAAAAAAAATCCCTAGAAAAGGGGAAATCCCCTACTGTTGGCATCACTGAATGTGGGTGTATTCTTTCAAATAACAAACAAAAGTACGAAAATTTTCACCGATCGCTTAAAAAAAGTCACAAAAATTGCAGTGCAGGTTTGTGATAAAATCTGCTGCATACATCCAGGCTTGAACATTTTTTTGCACTTATCAATTATAATTCTCCACAAATTTATTTTTACCGGCAAAACTGTTGAATATAAAGAAAAACGTTAAATGAACGGATTAAAGAAATTGTAATTCTAAATTTTTTTGAGTTTGTTTTAGCAAAATCGGACAAGTGGTTCTCGAGTTATGTTAAACAAAAAAACATCAAGATAAGGAAAAAATTTAAAATGTCATAAAAAAAACTGACACATACGAACGCCAAACCCTTTGAGGGTTTTACTATACTAACCTAGTACCATCACCCTGACTTGGAATTTCTCACCCCCCAGACAATAATCCCAAAAATGTTCCATAGTGTTATAAGCAGGGAAACCACAAATACGCAATTGCATGTTTTTTCTTGTGCGACCAATGAAGGCAGAAATAATATATCTATGCGTTTTAGAACTTTTTATGAATTTTTGCATAGATTTGTTAGTGCATATTTTAGCATATTTTACCGTTTGGAGCATATTTTTGCATAATTTATTTAAAAGAGCCTTTTTGCAGCATTTTTTTAGTTTCTAGCGCATATTTTGGCTTTTTGAGGCATATTTTGATACATATTCGATTTTTGTAAGATGCCTCTTGTAAGCTTTCGCAGCAAAAACATTTTTTTTTTTGAAATTCTGGTTAACAGATGGCTTTTCTGTTTTATAAATCTATCTGTATACCAACGTGTTGCTTTAATTTCGCCATCCACATTTAATGTTTACTCTAAAATTAAGACAAAGCTGGTTGTCGTTAAAGGTAATGTTATTTAAAACTTCAAAATTTTACATAAAAGCAAAAATTAAGGAAAAAGCAATTATAAACATACGTTTTTTTGGGATGTGTGCAATACATAGACATCTGAGCCAATCTTTTAGTACACCGATCGACTGATAATCACTTTTTAAAGTGATTTAACTATGCCCATCCTTCCTGCTGGCTGGTTGTCTGCCCATGTTTACCTTGTGCGCAAAATTCGCATTTTTTGTGAAATTATGGTTTTTCCCAAATTCGAGCAGTCTTAGACACGTCTTAACGCCAACCCATTCACCTGAAATTGTTTACTAAAATTCACCAAATGGGGTGGTGAGAGTGAAAAATATCTGACAAAAAACTTTGCCACATAGCCAAGGGCCACCCCTATATACATAATGATGAAAGTAAATGTCAAAGTAAAGGGTGTCCAAAATTGAGGTATCATTTTAACTTTAATAAAACAAAGAGTTTTTTTATATTAAAAATATTTTTATTTCAGTTTACATATTATAAATAGGTTCCGGCTAAAAATGAAAAATTATGCCGGTCAAGTGTCCCCTCCCCAAAATTCTCCATCACCTGTAAACTGTTGTCAATGGTTGATATCTGCTCGATAATGTTCTTTTTAAGCTCTTAAACTGTTGTATTATTATTACTGTACTCTTTCGATTTAAAATAAAAAACCTTCATTAATAGTTTTATGGTCAAATTGCGCGATCTTCGTGGCCTCTACGAGAAATAATGCGATTTTCGAACTTTTCTTTTAAAAGATCCATTGTTTCTCTTGCTGTGTGGCAAGTGGCACTACATTGTTGAAATCACATGTTCTCTACGTCTAAATCTATTCGGATTTTCTCCCTGTAGTGATTTTCATTTACCGATAATATCTGAAGTTTGAACAACCTTCCATTTATTATAAAATTTTTCCATAATCAAAAAGTAATTTCAATTTTTGGAAATACAAAATTTTAATTTCAAAAGATTTTGTTATTCGTGCTTAATTCCCAGTTTTTATTCTTGATAAAAACACTTGAAATTTATTGTTGATGGGATAAGCTATTCCTATGCATTTCACTGGTTGCTAAGGCCAGATCATCAGGAAACTTCATCCATAAAGATTTTAGACAAACTAAAGATATTAAACCAAATAAAACTTATCAAGAATAAAAACTGGGAATTAAGCACGAATAACAAAATCTTTTGAAATTAAAATTTTTCCATAATTTATTTTACGCACTGTATTTAAAAAAAAAAAAAATATCAACACTGCTACTTAAGGCAGTTACACACTATCCCACAAAGTCTCACGTATTTTATGAAAATGCAACCCTGATGTGATAAGTTGTTATTGTTTTTTGAAAATTTATAAACAATAATTAGATCAGGGAAGCATTTTCATAAAATACGAAAGACTTTGTGGGATAGTGTGTAACGGCCTTTAACAGCTACTGTTTCATAAACGACTAAATTAAAGATCATAAAAAATCAAGTGTGGCTCTTATACAATTTTTCAATCTGTAATTTTCAAGAACTCACGGTTTATTTACGGGAAATTAAAGACATATTTTTGTTAAATATGTAAAATCATAACAATTTACATACATACATTCCTACAAGAGCGCCAGTAAAAAACCTTATTTTTTTATTTAATTTAATTTAATTTATTTAAATAAATATTTTCATATTTAAAACTATTTGCTATGAATATAAAATTCAAATAAAAATTTTATTTCTTTTTCGCTTTTTCTCATAAATTCCATTATGTGCATTTCTCGTGAGTTTATTTCAAATGCAATATTCTCGATGACACACTGTCAGTCTGCTGTAGACTTTATCTGCAGTGACATGAATGTGAACAACATAAATACAATTGTATTACTACAAAATTTAAAACACTAAAAAGAAATCGTACTGGATAAAAAATTGCACTTCAAAGACATTTCCCTAACTACGGCACTCAACAACGGCTTTACTTTGCTCCAAAGACAAGATAAACTTTAATTTCATTTTACTTGTGGGAAGTAATAAAAAGTAAAGAATAAAAAATAAAAAAATTATATAAAACATATTGATGTTTTATGCATAAATTTTCTTGCTTTTCCACTTCTTCTGTTTTTTTCTTTGATCCTTGTGTAACCAGACAAATTTTACTTAATTTTTATGGCTGTTTGGTTAAATGACGGCTAAGAGTATGAAAAGGAAATATTATTATTAAAACTCAACACGATTTGAAAACTAAATTATAAAAGAACAGACAGCGCCGCAGAATAAAGGAATAATATGCTCATTTGTTCAAAAGAATAGAAGAGCACCTGAACCAGAAGATTTTTCTTTCCTGCAGCACTGAAAACCACTGCAAAAAAAAAAAAAAAAACAAAAAGTAAGAAAAAAAAAAAACACCAGGATAAAAAGTGGAAATAGGACAAGGAAAGGAATAGAAGGAAGAAAATGTCTCACGTAGCTGAAACATATTTTTTTATTCGCGCTTAAAGAGCTCTTAAATGCAAATCAAGTCGATGACAGAAAACAGACGCCAAACAAACGCATTGGGATTGCGAAGGTGATTGTTGTGTGGTGGCAACGCTGACGGCGTACCCTCGTCCTTCGATTCATTTGTAGTTGTTTTCTTTATTGTCGGTCACTTATGACTAATGTCGACGATAACGATGCCATTATGTTGTAGCTGTCACTTAGAGTTTCATGCATTTTCGTCTACTTCAAATCATATCCAACCAACCTCCCCCACTCCTTTTGAAACTCTTAACGCCATTCAGGTTTTTGCGTTTAAGACCCAGTGATGGCTGCTTTTTCTGGTGTTAAAAGGATAAAAGCCATTTTCAATCAAAAAATATTGGTCGAAATATTTCATGAAAGAACTAAACAAAAAAAAAAAAAAAAAAAAAAAAAACGAGAAAAACTGTGGATTTAAACTTGGCTTTTTGTTTTTGTACATTCATTGGTTCTTTCCCTTAAAAAAAAGCTACACGAAATAAATGCAAACGTATTTTACAACAAAGTTTTTAAGTAGTTTTGTTTGTAATAGAACAATTTTTAAAAATGGAGAAAGAAAAATGAAAAACGGAAATGGTTACGGAAATCACGCAAATGTTAAAGGTTTACGTGTAAATGTCAAACTAATAGATGGTAAATGGCACTTAAATTGTGAAATCATCATTAATAAGCTGATATTGGTCGAAATGTTAGAAAAAGTAGGCAGACACACACACACACACACAATTACCTTTATTTATATGAATAAGGTTGTACATATTGTATTTTTAAATATTTCAAACTTTAACAACGATTGATATGAGTCACGGAAAATTATATGAATGGGCGATTTCGGGGGATTAACTGGATGAGTCAAACATGTCGACAAATCATTTTAAAGACAAACAGACAAGTGGTTTAAGTTTGTGCTCGATTTCATTTGGCACATTATATCAGTGTTGCCAATTTAGCCATTTTCGCCCTGTTTAGCCATTAAAAAATGATTTTAGCCATTAGCCATTTTTTTTTTAGCCATTTTTCAACTTGTTTAGCCATAAAATTTTTTTGCCGTTTTTCTTTTAAAAGAATAATTCTTATTTTATTATTTAAATTAATTAAAGTAAAATAAACATTTTGAACAATTAAAACGCCTTAAATTTAAATCACAACTTTGACAAATCTTGAAAATCGCTTTAAACTATGACGCTGAAACATCTTTCAAAATAAAGGAACAGTATTCCACTATTAAATTTGTAAAATCGATCAACACAAACATTGCTGTTTCTTTCTGGTTGCAAGTATTTCAATAAAGGGATGCAGGCGGTAACAAAATTGTTTTAGAAATTTTAGATTTGACTATAAAGCTGCTTTTACTTCCATGGTCTAATGCTAAAGTAGAGAGGGTGTTTAGTAGGGTATTCATTTAATCGACCTTTTGCTTTAATCGGTTTAAACGGGGGTTTTGGTTTAATCGGTTAATTTTGTTTTAACCGATTAATACAGTTTTTTTTATAAATTAATTAATTTCAGTATATAAAAATGCATTAATTGCTTATTTTTTGGAGTTTATAAGTAAAAAAAAACGATAACATATCAAACGATAACGGAATCAAAATCTAAATTTACATAAAAAGTGGATTTAGCCGGTTTGCATATTAAGCCGACTATATATATTTCCTGTAATTATTTTAAGACATAAGACTTAATGACTACCTTGTGAAACCCCCAAATATTTACATATGTATACAAAAATAAACTGAGATAATTTTATTAGTTATTTCAATAGTTAAAGGACATCTTATAAAATAATCTTTTAGAAAAGTAATTTGGTTTAAATGTTTAGGATTAAAGCGATTCTTTTCTTTAGTTTTGACAAAAGTTGACTTGGAAAAAATTATTTCACTTATCGTAGATGAATATCTAATTTCTCAGTCCTTTTCCAGGATTTCTCTAAACATATAAAATACTCCATTATGCCATTAGAGTTTTTTAAAAATTTCAATTAATTAATTCTGTTAAAAGACTGATATGAGAATATATGAGAAGAAACAAATTACTAAACACATACATATAAAAAGTACGGGAAACAAAAAAAATGTGTTGGCAATCAAATATTTAACCCATTTTTCGCCACATTCCTGTTGATCGATGAAGAAGATAAAAAAGCACTGAAAAACTTTGTAATTTTAGTCATCGGTCGGCGGAAAATCGGTTAAAATGAAGATCACTGAACTGTTTGTATGAAAAAATATTTTCTAAACAAATACATTTGGTATATTAGACGAAACAAATGATTAAAAACACAGAAAAATATGTTATAATACTACAAAATATTGAAAATTTTGTTACTTCGGTTAATCGGTTAATCGACTGAAATTAACCGGTTTAATCGTTAATCGAAAAAAGCCAATTTAAAATTAACCGATCAGTTAATCGGGTAGTAATTAATCGGTTTACCGGTTGACGGTTAACCGAATGAATACCCTAGTGTTTAGCCAAGTAAACACCGTTAAAAGTAATTTGAGAAATAGGTTACATTAAGCAACCGTTAATTCGATTTTATCAATTAGGGAAATATTTGTACCATAACAATACAATATTTATACCACCACCACAATAGTGGGGAGGGTATTATGCGTTTGTGCTGATGATCGTAACACCTTAAAATATTGGTCCTTAGCCCACCTTTACGTATACCGATTGACTCAGAATCACTTTCTGAGTCGAATTAACGATGTTTGTCCGGCTGGCTGGCTGTCAATGTAAGCCTTCTGCGCAAAGTACAGGTCGCAATTTAGAGATTTATTGATAAAATTTGGTACAAAGGTTCTAATGTGGTGTAGGGTATCATAAGGTCGGGTTTAACCGACTATACTTTCTTACTTTTTTTATTGTAGATCTGGACTCAAAATGTTGGGTAAATGTTGTCGTGATTATGATTTACCTTAAAATTATTTAAAACTTATGATTATTTGAAACTAATGAGTAGTGATTCCTATGCGATGAACAATAACGACATCGAATTTTTCGATGATTTAATTTTTTAATATTAATTTATTTTAATATTAATTAACGTTTATTCCTATTTAACAAATTGATCTTAACTCACAATTTCATCGTAAACAACTTTAAATTAATTATTTCTGTTTTGTTATTGAATTTTATGTGTTTTATTTAAAAAAGCTTTTAGCCATTTTTAAACCCATTTTTAGCCATTTTTTTCCGTAAATTTAGCCATTTTGGTCACCAAGTTTTGGCAACACTGCATTATATAAAACAAAAAGGTTTTCAACTTGAAATATTATTGTTCGGTCATACATTAATTGTCAACACTTGGAGTTAAAATTTGTTGTTTGTTAGCATCTTTATATATTATTCTGAGAACATTTATTAAAAGCACAAAATAAGGATTTTTTTATGTTCATATTTTTGGAAGTTTACCGGTTTTATTGTTTGTAATATATACATAAGGAATATATGTTACTTTTTATATTATTTTTTGTTCAAGCATTTTTAGTCTGTAACGTGATATAAGATTAATTTGATATAACAGTGATAGCCATTCCATAGGCTCGCGAGACAGTCAATATTCGCATTTTTCACACATGCACGGTCGGCAATTCACATGTGTACAACAACTTTGTTCGTTTCAAAACATCAGTCTATCAGCCACCGCAGCTGCTGTTTGCGGCCGCACACAAGCAGATAATATTTTTGTGTGCGTGTGCGTGCGTTCGGGGCTTAGTGATCACTGTCATATAGGGCTTCCAATCGGGATTGGTTTTTTTGAATCCCGGGATTCGGGATTGAAGAAAATATTTCCGATTTGGGGATCCCGGAATTTTCGGGATATTTTGAATCCCGGGATTCACAGGATTTTTGAACAATTTTCGGGATTTTTCGGGATCTATTTTTTTTTATTTATACGAAACATAAATGGGTCGATATCATGAATTGACTACAATCGAGGATTGAAAACGGCCAAGTGCGAAAATGGGTTTAAATAATTATTTTTCGGTTGATACTGTTTTATAAGACCTTTTTATATATTAATAACTCTAGGCAACAGCCATTTTGTTATTTGGTTCTAGCATACTTTTTCTCATGGATTTGGACCTACTGAACACGAAAATGAATTTTAAAAATTTTTCTGTCGATTGGTTTGCGAGATACAAATTTTTTAATTTTTTTTTTTTAATTTTTGGAGGTACACTTACTATTTTGAGCATATCTTTAGTCTTCTTTGACCTATTTTATCCTACTACTACTCAAATTAAAGACAATTGAGCCGTCTACAACTTATTTTCAGAAAATTTTCAAATCGGGTTAGTAGTTTTGATGTTGGCGGCTTAAAAAGGTTAAAAAACTGGGTTTTTTTAGTAAAAATGTGGCTGAAAAATTCATATAAAAATTCATATAAAATATAAAACGCGATGTTAACAGCGATTTTAATTTTTTTACGTATAGCTGACACTTTTCCAAAGAAAATAAGCCCTTACTTAACAAAATCTGATGACAAATGGCCGACTTATTATTTTTTTGGTAAACGACCGAAATTCCTCTATTTCACGATTTTTTGATTTTCATTATTTGCACAGCTTACCTACCCAACGCAAACGAATAAATACATTTGAACTTAATTTAAAATAAACAAATTAGTCTTCGTATATTATTTTTTAATTTATTTACAGCACTACATGCTCATACATATTTAAACATAAGGAGACACGGTTATCAATTGCATTTCAAAACTGTCTGTGAAAGTGTAAAGAAGTTAATATTTAGAAAACGCAAGGAAGACAATGAGTAAAAGACTACGTGTGTTCGAGTGTTTGAACGATCCAGACAATTTCTGCAATGTTTGTGGCCAGTTTATATAAAAAAATCACGCACACAAGTTTACTCCAGCAGTACAATTGCACTATTTGAATTATTTTGGTATTTCACCAAATATCACAGAACCATGGACACCTAAGTCGCTGTGTGATCTTTGCTATATAATCTTAACCAACTGGGCAGCTGGCGGAAGGTAAGAATTTTTATTTAAACACATTATACATAGCGAATATAGTAATTTATTTTAATTTTAGCCGCCATATGAAATTCGATACACCAATGATGTGGAAAAAGCCGCTATGCCATTCCACAGACTGTTATTTTTGCCTCACCACAAACAGTGGGGTAGGAAGATTTTTTAAATGGAACTACGCTCAAGTGGGATCGTTTGCGCTTCCAGTACCACATTCGCATGATGTGCCATATCCAGTGTGCCCTGGTGCATCTCTTCAAAAAGCAGAATCGTCAGAAGAAGAGTCCGAGTCAAATGCAAGCGAATTTGAGCCGGGTGCAAAGCGAAAATTACTGTCACAGGCCGAACTAAACGATTGGGTGCGCGATTTTGGTCTCACTAAGGAGAAATCCGAACTTTTTGCGTCTCGGATGATAGAGTGTGGATTTGCGGCTTCAGAAGTGAAAGTATCAACGTACAGAAACCGTCACAAGGAGTATGCAAAATTTTATACAAAGAAAGACCAAATATGTTTTTGCAGCGACATTTCAGGCTTGTTCCAAGAGCTTCACCAAATTCACAACCCCAACGAATGGAGGTTGTTTATTGACAGCAACAAAGAGAGCTTGAAGGCAGTTCTCTTACATAATGGGAATGAAAAGCCATCTGTTCCTATTGCTCATGCGGTTCATTCAAAGGAGAACTATGAAACTATGGACATTTTGCTGAAATGCATAGAGTATAGGAAATACAATTGGAAAATATGCGCCGACCTTAAAGTTGTGGCCATTCTGTGTGGACTCCAAGGAGGCTATACGCGACATTGCTGTTTTCTGTGCCTTTGGAATAGCCGCGCTGATGATCAGCATTATATAAAAAAAAAATGGTCGGTACGAACGAAACCTGTAGTTGGAGAAGCGAATGTTCAGCGCAAACCACTAATAGAGAACCGTGAAAATATAATACTTCCGCCGCTGCACATAAAATTGGGTTTGATTAAAAATTTTGCCAAAAAATTAGACAAAGAAGGTGAAGCTTTTGCCTATTTACGGTCAATTTTCCCTTACCTTTCGCTGGCAAAAATTAAAGAAGGAGTCTTCGCAGGACCCGAGATAAAAAAAATTTTGAAAGATGAAAAATTCCCAAAGCTGTTATCACCCATCGAAGCCGCAGCATGGAATTCCTTCAGGCTTGTTGTGGAAAACTTTTTAGGAAACAACAAAAGCCCGAATTATAAGGACATAGTTGAGGATCTGGTAAAGAACTATGAAGCCATGGGAGTGCACATGTCACTTAAAATACACTTTCTGCATTCTCATTTGGATTTTTTCCCTGAGAATTTAGGAGACGTGAGCGACGAACACGGCGAGCGCTTTCATCAGGAATTGAAGGCTATGGAACGACGCTATCAGGGCATGTATGACACGGCTATGATGGGTGACTATATTTGGACCCTAATACGTGAGACCGATTGCAGCGAATACAAAAAACAAAGAAGAAGTCAGCAGTTTTTCCACATGGCATAAAATGTACACTTATATCTTTGTTTTTACTAATTTTTTTTGTGCGTTGATTTGCTTAATTTAATTAGTTAGTTTAATTTCGTTAGTTTAGCTAATTGTGCGATACATTGAGCATGTAGTGCTGTAAATAAATTAAAAAATAATATACGAAGACTAATTTGTTTATTTTAAATTAAGTTCAAATGTATTTATTCGTTTGCGTTGGGTAGGTAAGCTGTGCAAATAATGAAAATCAAAAAATCGTGAAATAGAGGAATTTCGGTCGTTTACCAAAAAAATAATAAGTCGGCCATTTGTCATCAGATTTTGTTAAGTAAGGGCTTATTTTCTTTGGAAAAGTGTCAGCTATACGTAAAAAAATTAAAATCGCTGTTAACATCGCGTTTTATATTTTATATGAATTTTTATATGAATTTTTCAGCCACATTTTTACTAAAAAAACCCAGTTTTTTAACCTTTTTAAGCCGCCAACATCAAAACTACTAACCCGATTTGAAAATTTTCTGAAAATAAGTTGTAGACGGCTCAATTGTCTTTAATTTGAGTAGTAGTAGGATAAAATAGGTCAAAGAAGACTAAAGATATGCTCAAAATAGTAAGTGTACCTCCAAAAATTAAAAAAAAAAAATTAAAAAATTTGTATCTCGCAAACCAATCGACAGAAAAATTTTTAAAATTCATTTTCGTGTTCAGTAGGTCCAAATCCATGAGAAAAAGTATGCTAGAAACAAATAACAGACAAAAGTTTGTTATTTGTGACCTAGTGTAATCAATGGGCCATGTATATTTAAGGATTTTAATGTTTTTTGCACCCCACGGGAATGACAATAGTCCAACGGAAATGATATTTGTGCGGCACGGTAATGACTGAGCAGCGTGGTAATGACGTCTTATCATGTATTGCAGCTTAATAAAACACATACAGCAATTTATGGAAACATATTTAATAAAATGCATACGTTAAGTCCATTCTTTGGATTATAATTCCAGGTGTACTTTTTAAGTTTGGGGAACATCAAATTTCTTAAATAATTACCATAGATTGGATAATCTCAAATATACATTGAAAAGGTAATTCCCGTGTTCCTTTTGTCATTACCGTGGTTTAGATTATTCCCATGGTAATGACTGCACGGTAATGAGGGAAACGTGAGTATTCTTCGATTTAAATGTGAAAATCTTCAAAAATTTTTATAAAATATATTAGAATCTAATAAAAACTTAAAAAAATTAACAAACCAATACAACGAATTTGGAAATTATATTCAGCCCAATTATAAATATTCCCGGGGAAATGAGCTCCCGGGGAATTAGTTTTTCCCGGGAATAACATTCCCCTATTCTAAACAGACGGGGAGAATAGTATTATGGGAAAGGGAATTTCGAATTTTCGCTCTTAGTTGTTTTGCTTTTAGCTGTGTTGTGTTAACTTAAAAAACTTGTAAAAATTTTGCAAAAACCAAGCGAATAAGTGAAAAATATGTTGTGTTGACTAAAAATAATAAAAATAAAATAGTTTTTAATTAAAAAAAAAGGAAATGTTTAGTGTAGCATTCGGATGGTAGCTGAAGAAGCAGAAAATCAGCAACATTTAAAAAAACGAGCTGCCGCAAACGTTATAAGTATACAAAGATATTCACCCTTATTGTGTTTGGCGTATTTAAAATATGTACGCCTACGACTGTTTGGTAATATATTAAATAGAACGTGAACTTATTTCCTTTAATCTATTACCAAACAATCGTAGGCGTATTTTAAACACGCCAAACACAATATGGGTGATTATTATACATAGGCGACGCAGGATATCCCCTGGATATCCGTGGCTTCTGAAACCTCACAAAACTCCAGAAGAGGGGTGACCGAAATTAAATTCATTTAAAGTGCCGCAATGTTATTGAAATAACCAATGGTGTCCTCAAAAATAGATGGAGGTGCATTTTTTTGCTAGAGAGCTGCTGGTGCCCCGCCTACTTTAACGCCCACTTTTTTCGATTTACCTAAAATTAGAAAACGGCTCCAATTGATTTGACTAATTTTTCTTTCAAATGTTCGTATCTTTTTAACGGATTTTAAAAATCGAACGCAAACATTTTTCCTAATTTGGACAGGTCAGCTAGTTGTAAATAAAACATAACGTTTTTGGGGAATTATCTTTATATTTTTTATTATTATAGAAGGCTCTATGACACCTATTTGTGAAACAAAATATCGGCAAAATGCTCGCCACCTCTTCGGTGGCATACTGAGATATAATTAAGGTCCAATATCGTTAATGTGCCGAATAATCTCATCCTTTAGCTCTTGAATTGTTATTGGCTTATTTACGTACACTTTTTCTTTTAACGCAGCCGTTGAATTTCTCGCGCAAAAGAGCCATTACTTCGTTGGATGTGTGGCAGGTGGCACTATTCTGTTGGAACCGCATATCTTTCATGTCCATATTCTCAATTAATGGCTACAAGAATTCCGATATCACCTCGCTTTTCACGGTAACTGCTTGGCCGACCTCATTGTCGAAGAAGTACGGTCTGATGAAGCCACCAGCCCATATAAGAATTGGGCGAGCATGCACAGGTGTTATTGCCTAGAGACCCGGTTTGCTGAAATTTGCGCACAATTCTCATGATTGTGGACACATTTGGTCGATTATTCTGACGAATAAAACCATGAAATGCATTCTGATTTTAACGCCTATTTTCGTATGAGGCTGAAAAATCTGAATGCGCTGCTTTATTGTGTACCTCACCATAATTAAATTTGTCAAAAACCGAAACAAAGAAATGTCAAATTAAGTTGGTCAAACAACTTGACATAAAGGTGTGACTCACAATTATAGGAAAGTTAAAAAATATTTTAGCCCTGTTTGTAATTAATCTCAGTGTTTAGTAAGAAAAATCGTGTTAGGTACGCATAGTATTTCAAAAATTTATTTATTGTTCTTATTAAGCAAATATTTGACAGGCAGTTTTATCAGCTGTTTTCTTTTTAAATCAAACGCTAACAAATTTTCAAGACAGGGGATTTTTCACTCTCGTGTGAAAAACATAGAAATAAACAAAAAGGTAAACAAATAAAGAATCGTTTTATATAAATTATATCATGAAAGAAAAAATTTTGTTATATTATTTTTTTTTAAATTACGTATACATATATGTATATATCTTTGCCATTTGCGTAACTGTCACAATATTACCATTGAAAACGATGCCATGGAAAATAATCCAACGACATCAAAAATGCCGAGCGGTTGTTCTATAGAATAAATTGTATGCAGAAGAATGGCTGAAGATGGTTGGTCTGCAAACGATTTTCCAAAATCCAAAGTAATATCGGATTATTTAAGAATTAGGGGTTTTACGATGTGTTTAAGTAATACATACAACGATATGGAAATATGATGAAAAGTTTTACGCATCAAAAAAAGATGAAGTCAAAGCGGATTTGAGAAAAAAATAAAGAAGAAAATGGAAGATTTTCCATACATGAAGATAAATGGACAGATATTTATAATACGTAACTTTTTTGTTAAAATATTTTTTTTTATTCGTTATTCTCATCGATTAATCGAATAATTTTTAAGGTTTAATCGTTTGATCGAACGAACAAAAACAATTATTTCAATTATTCGAACAAAGTTGAAAGGCGAATAACTCTAATATTGAGGTACCTCAATTATATATTTTTGTAACGATTTGTATATTTAAAAAAAGGGAAGAAATCAATTAATTAAAAAGAAAACTTATAATATTCTATAAAAACTAAAAGGAAAAACTAAACAAAATAAAAATAATAGTTTAAAAAATAGTTTAAAGCACTACTCCCTTGCAATTTTTTGGCGGAATTATTTTCTAAATTTGTGAACACATTCTCCCTTTAATTGCCATTCGTAATACCTACTTTTTTCCCGGGGAACAGTTTCCCATTTTCGAATTCTGTTTAGAATAAGGGAAAAGGGAAAAGAGAGAATTTTCCCGGGGAGATTTTATTTATAATAGGGGAACAGGGAAAAAATTCCCGGGGAATTGTTGTTCATAATTGGGCTGAATATAAATAACGGAAAAATATACTTACCACGGGAATGACAAAATTTCAGGAACATGCGCTAAAAACACTAAACACTTCAAAAGCTCTCAAACAACTGACTACATTTTTCACTTCTGTCAATACACTTTAAAACTAACGCGAATTGTCGTTACATTGACAGTTAACACCTAACCAAAAAACCGGTTTAAAGCCTTTTTTTAATAAACAAATTGGCCCACGGGGAATAACGAAAAAAATTAGCCACGGACTAAAATGTCTAAAAATCATAAGTCTTAAAATAAAATTATGCTTATAAAATTAAAATTGAGTTGGTTTATTCTTCTCGAATAACTTGACGTACTTCATTTATAATATATAATTTTGAGATACTAATGAAAATCTGTGTTTTTTGAACACAAAACGTTTGGACGCACACCATGGTAATGACGATTTGCACCGTGCGACCAAATTTTTTCATAAAAATATCTAAAATATTTTATTTTGATTTCCGCGCCCCGTTGAAGGACATTTTGTTTTATTTAATCCTGTTCTCAGAATTTTAATTTTGTAATATTTTTAATACAAAATGCGTCGGGCCACAGAATGTAGTCATTTCGTGATATCGGCCCAAATATTAAACTGTATTAAAAACTTAATTTCAAGTAAATATTCATATTTCATGAACATATATGTAGGTATTATTTATTTGTAAAAAATATAATAAAAACAAACTTAAAGTAATAATTGATCACAATTCATAAAGATCTAAAAACGTACCAAAAAAACATAAAAATCTTATTTTTTATCAATATTTGGTTATTGATAAAAAATTACACCATTCCCAAATGTATTTAAAAAAATTGTGTAGAGGAAAACATTTGGACAATTTTAAAATACAATTTCACAATTTCAAAAAAAAAAAAAAAAAAAAAAAAAAAATTGGAAAATTTAAAAAAATCCTTTCAAATTAATTAATCGATATATTTTGAACAAAACTTTTTATTATTTCTAAATTGGACATATTGTAATTATTGTTTTCTCAAATAAAAGGTAGTACACTGAAAGAAAAATGCTTCATATATTTAATGAATCATTTTCATAAAAAAATTTTCCTTGGGTAAATGTAAATTTTCATTGTTTAAATGGAATTTCATAGTTGTAATGAAGTATTTTCGTTAAAATCGCTTCATTAGATTTCGTAATTACGTTAAAAATTTTCATTGGATATATGAAAACTTAAGTTTGTCCAAGTTAAACAAGAAATTTTAATTGGGAACATAAAAAACAATATACAAACATAACTATATTCATAAATTAATACAAAATTATAGTTTCCTTAAAAAAATGTTTAATTGTTAATTTAAAAATTTTAAGATTTAATAATTTCATACATCTAATGTTACATGTATGCTATTAGCTTTATAAAATCAAAAAATTATAAAAGCAACATATTTCAATAATTGCCTTCATAAATTTAAATTTTCATTATGACAATAAAAATGTCATTATAGTAATGAAACAAAAACTTTCAATCCACATTCAATCAACGTTGTTATTGTTATTATGGACAATTTAATCTCATATTACGCTCTTACTTGAGTAAAAAACATAGTTTTTTTATTCAAAAACTACAATGCCCCGGTAGACTAGCTGGTAGTGAGCTAGCCTATCAGCACCGAGGTTGCGCGATCGAATCCCGCCAGAGACAGAAAAAAAAATAAAAAATAAAATAAAGTAAAATAAAATAAAAAAAAAAAATAATTTAAAAAAATAAAAAAATAAAAAATAATTAAAAAAAATAATAAAAAAAAATTTTTTTTACTTTATTGAAAGTATTCATCAAATGAATAATATTCATAGATCTAATGTAATGTTTCATTCAATCCTTTTAATGAAACAGGTTTCATTGATCCAACGAAGTGCTGCATAGGTTCCTTTTGAATGCAATTTTTCATGGGATTAATGTCAAAATTCATTGGTATTGCGAAGAAAATTCTTTCAGTGAATAGTTTTTGCTTTGGTATGTTTTGTTTATTTTTGAACAGACAGGGTGTTTCAAAAACTTTTTTTGTCGAAAAATACACCAACAAACAAATATTTACACAAATTATTAAAAAAAAAATGTTAAAAAAATCGGGATCCCGAAAGGATTTGCCTAATCCCGAAATCGGGATTTTCCGATTGGAAGCCCTACTGTCTGTCATATAACAATAAACGTTAAAGTCTTGTGTATTTCTTTGGTTCAACAAATTAGTCCAGCAATTACAAACCCTATTCGAACCATAGGGTAGGAATTAAATAAAATACATTTTTATTCAAGTCCGGGTCAGTCTAGTCAGACTGTCCTTAAACAATTATTGTAATATTTCCTGTGGGAATTTAAAGAAATTATTTATTATTTCAAACTTTGCTTAAATTAATAAACAAAATTTGGCGCATATGGAGTGAGACTAATCCACAACAGGACCTAGAGACTAAATTGTATCCAGGAAAATACGCAACCTGCAGTTTACACGCTGGGAGCATCATCGTATCTTATTTTCTTAAAAACGAAGCCGAAGTTCGCGCTGCAAACAATTGAGATCGTTACCGAACAATATGGTAAATGGATTATTTTTTGCAAATATGGTTGACATTGATCCGGACGAGATGTGGTTGTAAAAAGTTGGCGTTATGTGCGGTACGGCGACTGCAACCATCGATTTATTGAAATCCAAATTTGGCGATTAGTTGAGATAAAGAACTGTTAATTGGCCTCCAAGGTAGTGCGATTTGAGACATCTAAATTATGAGCTGTGGGGCTATGTGAAGTCACTAATTGAAACCTTGGAGGCCAACATTGTTTATGTTATTCGCGACAAATGGCCAGCAATGCTCAAAAAAGTGACCCAAAATGGACGTCCAAAATATACTTCATCAGAATCTGCCGTGGTTTCCATATGAAGAAACTATTTTCAAAAGTTAATGTTATTTATTGATCTTTCGAATAAAAAGTTTTGTTTTTAACAAAATTGAATTTTTTGTGTTATTTTTTTAAGCAATTTTAAGTTTTATCAGGATTCGGCTACGACGAATCTTATTTATCCTACACCATGGTGCGAAAAGAATAGAAAGTTATATAAATACTGTTCTTTAGATATAAATTAATATTGTTGTGCCACGCCTACTTCTGCAATCCCGCCCACATTTTGTCGAATGTTGTGTATTGATAACCAAGATGATTTTACCTAATTTTGAAACATTTGCTCTTTTCGCTATCCATACATACAAAAAACAGACGGACATCGTTAAAAATATGTATAAAAAAAAATGCAAAAAGTCTAAAAAATAAAAAAAAAACTTCTACAATGCATCATAAACGGAAGGAAGTTTATTTCTAAAGTAATAAATTTAGTTTCCTCTATCAAGAAAATCCTTAATAATTTCTTGATTTTAAATTATTTCATTCGTATATAGGAAAATTCTCTTAAATAAATTAACATTTTGCTTAAACCAAGCCACACATCTGAATGGGCTGAATTTCAATTGCAAACAAATGGGGAATACGATATTTATGACATAAATATATACAAATCTAAGCCCCATTTCAACACACGGGGACAGATGCACAGACGGACAGGAAGACAGAGGGGCATTTCAAATCAACTTCACTCCTCACAAGGATCCAGAATATGTGTGCATGTTCTTTATAGGGTCTAACATCAATATTGTAGAAATTACAAACAGAATGGCAAACTTAAATATACCCCTTTTCCACCTGGGGTGAAGGGTATAAAAACACTCTTCATTACGTTAGTCTTAGTAAAACATATCACAAATGATTTTTTTCCAAATTCATATTTATCAATTTTCCTACAAACTGTTTAAATTATTTAATAAAAAATATAATTTTAAAATTCGTTTTCCAACAAAAGAAACTTCTTAAGGTTTAAATACTTGTAAATTGAAACACTCAAACTTATTTTTCTTGTTCTCTTTTAAACTCTTAACACATTTTAATAGCAAATTACTTTCAGTAAATTTAATTGGCTTAAGCATCTATTTGACTGAGTTGTCATTGGCAAAGACACACAAATAAATTTTCAATGTTCGAAATTAAACCAAAAGAAGAGAAACAGTTGGAAAAAGTTCCATTCTATTTAAAACAATTGTAATCATGTACAATTCTATTTCGAACAAAAAATACCACCTGGAGTATTGGAAAATAGTTTTATTAGCCCTCAAATTAAGCAACTTGTATGTAGTTGTATCTTCATCATCATCACTATAGTCATCATTATCGTCATTGGCTTCTTCAGTTTGTAGTTCTTGGCTTTTATTTGGTTTTTATTGTTCTTGTAGTTTGTTTCGGATTGTTGTTATTTTTTTTCAAATTTGTATTTTTTGTTCAGTTTACAGTTGCAGTAAATAAACCATAAATGACAGTTTTAGATTTCTTGTACAACTATTACGGAAATTTTAACAGTTGAAAATGAAATAAAAAAAATTTCTACATTTTGTAGTGTATTTATACGAGTTTTTACTGGAGCAATGAAACAATAAAAAAAACCAAAAAAATCCAAAATGATTTGAAATCCCAAAACAAAAAATATGCACTTAATACAACACAACTTAGAGGAAATAATAAAAGAAGATGCCATACAATACTAAACGAAAAGTCATTACACTGAGCGAAATTGAAAAATTTTAAACAAAATGTGAATACAAATTACAACCAAGTACTATAGTGCAAGAGTAGTGTTAACTCCTCATTATCTCATAATAAGTAGTCTGGGGTTACACCACTTCTGCGCTGATAGCCTCATATTTACATATTTTCTTTGGTAAAAAAACTTAGCGATTTCTTTGTTAGGGAGACCCTACAGCTCCCCGATCTTCCCCACAGGTGGCCAGCTCTTGAAGCTGACTCTTTCAGATCTCCCCTGCCGCTACTTTGAGTTTAAACCACAGCCACCACTTGATCCCCGAGGGGACCTCAACCGGAACCTCTGGGAGCTTCTGACTCCTTTTTCTGGTAATCAGCGATCTGTCCATTTTGAACTCTGCCGGATTCTAGATATTGATTGCACCTAATTTTCCCAGAGGATTTATCACCAAAATGTTCGACGTATCAGATGTCGAACTATTTGCAATTGAAAATAAAGAACGCGAAGTTTTTGAAAAAACCTTAATATTTTTACCCACACCACAACAACTGTAATTTTGATTTATGTACCTGAATACTTGTCTTGCGACTTTACATCAAACACATGGTTGAATATCAACAGCAGCTACGGCCAACTACAACATGTGAATGTTACCCTACCGTCGCCCTAAGGTTTAAACTCCGTCAAAAAGCTAATCTTCCTCTTTGAACCCTTTTGTGAGCTCTAAGTCCCTTATAAAAGGCACTCCTGCATCGGACGGTGAACAAGTTACTGAAAGCCAAACTCGTATCAGAAAAGCAAGGCTTCCGCAAAGACAATCATCCTTAAAGACAGGAAGAGTTTTTGGCATGAAGCATGCTAACGGATACCTCACCAATAGTCAGACCGGGTGCTACTGACTGATGCGACACCTCAGTTAAACCATTGGACCCCAAGGAGCTACGTCATTTAAATGTCAGTACATTTAAGCGCCAAGGTTAACTTAATAATCAAGGCAGAAATCCTTTACCCCAGAGGATGTAAGAAGAATGGGGAGGGGCGGGGGGGGGGGGGGGGTTCATACCAAGGCGGTGGTGTTAGTATAAATATCACCAGGACACCAGAAAAATTCTCTTAAAAAAACACGATGAATGCGCATTAAATATGCAGTAAAATTTGGAAAATATGCCCTGAAAATCGGTTAAAATATGCCCCGAAAATTCAAAAATTGCTAATTTGAAAACAAAATAATCAACCGTTTAATAACAGTGCCATCTAATAAAAACAATCCTAAAATTATAATCGGTAAAGCCAAAACACCATAGTATCTACAGACGAATTTTCGGGATTTTATCCTTTTTGGAAACGATGGGCAGTTCTCAGCTCATAAAAACAAAGTTAAATTAAGAGGTGATTTTTGTCTTAAAGGGATTTTAGGGACGGCCGCTAAATTGTTTATTAATGTTAACATTTAAAAGAAAGTTAAAACTATTTATAGATGGAAGCTGCAAACGGAAAAATATGCACTAACAAATCCATGCTAAAATTCATAAAAAGCTCTAAAACGGATAAATATATTGTTTCTGAATATTACCTTTAGGTATACCGATCGGCTCAGAACCACCTTTTAAACATTGTCCCTCCGTCTGCCTTGCTGACCAGCTGTAAACTTTGTGCACAAATCGGTCCGAAACTTCACATAGCCCAATACAAACTTCTTTCCGAAATAGAGTACTACTTGTGCCCATTAACCATCTTAATGCGTACACTTAGAGAAAAATATGTTTAAATATGGTCACCTCCAACCAAACTATTTTTAAAGAAAATTTTAAACATATTATGGTTAATACAACCATGTAATTGTCAGCGACAACCATATTATGGTTAAATTATTCCTTGATCAAGAACCTATAACCATATTACGGTTGCCTCTTAAAATGTTATGGTTAAATATGATAATAATTTGTTTTTAAATTTACAATAGTATTTTCCTCTTTTTCAAAAGCTACATACTATGGTTGAAATCCAACCATGCTATTGTGAGTGCTAAGCAAAATTTATTTATTATTAACCATAACATGTTTGGAGGCAACAATAATATGGTTGAGGCTTCTTGATGGAGGCTTAATTTAACCATTACATGGTTACCGCTGACAATAATATGGTTATATTAAACATAATGGCCCATAACTATAGTCATAAAACAAGCATACTTTAAGAGTTCTAAAGTAAACTTTTATAAAAAATGTGTTTTTGATCTACTATAGACAAGCAAAAGCATACTTTACACGTTAAAACCGGTGTTAATTTTAAAGCTAGCTGAAGTTGTTTTTAACTCATTTAACAACAGCATCAGCTGTTTTCGCCAAATAAAAAAGTTCTTGCAAAAAGTTAAAAATGTTTAGGTTACAAGATATTGGTCGATATTTTGCAATTACATACTATTGATTTGGAGGAAATCTTGGAGGCCCTAATTGTGTAAAACGCAATGCCAAAAATTATAAAGCAAGCAAAAACAAAGTCAAAAATATTTTGTAATTTTGTTGTTGCTGTCTATGAATTTATGCACATTGCGTTTTTAAAACTTTCAACGCTACAAGGTATGCAGTGTTTTATTTATATTTTAATTTTCAATGTCAGCTGCTTAGAGTTGCCGCTTGCTTATATTTTCTTGTATCGGGTGTTTTTTTTTACAGGTTTGTTTTTCGAATAGAGATAAAACTGGCATTTTGTGGTCAAATCTGGCAACTCTAATGTCATTTATGTTCAGTTTGGTTTGCCATTTCATCATGAACAGGTTGACAAAAGAACAACGCTTGCAAATCGTGCAAATTTATTTCGAAAATAACGGTTCAGTTCGCGAAGTTTACCGCAAGCTCCGTCCATTTTATGGTCGACATAATCGTCCATCAGAGCAATTAATTCGGTTAACCATGGATCGTTTTCGCACTACGTTTACTCTATGTGATAATACGCATCCGCAGAGACGTCGAACAGTGCGCACCGAAGAAACAATTGCCGCTGTAGAGCAAAGTGTTGAAGAGGACCCGAATGAATCGATTCGCCACCGTGCACAGCAATTGGAGCTTTGTCCATCAACTTTATGGAAGATTTTGCGCAAAGATCTTGGCTTGCGACCTTACAAGATCCAGAATTAAAGCCGCGAGACCATTCAATGCGTCGTGATTTTGGTGTATGGGCCGAAAATGAGATTGATCTCAATGCTGATTTTCATCGCAAAATTTTGTTCAGTGATGAGGCTCATTTTTGGTTGAATGGCTACGTCAACAAGCAAAATTGCCGCATTTGGAGTGAAGAGAATCCACATGAGACCCTTGAGATGCCATTACATCCACAAAAACTGACTGTTTGTTGTGCTCTTTGGGCTGGTGGAGTCATTGGGCCATACTTCTTCCGAAATAATGCTGGAGAGGCAGTTACCGTTAATGGAGACCGGTATAGAGCCATGATAACCGACTATTTTGTTCCCGAATTGGATGGCATGAATGTGGATGAGTTGTGGTTCCAACAAGACGGCGCTACATGCCACACAGCGCACGCCACAATCGATTTATTGAAGGAAACATTCGATGAGCGCATAATTTCGCGGAATGGACCTGTCAATTGGCCACCAAGATCGTGTGATTTGACACCATTGGATTATTTTCTTTGGGGATATGTGAAGTCGCTCGTCTACGCCAACAAACCAGAAACGTTAGGGGAATTGGAAGCCAACATTCGTGGCGTTATTGCCGACATACGGCCCCATATGCTCGAAAAAGTGGTTGAAAATTGGACCTGTAGAATTGGCTTTATTCGAGCCAGCCGCGGCGGCCACATGCCTGAAATCATATTTAAACATTAATGGCATAAAATTATCCTTCCAATAAAGCCAAATTGATGGTCATTAAAACGATTTTCTTGTGTTTTATTTCAATTCGAAGTTCTATACCACTGAAAAAAACACCCGATATGTTGTATGAAAACATTTTCTACATTTGAGCTGGCACCCAGTTAAAGTCGGTTCAATTTAAAACATACATACTTTAATTTCGACTATAGTAGCAAAATAATTAAAAGAATGTTTTTCTTTTAAAGTTGTTTTTAAAAAGATATGTTTAAACTTTTCTGTAAAAATAGTTTGGTTGGAGGTGACCATATTTAAACATGCTTTTTCTCTGGGTCTAAGTAAGAAAATTTTATATTCGTGAGCACAATTCGAGTCAATTCTCTCGGTTTAAAATTTGTGCTAGCTAGATAAAAAAACTCGCGAGCACAAATTTTAAAACGAGAGAATTGACTCGAATTGTGCTCGCGAATATAGTACCCTGCTAAAAACAACTAAAATGGAAATGTGACTTTTTTTCTTAGGAGGGCAGTGTACGGGTCTTATGGGCGGATGCAAATATGTACCAGTTTAGTGTTTCCTGCTTTTAACAGAAATATTGAATAATTAAACTTTATGAATTTTTATTTTCAAAATATATTAAATTTCTTTGTGTTTTGCGTAAATTAAAAACTAATGAATACATTTAGGTTTTACCAAGAAAGAGCAAATTTGAATTCGTTATATCAATATCTTAAAATATCAAATTAAAACTTGTAAATGCAATGTATATTTGCCGCTTCAAAATAGACGAAACAAGATCGTATTAAAACTGTTTAATAAAAATACTAAATCTTTAGACATCATTATATTTGCTTAGCTGCTTTTTTTCATAAACAAAATAAAAGAATTTCTCTCAGTGCCACAAACAATAAGTACTAAAATATGAACTAAATGTTCATAACAGTTGCCGACTGAGTCCTAAAGAAATCTCAAGTCAACAGAAAAAAAGACTCTATAACTAAGAGAAGAAAACCCCCTTAAGTAAAACTATAGAACTAAGAAGGCAAAAGTTAAGAAAATGACATTTTCATACAGCTAAATGGTGAAATTGCAGAAAATAAGACAGAAAATGGCAAATACGGACTCCAACAAAGCAAAAGGCAATCTGACAGACAGAATGCAAAAGAAAAGAAAAGCACTAGATTTTATTGTTGGAGCAAAACAAAAAAAAAAAAATAACAAAAAATCCTTATGACAACCTTTAATTTCACCAAGGAAATCAGAAAAAAAGAAACTTCAATTGTCCGGTAGCGTAGCCCAGTAGAATTTTTAAGGGTTACAATGTCGTACTTGTTTTATTGAAATCTGTTTATAATTTGCGATTTTTTCTTCAGAAGATATTTATTTCGTTTTAAAAGCGACGTCAATGCTTAACGACAAGCCCTATGAGTATTTTTAATAATAATTTTCTTTTTATCCTTTTGAAATAATTGGTAGGGGGTCAACAGAATACGCCCTACTGCTCAATTTTAAATTTACAAGTTTGTCATTCCATTAAATTTATTTACAATACAAACGGAAATTTATTTTTATACCCTTCACTTAAGGCTAAGAAGGTTTATATTAGTTTGTCATTCCGATTGTAACCTTTCCAAAATTGATCAGAGATCCTAGTGCTCCTGCAGATAGAGAAGTTGATTTTACGATATCTGTATGCTCGTCTGTCGGTTGCATATATAATCAACCCGCTAAGGAAATTAAAAATTCAGCGAGAGTTTTTATTCATTATTACTGTTTTCCTTGAAATATTTTTCTCGAAAATAATAAAAAATGAGAAAAAATACGGGGTTAATTTTTGGGTTTAAAATTATGGGTTTTATTTATTTATTTTGTTTGGGTTTTTTCACAGAGTACGTACCGTACACTTTGGGGTTTACAGAGTAAGTAAGTATACATAAATAATAATAATAACATTGACACAAAATAACAACAACTTCAACTTAACGAAACAGTAATTAGTCCACTGAACAATAATCAGGGACCGTTTACATTCTGCGCGTAAACATCCCGCCCCCCTTGCTATACTGCAACAACGAGGGCTAAGAATCACGCGGGTCAACAATTCACAAAAAAAAAAATTTTTTTGTAGAGCATTTATCCGGAGTCTGGGTTTTATCCAGAAACGTTGAAGGCCGGGGTTGGACTGCGTGCTTGGGTTGTATATGGGTTGTTGTTGTCGTGTGGGTTGCGGTCATTGTTAGCGGGCAGCAATGTTGGCATATGTTTGCAGGCTGGGTTTGACTGCGACTTTACCTCTTCCTTTATTCTTCTCGGGTTCGGGAGTAGCCTTAGTGATGGAGGAAACTTCAATGGACGACGTCATGTACTCGACGGGATAAAACAGAATAAAAGAGAATAAAAAGAGAGAAAAAACAAGAATTAGTGGGTATCTGAACTGAGTAGAGAACAAGCTTCTCGAAAGGCCGGGTGAAAACGCCTGAAGCTGTTCTCACGTCTGCTGTGCAGACCATTAAAATCAGTAAACGGGGTCAAAGTGAGTAGGCTGCTCTTTGAAGATAAGGGTATACCTTTTGAAAGCTGGCTATACTCCGGTATAAAATTCGGCTGACATATAAGAATCAAGCGATTTCGAGTGAAATTCACTTCTGACTGGGTTAGAATCAAGGTATCGTACGAGCATTTACGGGTTCTTAAATACTGTAAACACCTGAACCAATACGAAATAATTCGCATTGCACGGGGTAAATCGGAAAACCGTTCTAATATGTCATACGGGCGTTCGAGCTGAACAGAAAATGATTGAACTTCAAGGTGTTGGTGGTCGATAGGGGGGTGACGCGGCCAGCATTCACGAGGTTGCCTCAACCACGCAGGGCCATACCACCAAAGAGAATTATCAATTAAATCTCTTGCAAGCATTCCACGACTTGCCAAATCGGCGGGGTTGTCCTTGGAATCTACATGTGACCAATTTTCATTACCAACTTTATTCACTATGAACGCTACTCTGTTTTTAACAAAGGTCGGCCAATGGCACAGGGGTTTTTTAAGCCAGGATAAAACAATAGTAGAATCAGTCCACAGGTAAACCTTCCTCCTGTCTAGATTTAGTTGGGAGCACAATGATTCTACCATTTTTGCCATCAAAGCCGCTCCGCAAAGCTCTAAACGGGGTAATGTTTCTGCTTTCACGGGAGCTACCTTTGTTTTTGACGCGAGTAAGTGCGTCGTAATCGCTATCGATGACTCATTTCGAATGTACAGGGCAGCGCCGTACGCCTTTTCAGAGGCGTCGCAAAACGCATGAAGTTCACTTTCATTCTCGGGGAGAAAATCAACCCATCTTGGAATATTGATTTTCTCTACATCAGGGTAGTCGTTTAAAAATGCGCGCCATTGAGATAGGGTTAGGGGGTGCAAAACTTCATCCCAGTCTGTCTTGTCCTTCCAAATTTGTTGCATAATAATCTTAGCCACAATGATTTTCGGCGAAAACCATCCGGCTGGGTCAAACAACTTCGCTATTTCGGACAAGACAGCACGCTTCGTGACAATATCCTGGCGTGGCTGCGATGCAATTTTGAAAAAGAAGCAATCCTTAGTCGCATCCCATCGCAACCCTAGGGTTTTGGTAGTACTAGCATCCGAAAATTTTAAGAAGTCTGCATTAAGCAGATTCTCACGGGGTAAATCTTCCAAGAGTCGTAAATGATTGGCTGTCCATTTTCGCAAAACGAAACCTGCAGAGCCAAGAACATGGGTTAGTTCATTACGTCTCTTGAAAGCGTCTTCTAGCTCATGTGAGCCAGCCAGTACGTCGTCGACGTACATTTGGGTTTTCAAAATTTCAGATGCCGCAGGACTCAGGGGTTTACAATCGTCAGCCAATTGCAATAGAGTACGTAACGCTAAGTACGGCGCACAGTTTACTCCAAACGTGACCGTACTAAGCTCATAGTCCTTTACTTCAGCTACAGGATCATCACGAAACAATATCCGCTGATATTGGGTCTGGTTGGGATGTACAAGTATCTGTCGATACATTTTCTCAACGTCCGCATTAAAAACGTAACGGAAGAACCGCCAACGCAGCAATAAAATGGTAAGATCTGTCTGTAAGACAGGACCGGGGTATAGGGCATTATTAAGGCTCACGCCATTGGAGGAGGGGTTTGAAGCATTAAATACCACTCTCAATTTTGTGGTAACGCTTTCAGATTTAAACACTGCATGATGGGGTAAATAGTAATTAGGTGCAGTGGAAACTGGGGTTTTGACAGCCTTTACATGTCCCATTTCGAAATATTCACGAACTACATTGTCGTATTGTAATTTCAATTCGGGGTTTTTTAACAAGCGAGTCTCATTTCGCACAAATTGGGAAAAAGCGCTTTTACGAGAATCTCCTAATACCAATTCATTAGAAAATTCACGGCGAAATGGGAGAGAGACCACGTAACGGCCATCAGGGTTTCTATAAGTGGTGGTCCGGTAAAGTTCTTCACAATATTCATCGTCTTCAGACAACTGTGTCGCCTGCGGAACTTCTTCAAGTTCCCAAAAACGCGATAGTTGGGTGTTTAACTCGAGATGAGTGCAAAACGATGATATAGAGTGCAAGGGTTGGGGCTGAAAAACTTCACCTGTGACTATCCACCCGAACACGGTTCTCTGGGCGACCAGGTTGCCATTTGGATGTATTCTGACATCCGTGGTTAAAATTTTAGGATACACATTTCCTCCAAAAAGTATATCCATACGGGTACACATGACGTCGGTCAGTGTAATATCGGGGAAAGTTGAGGTTACAATATCAGAGATATTATACGAGGGCAACCGACCGGTGATTTTCTCAACAACGTACGCATTAATTTCAAGTTTAAAGCCGGGGTCGATCGGCGAACCGACCGTTAGAGCGCACATTGTAGAAGATTTTCCAGCCAAGCAGTCCATCATTCCCGTGACATTTGTCGAAGGCACGGAAAATGTGGGAATAGCAAGCTTCCTTTGTAACCTCCTTGAAATAAAGGTACCTTGCGAACCGGGGTCAACTAAGGCTCGGGCCGCACACCTAATGTCGTTTAAATGCACTATGCAAACTGCAGAGCCTAAAAGGACTGCTGAATAGGGGTTCGACTTGAGATGTGCGGAATAAGTATGTAAGTTCTGAGCCGCTGTAGAAGTTGAAGGGGCAAAATTAAGCGGGGGTTGAGAGTGACTGCTAGCTGGATTAGGGTTTGAATTAACGGGGGGTTGAGATGAAGACACAGTCACGCCGGGTGCTATAGGGAGCTGGGGTAAATTACTGGCAGACATATGTGACTTTACATCTCGATGAAGCAGGGAGTGGTGCTTCTGTTTACAAAGCGAACACACATGAATACTTTTACAATTCCTGTACTCGTGGGAAGTTGCCAAACAGTTCGAACAACATTTCAGTCGTTTCACTGTTGACATTCTTTCATCAACATTCTGACTCAAAAAACTAGGACAAAGTCTAATGGGGTGAGAGCCTTGACAAAGGAAACAGCGACAAACCGTTGGGGTGGGAGCAGTTTTGGTCGCAAAACTTTGTATCCTCTTATTTTCATTTGATGACTTTTTGGCAGCGTTAAAATTTGGGGTATTTCGGGTATTTGCAGTTGTGGGGTGTTTGCTCGGGTTTTGAACGGGGTTTAAATGAGACTGCCTTATGTCAGAAATTGACTCGAGAGTCTTAAAATGCGCTGTCAAAAAGGCATCCATATCATCCCATTTAGGGGATTCTTTAGAATGTTTTTTGGATTGTTCCCAGAGACTTAAAGTGTTCTCGGGTAGCTTTGTAGCACAAATGTACACAAGCATTACATGGTAAAATATTTCGGGGGTTACTTCAAGTAACGACAAATTCGTAATGCAATCATTTATCGTTCTTTGCAAATTTTTAATAGTCGCTCCTGACTCTTGTGAAAGCGGTTTAATATTTAAAAGGGCTCGAAGCTGTTCATTTATGAGGGCATCTTTATTCTCATAGGTGTCAACCAACTTTTTCCATGCGACCTCATAACCATCGTTGGTAAGGGGCACAGTTTGTATGGTATCATGAGCATCTTTTGCAGTTTTCTGCAACAAGTAGTACAATTTTTGTACTGGGGTTAAACGGGGGTTATTACCATACAAAGCTGAGAACATATCTCGAAATGAGGGCCAACTCTTATAGTCACCATAGAATATTGGGGTGTCACAAGGGGGTAAATTAATCATGGGTGCGGCTTGCGCAATTGACCTTTCGACCTGCGTCGCTAATTTAAGTCGTTCTAGGTGACCTGTAATAAGAGATATCCCCCGGGTATAGGTGCCATAAGATTGAAAGTATTTTGCTTTCAGTTCTCTAATCTGGGGATCTTTTAATTTTTCGGCCTCAATTAACAAGGAGTCATATGTTAACCGAACAGCTTCCCATAATCGATTGAGCTCTTTCTCATGACTACTTAAAGAACCGAGTTGGTGTTCCGCTACGGGTATAGTGGCAATATATGCCTCGAAATCTGCCATACGGTCGGCATTGCGGATAAATGTAGTCATATCCATCTTTGATCTCAATGTATATCGAGAAATTTTAAAAGAAATATATTAAAAAACCGATAAAAACTTGCTCAAAAAATGGGAAAAAGAACGATCACTAAACTTGTGCTATTTAACTGGGTAAAAAATATGCAACTAACGATTCTCAAAAAAGAAATAACACAGTCCTACAAAAAAATAGGTATCCTTGGTAAAAAATATTTATAAAATAAATTTATTGAATAAAAAATATAAAATAATGGGTAAAAATAAATATATATTTATATACCAAAGCTAATTTTTACACTAGGATTCCTTGTTTAATAAAAAAAGTAAATATCGCGAATAAAAAATAAAAAAACCGGTTAAATCTTGCGATATAAGGAACAAATCGGGTTAAACTTTACTATGTAAGGAAGTCAACAAGTGTAAAAACTCTCTGTTCAATTAAAAAAGGTAAAAAATTCGTTAAAAACACTTGTGCCGCTGCGAAATGTGAACGGGTACCCACTATGGGTTAATCGAATATTTTTAAAATACTAAAAAATTAGCTGTTTATAGCGATTATTAATTAATTTAATTATTAAATTAATTTTAGAGGGTAAAAATCAATGAAAAGAGTAAAAAATAATCACTTTTCACAATTAATTTATTAGTAACCGGGTTTTCGCACGAATAAAAAGTTGCAGCACTAGTGTATGTTGTGTGTGTGACAATATAAAAAAGAGAAAACAAAACAAACCAACAAACACACAAACACTCAATAAAGATGTAATGTTGTGCTTTTAATAAAAATAAAAAATATTGCACTCAATTGTTAACACGGGATTTTTTTATTTTCAATTATTTAATTAATTTTTTAATAATTAATGGGGTAAATCTAAAGCAATCACTCAATTATTTAAAATTAATTATTTTACAAAATTCACGTATGTCCGTCCTTTCTCGTTGGCAAAATTAACGAGTAAAAAATAGCGAGTATTATTCTCTCTAGAGCACGATCGGGGGAAAAAAATAAAAAGCTTTTGTTAACAGAGTAGTTAACAGAGAATAAAACCGCGGGTTAAAATAACAAAGACAATTTCAATGATAATAAATATCAATTTAAATAAATGAAATTAATGTAGAAAATCTTTTAAAAAAAATTAATTATTTCACTTATTAAAAAATACACTTTTTTGGACTAACAACACACGCGAATTTAGGGATAAAACGGGGTGTAAAAAATAAGCACAAACACAAAATCTCACACTGTGGTGTTTTGCCGACGGCAAATCGATTTTAGCACTTGCTGGTTTTGTTGTTTTTATATTGTCACTTTTTATTTTCACTTGTAACACAATAAAAATCACACAACTTACCTTTTTGTTTGTTGATGAAAAATGGGGGTTGAAATTAAAAATGAGTTTAAGATCGCAAATTGTAAATGCAAAAAAAAAAGCACTGGGGATTCTGAAAAGAAATATTTTCATGAAAATATTTCAAGGACTCGGGGGGTTTAAATCCGGGTTGAAGGACCAAAATGTTTTCCTTGAAATATTTTTCTCGAAAATAATAAAAAATGAGAAAAAATACGGGGTTAATTTTTGGGTTTAAAATTATGGGTTTTATTTATTTATTTTGTTTGGGTTTTTTCACAGAGTACGTACCGTACACTTTGGGGTTTACAGAGTAAGTAAGTATACATAAATAATAATAATAACATTGACACAAAATAACAACAACTTCAACTTAACGAAACAGTAATTAGTCCACTGAACAATAATCAGGGACCGTTTACATTCTGCGCGTAAACAATTACGTTGAATAAGATGTGTAGATAGTAGACACCTGTACAATTCCATTTAAACACACATTCAAATTATTGACAAATTTTTAAACTCTTTACTAAAGTGTCGCTGTCACAAAATAAAACAGAAGAGAATTGAAAGCGACGAATTAACGTGGACAAGAAACAAACAAATAGTACTTTATTACGCAGTGAGAGTGGGAACAAAAAATACACACATCCTTTATTTTTTTAAATGTGAGTTTGGGATGTGTATGTACGAAATATTTTGTATGTTTATTTCTTTGATACTTTTGCAACAGCAATTCTTGGAAAGAACAATTCGTTGAATGCGTCCGCTACATACGACAGACAAGTAAACATCACAAATTCTCGCAGACTGAACGAGGAAATTTTTAAATACTAATTTTACTGTATTGGAAGGTGTTGTAAGATATAAATACTGTTTTTATATAGTGCGATGAACAGTTGCTCATACACTGAAAGAAAAACGCTTCGTAACAGGAATGAAGCCGTTACGTTAACCCCCTTACATTAATGTAATGAAAAGTTTCATTAATTAAATGAAAATGTACATAATAGTAATGAAAGTTACATTAATGCAATGAATCGTGTAAGACAGGAGTTTTTAGACAATTCGTAGTTTCATTGGGGCTACGAAATGTATTACATTCGAGCAACGAACAACTTTTAAGCACGATTTAAGACATATAGTTATAGAAAAAAGTGATTATGATTACCTTTTTGGGCTACAATTATTAAAATCTATTAATTTAAGTTACCCTTATTTAAATAAGTATTGAACTGCAGCAATAACAGCATCTGCAAAATTTTAATGAAATATTTACGTAGCATTAATGAAGCTTTACATTTCTGAGTGACAAAAGTTGTTTCTGTTTTTTAAGAAAAATAATGTAATATATGTACAGATTATAAATTAAAAGTAAAACTTTTAATTAAAAGAATATAATTTTTAAAGTTTTTATTGATTTTATTGTTTATTTTACGAGTTTTTAGTAACGTACAATTTACATTAATATTATGACAAATCTCATTCTTTTTGTCATTTTACGTTAACTTTCTATGGAAGTGTTCTTGTAATTTCGTAACTATGAGTAAACTTTAATGACAAAATTGCATTATAGTAATGTATCTTTTCATACAGTTATTCTTAATACAGAAACAATGCACTTATTCACATATATACACATGTAAGTATGTACATTTTTTATTTTCATTATTAAAATATGTTATAAAAAAGGAAGACAATTCCCGTATTCTTTTAATTAAAATTGTTTAGTTAAATAGTACATCAAGTTTTCAAAGTAGAATGATGACCATATCGGGCGATTCTGCTGATGTTTCTGTTAACAAAGGAGAATACAAAATAAGTGAAACATGTGTTACAGGGTAAGTGTTTTGAATTATTCTTACATATGTAAATGCAAATGTTGTCTCTGAAGCTTCTTCACACTGTTAAAATACACTCAAACCCATTTGATTCTGAAATTCACGTTGTTTCAACTTGAAATAACTTTCATTCAACGTGATTCCGATTGTTATTTCAAAATAAATTACATTTTGCTCTAACTTTACTGCAATGTTTAATTAACATGAATTATAGTAATTTCAAAATAATATATTAATGTTAAATATCATTACATTAATGAAACAATATCATTAAATGAATGCAGCTTTTCATTTTATCTACGACAAACGTACATTCCAATAAGGACACAATTTCATTGTAAATTCCAAATGTTTTCATTGCAATTATGAAAACTTACATTATTGTAACGTAAGGTTTCATTATATAAATATTTGAGTGTTATAATATTAATGACATAATTTCGTTATATTAATGAACATTTCTAACCTAATGAAACAATTTTCATAGCGGGAATGACGCGTTACGTTGGTTCAAAATCGATGACAAAATCGTTTCTGTAATGCAAAAAAACATTACATTTACGAAGCTTTTTCTTTTAGTGTAGAATTTGTCATTGAGGTTGTGCTCAAACCTTTGGACACTTATTTTATTTTGGTTGTGTGCTTGATTTTCAAATATAATCGTGCAGAAGTTATTTAGACGTATATCACAAAATAAAAAAAAAAATAAAAATGAGACAAGTCCGTTTCCTGGGGTAAATTTAACTGATCTGTCGATCTGAGCAATCCCCAGATCATTATCGCTTATGGAACTTCCTTCCTGGATTGTTTTCCCAAAGTTCAATTTCTTAAAATTTTTTTTTTGTGATATACGTCAAGATAACTTGGTGATAAATTGGTGAAATCGGCCATTAGTCATGCTCTAGAAATTAAAATCACGTGAAATCGAAATCGATGGATGTTTTTATTCAATATAGTTTTGTTCGATTTAATTTTCACGTAATTTCGATTTCCAGAACATGACTAACGGCCTATTTCACCAATTTATTTAAATATCAATTTATGTTTAAAATTCGTTTTTCATGTCAAATAAAAATAAAATTGTATGAAAAACAATATTTAAAATATGAATTGATATTGAAATATAATTGGTGAAATTAGCCATAAATGCTTTAAAGAATTTTTAAATTTCTTAAAAAAAATTTTTGTTGAAAAATGTCAGTTCATAAATAACTGAATTTTGAACAAACAAACCAAAAAAGTTTTTATTCGGCATTAGGTAGGCACTCAAATGGTCGGGGTTTCTTACTTGTTTTATCGTTTATTTGCTTAATTCTACTATTTTATTTTATTCTACTATAAATTAGATTCGTAAGTTTTTTAGAAATAAAGTTAAGAAATTTAGTAAAAATTATTAAAAAAGGTAATAGTTAATCAATTCAGTGGTCCCGTTTTTTTTTGAGTTTTTTTCTGCCAAAAATTTGTTAAACGTGAGCATACCGTAAGGCCAACTTAATCTATTGGTGTATAACTAGTAGGGAACATCTTAAAAACAAATATCAGCAGTTGCACTTAAATTTACTACATCAAACATCATCGTCATCATCATCTTGCTGTTATTTAGTATTTCATGTTATTTAATGGTTGCATTTTTTACGTTATTACATTCTTTCGTTTCGTTTAGCTTTGCATTTGTTTTAGAGTTTTATAAATTGTGAATAAATGTACTCGCATATAAACGAATATAAAATTAATCCTGCTCAAAAATGCCATTACAAAAGGCATCATTTTAAAATCGAAGACGATATTCAGGGTGCTTTCTACGAATACTTGATGCTTTTTATACCCTCCACCACAATTAGTTGTGAAGAGGATATACTAAGTTTGTCATTCCGTGTGAAACTTTTTCATTATTCATCTCAGACCCCATAAAGTATATATATTCTAAGGCCCGTTTTCACAACTTACTGATAGCTTAAAGTATACTTTAAATGGCCTTATAAAAAGTGTTCCATTATTAAAACTTTACTTTAACCTAAAGTGAGCGATAAAGTAGATTAAGGTTAATCCTACCTGGTAGGTTAAAGTAAAGTTGTTATAATGGAACACTTTTTGTACGGCCGATAAAATCTTACCTTTAGCTATCGGTAAGTTGTGAACACGGGCCTAAGTCTATTTAGCCATGTCCGTCTGTCCGTCTGTACGTCTGTTGAAAACACGCTCACTTTCGAAAAACTCAAAAGAAATAAACAAACTCGGTGTCAAATTGCTTGTAGCTATCCTAAGCAGTTTGGAATTGAAATCCAGCAAAATCGGTTCAGAAGGAGCATAGCTATGAATCAAAATGTGGAACCACCACCAAAAAAAATTGATAATTTTGTTAAAAAAAATAACATAAATGCTGAAACAAGGCACGGAATGATATGAGGTTTGGCAAAAATTTATTTAGTGGGTCTAGAAATGACACTGTTAAGTTTCGTGAAGATCGGTTCATAATTTATCCTAGGCCCCATATAAACCCTACTCCCGGAAAAGAGTTTAGTACACATTAAACCGTAAAAAATAATGCTATAGTAACAAATTTTGTCACGTCACAGTTTAATAGGACTAGAAATCTCACTGTGAAATTTCGTGAAGATCAGTTCATAATATACCCTAGGCCCCGTATAAAGCCCACTCTGGTAAAATAATTAAATTCGCCTAAAACCGTAGCAGTTATAGATATTGCGGTAAACTTTCTTCCAGCTAAGCTTTATATGGCCAACAAAAACTGTTATTAAATTTTGTGATATACGTTCCATAATTTACCTTAGATTCCATTTAAGCAGCTTTCTGAAATTCACTGCAAACGCTAAAACTGATTGCTCCGCTGTATTGAAATTTATGTTTCTTAATACCAGAAATCGTTCTGCAGAATTTGGGATGATTGGTTCATAGCTTACCATGGCTTCTATATAAATTGCTCTCCTGAAAATCATTTAAGTTCGGCTTAAACTGTTACGAATCATGATACTTTACTCAAGCTAGTTAAAATTGCTAAAAAAAAAGCATTGAACTTTCTGATTGTCGGTAAATAATTTTATATAGGTCTAAACCGCAACCAAGTTTAATGCAGATCTCTGTTTTTATAAAGATAACTAGTCATATAGATATTAGTCCTAAAACATTCGAACTGTCGGTGGAGGGTATCAAAGATTCGGCACAGCCGAATATAACACTCTTACTTGTTTCTTCAACAATTGTTATTGCTTTAGCTAACCCGGGGTTTACACATGAAAGTACTTTTTTGCATGTAGAGTTTAAATATTAACAACAATAAATCGAAGAAACAGCCGATTGGATGAAAGTACAAAAATCGTGTGAGGGTTAGTGAAATAGTGTTTGTATATTGCGGCTTTCAAGTAATCACTTTCATGTGTAAATGCAACACACAAAAAAAAAAAAAAAAAAAAAAAAAAAAAAAACTGATTTCAGTAAAAAAAATCTAAGATATTTATTAAAAAATGAATTCAATTTAACTGGATAAGAAAACAAATTATTGGTATCAATTAAATATTTTTAAATAGAAACAACATTGTCTCAAATCACCAAATTCATCATTACCAAAATTATTGTATATATTTTTTTATATTTTTTTTTCAATAAATGATATTTTAAATTTTAATTGATTTTAAATGATCAAAGAAACTTTGCCTTTTCAAACAATGTGTTAATTGATTAATCAAGTAAACTAATCAGGTTTCGACAATTCTCCAAGTTTAAATTATTTTATTTTAAACCAAAAATCAATGAAGATTATTTGTTATTTAAATGATATTTTCATTAAAAATTTATTTCAAAACAACTAAAATGTTCATTAAATCAAAATTATATTTTATAATTTTCTTTTAACAAAAAAAAAAAAATAATTGATTCAGTGATCACATTTATTAAATTGAAATACTTGTTAAACTATTTTTTTAATTGATGTATAATTACTGATAATTTTTTCTGTGTATTAGTTAACATTTAATACACTTGATTAAATTTTTAATTAAAACTAATTTTATCTTCGATTAAAGCTTTTATTAAAAATAAAAATAGGCTAGAATTTGTTTGTGTTCTTAGGGCATTACATTACATCATGGCATCATCATTTAGAGATTGAAACCGGTTTTATGTACAAGATTAATGAGTGTTTGAACAAGCCTTCCTTTGTTTTGGACTATTATATTGAATTGATAACTGCTTCTATAACGAGGATTTTTTATCAATTGATTCTAGTAAATGTAGTAAAAGTAGCTGGTACTTATAGTCTGGTATAGATTTATTCCACTTTGTTTTTAAGGCAGTCCTAATGTCTGAACATATATTCGTTTGAATTTTTCCCTACATGAAATGAGTATTAAACCCAACAAACAGAAATTTTATTGTTACCTTATTCGAATATTGTTTTGAGAATAACAATTTGTACAATTTGATAAAAAACAAGTTAGAGTGCTATATTCGGCTGTGCCGAATCTTTGATACCCTCCACCGACACTTCGAATGTTTTAGGACTAATATCTGTATGATGTCTATTTATTATTATAATCTTTGTAAAAACAGACATCTGCATTAAAATTTGTTGCGGTTTAGACCTATATAAAATTATTGATCGACAATCAGAATCAATTTTAAAAAGTTTGAGTAGAATATCAGTTTAAGATGAACTTAAATGATTTTCAAGCGAACAAATTATATATGTAAAAGCCATGGTAAGCTATGAACCAATCATCCCAAATTCTGCAGAACGATTTCTGGTATTAAAAAACATAAATTTCAATACAGCGGTGCAATTAGTTTAAGCGTTTGCAGTTAATTTCAGAAGGCTGCTAAAATGGAATCTAAGAAAAATTATGGACCGTATATCACAAAATTGCATAACATTTTTTCTGGCCATATGAAGCTAAACTGGAAGAAAGTTTACCGCGTATTTAATTATTTTACCAGAGTGGGCTTTATTTGAGGCCTATGGTAAGTTATGCACCGATCTTCACCAAATTTCACAGTGTCATTTCTAGTTCTATAAAACTGTGATGTATCAAATTTTGTTATGATAGCGTTATTTTTTACGTTTTTAGGCGTACTAAGCTGTATTCCGGGATTAAGTTTTATATGGGTCCTATGGTAAATGATGGACCGTTCTTCACAAAATTTTAAAGTCTTATTTCTCGTTCAATAAAACTGTGATGTACCAAATTTTGTTATGATAGCATTCTTTTTTACGTTTTTAGGCGTACTAAGCTGTTTTCCGGGAGTAAGGTTTATATGGGGCCTATGGTAAATTATGGACCGATCTTCGCGAAATTTCACAGTCTTATTTTAAGTTCTAAAAAATTTTGATGTGCCAAATTTTGCTATGATAGCATTATTTTTTACGGATTTAGGCGTACTAAACTGTTTTCTGGAAGTAGGTTTTATATGGGGCCTATGGTAAATTATGGACCAATCTTCACGAAACTTAATAGTTTCATTTCTAGTCCTATTTAACTGTGACGTGCCAAATTTTGTTATGATAGCATTGTTAGTTAGGGTTTTAGGCTTACTATACTGTTTTCCGGGAGTAGGGCTTATATGGGGCCTAGGGTAAATCATGGACGGATCTTCAAGAATTTTTACAGCGTTATTTCCAGTTAAATAAAACGAACTGTTGCAAAATCTTATGTCATTCTGTGCATTTTTCGACCATTTATGTTAGTTTTTGTAACAAAATTATCAATTTTTTTTAGGTGGTGGTTCCACATTTTGATTCATAGCTCAGATCCTATTGTACCGATTTTGCTGGATTTCAATCCCAAACTGCTTAGGATAACTACAAGCAATTTGACACCAAGTGTGTTTATTTCTTTTGAGTTTTTCGAAAGTGATCGTGTTTTCAACAGACGGACAGACAGACGGACAGACAGACGGACATGGCTAAATCGACTTAAAATTACTCAAGGACCCAGAATATATATACTTTATAGGGTCTGAGTTGAATAATAAAAAAGTTTCACACGGAATGACAAACTTAATATACCGTCTTCACAACTAATTGTGGTGGAGGGTATAAAAGGATATCTCAAATCACATAGAGCAACAAATAACAACAAGGGTTTTAATAGCCGCCACCACTGGGGAAAGGGTATATATTCGTTTCTACAATATTGATATTGGACCCTTAAAATTGTATATGTATTTCTACGAAGTTGATTTGATGTTCGCCTATCTATTAAAATGGGGTTTCCGAAGACCCCAGCTATAATGGGGCCTACGTTGTTATATATATGTCTTTAATAGATGTTCTGTTGCTATTGAAATTCATCAAGATCGTTACCTAGATGACTGAGATATGATCAAAATACCACAACTGCTTCTAATGTTTACCCATAAATCTCAAATTTTTACCCATACACATTAACTTTTCGAAATCCACATTTAAAAAACATTTGAGAATAACGTTTAAAAGTGAGTTGAAAATAAATGCATTTATTTATTTAAAAAATAGCAGACGTATACAATTAGTTAAAAATAATTACTAAAAAGAATAATACATAATTGAAAAATAGAAAAAGTATAAAAATAATTACTGAATAGAATAATAATTAGAAAATGGCAGCAGTATACAATTAGTTAAAAATAATTACTAAAAAAAATAACAATAATACATTAAATAATAATAATATAATAATAATAATATGTTAATTTGGGTGTAGAGTCTAGATTTGTTTATATCAGAGAATATACGGAAAAAATAAATGTAAAGTTAAGGAATAAAACTGAAAAGTTTTCATCTTAAAATCCAATGCGTTGCTAGCTGCCGTAATGTTTGATGGGTCCAGAGTCCAGAGACGTATAGTGGGTATAAAGAACTGCCATTGCGATATTAGTGTTTGATATCTCATGGGTATTATTGTTTTGTTCCTTTCAGATCGGGTGAAATTGAGACGATTGTACATTTCTTCAGGTTGATGTGTGGTGATTATTTTGTGGATTAGTTGCAACGTTTTTATTTTCATAAGGCAATCGAGAGGAACCCCACAGATTTGCCTCTGATGTGCTGCCATTCCCATATGATTTAAGGGCAAAGACGTTTCTTGTTATATTGTTAAATGTCACGTTTAACCTCGATCTGCTTTTTGCATCACAATTTGAAAATATTTCACAGGCATATGTTAACTTAGGAATCAAGTATGTTTTCGCCAGAAGTAGTCGGATCCTAAATGGAGTGCACAATTGTGTTGGCCACAAACAACGTAGCATTGAGAATGTTTTTCCACAGGTTATTGAGATGTGGTCTGACCAAGTTAACGTGTCATTGAATGTAATACCCAGATTCTTCGCAAAGTTGGTGCTTCAAAATTGCGATACGACCTTTTATGAAGCAACATTCTAAATTTAAAAAAATTTCCCGTTTTTGTTCACAATGCTATGGTTTTCAAATGATTTGTTAGTCATTATCAAATGTTTGTCGTTTGAGAAAAAGTTAGATTTCAAATTATTTTCAATTTTAATTCAAACCGCCGTGTTTGTTGGGATATTGGTTTCATCCATTTCTAATTTAATATAACGTTGAGAAGTTGTTGTTAAAAATGCTTTTATCACGATTTGAAAAGTATTGTTAAAAAAAATCGCACCGGGTCCTTTTAAAAATTTTCGGTAGAGACAAAAAATGGTTTTATTGTGCTCTTATATCACTAAGAGGAAACCAAATGTATTTTTGTTGGCGTACAATTTTTACAGTGGCTAGATATGAGTACTAAGAAATCTCTATCTATCGGGCATGTACTGACAATCGCAAAACGCTTAACATTTGCGATCTTGACTTGCAATTCAATAAAACGAGTAATGTAAATCGCAATCGCAAGAAGTTTGGTGACTTCAAATTTTTAAAGTATGCTCAAGGAAACTTTAAGAAACTATGGTAGATCTAAAACAAAACGAACGAATTTCAGAACACCATAAAATCAATCAATGGCGTTTTGCGATTTCAAATTGTGCGATTGTCAGAACATGGCCGTATATATATAAAACAGGATGTGTGTAACGTATAGACTACAAAACGGCTGGGCCGATTTTGATGAAATTTTCAGGGAATCTTCAGAATATTCAGGCGGGTGACACTATGAACTCTGATATTTGAATTTCGGTCTGCGGGCGGAGGGGCGTGGCAAGATCCAATTTTCATATTGCACCACCAATGGCATATGTATGCATTTATTTATTTTTTTGTCTTATTTTTTATTGAAAGCCGTTTTCATGTTTTTCAAAACGAGATATCAAACTCTTAAATCGGTTATGTAGTTCCGAAGATATTTACAAGAAACCAATGTTAATAATGATCCGATATCAAAATTTTAAAACTTTCGCAATGTTGCATTCAAAAATCCGAGTTTTCGGTTTATATACAAAAGATTTACATCATTCGATAACACAAGATATTCCACGCTTACTAAGGTGCAACATTGTACAATAAGTGTTAAAAGCTCAATTTAAATCGTGTGGTAATACATCACTATTGTTTGCTAAGGGCGGCAACGCGGACCGGGTCAGCTAGTAGTAAATATTTTAAAATTTTGAGTTTAGCCCCTTCATAAATACTAGTACAAGATTCGAAGATATTTGGAAAGGTCTCTCTTTAATTATACATCAAAGGTTTATCTTTGAAATCTTTACTGAATGTTACTCATCTTACAAATCGAAAAACGGAAATTATTAAAGTTTGCGAATAAATTTCCTGGTTTTAGAAAAATTAGCTTTTAAGCGATGGACTATTTGTGCCTGCAGATTAAAACATAACGCAAAGCCAAACAAAAACGGGTGGAATGTAAAACGCATGACAAAGGCAGACAAACAATAACGGCCTGATTGTCTTTTGGCCTGTTTGTCGATTTCGTTCGCTTAATTTACATTGGAAACAAAAACAAATTATAAAATATTGTTTTTGTTTGACGTGTAAGTTAAGCGAACGAAGTTTTCGTTTGAAATCGACGAACAGGCCTTTAAAGAATTAACGACAATTGCGCACAAGTTGCTGCCCGACCCAGACCAGTTGTACGAAAGCATTAAACATTCTCAATTCAAGTTGAATTTAGTGTGTGTGTTTGCTGGGTATAAATGAATTGTTTGTGTGTGAGTGAGCGCTGTTTTCTGTAGTAGTTGTATGACTTTTTCAAGTGGAAATGAATCAAACAATTGCAATTTTGTCGATGTCGTTGCATGTCTTTCTTGTCATTTCTTTTTCTTTTCAAACGATTTTTCTACATGGCTTTGTTTCTGTGGTTGTCATCTTTAACTGACTGTTTTCTTTTATTACTTTTTTCTATTGTTTTCTTATTTGCAACAATTATTTGTTTCTGTTAGTTGACTGTCAGTTATTACTTGTTTCGGCAGCTCTTTGTTTTTATTTATTTATTAAGTTCATTCAGTTTTAGAAGTTTATTTAAATTTTTTGTAACGTCAGTTATTTGGAAAAAAGTTTAATTAAAAAAGAAAAGCGTCTATGTTCATATGTAGCATGTAGCATATCAACTTTACTTATATAAGTTCAACAATAAGGAAGGGTCTTTCTTTTCTGTTAAATCTGTTTATAAAGCCGTGCTTAAGTTAATACATAAAAAAATAAATTAATAAAAAATAAATACATATAATTGTCATTAAAAAAGAAAGTTTACACTTTTTTTAATCAAAAGGACACATTTTACATTTCCCAAAATGAACGCAAACAAATGTTTTAATATTAAACATCTCTAAGCATTTCTCAAAGAAAACTTTTCAAATTTAAATTAAACTTTTTATACTGTATTCAAAATTTAACGAGCTTTTCGTGTCATTTCACTTCATTTTTAACCCTCCCTGAAGCAAATTATTTGACACATTTCAAAGTATTTTTGTTGGCTTTTTGAAAAAAAAAGAAGAAGAAAAATAATAAGACCTAATTAATAATTGTTCATTCGTCATTATCTATATTTGTGTTCGTTCATTCATAATTCACTAATGACCTTCATTCACTCCCTCATTTGCCTGTTTCTTCATTTCAAATGAATGTTTCTTCTAGAGCCGTGTTTTGCTTCTGTTCATTCATTCGAACCCATTTGGTAGTTTCTATGGGAATTATTGCGACTGCAAGACATTTTTTTCTCCTTGTACTCCGTAGTTTTTTTATTATTTATCTCAGTTCTCCGCTCATAATTCAAGAATGCCAGTTTTGCAAATTTCATTTCGTAGTTTAAGTTCCATTTGTTCGTTGTTTTCTCTTAAAGTATTTTTTAGTCCTTTCATATTGTTTATTTAAAAAAAAAAAAAAAAAAAAAAAAAAATTGTGATTACAATTGTTAGAATATCTTGTCACCTCCTGCTGATTTCTTTTGTAAAACACAGGCAGGTTTTGGGTAGAGCAACACGAAGCAAAAGCAAAAAGTGCAAAACTATTCATGTTTGAAATCATGGATGACAGCACAGCAGCACTATCGCTAGTTCGAATAGATAGTTGGAAAGTAGTTTTGATTGTCCTTGAAATGAAAGTGAAATTTTAAATTTGCATGCAAAATCAAGACGAGGGAAGTGGCGTTAAAGGAAAACAATATCTAAATTTTCAAGTTGTTTTATAATAATTTCTCAACATTAATTGTAATAAAAAGATGAGCAGGGATGTATTAAAAAAACAAGGAACTTGAATATAAAAATTGTTATAATTTTAAGTTTGAACTACTTAATATGAATTAATATCTTGGATAGAGATTGTTAAAGTTGTTTCTTAAAATATTTTAAAAATAAAATGCTAAAAAAAAATTTGCTGTGCAGTTTTGCCATTTTCCAAATAAATCAAGTTAGAAAAAGAAGGCATTTGCTTAAGCATTCGTTTCTTTTTCTGTAAGAATTTCAGTTAATAAGGTAAGTTTGTGATATATTTGGTTTTATTACTTTAAATTAAAAAAGTTTCAAAAGGGGTACCTTGCCAAGGACCTTCAGGCAGTCCGCAAAGGGGAATACAAGAAATCTTGTTCGAATAATAAGTTTCATATAGAAAACTTGCTCCACCAAGGCTCAGAGGTCGGATTTGATCGGCATGACAGACGCCCTAAGAAGGTCTACTTGAGCGGCTTTGGTTTGGTTGTTTTTCGACACATTCTGTCAATTGAGCAGTTTGTGATAAGAATGCCAGCCAGAAGTCTTCTTTGACTTAGGGAACTAGAAAATTACGCTATAGGTCTCTTACCGATCTGTGAGTTGGAGATTGATGTTATTGCCTGGGCCCGACCGGTCCACGGATTAAGTCAGCACTAGTGTCGGATTTACCATCTAGGGAGAGCTGTTCAAGTCAGGGCAGATTGAATGAGGGATTTGCTATTTTGGCGTAGCATTGCGTTTTACATAATTTTTATTACACAAGGGCCTAAAACATGTTTTTTTGCTTTTTTTTTTTTTTGATAATTGTCGGTAACACTGTAATACCGTGTTCAGATATGCACCTTAATTGAGTTTTACGCAATAAATGCCATTATTGAGCTCAATTTTCCATACAAAATTGCAATTTAGTTATTGCTCAATTAATACGAAATTGTTATAAATATTGCGTAAAATTAAAATGCGACACTGTAACCAGATGTTTATTCCTTAAAGATGTCAAAAGTTGTTTACATTTTCTTATACATGTACATTTTTGTTTACGTTGAATGTTGTATGTAGTAGTAATATAAATTGAGTTAGCTAAATTGTGTATATGTGAACAGAAAGATAATTATGTCAATTAACCGAATATTGACTCAATTAAAAAGGTATATCTGAACACGGTATAAGTCGATCACAGGTTGTGTGTTACTTTAATCTACTACTGAGTTGACATCGAGAACCGTAATAAGGCTATTGACTTTTCATAATGAACTCGGAAATTTATAATATAATTTATACCTTCCAGTCAAATTCAATCTTATTGAACATTTAATTTAAGAGCAATTGTTAATGGTTAATAAGCCTAATTTCCAATCAATGTGCATGTCAAAGATTCACGCACACAAACATATGTTTTCTTTAATTTTCCTATTCTCTTCCAATTCGCTCTTATTCAATTTAAATCTTAAAACTTGATTTTGTTTATAATTCATTAATTCAGTGAGTAGGAAAAGCAATCAGCTATAAAATAATTTTCCGCCTGCATAACAACAGGCATCAATTTACAATATAAATTGTACAAATACTCACAGACACACACCTACACTTACGCCTGCTGCTGACTCTCTCAGCCATAAAGTTCTTTGTAAACGATATTTACACGGAAAGAGAAATCTATCATTAATATAAGAACTACAAAGAGGTAAGTAAATAAGAAGAAAATAAGAAGAAAAACTGGGATTTCGTTTTTGCCCTCTTTTATGGTAGGAGCCACAAACAATCCACATCAATTTACCTAAAAGTAAATATGAAGTTTAAACGGATGATTGTGTAGTGAGTGAGGGTCGATAAACCAACCATTCAACCAGCAACATCACAACTAGTAGTGGCAGCAACAAACCCAAAAAAATACTATACAACCTCTTGCAACCAACCGAATAATAAGAATGACAAATACACCCGTAGAAGAATTTTGCTTCCAAATCAGAATCACAAGATGAAATTAAAGAAAAAGTTAAAGCAAACTTCGAGCTACTTCTGCATCAGGTTTGCAAATCAAAATGGTACATGCTGTAAAGGGAAATTGTATAGTTTGTACTTTTTTAAGTGCTTTAAAAGTTTTAGATGGCAAATATTGTGAAAGAAGGTAACATTTTTTAAAATTTTGAAAAGTATCAAGATTGAAGTCCAAATTATATGTTATTTAGGTTTTTATATTTTTTTATTTTATTGGATCGTTAACAGAAATCATACAAAATGGAATGTGACACGATATCTTATAAGTGGTGTTTTTGTTTAGAGGCATAGTTCACAAATTTAATAGAATTTAATTTTTTTAAATAATTTCTGGCATATGACCTCAACGACTGCACCTTGTGATCGCCATCCCGTCGGTTCAACTTTTCAACACTTATTCCAGCATAGGCCCAGCATATTCGTCAATAGGGCGTCGAATTTTGGCTTTTTATTGATTAATCGTTGTTGGTTTGTCAGTATAGACCAGTGATTTAATGTACCCATGCAAAAAGTAGTCCAAAGGTGTCAAATCCCACGAACGAGATGGCCAACAAACAGGCCTATTTCTTGATATCAAAAAGGGCGGGTTTCATGCGTTTAATGGCGTGTTGCACCGTCTTGTTGGAACCATTTATCTTCCAAGTGATTAGGAAATAACATAAGGAATAAAAAAAACAACGAATCTTTGGCGAACACTGCACGCCAATCACGGTAATGTTGGCACCAGGTTTGGATTAAACGACAGTGATTTTTGAGGGATAAAATGGAGTCTTATGAGGATTCTTCTCTCTTAAGAAACCACAATTCTGCTTGTTTACATACCCGTTAAGATAAAAATTAACCTAACCGCTGAAGATGATTTGACAATACAACTCTGGTTCAACTTCCACTCGTTTCTCAGCACATTCACCAACTGAATTGAGGACTAAATTTATGGCCCGCTGTCTTTAATTCTTGTTCCAGTTGGATCTTTTTCTGCATAAAGGCCAAGATTTTTCCTCAAAATGTTTCAAGCAGTGCACCGACTGAGACCGGGTTGCTGACAGTCGAATCGATATATTGGAGTCCTCTGTCACACTCACGTCTACTGCGGCGATGGCTGCTTTTGTACGCACGCTTCGGATCATGAATCGATCCAAAGTATATGCAATAAGTTATGTGCAACGTTCAAGTGCTCTCCCTATGAGGTGGGCAAAAAGAGCCCGAATTTCGGAAATAAATTTCCTCGATTTGTAAACGTTGTTCTGTTGTAAGTCGTTGTATGGTGAATTGCCAAAGTATACTGAAAAAAAAGACGGACTCACTTTATTAGTATGACAGCTAGTTTTACAGTTATAGCGTTCGCAACGTACAGAACGGTAAAAAACACTATTTATAACAAAACTAGAAGCTGAATTCTATTTATTGCAATCGATCGATTTTAAAACGATTGCTTAATTTCAATTTAAAGCGACTTGAATATTGATTTCTGAATTGAATTCTTAATTTTTTGTTCGAATACAGTGTTATTAACATTCAAATCTTATATATACTTTAAAAAAATAAAGGCAGGAAATAAGAGGAAATTGAAAACGAAATTTTTGCTTTTAAATCGTTTCGTATAAAAATTGATTTCCATCACATAAATAAATGAATACTCCCATATGGCTTCGGTAAAATCATAGATAAATACTAAAGAGTCAAAATCTGAAAAAGTAAGCCCCCCTAATTCCTCTTGAGTGGCCCTATCTAGTCAAAAGCCTGGCTCCCATTGAACCTTTTTTTCCCATACATGGACCTTAACTAATAAACCCTGTTAGTAGTTTACGTTTATGTTAGATTTGATTTTACTGTGAACTAATTCTGCCAAAAAACTTCCTTTGAATATACTCACTATTTATGTTTGACCAAAATAGTACCAGTGTTAAAAAGTACTAAATTTATATTTCTGTTCTATTTTTAAACGTTTATGGATGAATATGCAATTGGTTGTGGGAGTGTGTTTGTGGATGCTTGAATAAATGAAAACATTTAATAAACCTTAAGTGATCAATTAAATTTACTACTAACTATATATATCGACAATTTATATACACATACAAATACTTTCTCGTCTCCACAAGCACAATTTACAAGAATGCAATCAATATCGTTGTAAATTATACGCATTATTTAACGCCCACATGATGATGTATGAGTAAAGTAAAAATGTGATTGTATGCGTGTGTGTGGGTGTGTACATGCCTAAGTGTGTATGTGTGTAAAAATTAAATGTCTCGTGTGTCTATGTTATGCCATTGACTACATATGTTAATATATATGTATTATAATTGTTTTTTGGTTCTTTAATACAACTAACGATAATGAAATTAAGAAGCAATATTTCTACTTAAAGTAATTTTGTTAGTAATATGAAGATTAAAGATTTGTATTGGTAATTATCAGGGTTTAAATATGCACAAAAATGTGTCAAACCATATTGAATGTATCGAAAAGTTTTGTTGAGTTTTACAAAACTGTAATTTGCTTAAGCAAAGTGCGAAACTGATCGCATATTCGTTACGGAACCAGATGTTTTTATAGTGTTTTTGTTCTTCTAAGGAATTTTCGTTATTTTTGTCAGGTGCTTAAGCAAGATCATGCATATTATAGTTTGGCCTTAACATTTCGATTAAAACATTTGTTAAGTTTTTCTATAAATATTTAAATCTTAATATAATGAACTTTTTCGTCTTTCATGACTGATTAACTAAAATGTAAAGAGCACACAACAGAACGAAACAATACGCTGTTAAAGATCTTGGTTTATATCCCACTATACGAGCTTAAAAGTAATTTTTAGTTTCTTTTGGCATTTTATAATAAATCACTAAAAAAAAACATCCAAAATCGTTCAGTAACCGTGAACCGGTATAATTTCTTAAATTTTTTTTTTTAATTTCGAGAAAATCCATAGTAAAGAAAAGTACCGATACATTTTTATTTTGTAATCGCAACAGATTGTCTCAAAAGCAATGTTTTTTTAGCAACGGCTGCCAACCTGCATTTTTTTTTTGGGGAAAACGTAAAAATATGCAAATGCATATGTGCCATGCAAAAAGCATTTAAAACTTGCCCTGGTTATTATATATGTATGTATGTTTAAGTGTTTGCTTGTGTTGTAAACTTACTTAATTTCAGAAATGAACTCCATGTATTTATTTATATTCCAAATATTTATTGTTTTATTTAAAGCATACATATGTGTACTTAAAGGAAATATTACAAAAATTTGCTATTAAAAGGAAATTTTATAAAAATTTGCTGTTAATAGGAAATTTTTAAAAAATCTGCTGTTTATGGGAAAATTTTCCAAAATTTGTTATTTATAGGAGCTTTTTTCAAAATTTGCTGTTTATAGAAAATTTTTAAAAAATTTGCTGTTTATATGAAATTTTTTGCTATTTATAGGAAATTTTAAAAAAATTTGCTGTTTATAGGAAATTTTTCAAAAATTTGCTGTTTATAGCAATTTTATAAAAATTTGCTATTTATAGGAAATTAAATAAAAATTTCCTATTTATAGGAAATTAAATAAAAATTTGCTATTTTACAAAAATATGCTGTTAATAGGAAATTTTTCAAAAATTTGCTATTTAAAGGAAATTTTATAAAAATTTGCTGTTTATAGAAAATTTTTAAAAAATTTGCTGTTTATATGAAATTTTTTGCTATTTATAGGAAATTTTAAAAAAATTTGCTGTTTATAGGAAATTTTTCAAAAATTTGCTGTTTATAGCAATTTTATAAAAATTTGCTATTTATAGGAAATTAAATAAAAATTTCCTATTTATAGGAAATTAAATAAAAATTTGCTATTTTACAAAAATATGCTGTTAATAGGAAATTTTTCAAAAATTTGCTATTTAAAGGAAATTTTATAAAAATTTGCTGTTTATAGAAAATTTTTAAAAAATTTGCTGTTTACGGGAAAATTTTCCAAAATTTGCTATTTATAGGAACTTTTTCAAAAATTTGCTGTTTATAGGAAATTTTTCAAAATTTTTTTTTTTTTGCTATTTATAGGAAATTTTACAAAAATTTGCTGTTTATAAATTTTTCAAAAATTAGCTGTTTATAGGAAATTTTTCAAAAATTTTGCTGTTTATAACAAATTTTTCAAAAATTAGCTGTTTATAGGATATGTTTAAAAATTTGCTTTTTATATGACATGTTGAAAAATTTGCTGTTTATAGGAAATTTTTCAAAAATTTGCTGTTTATAGGAATTGTATAAAAATTTGCTATTTAAAGGAAATTTAATAAAAATTTGCTATTTTGAGGAAATTTAACAAAAATTTGCTGTTATTAGGAAATTTTTCAATTAAATTTTATAAAAATTTGCTGTTTATAGGAAATTTTTAAAAAATTTGCTATTTATTGGAACTTTTTCCAAAATTTGCTTGCTATATATAGGAAATTTTACAAAAATTTGCTGTTTATAAGGACATGTTAAAAAATTTGCTGTTTATTGGAAATTTTTCAAGAATTTGCTGTTTATAGGAATTTTATAAAAATTTGTTATTTATAGGAAATTTAATAAAAATTTTTGTCTGCACACTGGGAGATTCCGGCAGAATATCCATAATGTCTTTATTTCTTTACGTAAATGGCTGAAATTTGGTATCCAACTTAGGAATAGCATGTGTGATCCATAGGTAAATACAGGGGTTGGGCAGGTAATCATTGACGACCCAAAAGTATCGAACAAAATCAAAAAAGGGCTTTGGAAATGTAATAAAATATGATACTTTGTAGCGATTATATAGTAGTTTGTGGAATATCTATATATGCTCATCTCCTGTTCCCATCTTTTTGTCTACCTGTGCAAATAAAAGTAGATATAATCATATATGGTTATAATATAATATTAAACTTATGTGATTATATACATAAACATATGTATATATATCTTTATTTAACTTAGACGTAGATCTGACTCGAGCTCCTGTGGGATGGGTAAGGGGGGAGGGTTGGAGGGTTGGAGGGGGTGTGGTTTAGGAACCTTCAACTGAAACATACCATTTTGCAAAAATTCATTTGGAAAGACCATAGAAATGGTTATTGGAAGGGGATTCTACATACAAAATTTCTAGTGTCTGGCTTAAGTTGTTTGGGCTGAGCGATGATCACCCAGTCAGTCACGCTAATCTTATACAAATATAGGAAATCACTAAAAATGATCTGGTTACTAGAGTGGCAGGTGGTGGCAACTGAAATGTATAGTACTTACTTTTGATACTTAACAGCTTTAGACATAATTATCACTTAACCTCCCTTAGCCCCACCTTTTTTGTTATGGTCTCTTTAAATTTGGCTTACTTTAGGCTTTATTTATTTTTCAAGAAATTCACAATCACTTCACTTATCCAAAAAAATAACGCGCACAAAATCACAATTATCACATAGAATGATTAGTTACTTATAGTGTTTAAGCATAGCGTTCTTATTTTCAAAGAATACTTCAAAGAAAAAATCATAGCTAACTTTATTTCAAAGTACAAAAATCGACTTTGAAAACCTTAAATTTAAAAGAAAAAATTATCCACTTTGCTCCAGTATACGCAGTAAAATAGTTATCCAAGAGCCAAAATAAGAAATGAGTTGTATGTTTTGAAGTGTTCGCTATAATCTGTCATCAAAATTTTATTAAAATAAAAAAATAAAAAAAAATCATTTTTAAATGTTTGAATAATAAAATTTTTAATCAAAGTTTTTCTTGGGATTCCAAAAATTAATTAACAAGGTTTCATTTAAGTGCGCTAAATTCCCATTTCATAATATTAATAAACTGAAATTTATTGTTGATGGGATATGCTATTCCTATGCTAAAGACATTTTACAAATAAAACAGTTAAGCGAAGAAGAATTATAAACCCCAGTTTTTATTAACTGTGTTTTATTTGTTTTTATCCCGCCCATTCTGACTGTGCTTCAAAATCACAAAAGTACATACATTTTATTTAACAAAATGTTTAACTCTAAAGGCGTGTTAACAATATCTATAAAGAACATATTTTCTTTCACCCATCCTACCAACCATCGATATCTTCAATATTCCTTAAAACAAAAGCGTTTATGTCTGCCTACAGATGCCTAAATGTCTGACCACCATTTTTTCCGGCAGAAACACAAAAGAGGAGTAAAAAGTAAAATCCGATCAAGAGTATAATACGACGGAAACATACAAACTACTTATTACGAATGCGAACGTACAGTAGTATTAATATGTAAATGATTCTTGTTACGCAATCGGTGGTATTAGTGGAAGACAAGATGTGGGTCTGGGAAAAAATGTATGTGTTTGTGTGTCTGTGTAAAAACATGGTTGATTTAATTTCGAAATATTGTTATCCAACATCGGAATATGTATGGAAGTGTGTGCATATGTTTTGCTTTTGTATGCAAAAATGTCTTCATATGTGGGTTTATTGTGTGTAAAAATGGTTTTTGTTGTACTTTTTTTCTCTCTCTTTTCTTTATTTCCAATCAGAACGAAAAAAGGGAAATTTTTTAGGTCTTGATCTAGCTGTTGTTGGTTGGATGCTGTTGGTATTGTACTTGTTATTGAAGTAGTTGTAGTAGTTGCATGTATTTGCAATAGTTTAAGTTGTTGATGTTGTTGTTGTTGTTTTGTTTTGTTAGACCTCTTTTGTGTTCAATTTAGTATAGATTTGTTAAGTACGTAACAAGAGATTTGTTGAAGTGCGTTTCCTTTTATTCAATTATTTATGCACAGAATAAAATTGAAAATTAAAACCCCGTCTCGCTCTACAATTACCACAAATAAAAAAAATTATACATTTTTACCATCCGTTTATATTAATTTGTAAATGTGTAAAGGATGTATATATTTGTGTTTTAGTGTGTTAACATAAAAGGGAGAATAAAGTTAAGTTTTTTTGTTTGTTAAATAGTTTTTTTAAAGCACACAAGTGTAAAATCGACAATATTATCCTCTTTGGCGTATACTTGTTATTGAAAGGAATTGTTAAACTAGAATATTTGTTGAGTGGGCAAAAGGACTGAAATGTAAAAAAAAGAGAGCAGCAAACCAGACCATGCCACCATGTGATACGAGTACCCTTTTAGTAAAGGATTCGTTGTAGAACAAAAGCCAGTAAAATTAAGTTCAAATACTATATAGTTCTTTGTTTTTTTTTTTTTTTTTTTTTTTTTTTTGTTAGAACCGATTATACCAATTAGGTACTTTTAATGGTTATTTATTTTGTTGTAGCTGAAAGCTACTTAAAACCTAGTGCACTTGAACAACACAGAAGAGAGAAAAAACGAACAATATAGTGAAAAGAAAATGTTTGTATAATCGGTCAATGCCATAATCTTTCATACGGTTAATGGCATAAATTTATATTCTGGGAAATAAATTGCAAATACAGATAGATGTTGGTTGCACTTCATGAAAAAGATTTTGCAAAAATTACAAAATTTTCTCTTAATAAAGCGAGATAACAAAAGGAGATTATTTATATTTTTGTTTTATGATCAATGTTTTATTTGATATTATTATAATTGAGGTTTTTTGGAGATTATGTTTATTAAATAGTAATTAAATAAAAAGTTTTTTCTTTTTTGGTTTTATTTTTCAAGTTTTTAATTGTTTAATTTTTATGTTAAGAATGTTTGAAACATTTTGTAAGAATTTGATCGTTTATAGATAGACGACCACTTTACCTAATTGTTGTGGCACAAATTGCCACCTGGGACTGGCTGGGACTACTTGTATTTGTAGGCAGTTTTATGGGTACAGGCACACTTTGTTGTCAACTTGCACAATTCTTCGAAATTAATGTAAAAAAAGAAGTTACATGTGTTGCGTTTCGTTTTGAGTTTATTTCCTTCAGTCCATATGGGTGTTTCTCTGGTTATGCACGCGACATTTGTACGCGTTTTATTGTGTTTGAATATTAAAAAAATAGAAGTGGATTAGAATTTTAGAATGAATTCTAGAATCGTTACATTGTTTGTGATGAGTTCTTTCTAAAAAGTATATATAATGGTAAATTGAGCACTGGGTACCCAAATGCCATGCAATCAAAGTTGACTTACTCACGTGACAAAAATAGAAGTGCCTTTTAGGACCGTAAGAAAAAGTGCGAAAGTAAGTGAATTGTAGGAGGTTTTTATTTCGGAAAAAATTTTTTATAAAGGTTAGTAATGGGCCTTTATAATCATGTTTTGTTCAAAAGCAACTATGCATGGGTTGGCGAAGAAAAAAATAAATTGTAAATTACGCACGTGACATTACGCACGTGACACTTTTTCCATATGTTTTTTTATTATTATCTCCACGCATTTTCCCATAAATGTCTTAAAATTTGCTTAACAAAAAAACTTAATACTCGTTTTACAATTGATTGTAATCGAGAGATAATGAAGAAAGAGTGTAAACATAACATATTTCTTGCATGTAAAATAAGTATATAAAAATGTCTTTAAAAGTAGAAAATACAGAAAATTATAAAATTTTCCAGTTTCCAGCCCAATTTCCTCAAGTAAAACAGCTCAGATATGCTAGGAAACCATTCTTTTATAAGAACATAGCCTTTTTTCTAATAAGAAACAATAAAAGACGATGATAATCAACATTTTTTTTTTTTTCATCCTGGTAGACCATTCTGGAGAAATGCCCATATATATAATAGTGCAGGGCCTAACCAGGTACAAATATGAATAACAATTTCTTGAGAAGGATTGCCACGCCCACAGATACAAATATTTAAATTTCTCTCACAACACCATAGTTGAGGAATTCATTAAAAATTAGGAGGGTCTGTCGATGCTATCTATGTAAAATACTAAGAGAAAGTTCAAAATCGCCTGGCCAAGCCCGGTAGCCGTATTCTGTAACTCGCTTAGCTAAAGCTAAATCTCGATCGTTAAAATACCTTAGAGAATACATAATTTAAACATTTTAGAAATGACATTTTAAGCTAAAATTGCGGCGAATTAAATGTGTATGGCGTTATCAAATGTAGCAATGCACGTTACAGTATTGCATTCGTAGCCAAAAATCGCTGAATCAACTTTATAGATTTTTAGCGATAACGACTTAGCTTTAGCGAAGAACAGAATAAGGCAGCAGGTACCCACTTAAGGGTTCAAATTTTAAATGCCATAATGTGGGTAATTTTGTGCAAATTATTTATAATTTCACATAAAGAAGTGAAGTGGAAATTATGTGCTCATTAAAGAAAATACCAGACGATTCGAATTTAGTCATCATCGTGTAGAAAAGATCGTAATGATATGTTCACATTTGGGTTTTTAAACGCGTTTAAGCAAAATGTTGATTTAGCTAATCAAAGCCGTTCACATTACATTTGAGATGATTAAGATGACAGATGATTAAGAAAAAACACACACACAAACACACAAAAAACAACAAACAAATTTAAATTTCTTTAAAGTATTAAAAATGGATAAAAACACTTTTATAAAGTTATCAGAAGATTATTTTAATAATTTTAATGATGTAATTGTGAAAATTTATGAATTATTTAAGAAAAAAAAAAAAAAAAAAAATAAAAACATTAAGCAGAAATCTTGGCCGGTTGTACACGGTTGTTGGCGATTCTTGTACACGATTCTATGTGGTTTATGAAGTGATTTAGTTGTAATCATGTCAATTTGAAGTGATTAACAAATCACTTCAATGTATGGGTAATCATCTCGATTTTGAAGTGATTAGAGCTTAATCACGTTCGAGCTGCTTAAACGCGTTTAAGAACCCAAGTGTGAACATAGTATAACACTAATAACCTTTGTGCTTTGTAAACTGTGTTGTTTAAGTTACAATAAAAGTTGTAAAAGTGAATAAGTTTGTGTTTACTTTTTATTTGCACAAGATAAGCAGAATATGGCACAATTTTAAGCCAATTGATGCTTTTTTGAACGTTTGATGACCCTGTGGTACTTTCTGATCTATTATATTAACAAAAATTTTCAACTGTAATTTTCACACACAATTTTTATTTTCTACTTGTTTCGCACGTTAAGGTCAAAAAAATATATCAAGTAAATACCAAAAAAAAAAAAAGAAGAAAAAAAACCTAGTAGACTGACAAATAACGGTAAAAGAAAAGAAAAATTCAAATCGCTTTTGAGTAATAGTATCTGTGAAACATATGGGTGATTCACAAGGTGTGCTATTAACCCTTTGAGGACCAGACTTTTTCTGCCGAAGCGATTTTTTATTTTTTCTTATATTCATAATATATGGCTCAATAATAGTAACGTTAAAAAAATTGGACCCCTTTTCCTTCTCCTTGCCCCTCTTTTTGCTTGGCAAATATAGTTGCCTATAGGCTGAAAGACAATATTTTATCCAAAAAATTAAATTGAAAAATATAATGTTTTATACATTTTTTATTTATTTAAACTATTTAAAAAGTAATTTATAAATAACTAACAATTTAAAATAAGTCCTATACGTGGTATTTGCCAAAATAGTCACGTGATGTAAATCAGAGAAATACATTGCATATAGTACAAAATACATTTGTGAGGCTATATTTGCCATAGCTTGCACAACGAAGGCATCGTTTCCAATTTTCACGTTTTTCCATTTTATGGAAAGACTTCGGCTTTTTTAGAGAGATACTTCCAGTTCTGGTTGCTTCCGGGAATCTGCGCGGTCTTGAACAGAAGTCATTAATTAATTCCTTTACTAAAGCTGCTCGAAAATCAATCGAGGCCACTTTTGTCGCGAAGCTGTTAGCCAACATGAGTTTGCTATATATCACGTAGCTATTATGGACGCATATTTCGAAGAGATCAAAGAACAATCGAATATAAAACCGCCATTTGCTTCTGCGATCATACTCATAACCTTTTGTTGGTCCATGAGATCGACACCTCCCATTCCCTTGTTGTAGTGCTGGACAACGAACTGCTTGTCCCGCCGCTTCACTTTACACACCACAGTTGCGTTATGCACATTTCTGAAACCAAAAAAGTATAGAAAAATAGTAACTGCTATTGCAATATAAAAACTTGCATTTCCACATATGCATTTACAATGGGTTTTAGAACTTGCGAATGTTCATATATGCAATTCTCCTGAAATCCGGTGAAAACGGGGTTTTTATAGGCAAGCGTCTCTCTGAACCAGAAAGTCTTCTCTGGTGGTATAAAAAGTGCCGGCTTTTCTAGTATTACTGCAGCATTTGAATTCGATGCAATTGGCTCGACCTCTACAGCAACTTGTACCGCTTTACGACCAACGCGAGCCTTTTTAATTACAGAAGATTCTATAGAATAAGTTCCTTCACTAACAACTTCTATGGGCGCATCCTCTTGGATTTCCAAAGCGTCATTTTCTAGAAAAACGATGTCCTCTTCATCCATGTATATATGCAGCAGCTTCTTCCTCATTATCACTGGTGCCGCAAAAGTTGCTCAATTTCGTCCGCATTAAGGAAAAGAAAACGATCAGGGACTGATCCACTCATTTAATTTTTTTTAATTTATAGTAACCAAAAAAATAACACTCGAAATACAACAATAACACACTTTCGAATAGTAGTGCACGAAATACGTATGCCCTGATTGATTTCAAATAAGAAATGAATAAAAACAAACTAACAATCAGCGCAAAAAAAAACTTTGAACTTAAAAAAAAAAACAACGTAAAACTATGTATATACACACATACATACAATGATGAAAATAAAATAAAATATTTAGATTATTTTTAGGTGCGTTTTTTCCGTTTCAACCCACAGACAAACATACTTGCCAAACATATTTGGGGTAAATGCGGGCAGGTTGAAATTTACACATACTTTCCCCATATATATTTTGAAAGGTAAGAGGGGCCTCCAAAATATACCCGAGTTTTAGCCAGGTGCGCCCTAGGCTTTCCCCGCAGCACCCCCCTGAAGTAAGGCGACTTTTTGGCCAAATTTGAGGCCTCCTAACGGGCAAATGGGACCAGATAGGCCCCTACCACCTACCACATATTTGTTGCCCCAACCCTCCGCTACAACTCCGTTTTGAACATATTTACTCTATCTCTTACGTGAACAATTATATGACGCAAAACCCCTGGGAAAGTATGTTTGCCTATGGTCGTCAAAGGGTTAAGTCATATTGTCATAATATCCTATAATATTTTATAATAATTAAAAAAATCAAAAGTGATTTTTGGGAATACAAAATTTCAATTTAAAAGATTTTATTATTCTTGCTTAATTCCCAATTTTTATTCTTGATTAAAACACTGAAATTTTTTGTTGTTGGGATAAGCTATTCCTATGCGCATTTCACTGGTGGCTTAGGCCAGATCGTCAGGAAACTTCATTCAATTATTGTTGATGTTTTTGTTTAAACTTTGATATTGTTACAAGTACAACTGTTGCTTATAATTCTTATGCGCTAAACAGTTTTATTTGGTTTAATATCTTAAGTATTTCTAAAATCTTTGTGGATGATGTTTCCTGACGTATGGCCTAAGTAACCAGGGAAATGCGCATAGGAATAGCTCAAAGCAGAAAAACCGTCTGGTAACAAGAATTAAAAAAAAAATTTATCCTCTATAAAAGCATTTGAGGGCATTTAAAAAAATTTAACATGTATGAAAATATGCTGCAAAAAGATGAAATATGCGCTAAAAAACTAAAAATACTCTTTAAACTAAAATATGTATAAAAATGCTGAAAAGGCTAAAAATATGCACTAACAAATCGATGTCAAAATTCATAAAAACATCTAAAACGGATAAATATATTGTTTGTGCAATCATTGGTCGCACAAGGAAAAACATGCAATTGCATATTTACGGTTTCCCTGCTTATTATCCTAAAAACAACAAAATAGACAGTTTCAGCGCATTTATTAAATTTTTTTTTTATTATACTGCATCTATAACTTTCTAATAACAGCTTTAGAGCCAAAATATAATTTAAAATTTTCTTTCTTATTTCAAAAAATGTTGCCTTTTTACGCCACACTTTCAAGCAACCACAAAAAAGTGTTTTGTTAGTAGAAAAGTTGTTTTATGTCTTTTTTGAAAAGAAAAAGCTTTGGTGTCCTTTTTGTGCAAAAGGACTTTTAACCTAATTGCAGTTTGATCAAATTTAAAAGCTTTTCAATCATTTTCATTTAGAAACTTGATTTTACATTTTGCTTGCCCCTCCCTCGCTCTTCCTTTGTAAAGTCAGTTGCCGCATAAATTTTTTTTCTTTTCAACATTTAACCATCCATTCATATTTCTTTGTTGGTTTGCTGCAACATGTAATATTTGTAATATTTTCATCATCATTGACTTGATGAAATATTGTTGTTTTGTTGTTAGTGGCTAAAAAAAATACACAGTTTCCTTTTCAAGACAAATAACAACAACAACAAAATCATCATCATGATCGACATTTTTATTTGAATCCATTCATTTTTTGGTTGATGGAAGTTTGTGAGTGTGTGTGTGTGTGTGTTTAGTGTTTATATGAATGTATTTAGTTTCCTTTTTTTTATTCGTTGGTCCGTTATGTAAATATTTTTTAACAAACATATTGACTATTTTGCTTTTTTTGTGTACCTTATTTTTCCATTTTACTTTATTTAGTATTTTGTCAGTTGTATATTTTTGTGTGTAACTGTTTGTTTGCATTTACATGTGTGTGAGTGTGTGCATGTGTATTTATGGGTGGGTTAGTGTTTATTTGCCATCGTTTTTCATTTTATCAATTTCATATTTTTTTTTAATATTTTTGCTGTTGCTCTTGTTGTTTTATATCAAATATTTCACTTTTTTTGTTGCTGCGCCAATCGGACCATCATCCAAATTAGTTGTATGCAGCACAAACATACACTCACATGCATGGAAGTGTGTGTTGGTGATACATCTATTTATTGTTTGTTTTTCATATACATACTTCATAAAATTCATTTTTATATGAATATATGATTTTTAATTTTCTTTTTCTGCAAGTTTTTTTACACTTTTCATTAGTTGTTATTGCTGTTCAGGAATGGGAAATATGCATTAAAATTGTGCTAACACAGATCTAAGTAGACTTGAAAACAAAGTTTTTACTTAGAACTCATAATGATTAAGCGATTCCTATTTAGAGAAGGTATACCAAAAGCAACTGTGCCCTCTTCAATAGATTACAAATATTACATAAGACTGATATTCTTTATACAAAGGGGGGTAAGGATCTTGTTACGTGTGTACCTTATTTTGTTTAATAATGTTTCCTGAAATCTGAAATTTAAAACTCGAAAAAATGGTACCTTCTTGAAGTGGGGCTTGTAATACTTGGCCGGTATTGGGCAATTGGTATTTTCGACCTTTAACTCTTTAATGATATTGTTAGTCATATAAATTATTAAAAATAGTACGAAAATCGGGGAGGGCAAATATAATATTTCTCTGGATACTTATTTTGTACATACCACATTTTATATACATATGTATGTACAATGGGGGCACAACTTTTTTACAATTTTTTAAAATATCAAAATGGCCCTATCCATACCATGTAGTGCATAAAAAAATAATAAGAACTGGGTCTTTAGATTTTCGATATCCTTAAAAAAGGTTCCGCGTCAAATGCAATTAAGTTTGGGATCAGTAATAATGCATTTACACCTACACCATAAACAGTTTATAAGTTGTTTATGGTGATAAACTAGTTTGTGAAACTTATTTATCCATACAAATCATAAACAGGTTTTGAGATAAACTAGTTACAAACAACCGATTTTTGCTAATGCAACTAATGCATATGAATTCGCTTCAGAGTTGATAAGCAATTGCAATACATTGAAACACGAATATCAGCAAAACGAGAACCGGCTATATGTTGGAAATTTTGATTGGCGTGATGATATGCAATATTTATATGAACTAGGACAGGCTTTCAAATACTATATGGTGCACAATAAATTTCAATTTTTAAACTTTAAAACTATGCCACCGATTAGTAATGCTAGATGGAATTCTAAAGCAATTCTTGCAATTCTAGCTTACATACTAGTTCCAAAATATCGTAGCAAATTATATATGCAATATGCGAATTTATATGTGGCCCTTGGTACAACATTTGGTTTTCAGACCATTGTTACAATAAAAATGACTTGGAAGCCTTAAACAAATCATTATCGGGCTTAACAAATGCTCAGAAATGCTTTCTAAGACATGGGGTGAAAGATGGATCAAGAATTCCAAAATCACAACGCAGCAACATTTGTGCGGAACGCGCCATCAAAGTCGTACAAGATATTTTCCCCCAATGCAAATCAACACGAACTCCTAATCTTAAGTTAATTTCACTTAACAAGGATAGTTTTTAGATTTTGATTATAATCATATTATTACATTAAGAAATGTAAATAGTTAAATAATTATAAAATACAAAATTTTGAAAAAAAATCTTGAAGGGCTTTTAGAAATCGGCTTCGACGCGGAACGTTTTTGTTCCGAAATGACCTAAGGAAACATTTTTCGGTTTCAGCACAATATCGGCTACAGCGTGGTAGTAGGGCCTTAGTTTGGTTGTACCCCTAATGTACAATTTGTAGACAGAAATAAAGGTATGAATAGTGCCTTGGGGAGTGGGCTACCTAAAACTTTCACTAATTTGGAAGTGGCCAGGAATAATTCCTTTGTTGCAATGTCTCTACAGCTCACGACCTCCGGCCTTAGGCCAGGTGTTTCCTTAGAAGTGGCTGTCAAATACGCGGCCAAAGCTAGCGAAAGTGACAAGGCGCTTAAGTTACCAGATGTTTAAAATTACGTCTCAGGTCAGTATTTCAGAAACTTGTTTTCTTTACCATAGAGCGCCTTGAGTTTGTCCAAACCCTCAGTAGAAGGTAGAAGACAAGCAGACCATTGGCAAAACTTAATGTCTATACATGCCTTGAGCCCTAGGATCGTATGCGGAAGTTTAATCAGCTTCAGTGTCTTAAAACTAAATGATTACCGAAACCGAAACAAATGACTTTAAGTAAATGAAACGCCAAAATCGAAATTGGGTAATATTTGGTATTTTAAATTCAGAAAAAAGGCTTGAATATCGAAGATTTCGGTGGCATTGTATTCCCAATTTTAGAAAGGCCGTTTAAAAAGGCAAATTTTTAATCTTTTGTTTGTATATTTTTAATTAGGGATGAGATTTTCATGCACTAAAAAATCAAAAATATGCCTTAAAAAAAATAACAAATATGCACTAAAAACTTAAAACATTTCATTAATGGCCATTTTCACCAAGTTCGGTTAAAACTAACTTTCAATTAAAGTTCCGGTTACCAATATGTTTTGACAGCTATAACCGATAGTTAATTATAACCGAACTTGGTGAAAATGGCCGTAAAAAGGAGTTTTTTTAATTTTTTAAAACAAACAAAATAATAAGTTCAGTCTAAAATTTTTTAAAACAGTTTAAATAACTAATTTAAAATTTTGTTTGCATAAACAAATGAATACTTTTTTATACAGTCAAATCCCGATAATTCGTACCCCGTTAAATCGTAATTCCCAATAATTCGTAATAAACTGCCGGTCCCTTGAAAAAATCTCGTTAATTCGTAAAATTTCCATACATTTTGGTGCCCTCGCTAATTCATAATTTTTTTTAAATAAAATCTTCTTTACCTCTTATAAATCGTAATTGTTTGCCACTTATAATTCGTAATAAAAACAACAGAAACATGGAAAGAATGACTTTGTTTACCACTATTTTATTTTTGCGTTGGGTTTTGCTTGTGTATGGGGTTTATTTTCTTCCCAGCCAGCAAAATAATCCGACGTCGTTCAGATATCTGAGAGAAACGTCGGCAAAAAAGTCGGAATCATATACGAATTCTGTCAGATTTCTGACCCAAAAACGTATGAAGTGGTTGACACGAATTCTGACAGACATGTCGTGAGAAATTTTGGTTCTAACAGAAATCTAATGAAAAAGGCATGGGAAGTTCTGATGTGTTAGCCGAGATTTTTTTGCTTTCGAACTGAGAGCTGAAAGAAATAATTTTATTGCAAAATGTGTACATAATTATAAATTTTACACGTACGTACCTTTTTTATGCTTTTTATCTTGAACAAATAAAATTAAAATTATTTCTAACTGAATGACAATTGTCATTATTTTAAAAAAAATAATAAGTTTCTTTAGACAAATCTGAATGAATTCCATCGGAATTCTATTGGATATATCTGTACATAAATTCCCCCCGATATATTCATGCGAAATCGATCAGAAATCGGCCAGACAGTAATTCAATGTCTGACAGAAATCTGAACGAAATCTCTAAGAATAAAGTCAGACATTTGCACGAAATGTCTGATTCCGACAATGTCGAAGTATTTTGCTGGCTGGGTTAAGATCAGTTTGTTACATGAATAATTTTTATATATTTTATAACAATTGTTTTTTATGTTTTCTTATCGTTTTAGTAAATAAATTGAAAAAACCCGATTATTCGTATTTATTTTATTTTAACCCCGTTAAATCGAAACCCCGCTAAATCGAAAACCCCTATAATTCGTAACAAATGGCCGGTCCCTTGCTATGACGAATTATCGGGATTCTACTGTATTATCAAAAGTAAGCCTTTGCCTGTTTGGCCGCAAAAAACTTTTGTACATGGAAAATGCTCCTTCAACGTTAACCGAAGTTATAGAAAAATACTTAAAGGATGCCAATTCATTTGGAGAATATTAATTTTCTTATTCAAATCCCACATTTGATTCCAGATCAAAAATAGTTGGAATTTGTTTTATCCCTAATTTTTTTGCAAAACATTTGTAGTTTATTTTAATTGGTCGGGCTTTTCTTTCGTCCACATTTTTTTACTTTTTTACTTTCTGCAAATCAGTAAATTTTACTTAGTTGCCTTATGTGAACAATATTCCTCATGGCAGCCTTAAACATGTAAGGTGCTGCATCGGTTAAAAAAAATAGAAGGATCTTCTGCCTAAATTTTGAAAATCTTTTTTTGGAAGAATATTTTTGTGTATTTGGAAATTTTTTGTAGAAATTTATTTTATAATATGGACACTTAAAAAATATATCACTCAAAAATTTTAAAATATGCAAAAATATGCATTTAAAACCAAAATATGCAAAAATATGCATTTTCACCAAAATATGCAACAATATGCAAAAACAAATCGATGCCATTTTGAAGCAAATTTAATGATTCGGAAAGATAATTGGTCGACATCGATGAATTTGCATGGAAATCGCGTCCCTATTTTTTATTTTTTCCCAAGATAACCCTTATCCACCCTATCAGTTTGTCGCTTAAAAGGCAAATGTTACAATATCGCCTTTTTGGGAGTTCTGCTGTATATACATATACGATTTGTTGCTACATAAAATATTGGACGTGGAGGTATTTTTTTTTTAAAGTACAATTGTGCCAACTTTTTTCATCTCTGCTGCAGTGGTTATTTTTTGTCCTCCATTTTTAATACTTTTATTTGTGGGTATGTGTTTTGTATTTTAAGTAATTAAAAGTTGTGAATGTAATGAAATTCGACTTTTATCCATATTATTTTGTATTTTTATATCGCTCTTTTGCTGCAACAACATCATAACTTAAAAGTTTTAGTTTTACACAAAAAGGACTTAAAATTTTTAAATTACGCGCAACAAAATGGAAAAAAATTGTATTCTTTCTTTAAGAGTTGAGTTTCCAAAATCTTCATATAAAAAACATAATACCAACTTCATAAAACACTTGATTAACTCTGCATTAGTGATATTTTAACTTATGACGTTGTTGCAGCAAATGAGCTTTATATATTTTTTGCCGTCGTTTATTTGTTAGTGTTTTTGTGTCAATTTAATGTAAAATACTTGTTCCATAAACTATTACAGTTAAATTGATTTCAAATAAAAATTCATTTTAAATGTCAGTAATAGTTTCATCGTAATTTGTTTTTTTTTATTAAATACTAATTGATTGCATAGAGTTACTATGTATTTCGGAAAAAGTTCCCCTAAATTCCTAGAATAAAATTTTTTAAATTTCCAGGAATTATAAATTTTCATATCAATTCGAATTTGTATTCTAAGTCAAATTACAATCCATAAAGCCTCCATACTTCAATAGGCTCATGCCATCAATATGAAAATTTATAATAAAACTGTTAATCACCATGAGAATTAAATTCCCAGATCCTATTTCCAGAAATAATTAGACGAATAATTTCCGGAATTTCCTCAAAAAGTTGTTGTTATAAACTAAAGTTTTTATAATATTAAATATAACTTACTGCAAGAATTTCAATATCGATGAGAAAATTCAAAAGCATTTTTCGACCAGCACTGTATTCATTTGTTAAGGTAGTGTCAATCATTCCGACTACAAACAAATGCTTGAAGGTATCAGCGGCTTAAATTTTACTTAAAATAGATTCCATTATTTTTTCCCAGATCGTTTTTTGAAATCTTTCTGTGATGCGATATGATCAACAAATTGCAATCTGAACGACTTCATCTGAACTCTAATGTCTAAAATATATTCCAAACGTCTGAAGATTTTACTGACTAAGCAGTTTTTCTGATTAAGCACTTTTTTTTTGCATACAATTTCCTTTGATTGTTTATAAGTGATAACATTTTATGTACTTTTTTATAACCCTTTTCACACAAAAAAATTTCCCGGAATTCTCGGGAAAAAAAGAAAAATTTTTTGCACACCCAGGAATGGAAAAATACATATGTATACATATGTTTATACAAACATATTTAATAAACCCAGTTATTTAAAAAAGTATAAATTTTTAACATTGAGTGTATGTAACGAATAATTTCTATTTAACAGAAGACAATTCAATTGAAGGTGTATTTTTTAAAATCAATTAATAGAAACTTAAATTTTAACAACTGTTTTTGTTTGAACTTAGAAATAAATTTTAATTGACACTAATTTTTTTCTAAAAAAATTCACTAAAATAATCCTCTTAAAACTGCAGTCAAAGTAGAGAAACTGCCATTTCTTCCTCTTCTGCATTTGTCATTAGCCTGTTGCTTTTACTTCTGATTCATTTAATATAAACAGTCGCTGTTAAACCAACACAAAAATCGAAAAGTTGTACACAAGTTTTCGTTTTTTTTTCGACAGTTTTTGGTTTCGACTGCCGTTTTTTTAACCCTGAATATGAGTTTTTAAAAAATATTGTGTTGATCAAAATTTGGTGAGCTTTTAACTTGTTTCGTTTAACCTTGAAGATATGCTGATCCACTGAAATAGTCTTAGCTGATCCTAATGAAACTTTACGATAAACAAACTTTAGTTTAGCAAAATTTCAACAAGATTCGGTCAAAAAGTTTCTAAGTTAGAGAGGGTCAAAGCTTGACATTTTGGACAAACAATGCCCATGTTCTGTAACTCGCGTCAAGAAAGTTTTCGATTGAAATGTGTGAAATGAAACAAAAATGCCATAAATTGAAACAAACAGCTGTTTTTCTCACTTAACTGTGTCTGTAACTTTCTTTGGCGAGTACAAGCTGTCACGTGAGAAAATTACTCGCCAATTTTCAGAAAAGTGTGTCTGTAACATTTTGGTGAGAAAAGTTCCCGCTTTGAACTGTCAAATAAACTCACGAATAAAAATGGGGCGAGAAAAAATTTTAACACTAAAAAACAATTAAAAATGCAAAGAATAATAATAATAATATTTTATTCTTGGCACATTTTTCATTGTTTTATTATTTTGCTTTTAACATTTTTATAAAATATACGAATGTCTTCAAAGCTCGTTTGCAAAAAACAAACATTAAAGTCGCTCTTTACACAATTTGGTATAGCCGACGGTTGTATTTTCGCCGCCGTCGTTGAAAAATGATCAATTTAAGTAAATTTTGGTCGCCGTCAACGATATGTGTTACTGGCGTTCTGAACGTCTGCAATGTCACATCGGCTTCCAGTGCAATATTATGACATTTATAACGTAACGACGTAATCTCTTTTGATAGTTTTCGACATGAGTTACAGACACACATTTTTCTCACTTTTCGCGAAACGATGGAATATTTTGTTTAACATCTTTTCGATGCAAGAAGTTCTCACTAAAGTTACAGAACATGAGTACAGGTATTCTTTCTCACCCATGTAACTTATTACCTGTTGGTGTAATACAAGTTTGTGGCAAGTAGCTTCGATAGCTATTTGATCAATCTTTTGAAAAAAAAAAAAAAAGTTTTTGTTTGATTAAAAATCAAGTTAAAATCGTAAATAATTTTGTAACCTCGGCGTTATTCTCACACCAAAAATGTCATTTGTGAAATATTTAGAGCAAAGAAATGTTTTGGCTAAACACAGTATAAACTGTACTTGGTAAAACATTCTTGGTAAAAAAACAATCTCACTGAAATCAAAATGGCAGCTTTTCCAAGCTGTGTGTAGATCGGTACAGTCCTATGGAGCTCAAGTTTGGGGATATTCCTTATTTAACCAGATCGATATTTTACAAAGGTATTTTATAAAAAGAATATTAAGCTTGAAAGATTTCACTCCAAACTATGCCTTATCACTAGAAACGAACGCAGAGGATAATCACTTCTATACTCTTAACCTGCATATGAACTATTCCAATAAAAAATTAAGCTTCAAACGAAGCAGGTTTGTAAGAAAGAAATGTACGAGTTTCGTTTACCATATTGCTTACGGAAGGCATGAATTTTATATGGTGAGTTCCCACTCTAAAGCAATACATTTTTGACACAAAAAGCATATAAAAACTGGCGAATGTAGGTTTCAGCTTTACACACTGAATGTTTTGATAATGTTATTTTTTAGTATTCTCCCTTACAGACCTGCTTCTTAGCAAGGGAATGCCGTAGCACTTCAAATGTTATTTTTTCTTTTATAAAACTTGTTCCTTCACTTACTTGACTGCATCTCTGTATGTCTTATTGCGTAGCGCATAATTGTGCGCTTTTTTTAATAGACGTACGATTAGTGCTTCGCAAAATGATAAAAAATTTTATTGGAATTTTAAAACATAAAATAAATTAATATTTATTGATAATTTTTCATTCCTGACTAAACTGGGAATCGAACCCAGGTTTTCACGTACTGGTTGCCCTGATATGTTTTGATTGTCACCACACAATCTGGGGGTTGCCGTTTTGCTTGCCGAATCATCATTAAAAAAATTTCCTTGATCCTTTTCTTAATTTTTTACATTTTCAAAAAAATAGCAACTTATCGCATAACTGAGCTTTTATTAGCCTTGCCAGACAGCGGTGTTTTTTCTAGACTTAAAAGAATTTTCAGTGCTCGTCAAGAATGAAGATAACATATTTTTTATCCAGATTATTTTTGTTTGCAGTTTTCCCTAAACAAGGCTGTGTAAAGGCAAATAAGTAGGGATGCGGTTTCCATGCAAATGCATGTTTTTTGTGACCCCGTGCAATAAAGCCATATGACCTTATTTCTCAATGAATTGAGAAATTTTTTTCTTTTCATGTAATTGCATTTTATTTAAAAATTGTTTTGTTGGTTTTTCTCTGGGTGTTTATATAAAAAATATAAGGAAAACACTTTTGGACGCAAGGATTTTCTCCTCTATGGTATAACAAAGACCGGCTTCGCTAACTAAAGCTTCTCTGCATAGACGGCCTTCGGCCAGGCGCAAGGATTTTCTACTCTATGGTATAACAAAGGCCGGCTTCGCTAACTAAAGCGTTATGGCGTTATTTCCACTTTGGCTGCTAAACGATTATAGTGTTATTGCACTTGGGTGGTGGTAATAAAGCCATAAGGCTTTATTTCCTATGGCTTTATTGCACGGCGCCGTTTTCTGTCGATAGTCTAAGAACGATGTCGACCAATTATCTTTCCGAATCATTAAATTTGCGTTGAAATGGCATGGATTTGTTTTTGCATATTGTTGCATATTTTGGTGAAAATGCATATTTTTGCATATTTAGGTTTTTAATACATATTTTTGCATATTTTGTCACTTAAGGTAATTTTTTATTCATACTATAAAAAATATTCTTAAAAAATTTTTAAAAACACAAAAAAAACCTTCCAAAATAAATTATTTTGGAGTTTGACTTTAAATACAAGATTTTCAAGTTTTCGACAAAAGATCCTTCTTTTTTAAAACGATGCAGCACCTTACATGGTTTAGGCTTCCAATGGGGTAAAAATATTTTACCCAAATCTGTAAGAAGTTACTTGCTTGGCACATGGGTTATACCGCGTTGCAGAGACAATTAGTAAAGTTTTATGAAATGTTACCCTTGGTTCCCCTTCCACTGCAGCCAGTAGTAACAAGATGGGGTCCTGGATAGAAGCTTCAGAGTTATATTCAAAAAACTTTGATTAATTTAAGAATATTAGAAGAACTTGTTTTGCTACCGATGATTGAAGTTAACAATGTGGAAGGAAGAATAGACCGAAAAATTAAAAAAAGAAAAATCCAAAACGTTTTGCAAATAAAATTAAGGATTTCAAAAAATAAAATAAATTTCATAAAGCATTGGCATTCTTCAATTACAAGAAAAGATTTTACTTTAAATGAAACATACTAATTTAATTTAATTAGTTATTTAATTTTTTTAAGATAATTGAATAACAGTCGACTGAATTTTTTATTTTTTAAAATTAAAAAACTTTATTATTATTATTATTTTATTAAGCTTGAGGTCTCTTTTTTTTTAAAAAAAATATTAAATTTATTGAACCAATATTTCGGCACTCCGTTGTGTGCCTTCTTCAGGTCGAATAAAAGTCAATTTATTAAAAAACTTTTTTTATACAAAAGTTTTTAAGTTTTTAGTGCATGAAAATCTCATCCCTACAAATAAGTATTTCATCGTTTTGTTTTCCAGCGTGGGCCACAATGTCAATCGACAACTGAAGCGAGGGGCAACAAGTCGCCGTATGATTTTTTGTTTCTAATGTAATCATATTTTGAGTTATGTCACTATTGAAGTAAATAAACGATATTTTTATAAAAGATTATTTCAGGAAGATTTTAATTGTCAAGAGTCCTTTTCAAAATCAAGATGGTTTTTTAGTGAATGACAATAATTTTGCAAATTTAAATCTGGCAAGCCTACTTGTAATATATGTATATTAGGGTGGTCGATTCGATCAAATTTGGGTGCCTCAAAAATGATTATTTTGATATGTCGTAGTGGAACTTTTTTCCTCATGCCAAAAGCAATCGAAAAATCGATGGCATAATATCAACAAATTTTTGTCCTTAAAAATCGACCCGCCCTAATGTATACACATATCGAGAGCTTCAAGGCTTGTGGTTCTTTTTTCCTAATTAAAAACAACGCAATTGTTAGCTAAAATTTTATAGTTGGTATTTACAGAATTTACACGTAATTATTTGTTTATTTTCTTTTATACAGAACTCATAAACTCATTTTATCCACAAGCTAAAACTATTTAAATTTAGCTATAAAAATCTATTCAAATTCTCATAGTAGTAGGTAGTGTTCATTCGCTTTGCTTCCTATTATAAGCTTTGTCCTCTAATTATGCAAAATATTTTTATAACTAATTTTGTTATGCATACTTTGTTCATAAACCTCTGCTACATTGCTGCTGCAAATTCCTTAGTGAATAAATTTTTTGATTTTAAACAATGAATTTTTTTTCGTACACATTTTGTACGCGTAAATTTTTCATGTACAAATATTTGCATTGAATTTTTGTTAAGTACATTGGTAATATGCAACTTGTGCTGATGGTGATAAGCAGGGACCCCGAAAATGTGGGCATAAAATATGCAGTAAAAACTTGAAAATATGACTTTCCAACATTAAAAAATATGCCCTTAAAAAAAAAACAAAAACGAAAACGTCTTATTTGAAAAAAATTTTTTAATAATTAGTATTGTGGTTATTTTGTTGAACTATTTTATGGTTTTAAGTCAAAATTTTTAGTATTTTTAATTAATCATGTTGTCAAATTCCTTTCTTCATAAAAATAATTTAATGAAAATTAAATTAAAATAGTTCAACAAAATAACCACAATACTAATTATTGTTAAAGCTAAGGCACGAGCTCTATGTTTGCATTTGTCCTTCAAGTTGTGCTGAAAAAGGTCAACAAGAAAAAGAATGACAAAAAATGAACAAAAAAAATATGTACTTTGGACTTCAAGAAGAATTCTTGACAAAAGTACGAAAAAACAGAAGTAAGGAAAAACATGTAAAATAAATTAAAATAGATAATCATTCAAAGCAAATTTCGATCTACCAAAGGTTAAATACAATTTGGTTTAAGGATTGATGTTTGACTATTGAGGTCAGCAGTCGTCGATGGCTGCGAGTGTTAAACGGCAATCCCTCTGAAGAGATTGAGTGGTTGCAATCGAAACATGTAAGGGTAACCTGTCCGTAAAACACGCCTGGGTTCGAGCCCAGCTTCAGTCAAGAATGAAAAATAATCAGTAAATTTTAATTAATTTCATGTTGTAAAATTCCTTTCTTTATAAAAATAATTTAATGAAAATTAAATTTGATGAACTTAAGCCTAATTAAAAATATTAACAATTTTATAATATTTCCATGTAATAAACAAGTAAACATGTATAGATGATCAAGTCCGACCAATTATTCCAAATACAACAATATTTACAGACAGATTTACGAGTGTTTACTATTTAAAGCCCCTGGGCAAAAATCGACATAACACAACAAAATATATTATGAGGTTGTGCCGCATATCAGAGGTGTCCCACTTAAATTGTGAGTTGCTGTTTATCAATATTAAAATTTATAAGGAAGTTCTGGCATTGGAAGCTATTTTTGGGAGTGGTATTTGTATGGTAGCTTAAGAAAATTTTGGTAAGCAGATCTTGAAATAAAATATTTTTGGGCCAAAGCTAATCCAAATACAAATATAATTAGGGAGGTACAAGCACAATTTCGGAAATAAATTTGTATGGGGAATATGCGAAACTATAGACAGACTTTTACCGTTTTCAATAGGCTTCTTCCTTATGACAACTTAAACGTACACTGAAAGAATTTTCTTCGCAATACCAATGAAATTTGACATTAATCCCATGAGAAATTCCATTAAAAAATGCAGCGCTTCGTTGGATCAATGAAAACTGTTTCATTAAAATGAATTTAATGAAACATTACATTAGATCATTGAATGAATACTTTCAATAAAGTAAAAAAAAAATTTTTTTATTTTTTTTTCTGTCTCTGGCGGGAATCGATCACGCAACCTCGGTGCTGATAGACCAGCTCAGTACCAGCTAGCCTACCGAGGCATTGTAGTTTTTGAATAAAAAAACTATGTTTTTTTACTCAATTAAGAGTGTAAATATGATATTAAATTGTCCATAACAACAAAAACAGCGTTGATTGATTGTTTCATTACTATAATGACATTTTTCATTGTCATAATGAAAATTTAAATATATGAAAGCATTATTGAAATATGCTGATTTTATAAAAAAAATTTTGATTTCATAAATTTAATGGCATATTACATTAGATGTATGAAATTATTAAATCTAACATTTTTTGATTAACAATTAAACATTTTTCTAAGGAAACTATAATTTTGTATTAATTTATGAATATAGTTATGTTTGTATATTGTTTTTGATGTTCCCAATTAAAATTTTTTGTTTAACTTGGACAAACTTAAGTTTTCATATATCCAATGAATATTTTTAACGTAATTATGAAATCCAATGAAGCGATTTTAACGAAAATACTTCATTATAACTATTAAATTCCATTTAGACAATGAAAATTTTCATTTACCCAAGGAAATTTTTTTTTATGAAAACGATTCATTAAATATATGAAGCATTTTTCTTTCAGTGTATGTACCAATTTTGCAAACTTGCTTTATGTATTTGCGCACAGACAGACGTCGTGAGATCAATTCAGAAAGTGGTTCTGAGTCGACCGGTATATGCTCTGGAACCAATATTTTTGTGTGTTAGCCGTCTATTCTTCTGTGGGTATAAATAGAAAAGAAATTTAGTAAATCAAATTGAAACCATTTTTTTTGTTCAGCACTTGTATGAATTAAAAAAAAAAAACTAACAGTTATCAAAAATTGCTTAAAAAAAGGCGAAATATGCACTCAAAGCTTATAAATATGCGGAAAAATGCTCTACTGACTAAAAAATATTATTTTGTATCCAAAGACTTAAACAAATATATAAAAAAATGCGGTAAAGGGTAAAATATGCACAAATATGCACTAGCAAATTGATGCCAAAATTCACAAAAAGCTCTAAAAGGGATACATATATTATATACGCCTTCATTGTTCGCACAAGGGAAAGCATACAGTTGCATATTTACGGTTTCCCTGGTGCTGAAAAATATGCTATGAATTTTAAAGTCTGAATCAAACTGCAAACAATTTCAGGGTTCCCAGTTTTGTTTTATACCTTATCCCCAATTTGCAGGTTTTCATCACCCAAAATCCCCAAAAGAGCTATTTTCTTATCCCCAAAAATGCCCATAGGTCCTTTTTTAATAAAAAAAATATTACGTTAATGGAAAAATTTGCATACATTTATTTATTTATTTAAATTAATCCATTTGTGTTATACATATGTATTATTAAAACTAATTTTATTTGTACTTTGAGTTCTAGACGGAAAGAATTATTTACTAAATCACCAGAAAATATGAAAATTTTGCACGATTCTCGTCCAAGCCAAACATTTCTCTTTGTAAACATGTGTGCAAAAAGTTATATCTCGTTTGTCGTTTGAGAAAACGTTTGATTTCAAATCATTTTCAATTTGAAATCAAACCTCCGTGTTTGTTGTATATATAAAAAAAATAAGTTGCATTGTGTTAGTAATTGATGTTCTCTGAAATGCGTGAACCGATTTTGTTTCCGTAATGTTCACGTGGAAGGTGACGTCAATACCAAGGTTTTTATGTAGCAACGGTCTTCAAATGTGTATATTATAGCCATTTTAGTGATCACTGCATTCATTCAAAATGCCTTCAACAAAATGCCCTCCATTTTGAGCTCCTCCGAAACGGCTTGACTGATTTTTATGAAATTTAGTATGTGTATTTGTTAGGTATGATAATAGGTCGTAGAGTATATTTTATATCGCTAGAGGACGCAAAATATGCGAAAGGGGTAAAAGCTCCCACTCCCCAATCTTCTTAACTAATCAACCGGTTTTCTTAAAATTTGGCATGCAGACAATGTAACATCTGAAAGAGAATAGGGAATAGGGTGTGAAATTGGGTAAGAGGGCGCAAAGCTCCCCCTTCCTATATCTTCGTAATTAAGCAACCGATTTTATTGAAATTTCGCAGGCAAATACTGATATAGTTGGAAAGCCTATAGTTTTTATTATTTAGGGCGTGAAATAGAGCAAGAGGGATAAAAGCTTCCCCTCCCTCTATCTTCTTAACTAATCAACTGATTTTCTTAAAATTTGGCATGCATACATAGAGGGTAAAAGCCATCCTATATCTTCTCAACTAATCAATTAATTTTCTTGAAATTGGGTAGGCAAATAGTGTAACATCTGGAAAGAACTATAGCCTTTAATTTTTTCTTACAATTTGGCTAGCAGACACACTTTTAGACAGACATCTGAAAGAAATAAGTTATGTGACAGAACAACGTTTGCCTGGCCGGCAAATATTAAATAAATGCAGCTTGAACTCAGAAATATATTTTTAATAAAAACAAGCAACTTTTGAATTTCTTGTTTTAAGAAATTTTTGATCATTTACCTAAAACGTAAATTTTTTGATCATGAGAAAAAGTTTCTGGATTTATGAAAATTTTACTCAATACGAACAAAATAAGTTAAAATCATGAAATTATTTTTGGGTTTACTTGTTTTAAAAAATGATATGGTTACTTTAGAAAATAAATTTCTTTTCCGTGTACATTTCTACAGACACAAAAATTATGTGTGAATGTTGATCATTTCAGAAAATTCAGAATCAAAATTTTTTAATTGATCGGCCAATAAAATTTTATTGTTCATGTTGTTTGTATTAAAAAGTGTTAGCATTTGAGAAATGAAATAAATTTGTCGCAGCAAACTGAATTGATTTTAAAGTGTTTATTTATTATAAGATGAGCTTCTAATAACTCATACTACATTCTGTTGCGAATTTTGGTTTTTTCATTATAGAATTCATGGTTAAATTCATTTTAGAAAAGACTCGTTCAACACAAGTATTACTTGGTGGTACAGAAAGCATATTAACCGAACCACCGATATGCAAACAATTTAAAGAAAAGACTTAAATTTGTACCTATTTGTACCTACATCTCCACCAAATCGGTCTTGCCATTGCACAAATGGCATTTATAATATCCCTAGAGGGAAGCGAACTGACACCAAAGAACTCCCGTGATAGGTCTTTGGTGATAGATAGACTTTTACATGGGTTTGTCATTGGAGGGGGTCAATTGACACTAGGAATGCCAATTGGGATTGATTTTGGAAAATCCCGGGATTTCGAGATTTTTTTTTTTTTAATAAACAACACTTTTTATTTATTTATGAATTTTCAAAAGGTATTATGTATATAACATATATTTTTAAAAAAGTAAAATAAGAATTATAAAAATTAAAAATACAACTGAAATATAATTTTTAATAATTTCTTTTCGTATAGAGTATAAAAATACAATAAAAACGAACATTTTAGTACACAAAAGTTGATATATTGAAAATGCCGAGTAATCCCTGGATTTATAAAAATAAATCCCAGGATTCGGGACTTGTCAATCCCGAAAAATCCCCTATGGGTTTTTTACGAACTTTGTTTTATCCCCAATTACAAAAAAATCCCCTATTTTAGAATAAATCCCCAAAGCTGCGAGCCCTGAAAAATTTAGGTAAATTAAAAATATTCGCCTAAAATTATGCAACATTAAAGTAAAACAGATTTAAAGTCAACCCATTCATTATTTCATGCACAAAAACACACTCTCACACACACTCACACACTCACACAGTTTAGTAGAATTTAGATGAATTCCTACGAATTGCTGTACGTTGGTTATAATAAGTTTACAACATTTTTCTTCTTTATTTAATTTTGGTGAAATTAAATTTATATGATTCTGACAAGTTCTCTTACAATATTAACTTCCAAAAAAAAAAATTTTTGGCCTAAATAAATGAAATTATGAAATATTTAGGAAACTCTTAGTGAAATGCTAAATTCATAGTAGTAAAAGTTTTAACTTGTTTAATATTTTGCTCCATCACTTGCAACGTTATAAAGTGTTAAATTTTTAAAACTTATTAAAGAAGAAAATTCTTAAGCTGATGTTTTGTCAAGTTTGTTCTTGTCTTTGACTTGATTAATAATGTTTCTTTATCAAACATCAATTAACCCAAATAGAACTGGCGGTATTCAAGCTCTACAGCTCCAACATGCTTGTATGAATTTATGTTGTTGTTGTTGTTTTTTTTTTGCTACGGTTATTGTTGAGATTTTTGTTAAATATTTTAGTCATGCAAAAGCAAATGCAATTTAAAATTCACGATTCAAACCAACTAACAAAATATCTTTAGAATTTATGTCACACGGTAGAAATTTTTTGGTTTTCTTCTTTTATTTTTTTTTCAGCGAGTTTAACTTGTGCAAACTCTATTGAAATTATGTCAGTAAAGTTTTGTTAGTTCTAGTAGTTTGTTTTATACGAAAGTGCATTTTATATAGTTTTTAATTTTTCCCCATACTTTATTTTCATTAAGTTGCTTTCCCTCCCCACAGCGGGCATTGTTTTCATTCTATTCCTCTGTGATTTTTTTTTTCTTTTTTGTTTCTCTATATAATTTTCAATAACATTGTGGTTCCAATGCTGCCATCATTCATTCAGCTCTATTGCCCCCATAAACTCAAACTGCCACAACACTTAACCACCAGGTTATTTCAATATTTAAATGTACTTTTGTATGTGTTAGCTTATGTGTGTAAAAGTGTGTGTGTGTGTTAGAGCATTCAAAAGGTTCACTTATATGAATGTGTATGTATGTTTTTCTTTCTTTTTCTCATCTCTTCAACAACCCAACCCAACCAACCATACATTTCTATTGAAATTTGTATCCGTTGGTTCACAAGTGTTTTAATTATGGCATTAATCTATGGTCTGTGGTTTTAAATAAAGTCAAAGTTATTAAAATAAAAAATTAGGAAAAAAATTTGAAATCATATTTTTCCCTATTTATAATCCCATATATTGACACGTTTGAATGTGTTTAATTGTGGCTTTATACAAATTTCATTGACAGTGATTAAAAACTATTAAATGTTTAATTAAAAGTGATGGATTGGCTGCAAATTCTTGTGTTCATTTGAAGTGTGTGTTTGCTTCTCCTTTTTTAAGAGTTTAATAAATAAGGCGATATTTTTCTGGAAGGACGTAATTTGTTAAATCTTTGTTGCGAGTGCAATTCAATACAAGTGAGAGTGCATTTTACGGCAAGGCCCTTCACTATGGTATGATAAAAGTAAGTTTTATTTCTAAAGGACATTTGTACGAGGCCAAGGTTAAATAATAATAATGAACCACTAAGCCCGCTTTTTATACAAAAAAAAAAAAAAAAAATTTACGCGGACGAAATTTATGTCTAAGTTAAATAACCTAATTCATCTTTTATGATTATTCCAAGAGCACCCATTTGCGCTTATATCCCAGTAAAAACTTCGCCAACAAAATAATGTGTTTAGTAATCAGAAAAAACTAAAAGCACTACTTACAATTCTAATGAAAGAACCGATGAATTTTAAAAGGGAGGTCCCAAAATGAACACATAAAAATGTAAGTCATTATTTTTTTACCTACATACACCCAGAAAAAAGTAGTTATAGAAGTAGCTATCGAAGTAGTTATAGAAGAAAGCTACTAAATAATGAGTGAAGGAAAAAAAACATCGATCAATATGTGAGCATTATTTGACCCTCCTATCTCATATGGAAGTATATGGTATATAGTTCGGTAATGCTTACTGTACCCGCGATTTGGGTAATAAACCATTCCCCGAAAGACCGCACCAATAGTCAGACTGGCATAAAAATTCCATTGCTACTAATTCCCGTGGTACCGAATAAAGACTTCGGTCAGCTTCGTAGCCTAACCTACTCCAAAGTATGACTTGGTTCCTAAACCACATTATGTCGTAAGAGATTGATTAACTTAGTTAAAATGTTCACAGAAAAAAATGTTGCAACAATTAAACCATTAATCAAAATAAAATCAGTTTTAATTAAAAATTTAATTAAGTGAATTAAACGTTTAATCATTTGAATTAAACGTTTAATTGATATAATTAATTTGTTTACCGGTGCAAAACATTCAGAACCATAAACCAAATCCCTTTTGTTAATTAGGGTTAATTGAAATGGAAAATGATAATTGCAACAAATTTCGAACCACCAGTACCACTGGTTAAAGATTGATGTTTTACTGTTGGCTGGCAGGCACCGCCGCACACTGGGGATTTCGCGGAAAAAAGTCAAATTGTCAACATAGTCTTCATGCAATATGCAGTGATATGTTGAAATTTTAGACTAAATGGTACAATCAAATTAAAAAGAATTACTCCGATCTGACTGCCAGTTTTTTTTTATATCCGTCTCAAACTCAGAACTTGTGTGTTTTACCGGACCAACTTAATTTTAACCTAAGAATTTAAATACGAATATTATTTTACTATGTGAGCTAACGTTTTTCTTTTTTTTCTATTTAAAGTATTATATTTCAGTATACTAAAATTGAAAAAAAAAAAAATCTGCAGAGACTTAAGTTCTCCAAACATTTGGACCTACAATTTTTTCTTTACTTTTCCACAGTTGGAAATCACTACTAATACATTGTCTTATATCTGTTTTAACATTTTTAATTAATTTCAAGTGCCACCAGGTGCCACCTCTCAATTTGTTGCATTACACAGTACAACATTTTTCAGCTGATTGATTCGGGACTCAATTCTGATAAGGCTCTTTTGTTTAACATAACTCGAGAACCACTAGTCGGATTTTGCTGAAAAAAATTTAGAAAAATCAAGAATTACTTTCATCTGTTTATATAACATTTTGCTACATAAGCAACAGTTTCGCAGTTATAAATAAATGTACACTGAAAGAATTTTCTTCGCAATACCAATGAATTTTGACATTAATTCCATGAAAAATTGCATTAAAAAGGAACTATGCAGCGCTTTGTTGGATCGATGAAACCTGCTTCATTAAAAGGATTTAATGAAACATTACATTAGATCTATGAATATTATTCATTGGATGAATACTTTAAATAAAGTAAAATTTTTTTTTTTTATTTATTTTTAATTATTTTTTTTAATTTTTTTAATTATTTTTTTTTATCTTTTCTATTTTTTATTTTACTTTATTTTTTTTTTAATTTTTTTCTGTCTCTGGCGGGATTCGATCAGTCAACCTCGGTGCTGTTAGACTACCTCGCTACCAACTAGTCTACCGGGGCAGTGTAGTTTTTGTATTAAAAAAACTATGTTTTTTACTCAATTAAGAGCGTAAATATGAGATTAAATTGTCCATAATAACAATAACACCGTTGATTGAAAGTGGATTGAAAGTTTTTGTTTCATTACTATAATGACATTTTTATTGTCACAATGAAAATTTAAATTTATGAAGGCAATTATTGAAATATGTTGCTTTTATAAAAAATTTTTTTGATTTCATAAATTTAATGGCATACATGTAACATTCGATGTAGGAAATTATTAAATCTTACATTTTTTAATTAACAATTAAACATTTTTTTAAGGAAACTATAATTTTGTATTAATTTATGAATATAGTTATGTTTGTATATTGTTTTTTTATATTCCCAATTAAAATTTTTTTTTTAACTTGGACAAACTTAAGTTTTCATATATCTAATGAAAATTTTTAACGTAATTACGAAATCTAATGAAGCGATTTTAACGAAAATACTTCATTATAACTATGAAATTCCATTTAGACAATGAACATTTTCATTTACCTAAGGAAAGTTTTTTTATGAAAATGATTCATTAAATATATGAAGCATTTTTCTTTCAGTGTATGAAGAAAAAAAATTTTTTATTTTTAATTCATAAAATGTTTTGGAAACAGTAAAAAAAAGTTTCAAGTCCTATTACTTTCACGTAAAGTCGCATAACCTATGAAATAAATGAGACAAAAATCGATGAACGCGTTTCGCTTTAATTCACAATTAAGTGAAGGTATTTTTTTTTTTTTTTTTTAATAATTTATTTTTATTATTGAATCTTTCTTATCGAAATTTACAATATGTATTCAAATCTTAATTCTACTTGTTGTTTATTAGTTGTTACCTGTGTAACCACTAACTGCTGTATTCAAATTTTTAAGACTGTCTTCTAGTAAGGCTCAAAGTATCGGTTCTTTTTAGCCTCTGGTGACCTTCGAACTGAAGCAAACCCCGAGCGAGGTAGTTAGGGTGAACCATTAGTTTACCGATGTAGCTTATTGAATATTTTTTAATTTCCTCCTGGATAGTGGGGACGTTGAGATCTCTGTGGATAATATCATTACGTATATACCATGGGGCGCAGACAATTTGTCGTAATATTCTAGACTGTCTTCTTTGAAGCTTTTGGATGTTAGATGCGCATGCAGTACCCCATAATTGGATGCCATATGTCCATATTGGTTTTATGATGGACTTGTATAGAAGAACTTTGTTGTCTAAAGACAAGTTTGAGTTTCTACCGAGAAGCCAATGTAGTTGAGCTGCTTTAAGTTTCATAGCCGTTATTTTCGCTTCGATATGACGAGACCAGGTCAAACGTCTATCTATATGAACTCCCAAGTACTTTACATGGTTTTCTACCGGAACAGTGATGTTATTTATTTTTACTGCTGGGCACGTTTGTCTTCTGAGCGTGAAAGTTAAGTGAGCACATTTAGCCGGGTTAACCTTTATTCTCCATTTTTCTAGCCATGCCTCTAGTTCATTGATGTGGGACTGCAGATTTTGCGATGCGACTTTTGGGTCATGGTTAACGCTAATAAATGCTGTGTCGTCTGCAAATGTAGAGGTATGCGTGCTCAGGTTTGTTGGCATATCCGCTGTGTATATTATATATAGAAGCGGTCCTAATATGCTGCCTTGGGGAACACCAGCAGTAATTTTCTTGAGGGGGGAGTATTTATCTTGCGACCTTACTATGAATGTTCTGCCTGTTAGATAGCTCTCCAGAAGCTTGTGAGTGTTTTGAGGAAGCATTCGTGTTATTTTGATGAGTAGCCCATCATGCCAAACTTTGTCAAATGCTTGGGAAATGTCTATAAACAGGGCTGAGCAGTATTGCTTTTTCTCAAACGCCGATCTAATAAGGGTGACAATTCTATGCACTTGCTCTATTGTACCATGTTTCGCTCTGAATCCGAACTGGTGATCCGGGATGATGTCGTGTTCATTTAGATGAGGAGTTATACTTAAAATGAATATTTTTTCGAAAAGCTTTGATAGGATTGATAATAAGCTTATCGGTCTGTACGACGCAACCTGGCTAGCATCTTTTCCTGGCTTGGGAATCATAACAATTATAGACTTCTTCCATGAGGATGGGAAGTATCCGACTCTTAATATAGCGTTAAAAATGAACAGCAAGATTCTGGAAGCAGACGAAGGTAAGTTTCTTATCATTGACCCTGTGATACGGTCAAGTCCGGGAGATTTTCTAATATTCACTTTTTCTATTGCAGATTTTACTTGAGTAATGTTAAATTTTAATGGATGGTTTACCTTATCAGGAATGGTTGGACGACAGGAACAAGTATGTGTATCATGTGGCGTGAAAACTTTCTCAAGATGGCCCGCGAAAGCGTTTAATTTTTCATCTGTGTTTTTCGCCCAAGTGCGGTTTTCCAGTCTTAATGGAGATTCTTGGGTTATAGGGCATTTCATATGCCGTACAGCCTTCCATAAGCTATAATTGGAGTTTTTTGTGGCATCTAGGCTGTTTAGATAGCCTTCTATTGCAGACTCGTGGTTCTGTCTCAATTTGTTGCGAAGAGTTGTCAGGCATAATTGTAGTTGGGCCTTAGTGGTTGGGGAACGACTGTTTTGCCATTGTCTTCTTAACTTCCTTTTTTCTCTGATAAGGGTCTCTATATCCGTCGATGTATTGTAAGGAGCACGTTTAATTGTCCGCTTGATTGGGGTTGCATTTCTTGCTGCAGCATCCAAGACTTCTGTAAATCGGTCGACAGCTATTTGGATGTCAGATGAATTTTTTAGGGGAATGCACTGTGATAGGTGAGAGCTCACATACATTTTATACTTTAACCAATTTGTGTTTCTGTTTGGATAGGAAAACCAGTTTGCAGCTGCGGCGTCAGAGTTACATTTTAAAATGAGGATTGAAGGTGAATGATCAGACGAAAGATCATAGGAGGAACTAACTAGTACCTGATCGCGCTTGATGTTTTTGATTACAGCAAAGTCAATAAGGTCTGGTAGCTTGTTGAAGTCGGTTGGCCAATAGGTAGGCTCACCACTCGATACCACATCAAAGTTATTTGCAGTTACGGTATTATATAGCTGATTACCTCTAGGACTAATAAGTCTGGAGCCCCAATATGTATGTTTAGCGTTGTAGTCGCCAGCAGCAATGAATTTCTGGCCCAATGTGGAGAAGAAGTTGAGAAATTTATCGTGTAGAATTTTGTGCCTCGGGGGACAATAAACGGATGTTAACGTTAGTTTGAAATCAGTCAGATTTATAGATGTGGCCTGGATACAATCTTCTTCGAACTCTGGCAATGGTAAGTGTCTGATGTGTTTGTGCACAATTATGGCTGTGCCACCACAAGCTCGTCCGCTGGGATGTTTTGTGTCATACGTAAGGTAACCATTTACCCTAAAGCAGTTTTTATGAGTAAAGTGTGTTTCAGAGACAAGAAGTACGTCGATTTCATGCCTATGAAGAAAGTTTGCAACTTCGTGTTTATGTTGGGATAACCCGTTTGCATTCCAGAAACATATTTTTAACTGGTTCATTTTTTGTTGAGTAGAACTTGCAGGAGCATGTTCTGGTTTCGCATCATTTCCTGAAACATGCTCTGCATAGTGGCCATGAAGTTATTCATAGTTTGAATTAAATTTTCAATTGAGGTAGGCATTTGTAGACCTTCCCTAGGAACATTAGCGTATGGAGGTTGCTTTGCGTTGGAAGTACTCGGGGGATTTTTCGCATTAGGGTTTCCTTTTAGGACTTGGGCATATGATTGGTTTTGTTTGTTTGTTTGTGTAGTACTAGCAATAGAGCCAGCGGCTTGGCTGGGCGCATGTGATGGACCATATTGGGAGTGAGTATATTTTTGAACTAAAGCTGGTTTTTTTAAATGCAAGAAGACTTTACAACCCCTATAGTTTGCCGTGTGATTTTCGCCACAGTTGCTGCATTTCTTGACATTTGGGTCAACTTTAGAACGATTACATTCGGCGGTTTTATGAGCGTCGCCACAAACCACACATACGTGAGGCAATTTACAATATGATTTTGTATGCCCATATTAAGTGAAGGTATGCATTTCAAAAATTTGCTCGAGATATGCACAAAATTATTTGCAAAAACATTTATGACTTTTTTTATGATTCTCAGAATTAAAAAAAAAGTAATAAACAAAAGGTTATTTGATTTTTATGATTGCGGTAGCAAAGTAATAAACGGTAATAAATGTGCGTGGACAATTGAAAGGGAAAAAAGGAAAGTGCACTTTTTTAATTATTTGGGTTTTTCCGTTATCTACCTGTATTAAGCTGATGGAGTGTCTTTTGCATGAAGCTTACAATATTGAATTTAAACGTGGAAGAGTCGACTTAAATACTCGTCCGATAAAAGAAGCCCGAAAATGTTTGATAAAGCGTGAAATTAAAGATAAAATTGGAATACAGGTTGATACTGTTAAGCAAGGCTCTGGTACGACAAATTCAGGAAATACCTCACGAAGATTCTTTGCTAATCCTGCTTTGATTTCCGAAATCACGGGTCTAGATGAAGACATAATCAAGAGGTTTTCAACAATTCTCGAAGCTATAACAATTACCGAGGCACTAGATCCGAAAAAATTTGGTGATTTTTGTCTAGAGACGGCAAAAAAGTTTGTTGCACTGCACGAGTGGTACAATATGCCACCAACACTCCACAAAATTCTGATTCATGGAAAATGTATAATTGAAAAGTGTATTTTTCCTGTAGGCTTATTATCCGAAGAGGCTCAGGAAAGTCGTAACAAAGACTATAAAAAATATCGCCTTAGACACTCCAGAAAATGCAGTCGAATTGCCACGAACGAAGAATTTATGCACCGAATGATGGTAACATCAGATCCCATGATCTCACACTGGACTCCTTCATTTAGCCAGCAAAAGCATAGTGATATAAGCGACGAAGTTAAGGCTCTTTTAGAATAATAAATTAAAAAGTAGATTTAAAATAAATAATAAATTAAAAATTAAAAAATTCATTTAAATTTTTTGTTAGTTAGGGCTTTTTACTTTTGTGTATAACTATATAAATAAAACTAAGTTTGTGATGAAATCATTATATTTTTTGACAAATATATTTTTTTCCTCACCTCCATACAAAAATCCCCAGTGTGCGCCGTGGTGCAGAGGTTAGAACTCAAAGAATTCTGATAAAAGAATGTGGTGATTTTTGAAACATGTAAATTCAACCCAGGTTCGAGCCCCAGCTCAGCCAAGAAAATTATCAAAAATGTTAATTAAATTTCATATTGTAAAAATTCCTTCCCTCAGTAAAAATAATTTGATGTAAATAATTCCATCTTAAAGAAATTCTCACTTAAAGCGATTTTAGTTAAATAAGAATTTTTGTACTTAAGATTTTCAATCATCTCACCACTTAATTCATACAATAACAAATTTTTTTCTTGCAAATCTTCTTACAAAAAAATAATTTTTAATTATTTACTTTCAATTTATTCTTTTTAATAAAGATTATGTTAATGTTTTTGTAACCTCCCTAAGGGGATAAATATTAAAATTGAATTTGCATTTTTAAAATTAAACGTCAGTTTTTTTCATTTGGACTTTACAATAAAGCAAAAAGAGACGTATTTAAATATTAATTTAGTTTTATCCGCTTAAATATTTATATTTTTTGTAATTTCTAATCTGTTTTTCTCTTTCTCTCTCTTTTTCAAATACTTTTTGCAGATATTTTAATTCGATTGGCTGAAATTGCCATGTGAACAAAAGCAACTAAACAGGTAATTAGTTCTTTAAATATTTTTATTCAATATACATAAATATAATTATGTATAAAGTATTTATATTCCATTTAATTAATGTAAATTAGTACAGATTTTTAAAACAATATAAATAATTATCGTTACCTAACACGCAAAGGGCCCTAACTAACAAATAATTTTAAATCTGCTTTTTCATTGAATCAGCTGTCTTGCAACAACTCGAATGTCCATAAAAAGAATTGTGAAATCTTTCGACCAAAATTTGCGATTTTATTAACAAAAAAGAAACAATACTATATACAAAACATTATATGATAAACACTAAAAGTAGTTAGTTCTAACATAACTAGCATAATATGGAACATTGTCAATCGTCAAAACAACTGAAAGGTTTTACCAGAAATAAACTTAGAAGAACAACTCATTATAAACAGTTTAAAGCAGTGTTCGAAAATAAGCAGTACATTATTTACCGTTCGGTTCACACACCCAAGAGCGATATCTATTTTTTGGTGATTGTGTAGACGAACACAACCTTTACTATCGTTCGTAACTATTTCCAAGAAAAAGCCAAACATTATAAAGTATTCTGTTCTTCGTCAAAAAAACAGAACAATTTTAGTCATACTGTAGACAAACATTATATTTTAAGGTTCTATAATGTTTGGTTTTTTACATTGATAAAGAAATACACAAACAACAAATTTTAGCAACGACCACAGCTCGAATACCGTGTTTGTGTATTGGGCACTGTGTTCGAAAATAAACAGTACATTATTTAACGTTCGGCTCACACACCCAGGAACGATATCTATTTTTTTAGTGATTGTGTAGACATACACAACCCTTAATACCGTTCGTAACTATTTTCAAGAAAGAACCGAACATTATATAATGTTCGGTTCTTCGTTAAAAAACAGAACAATTGTAGTGATACTGTAGATAAACATTATATTTTAATGTTCTATAATATTTTTTTTCGTGTGTGTATTTTGTTTTTGTAAAAATGTTTTTTTACCAGCCGAAAGGGACGAACATTAACGAGCCGAACCGAACACATTGAAGTTTGTGGATTTAAAAAAAAACCGAACGGAATTAATTGTTCACATCTTTTGTTGAGTTGAATAAAAACAGTAATATTTTGGTGTTCGAAAGATGACTAACAGGGAAACGTTATTTTTTTAATGATTTTCTACACAAACACTATTAGCGTTTGTGTTTTCCACAAATCTACCGAACCGAACATTAAAAAACGATATTTAGTGTTTATTTTCGAACACTGATTGTGCATATGTTTTGTTTGTGTAAAATTATTTTGCTGACTTTTTGTTTTTTTTTCGTGTGTGTATTTTGTTTTTGTAAAAAATGTTTTTTTTTTTTTACCAGCCAAAAGCGACGAACATGAATGAACCAAATCGAACACAATGAAATTAAATGCTCTCACCTTTTACTGAGTTAGATAAAAAAGTATGATTTTTGTGTTCGAAAGATGACTGACAGGGAAACGTTATTTTTCAATGATTTTCTACACAAACACTATTAGCGTTTGTGTTTTCCACAAATCTGCCGAACCGAACACTAAGGAGCGATATTTAGTGTTTATTTTTGAACACTGGTTTAAAACAATTTTCAATTTAGTTTTCCAATAGTTTTTTGGTTTATCCTGTAAAGTATTTAATTTTAGAAAGGGCTTTTCGCGTTTAAAAAACAATATGCATATCGTTACCTCCACACTCTTTGAAAATTCGGTTTTTAATGCAATTCAATAGCGTTCGCTTTTTTGTTTTTCAATGGAAAGGAAAAGTGCCAAGTCCAAAAATGGTAAAGAAAAAGTGCTTAGTCTTTATTTAATATAAAATTGTATAACAAAATATGTACACTTATTGGTCGAACCTTTACAAAGTAAAATAAGATTAATCTATTTTTTTGATCAAACTGTAAATTTAACTTTTGTGGTTTTTGTTTGGATCCTTTCAGAAAAGCATAACAATTAATGTTTATTTAATTTTAATTTTTTATTTAATTAAATTCTTTCATGTGGGTTTACTTTATTGAAAGAAAAAACCTGTCATATCATAATCATATTCAATCGATGTATTAGTGCACTAAATGTATAACTCCAACATAAAGTAACATTGAGCAAAAGATTATTGAAATTGTCTATACACAGTCAGTTTCCCCAATTACGAGCCCAGTCTCTCCAACTCATCGTCCATTTTATTACCGGCGATGTTATAGTGACTTGGTTTCCATCACAGCCTCACCACATACTCCTTTAAGATTTCTTTAAGAGCTCTTCTATAATAATCTATTAGCATGAAATTCCCAAAGCAGCACATCAAAAGCCTAAGAGCTACACTGAAAGAATTTTCTTCGCAATACTAACGAATTTTGACATTAATCCCATGAAAAATTGCATTATAAAGGAACCTATGCAGCGCTTCGTTGGATCAATGAAACCTGTTTCATTAAAAGGACTTAATGAAACATTACATTAGATCCATGAATATTATTCATTGGATGAATACTTTCAATAAAGTAAAATTTTTTTTTTTTTTATATTTTTTTTAATTATTTTTTTTTTCTTTTTTCTAATTTTATTTTACTTTATTTTATTTTTTATTTTTTTTTTCTGTCTCTGGCGGGATTCGAACATGCAACCTCGGTGCTGATAGACTAGCTCACTACCAGCTAGTCTACCGGGGCAGTGTAGTTTTTGTATACAAAAACTATGTTTTTTTCTCTATAATAACAATAACAACGTTGATTGAAAGTGGATTGAAAGCTTTTGTTTCATTACTATAATGACATTTTTATTGTCATAATGAAAATTTAAATTTATGAAGGCAATTATTGAAATATGTTGCTTTTATAAAAAAATTTTTTGATTTCATAAATTTAATGGCATACATGTAACATTAGAAGTATGAAATTATTAAATCTTACATTTTTTAAATAACAATTAAACATTTTTTTAATGAAACTATAATTTTGTATTAAGTTATGAATATAGTTATGTTTGTTTATTGTTTTTTTGTGTTCCCAATTAAAATTTTTTGTTTTACTTGGACAAACTTAAGTTTTCATATATCCAATGAAAATTTTTAACGTAATTACGAAATCTAATGAAGCGATTTTAACGAAAATACTTCATCAAACCTATGAAATTCCATTTAGACAATGAAAATTTTCATTTACCCAAGGAAAACTTTTTTATGAAAATGATTCATTAAATATATGAAGCATTTTTCTTTCAGTGTACCTGGCTGTCGGCATATATACCTTCGAGCCTTCAGCAATTTTGCCACTAATAAATTCTATGTTTTTCAAAATCCCTAGAAACTCCGCCAAAAAAACACTGCAGCCGTCACGAAGCCTATATGACCTTCTTATATCTATATCCTCAAGGTAGACCCTTCACCTGATTCCCTTATTCACCAGCCATCAGGAAAAATAGCAAATCCCTTATACAATTTTCCCTGACCAGACTAGGTCTCCCTTGACGTGAATTGCGCCATCGGGAGATGCCCAAATTTCACAATGACAATCTTATCCAAGAACCTCGAGCGTCCGTCCTATTTTCTAACAGTCCCAGTTTGCTCAGTTTAAGAAGACTTCTGGCTGCAATTCGAATCACAAAGTGATCAATAGGACGAAGATGTAGAATGTCTCCCAAAGCCGCAAAGTACTTTTCATGACCCCTGTCCTACCGATCGATACACACCTCTGATCCTTAGACAGAAGGTTCCTCCGACTTGCCAGCCCCATTGCCGCCCATGAAACATAGCATTCATATGTAAGATGACTCTCACCGCCGATGTGTACAGCCATCCCACAACTGACGGCCTGAATCCCTAGTTCCTGCCAATCGGTGATCTGCAATCAAGGTACACCGAAAAACTTTATTTTCTAAAGTAATCAATTTCTTTTCTTAAAATAAGAAAATTTAAAATCCAGAAATAATTTCATGATTTTAACTAATTTTGTTTGTGACATTTGGTCAAACCAAGCCACATATATTTTGAATAAGTAAGTTTTGGCTTGGACGAGAATCATGCAAAATTGTCTTGGTTCGATTCATAGTTTCTGGTGGTTTAGAAAAAAATTCTTTCCGTGTAAGCAATCGTATCCCTATAATCAAGGCGAATTCATACAAGGTGGTCTTATTTTGAAAACGTTTTACAACACTGTAAAATATTTTAACGTTGTGTCAAAAATTTAAACAAATATTTGATTTTGTTTTTATATTCAATTGTGTTTTTTTGAAATGTTATAACTTAAAAAAGTTTTAAATTTCACAATTTTAATCGAAAATTATAGAATTTAGTTAAGATTCCCCAGAAACAACAGGACGGTATACCAATTTGACACAAGGTTAGTAATCAGCTGTTGCTTACGTAGCAAGATAAGTTCACCTGGTGTAAATTCGCCTTGCCTATAATAATAAAATACTTTGTTTTTCTTCAAATACATATTAGTTTTTTAAACCCTTCACCGAAGGTAAGAGGGTATATATAACTTTGTCATTCCGTTTGTATGTTCCACAATATTGATCCTACACCCTATAAAGTATATATATTCTGGGTCCTTATGAAAAGCGAAGTTCAAATCCGGTTGTCCGACTGTCCGTCTGTCCGTGTGTATGTGAAATGGGTTTTCCGAAAACTTTGTTAAAATATATATTTACAATTTTATATAAATGTTTATATATAAATATAACTTAAGTAAATGGTAAAATTCTTCCTTAACACGTCGGTATATAAAAATATCAAATCGGTTAGACAATGGGTAATTTATGAGCAAAATACTCAAAAAATTGGCTAAAAAACATCAAAATTTTTATAATAACCTAAATTTTAGGGCTGCCATATGTCCTATGTATATGACTTATATACCAAAATGTCGGAAATTTGTATGAGTTATAACCGAAATACTGGGGTCTAATCACCGCATACGATATCGAGCAAAATTGATCGAAATTATTTATTTTGGTATCTTGAAACTCGATATCGAATGAAATGTATTGAATTTGAAATAATAGCATTCGACATCGAGTAACTCGACATTACATTTATCGAGTTTTCATTCGATACGCCAGTGTCTATCGTATGCAAAAAAATTCAATAGTTTATTCGATACGATAGTATCGAATGCAGTGATTAGAACCCTGAATTCCCGAAAATTACTCTTTTTATACCCTTCACCGAAGGTAAAAAGGTATATACAATATTGATCCTACACCCTATAAAGTACATATATTCTGGGCCCTTATGAAAAGCGAAGTTCGAAACCGGTTGTCTCTTATTTAAAAAAAAAATATTTACCAGTTTTATTTAGTTTTTGTCTAGTTGCTCTGTATTCTGCTCGCAAAATGGTGAAGGGTATATAAGATTCGGCACAGCCGAATATAGCACTCTTACTTGTTTATATAAAATTTAAAACAAGTAAAGGAAAAAGTGCACATTAAAAGTACAATTTAATCAACAGAAAATGAGTAATTTGTAAAACAAAGATCCATTGTTGTCCATGACTTGCTTTCATAAAAAAGGCGACAATATAACAAAACTGCTTACAGACTTGAAAAAATATTTGGATTTAAAGATTTTAGCAAGTTTTTTTCCCTCTCCTGTAAAATTTAATATATTGGACTTGGCTCCTGAAGGTAACGATATATTTATTTTACATGCCAATATTTAAATGACATAGCAAATTAATTTATTTAATTAATTACTACTGTATGACAAATCGTTTTGTATTGTATTTGTGAACAAAACAATTGAATTCATTTTTCTTCCAAAGTATTTTATATTATTCATAATACAAATGCCAAACTCACAAAGTTTAATCATTTTCATACATATTGCCCTTTCAAACGTATTACAAATGTGTTTGACTTTGACGTGGTCGTACAAGTCATCAATCATTTAAAACCAAATTCATGAGCAACATTTCCGTAAAAAATATCATTAGACATATCCTGGAGTCAAACATCCTCTTCATTGTAAAATAAAATAAAATAAAATGTTTTTTAAAGAACATAAAACACACATACTTTGGCTTGTAATGGCAGCCCTGCAACCTGCAGCAACACACATTTTTTCACATATTATTCCTCATTTTGCTTTTGTCTACTTCCTTCTTTGCTTTCACTTTTACAAAATCATCATATCCTGAAAACTCCTACTAGATTTTGGGTTCAAACATAAAGAAGGGAGGATGAATTTTTAAGACTTTGAAGAAATTAAGCTATTTTTATATAAATAATTTGAATCTTTGATATCACCTTTAAAATTTCGGTGGTTCATGATTTTAGTGCACAAAGTTTTAAGAAAATTATGTACTTTTATACTTTATTAAATTATTTAAGCTTCAGGTCACTTACTTTTTTAAAAAATTAATTAAAAACTTTTTATTCATTATTTCGATTTCCGTTGGACATCTTCTTCAGGAATTTTTTTTTTTTTTTTTAAATAAAATAAAATTTGACAATAAATGGAAAAATAAAATAATTTTCCATTTGTATTTGTATTTTTGTATTTATTAAATATGATTTTCTAACACAACAAGACATAATATCTTATAAATTACAGTATTAGAATCTGAAAAGTTAACCATACATTGATTTAAATAAATTAAATTTAAATTAAAATAGATTAAATTTAAATAATTATAAAATATTGAAAAATAAATAAATAAAAATTAAATAATTAAATAATTAAAAAATAACTTTTTAACTAATTTTTATAGAATATTGTATATCATTTATGGTCAAATTTTATTTTATTTAAAAAAAAAAAAAAAAAAAAAATTTCCTGAAGAAGATTTCCAACGGAAATCGAAATATTGAATAAAAACTTTTTAATTAAATTTTTTAAAAAAGTGACCTGAAGCTTAAATAATTTAATAAAGTATAAAATTTAATAAAAAAAGGTCGAAGAAAAAGGATTATAATTTACTAATGAAAATTATGTACTTGAACATGAATAATAAAGGCAAAAACAAATTTGTATCACTTAATTTAGTATTAATGCAGAAACAATAACTCAATTTATAAAGAAGTATACTTAAAAAAATTATCAATGGTATCCAAATATTCCATCGTTTTTCCACAATTCAAACAGCCATAATGAAATTCTTATATGTATGTGCACCACAGTAGTGGAGAGGTTATTATTCGTTTGGTACACCTTAAAATATTGGTCCTAGATCCACCTTTAAGTATGCCGACTCAGAATCGACTCGGAATTTTGAATCGATCTTACGATGTCTATCCGTCCGGCTTGCTTACTGTCCATGTAAACCTTGTGCGAAAGTACAGGTCACCATTTTAAAGATAATTGAATGAAATTTGTTAAAAAGGTTAGAATTGTCACAAGGACCAAGCCTATAGAAAATATATAGTGATAATCGGTCCATAATTACACATGGCTCTCAAACAAGCTGTTTTCCGGAATAGAATCTTTGTGACAGTAAACCATCTTGTTATGTTAGTAATTAGATAAAATTTGGTCTAACCTTATTATATTCAATCTAAAGCATCTAACAAATTTTGTTGGAATCGGTCCATATTTGTCATGGGAGCTTCTACAGAAAGTAGCTTTTAATGCAATAACTTCCATATAAATGCTAGTATTGACATACAAATTGGCGACAATAACAATTACGGCAGCTTCTATTATGTCATTTCAAAATCTTACGCTGGTAGGTCCAAATTAAACCATTAGTACCATATAAACCCCATTCCTAAAACAAATTACTGCCAAACAAATCTTATATACATATAAAGATATTAAAATAATAAATTAAATTAAAATATAAAACAATTTTTCAAATATTTTGTGCTGTAACATACAGCCATATTAAATTTTGATAACAACGATTTCCGTTATGTTGCTTTGCTGTTGTCCAACTTTGGGTATGTAATAGTATTCGTTTTAAAGGAGTTCTTTTTTTTAATACTAAAAATATCTGTGGCATTTTGACACAAAACATCTTAAGTCGAGATAAAAAAACTCGGCGAAAAATCATTTTTATAAAAAATTAAAATAAGCAAAATTAAAGAAAAACTTCGTTTATAATTAAAAACGTAAACAAAGATGTTTTGCCAAAATGCCGCAGATATAATTTTTTTACTTTAAAGTCGACAATCTGGAAATATTTTCTTTTAGGACGAGTCGTACTTTAATATTTAAGTACGAAAGTACTTAAAGCAATCCAAATTGGCATAAACTTCGAAAATCAATCTCCGAATTTCTTAAAATAAGTATAAAATTCGTAAATCACGTAAATAAAAGCTTAAACTTTTCGTTGGTCGTGCCATGTTATATTATAAAAGCGAGCATACGGGTGTATTTGTAAAAGTTTTTTGAAGAAACAACAACACTACACAAGTAGGTAAAATACGGTTTGCTTGTCTTGTATAGAAACAACAACAACGCTACAAGAAGAAAACACATTATTTTGATGTTCAAGAAGTTAATTAAGAATCAAAACTTCCCAATTCTGTTTTTTTAAAACAATTTAGTTAAAAACATAAAATTTTCAGAGTAGAATGATTACGAAACCGCTATCGGACATGCTGCTGTTGTTTTATAATTAAGAGTTCTTCTGTAAACAAAGGGGGGAATATACAACAAATGTGAGACATGTGTAATGAACGGGCGTGGTTAGGCAATAAAATAAAAATACTCGCTCTCTCTGCTGGTCTGGGGTCAGTGGTTTAGGTTTTAATCAAACTCACTATCGGATTATTTTAAGTACTCCCAAAGACAAACATGTTTAAGTATGGTCACCTCCAACAAAATTTTTTTTAAAGAAAATTTTAAACATATTATGTTTCATTTAACCATATCATTGTCACCGATAACCATATTATGGTTATCCTCTATCAATAAGCCAAAACCATATTATTGTTGCCTCCGAACATGTTACGGTTAAAAATAACTAAAACATGTTTAGAGGCAAACATAATATGGTTGCGGCTTCTTGATGAAAGACTTATTTAACCATAATATGGTTGTAGGTGACAATAATTTCGTTATATTAAACATAATATGTTTAAAATTTTCTTTAAAAATAGTTTTGTTGTAGGTAACCATATTTAAACAGTTTTTTTCTCTGCGTGTACGAATCAAGCACACATTTGAAGTACGGGGCACTTGAATAATCCGTACTTGAATCAGGCATTGTGTACCTGAGTTAAGGAAATCCGTACTTACCGTACTATTGACATTGCTTCGGCTTGATTTAAGTACGGATGGATTGATTTTTCTTTGCAGTGAACACTTTACTATTACCTATATTTTTCGTTATATAGAAAATAAGATAAACGCTACACTTTATGATTGTTTTATGGGCACAAATAAATGTATGAAATATAGAAACGAAAATTGTGATAAATTTTAAGCTGAGCATGTCGACTATTTTGCATTCTCGTAGTCTTCATTGCAATCCCAAATAATTATTGTCTGTCATATGCCTTTTTTGTCGGTAGTGCTGGCTAATAATAGACGTGTTTTCTTAACTCCGCATACGATTTTTTTTTACATAAATTAATTTTTAAAATATCAATTTACAAGCAAATGGACGCGCTAATTGAATAATTTTTAATTTTAATTATTTAACATAAACTTGAATAATAAAATTATTAAAAAAGAAAAATATACAAGAACAAACATATTTTTACATACGTATTCTTTACAGAAATATTTGTTGTTATTATTTTTCTTCGGTGTTGTCGTGAAACAATTAACAACAAGAAGAGCACAGTTATACAGTAAAGTAAAAAACTCTATTGGCCATTTTCTCAATTTATCGACAAACTGCCTGTTACTTTATGTAGACATAAATATGTTAAAAAATATAAACAGTCCGTTAACAATTTCGGTTTTCTCAATATACCGACAAAAACCTCGTTTCAGTTGGCAACACCTCTCAAAATTCATGTAAAAGTTGGAAGTCAGCAGCGATGCCAACTAAGTGCTTTTGGCACTATTTATGGTGCTTTTTGATGCCTCAAAACGCCAAAATTTTATCCATAGTGCCAAACTAAGAAAAAGCATTAACTTGGTGCTTTTTAAATTTTTCGTTAGTGCCTTTTAAAATTTTTATTTTTTTCTACCAATTTTTAAAACTACGATTATATAGAGGATGGTTTAGATGAGCTTTGCTTTTTGGGGTACAAATTTGAGACGGCTTGTAAAGATTTTAAGATTTCAAATGATAAAAAAAAGTGATAAAATAAAGTTACATTCGTTTTGCCAAAAACTTTATTTACGAGGTTAGAGCTAGGCTTCCTAGCAATTTGGAAATTTAACGAAACGTTGCACTTTTTAGCGTTGACAACATATTTATTAATAGTAATTGTAACGATGTATTTCGGTAAAATTTTTTTAAAGATGTAGACACTGTTTCAAAAATAGAATATGGCTTGGAAAATACTAGGAATTGTTAAAAAAACATGCAGTCGGAAACCGTACAAACAAAAACGCAAAGAATAAAAACAAAAAAAGAGCCGTAGCTTGGAATAAGCAAAGTGTTAAATAAATTAAAAACAGCTGACAGAAACTAATATTATAACGAGCGTTGTGTAGCCTGCCATTTTTCATGCGCTTTAGTTTTCCACTCGTTGTGCACTTCTACCTTTACCTCTAGTGCTATTGCAAAAAGGTTTGACTAAGTAACAGAATGCAAACATACATGTTTTTTTTTTTATTTTACACCTTATTTGTGTTCTTTAATCAGAAGCGTACATATCGAGCCCTAACCGCGAAAATAACGCAAGCGACATCATTTTCAATTTTCGTTTTTTTTAATAAATGACTTTATTGGCAACCCTTGCATCATCTCCTAAAATGTCATGGTCACAAGAGGTACCGTTACGATTTTATAGCAAAAACAATTTTATTGTAAGCGACAAATTTCATACAAAATGTATATGAAATGAAATAAAAAACCTCTCTCCTGTAAAATTTGATTTTTGGCGCTTACATTATTTTCGCAATTAGGGCTCGATATGTATAATTGGATAATATCATGTATAATTGGATAATATCATACGCCAATTGTTTTATTTAACTTTGCACGATTTTAATTTACATACAAACGATAAAATATAATATCATTCAGTTTTATAAACAATGGTCGGTCATTGCAAATTTTTGGTAATTGCAACAGGTGCGATTTTTTCGAGTTACGAAAATCGAGCTCGCACTGTATTACTTTAAAACTGTTAATTGGCCAATTTAAACTCAGCTGATGATGATCCAAATAAATTGGATGATATTATTTTAATTGAAGATAATAATAATACATTTAAAAATTTTTATATACAAATCTAAATATATTTATTATGGAATTTCAAAAGATTTAGTTATTCGTGCTTAATTCCCTAAAAAACACTTAATTGACAACATCTTTTGTAAGTTGTTGTAGTTTTTATTTTGTTTTTCTTAACCTACTTACAACTACAATTAATGTTGAGACAATTTCAACTAATTGTAGTGGGGAATGTAAGATGAGATAAACCCACTGTTGTTTATTGTTGATGTGTTTTGTTTAAACTTTGATATTGTTACAAGTAAAACTGTTGCTTATAAGTCTTATACGTTGAACAGTTTTATTTGGTTTAATATCTTTAGTTTTTCTAAAATCTTTATGGATGAAGTTTCCTGATGATCTGGCCTAAGCAACCAGTGAAATGCGCATAGGAATAGCTTATCCCATCAACAATAAATTTCAAGTGCTTTTGTCAAGAATAAAAACTGGGAATTAAGCACGAATAACAAAATCTTTTGAAATTAAAATTTTGTATTGAAATTACTTTTTGATTTATTATGGAATCTTTAATGAAAATGGTCCCCATCAACGCCGTCGCCTTTTTTTAAATTTTGGAGGCATATAATATTCGGCACAGCCGAATGCAACTTGTTAAGTGTCTAATTAAATTGTAAAATTAGCGTAGTGCTTTTTTACGCTTTTTTTGCTCGAAATAATGCTTTTTTTTAAGTTTTAAAGTGCTTTTTGCTCTCAAAAAGTTGGCATCACTGGCAGTCATCTGATTAAATTTGTCTGTACGGCAAATAAATAATTGACAGATGAGTGCCGTTTAGCTTTGAAGTTATAATAATCAATTCCATGTTTTAAATGACAGTTTTATATCCATTAAATTGTACTCGACATATAACAGCATTTAATTTAAAGGTCAAAGCCTGTGTTTTAGTTGAAAACTTTGAAATCGAATTTATTTCCTTTTGCGAATTTCTTTTAACATTTATTTCAAAATCATTTCTTTTAAGTGGTCACTTGTGCTTTGGCAAACAAAAAAAGGGTCGTTAATAAATTTTTGCTGCCCAGATCAGACAAAATTAAAACAGAAAGTATAAAAATAAAAGCATTACCATTACCGACTACTGATAAATTGACCCACTATGTTGGTGAAAACCACAGGTATTACATGATGTTTTTACAAGACACATTAAACCTAAAAAAGAAAAAAAAACTGAACAAAAATGCTTTTCCTTCCTTTATTTTTTGTATACGCTTTTGCCACAAAAATGTAATAAAGTGTACGACGACTAGTGTTGTTGTCGTTATAGTTGTATTAGTTTGAACAATTTGAGAAGCAGTGTCATGGCATGATAACTACATACATACATACATACTTATGTGTGCGTGTGCTTAGGGTTGTCACTCGGTTGGTTACCTTATATTCTCTTTCCCTTTGCGTTTCCTTCTCATTTTCTTGTTTTGTGGGTTAAGTATGTGTTAAACAAAGCATCATTTATTAAATAAAAAGTAAAAAAGGAAAACACGCACATACAGATACAAAACAAGGATGCAAAAAGTGACAACGTGATTTGACTTAATAAAAATAGCTTCTATATATGTAGGTAAATATTTTCCAACTCATACTTCTAAGTATGAGCAAACATATTAAAAAGGACTTTAAGTAAAAGTTCAACAAAGCTCAAGCTATTGCTAGAAAATTGAAAAAAGTATAGCACAAACACACATACCGCTAGACATGTACAAAAACTTAAGAGTGATAAACAAAATTTTAAACATGACTTTTTGCACTTCTCAAGAAATACTAAATAAAGCACACACATTTTAACGTAAGATGATCTTAAAAGCATAAAATTTGATTGCATTAGTAAATCACAGATAAGAATGAACTTAATAAATTTTAATATTAAATACATAAATCTTAAAATTTGTTTAAGTCTGCGTGCTATAAATACAAATATTTATGATGAAAATATGATTTTTCAAAGTCTAATACGTGTTGCTACATACATATATAACATATAAACATACATACAGAACAAGTAGTTAAATCCTGAAAAAGGAAAAGGTTTACTTTAACTGTGTTTCTGCACAATAAAATTTTAATTTACAACCAATCTACTCTTAAAAGAAAAATCAATCCATCTTAGGGTTGTCAGATACAACCAAATCAAATAACTGGACAATAGAAAAAACGAACCTGGTTTTTGAAGAAATTGCTGCACTTTACTATAAGAAAAAGTAAAATTTAAATTGAAATTTTTTTTTTCAATAAAAGACAAAAAAAAGCAAGGAAACGTAACATTTTAAATTCAGTCTGTTTTCATATTACAAAATTATGTATAAATCAGGGCGAATTTACTACAGCTGGCAGCGAAATGCGTGCTGACTTTGAGAGTTCAAACCAATTTGTTTTGGTTTCACAATGTTTGTTTAGAAATGGTTGACATTTCGAGCAGTAAACACTAACAATCCCAGCAAAAACTTACATTGCAAAGTAATGAGTTAAAAAGCTAATATAACGACTCTTCACTACTTATACATTGGCATTTTAACTCATTATTTTAACACGGTGATGTCATTGGAGACAAGTACTTACCACCCTCGCTTACAAATAGGGAGTTAAATAAGTCATTACCACATTCGCTTACAAATAGGGACTTAAATAAGTTATTACTCCGATGTCACCAAAATTACAACTAACATGTCATGACTTTAAAAAATTTTTTTTTTTATTATTTTTAAATTATTTTTTTTCTATTTTTTCTTATTTTATTTTACTTTACTTTATGTTTTTTTCTTTCTATTTTTTCTTATTTTATTTTATTTTACTTTGTTTTATTTTTTATTTGTTTTTCTGTCTCTGGCGGGATTTGATCTCGCAACCTCGGTGCTGATAGACTAGCTCAGTACCAGCTAGTCTACCGGGGCAGTGTAGTTTTTGTATAAAAAAACGATGTTTTTTACTCAATTAAGAGCGTAAATATGAGATTAAATTATTGGAGACAACTACTTACCATCCTCGCTTACAAATAGGGAGTTAAATAAGTCATTACCACATTCGCTTACAAATAGGGACTTAAATAACTTATTACTCCGATGTCACCAAAATTACAACTAACATGTCATGACTATAAAATTTCAGTACAGCATAATTTTTCATATTCAAATTTATTACAAATTGTTTTTTATTTATAATAAAAAAAAAAAACAAATTGTGAGAACAAATATTTTAAATCAATTTGTATTAGATTTGAAAAAACTTCAACCGTAGATGCATTTTATTAAGAATGAATTATAATTTCGTTAATCAACTCATACACAAGTACTTAGGTATCAGATTATATGTCAGCCATTACCAAACTACTTATATGTAATGCAGATGGTATGAAGTAGTCATTGAAAAGTAAGTTGTTCAGTAATGGCAAGTAATTACCAAGTTTTTGCTGGGATACAATGCAAAAAACATCTGTTGCTTCTGTTGTTTTTGTATTGTTGTAGTATTGCTGCCACCGTATACATAAATTCTCCTGGTTTATTTTAATTTAAAACGCATATTATGCAAGTCGAAATCGGATGAAATTGAAATCAAAATAGTTTGAGATTTCTAGTTTAATTTTTTGAAAATTACCGTACACGCAGAGAAAAAATATATTTTAAATATGGTCACTATTTTTGAAGAAAATTTTTAACATATTACACTGTGTGAAATTTTTTAAGTCATGGAAAAATAACCATATACAAACACCACTACGTGATAAAAGACCCGTGTCTCCTAGTTTTGCCCAAAGTCATGCACTTTTTTGTTTATGGGCCCCCAAAGATTTGGGGTCTCGGTGTCATTTTTGCAAAAAGCGATCATTTTCTCAGGCTCATATCTTGCAAACCGTTCGGAATTTTGATTTACCCATAGGTAGCAAACCGTTCAAAATGCAAAGAAACAATCAACTACAAAAATGTACCCAAGGTCCCTAAACGGTGTTAAGAATCATTCCTAGAAAGTTCATATGCTGTAGAAAGTTGTTTATTGAGATCTAAGTTAAATGTTTGTGGCGGATTGTTTCCTTGAATTTTGAACGGTTTGCTACCTATGGACCTGAAGAGGGGAAAAAGGTAAAAAAAATCGAATTTTCGGGAAATTTTTCACTTTTGCGGCTACATAAACGGTCCTAGGAAGTTTATATATTCTTAAAAGTTGTTTAATGAGATCTTAGGTTTCCTTGAATTTTAAATGGTTTGTTACCATAGATCAGAACAGAGGAAAAAAGGTAAAAAAATCGAGTTTTTAAAGTTTTTTGCAATTTTTATCTTGAAGATGAAGTTTTTTTGATTTTATATGTTTGTCTCAGAGGGTAAATCGAAATTCCGAACGGTTGGCAAGATATGAGCCTGAGAAGATTATCACTTTTTTGCAAAAATTACACCGAGGCCCCAAATCTTTGGGGGCCCATAAAAAGTGCATAACTTTGTGCAAAACTGGGAGACACGGGTCTTTTATTTTTTGGTCTTTTATCACGTAGTGGTGTCCGTATATGGTTATAGATAGCATAGTATCTCAATGTTGAAGTAAAGAAATAACTAATAAAATTAAAAAATTTTCGGGAAATTTTTCACTTTTGTGGCTACATAAGCGCTACCTAAACGGTGTAAAGAATCATTCCTAGGAAGTTCATATGCTGTAGAAAGTTGTTTATTGAGATCTAAGGTAAATTTTTGTGGTTGATTGTTTCCTTGCATTTTGAACGGTTTGCTACCTATAGACCTAAACAGGGAAAAAAAGACTTAAAAAAATCGAATTTTTTAAAGTTTTTTGCGATTTTGATCTTGAAGATGATGTTTTGCTGATTTTATATGTTCACAATTTTTGCTCTTTATGACAAGAGCTACAACTCGGAGGGTAAATCAAAATTCTCAACGGCTTGCAAGATATGAGCCTGAGAAAATAATCACTTTTTGCAAAAATGATACCGTGGCGCTAAATCATTGGGGGCCCATAAAAAAGTGCATGACTTTGGGCGCAACTGGGAGACACGGGTCTTTTTTTTTTGGTCTTTTATCACGTAGTGGTGTCCGTATATAGATATTTTTTTTCGTGTTGCACTGTGCTATGATTCATTTAACAATATTATTGTCACCTACAACCATATTATGGTTAAATTAGTCCTCCATCAAGAAGCCACAACCATATTATGGTTGCCTCTAAACATGTTATGGTTAAATATGACAATAATTTGTTTTAAAATTAACAATAGTATTTTCCTCTTTTCGAAGAGCAACATGATATGGTTGAAAACCAACCATGCTATTATAAGTGTTAAACATGTTTTAGTTATTTTTGGCCATAACATGTTCAGAGACAACCATAATATGGTTGTGGCTTCTTGATGGTGGACTAATTCCACCATAATATGATTGTCGGTGACAATTATATTGTTAAATGAATCATAAGATGTTTGAAATTTTCTTTAAAAATAGTTTTGTTGGAGGTGACCATATTTCAATATGTTTTTTTCTGGGTCTAGTTTTTCCTGATTTTAAGATAAGTTCTGATGAAGATAAGCTGTACTTATAGTATGAAGTATATAAAACGAAATATCTTAATGAACTTTAAACACTGGATCGTTTTCGATATAAATTTTACTCGAATTCGAGAACATGGCTGATAACTAATTGTTTAGCTCATTTACTAAGCATATCTTTTATTGTTATTAGCAGATTTGAATAACTCTATTACATTAGTCCTAAGCAAAAATTTTTGAATCATTTTGCAACTTTCTTTAAAATTTCGTCTTTTTAAGATTTTTTCGGTCAAAGGATTGGATACTTGTGAGTAAAGATTATTAGAAATACCTTAAGGCCTTTTTACGTTATTTTATCGCATTTTTGAACAACTGGACCGAATCTTGTTTTTGGAATTCTTTCGCCAATCAAAAATTTATTTTTTTACAATTTTTTCCTTAGTATACGATTTTGTTGTGTTCAAAATATTAATTTAATTATTAAGAAATATAATAAGTAAAAAAGTAATATTTCAAAAGGGAATAAAGTTTTTTAACTGGATAAATTGTATTTTAGCTGGTTCCTGGACAACTTTCAAAACACTTTACAATCCAGGCCAATCCAGGCCGTCTGGCAACCCTAATCCATTTGTACTTAAATCAAGCCAAAGCGGTGTAAATAGTATGGTATGTGCAGGTTTTCTTAAATCAAGTACAGTATACTTTATTCTAGTACGGATTATTCAAGTACCAAATAAATTAATTCGCATTTAAAATAATCCGTAATCGGGATTGACTTAAGTAAAAATGAGATAGAATTAATCTCAAAACGTGCTTGATTTAAGAATTTGAAGTTGATTTAATACCGAATTCGTACCTTAAATAATATTTTTTTTCATACTCTTTGCTTTATAAAACAAAGCAGAGCAGCAGTGAAAATAAAGTTTCAGACCAGCGTTGCCAGAATTAAGATTTTATCTTATTTTTCAAGATTTTTTGAACAAAATAAGATTTAAAGATTTTTTTTCTCAAATTAAGATTTTTTATTTTTTTTTATAAAGATTTTTAACTTTAAGTTTGTACAACTACATAATTTTCTTTTACAGTTTTTTAAACAGTAAATTTTTAAAACAATGAGGTTTTATATCAGCTTGTTGTCTATTGGTTTTGCACACTTTTGTACTAACATGCATCATTATTTCTGGGCATACCAAACATTAAAAAACCATCATAGATTTGCGGTTTGGGTATATTGATAAAAAAAATTATTTGTGAAAAAAAAATTTATATTTATAAAGATTAATTTATTAAAGAACAAAAAAGTTCATGCATTAAGTTACTATGTCTTAGTACCAAAAGTTAAAACTAATGGAACTAACCCCTAGGATTGCCGTCTTTGTCAGGCCCGACCAAATTTGTGTTTTCCTTGCAATATTTTTCGAATATAACAAAAAAACAGGGACGTGAGTTCTATAATGATACGTGCTGAATCGAATGAAACTAATTTGGATTCGATTGAAGCAAACTAGTGGGGTGAAATTTTTTTTTTATATAAAAGTCTATGAAATTAACCTTTTGGCCAGACCGAATTCTTGTTTTCTTGCAATATTTTTCAAATAGGAAAAAATATCAAAAAAAACAGAAACGTCAATTCTTTAAATGATATGTTTTGAATTGAATGAACTAAGTTTGAACCAAATGTGTGGTAGATGCGAAAAAGCAATGTGCAAAATTAAGGACTACATACTCGATGACTTGCATGTAAAATAAAATAATAAAAATATATAACAAATTCGTATAATCTAGCAAATAACATACGATCAATAAAAAACATATATTTATTAACTTTTTATTTAATTGGGGTTTTTAGCTGTTCTAATTGTGGTCTGCCTAGACCAAGAGGAGTGGTAAAAAGTTACAGTTAAGGGTTATGAAGCTTTTGGTTTGAAAATGCCACATTCCATGTTTATGATAATTTGTCAACAAAGTATTTATACATAAGTGCTTAAGAATATCTGTTTAAACGTGTACCAACATTATTTTAATAAAAATTCATTAGGAATATATTTTGGAAAATCCATAGTTTTCAGTGAGCTTTTTTTAAATGCAATGTTCTCAAAATGCCTTCGATATAACAACGGTATCAAAAAATATAATATTAAATTGAGAACCCTCAAGATTTCATATGATGTATGAGCTTCATAGCTCCCAAAGCAAAATTTTTTTGCCGAAATTTATACATCTTTAATATAAGAATTTAATTACTTACGATGAAACTTCTGTACAGTGCAACTTCGACAATCCGGACACATATAGTTTTAGGCTCGTTCGGATTAACGAGTTATCCGGACTATAGTAGGTGAAAATAGTAAAACGATCTAAGTGAATTAAATTGTATGTACGTACATGCATTGTACTACGATTTATTCAAAAAACATTAAATTAATATATTAAATTATTAAAGTAATCTAAGTGAATAAAATACATACATACATTTTTACATAAGTACATACATACTATGGTTTATTAAAAAACGAAGTTATTTTGTGCTGTCTAACTTTGTTGAGGTGGTCGATTTGTACTTTTTGCTCTAGTCTCTTTAAAAATAGAATATCCTGCATATCCAAATTATTCTTCTCAGCCCACTGAACGCAAATTGAAAATGATTTCCTTGCATCTGCATTAGCGATCTTTGTTTTTGCATCCATAACTACAAAGTCGTCTTCAGAGTCCGTTAGTAGCACTGACGACTCATTTCGTTTAGCATGTTGTATTATTTCTTCATCGGAAAAATCTAATGAAAATTCGTTTGCACCAGTTGCCCAATTATTGATATCTTCTTCAGTTATGTCGTTACTAAGATTCATAGCTCCAATCATATTTTGGATGGATTTCATGTCATCATACATGCCATCAGACTGTAGTTCATGGCGCAGAACCTGAAGCGGTATCATATCTTCATCTTCCGAGCACGATGCAGTCCTTGGCCACAATGCAGACCAGCTTTTCTGAATATTTTTTTCAGTAATGCCTCGCCATGCTAAGTCCAATAAATAAACAGCATTTTTAAGGTTAAACATTTTTAAAACTTAAACCACGTCGACATCATCATCATCAACTGCTGATAAAATATGTTCCAGCTATTGTTTTCTGTAAGTAACCTTTCCGTTTTGTATTAAATTTGGGTCAAAATTTATTTCATCCGCTTTAGGATGTGAAGGAGCATTATCTAATATCAATAATGCTTTGAGTGGTCTGTTAACCTGTGTTATAAACCCTTTGACTTCTGGAATAAAATGGTTTTTGAACCAGTCGAAGAAAAGAGACGTTGACATCCATCCTTTATTAGTTGCTTTATATACCACTGGAATCTTATAACCTTTAAAGGCTCTTGGATTAGTAGATTTGCCAATAACCAAAAGAGGCAGTTTATGTGTTCCTGCAGCATTTGAGCATGGCATAAATGTCACACGATCTTTGGAAATTTTTCTCCCTGGGGCTGACTTTTCCTTTGTGTGCACCCATGTGTTACCAGGCAACACTCTCCAGAAAACAGCAGATTCGTCTGCATTATAAACTTGCTCTTCACTCAAATCCATCTCAGCAACAATGTCAGCAAACTTTTATTTAAAAGGCTCTACGACGCTTTCATCGCTAGAAACTTTTTCACCACAAATTTTTAGATAGCGAATACCATGCCGTAACTTAAATTTATCTAACCAGCCTGAGCTCGCTGAAAAATCGTCCTTCCCTGTCATCTTTACATAAAAGAATTTGGCCTTTGGTTTTAAAATTTCTGAGGAAATCGGGATATGATTGTTTCTTTGCTGCAAAAACCATGTGTAAAGCGCTTCCTCTAACTGTGGATTTTCTGCTTTTTTCATAACTTTTTTATTTCCTAAAAAATCATTATATTACAAAAATGGTATATTACATTATTTTGGTTCAAATGTTACCGGGTCCATTATAGGTATTCGAGACAAATTGTTTTATCTTCTCCTTATTTTTTTTAATATCACAAATCGTTGATTTAGGAACATGAAATTTTTCGGCAACCTGCCTAATAGTTTTGCCCTCATCAAGACTTTGTAAAATATCACACTTTTCCTTTAAGGTTAGAGTTTTATGTTTGCGTTTATTATTTAAAGACATTGCACTTGGAATGAAATAAGACAAACACGCTTGCGAAAGAATGAACCGAAACTGAAGTAATGATAGTGCAAAATGTAAATCAAAGTATGAATAACAAAACATGCGAGTTAAAAACGGGATATCCCCGGATTTTAAAAAATTTGTCCGGATTGTAGAGGTAAAATTTTTAAATTGTCCGAAATGTAGAAGCGTCCGAATTATTGGAGTGACCGGACTGGCGCATGTCCGGACTGTCGAAGTTGTACTGTATATAGATGGACTTTTTTACGTTCTTATTTATTAGAAATTAAGTGCATTTAAAATGTATTTTTTTGGAATAATTAACTAAAACACCATTTTTAAACCTACAATTTAATATTGTATAAATACCGCAATTACGTATTTTAATTTAAATATGTAGTTTGCATTTGTTATAAAAAATTTCAAGATTTTTCTCTTCAAAATAAGATTTTTTTTTCGCCAAAAGAAGATTTTCCCTCCAAATCTTCTGGCAACGCTGCTTCAGACATAAAATGTATTTATTTAGAATAACCACTTACCCTAGGAAAATGAAGAGAGAGAGAGAGATAGATAAAGAGAGAGAGAGAGAGAGAGAGTATTATTATTTATTTTCCTGTTACTCATCTTTTTTCACTTTTGTTGAATTCCAATTTTTTCACAGAATGATAAGAATGAGTTGCCATTGTCAAGTGTTGAAAAAATATGGTACAGTAGGTGCAAGGGGGAGGGGAGGGGGCCCGCCACAACATGTTTACAAACTCCAATGCATAGCCGGCCTTCGGCCGTGCGCAAGGATTTTCTCCTCTATGGTATAACAAAAACCTTTTTCGCTAACTACAGCTTCTCTGCATTATCGGCCTACGGCCGGGCACAAGTTTTTTTCCTCTATGGTGTAACAAACACCGGCTTCGCTAACTAAAGCTTCTCTGCATAGCCGGCCTTGGGCCGGGCGGAAGAATTTTCTTCTTTATGGTATTAAAAGAACCGGTTTCGCTAAGTAAAGGTTATAAAATCCGCCTTGTTTTCGAACGAAGGCCGACTATACAATACTTTGTAACTTAACTCTCAGAATTTCAAAGAATTTTGTAAGTATGAAGTATTTCCAAGATTAGTTTTCGAGAGCAATCCCATTTCGGAGTGGTTTAAGTACTTTTAAGTGTTATTCGTATTTAAATTTTTTAGTACAACTCGTTCTAATAGTAAGTGGAAAAAACTTAAATTTAGTAACAGTTTTTTCATTCTGAAACTCTAGTCCATAGAAATTCGAGAAGACATTGAGAAAATTCCAAAATATATAAAAAGTTCTAATTCAATTGTTTTTGGTTCATTTATATAGATCAGGGTTTATAAAGTTGGTACAATTGTACTTTTTTTGGTACAATTTAAAACTAAAAAGTACGCTGGTACCCCCGTGACTCATAGGTATTTATAATTGATTAAAATGGCAACTCGTATTTACTGTCCAATGAATATAAGCGGAGTTTAGTGTTTGGTGCAAATAGTCTTTTGAAAGTGCAATATGGCGTTGATTTTTTATGAAATCTAAGGGAAACTCTATTTTTTGTTGTTGGATTAAACAAAACAGCTATGATATTTTGCATTTGCTTTTGCAAGACCATTTGCAGCAAACACTTAACTCCGCTATTGTGAATAGATTTTTGCACTTGCTCATTGAACGGTTGCTTATGCCACGTTCTAAATTTTTTACCAGCGGCAGCATATATGGGCGTACATTTTCTGATGATATTGGCAAGTTTTTAAAAGATATAGGAAACCACTTCTGCAAAAGCTCTACATAGTAGAAGAGACGACTTCCTCTCAATTCAAGATTATTTTCGAACGAACTCATAATATTTTCAAATATTCGTCAACAAGATGGTTGTCACGTCAAGAAGTAATCAACAGCATTTTGGAACAGTGGGAGCCCACTTAGTTTGAAAGAGATTTTTCTAGCGCTAAATTAAATTTTATTTTCCTCCTTTCTTGTTTCTGCAGTACAAATTGACATTGTAAACACAATAAATTTGGAAATGCAATCCGAAGATTCTCGTATGCACATATTTTTAGAACGCTTAAAAATTTTATTTTCTTTTAAAATTAGAGATTGCAGTTAAAAATATATTCATCAATCTTCCACAAAAAGACGATAAATTCTAAGGGCTAATAAATCAGAGCAAGTTAAGCTATCTTTTTGGTTTAAAATGTATTTAAACCAACAAATCTATATATCAGTAAACATATAAACCATCTTTAAACGCATAGAATTGGGCGTTTAAACTAACAATACAGACCATATGAATGTTATTTTTTAACTAAATATAATACATGGGACACTGATTTACAGTTGTTGCGTTTAAAAAACATATAAATTTAAGTTTAGTTCAACTAAACCAGCGTTTAAACATTCACTAATTTATTAGCCATAAAAAGTGTACGAAAACGTTCTCTGGCGGCAATAAAAAATAAATGGAGTTCCCGACCCTAGACCAAATACAATTTGTTTGTCTCTATTCTTAAATATTTTCGAAAATTCGGGGCTCGAAATTAATTTTTGACCTACGGTTTCTTTAGCAAAGTTTCTTGGAATAACTTATAGAACAAGAATCGCGATGTACTTTTGACTCGAAACAATTTTACCCACCCTATTATTATGTATAATTAATGATCATGTGTTTATTGCTATCTATACTTTACATGTACAAATGAATTTTAAGTACCTTTTGTTTTTGTTGTATTACATTTTTGTTTTTAAAAATAAAATAAAAAAATGTATAAAAAATTATTTACAGTGGTATCCCGGTTTAACGTATACTCAGTTTAACGAATTCGCGATTTAACGTACGGTCATATTTTTTCCATTGAGTACCTTATATTACGAACAAACAGCAAATTTTTGTACTCTATTTAACGAATTTTTACAAAAAAATTTGTAAAAGCAAAATAGATTGAATGCAAACATATTTGCATCCATTCTCTTTTGTTTTTGTATACATTTTTACCATATTTTTAAAGCGATTTAACTGAAAACAACGAGTTAAGAGAAGTATTTTATTTTCTTACACAGAAAGCAAAGAAAATACTTGCTCTCCAAAATAAAAATTTGTACGTTACAAAGTAATTTTTTACTTTTGCTTACAAAACAATTGTTTGTTTTCTGTATCAAATTTTACTTCAATTTTGTGAAGTTTTTGTAAAGTTGACATCAAAATGCCCAAAAGAAAACGTTAATTTCTATAAGAAAAATTAAAAATTTTTAACGACTATGAAAAGGGCCTGCGACTAAGTCCTTTATCTAATAAATATCAGCTGCTTAAGTCATCATTATGCAAAATTATAAAATCAAAACGGAAACTTTTGAGCAAAATGGAAAAGACTAAATTCGGAATATTCCTATTATTGGTCCTATATTAAAAGCAAAAGCCCTCTAGATCTACACAAAAAAATGTATGTTGAAAAATTTAAGCCAGCCATGGCTGGTTCTGTAGATTCAAAAAACGCTATGGAATTCGTTTAATGAAGCAAAGTGGGGAGAAACTCTCTTCTAACAAAGAGTTAGTGCAGCCGTTTATATATACATATGTACTCATTTAATTGAAAATGATATGAAGCATTTATTTTTTGTTTGTGTTATGTATGGAAATAAACGACTTTACTTTGTTTTATTAAAATATTGTTGTTTTATTAATAAAAATGTATTAAAAAAAACTTCGGGATTTAACGAATTTTCCGATATAACGAAAGGGCCTGACAATATATAATTCGTTGAACCGAGATACCACTGTAGTACGATTGGGGCCAAAAAAGTGCGATTTTTAAAGTTCGTTGGTACGATATTAGTTTTCTCATTTATCATCCCTGATATAGATAAATAAGAAATCAAAAATAATTGTGCCCTTTAAAACCAATAATCAAAGAATCTCCAAATTGCACCACGTATGTAAACTTTCTAATTCTTAAAATAGATCTGTGGTAAAGATACAAATTTTCAATTTGTTTAAAATTTTATTCTATCGTAATGTTATAAGATTTTATCACAAAAACATAATTCATCTGCCTAAGAAATGCTTCAACATGTGAATTCTGCTTTTAACATAAATATTAACAATTAATTACAAAAAAACTAAGCGAAAATGCGATTAAATGCTACAAACTGTAGTTTCGCGATCACATAAGAAAATACGAGCAGTGGTTTGAAGTAAAATCATCGCATTGCTAATAGCGGCCACTCTAACACCAGCCTTAATTTCCCATTTAAATATTAAATTTTATTTACAAACTTTACCAGTTTAAAATACACCTAAAATCGTTATTATTTTTCGAACATACTCTTTTCTTACCATCCCTTTTATCCTATTTTTTTTGCACCATCTCTGCTTGTAATTTCAAACATCCTGATTTATATTCATTCACTGCCTTTGAACCAAACAACCAAAGAAGATTTAAATCTGTTTATGGCAAAACTCAAATAAAAAATGTCTATTGTTTTGAACAGTATTTTATCGATACGACAGTAGAAATATAAAATAAAAAAAAAACAAAAACTAAACAAAAATAAGAAAATCCATATTAAGTAGTAAGTAAAGTAAGTAATAGTTGTTGTCATCGTCTGAAAACAGGAAAAATAGAAAACAAAAGTCTTGTTGATACTCGTAGTTTGTATTTTTTTTTGTGAAAAAAAATATTTTAAAGAAAACAAACAAATACTTGGAACCAAAGAAAAGATGGGGCCAAAGCCCATAGACAGAGAACTTAAATCTATTGATAACAGCAGTAGCAGCAGCCGCAACAACAACAACAAAAACAACCACATTAATAACATAAGTAGGAGGAAGATAGTTGAACAGGACAACATCCTGGAAAATAAAATTTCAATAATGCGGTTAGTAACTTCATACTCTTTGTACAAAACGTATGAAAGTATGAATGTGAATGTGTGTGTGTGTGTGTGTGTGTGTATGAATACAATACTAAGTATGGGTTACTGGTTCAATGATCTTTATTGAACACATTTGCCAACAGTAGCAACAACACAAACAATATGAATATGTTTACAACTATATTTTACTAATACCAACACTATTGTTTCTGCTTCTGCTGCTGCTGATTTTTTTCTCTCTGTTGCTGCGTCATTCTATTTTTATTCATGTGCTACAATTTTAACTCGGTTTCCTTCCTGTAAATATTAGATTTTGTTTTGTTTGACTTTTTACACTTGTATTTCTTACTCAAATTCTTGTCTCTGTATGAGTCTAATATAATTGCTTACATGTGTATACGTATAGGAGGGCAATTGAAAAAGTTTATTAGATTGAAAGCGGTTATATTTTTAGCAAAAACTTTGTAGAAAAGTTTTATTTTATGATAAAAACAGCATGATAAAAACAGCATTTAAAAAACTGCAGTCAAATTAGAAAAACTGCCATGTCTTGCACTTCTTATTTTGTCATTGGCCAAAAAAACTGTTGCTTTTACTTCTGATTCATTAAATGTTAAACAAACGCTGTAAAACACACTCAAAAAGCGAAAAGGTGTACACAAATTTTCGTTTTTTTTTTGCTCGACAGTTTTTGATTTCGACTGCAGTTCTTTAAACCCGGGAAAAAAACAATACTTTTACAACTGAGCAAGAAAACTGTTTTATACACGTAGAAGAACGTAGAAGAAGCAATATTATTATTAAATTAGTTCTCCAAAAGGCAACTACAACCAATCATTACCGATTTAATATTTATGTTTCATTGTAAACAAATTATAGACATTTTTATTGTTAAAATTTTCAAAGGAAAGTAGTGATTACGTTACTATTGACAAATAATTCTCCATGGCTTTTGTTACCAAATTATGTTTGGAGGTCCACCGGTTTCTCGAGGTTTCCAAGAAATACTTTCGATAAATTTTTAAGAGCACATAGAGAAATTTAGATAGAAATATGATAAAACTAATAAAAAAATAGAATTTATTTCTCATGGTGAGTAACATTTATTTTATAAATTTTAAGAAACTTAACAGACGTCCATCGCTAGGAGTATGTATGTGAATATAAATTTTAATTTACGACTTGTATTTTATATACACAAATACATACATCAATATGAATACTACATCTACAGGCTATATTTTTTTCATTCAATTCTTATGGGTTACTAAATTTTTCATTTATTTCTGGTAATTCCCGAAAAGTTATTGCAAAGAAAATTATTAAAAAACTGTTACCTTCGGTTATAAACAAAAACTAACTGCCTATTCAACAATTTTGAACTTAAACGTTCGTTTTGATTTAATGTGCTGTTTTCACAACACAAGTGACTGCACGTGTAGTGAAATTTATATGAAAAGCACTCAGTTTTTTGAGTGTTTTCCATAAAAATTTTACTACACGTTCAGTCACTTGTATTGTGAAAACAGCACATAAATGTGAAAAAAAAAATTTAAAAACCGAGTGTTTCTCATAGAAATCTTCTATGCGCACGTTAACGATCGATATTGTTGAACATAAAGTAAGTCCACATTTTTTCTTTTTTTAATTCAGCTTTTGATGCAGGGCATTCGAGTAAACAAAAATACATTGTTTGCAGCAAAAATATTATTTTAAAGGTTTCATTAGTTGAAATTAGTAATGAATATAATAAATACAAATTAAGCCTAACAATTTAGTATGAAAAGTTAGTCTTATATGAATCAAAAATCTGCTTTTCGAAAATATTTATCGGTATCGCGGTTAATTAAGCGATTTTTTAATTTGTAGTGCAGGCTGATTGCAGTGAAACCTACGACATTGTTAAGCATATAGAGTTGACACGAAACATTGCATTCATTACAAATCATATTCTTACTTAATTAACTGAGCTTAAGTATCTTAGGCCCTATGCTTCCTAAAGGAACGAGTGGAACATATACTAATATCGGGTGATTTTATAAGAGCTATAGGAAAGTTAAAAAAAAAACACATAAATTCATAAAAATTCATGAAATCTTTATTTGAATCGATAGTACGGTCCATATAACTTAATGGTTGAAGATTATTTCATGCAAATGATGACCATGACTGCGCCTCAAATGGTCCATCCGCTTAGTCCAATTTTGGCATACTCTTTCCAACATTTCGGCCGGTATCTCATGAATAAATGCTTCAATATTGTCTTCCAATTCGTCAATTGAAGCGGGCATGTGTGTATAGACATGAGCTTTAACATAGCCCCACAAAAAATAGTCTAAAGCAGGGTTGTCAGATCGATTTTGACCTTTTTCGCCAAATTCAATGTCAAAAATCGCCAAAATCGCCAAAGCCTTTATTTTTACCGTTTTGACAATAAAATATAGATAATTTAAATTATTCAAAATATTTTTTATAAATCTTATAAAATAAATTTTATTCCAAGTCGCTAAAATCCGCCAAAAATTTAAAAAAAGTCGCCATAATATATATTCTGTTTAGTTTTTATTTAGAAGCAAGTAAAAATGATTAGTGAAGATCAAAAAAGGAAATTGCACTATTAAATAATTAATAGTAGTCAACTAAAAGCAGCAAAGAAAGAATTTTTGTGGTTAGTTTTAAACAAATATTGGATTTATGTATGTATGAAGTTGGAGTTTTACTATATATCTACACTTCAGCGCCAAAACTCTCTTTGATCTTCTTTTTTGAAATACATTGTAAGTGAATTAAATTTTTTCAACGAAGGTACAAAAGAAGTGCATCATGTAGTATTAACATTCATATACAGTAGACGCTCGCTTATACGATTAATTTAGACATGGCCTGTTCACTAAATGGAAAAGTTCACATAAACGAGACAATATAAAATAAGTATTTCAAATCAATTTTAATATGTGTACATACATAACCTATATATAGTTTTTATTTTATATTAGTTTGTTAATAATAAATGCACATGAAAGTAGTCGGTTATATTTTTTTTGCTTTAAAAGATTTCTGTAATGCCTTGTCCCTGCATTTTCACAATGCCAAATATCATTATCAGATATATTATTTTCACTCCAAGCAATAACTTTACAAACGCCAACCATCTTATAAATTTTCCTTTGCATGCGTATAAACACATTTACTAGCTTTTTTTTGGGGAAGAACAGATTTATAATAAAGAGTGTTTTTTATAGAGTATCACAAGTTTAAATCATAATAAAAAAAGAAAATATATTTTTAATATCAATTAAACGGCTTTATTGGAAAGAAAATTTTATGAAATTTAAATATGATTCCTGTCATGTGGCTGGCGTGTAGAAGGTGCCAATTTTCAACAACTTTTCTCATTTTGATCATCATCGTTTTTGAAGACATGTGGGCCAATGACTCCGCCAGCCCATAAAGCGTACCAAACAGTAATATTTGCGGATTTGATGGTCTTTCGACAAAAGCTTGTAGATTCTACTCACTCCAAATGCGTCAATTCTGCTTTTTTACTTACCCATTCAACCAGATATTGGCTTAGTCGGAAAATACAATTTTGAGTGGAGATTCAAAATCAATATCAATTTGTGCTTCAGCCCATTTGCCGAATTATTTGATTAAAAATGTCAAATATTTGCGCGTTGCTCGATAAGTCGATTCATAATGAAATTTCAAAGCAAACTAAACAAAAAGCAACTATCAGCTGTTAAATGGGTGCTCAAATATAGTAGTGATGCCAACTCAAAGTTGTGTTACTTAAAAAAAAACACCCTTTACAACAAATAGTTTCAAAAAAATCAACGGTTGCAAGTTGTTCAAAAAGCAGAGATAGGTCGTGTTCACTCTTTAGAACCTCATGTGTAAAAATTTTGTTGTTCACTATTCTGGCTGTTCATATAACTGGGTATTCATATAACCGAGCGTCTACTGTAATTTATAACTCGTAACAACGCGTCAAGAACTGCATTCTACTTAGAAGGAGAGTTTTAGTGAAGTTCATTATTGATTACTAGTTGGATTTAGCACCATATAATGAACAGCCAAAGCAAGTTCTTTAAAATGGTACATACCTGACGTGTCCTAATAGAGCTTTTGGCCAAAACTGATTTAAATAAGATGAAGTATCATCCAATTACAAACGGTCATTTTGTCCATTGTGTTTTATAAACATCCAAAAGTACGTTACGATTCATTAATAACTTTAATAACAACGAATTTGGTTGTGATAATAATTTGCCACACTTTATATAGGTAATGGAGAAATGTTCGTAAACTTGAGATCGCTATATTCATGCTTTATTAATTCTTTTTTAAATATGAAAAACAATTTTCTCCTGGATCTTCAATATATTCATCAGCCATTTCAACATAACATAATTTAGTTTCAAATACATACTGACCATAAAAGCCTAAAATGTCATACATAAAAATACTAGAATAAAAATAATATAATTTTTTCGTATTGAATTTAACGAGTTTTAAAACAAATGCATGGCTCACCAAAAATAGCCAACAAAATCGCCAACTATTTTAAAATATCGCCAAAAAATCGCCATGTCGCCAAATCGAAAATTAGGTCGCCAATCAAGTTTGAAAATCGCCACGTTTGGCGAAAAATCGCCACATCTGACAACCCTGGTCTAAAGGCGTTAAATCGCACGATCTAGGCGGCCAATTTACAGGTCCCAAACGTGAAATAAAATGTTCTCCGAACTCGCCTCTCAATAAGTCCATTGTTAAGCGTGCTGTGTGGCATTGTAAGTCAAGCTCTTGCATTTTGGGCAAAAAAAAGTTGGATATCATCTCACGGTAGCGCTCACCATTCACAGTTACGTTACGATTCGCATCATCTTTAAAGAAGTACGGTCCAATGATGCCACCAGCCCATAAACCGCACCAAACTGTGACTTTTTCTGGATGCATTGGTAGCTCTTGCAATGCTTCTGGCTGATCTTCACTCCTAAATCGACAATTCTGCTTATTAACGTGCCCATTGAGCCAAAAATTAGCTTCGTCGCTGATCACAAGAAGCGCGCGATGAACTTTCTTAACAGAGCACGCATTTTGATAATAAAATTCAATAATTTGCAAGCGTTGTTCGTTTGTAAGACGATTCATGGTTAAATTATAGAACAAACTGAAGATGTTTGACAGTGAAACAAAACACGAAACGTGCGTCAGCTGTTTAAACCAGTGTTGCCAAAAAGATAATAGCTTAAAAATCACCCATTATAAGCAACTACAAAAATTCATTAATAAATTGAGTTTTTTATACTTTCTTAAGGTACGAGTCGTACACTAAAACGTTCCTAAAACAATCCTAAATGGATTACTTTCGAAAAATCAATCCCGGAGTTCCCTAAAATAAGTACAAAATTCTTAAATCAAGTAAAAAAAAAAGAAATATTAAAATTTTCGTTTGTAGTGCCACTCTCAAAGTAAAATTGCAAATTGAGCGTTTAAAACTCATTTAACTTATCAAAGTTTGTTGTAGTCTACTACACAAGTAGTTAAAAAACAATTTGCTTGGTGTGTGTTGAAACAACAAAAACCACAGACAAGACGAAAACACATTATTTTCATGTTAAAAAGTAAAATTGAGAATTCTTGCTTCTCATTTAGTTTATATTTTCAGTTATATGTATATGTACGCTAAGTTTTTAAAGTAACAACCATATCGGAAATGATGTTGGTGTTTTAAAATTGAAAGTCTGTAAGGTGTAAAACCGGTAAGTAAATCGATCATAATAAAATAATCCTTTTAATTCCACTTTTGGTTTATTTTAAGTACGAATTGCGGATTGAATCAACTTTATAATACTTGAATCAAGAGCAAGCTGAGATTGATTCCATCTTAGTTTAATTTAAATAAAACTCATTTTCGGATTATTTCAATTATGAACTCGGAATTGAATATGGATAATTGAAATATTTAGCGGTTGAAAATCCGTGCTTGAATCAGTCTTTCTGCACTTGATTCAAGAAAATCAATACCCCATCGGATTGGTTTGAGTACGGATGGATTGATTATTCTTTTGAGTGTAAGGCCTTCAGTCCGTTGTAGTGTAACAGACCAGAGTATCTGGCGGGAAACAAACCCGAAACACTCGCATTGCAATTTCAGGCCGGTTTTCACTATTCTACACATTCGTCCATATTTTTGATGATAAAATCATAAAAAGTAGCGGAATAGACGGATTGACATAATATTTGGCACAAATTCGTTGTTTATGGCTATTAATATTACTTCAAAATTTCGTGAAATAAGCATCCTTATCGTGGTTGGCGAATTTAAAATACGCCTTCTACTGTTTTGTAATAGATTATTGCAAATAAGCTCACGTTCTCTTTAATCTATTACCAAACAGTCGCAGGCGTATTTTAAATTCGCCAACCACTGTAAGGGTGATGGAAAACACAAACGCTAATAGTGTTTGCATTACATTTAAAAAATAAAAATAGGGTACTAATCCAACTCAACATAAAGATGGGAACATTTCATTGCGTTCGGTTTTTTATATTAAACCACAAACTTCGTTGTGTTCGATTCAGCACATTAATGTTAAAAAAAAAAAAAAGCCTTACATGTTTTTATCAAACTTGAATACACTACACACACAGGCTCGTCGTGCAAATTGCCAAGCAACAACAAAAATATTTCATCAGAAATTTAAAATATAACTTATGAGTGTCTACAGACTCACTACAATTGTTCAGATTAATAACGAAACATAGAACACTTCTTTCTTGAAAATGGTTATGAACGGTATTAAGGGTTGTGTACTAATACACAAAAAAATAAATATAGTGTCTAGATGTGTTACCGTACGCAAACAAATTTTCGGCTTCTTTTCAAACCAGCGTTCGGAAATAAACACTAAATATCGTTTCTTAACGTTCGGATCGGTAGATTTGTTGAAGACACACGCTAAAAGTGTTTGTGTAAAAAATCATTAAAAAAATAACGTTTCCCTGTTAGTCATCTTTCGAACACAAAAATATTACTGTTTTTATCAAACTCAACAAAAGATGTGAACATTTAATTCCGTTCGGTTTTTTTTTTTTGAAAATCCACAAACTTCAATGTGTTCGGTTCGGCTCATTAATGTTCGTCCCTTTTGGCTGGTAAAAAAAACCAAACATTTTTTACAAAACAAAGTACACACATGGAAAAACCATTATAGAACATTAAAATATAATGTTTGTCTACAGCATCACTACAATTGTTCTGTTTTTTAACGAAGAACTGAACATTGTATAATGTTCGGTTCTTTCTTGAAAATAGTTACGAACGGTATTAAGGGTTGTGTATGTCTACACAATCACTAAAAAAATAGATATCGTTGCTGGGTGTGTGAGCCGAACGTTAAATAATGTACTCTTTATTTTCGAACACTGTTTCGAACACTGATTTTTAACATTTTTTTAACTCACCAACTACAATTGTTACAAAACCTTGGAAAATAATTCCTAAAATTTCGCGAATTTCATGAACATCTTTCCGGAAAAGAAACCCTAATGTATGTATGTTTGTACCTGTATTTATGGGGAAAATTTCTATCCGTAGACGAGTGCTGTTAATTCAATAAGTATATTTTTCTTGTTCTTTTACCACTGTCATTGTGTATAATTTCTTTTTGCCAATAATTCTAAAAACTCTTATTTGATTTATCTGTATAGTATATGTTTGCATGTGAGTGTAAGTGTGTGTGTGTGAATTAATCTTATTGTGGTTTTCATTCATTCATATTTTATCTTCATCGTGTGCATTTGTTTTTTTCTTATTCAAGATTTATATTTGTTTTAAATTTGATATTAACCCAATTTTTATTGTTGTTTTTTGTTCTACATGTCTTCATATTTTCGAAATGTATGTTCAATTATGATTATTGTTTTTGTACTTCTGGTATGGTTTTTTTTTTTTGTTGTTAAGATGTCGTTGAAAGGATTACAATTTCAAACAATCAATTTATTTTTTTTTTTTTTTTTCATTACTTAAACAATTTACCACACTCGCAAAAACGAAGCGTCTCCGAAGGAGTTTCTCCATTTATTTTACTTAACAAAGCTTTGCTATTTATTCCATAAATTAAGACTGATTTTTTTAATATTATGGTTGTTTTATATTTTACTCAGCAAATATTTATTCACAGGGAAAACTTTTTAAAAGAATAGCTTCCCGTAAAAAAGAATTTTGAGATTTTATTGAGGATTTTGCTGTATTTTTAAAGGTTGTTTTATAAGTATTTCCTGTTTTGTTATTTTTATAAGTGTTTGGAAAGTCTGACATGCATACAGTAGAAGACAAAACTGTTCACAAAAAGCTTTACATAGGATTTTTTTATAATATTTTTTTTTAACAATGTTCAGATATAAAAAAAATTAATACATACATAATTTTGAACTATGATTGAATCAAAAAAAAACTAATTCAAAAACGTAAAATTTATTCAACTCAGAAAATTTCAATTTAATACGTATTGACTAGAGTTTTTCTTTTCCCGGACTTTTTCATTTCCCGGGAAAGCCGGATTTATTTTTAAATTTTCCGGGATCCTGGGAATTCCCGCTTAATACAAATCGATGCATAATATTATTTTATTTAATTTATTTGAACAAATAACATTTGCTGAGATCAATTTGTTTATAAATGCATTCAACTTTCTGTGGCACAAAGATAAAAGTGCTTAATGGCACCTTAAGATCTTCATGTGCAAAAGAAAATATGGGCAAACTACTTTTTTCAAGTTTAAAAGTAGTGTAATTAAACAAGTGTATGGTGTGTTTTGGGTATTTTAAGGAATATCTTAGTAATGAAGTTTTGGCATTTATAAGCTAAGAATTTTATTATTAACACGGAAAAAATAAGTACACATAGAAGCAAAAATATTCCAAATGTATGTATGTGTCAGGTGCACTTACATATTATGTATATTATGTACACACATACGAACATATTCACCTTTAAATCTGAATGAGGCACGTGTTAATATTAAAATATCGATTTGAAACTTTTACAGAATGATAAAAATACAATTTTAGGGGGTCCTGCTTTAAAATTTTTTGAGCCTTTTGAAATTTGAGAAAATTAAAAATTGCTTTACTCTCTGTTATGAATTGAAATCTTTTTGGAGCCTGGCAAAAATGTCTTAAGTCAGAAACTGTAGTTTTTCGTTATGTTAAATTGAAAAATATTTATTTGGTGTATTTCATCGACTTTTTACCTAAGAGAAGATGATAACGCTTACGCTTATCATATTGATGATGCCTTAACATCAAAATTGTGACATCAATGTTACTACAAATGGCATCAATAATGCAAAAAGTAACATCAATTCAATGACTAACGTCTTCGTACAGTTTTAGTGACATCAATTCGATGCCACATATTGTATATTAATAACATTACTTTCATGATTACAATGTTTTATAAGAAGCAAACGTTTCTATATTCTATTTTTTAAATTATTTAGTTAAATACATCAAATTTTTAAAGTAGAATGATTACGAAAACCATATGGGGCATGGTGCTGGTGTCTTTTTGTTGAGAGTTCTGCTGTTAACAAAGGTCATAATTCAACAAACGTGAAACAAACATATGTAACGGGTTAGTAAATAATAATATTCTCTCTCTTGGACTTAAGTCAATTAGAATGACTTTGACTTAATGATCAACTGTCATTAAATTGATGCTAATGTGTCCTTTATCCGATGTTACTGCGTCATCGCACTGAGGACATAATTTCATTTTGACCCTGATGACACTTTGGCCAAATGATGTTAAGGTTGACACCACCATGATTAAAAGCGTCTTGGGGTCAAAAACGAAGACACTTGTCATAGTACAGATTTCAAAATACATCAGCGTTATGACGCCTTTTCTTTCAGTATAGAAGCAGTTTTGCTAGACTAAAGTGATTTAAACCAAACAAAAGATAGAGAAAAAAATTGAATTAAAGCCAATCAAAACTTAAAATGTGTTTTTTCGACTTAAGACCTTTTTTGCCTTACGGCTTAGATCTATTTCACAACTTATTTATATTTTACTAGCTTTACCCGGTGCGCTTCGCTTCACTGCTTAAACCACTTCTTCAGTTGAGAGATATTTAATATATGCATCCTATGGAAGGTTTTTCCCCCTGCGCCTTCCCGCTTTATTTTTATTTTCAAAAGTGTAGTTTACCATAGGAGTGACTTCTACTAAGTTTGAACATTCTAACTATAACAGTTCTTAAGATATGTGATATTAAACATTGGCGTCCTATGGGTGGTAACATTTCCCCGCTGCTATTTTATTTAAATTTTGGGGCTCTGAAGATCCTACTACCAAAAGTTCAACAAAATGCGTGCAGCGGCTCTTAATTATATTTCTATCTATGAGGGGTTCTGCTCCTCCTCTGTCTACCCCGCCCATTTTTATATTGAAATTTATAGTTTACCATAGTAGTAGCTGTAACCACGTTTGAAGACTCTCCCTTTAATTGTTCTTCAGTTGAGCAATATTTAATATATGCATCCTATGGGAGGTATTTCCCCCCCTACGCCTACCGCTTTATTTTTATTCTCAATAGAGAAGTATACTATAAGAGTGACTTCTACAAAGTTTTAACATTCTCACTATAACAGTTCTTAAGATATGCTATATTAAACATTGGCGTCCTATGGGGGAAACCACTTCCCCTCAGAAGTGGTTATTATTTACAGTATATATAGCTTTTATAGCTTAATTGATAATCGCTGACAATCTTTATAAAGTAAATGAAAAAAAAATATAAATGTTGAATGCGTCAATACCATACACAGTAGGGTGGCCCAAAATACAAAAGTATCGAATATTCGCGCTCCACAAAGCTGATCCTATTCGAATAGTGCTTAAAAATGTTCAGTCCAAATTTGAGTACAATCGGTCAATATTTAGAGGTTGCGATAGTTAAAGGATTTTTCGGGGTTAGATAAACTTACACGATCAATAGATCCAATAAAGTCGTTTTAAAAAACAGATTTCAGTTTTATTGGTTAAGTTGTATTTTGTTTTTTGCGAAACTTAACTTCTTCGTGCGATGAATCTGACTCACTGTCAGAAATTTCAACATAATCCTTCTAAACTCGTTTCTTGTAATTCTGCATTCAAAATAAGTTAAATAATTATGTAGAGGGATGAATATATTTGGATTTTAACAAATGTAAATCTAGTAAAGATCAAAGAAAAGTGTGAAAAAGTATCTCCAATACATAAACAAGTACAATAATGATAAGCCAAAAGTAAATGCATGTAATAGGTATAAGCTGTGAAACATAAAAGTCCCCATTCATCGCGACCTCTAAATATTGTCCTATTGATCCAATTTTTGGTATATACATATATTTTAGAAAAAGAAACAAAATCAAGCTTGTGGAGAAAGTATTGGACTATACTTTTACTTTTCCATACAAGCGTGGGCCAGTCTAATACACAGTTATAAGTATATGCCAAGAAAAGCGGAGTGGGTAAGTATGGGAGTACTAACCCTGTGCCCACACGATCAAGTTAAGCAATTTATTTTCAAAATGTCATCAAGAAAACAGCTTATAAAGACAATCGAAAAAGATGCTCATTAAAATTTTAATTAGCTTTTTTCTGTAACGTAAATTGGAACACTCAACTTGAAAGAGAAGCTGCAAGCAAATTCGTTTCAGTTTAAAAAAGTATGATTGAATTGGTACACAATTTTAAGGGTATTAGCACTAGAAGTGCAAAGCTTGATCGTCTAACGTCTCAGTTGAAAAAATTAACCAAAATGGAAAAAAGTACACAAGTACACATTGAGAAAAAATAAACCAATTTTGGTTAAAATTAGCCAAAACGGCAACGCTGACTTCAGTGCTTTTGTAATTTCATAAAAAGTTTGATAACTTCTATATTGAATCTATTTAAAAATAAATACAACATATTTACTATACACATTCTATTAGCGGACAATGCTGTTCACACTTCTTCTTTTTTAGATGCAACTACACAGTCGTTTAAAAATAGCGTTAGTTTTAAAGCGAGTTACAAGAGAATAGTAACCAAAATTCTTAACAATTTACAAAAATGATCAAATATCAGTAAAACGTGTCTATTCTGTTCGTGAACAGTTTTGGCTTATACTGTATGTCTTTCTCCTACTCTATTTCTTATCTTTCTAAATGAACTCCTTTGTCAAACTTCCAACCCTATTTACTCTTTTCAAGATGACAGCAACCTTTGCCATTCGTACTCATTTGAATGCAGACCAAGCGTATCCGATGTCGGTGCTATGAGGCAGAATATGAATGATACGCTTGGCCGAGACCTTGACATAGTCTCGGAATGGGGTCGTGCGAAAAGGGTAGATTTTAATGCCCGAAAAACCCAATGTTGCGTTCTGACGCATATACGCGCGGGTGCCTCATCTGTATATATGGGTGGTATAATTATTGAGGAATCAGAATCTCTTGATGTTCTGGGCATGAGGATACAATGTGATGTCCGATGGACATAACATATATTCAAGATGTCGAAAGAAGCATTCAAGTGCACGCAAAGAAAAAACATGGTTGTGGTAAACATATTCTAAGAGCAACATATTATGATAAGAATTATGATTGTAGTCACCATATTAAGATTATTATTGAATCATATTATGACTAAATATACATACTCGTAATATGTCATCATAATATTTTTCCCTTAATCATATTATTATTCTGTTAATCATACTAAGTTAAGAAGTAATCAAATTATTGTCATGTTAACCATAATAAGCTAAGAAATTAATCATATTATTGTCATGTTAATCATAATAAGCTAAGAAGTAATCATATTATCATCATGTTAATCATAATAAATTAAGAAGCAATCATATTATGATACAGCACCTTTCATAGCTGTCATAAAAATACAAAATAAATTAAAATATTTTTGCATCGATTTTTTATTTTGTGGCTTTTTACAATTTTTCTTGGTGTTAATCAAATAGCGGAGTTCAATATAAGGCTTGCAAAAGAGCAAATGAAAATTCTGTGGTTTTCATGGGCAACCGCGTGTGTCCATTTTTTCGATTTTAAGATGTTGATGAAATATCGTAGCACTTCTATAAAATATAACGAAATCTCTGTGTGTTTTGCTGTTGGATTTTACAAAAAAACTATGATATTTTGCATTTGCACTATTACATCACTAATACTTGAATGAACTCCGCTAATATTTTAATTTTTTAATTTCTTTAAACTTATTTTTTTATGGAATTTTATCTTTTAATTGTTTAACCGCTCACAAATAAAAAAAACGACACAACTGCTTCAAAATTATTTTACAAATGGCGCTAACATAATATGATTAGAGTAAAAATAGTTTGATTGCATCTTTAACATAATATGATAAATGTATAGAAAGTTATTATGTTATGGCTATTAAATATCATGATATGGTTGTGAGAAATATAATATGTTTAGAAAGTTATCATAATTAAGTTGTTAGAAAAATAATTATTTTTCGGTCAACAATACTCAAATTCATAATTGCGATAAACATTGATATGTTTACAGTAACTATAATATTGTTGATATTAAATAAAAATAACAATTATTTGTGTACGACAACAATATATTGTTACATTAAACATAGTATTGTTGCCGTAACCATGCCCAACCATATTTTTTCTCTGCGTGTGCCTTGGTTTTCTAAGACGGTGTAGGATATACTTCACTCCATCTGATCTCCTTACTATTTATACCATCTATATCCGACCGCGTATGGAATACAACTCTCATGTGTGGGCCGGTGCTTCAAAGTCTATTTTGGAGCTTCTCGACCGCGTGCAGGAGAGGGCGTAGGTTCTCATTGGTGACAGTACGGTATCCAATTCTATTGACTCCCTTGAGCACCGTCGCAATGTGGGTTGTATTTTCCTGTTTTATCGTTACTACAATGGGATGTGTTCCGACGAAATTAGGGATCTGGTTCCCGAAACCCGTACGTTTGTTCGTAATACACGTTTTTCCTCAAGAGCCCATCCTTATGTGGTCGATTGGCAGGTGAATCGTACAACGCATTACAGAGAGAATTCGTTTTTTTCCCGGACTGTTCGTATGTGGAATAACCTTCCTGCAGAAGTCTTCCCTCTTACTTACTACATGATTAAGTTCAAATCGAATGTTCACAAACACTACTCCCTCTATCCTCCTTCCCGCAACCTATTTTTCTAGTTCCAACACAATGCAATGCATTAGTAGGGGTCATCCCCTGAGTGCTGGTCCTAACAGTATAAAAAAAAAGAACAAAAAATAAGAACTTTCAAAATACGCTTAGATTTTGAAAGAATCTGAGCCATTTTTACAGAGTACTGTACACAGAAACAATTCTCTAGAATTTTTCACCAATTAAAGAATTAATCAAAAATAAAATCAGTTTTAAATAAAAATTTATTTACGTGAATTAAACGTTTAATCAAGTGAATTAAAAGATAAATAAATTTAATTTAACGTGTGTTTGCCGGTGCAAATTTAATAAATTTTTCAATTTATATCGCAAACGTTTTAATTGAAATTAATTTTTATTTTTTTCTGTGTAGCATTTAATAAGTAAAGTGCTTTGCTCAACTTTTGCCCTTTATATCTATACTGTCCACAAGCTTTTCTTAAATACTTTTGTGTGTTTACCTTTGATGTCAACACCATAAAACTAATTAAAATTATAAGATATACACTAAAATCTATTAAATTTAACTCAACACAACAAATGCACCAAAGTATGCTCTAATTTATTATCAAATCTAAACGCCCTCATGTATGCTTTACGACTATGTTAAATAAATAAAAACTTTAAAAGTACTTGTAGTAGTAAAAAAAACTGCAAACAATTTTGTTGCTTAAATTTTTTACTGTCATTTAGTAGTTATTTTAAAGAAATAGTTTTCTCTTTTAATTTTACCAAAAAAAAAGAAAAAAAAAAAGAAAAATACACTACTTCTGCTTTCGAGCACTTTTTTTATATTGTTATTGCTGTTTTAGATGTTTTCATTGCTGCTTTCTGCTAATGTTTTTGTTGTTCGTTTGCAACCTGAATTCTGTAAATTGTGTATGACACACATTTTTCGGGGATCTAGGTTACTAGATTTTATGTTGTATAGTATTACTACGAACGACGGCCTCAACGTATACTATAGTTTTAGTAGGAAATTCGCAGTACCCAAACGCACACACATACACCAATCAGATGCACATATATAAAAGTTGCCATGGTTGTGTATGATTTAACAAACCAACATGCGGTATATGCTCATTTACGTGAACTTGTGTCATACTCTACTTATTTGTTTTGTATACGTTGCACATAAGTTTCTCTGAGTGTGTGTGTGTGTGTGTGTGTGTGTGTGTGTGTGTGCGTGCGTTCTTGTGAGGATGAGTTTTACTCTTTTTCTCGAATCTATCTCTCAATGTTGGCTTTAAATTAAATAAGGGACGAGTAATGGCATTTATGAATTGTAGTACTTTTTTGCTGGTTGAGGTTTTAAGACTAAAACTGAAGTTGTAAAATATTTTGGGAAAAAACTTTTATTTTACAAATGGAACTTAGGAAATGGAAAACCAGGGTCAGAAATTTTCTTTATGCTTGTTTATTTCCCTTTAGCAATCCATAGCATCCACAAATTTTAAAATTGAAAAAATATTACAAACGTATGTACAAAATGCCTTCAAGTGGTGGATGCGTCAATCTTAACGTTTCCATCTGCAGGGTGGCTGATGAATTTTGCTTAATTAAGAAATTTCTTATTGTAAACAAGATTTTGTTTATCGTGCTTCATTCCCAATTTTTATTCCTGATAAAAACACTCAAATTTATTGTTTATTATCGTCAGGAAACTTCATCCAAAGATTTTATACTTGTCTTACTTGTAAAATATCAAAGCTTAAACAACAACAATAAACTCACTGTTTATCTTTTCTTACATCTTTATAAAATATTAAATTTTCTTTTCAATAATTTAATTTAATTTGATATTTTTAATTGATTTTTATTTCTGATATATATCTTCTATCTATCTATTCTATATATATAAAACAGGATGTGTGTATGTATGTATGTATGTATGTATGTATGTATGTATGTATGTATGTATGTATGTATGTATGTATGTATGTATGTATGTATGTAACGTATGGACTCCAAAACGGCTGGGCCGATTTTGATGAAATTTTCAGGGAATCTTCAGAATATTCAGGGTGACACTTTGAAGTCTGATTTTTGATTTTCGGTCTGCGGGCGTAGGGGCGTGGCAAAATCCAATTTACATATTGCACCACTAATGACATATACATACATTAGGCCGGGTCGATTTGTGGGGAGGCAAAAAAATCGCCCATGGCTCAGTGAAAATCGTATTCTAGGGATCAAAATAAGAAACTTTGCCGAAGGAACCATACCTCTAAAACGAATTCTAGTACCCCCCAAACTGTTGACTTTTGCCCCGTAGGGTCAAGTTTTGAAAAATCCCACTTTGTCCCATTTAGAGTGCCCCAATCGAGTCCAAATGTATGACCGACCCCCACTAACTTTGGAGGGCCGATCCACCCATGCCAGTGGCACACCCCCTGGAACTCCCCTGGGGGTTCCCCATACAAACATTTCAAAAAATCATAATTTTTGGCACTTTATTTTATTATTTTTTATTTATTTTTATTATTTTATTTATTTTTTCTCTTTAGAAATTTATTTAGTCAGAACATATGTAAATAAAAAGATTAATTTAACTTAGTAATAGAAAAGAAAATAAAAAAAATTACTGTTTGAAGTCTTTTTTGCTTTCAAGTCTGGGCAATTTCGCACGGCTCTCTAATGTCGTCGCCATAACAGCCTCTACATTTTCCGCTATAACTCGTTTGGAAACGCTAGCTAGCAATTGAACGTGTCGTTCTGTTCCTTGTATGTGTGATGGAATTTTTGGATCATTAAACGGTGGATCATCTCGATTTAAATATTCTTTCAAAGTATCGTATGGAATGCTTCGCGTGAATGGTGGTTCAAATACGTAATTTATGTCATTCATATTGATCATTTCCGTGTAACTTGTGCAATAAAAGTTTATATCTGGTTTTTTATAAGCTCTAAGTCCCGTTGGGTCGTCAACATCGGTTCGATAACGTAGAATTATTTTGATAGCACAGTCGCGCTTTTCTTTGCTATCATCAAACAACATTGATAACAAGATATTTTCCGAATGCGCATAATGTGAATTATCTGTAATTACTTTATTGACAATTTTGCGTAAACGAGGTTCTAGAAATGTTGACCAACTAATGAATTTGAAAAATAATCTACTACCGTACACGACAGAGCTGTAATACTTGATATTGAAGTACATTGGCACATAACATCTAATTATAAATTCAACCAGTATTCTTAAACTTGCATCTGGATTTTCCGTTGTCACATATAATCGTAATAGTCTAGCGGCCTTGGTGAGCCACCGAGAATGTACAATTTTCCCTGGTTTGATGTTAGCCAGAGCCACTGAAACCACGCCGCTAGAAATTGCATGGGCCATGTCGTATAAGTACTTGGAATCGGTGGAAAATTCAATTTTTTCTGGAGCAAGGGACATATTTTTCAACTCAATTTTCTGAAAGCCGTCCACCACCTGAAAATATATAAAAATAAAACAATTAAAAACGGTTGACAATTATAATAAATGAGTGATAGCAATAACTTACCGGAAGAGTTTCACAAGTTTCGATTTGACGGCTCAATTTTCCGGTTGCCGATCTTGGTCCAGTGCTGGTTGATTTATCCAAAGCTTCAAACAAATGCCGAAACGGAAGTTCGTTGAAGTGTAGAAGGCAAACGAACCAATGCAATGGTATTTTTAACAGCAATTCGAATCGTCGTATAATTCCACCGTTTGGGCCAGTGTTTGTTGGCTCACCGTCAGTGCATATGCCAATTAATGCATCCAGTGATATATTTTTATCGTTGAAAAAATCATTTAATTTGGTTGTTTTGTATTCAGCGGTTTCATGTTCCAGTGTTACGTAACCAATCAATTCAGAATTCGGTTCTATCAAAATAACAAGATGAGGTTCTTTTACCATCCCAGTATGATACTTCTCATCAATTGTATCTCTCGTTAAAGTATCATCTTTTGTGCCATCGAATGAAAATGCTAACAAATTGGTATCATCTAACCGTTTGCGAAGCACTTCTTGTCTGCATTTCTCTTTTTCTCGGCGAACTTTCGATTTATCCATGATGAGAGGTTTGCCATGGATATCTTTCATTTTAAAATCTTGGAAAAGAGCGGTTCCCATTGCTGATGCTACTCTATCAGGCACACCAAATCTGTCACATACCAAGGCAAAGTTAAAACAATCGTATCTCTGTGTATATTGTGAACTTGTGCTTATATCCAAATCTTCTTGAACCGGTGGCGGTGCGTATGTTGAATCATCGGGATCTTGGTATGTTGGCATTGATGACATAGACGTTGCTCCTTGCTCTTCAATTTCCATCGCAAATCCATCCATTGTTAGTCTTCTCTGATTATGTTGATCGTGCATAAAATCTTTGAGGCGTTCGGGAACCAAACCGCATGCACATTACTAAGTTAAATTAATTTTTTAATTTACATATGTTCTGACTAAATAAATTTCTAAAGAGAAAAAATAAATAAAATAATAAAAATAAAAATAAATAAAATAAATAAAAAATAATAAAATAAAGTGCCAAAAATTGTGATTTTTTGAAATGTTTGTATGGGGAACCCCCAGGGGAGTTCCAGGGGGTGTGCCACTGGCATGGGTGGATCGGCCCTCCAAAGTTAGTGGGGGTCGGTCATACATTTGGACTCGATTGGGGCACTCTAAATGGGTCAAAGTGGGATTTTTCAAAACTTGACCCTACGGGACAAAAGTCAACAGTTTGGGGGGTAGTAGAATTCGTTTTAGAGGTATGGTTCCTTCGGCAAAGTTTCTTATTTTGATCCCTAGAATACGATTTTCACTGAGCCATGGGCGATTATTAAATCGACCCGCCCTAACATACATATATTTATTTTTTTACGCTTTTTTTATTTTATTTTAACCGTTGTCATGTTTTTCAAAACGAGAAATCAAACTCTTAAATTGGTTATGTAGTTCCGAAGATATTTAAAAAATCTATAGCCCAATTCACAATCTTGTGCAAATGGTCTTGCATCGTAGCATTTGCAAAATGGTATAGTAAATACTGTAGTATACTTTTTATTGGCTTGGTTCACAGAGTGTTAGCTGTCGATTTACAATCAAGTGTTGCAAAAGTCGAGTAAATATAAACTATTGGTTTTAGGCGTTGCATATTTGCAAAAGAGTAGCAAGTGCATTGCTGTATATTTTGTTGGTGTAGAGTAAAAATATACTATACCATTTTGCAAATGCTCCCAAAAGTATGCTACAGTATTTACTATACCATTTTGCAAATGCTACGATGCAAGACCATTTGCACAGGATTGTGAATTGAGCTTATGTTAATAATTAGGGTATTCATTTAATCGGGCTTTTGCTTTAATCGGTTAATCGCTCGATTAATTAACCGAGGTTTTGGTTTAATCGGTTAATTTTGTAATTGATCGGTTAACCGATTAATAAAGTTTTGTTATAAATTTAGTAATATCAATATATAAAAATGCAAAAATGATTTATAATTTGGTTCTTATTAGTAAAAAAAAACAATGACATAACAAAAAAACAATTCTTGAACAAAATTTGTATGTAAAAAGTAGATAACTCCATGCATTTTTTGACAAAACTAGGTAACTCCATAGTGTCTTAAAAAACAGAAGCATTAGAAGTTTAAAACGACGTTGTTTCGAAAACTAAGACAGAAAGAGCGAAAAAGAAAAAAATCCGGTCACAAGCTCTTTGGGTCAAAATGTTAAACCTAAACATTGCAACTCCCGAGAATTCAGAGAATATTATATGCGTTCTTTTCATGAAAGTTTGCTCGAATGTTAAGGGGGTAAAAAGGGTAAAAACGGATAAATTCGGTGATATTATATATCCATAACTAAAAGAGATACAAAAAATGTAATACCTATCGTTGCTTTTTAGAGAAAATAATAATTTCGGCCTTTTTAGGGAGTAAACGGGTGAAACCTGTAATTTTCGAAATTTTTTGTCACCCCATCTATCTTTTAAACCAATAAACATATAAATAAAGTTAATATCACATTCGAAACTAATCTAAAAAATCCAAATACGAATTCGGTACTTTTTCGAAATTCGAACGTTAATTGTCTGGCTCCCAATGCAATATTGCAATTTCTAATACTTTAATAGGGAGGAAAAAAGTACCAAAAAGGGGGAATACGGGAAACTAAATTCCTTTCCTTAGATTTTTGTTTTACAATGGGACTTTCTTTAATTAAAGTTGAAATTTTACCTATAAAGCGTCCTGAGTGGATAAGAATTTTTTGGTACTATTTTGTTATTTAACTTGTATTTTTTTTTTTTTTTGATTTCGGTTAGTATTGGACCTAAGGTCCTCAGACAAGCAAGGTCCTCAGTGAATGAGAGTCTGTATGAGGGGTCTTTTTGGTACTTTTTGTTCGTTAACTAGTAATTTTTTCAATTTTCATTTATATTGCACCTATAAAAATAATTTAACATGGAATGTCATGAGCGGATGAGAATAACTTTTTGGTACTTTTTTGTTTTTCAACTGGTTGTTTTTTTTATCTAGAAACATAAACTTTGTCATAGAAGTACATATGTTCACAATGAAAGGGAGATCTCGAAAGCAATCCTTAATGCAGCTTATCTTATTTCTCAATTCTTTTCCAGTATTTCTCTAAACATTTAAAATCCTCCATTATGACATAATTAGAATTCAGTTTTAATTTTAAAAATTTTAAACACTTCTAATTGCTTCGGTTAATTAATTAATCGAATTCTGTTAAAAGATTGTTTGTGTTACAATCGAGAGTTTATTTTATTGTCAGTTCATCATCAGACTCATCCTGGCAATGCTCAGCACCGAACATATTCTTATCTTGTATTGTATTTAAAGAATGTATTGCAAGAAGGAAAAAATATTTTACTATACAAATACATTTTTGTAAAACACAAAAATATATGTTAAAATACTACAAAAAAATTCAAAATTTTGTTACTTCGGTTAATCGGTTAATCGACTGAAATTAACCGGTTTAATCGTTAATCGAAAAAAGCAAATTTTAAATTAACCGATCAGTTAATCGGGTAGTAGTTAATCGGTTAACCGATTAACGGTTAACCGAATGAATACCCTATTAATAATGATCCAACATCAAAATTTTAAAACTTTCGAAATCCACGAATTCCGATGATTTCCAACGATTAACCATTCCAATTTAAGCGGCCACAATTTCCTTTGCGTATTGCCTTTGCTATTACCATCAGCAAAGCACAAGGCCTATCATTGACTATTGCTGGCTTAAATGGCCAGTTGTATGTGGCTTGCTCCCGAGTTGGCACGCCAAACAATTTCTACGTTTTTACACCAAATAAAAAAACCAAAAACCATTGTCTATTGGCTGGCCTTAAGATGAAGTAATAAATAAATATAATTTCCAATTTGCCTTAAATACATGCGTTTCTTTTTTGATTGAGCCCATATCTACATTATATGTAAGTTATCCTGTAAAAAAAAAACTTTATGATAGCTATTCTATGGATTTTTATTTAAAGGCCGTAAATTTAGTTAAAAGCTCAATTTAAATCGTGTGGTAATACAACACTAATGTTTGCTTAGGGACAGCAACGCGGACCGGGTCAGCTAGTAAAATATAAAATTTGAAGAATAAAGACAGGAAAAAAAGAAAAACTTTATCACAAATCAATGTTAGAAACTAGACCCGAAATGATCGATTTCACATCGTTTTCCGTCACATACCTGAATGATTTAAAAAAAATAATTGATTTTAAATTAAATTCGTACTGAGAGACGAATGTGTGGTATCTTAACCAAAACTTGTTTATGACTGCCTGCAGAGTTGGTGTCAGGATTTCTTTAATTATCGATTGAATCGACTGTATAATTTTCTAGTTTACAGTTATCCCGCAAAAAAAATGTGCTGCAGTTATATCCGGCCACCGAAATGTTGGATTTCTTAAAACATATTATTTGAAAATATTTGTGTAACTTCTTTTAAACACCACACACAGCTAACAGGAATTCGCTTTTAGCGCAGTTCAGGAAAGAAATTATTCCTGTAAAATTTTCAAATAACCATCTCCAGTGACCGTTACGTGCGAACGTCTTCATCAAATAAGTATGGTCGTTTTTGTTCTTGAGCGTGGTGAAATTTTCTCTCTTAAACACTCGGAGCGGCCTGTATAGTAACTGTTATACATCAGCAATTGTTTCCTGAATCCTAACTGAGGTATTTCTTGCTCATCTGCCGGGAGGCGAAACTAGCTTTAAACTGAAATTATTGAATCAAAGGCGTGATAGCAGTGCACAATTCAAATACATACGTGTTCTATCGTCCCAATAGGTCCATATATGTGACGCGCAAAATAGAAAGGGACCTAAGGGTTTTGTTCAGGAGAGCCATTTAAAAGATTTAAATACGTGTATCTTTGGTGTACCATCACTGAGCGTGTTGGTATTGGTCTCATTTGAAAGCGACACATCTCCTGACGTCAGGAACATGTTGGTCAACCATGAAAACGCGCGAAGGTCGTCCCTACCTCTTGTTTTGTGTAGTTGCTTTTTACTGTTCCCTTTACCTTACTGGTCCCTCTCTCTATGCGCTGTCACATATAACGATCTAAATTAAAAAAAAGTTATTACATTTTATTTTGGTGGCTCGTTTCTTATTTAACTACTATGAATTGTATGTATTGGCATAATACCATATTGCTTTTATACCGAATAAATCATTAGAATATGGCTGTACTTTGCGTATAGTGCCACTAAAAAGTACCTTTATAGTATAAAGTTAATAAGTACCATCATTTTGCCCGCTGATTTGAATGTATGAGTGTGGTTAAAGCCAAAATAAAAAGCGAGGAACAAAAACTCATTTATATTCAGAATGAATTTCGTTTTGTTGTTTTCTTCTGTTTAGTTTTGTTTTACTCTTTTATTTTTTGTTCTTGGTTTTTTTCATTCTTGTTGCTGCTGTTGTTTACCAGTCGTAGTGTACTTTTTGTTGTTATTGCTGTCCTGCATTGTTTAAAGTAAAGTTTGTTATTTTTCTTTTTTTTTTTTGTTTGTCTTTCTGTTTTGTTGTGTTTACTTTCAACTTTTAGTGTCCACTTTTATTTTGCTCGTTTATTCTTTGGCAAATTGTGTTTTTTTTTTTGTTTTTATATTCATATTCTTCCTCTTCATGTTTTTTAATTGATATTTTTTTCAAGTTATAATCCTTTACGTAAAGTAAACTTTTAATATGAAATATTAGTGCTTAAATTGCTCTACTCTTATAAGTTTTTTTTTTTTGTAAAATGTTTTTCCTCTGAATTTAAGCTTAAATAATGGAACTTCATTGTGACGTTTTTATTTTGGTTGGTTGTATTGTCCTCTCGTTATGCAAACAAACTTGCGCTAACACATTTTTTTTTGATGACCAAGCTGAAAAATAAATGGGATGAGTTTAAACTAAATTTTCAATTATATTTATCTACAAAACATTTTCGTGCTTTTTTAAATTAATTTGTAAATTTGAAATTTTATAAAAGTTTTTAAACTATTTTTTCATTTGCCTTAAGCTTTTGTTAATGTTACCTGTGCACTCGAAACTAACCACTATTGATTTAAACTTTCGAAATAGGTCACATTAATATCAAACCCATACATCTTTATTAGATTGTGTACACAAACGGGTTTGTGTATGGGTTTGGACCTTTGTGGTTTTACTACCACATCTGAACTTTTAATCTTTTAACTATGCGATTTCAAATAAACATTCAAACATACATACATACATACTTATAGAATTTTTTTTAATGGCTATAGACATAAAGCTTTTCACAAAATTGACATTAAGTTAAAACTTAAAAGTTTTACCTCAATTTAGAATAAAAATATGTTTTTTATATGGGTAAATAGAGAAATGTATTTAATAAATATTTATAATGGTAAAATTAAGACAAATTTTCAAAAACAAAATTAATGTAATATTAATATGTACCTTAGACTCAATTTCTGAGTTGAAAAAACTTTAGAATTTACACTCTACACCAAGACAGGTGGTAAGGGTATTTAATATGCGTTTCTGAAGAAGTTTGTGACGCAGAAAGCTATTAGTCTTAGCAGACACATAATTAAGCTTACCAATCGACTTAAAGTCACTTTCTGATTTGATTGGCTGACTATTTAATGGGGCCATGTTAAGATTAGGTAAAATTTTGATAATAATTAAAGGAAATTTTGTATATAAGCCTTTTTTTTAAAATACCAAATGATAGAGCATTTCTATGCAAAAGTTCTAAATAATTACACTACGTGACAGTTTTTTGACCAAATGAATCTGACACCTAATCTTTATGTAAAATTGAATCCGAATATAAAGTCAGAATTGTCAAAAGTTGAACAGTTTTTGAGATATTTGTGTAAAAAAGATGATGTGATTGAAATGCAAATATCTTCAAAAATTTTAAATGGATTGTGTATCTCTTTCTTTTTAGTGAAGGGTTATAACCAGGGCAAGGGACTTCATGCAAATGCATGTTTGTTGTCGGTACTCTGAGACCCACCTAAAGTTAATATCTTTGCGAATCACAATATTTCCAGTAAAATGGCATCAATTTGTTAGTGCATATTTTTGCATATTTTGCTTTAAATGCATGTTTTTGCATATTTTGATATAAATGCATATTTTTCGTCATATTTTGTTATAGATTCACATTTTTCGTCATATTTTGTAATATTTATAAAAAATAATGGCTATTTTTTTAGTTTTTTGTTTAGAAATGTCTTTCTGTTCAAGGCGAATTCAATATAAGGTGTAGTCAGTGAATCAGCTGGTTATAGTTGTTTCAGCCCTGAAGCTGTCAAACAGTCAAAATAGTATGGGAAAATCTGCTAACTTCGACATTTTCAAGGAGCAAAAACAACATGTTGGTGTTTGGTACTGAATTACCTACATTTTATTATAAATTCACCTTGTTTCTTTTACTTTTAAAAAGTAGCACATACAAAAATTATACGATTTGTATAATTGTGCACATAATTGTAGAAGTAACAATAAAACAGTTTTTGACATTTCATTTTGTTCGCGGTTTTTTTTTTTAAATGTTCGGCGAAGAAAAAATAGAACTCAACATAATATTTTTGATTTACGGTGTAAGAAGTATGACCTAAAATCCAAAAAGTATTAATAAAATAAATTGTTTTTAAGGAAAAAAATGCCAAAAGAAAAAATATCAAAAAATAGTATTTTAAATAAGTGTGTTTTTGAGTCTTCAAAATAGAGGGAAAAGTACTTTTTTGAAAAGTTTACAAAAAGGTGTTTCATTTAAAAATTTCAAGTAAATCAGCACCTTCAAAGCCAGAAACACAAAGATTTATGATATATGAAAACGTTTCGCAAACTTTTATTTCAAGAAAATCAACTTTTATGGATAAGACTAGCAAATTTAGTGTTGAATTGTTAATGCTCTGGTGTCTGCAGATAAACCTCTATATTAGCTAATCAACCAAAATTATAGAATTTTTTTAAACAAAAATTAACAATGAAACCATTCCTACCGAAACAACCCTTATAAAAACTTATATCGCCAAGTTGTACACTATACAACTATGTGACATTGTTGAAAGAATTAAGTGACATAATTTGTGGCTGTCTATTGACGAAGCAATGGACACTGAAGGACGTTTCGTTGTCTACGTAATTGGGATCTTGAATGCAGAAGAAGAACAGAGTAAACACAAATTTTTGTTAAATATTGTAAAGTTGGAAAAGGTGGATCATGCTTCAATAGCTCGAACTTTCAAAGATTCAATTTCTCTTTTATAATCCTTTAATAAAAATAAAATTTTGCTCTACTTGACCTTTTTTTAAGTTATCTTACTCAAAAATGTTACATGTCACATGCTAAGCTCATGCCATGCACGAAAGTTTTTAAATTCACCTTTGCGTTTCAACCATGTATTACAAGATGGGGTACCAGGCAGTTGAGTATTATGCCAAAAATTTTGAAGAATTTAAAGATGTGGTAAATAATTTTAACGAAAATAATGCAGTCGCGAAAAAAAAGTAAACAATATTTTAAATGTACCTAATATAAAGGCTCAATTAGAATTTATACACTCAAACAATGGGTTTCTAGTCGAGACAATAATCGAACTTCAGGGGCTTAAATCATTGTACACCTCGGTTAAACTCGTTGAGGACGCTGTCATTAAAATAAGAAAAGTAGAAGGTCAAATCGGCGAAAAAATAAAAGCCAAAATTTATGCAGTTTTAAAAAAGAATGCCGGATTTAAAAAAGTTAAAGAAATTGGTAATATTTTTAATTTACCTTCCAGTAAAGAAAAAATTGTAGACAATGAATATTCTACAAAGGAGTTGACCACTTTTAAATATCCACCTATTACATCCGTTGATGTCGAACGAACATTTTCAATGCTTAAAACTGTTTTAAGACCAAATAGAATGAGTTTTACATTTGATAACTTAAAAAAAACTTATTTATTTATATATGTAAATATATCTTTATCTACTCCTACTTTTTAAACTATGTTTAAAGTTTTTAAAATTGAATGAAATGTATTTATGTTTTTTTTTTTTTTTGTTAAATATGGTTAAATAAATATATTGCATATTTTTTACTTTTATTTTTGCATATTTTACGATTTTTAGTGCATGTTTTATGCGCATATTTTGCGATTTTAAGTGCATGAACTTCCTTGCCCTGATTATAACATTTCTAAAATAACCATGGGTCTTTTGTGAAGATGAGTCAATAAATGGCAGAGTTATTTTGGACAAAATTTTAAACTTCATTATAAATTTAATGATTTTTTTGCAATTTGGCTCTTTTCAAGTTATTTTTTTCAAATTTTTTTAGGTTTTATCACTTATGACATTAGCTTATTTCAATACGAACATTTTGTGCCCAATAGGATCCAGATCGGTGCTAAAATGACAAAGTTACAAGATTATTTGAATTAACCCACTTTTCGATTTGAATCCAATCAAAGAAAAACACAACAAATAAATACTACTTATACAAAGTTAAGTTTTTAGTAAAAATAAATATTAAAAATTTCTTAAAACTATTTAATTTCTATGTGGGTTAATTTACTTAATCTTCTGTAGCTTTGTTATATTTGTACCAATCTATGACTTGTTGGGCGCAAAATGTTCATATTAAAAAAATCTTATGTCGCATGCAATAAAATATTAAGATTTTTTAATCATTGGTTAAAAAAAATAACTTGAAAAGAGCAAAATTGAACAATCGGGTCGGTTCTGAAAATCACCTGATTTCAAATCACGTGCTTTTGAAATCACACTTGTGATTTTGTGATGTTTTGAAAGTCATACCGTTGTTGTGTTTCTCGGTGTGCTTTCTGCAATTGAAGATCACACCAAAACACACAAAAACGGGACGCTAACATATCACACGTGTGATTTTATTAGGCACATGTGATTTGAAATCACGTGATTTGAGTTAAAGTGATTTTCAGAACAGGCCTGATTATCATCAAATTTTTTATGAACTTTGAACTTTTGTCCACTGTAACTCTGTCTTTTGTTTTTTAATCTTCACAAGCGACCCAGAGTTATCTTAGTAATTTTATTATCATTCACTTAAAAAAAGAAAAACATAATCCGTTAAAATGTTTGAAGATATTTGCATTTCAGTCACATCATCTTTTTTAAAAACACAAATAACGGTTATTTTGGAATATCTCAAAAACTGTTCTACTTTTGACAATTCTGACTTCATATTCGGATTCAGCGGAATGATTAGCTGTCAGATTTATTTGGTCACGAATTTGTTGAAATTTTGTCACGTAGTGTTATTTATCTGAATTACAATTGCAGCTTTCTTTTGGCGCCTTCTTAATAACAATTGGAAAAAGTGTAGTAGTTCTAGTAGATACGAATAAGCGTTCGAAATATTTTTTCTATGATGTTAAGTTGTCTAGTTACAGGATTCCTGCAAATAAAATTGGACCACCTGATCCATTTTGATAAAATGGACTACGCCATGGACTGGTCCGATGTAATGCAAGCATGGACCATGTCATTGTTAAAAAGTGTTTGTAGTGAGACGACATGTCTTCGTTTTTTAACGACATGCTTTCGTTTTTAAACGAATTCAAAACTAATCCTCTTGAGTATACCATGGAGTAGTTTTAAAACTACTTCTTAGTGGTCCAAAGGTGGGTTGTATGGTCCTCTCCTAGGACATCGTAATATTCAATAGACCAGGTTTTTTCCATACGTTTGGGTTACTCTTGGACTAGTCCTGGTCCCTTGTGGGCTACTCTTTACACGCGTGTTTGGACCGGTTCTATTATTTGCAGGGATGGTAAAGTGTTGCCGTTTTCCAAAAAATGTTTTTTTAAATAATTTTGTCGAACTAAAAACTAATCAAACAAAAAAAAATTTCTTAGAGGATTCTGATAGAAAATCGATACATATCTTTAAATAAAAAAAAACAATTTGAAAAAAAAAATATTTTTAGTTATCTGCAAAACCGGAAATGACCAATTTTAATGAAAATTTTTCTATTTTTTAACCGAAATCAGCCTATAGTGTCCTTATTTAATTGTAAAAGTCTATTATGGGACCTATATTACCCTGCAAATAAAATTGGACCACCTGATCCATTTTAATAAAATGGACTACTCCATGGACTGGTCCGATGTAATGCAAGCATGGACCATGTCATTGTTAAAAAGTGTTTGTAGTGAGACGACATGTCTTCGTTTTTTAACGACATGCTTTCGTTTTTAAACGACTTCAAAACTAATCCTCTTGAGTATACCATGGAGTAGTTTTAAAACTACTCCTTAGTGGTCCAAAGGTGGGTTATATGGTCCTCTCCTAGGACATCGTTATGTTAAATAGACCAGGTTTTTTCCATGCGTTTGGGTTACTTTTGGACTAGTCCTGGTCCCTTGTGGACAACTCTGTACACGCGTGTTTGGACTGGTCCTATTATTTGCAGGGTAGTTTTAAAGGAATGCAAACTTCTTTACACTCGTACATGGGGTTATTGCAATGTTGCACTGTAAAAGACAGGAAAGAACGAGTTTAAATTTTTCTAACTTCGACCTTTTATATTTTAATTTTCTTTTTACCGGTTGTCCGTTTCACAAATAATGTCCCATATGTAAATAAGGGGTGCGGCGAGTATTTCACACATGGCTATTTCCAAAAAAACGTCAACCACAAAAAATGGAAAAAAAAAATTTTCTTTTCAAGATTTATTTAGAGAATTCGTTGATAAATGGTCAACGAAGTACTACAACTTTTAGCACATACTTGTGTATATTAAAAAATATGCATTTGGAACATTAAATGGAAGATTAAAGTATTATCTAAGGCATATTTATGATCTGAAAAACATTTTTTATTAAGTTTCTTATATGAAGGATTATAAATAGCAACATAAAACAATTTTAAATCATGGTGGAAAAATTGTCCCGTTTACAATTTCTTTAACAATTTATTTAAAAAAATGTAATTCATATTTTTTTTTGAAATCGAAACCCTTTTTTAGGGCACATTAGTACGCAACATTTTAAAATTTATCCCAATAAAATATTGTGTCAGGTTTCGCAGAAATCACTGTTTAAACGGTTACCCCTTAAAACCCAATTCCGTTTTTTGTCCCGTTTACAATCACTGGTTTTTTGCAATTATCTCGGAAACCACGACAGTAAGCGAAATATTTCATTTGCGGAAATTAAAGAGCTAATTGAGAGTTAAAAGAATCATTAATTTAAAAAATGAAAATCAGGTTGTTTTTTACAGTTTTGTCAATATAAACGTGTGCGAATGTCCCGTTTACAATCTTGGAAGTACCCATATGCTTATTTTTGCTATTTGCATTCTGTAAAATGATTGTGAATTCAATTTAAAGCGATTAACTTATGATGGCAATATCAACAATATCAGGAATTTTTACTAATAAAATAAATTATAACAAGGAAGAAAGTATGGTCGAGCCTGACCCTTCACCACAGTATTTAAAAAAAAAAAATTTTCGAGAGTGTACCCTTTGTGGGTTTATTTTGGACCTACTAATATAACATTTAGTAATAATATAGTAGCTATCGTAAAAGGTATTGTCGCGAATTTTTTGCCAACACCAAAATTTATAAGAAAGTTATGGCATTTAAAGCTACGAATTAATTCCAATAAAATTTTGTAAGATGATTAAGATTGCAGTTTTGACCAAATTTAATCTTAATACCAACATAATAAGATGGTGTATGTGCACAAAGAGCATATTCCGGAAATAAGCTCGATGAAGTGATTATCACCATTTTCAATTTATTGTGCCAATTAGAACCAATGTACCAAATTTCATAAAATTATCTCTAAAACTGCGACCTGTACTTTGATCAAAATGTTGAAATGGCCAACCAGTCAACCTGCCAGCCGGACGTTTGGACGGACATCGAGCGATCTACTCAGAACGTGATTCTGAGTTTACCGGTATACAAAAAGTGCCTCTATTACCAATATTTAGAGGTGTTGCAAACATCAGCACAAACGCATAATATTTTCTCCACTATTGTGGCGTGGATATTACAAGCGCAAAAAACATCAAAAAGCAAATTTAAACAATGATTCTCAACACACTACTCTTAAGACTGATAAAGAAAAAAAATATAAATATGGGGGATTTCATGTCAAGTGACCCAATTTTGGAATCGATGTCTTCCGATTTGGATGAAATTTGCACCAAGTTTCGACACAAATTTTCAACAAGATTGGTCTAAAAGTTTCTGAGTTAGGGGGGGTCAAAGTTTGACATTTAGGCCATACAGGTGTTCTTTCTCATCAATGTTACTTATTACCTATTGGTGTTAGCAAAATTTGTCTCAAGTAGCTTCGATAGCTATTTGATCAATCTTTTGAAAAAAAAAAAAAAATGTTTTTTTAATTTTTTTTTATATTTTTTTTTAGGGGGAATGTTTTTTTTTTTTTTTTTTTTTTTTTTTTTTTTCTCAAAAGAAAGCTTATGTCTTTTCCTTTAAGTTAGTTCTGGTCTTTAAGGAAAAAATTCAAAAAAGTGCTGCATCTGCATTCACTAAAAATTGAAAAACCCTCGTCTTGAGTTAGAAATTATTTTTTTTTATACATAAGCCACTCGCATTCCAAAAAGCGAAAAAAAAACTACATTAAAGGAAGAAAAAAGTTTTAAATTAAAAAAAAAAATTAAAAAAACAAATAAATTTTTTCAAAAGATTGATGAAATAGCTATCGAAGCTACTTGGCACAAATGCTGCTAACACCAATAGGTAATAAGTAACATGGATGAGAAAGAACACCTGTATGGCTTAAATGTCAAACTTTGACCCCCTCTAACTCAGAATAATTTCATCCAAATCGGAAGACATCGATTTAAAAATTGGGTCACTTGACATGAAATCCCCCATATAAAAATTTTTATAGAATCGAATTTTTGTGGCAATTTCGACTACAAACAAACACTCTTATCTAACATAATTTTTAAAATTTAATTCTTATAAATGCAATTTTTTTCATTATTTTGGCTTGTTTTTCTTAAATATTAAGCATACGCTTTTGCATTCGCAAAAATTTAATTTGATTATTGTCTTTGGCATTCGCTAAGCCCACATTTGTCGCACCCCTAATTAATATCTTAACGACATAATAAAATTTTGTGCCCATAAAAAAAAAATCACACTCAGCTTTTTTACCGTTCTCGATCATGTTAACGACTAATGCCCGTTATTTCGACAAACAGATATCTGGTCGTGTTCGTACCTAACAGCTATCTTTACCTATGCGGTAAAACTAGTTTGGTAATTTCAACGTTAAATTTACCTACGTGTTTTTTCTTTTAAATTTTCTTTAAAAATATGGCAACACAGTTTAATAAGTAGATAAGACATACGTATTAAACTTATGAAAAATTCGTTCGATAGATATCGATACACAGCTAGATATCTATTTGTAGAAATTACGGACATAAATTGTTTTTGGTTATAGATTAAGTAACACACAACCTGTGTTCAATGTGTGGTGGCGTATGATTAATAACACTGCTTTACAAATTTTTAATTTGGAAAAGTACCAAGAACGCCACATGCCTAGATAAGTTAATTGGGACCTCCTGAAAACGAAAAACGCTGTAACCCTTGTGGAGCCCAACCAAAAACTCCGATCGAAACAAGTGGCACATTGATTACATCTGAAAAGAAATGGCTGAGTTATGGCACCTCAGAGTTCAAAATTTGCCTATTTTTTACGTTTTTTCAAAATTTTTCATTTTCATTTCGCTTTTTTTCTACTTTATATTAAAGATCTGGAATGTTTTATTTTTTAACAAAAAAGTATATTTAATTACCAACATTTTAAGCGTTTTAAGCGGATGAAAAATAAAGTTTTTTTTAAGGATAATGTGGAACGACAATATTTTCATCTCATATAAAATTCCGTTTTTTTTTTAAATCCATCAGTTTTAACGTATTTAATTTTTAGCATATCGACGGAAAAGGCATTCAATTACCTTTCCAACAATGTGCCACTTGTTTCGATCGGAGTTTTTGGTTGGGCTCCACAAGGGTTTGAGTGGGACCACACACCGAAAAACACAAAAGTACCGTTATCTAAAAAACGACACTTAGGAAAAAAAATTACAGCGTTTTTCGTGTTCAGGAGGTCCCAATTAACTTATCTAGGCATGTGGCGTTCTTGGTATTTTTTTGGCTGTAAACCAGTGTAATAAATAAATATGTATACGCTAATGCTGTGTTCACATTTGGGTTTTTAAACGCGTTTAAGCAAAATGTTGATTAAGTTAATCAAAGCCGTTCACATTACATTTGAGATGATTAAGAAGAAAAATACAACAAACAAATTAATATTTATTTAAACTATTAAAAATGCTTTTATAAGTTATCAGAAGATTATTTTAATCATTTTAATGATGAAATTGTGAAAATTTATGAATTATTTAAGGAAAAAAATAAAAACATTAAACAGAAATCGTGGCCGGTTATACACGATCATGTTGGCGGTTCTACATTATACTCAGTTTGAGGTATGTTCAGTGGATTCTATGTGGCTTATGAAGTGATTTAGTTGTAATCATGTCAATTTGAAGTGATTAACAAATCACTTCAATGTATGGTTAATCAACTCGATTTTGATGTGATTAGAGCTTAATCACGTTCGAGCTGCTTAAACGCGTTTAAGAACCCAAATGTGAACATAGCATAAGTCTTATTTCAATTAAATAATTCATAGTCAATTTTTTAAAACTTCTAATTGTTACTCTTTAATGCGTTTGCTCATTTCGCTTAAGCATTTTTCTTTATTATAATCAGTATTGTGGTTATTTTGTTGAACTATTTATGGTTTTTGGGCTAAAGTTCATCAAATTCAATTTTCATTAAATTATTTTTATGAAGAAAGGAATTTTACAACATGAAATTAATTAAAATTTATTGATAATTTTTCATTCTTGACTGAAGCTTGGCTCGAACCCAGGCGTTTTTTACGGACAGGTTACCCTTACATGTTTCGATTGCAACCACTCAATCTCTTCAAAGGGGTTGCCGTTTAACACTCGCAGCCATCGACGACTGCTGACGTCAATAGTCAAACATCAATCCTTAAACCAAATTGTATTTAACCTTTGGTATATCGAAATTTGCTTTTTTGAATGATTATCTATTTTAATTTATTTTTACATGGTTTTTTCCTTACTTCTGTTTTTCGTACTTTTGTCAAGAATTCTTCTTGAAGTTCAAAGTACATTATTTGTTTTTGTTTTTTTAATTTGTTTGTCTTTCTTTTTCTTGTTGACCTTTTTCAGTACAACTTGAAGTACAAATGCAAACATAGAGCTCGTGCCTTAGCTTTAACAATAATCAGTATTGTGGTTATTTTGTTGAACTATTTATGGTTTTTAATCCAAATTTCTTAATATTTTTAATTAGGCTAAAGTTCATCAAATTAAATTTTCATTAAATTATTTTTATGAAGAAAGGAATTTTACAACATGAAATTAATTAAAATTTATTGATAATTTTTCATTCTTGACTGAAGCTTGGCTCGAACCCAGGCGTTTTTACGGACAGGTTACCCTTACATGTTTCGATTGCAACCACTCAATCTCCTCAGATTTTTTTTATTTTCGCAAATGCTCACAATTCAAATATTTTTCTTTATCGCTTTAGCTTAACTTTCCTTATATATTTTTTTTAGACATTTTGGCATTTAATTTCTGTCAATCTTTACCATCTTAAATTTTTATTGCTAGTGTTGCTTCGTTTACAAAAAATTTTCCGAAAATGCTTGCGAAGATAATAGAGAGTACCAAATTTGCTTCTCATCGCATTTACCTATCGTATTGAAATTACATTCGCATCTCAACCCCCCAGGGTTACAAACTGGGGCCCATAAATTCATTCTATGGCTAGATTTAAGGTTCAGTTAGCTGAGAGTAACAGTAACTTACCTTAAAAAAAGTAAGACCGATCTATTTCTTACTCCCGGCTAACTGAGCCTTTAGCCATAAAAAAGTTATAAGGTCACAACTTACACCACTTTAATATACCGAAAGTAAAATTTAAATTTTTAAACATTTTCGACCAAAAAATGTGATGAATACTGCTACGATTATGCGTCGTGAAATTCTTCTAAATTTATATATCCAATACGTCAAAATAATTATTCTCTTAATTGCTAAAAATATTATTTGAACAATTTTACTTTAACTGTTTTACTTTTGCAAAAAAAAAAAAACGTTTAAGAAGGTTTAAACTTTATCACGACCTGTCGTTAAAGCATTAGATGATTAAAAGATTTTAATGTTCATGTTCCTGCCAGATGGTACAATATAAAGAATAAGAAATCAAAGAAATCAAATTAAAATCAAAGTTTTATTTTTGTTGGATTTATAAAATTTGTCCTTAAAAATTATTAGGAATTAATAAATAAAATAATTTCATATTTTCCTGCATTTTAAAGGTTTGTTTTATCAAAGTAACCACATCTTACATTTAAGGCCCGTTTTAAAAATATGTGATAGTTAAATATGTCCTATTTAAATATTTCGTTACGTCATTCCATCCAGAGTGCAATATAAAGCGACGTTAGCTGTTATTTCGAAACATATTTAACTTGGCATATTTATCTTCACTCAGTTTTTAAATAAACATTTATTTTTCAAAATGTTACTTAAAAGTAATTTAAAAAGGTTCTTCTTTCTTTCTTTCTTTTCTTTCCCAGTCGCTCCGTTTGGCGCGTTGGTTTAAAAACACTTAACTTAATTTGTTTTCAGACAACCTTCGTAATTTGACTTTATATTTATATATTTTGAAAGTGGCATAAGTCATTTCGGTTTTTAAGTCGAGATATTTAAGGGTTTGCGTTTTAACACGTTTAAAAATATGGATGCTAACTTTCGAGAAGATTCACTTGTATTTGATACATCATGATAATGATATTTTTCTCAGTATTTATTATTATTATTATTTGTTATTATTATTTATTATTATATTTATTATTAACTCGATTTTTTTTGAAAAAGTGACTAATGCCACTTTCAAAATAAACGGCTCAAATATTGTCTTGATCTCTTTTCTGCTGTTTCTCTTCTTGTCGTCGTATTCCTACAATATGGTTTTACAAAATGACCACAAGCACAATTTTATTTCTGTTTGGTTTTTTTCTTCTTTTACCTCTCAATTTATTATAAAAAAGCTAAAAAAAATTCTTCTTGTATAATTTTCATCAGATCCTGATGGCTTTTCCTGTTTTCTTTTTTATTTTATGCATAAAATGAGTATTTTTATAGTTAATTTTCTTCAAACGCCTTTTAAATATTACAGCTGTATTATGGTTGGGTGTGCATTAATAAACTGTTGTAACGTGTTGCAGAGATGTTGTGGTATATAATTATTAACAATAAAATGGTAGAGACTTGAATCAGCGATGCAGTTTCTAAACAACTAATGAATGACCTTAGGAAAATTTTATCAAGATAATTTTGATTGAAAAAATGCTAATTGTTCCTACCAATTAGTTAACCAGTAAAAGTTTAAGCATTTTATTGCGTCATAATGTCAAAAATATTTAGGCCCCTATTATGAGTTACATTCGATAAACGATTTTCGCTGGCTATCGAACATCGACTATCGAATCTTAATTTGGTATTATGAGTTGGCAGCACTGTCGAAAGTTTCGTTGTGCATCGAATTTTTCAACGAAAACAAATTTGCTTTCGACTGTGCAAATAAATGTAAAAAACTTGTTGAAAATTTAACTATTTGTAAATTTTTGGTGTTCGTATACCAAATGCAATATTCTTAATCTGTTTTGTTCATTTTATGCAAGTCCAACGTCGTTAACAGCAATTGGATGCGCTCATATTCCTTATGGAACAAAATTCTTTTTTCACCAAATGATTTGCAGCAAAGTTCAGCATGTAAAACAAGTAAGAAAGTATAGTCGGTCAAGCCCGACCATATGATACCCTACACCACAGTATTTGAAAACACATCATGCTTATGTGTCCATATAAATATAGATTTATCTATGTTTATAAACTTCATGAAAATCGGTTTGAAAGTTTGTGAGAGGCAGAAATTGCCCCCTACCTCCCCTTGTGGTCCTATTTTTGAAAAACTGTATAGCTAATGTGTCCATATACATATGGATCTATCTATGTTTTAAATTTCATTAAAATCGGGTTTAGAGGCAGAAATTGCCCCTATCTCCCCTCGTGGACCTATTTTTTAATAGGCTTGGTCCTTGCGTCAAGAGGAACCGCCGTAATCACGTTTAACTTTAATTTTATTTTTTAAATTTGTAAACAAAAATTTTTTATTTTAAGTGACAGCTGATCGAAAATGTACTACTGTGAATTAACAAAATCACAATAGTAAATTTTTATCGAATGCGCGCCATAATACCAAATGAAAATTCGTTCGATCAGCTAATTCGACTGCTGTCGAAAATCGAATTTAGTTCATAATTGGCACCTTAATTTAATTTTCAATCCCTGTGACTTCATTCCTTTACAATTCTGCTTCCAGAGAAAGTTAAAACATTTTTCTTTATTGTTACATAATGTGTGAAAATGTGTGTAGTAGTGTTGGAAAAGGTAAATAAAAAAGAAGAGAAAATATTTTATTGTTGTTTATTATTTTACATTTTGATTCTGCTTGGCTCCCTTCGTTCTTTAGCTCTGTTACTTTTGTATTATAAATGGTGTTGACTTTTTAGTCGAATTAAAAATAAAGTGTTTCTCAATAAAAAAAAAAAAAAATAAACAAGCTGCTACACAGAAAAAATAACGAAGTAAAATAATAAACGAAATTTCTGCTTTTCTTAATATTTGTGCCCCTTGAACGCCCGTAGCCCAAACAAAACGTTCAATTTTACGTGAATGTGCGTTCAGTTTTTAGCTTTTAGAGTTCAGCTTTTGCAAAATTGAACGTGCATTCAATTTAAAACTATGTTCATTCTGTTTTTACTATGGTGAACATGAGTTTATACGATGCGTTAAATTTTCTAAGATAGCGCGCTGATTCTGGCAGTCGTGATCGAATACTTTTTCGATTCGACAGTAATTTTATTTCTAATTCTTTCAGGCGATACTGAATGAATCGAAATATTTTTTCAGTGTTGTGAAAACTCAAATAAATGCTTTACATCACTGCAAAAATAGTTTGGATTCGAACTAAAATTTGCTATTTTGCCAGCAAAATAAGATTTTGCATTTATTTTTAAAATTAAGTACAGTCAAAGCCCGGTATAACGAATACGCAGTTTAACGAATATCCGATATAACGAATGGCCAAATTTATACAATAACTACCTAATATAGCGAATGGCAAAAAAAAAAAAAAAATAGTCCCGATTTAACGAATGACAAAGAAAAATACAAAAATCGAAATAGAACCGTTAGATTTTTGTGTGTTCTTTTGGCTTCTTTGCTTTGCATTGAAAGAACACGTGTGATGCGTTGCTTTTTTCGTTTAAGTTTCAGTAGTTTTTTTTTTGGTTCATTGTGAAAACGAGTTGTCAAATCGAAAAAGAATCTTTTTTTGTTTAAATTTAAGATTTTAGGTGTAAATCTTGCAGTAAGCGCCGGTTCACACACGTCTAGTTTGACTCGTCAAGTCTTGAGTTTTTAGGAGAGAGGGGAAAAGATATGGCATTCTCTTTTCCCTTCTCTCCTTAAAGTTCAAGACTTGACGAGTTAAACTTGAAATGTGTGAACCGCACTTAATATCCCAAAAGTATGGAAAACCAAAATCTTATTAAAGTTTTAGATATACACTAAATTATAAAGACAATTGAATTTTGATGTTTTTCAAATTGTGGACCTCCGTTTTTTATAAAATTTTAAGGTAAAATTACTGATCGATATAACGAATATCTCGGTATAACGTAAGGTCTGAACATTATATCATTCGTTAAACCGGGCTTTGACTGTAAATTTATTTAATTTTTGTAATTAAAATACATACAAATTCTAATTTTTGGTAACGCATATGGGGTATACCAAGGCAAATAAGTTGGTTAAAAAAATCTTATTAAAAAAACTTGGAAATTTTCTGTTTCTTTTTATTTGTTTTTTTTTTTTTATTTTAAAAACGAATATCTCACAAAAAAAAATTAAATTTGGAAAAAAGAAAGTTATAAACAAAAAACTAAAAATGTAAAATTATTGTTGTAGTTTTTTCTTTAGCCATTATAAATGTTATATTGTCAAGCTAATAAAGACTCAATTTCTTCAATGTAAATAAAAATAAATATTTTAATTACAATACTTTGTTCAAAGCTTACCAGGAAGGCATGTTTAAAGTGTACTAAAAAAACATCACAAAATGGGGTAAATAAAAAAAAATTAATTTTTAAAACTCTTTGTTTTTTCATTATTTGCCTATCGTCAGCTCATTATTGGTTTGGCCTACCGACCATTTTTGAAATAAATTGAGTTGTATATTTTAAATACCCCCTTTCTGAATCCAAAACCTGTTTTTACGAAATTTTTTATAGTTTCTAAGATGTTAAGCATTAATTTTGCCCCATATCAACTATTTTAAAATTTATTTAGTATTGTTCTGTTCTACACGCCACTGTTTCACGAATGCTGCGAATTTCACTCTTGCTTTGTTTCGTTGCCGTAAGAAAAACAAGTAGTTAAAGCGAACTCAAAATAAAATGACATCATGAAAATATAGTTTATTCTTGCTTCGCTTTATTGCCGTAAGAAAAAAAGGAGTAAAGGCAGACGCAAAATAAAATGTCGACAACCCAATGCACAGCAGTAAGTGTACGTATGGAGCACAAAACGCTACTTCTTAGAAATAAATTTATAAAAGTAGCGTATGCGGCACAAAACAATAATTTTCACTTTCAATTCAATACTTTTTTAACTTCTAAGCTCGTCAATGAACGTTCACAACATGCCAGAAGCAGGGGTGAATATACAAAAAAAAATTCTATCGGTTATATTTTCAGAAATTTGCATGTAAACCTTCGTTGTCGTTTTTCTCCACTACGACTTTTTGGCATATGCGCTTAACCAATAACGAGATGTCGGTACTCGTTTATCAAAAATTAATTTTTGGCCTAAAATTATTTTAGGTTGATGCCGGCGTCTGTTGACAACAACAGCTCACTTAATGACAAAACCTAAATTTAGGAAGAAATAATTTTATAGTGACATACTCACCTTATCAGAAAATACGTTTTTATTTCTATTTTCCACCTCTGGTTGACGCTCTGTTTCACGGAAAAAACTTTACTACTGAACAATAACATATAGTTGTAAAATACTCACCGTATTGTTTCTCCACTTAAATAGTTTTTCTCGGAATTCTGCTCTCGGACGAGTTGTTGAATGGCATCAGCAATGTCTCTTTTATTCGAGAATTGAAGATGGCCAAATTGTAATTAACAATTTTTTTAATTAACCCAATAAAAAACGGAGCTTCCAACGAAGCAGGTTTGTAGGGGAGAAACATAAAAGTTTCGCTTACCATTGCGCTTACGAAAGACATGAATTTTATAAGGCGAGTTCCCACTTTGAAGCAATACATTTTTTACACATAAAGCGCATTATTCAGCGCACATAAAAATTGTTGGATGTAACGATCAGCTATACACACTGAACGTTTTGATACAGTTATTTTTTAGTATTCTCCCTTACAAACCTGCTTCGTGGTAAGGGAATGCCGTAGCACTTGAAATGTTATTTTTTTTTTTTTAATAAAAGTTGTTGAGAGTTCTTTCACTTACTTTACTTTTTAGCCGTTCACTTTACATTTGGCTTTTCTAAACCTGCGTAAAGTAAATAATTTATTATTTGATTCTAGAAAGCTGAACAACGCCTTCAGTTGCTTATTAGAAGACTTTATTTTTTACAATGTTTCGTTAAGTCTATCGGGAGCTTGCACATTCGCGAGCTAAACGTCCCGAAGTAAATAACGAAATATGCGTATTAAATATGAGAAAGACGCTCAGTTCCACTTTTTCTGAATGTTGCGTTCAGTTAATTTATGGTGCCAACGTTAAATTGCTGCTGACGTTGTTTTTTCAATTTTCTTGAACAAATATGTTTCACTTTTTTCTTTGAAACGTAAAGAAGTGCAAATCCTTAATAGTTTACGAAATCTGATATAATTTTGCTTAATTTTTACTATTTTTTACTTAATCAAAATTTACAAAACATATTTTCTATGAAAATTTTACAAAATAAACGTTTGTTAAATTTAATAATCGTTTATTAATACGGGGATAAAGCTTTACTGCCGTATTCATAAAAATTTAAAATGGAATTGAAATTTATTTTAAGAAAAATGTTTATGAAAATTTTAACCTAAAACATATTTCAAACTTATTTTAATATTTGTGAATACGACAGTTAATAGCTTCCTTTATTAGATAGTTTTCTTAAATAAAATTGTCTTAAAAGCAATAAAAAAGTGTCATCGTATGTTTATCATTAACAAATCTTAAGAGTCTTTAGATAGAGAAAAGTTATAAGGTAAATAATTTTGGATACTTTAAACCATTTGTCATTAAGGATTTGAAATTGTCTACCCACATAATAAAGTTTGTTGTCTCTTTGTGTCAATATTCAAAGAAAAGAGGTCACTTTATTTACTAAAAATTCCCTTTGAATATTTATTCTATTAAAAATATTCTTTGTATGTCTCTGTGTGTGTGTAACTGGTGTTCACTTCCTTTGTAAGTCCTTAAATATTTAAATACCACAAAACTTGGTTTATTGACCGTCCTTATTTAACATTTAAAGTATTTCAAAAGTCAATATTTATTTGGGATTTATTTATATTTTGAAGCTGCAACAACAGCAGCAAAACCAACCAAAAATAATTCTCTTTACTACGTAATGCTTTAAATACATCAGGGACCTTTTTGTGTTTGTTTGTGTAGATGTGTGTGTGTGTACCATAACTAAAATGTTTTGATGCGAGAGTGTCTGAGTGTGTTTTATTTTTTGAGAGCAAAAGGAAGAGAAGAATAAAAAACTAAACAATGTCAAACATAATTATGACAAAATACATGTGTATTTCTTTTTTTTTATTTTGTATACAAAAAGGAGCAGAGAGATTCAAATAACAAAAAAAGAAATTTAACAAACTGTTACAATAAAAATCACGTATACAATGACCCAGACTATTTGCTCAAAGTGCCCATTCGTTGAACACTGTTCGAATAGAAGTAAAAAACTTTTTTTTAACTTTTTCACAGATATAAAAAAAAAAAAAAATAATTCACATGTTATAAATAGATATTCGGGTATGTTTTTTTTCTTCTGTAAATCGTCAAAAGCCAGTCTATTACATTTTTACTTTATTTTTATATTCTTTATAAAGGATTTTGTTCCTGATGTTCTTTCTGAAAAGTTTTTTTGTCAGTAAAATCAAAACCATTTGTCAAACAGGATTTTAACACTGTATATTTATATAACAACGATAGCAACAACAAATATTTACAACAATCTCTTTTTTTATATTGTGAATAGATGTTTTGGTATGTGTTTTTGATTTTTTTTCGACTGCATGCTGCTGTCATGTCAGGTTATTGACCACAATAAAAAAAGAGAAAGAAAAATAAATTCAAATTACTTATTTCATCTACAGACAAATCAGGTTAATATTATTTATCATATTTTCACAAAAATAGAACTCATTACACAGTGTGACCAAATGGAAAAAAATTCCTTTTTTAAAATAATTTAATGATGAGGTTTCTTCGAAAATTACGACAATCATGGCTGTGGTTGAAACTTTAAATCGCGGGAAAGGCGATCTTTAAAAACCAGCATTAAATGTTTACTCTAAATGACGAGTTTTGCCTGCTTGTGAATCTTCCTTAGCGCTGTTGCTTATAGAAAGAAGCTGTTTGGAACCAATACAAACTGCCACTTCTATATGTTGGGTCCACCCGTTGGGGCAGTTACTTACGTCCCTGCAGACAGAGTGACGCTAGAAAAATACTTGTTGGTTTTGACTTTTAACTAGTTGCACTTTTGATTTTTATTCGTATATTAAACTGTCGTATTTAACATTGGGTTGTCTGCGGGGTCCAACTAGTTATGCATTTTTATAATAGTACTAACTGACCCGACAGACGTTGTCCTGTCCAAATTAGGAAAAATGTTTGCGTCCGCTTTTTAAAATCCTTTAAAAAGATACGAACATTTGAAAGAAAAATTAGTTAAATCGATGGAGCCGTTTTCTGATTTTAGGTAAATCGAAAAAATTGGGCGTTAAAGTAGGCGGGGCAAAATTTTCCGTAGAAACCTAAGTTGGACCATGGCGATGATTTTAAAGAAAAAATCGTCCAAATTGGTCAAGCCGTTCTCAAGTTATGCGCTTAATAGAAAAAGTGGGCGTAAAAGTAGGCGTGGTACATGAAAACGTAAAATAGATTAATACAAACATTTAAAAAAAAATTTGTCAAATCAAATTTTAGGTAAATCGAAAAAAGTGGGCGGGACAAAATTTTCTTTCCGTAAAAACGTAAGTTGGACCATGGCAATCATTTTAAAGAAAAAATCGGTCAAGCCGTTCTCAAGTTATGCGCTTAATAGAAAAAAAGGGCGTAAAAGTAGGCGTGGTACATTTTTCTTTCGATGAAAACTTAAAATGGATTAAGGACAATTTGTTAAATCGATGGAGCCGTTCTCTGAATTTAGGTAATTCGAAAAAAGTGGGCGGGGCAAAATTTTCTTTTCGTATAAATCTAAGTTGGACCATGGCGATCATTTTAAAGAAAAAATCGTCCAAATTATTTAGAAGTCATTGGTGGTGCAATATAAAAATTGAATTTTGCCACGCCCCTCCGCCCGCAGATCGAAAATCAAAAATCAAACTTCACAGTATCACCCGCCTGAATATTCTGAAAATTCCCTGAAAATTTCATCAAAATCGGCCCAGCTGTTTTGGAGTCCATACGTTACATACATACACACAACCTGTTTTATATATATAGATAGAAGATAAAGCTGTACCCATGTTCTGTAACTTTAGTGAGAACTTCTCGCATCGAAAAGATGTGAAACAAAATATTCCATCGTTTCTCGAAAAGTGAGAAAAAAGTGTGTCTGTAACTCATGTCGAAAACTATCAAAAGAGATTACGTCGTTACGTTATAAATGTCATAACACTGCACTCAAAGCCGATGTGACATTGCAGACGTTGAGGATGCCAGTCACACATATAGTTGACGGCAGCCAATATTTACTGAAATTGAAAAATTTTCAACGCCGGCGGCGAAAATACAAAAGTCGGCCATGCCAAATAATTAAAAGTGCAACTTTAATGTTTGTTTTTTGCAAAAGAGCTTTGAAAACATTCGTATGTTTAATAAAAATGGCAAAACCAAATAATTAAACAATTAAAAAATGTGCCAAGAACAAAATGTTATTATTATTATTATTCTTTGTATATTGTATTTTGCATTTTTAATTGTTTTTTAGTGTTGAAATTTTTTCTCACCCCATTTTTATTCGTGAGTTTATTTGACATGTCAAAGCGGGAACTTTTCTCACCAAAATGTTACAGGCACACTTTTTCTGTAAATTGACGAGTGATTTCCTTACGTGACAGCTTGTACTCGCCAAAAAAAGTTACAGACACAGTTTAGTGAGAAAAACAGCTGTTTGTTTCAATATATGGCATTTTTCTTTCATTCCACACATTTCAATCGAAAAGTTTCTAGACGCGGGAGTTACAGAACATGGGCACTGGTTGCTTTATTTACTAATAAAAGCAAAACTTAATTTTACAATATTTTTTCATACTCAATTTTTGCTTTATAATAAAATATTATTATTTATTTTCCTGTTACACCATGTTTCACTTTTTTTGAATATCTCAATTATTATTTATTAATTTTTTTAAACACGGAGAAATTTGTTAACTCAAAAACTAACCAGAAATATTTGATTTTCTCTTGTAGTATTGTTGTTGTTTCTACAACAAACAAGTACTTTTGTATTGTTGCTATTGTTCCTACAAAGAACGAAGTACTAAATCGTGTTTACCAACTTTTGTATTGTTGTTGCTCTTTCTACAACAAACCGCCTCACGTTTAAAGCTGCCCAGTAGCCTGGCAGCCCTAATCCTGCCCTATCTGACAGGTTTCGATTCACTTGAAGGTATCCAGAATTAACTTGATGCCATTCCCGCTTCCAAACTTGTCAAATAGGTGGAAAGAGGACCATTAACAATCATTAGTTTTTAAGAATTCTATTAAAATTTTAAAATATTTTATTTTATGAACAATTGAAGCACAGCCGCGAATAACCTTTTAAGTTACAAAATAATTTATTTTCAGGAGAGCAAAAAAACGTTTTTAAGACGCAAGTTTATTAATTTTTTATTTTTTTTTTTCTAGATTATTAAAAATTAAGATAATAAAAATTTTTATGCAAAATATTAACAAATTTAAAACCTAAATTACATGCAAATTTACGGTTTATAACTTTTTTTTAGTGGAAAAACGTTTCATATCCACAATCACGATGTCATTTAAAACGTTCTTCCACTACGCAAAGCATTATGACTGGTGGCTTTTAAAACGTTATTCCACGTTTAAAACCATTTACTTTGGTAACTTACAACGTTATTCCACTAGCTGACTCTTTGTATGTCCTTTTTAAAGGCTTAAAGGTGCATAATTTTAGGTGATTTGAGGTTTAAACAGTGTACGAGAGTAATGTGAACGGTTATCTGCAAAAAAGAAATAGTGTTTGCAAAAAGTGGCTTTTACAACGTTATTCGCCGCTGTCAGGCGCGGATTCAGGGGGTGTGAAATAAGGAAATTTCCCCCCCGTAAATTATAAAAATATGTTTTGTTAATTTCGATAATACAAGAATTCCCAAAAAGAATATTTTTTTTTAATGTACAAAATTTTTGGAAATCCCAGCAAGGTTTTTTTGTTTTTTTATGGAATCTCTAACGATTTTCAATAAGTATCCATATCTTAATCCTAATAGTTATTTATTAGATATTTCCAAAGAAACAACTAGTTTACCGTATTCAATTACTTATTATTCTACATTCAATCCCAGCAGGCGCCATCTATGTATAACCAAAGAGTAAACGTTTGACTTGAAAATGCGTGCGGTTAAATTATTAAAAAGCCTTAGTATTTGCAATATTTATGAATATATGTGTTATATGAAAAAAATCCTATTCGATAATTTTTGACGAACGCACGGATTTGTCGGGTAAAAGCCAGATTTCCTTATCTTTAAAATATTTCAACATACAACAAAAAGTTGTTAGGCAAGAAAAAGCATTTGAAGAGCCTTCACAGGATATTGATAATGACGCTGATGTGTCAATTGATGCGATGGCACTATCATCAACAGTTCTTAAAACTTTGACAAATTTTAGTCTTGACCTAAAAAATTGTTGGAACTGATGGGTGTCGTTTGATGTCAGCAGAAAATGAAGCTGTTACAAAATTCTGGAATCCGCGACAAATGCGAAACAAACGCCTTGCTATTTCCCGTAAATCAGGCAAAACACGTTTTTAGTAAAGTATTTGGGAGCCAAACTCTCTACATTATGCGAGACAAGATGGGTGGACCGACACGACTCAGCTTTACACTTTGTAACAAGTGTACGTCATATAGTAGAAGCTTAGGAAAAAATATCTGAGTGGAAAGGTAGAGATACTTCATCAAGAGCCTTATATTAAGGAACTCACTTAGAACTTTTGAATTTATTTGCGGAATAAACATATTAAGTGTGATACTTATTGTAACACAGCCGCTAAGTATCATTTTACAAAAGCACGATATAGATCTTCAAAAAGGATCAAGCCTTATCAAAACTTTAATCATGTGCCTTGAAGAAAAAAGAAATAAAGCCGAAGAACAATTTAAAGTGATTTTTAAAAAAGGGAATCAAACCTAATGGAAAATTAAGACTATGGACAAGGCTACAATATCCTATACGCACTTTATCCCAATTGTATTTGTGAAAATTTTTATACATTTTTGAAAATTTGACTTATTATAGGATATTGTAGCCCTGTCTATAGTCTTCATTTTCCATTAGGTTTGATTCCCTGAGATCGAAGGGTTTGGACACAGTGGCCATATCCCTCACACAGCACTTTCAAGAGAATTTCACTCTAAGTCAAATTTTCAAAAATGTATAAAAATTTTCACAAATACAATTGAGATAAAGTGCGTATAGGATATTGTAGCCTTGTCCATAGTCTTCATTTTCCATTAGGTTTGATTCCCTGAGATCGAAGGGTTTGGACACAGTGGCCATATCCCTCACACAGCACTTTCAAGAGATTTTCACTCTAAGTCAAATTTTCAAAAATGTATAAAAATTTTCACAAATACAATTGGGATAAAGTGCGTATAGGATATTGTAGCCCTGTCCATAGTCTTCATTTTCCATTAGGTTTAATTCCCTGAGATCGAAGGGCTTGGACACAGTGGCCATATCCCTCACACAGCACTTTCATGTGAATTTCACTCTAAGTCGTATTTTTTCAAAAATCATAAATTTTAATATAAAAAGACTAACTAAATATCTAAATAGTTTAAAATATTAAATAAAAATTATTAATTTTTCATAAAAACTGTAAAATTTCGTATAAATAGTCGTATTTTCTTTATAATACGCATGCGATATTTTTTTAAAATATTTTTTATCGCATGCGATATTTTTTAAAAACATATTTAACTTTTCATATTTATCTTCACACACGTAAAGAAAAGTTTATTTTAATTTATATTGAATATTTTATTTAACCTTATTGTTGAGTTTTTTTAATATAATATACACAAATTGCTTTTAATAAACTTTTAAAAACAAATTTTTTTTTGTATCATAGTTTTTTTTTATGAATATGACAGTTAATGTAGTTTATTTGTTTTATTAAATTTAAAAGCTTTACCAAAAACACCGCAAGGAATTAAAATAATTTAACCAAAGGAGATGTGGTCCAAAAGCTTACAGGGGTTTTAAATAAAACTACTATTATTTTCAATAATATTTTTGAACGTGTACAATGAATCAAACATAAAAATGGTTAATAAAATATAAATAACTTATTAAGGGCCATTATTATAACTTGGCGTTAGCTGTTATCCGACAGTTAACAGACGCTTTTTGACAGATAACACATTATTATCTGTCAATTTAATCTTAACTTTAGCTAACTTCAAGTTGTAATAATGGCCCTAAAAGAAGTAATTCTCACATTCTGTTTTCAATAATACTTATTTAAAGTTTCTTTTTTTCATTACAACTTAACCTACATTTGATAGGAAAATGCAGTTTTTCCTAATGTTCATAATTTGAATGAACTTTCTATTATTATTACACCCAATATGTTTTACAAATAAACATAGCTTGGGAATAATGATTAGAAATCCTAATGATAAGCAATTGGATTAGAAATTTTAGTTGTGCTGAAAAATTGATTAATTATGATTAGTTAGCCATTTTAGACGATTACTAATTGATTAGATTAGAAATAATCAAAAATCTAATTACAATTAGTGACGATTAGCATTTCTAATCAAATCTACTCAAAATTAATCCAAAAAATAATTGATTAGATTTCTTGATTATTTTTGATTAGATTTGATTAGATCAACTATTTTATTTTTCACATTTGTTGCTATATTTACATAATGTAACAGTTTTTGAATATTGCATAAAATTGCATACGGTGCACCCTGTTCTTAAACTAAACACTTGACACAGCTGGTTCACTTTGTTGTTCAAGTATAATTTTTTTGTTTACTTAACATTGAAAGTAAAATCTTTGTTTTGTAAGATTGTAATTTTTGTTTTATTCAAAAAAAGTTGATTAATCAAATCTAATCAAAAATAATCAAGAAATCTAATCAATTATTTTTTGGATTAGGTTTGATTAGATTTGATTAGAAATGCTAATCGTCACTAATTGTAATTAGATTTTTGATTATTTCTAATCAAATCAATTAGTAATCTGAAATTTTTATCAAAATTCAATTCTAATGATTAGATTATTTTATTTCTCTAATCGTAATGATTTCTAATTCTAATCGAAATTCCCCAGCTATGCAAATAAATTTATCAATGAATTTTAAACACAATCTCCTTTTAAGAAAAAAATATGCAGCAAGAATTAAATTTAAATACCTCCTTAAAATATACTTCAATAAAATTCAAACGACTTTTATACTAAGAAAAGTTCACACACACACACATATGTACATAAACAAAAACACACCGTGACTTTAAACACAGACTCACAACCAACGTTCATCCAAGAAAATGTTTATGGCTGTGAACGAATTTATTTGTGAGAAGTACTCACTCGTACAACAATTTACCTTAATAACATAAAACTTTATGAACATTTTATAATAATCATGCATATTGCAGTATAAAATTACACTGTTAGTAAACCAAAAACAGAAAACAGAACAAAAAAACTTATTCCTGCTATTCGAACATGCATGTGCAAGTGTTAATGAGTAGTGGGTATGCCCAGTTAGCATTTGGAAGATTATTCTTCTTTTGAAATGCTTAACTGAATCTTCTTTGAAAGCTCTTAATTGCAAAAGGCTGATTTCTCATTTGCAAGTTTAGAAATAATGCTGATTATAACTATACAATATCTCGTTTCTTATTGCTGCAACTGATTGATCATCGCACAGCCTAAACGCCTGAAGCTAAAAACTTGAAACTTCAACCAGAGATTGGTCACTCCCTACATCGATCCACTAAGAATGTTTAGGGGGTAAAAACGGGAAAATTGGGCAACCTTATAGCTCCAAAACTAAAAGAGATGCAAAAAATGTAACACATCGTTGTTCTTTAGAAAAATAAGCGGACAGGTGTCTGGTACTTTTTTGAAATTCGACCCTATTAAGGAATAAACGGGTAAAACCTGAAATAGTACCCAAAAAGGGAAATACGGGAAATTTGATATTTTTCTTTAGCTTTTTGGTTCTACAACTGGTATTTTTTTAAAACATAAGATACCACATGCAATGTCCTGAGTGGATAAAAATCTATTGCGGAACTGTTTGGTACTTTTTTGTTCTTTAACTGGTACTTTTTGAATTTCCGTTAGCATTGGACCTAGAAACATAAAATTCAAGATGCAATGTCCTGGGTGGATGAGAATCTATAAGAGTGAACTGTTTGGTACTTTTTTATTCTTTGACTGGTACTTTTTGCATTTCCGTTGGTATTGGACCTAGAAAGATAAAATAAAACATGCGAGGTCCTGAGTGAATGAGAAAAAAAGGAGGCGCTAAAGAAGTAGCGGGTTAAATGCTAGTTTTAAATAAAAGTTAAGCTAAACAATTTCATATTAAAACAAGACTAAAATCATCAATTACGTGACGGCTAGAGAAAAGCAGCGTTTTGCACAGTTTTAAGCAGTAATCGAAAATAAACATAATATATTGTTCTTTAGTGTTCCTTTCGGTAGCTATGTGGAATACATCAACGCTAATAGTTTTTGTGTAGTAAACCATTAAAAAAACGTTTTCTTGTTTGTGATCTTAAAAAAATAATACTGTACTGATCCAACTCAATGAAAAGATGAGAAGATTTTATTCCGTTCTGTTTTTTTCTTTCACCACTAGTGGTATACTTAGTTTGTCATTCCGTTTGAAACTTTTTTTTTAATCATTTCAGCTAACTGAGCCTTAAATTTGAAGATATAACAAACGGAAGGGCAAACTCTTTCCACCTCTGGTGAAGGGTATAATTAAGACTTTTTAAGAAGCAGAGTGGAACGAAGAAGCCATTTTATGATAAAAAAAAAAATTAAGTTAATTTATTTAGAATTATTGTTATCATGCCAAAAGTCTTAAGAAAAATAAATTATCATTATTATCATAAAATGCTGGCTGGGCTGGGTGTGTGCATGTAAACGAATGAAAACGTTTATTTAACACAACAACAAAATAAATTTTACGATATTTTCTCTGTTGCATGTGCACTTTGTAATATGAACTTTTGTTGTTGTAGTTTTTGTTAAGCGCTCTGTTGTTGTTGAAGATGCAATCGTGGCAGAGTTTTGTTGCATCAGTGTTGCTGATGACAGTATAAAATTGCAGAGGTGTTTAAAATGTAAATTTGTAGGAATGTGTGTATAGTTTAATAGAAAGTGTGAAGATACAGACCTCATGCTAAATAAAGAACAGAAAAATGTTTATAGTGAAAGTACTGCAATATAAAATCTTACGACAGTTGAATTTGATGATGAGCATAATGCTGATATCAATCTGCACACACATTCTCACATTTTTAGTCTAAACCGTATACCTTCTATTTTTTTCATTCAAATGCTTGTGAGTGTGTGCGTACGTTTGATTTTTATAGTTTGTTTAGGTTTGTACAAGTGATTGTAAAAGCCAACCACACAAGTGTCACAAAAACTGGCAAAGCATATCAACGCTTTTCTTTTCTACTTTTTGTTTTTTGCCTTGGAAAATAGAATAAACTGCAAGCCCAAGACAGTTGTGTGGAAAATTTTGTATGTAGTAGTTGTTGTTATTTTAGTTTGTACTTTTTGTATGTTTGTATATGTGGCATTGAAGTTTTTTTATGTTTGGTTAAATGTATTTGAATGTTTGTTTTGGATTCATGTTGGTGTAACGTATCGTAACATATTTTGATTGTTTCTTTATAAAGACTCGACGCAAGGCTCACATTTTCACACACTTACACTTTTACACCCTTTTTCACACACATTACACGTATTTGAAGGTGGTTTCATCAAAAGAATGTTGTCGTCAACAAACGGGAATATATTTATTTTAACGTAAAATAATTTTATTTTTATAGTTTATTTTACTTTGTACTCACTTAATTTGACATCGTTTCTAAACATTTATTCCCCTTCTTTTTCTTAATTTGGCTCCTGAAGTTCTCAATAAAGCTGACTTGTCGAATATTTCTGCTTCGTGCTTATTTATATTTCACATACTTATAGGAATTATGATACAAAACTCTTGCCTTATTTATATTGGGATAGATCGTTAGGTTTATATCATTCGCAATGTTTAGTTATATAATATTAAGAATTGGAATTCTCTGCGAAAAAATTATAACTCAATCTATAATACATATTTAGAAATTTTTGTAAACTTTGTTTAACTTTTACTCAATTTCTAAAAAAAAACGCTCGAATTCAAAAGAAGCTATGCATTTCTTAGCATAAGACTAACATACTTGTCCACGATGTCCATCGACATATAAAGCGTGCTACAACAAGTCACTTATTATCGCTTTCATAAGCGCCGCACCAACTATCGATTTATCGGTCGTTTCTAACGTAATCCACAGCAACTTTTCAGCAAAACGGACGCTAGTTTGAAAATAAATATGGGCAAAACAGATTAATTAACCCATAAAATTACAGCTCTGTGCCAGTTGATTTGCTATAAATGACAACAAAGCAGTAAACAAAAACTTTTGTTTTCAATTACAGAATTTTATGAAAAATTTTTTTATAAATCAACTAGCTGAATTAGCAAGCGTTGTTTTGCCGTATAATTGATATCTTTCAGTATCTGCATGCCAAATTTTAAAAAAACCGGTTGAGTAGTTAAGAAGATATAGGGATGGGGAGCTTTTACCCCTCTTACCCTATTTCACGTCCTATTCCCTATTTCCTTTCAAATGTTGCAGTATCTGCATGCCTAACTTAAAAAACCCCGGTTAAGTAGCTAAGAAGATATAGGGATGGGGAGCTTTTACCCATCTTGCCCTTTTTCTCGCCCCAAATAATAAAAGTTATGGGCTCTAGTTCCTGTCAGATGTCACACTATTTGTCTGCCAAATTTTAAAAAAACCGGTTGAGTAGTTAAGAAGATATAGGGAGGAGGAGCTTTAATCCTTCTTGCCCTTCTTAACGCCCTATTCCCAATTTCCTTTAAGATGTTACAGTGTCTGCGTGCCAAATTTTAAGAAAACCGGTTGATTAGTTAAAAAGATATATGGAGGGGGAACTTTCAGCCCTCTATAGTTCCTTCCAGATGTTACACTGTTCGTCTGCTAAATTTCAAGAAAATCGGTTGATTACACTGCTTTACAAATTTTTAATTTGGAAAAGTACCAAGAACTCCACATGCCTAGATAAGTTAATTGGGCTCTACAAGGGTTTGAGTGGGACCATACACCGAAAAACGCAAAAGTACCGTTATCTAAAAAACGGTACTTAGGAAAAAAAAATTACAGCGATTTTCGTGTTCAGGAGGCCCCAATTAACTTATCTAGGCATGTGGTGTTCTTGGTATTTTTTGGCTGTAAACCAGTGTTAGTTAAGAAGATAAAGAGAGGCGGAGCTTTAACCCTTCTTGCCCCACTTTTTTGATTTTACAGTGTCTGCGTGGCAAATTTTAAGGAAACCGGTTGAGTAGTGAATAAGATTCAGGGAGAGGGAGATTTTACCCCTCTTGCTCTATTTTACGCCCTAAAGCGAAATACACATACAAAATTTATTAAAAACTGGCCAAGCCGTTTTGGAGGAGTTAAATTACAAACAGCGTGACACGAGAATTTTATATATATAGAATACAATTTTATTAGTGGTATTGTTTTAAAGAAATATTATAAGAAATATTTATTAGGCCCTTTTCCACAACTTACCGATGGCTAAAAGTAGACTTTAACCAGCCTTATAAAAAGTGTTCCATTATTAAAACGTAACTTTAACTAAAGTGAGCGATAAAGTAAATTAAGGTTTCTCCTACCTGGCAGGTTAAAGTAAAGTTGTAATAATGGAACACTTTTTAAACGGCCGCTAAAATCCTACCTTTAGCTTTCGGTAAGTTGTCAAAACGGGCCTTAGTAAAGTAATTTAAAGCTATAATATTGTTTAAAATTGCAACAAATTTATATGTAAACTATAACGTCATCGCTCGCTTGCATTGTAGATCGACTTGTCGTGCTGAAAAAATTTAGTGGGGCGCAAATCAGCTGTTTGTTGTTAAAAATGGCGAGCGATAGCGGTCGACATCTTTGAACAGGCTGTAACTGTCTGTTCAACATTTTAAAACGTTAACATTGGCAAAGAAAATTTCTGTGAAAAACGCTCAATCTTAAAAATATTTTCCATTCAAAATTCTACACAAACGTTTACGTTCAAAATCGTTGAACAGACAGTAAAATAAAATTTAAGAAGTTCTTTGTATTAAATTCTTGTAAAGTGATTGTTAATTCTAATGAATTCCATTTAAATATTTTTAGTTTTCTTGAAAAACAAAAGATAAAAACTGATAATAGAACTTCACTTTGCTGTGCTGTTTGGTTGAAGCGCCTGAAATGGTGCTATGACATTTTATTCCTTTTTTTCTGTTATATTTTATTGCATTGGTAGTAGTAACAACATACATACATATACATAGTTTAACAATTCTTTTACATATCTAGTCTTCGTTTTGTATTTGGCTTAAGTCCAATAAAATTGCACTTGTCTAAACCTTAATTTTCTTTTCACTAACATCCTCCTACGCCCCGCAAAGCCATTTCAATTCGTGTTCATTTCACACAGTAAGATATGATGAAATCTTGTTACAAGAATGAAAGTCAGGAATAATTTTACTATATACTCGTACAGTGTGCTCTCGTTAAGTGTAATTAATGGGATTTAGGTTTTTGCTTGACTTTTTTCATTCGTGGCCTTCTGAATATCCTGTTTGAAAAAATATGCATTGCGTTAATTGAGAACGTACTGTATATGAGTTAAAAAAAAAATCCTTTAAAATTTGCTTGTTTTATTACAAAACAGTTAAGAAAAATAACAATTAAATTAATTAATCCTTTAAAGGACAACACATTAGCTTAAAGTTACAAGTTTAAATCGTAATAAAACAAAGAAATGTATTTATAATATCAGTATAACGCGCTTTATTTGGGTTAAAAATTTTGTGACTTTAATGTTTAAATATGATTTCGGCATGTGTCTGCCACTGCTGGCAAGTACGCGTTCTGGAACACCAATTTTCACAAACTTTTCGCAGCAATTGTTGCCGTATTTCGCCAACAACTCTTCGAATGTTGACTTCCAGGAGTTTAATTGCCTCTGGTTTATCGACGTAGACAACTGACTTTACATAACCCAAAAGAAAATAATCCAATGGGGTTAAATGACACTATCTTGGTGGCCAATTAATAAAACCATAACGTGAAATTATTCTTTTATCAAAAGTTTATTTTAGTAAATCATTTGTAGCGCGCGCTGAGTGGCATTTTTCTTTATCCTTTTGGAACCCCAAGTCAGCAAGATTAATGCCAGGTTATTGAGGTACGAAAAAAATTTCTTATAATGTTCACCATTGACAGTAACATTTTGACCATCATCGTTTTTGAAGACATATGGACCAATGATTCCGCCAGCTCATAAAGCGCACCAACAAGTTATTTATTGGGGATGTAATGGTGTTTCGAGAAAAGCTTGTGGATAATCCTAACTCAACCAAAATGGCTTCATCGGAGAAAAAAACTTTGAATGGAAATTCAACATCAATATCAATTTGTGCTTCAGCTTGAATTTCAACAATTTGCAAGAGTTGCTCTGGTGAAGGTTAATCCATAATAAAATCTCAAACCAAACTTAACAAAAAGCAACTATCAGCATTTAAATGAGTTGTCAAAAAAACCAGTGCTGCCAACTTGAAGCTGTGAACCTCTAAAAACACCCATTATTTAAGTTTTTCTGCAATATTTGGATATTTAGGCCCTTATTGTGTAAAACGCAACGGAACGTCAAAAATTGCATTGAAAGGAAAAACAAAGCCAAACATATTTTATAATTTTCTTGTTGCTTTCTACAGAAATTCATATTTCATTTTAAAATTTTCAACGCCGTAAGATATGCAGCGTTGAAATTTAAAATTAAATTTAAAACAATTAAACAACTAGACCTTAATTTAACATAATTTTTTTAAGAGAATATGTCAGATTGTATAATATTTTTTTATTTATTTAAATTTAATTACAAAAATATTAATTGTAGTAACAAAAAAAAAAAACATAAGGAGTACTAGCTACTAAGGCTTTCAACTCCGACTTTTAAAATTAGATTAGGTTTTTTAAATTATTGTCGATCAAAAAATTATTGATTAACTTTACATTATTATCACAAGTATTTTGTAAAAAATCAGAAGGTGGATTTGATCCGAATATTTTGGCTCTGGTGTAACTGAATGACCCGCATTCGTCTAGAAGGTGTTTAACTGTAAGTTGAGTGTTGCAAGTTGAACATATGGGAGGATTTTCCTTTTCGAAGAGGTGTTTGTGTGAAAATTTGCAGTGGCCTATTCTGAGTCGCGTTATGATGTAAGTCTCGTTTTTGGAACACGATGTGGAAAATGTTGGCTTAATACCGAGAGGATTTATGTTTTTGTATGGATGTTGGTACCACAAACACCTTAAGTTTTGAGCTGAACTTAAATGAGAGAAAATGTTGTTTATAATGTCACGATGTTCCCAAGTAGGAAAGGTGATAAGAGGTCTACTTCATTGGCAGCAGTGTCTGCATATTCGTTGCCGATGATATCAACGTGCGACGGAACCCACATTAATTTAATTGTGTTCTGATTTTTGTTAATGATGTTACGAATTTTGTTAACTAACGGAGATTCATGTAAAGAGTTTTTAATTGCAAGGATAGATGAAAGACTATCAGTAATATATTTCAGAACGTTCAGACTTGCAATATGTTGCTGTAACCTAGTAAAAAATGTGCTCCAAAAGAAGCAGGTTTTTTGTTTGAAATCATACTTCAAAGCGCTTCAAACCTGCTATGTGATGCCTGATTTTTGTATGGGGTGTTCTCGGTTTGGGAGACTATTTTCTGCTGACAAAAAGCGATTCTTTTAACATGCAAACAAAGCGCTCCTAAAGTGCTTTTTTAAGGGCTAACTATATTAACAAATTCATTAATGTTTTGCTTTTACTTGTTTAAATGCCTTTTTTCGATAATTTTCGTAAACCATAATATATTTTTATTTTTTTCGCTTTAAACCCGTCTTCGTTGTCAGCACTAAAATAGCAGCTTTTTTGTATGTTTTATTCTTTATCATTTACTGCTTTATAAGAGCTCTCTAATTGAAGCGCTTGATTATGCGCTTTTTCTCTGTAGTGCTTCAAAATACCCAAATTTTTTTACTGGGAATATTGTGAAATTCTGCTTTAAAACTGCATTAATGTCCAGATTATGAACTTTCTAGTTCTAAAATTTTTGTATTTTCATCTTGCCTTTCTTCTTCTTCTTTTAATATATTATATATAAATACAAATACATCTACAGCCAACTTCAAAGTGTGAGAATTTCAAAACAAATCATGAAATTGAGTACTCCTCCTCAATCTTTTCACCTCTCTCACCAATAAATTCGAGAATTGGTGCAACAAAAATTGCAAATCTGGATGATGACTAAATATTGTAATTTTTTCTATTAAACTCGATGGGTTAAGAAAATATTTCGCTATTTACTCAGAAACAATTGAATCTTATGGTTATCTGGTTTTGTTAAATGAATTGTCTGCCTTAACGACCATTTATCAGTCTAGTAATGCCTGTCTCCCTTTTGTGTCTTTGTTTCTCTTGCACTCTTTCGTCTTATTCAGATATAATAAATTTAATTTTCCTCCTTTTATTTCCATGCCAATGCCTGAAAGTATGCAATTTGTTGGTAATGACTTGAAAGAGATATTTTTTTTACTTTTCTTTAGATTTTTCTCCTTCAAAATTGTAATTTCTTAGAAAAACAAGAAAAGCTAATAAAATTAGCCTGATTGTTTAGGAAAATTGACAAAGAAAACAAACATTTTGTCAGGACAATAATAATTTAATGAAAATAATTTTAAAATAAGCAATTTACATTGGAATAAAAATTTAGAAATCAAATTTTATAAATTTAGTAACAAATTTTAGGTCTTAATAAAGTTTAAGAAATAATTAGCCTGATAACGGTTGTTGTAAACGCCTGAGTCGTTTTTTGTAATAGATTAAAGTAGCACACAACCTTTGTTTAATCTTCTACAAAAAACGCCAACCGTTATCAGGCTGAATATTTTAATAAAAAATATTTATATAGTTTCTCTATTTAACTTAATTTTTTTTATTTTTTTTTCAGGTAAGCAACCTGTTTAAATTATTATGGTTTTGGATTTTATTTTTTAAAAGGTAAGTTTGCTTTTAAGATCAGGCCTGTCACAAAAATTAATTCCGATCGACAGTGATTTCGTTTTTTAAGAGAAGCAAAATACGAAATCACTTCCACTTTCTATCGGAATTGATTTCTGTGACAGGCGTGAATTTGTTGCAATTCGATCGTTTGTTTTTTAAATTGTGCTCTAATTTGTCTCAAAAATAACGAAAAAAAAACTTAATCGACTAGAAGAATAAATCAATCAGCCTTATTCCGGTTGTCGTTGTCGTAATCGATCAAGTCGTTTTTTGGGTGTTACTTTAATCTCTTACAAAAAAACGACTTGAGCGATTACGACAACGACAACTGGAATCAGGCTGAATATAAAAGCTGGACATTAACCTAAGAGAACAATTTGAAACCTTTACAGCAAATTAAAATGATTTCAATGTGATAATTTTTACTGCAACAATAGCTTTTAACAATAAAGAAAACATTGTTATGATTTAAACTTTATTTTTTTAATTATATGCTACAAATACAATCAAAAATTAAATCGTAGTTAAATTTGCCGCGCAAAAACAACGGAAACGTTTAGTTCGTTGTCACAGACCAGAGTCTGGCGGAAATCGAACCCGCAACCCTCTCACTGATTCAACCAACCCGAGCACCCTAATTGCTTCGTTATTTTTTAAATTTCAACTTAACCTTCTGAAATATTCAGTACATATTCGCTACTCCCTTCTTTGAGAAGGGAGAAAGGAAGGTGCTCAGTTTAATTTACTTTTTATTTTTAGTGACCTTCCTTACTCCCTTCTTTGGGAAGGGATCAAAGTTGTTTTTAAAGGAAGTTTGGAAGGCCTTGCGCCCAATGACAACCTGTGTAAAAAATAAATAAGTATGGAATGCGGCGAAAAGGGCTTCTGACTGCTTGTGACTGCTAAATAAGGCCTTCTATTAGGCCTCTTTACTCATTCTAGTTACCGGTGGGTATAAAAAAACCTTAATTAATACATAAAAATAAATTTAATATAACCAGCGGTTACTAGAATGAGTAAAGAGGCCTAATATAAGGCCTTTTTTAGCAGACACAAGCCCTCCTCGTCGCATTCCATACTAATTGATTTTTTACACAGGTTGTAATTAGACGCCAGCCCTTCCATACTCTCTTCAATTACAACTTCGATCCCTTCCCAAAGATGGGAGTAAGGAAGGTCTTTAAAAATAAATAAAAATTAACAACTTCCTTTCTCCCTTCTTAAGGAAGGGAGTAGCGAATGTGTAATGAATATTTTAGAAGGACTTTCTAAAAGAAATATATACCTTCTAGAAAGCATAGCTCTGAAGGCAGGATATCATACGGAGCGAATCTCTTAGAAAGAAGTATAGAGGCCTTAAAAAGGCCTGCCACTCGCGGTCCTTAAAGTCAAATGAAAGACAACAAACACTTATTTGGTTTTCCGCAAATTTGCTACGAATGGGTTATTAGTATAACGAACTGTCATTGATTCGCACATCTTATAGAGGACTTCGTGATGAGGCTCATTTTAGGCTTGCCGCATTACATCCAGAAAAATGCACCGTTTTAGGCATGCTCCCGTTACGTTTAGTGGAGATCGTTACGTCACCATGAAATTTGTTTTATATTCCTCTTACTTCCACTGGAGTATAGGACGCCAAAGTGGAACAGGGTATAAATATATTTAACCCAGTAATAATTCCAAAAGATATTGTCTAAGGGCCCTTATGCGGCCCTACACGTTGTTACTGGTCGTACAATTGAGTTGAATAGACCAGTTGATCCTTCGCAGCACAAGCTACAACTTCTTAACCAACAGTTCATTGAGCTTAATTAAGAAATTATTTTTAAAGAGTCAACATGAGTACCGATTTATTAGCACTTGTGGCGATAAATTAATTGGAGTGGGAAGAGAAGCAAGAAGAGAAAATAAATAATAGTCCCGGTAGTTTTTATATTCTCTACTAAAATTGTGCATTGGAATTTCGTATTAGTTTTCTTAACCATTGTTTACCATCACACGTACCACCTTGAAAGCTCAAATCAAATTTATTTTTTTTCCATCCGATGACCAACCACACCTCTAACGTAACAACTGGTTGTACAACTTGATCGAATTGTACAACAAGTCGGAGTATGTAGGGCCGCACTATACCCCGTTTCACCATACTTTAAGAAATCAAGCTTAAAAGTTTTCATTTATTTATAGCAACAAGATGCATAAGACTATAGTAAATCTTTTGTCTGAATTAAATTCGATGCAATATTCACAAATGGACGGTTTCTTAGCTTTGTTTTATCATATTTGGCTTCGAAAAAATCATTTCCATATCTGTCGACGAATTTGGATAGACACTATGCCTTTGGCAATTCTTCCGTTTTTTGGAAATATTTAAATTGTACTTAATATGTCATTGGAGTACTTCAGTACTTTTACAATGCAAATAGTACTGAAAAAAGTACAATTGCTTTAACTTTATCATCCCTGCCACTGGGTGACAAACATTGCGTTTACCAATCGCGCTCGAGTGTGCGCGCAACCATCACCCATTAGTTGCAATTTCAGTGCCTTATCCAGCAAGATAATACAATCGTTTCTTGTTTTAAAACTTAAGCTTACATGCCTCCGCTGTTTTTGGAAACATGCTAGCAGCATCTGTTGAGTAGGAACAGCACCTAGCGATAACCCATATTCAGGCCGAACTCCTTCACAAGTTGTGAAAAATTAGCGGGGATAGCGCGACTTTGGATAGAAAACCACAACCAACACGTGATCCCTGGAAAAGCTTAATTTCCTTAAACACAAGCTTTTTTAAGACAGAAAGCATTTCCCGCAAGTAGCATACTAACGGAGGCATCAACCAATAGCCAGTCTGGTGCCGTTCCACCGATGGCTATTGACTCCTCTGTAAATTTTTGATTTTTGTTGAGTCCCATGTATTAAGTGTACCTGATATCCACGAAGAACGCAACCCCAGAAGGTGAAGATGATCCCTTCAAACCCCTTGGGGACCTCACCAAGACAATGATTTTTTATGTTTAACTATATGGATGATATTTTCCCAAGCGGAATGGGGCTTCAACAGGATGGTGCTTCGTATCATAAGACGACCGCTACCAAAGAGTTGTTGAAAAAAAAAATTGGCTATTAGTTGATGTTAAGAAATGGACCTGTCAACTAACCTCCAAGGTCATGCGATTTCACGCCTCGATCATTTCCTGTGGAGCTAAACAAAAGACAATTGACGCCTTGGAGGCCAATAATGTTATACACGGCCGTCAATGGTTTCAAAATTAGAAAGTAATTAATTTCGTTTCTTAAAACTAGAAAATCCAAAATCTTACAGTAATTTCTTGATTTTAACTTCTTTCGTTCGTATTTAGTAAAATTTTTTTAACTAAAGAAACATTTTGCATAAACCAAGCCTCGCATGTATTTTAAATAGGCAATTTTTGGCTTGGACGAGAACCATGCAAAATTTTCTTGGTTAAAGTCATATTTTCGTGCAGAAAACGCTTCGTTAAGTAATGCAAGGTCGTGTCCAAATGCAAAATCATTTTCAAATGTAAACTCCATTTAATTCAAGTTAAAATAAAATATATTTATTCATATTTAATATGAATGAAAATTTTAAAAAATTTCAATTTCACATCACACAATTTTCGCACATGTTTTCTTTTAATTAATACTTTTTTTATTTAATTCCATTTGTATGAATTTTGATGCGCCAAAAGGCATGTATTATTATCTCTTTTAAATATGCGCCTAATGCTATGCACATACATATTTATTGTAATGAAATCCTAACACACGTGTGCCTTCGAATAGACATTTTCTTAAAAAATATATACTTTTATATTTTTTTTCTTTGATCTATTATTTTGTTGCTTTGCAAAGAAAGAAAAACAATGTTTATCAAGTTTTTGAAATAGTGCTATCTTTCCCTCTATTGCTTTTATTCGTTGTCCGCTTTGTCATTGTGTCCTGTTATAAATCTAAATGTAGTAGTTTTTTGTGTGTTTTTTTAAGCTTTTATTTGTCATTTTTAACCCCTTCAATTTAGTTTTTTTGTATTTCATTTGTGGGGTTTTTGTTCTAATTCCTCTTTTGGCATTTTGTCTGTGTATTCTGTTGCATACTTTTGGTCATAAATTCTTTATTGTTCTAGCGCCTTTTTAAACATTATATTTATTGTTTTTGTTGTTGGGTTTTCTATTTCTTATACTTTTTATAAGCTCTTAACAATAGACACTTAAAAACAGCAAAGACCATACTTTAACTACTACATCGCTCTGTAGTTGTATTGTACAAGTTGCTTTTGTATCTTGTCGGTAGGTATACAGAAATAGTTTTCATTTCAAAGACTCTAAAGGCTGGTAGCATACTTTTAGATGGCTTAATTGCTTAATTGTTAGTGAGAGCAATGTTTTCAGTTCAAGGCATTGACTGAAGTGAAAGGGCAATTTTCAAAGTAATTTGCTGTCAAGTAATCAAAGCAAAAAACAAAGTGGAAATGGAACAAGTTAAAAGTCGAAAATAACAAAAAGTCAACGATTTTTATCTATTTTAACACTAATGAAATTAACTGATTAAATAATACATAAATAAATTTTTTTAATTGAAAATTCAATTAAATAAAGACTTGTATTTAATTGTATTAACCAAAAAAAAAAAATCTAAATAGCTGAATGAACACGGAATCTGCATTAATAAAAATACAATTCTCTTGCATATTGTTAGGCATATGTTGCTAACTACTGCATATTTCAAGTGTTAAAATAAAAAAAGCCGACAAAAAATTATTCCAACTCTTTTCGACTGTGTGTACGAAGGATTTTGTTTTAGAAAATTGTTGGCCTAATTCAACTATCTAAAATAAAATTTAATTAAATGTATATCCCTTATAGTAAAGCATACTTTTAGGTTTTGGTATTTACTTGTTGTTGTTATTTGTATATGTATTTAAATTTGTTTGTATTTTTGGAAAATATTTTCTTTTTTAATCTATATCTACAAATACATGTATTTATTTTTACGTTTTAATTTTTTCCTTCGGTTGGCACTCCAAACTTAATTATTGTATATTTTTTATTTTTTTCGAAATTTTGAAATTGTTCTATTTTGCAAAAAAAACTTGTTTTTGTTTGTAAAACATGTTTAAACAAAATAACAATTGAAGCATATGTGAAAACATAGAACACAAGTTGCATTTTTACATACAGCATTCTAAAAACAAAGTCAATGTTGGCTTTAACGTTTTACTCAAGGAGACCAGTTATTTGAAGATTTATGAAAATATTTAAAGGCGTACATTTTTGAAAGCAGTAGAGCAACGATCATTACGCTATGCCCCCGGGGGCCGAGCACTTTTCGTGAATTTCACACACACACACAACACGAAGGTTAACGAAACAATTGTAAAAAGCCATAATTTTAAAAAACAAGAACAAAACATATAGTAAATGTCTCAAACGAGTAAATTTATTTTCCTCTCTTTGCACTCACCACTACATAAACATTTTTAACTGTCTCTCTTTGTGATGACCGCTGCAGCAGAGCCTCTGTTAGGCAAATTTTGCTTCAAAGTTAAGTAAATAACTTATAATAACTTCCCCGCAAATAACAGGACCAGTGCAAACACGCGTGTAACGAGTAGTCCACAAGGGACCAGGACTAGTCCAAAACTAACCCAAACGTATGGAAAAGACTTGGTCTATTTAACATTACGATGTCCTAGGAGAGGACCATATAACCCACCTCTGGACCACTAAGGAGTAGTTTTAAAACTACTCCATGGTATACTCAAGAGGATTAGTTTTGAAGTCGTTTAAAAACGAAAGCACGTCGTTAAAAAACGAAGACATGTCGTCTCACTACAAACACTGTTTTAACAATGACATGGTCCATGCTTGCATTACATCGGACCAGTCCATGGAGTAGTCCATTTTATCAAAATGGATCAGGTGGTCCAATTTTATTTGCAGGGTTAATACTAAGTTTAATTTAACTAGTGTTTAAATCATGTTTTAAAACGAACGACCACCTTCTTTGTGTTTAAATGAAAGTAAACTATTCGTTCTTTTTTGCATGTTTATTATATTTTCAGCAACAAAGCCAAAGTTTTGTTTCATTCTTCACACGTACTTACTTGCAACACAAAAAGTAGCCTTCTCATTGTTTGTACCTACCCAGCAGCAAATTATGCTTACTCGGAACCAGTAATGTAAGGAATTACATGATTTTTATTTCAAAATTAATAAAATTGTTCTAACTTTGACCCAATAATTTAAGTTTTTTTTAATCCACTAATTATTCCCTGAAAATAGAGCTCGAAAACAATTAAACAGAGATTATCTTAGGGCCATTATAACAACAAACAAATAGTTATTTTTAAAATGCTTTCTAAAAGATAAATGGTTTTTGGTTATTACAAGTAAATATTAACCTTAAAAGTAACTGATAAGGTATCAGCAGGTTTATTCTCATGGTAACACTTACACATGACAAGTGAACTTTAAGAATTTGATGCTGCCATATTTTCTGCTGAAAAAATAGGTACTTCAGTGACAATTTAATGTCAAATTAAATTATTCAAGCTTTTTCCAAAATAACCTAATTTAACACAAAAAACAAAATAATTAAACATTAAAAGCAAAAACTAAGCAAAAAAATTTACTATTCTTTTTATTAAAGAAATAAACAAAAGTAAGGCGTTGCCACTACGCATTTTAAGCAACCAAAAGTAGTCGGTATCTACTGCAATGTTGCCACAGCATATACATTACATTTTTCATTTTATCAGACAGTTGCTAAAATGAAGGAAACTTAATAGTCACTTTATCGATCTCGATAGCTAGTGTTTACGTTAACTATCAGGAACTTTATCATTAGGCTGTAGTAATGGCCTTTACAGTAGTTGACACCGCATTTAAAAATTGTAGGATTATATGCCTTATCTTAGAGCAGTAAAGGAAGGCAGTAATTTTTAAAACAAAGCGGATGTTATTTACCCAAATGTTTGTCTCAAAACATAAAAGGTTAAAATGAAATGCAAATGGAAAATCTCTACATTTCTCAGTTTGAGGAAAAAAATCACAAAAACCAAATCACTTTCAGTGTTTGTTGGGTAAACATTTATTGCTTTGTTTTAGCAGTTGCAGTTTCATAAAACAAAATTCAACACATGCAGCCAAAAAAAAAAATCAAACTAATGCACACAAACGCTTCTTCAAATACAATTGACTACAATTGAAAGGAGGACACCACTTACTTGGAAAATGGAATTAGAAAAAAATAATTAAACGCTTCATTCCTAAGTCAACAAATTTTGTTAAGAATTTTAGAAACTGGGAACTATTTCCTTTCGAAGGTAATTTTATATTATATTCATCATTTTTTATTTTTCGAATTTATTCTATGAGCTAAATTTCAGTTATGTATTTTATAAAGCTTTTCTGTAATAGTCATATTCCTTAAATTTTTAAGAAATGACTATACACTACCAGACTATTATATTGTATCTTCTTCTTGTTACATTTTACTTTAGCTTTCCTTTGGACAGCAATGAGGTATATTGTATGTACAGAAAAATTTACAATTATTAGACACCAGCAGAATATAATGCATTTTCTGGCCCGCTACGGCCTTTGTCAGCATTCTTTGTGTCACACTGGATAGTGACACTTTATAAATTGAATGTATTTAACTCAACAATTTTAACAAATAGAAAAAAAAGAATTATTATTATTAAATTTCAATAATTATGTTTTATTTTGCCTTTTGAATAAAATCCTAATACATACAAGTCAATATATTCCTATTAATATTTAAATAAAATTGTGAAGGCTTCATTAACCATTTTAATCCAAACTCTCCGCATTTAACACTGGGCACAATTTGCAAATGGTTTCTTAATGCAAAATGAGTGAGTTTGTGAAAAAAGTTGTTGCTGTATTTTGAACACCAGTGAAAATGTTTCTGTCTGTTGTAAACGAAGCTTTAAGCTCATCAAATTTAATTTTCATTAAATTATTTGGATGAAAGTAGGAATTTTTGCAACATGAAATGAATAATAGTGTTCCAAAAATGCAGCGCACAGTTGATTAAGCCTTTAAGGTTCGATAAGTGTACGCATACGGAATGTATACATTCCATGCTTCAATTCTTAACCCATAATCGTCATCAATCGATCCGTTTTCAATACTTTTTGTGAGGTTTCAGAAATAATTTGTGGTTGAGGATGTACCGATGATAAGCCGATAGCATCCGAGTTTGGTATCGGGATTGCTGACTGGAGCCTCCAGACTTGCTTTTCACAACACACACACCTTTATGCAGACCTTTAATTTAAAGAATAATTAATGTATAGTTTTTTGTTACAGTAAATAGAATGTAATATATTTAAAAATAGTATACATATGTGACAGCGCATAGTGAAAGAGAGGGACCAGTAAGGTTAAGGGAACAGTAAAAACCAACTACACAAAACAAGAGGTAGGGACGACCTACGCGCGTTTTCAAGGTTGACCAACAAGGTTGTCGCTTTCAAATGAGACCAATACCAACACGCTCAGTGATAGTACACCAAAGATACACGTATTTAAATCTTTAAAATAGCAAAGCCCTTAGGTCCCTTTCTATTTTTCGCGTCACATATGTATTTATTTTATTGAATCAAATTATATTTTTAATAGCGATCGTACTCGCGCAACATCTACTTAACAATTTAAATTAACTAAACCGCAACCGAAGCGTTATACGAGCTTGATACCACTGTGTTGTTGTAAGCGTAAGAGACATCATTTTCAATTTTCGTTTTTTTTTTTTTTTTTTTTTTTTTTTTTTAAATAAACCTAAAATGTCATGGTCGCATTAGGTACCGTCACGATTTAATAGCAACAACAATTTTATCGTAAGTGACTAATTTCATACAAAATTTATATGAAATAAAATAAAAAAAAACTCTCCTGGAAAATTTGATTTTTGGCGCTTACGTTATTTTCGTGGTTAGGGCTCGATATATTTTCAATGATGCATGCGCTTTCGTAATAAGTAGTGCATTGCTACAAAAGGTAAATGCCTCGCTGTTACGAAATTCATTTGCCGATGATTAGAATGATAAATTATCGTTATCATTGATAATATTAATGGTGATATGTAGATGTAAGAATTTAAGTTTTTATCACAGCATTACATCATTAAGTAGCAGATTGTATTAACGGATCATCGCATCATAGTAAATTACGAAATAAAATCTGGCGATGGTAGTTGCAAAATTAGTCACATATTTGCAAAATTGATTTAATTTAAATATCAACTTAGTAAATTTTCTTTATAAAGAATAAAAAACTAAATATTTTTAATGATATCAATCGTAGCGCAATTCCCATTACTTATATGAATTTTTTTTGCACTATTTGATTTATTTAAGTATTAGGATAATTAATAAGTTTTAGTAGTGTTAAGCATACTTAACTCTACATATCGTCAGCTCATTCCTGGTTTGTCGCATATGCCAAAAAGTTGTAATTTAGAAAAAAAATTAAGGTTTACATCTGCGATCGGCAGAGTTACAATTACATTTTGCGACTGTTTGAATTTTATATATGTTGTTGTTAATGTTGTTAAATTTTCTTCAATGTATGTGCAATAGTGCTGGGAAACTATCGATAGTATATCGATACTAAAGTACTATATATCGATAGTCTTAAACTATCGAAAATATCGATAGGAAAAATATAAATATCGATATTTTTATTATTTAAAACACAGCTATAAAGACATATTACAGCAGCTATACACACACAGTTTTTTGACGCAAATTTTTTCTTGCTATTATTAATTCGCGCTGAATTACAGCAATGAATGCAAACAACAAGAATGGCAAGTGGTATGGATTGCTTAGCAGTACTTTTTACTGCTAATTAAAGGCCTTTAAGTTGAAATTTTTACATGTTTAAATAGGGACTGAAATGTCAAATATTTTTATAATGTTTAAAAAAAAATGCAAAACCAAATGCAATTGCGAACATAGGACAAAACAATGAACGACCATTAGAGGATAAATCCGCTAGATTGATTACCTTTTTGGGTTTAGAATTTAGAAAATTTTTTTAAGTTGCAATGGAATATCATATGGGGTTTTCTTCCCTAGAGCCCGCATTTAAATCCGATTAAGCATTTATGGGCTCATATGAAAACAAAATTAACAGATTCCCAACAAACACGGAGGTTTGATTTCAAATTGAAAATGATTTGAAATCAAAAGTTTTCTCAAACGACAAACGTTTGATAATGATTTGAAAATAATTTGAAAATCATAGCGTTCTCAACAAAAAGGGGAAATTATTTTCAAATTGCTTTCAAACGTAATTCTCAAATGTTTTTCAAATGTGGATTACAATAAAATGTGGAATATAAATAAAAATATTTTATTTTTTTTTTAATTCAGATTTATTATTTATTTAAATAAACTGTGAGATAAACATTCGGCACCATAGCTAAAAGATGGAATAATGTTCTTTCCGTCCTCTAATTCTTGGAGAGACAAACTACTTGGCTCCCTTTTATTTTGAGGACTGTAGCACCGCTATCGTTCAACAAACTTGCTGTACTTTCCCGTTTGATTTTCCTTTTTTTTTCATATTTTTAATCATTGTAATTACTCGCAAATAATTTTTATTTTCCGCAAAAATGTATTAAAATTTATTTTTAATAGTAAAACACATGTAACCACAAAGTATAAAATGTAACTTTAATCGCCATTTTTAATGATTACATTTATTTTTCGCTTTAGTATTGCCAAGTTTATTTTTGATTTGAATTTAACATTTGACAAACACTTGACATCAAATTGATAAAACATTTGATATCAAATGTTTATTTTCAAATCATTATCAATTTGAATTTAAATGTTAAATCAAACAATTGAAAAACGTTTGAGAATTGTGTTTGATGTCAAATGATAAAGTCATTTCATATCAAAGGTTTGACTTCGTGTTTGTTGGGTTACCACATATCCGGAAATAATCCTTAAAAAACGCTCTAAAAGATATCTGGAGTTCTATTCCCCAAGAAGTTAAAAAAAATTTAATTCTGTTAAAGAATATAAAGGAGACCATACAAAATACTGAAAACCTAAATATTTTAATCTTTTTTAAAGTAACGTATTTATGTTTTTGTTGTTTTTTTAGCGTTAAAATAAACAAAATGAAAAAGAAGTTTTATTTAAATTTAAATATAGATCTTAAAATTTAATTAATGTGAAATAAAAGTTATAACATGGTTTTACTTTAATCTCTGTGTTTTCTTTTATTTTAATTTAACAAATGTACAAGTTTTTTTTTTTTTGCTCACTGTACATACGTCTCATACATTCAATAAAGTGGTAAAAACAAAAAAATAATTAAAGTTTTCCTGCACAAGTACAAACATTCAGTCGATAGTAATATCGACCGACGACGTAATAAAAGAGAATAAAAGAGCAAACGCGGCGCCCTGATTTTGCCGATCGAAAGTTAACATGAAGTTTTCTGAAAATATACCAGATAAATTTTTTTTTGTATTTTCGCCACTGTTTCCGTCAAATGTCTTGAAGAAAAATGTAAATTCTTGTGAACATTCATGAACGATCTTAGAAGCTAATAGTATTTTATTGAAAGTGAAAATTATGATTTTGTGCCGCATTCGCCACTTTTCTTACTTTATTTTAAAAAAGTATATTTTTGTGCTGCTTACGTAAACTTACTGCTGTGTATTCAGTTGGTTACAGTTTATTTTGCTTTTGGTTTAACTACTTTTTCATAGTGAAAAGAAGCGAAGAAAGAGTGAAAATTTTTTTATTGTTGTACTACTTTTTTCTTACGACAATGAAGCAAAGCAAGAGTACAATTTATTTTGCAAATTTTTGTATGGCGTATTTGCAGCACTCGCCAAATTGTGGCATGTAGAGCAAAACAATACTTGAAGAACTTTAAGATAGTAAAAATGAAGCAAAATGAGTGCTTAATATATCAGAAACTATAAAAAAATTTCGTAAAACCGGGCTTGTATTCAAAATATATTTACCCCACACCTAACGAAATTTCAGTAGAAGGAAAACAATTTTTATTTAATATTAAAGGCATATGACAAAGAATTTTCCAACCAACCGTTTCATTACCAAAAATTAGACAAAATAGCACGATATTTTTACAGCGGATAAATATAAATATTACTTGTCGATTTTTTCAAAAAGTTTAAAACTAAAAATTTCTAGTTAATGCCTCCTTGTTTAAATGTATTTATCTATAATATTATTATTAAAAAAAGGACAAAAAATGTGTACCTTTTGCACCCCAGTGTAATCGAATTATCATAAATAAAACCAAACTTAAATTTTAGGCGGTGACTAAAGTAAAAAGTTTTTTTATGAGCCAGCTTAATGTTTTTTATGATTACGAGAGCATAAAACAAATAATGAGTGAGTTGTTAATAAAAAAAGTTGTTTTTATTGTTATTGTATTTTTCGTATTATGTTTTATTGTTCTTTGTAAAAGTTGTGATACTTGTTGTAGTATTTTTTTTAAAAACCACAAAATTGTTTTTTCTTAAAATTAGTTGATTTTTTGTAAATCCACACAAACAATACATATCAGGCTTAAGTGAAACATGACAAATGGTTTTTTTAATGTTAGTAAAAGCGAGAACATACACAATAAAATAAATAAATTACGTTAGACAGATGTTGGTTTGAAATAAAACAACAAAAATCTCCGCCAACACATGAATTTTCACAACTTAAATGTTTTTGTTGGAAAAGATTTATAAAAAAGTTTGTATGTTTTAAGTCCCCATTCCATTTTACAAGAGCTTCTCTTTATCAAGTACTTAACTTTAGTTTGTTATAAAAAATATATAAATGTATTTTGAAAATATTTTCATAAACAGCATATTTCCCCATCATTCTTTACAATTTTATCATTATCAGGATTATAATTGTATCATGATTATATTGTGTGCGTGTCAGTTAAACTCTTGTGTATTGGGGAAGTTTTAGAGAGTCTCTTCGTAAATAATATTACAAAGTATATTTTCACAATAAAGTTGCATACATTAAGGCGTAACTTCAAAATATGTTAAAGTGCTTAAGGCCATTTAACACTTTAATACTGAGTAAACGACATGTCAATAACGCACATAAATAAAAAAAAATGTTAAAATAATTTGTTATCAACAGGGAAAGCGGATATATGCACTAAAAAATTGTGTATTAATTTTAAAAAATATGCCCTAAAAATGGCTAATTTGATAGCAAACATTCAACAATTTAATAGTTTTTGAATAAAGTAAACGATAGAGTTGTCAATTATACGCCTTTTAACTTTGTTCGAATAATTCAAATAATTGTTTTTGTTCGTTCGATCAAACGATTAAACCGTAAAAATTATTCGATTAATCGATGAGATTAATGAATAAAAAAAAATTTATTTTTACAAAAAAGTTACGAATTTTAAATAGATATATCTGTCCATTTTATCTTCAATTATGGAACATCTTCCATTTTCTTCTTTATTTTTTCTGAAATCCGCTTTGACTTCATCTTTTTTTGATGCGTAAAACTTTTCATCATAGTTCCTTATCGTTGTATGTATTACTTAAACACATCGTAAAACTTAAATAATCCGATATCAATTTGGATTTTGGAAAAGCGTTTGCAGACCTACCATCTTCAGCTATTCTTCTGCATACAATTTCTTCTATAGAACAACCGCTGTCTCTCTTTATGTATTTTTCCATTGAACCAAGCTCGGCATTTTTTTGATATCGTTGGAGTATCTTCCATGGCATCGTTTTCAATGGTAATATTGTGACAGTTGTGACAGTTACGCAAAAAAGTATAATAAAATAACAACATTTTCTCTTTCATGATATAAATTAAAAACGATTCTTAATTTTTTTAGTTTTTTGTTATACCCTCCACCACAATTAGTTGTGAAGAGGGTATATTAAGTTTGTCATTCCGTGTGAAACTTTTTTATTATTCATCTCAGACCCTATAAAGCAGCGGTGGGCGCTGGTTTGCCTGGATTACGAAGTTTTTCGGGTTTTTACATTTACTCATCGTGTTTTTTTTTACCAGAGCTGCTAAAAATGCAAAAATTGTCCTACTAAGGTATTCCTTAAAATCCCCAAAACATACCATACACTTGTTTTATTATACTACTTTTAAAATAGAGAAAATAAATAAAAAACTATTTTTTAGCAGTCAAAAAAAGAACAAACAACAATATTTACATTGAAATCAGAATCTGAAAAATTTACCGTATAACACACACACGTGTTTGTGTGATGTTGTTTTCGCTCTTTTACTACTGCCCACAAATTGAAAATCTTGAAGTCATTGTTTCATGCATTAACAGTAACAAAGGCAACCCGAAAAACAAATACAACAGAAGGAAAAAAAGTAAAATTGTATTCAGTTGCTTAATAAATTTCAACAAAGCTGGACTGTTGCGCATGTTGTTATTTTGGCAAATTTTGCAATTTCGTAGTTTTACACTGGCAATATATTTATTGTGTTGTGATCAAGCTGTGCTTATGTATGTTTTTTCAGCTTGTTTTAAAAACTTTTCAGCAATCATGTGGGATGATGAATTATATAATAATCCAGTATTTTTTTATTGAATTCCTTTTTTTTTTTTTGCATATTTACATATAAATAGTACACATTTTGAAGTTTTTGCCCACGGTCTTTTCGATTTCAGGTGACAATATGGATATATTTATTTTACCGTTAAGGAAAACTTGATGAATTATATAATAATAATATTTTTACTAAACTTTTTTTTTTTTTTTTTGTTTTGCAAATTTACATACAGTTTGAAAAACTTTTCAAGAATTTCTCTAAGTGTAAATCAACTAATTTGCTCTCTTTTATTCAGTGTTCTCTATCTGCCCTTCGCTGCTATAAAGTATATATATTCTGGGTCCTTGAGTAATTTTAAGTCGATTTAGCCATGTCCGTCTGTCTGTCCGTCTGTTGAAAACACGCTCACTTTCGAAAAACTCAAAAGAGATAAACAAACTTGGTGTCAAATTGCTTGTAGTTATCCTAAGCAGTTTGGGATTGAAATCCAGCAAAATCGGTTCAATATGATCTGAGCTATGAATCAAAATGTGGAACCACCACCTAAAAAAAATTGATAATTTTGTTACAAAAACTAACATAAATGGTGGAAAAATGCACAGAATGATATAAGATTTCGCAACAGTTCGTTTTATTTAACTGGAAATCACGCTGTAAAATATCTTGAAGATCCGTCCATGATTTACCCTAGGCCCCATATAAGCCCTACTCCCGGAAAACAGTATAGTAAGCCTAAAACCCTAACTAACAATGCTATCATAACAAATTTTGGCACGTCACAGTTAAATAGGACTAGAAATGAAACTGTTAAGTTTCGTGAAGATCGGTCCATAATTTACCATAGGCCCCATATAAACCTTACTCCCGGAAAACAGCTTAGTACGCCTAAAAACGTAAAAAAGAATGCTTTCATAACAAAATTTGGAACATATAAGTTTTACAGGACTAGAAATAAGACTGTGAAATTTCGTGAAGATCAGTTCATAATTTACCCTAGGCCCCATATGAACCTTACTCCCGGAAAACAGCTTAGTACGCTTAAAAACGTAAAAAATAACGCTATCATAACAAAATTTGATACATCACAGTTTTATAGAACTAGAAATGACACTGTGAAATTTGGTGAAGATCGGTGCATAGCTTACCATAGGCCTCATATAAAGCCCACTCTGGTAAAATAATTAAATACGCGGTAAACTTTCTTCCAGTTTAGCTTCATATGGCCAGAAAAAATGTTAAGCAATTTTGTGATATACGGTCCATAATTTTCCTTATATTCCATTTTAGCAGCCTTTTGAAATTTACTGCAAACGCTTAAACTAATTGCACCGCTGTATTCTAATTTATGTTTTTTAATACCAGAAATCGTTCTGCAGAATTTGGGATGATTGGTTCATAGCTTACCATGGCTTTTATATAATTTGTTCTCTTGAAAATCATTTAAGTTCATCTTAAACTGATATTCTACTCAAACTTTTTAAAATTGATTCTGATTGTCGATCAATAATTTTATATAGGTCTAAACCGCAACAAATTTTAATGCAGATGTTTGTTTTTACAAAGATTATAATAATAAATAGACATCATACAGATATTAGTCCTAAAACATTCGAAGTGTCGGTGGAGGGTATCAAACATTCGGCACAGCCGAATATAGCACTCTAACTTGTTTATTTCTAAGTTTGTTAACGTTTGATTTAAAAAAAAACAGCTGATAGCATTGCCTGTCAAATATTTGTTTAATAAGAACATTAAATACATTTTTGAAATACTATGGGAACTAAACACGATTTTTCTTACTAAACACTGAGATTGATTACAATCAGGACTGAAATATTTTTTAACTTTCCTACAACTGTGAGTCACATTTTTACGTCAAGTTGTTTAACCAACTAAATTTGACATTTCTTTGTTTCAGTTTTCAATTCAATTATGGAGAGGTAAACAATAAATCAGTTTCACAAATAGGTGTCATAGAACCTTCTATAATAATAAAAAATATGAAGAAAATTTTCCAAAACGTTTTGGTGGACCACCCTTTACAAAATCCCTAAAAAGGGAAAAGAAAAAATCAAATCCTTAGCTTTTATTTATTTTATTTTTTGTTAAAAAAAATTGTTCGATTAATCGACATTAAATAATCGATTTATTCGTTATTCGAAAATCGCCATCTTAAAATTATTCCAACAAGACTGGTTTTGTTTGATCGATTAATCGAATTATTCTTAATCGGTTGACACCTCTAGTAAACAATTAAAAAAGTGTTGTCGGCCTAGCCGGAACATATTTTACTCTACACAACAGTATTTACAGACACAAATTTAAGTTTTCGCTATTTGGGACTCATGGAAAGTATTGGAAAACCAGAACAATATTATTTTATGAGGTTAAAATTCAGATAAGAAGTAATTTTGCTGAATATTGCCTTAAGATATTTACATCCTTCTAAATGAGATTTTTTTTTGTCTTAAACCAAATTTAGGAACGGGTTTTCTATGGCTCACTTCTGGGGCTGCCATTTCAAAATTTTGCAATGTTAATGTGCTACATAAATTCCCATCGTTCCTATAAGGAGCATAGGGCCTCATAGACCGATTCCAATAAAATTCGGTGATTTAATTAGGGTAAAAATAAATATTTTTCCTCCGAATTAATTTTAAATACTGACGTAATTAGATGGTTAGCCGTACCTTTACGGGAGCGGAAGGCAGAACGTGTTCCGCTTAAGTTTCACGCTGTTGTGTCACGAACAGTAGTGTTAACTTTCATGTATAATAAAACCCAAATAATGGGCACCATACACTTATCAAAATTACTCATCAAGCGCTATGGTAGTATTAGTGAAAATGTGATTGTACTTGCAACACTACACTATTTAGTTTTTATGCGTATTCATGTGCACCAGTGAATTTGCCTTGATGTCAAGTATTATAATAATGCTTGGTACCCTTAATATAAATGAAAAATATGGAGATTAAACCGCTAGATTGACCTGAAAAAAAAGCTAAATTACCATTATTTATTAACAATAGCTGCCAACTTCACTATAAAACGCGCTGTTAAAATCAGATTTTCCAATTGCAAAGCGTTGTCGCCGCGCTATTTACGGATGCTTCATACACATTTTATAGGCTTGACAATTTTTGACAACTAGAAAAACGTGCCGTGCCGTTTTTGTCTTGGTGTCGTTTGTAAAAGAGAATTTAAATTTTCCCCAATTACATCAAATTACTAGAAACACGAGTCATACATAACGACGTGTGTGAAGATAAATATGAAAAGTTAAATTCGTTTTTAAAAAATATCGCATGCGATAAAAAATATTTAAAAAAAATATCGCAAGCGTATTATAAAGAAAATAAGACTATTTATACGATATTTTACAGTTTTTATGAAAAATTAATAATTTTTATTAAATATTTAAAACTAATTAGATATTTTATTAGTCTTTTTATATTAAAATTTATGATTTTTGAAAAAATACGACTTAGAGTGAAATTCTCATGAAAGTGCTGTGTGAGGGATATGGCCACTGTGTCCAAACCCTTCGATCTCAGGGAATCAAACCTAATGGAAAATGAAGACTTTGGACAGGGCTACAATAACCTATAAGCATTTTATCCCAATTGTATTTGTGAAAATTTTTATACATTTTTGAAAATTTGCCTTAGAGTGAAATTCTCATGAAAGTACTGTGTGGGGGATATGACCACTGTCTCCAAACCCTTCGATCTGAGGGAATCAAAGGGAATCACAAATACAATTTGGATATATTGCTTATAGGTTATTGTAGCCCTGTCCATAGTCTTCATATTCCCTGAGATCTAAGAGCTTGAACACAGTGGCCATATCCCTCACACAGCACTTTCATGAGAATTTCACTCTAAGGCAAATTTTCAAAAATGTATAAAAATTTTCACAAATACAATTGGGATAAAGTGCTTATAGGTTATTGTAGCCCTGTCCAAAGTCGCATTTTTTCAAAAATCATAAATTTTAATATAAAAAGACTAATAAAATATCTAATTAGTTTTAAATATTTAATAAAAATTAATCATTTTTGATAAAAACTGTAAAATTTCTTAAAAATAGTCTTATTTTGTTTATAATACGCATGCGATATTTTTTTTAAATATTTTTTATCGCATGCGATATTTTTTAAAAACGAATTTAACTTTTCATATTTATCTTCACACACGTTACATAACGGAAGCATTTTTATTTAACATCTTAATTTTCGTATCCTTGTTCCGTTTATATGCCGTTTTTCAAGTGTAAACTGTTGCATACTTTTAGTCATCGAATTCTTTTTATTTTTTTTTTTTTAACTTTTTTTTTAATATATTTATATAAATACTCTTTAAAAGTGTATTTTTATAGTGTTTATTTACAAATATCGATTTATTTCAAAACAAATCATCGATTTTCTGCCTCTTTCACATGAGCTCCGTATCCGTCATCTCCACTCACTTGAAAATCTCCTGCTCAAAGAAGTTCCCCTGTACCCGTAAATATTGTATTCAGTATTTGGCATTAAACATATTTGATTGTTGCTTTTACAACAACGATAAAAACATCAACCAACAACAAATAAGAAATGAAAAAACATCAAAATGCAATTTGCTATTACAGATAACAATTGTCATGCACTCACTCACATCTGCAATAAAAAAAAAAGATTTATAAAATGAAAGATGACTTTGTCTCTTTTTTTTTCAATTTACTGCAGTCAAATAGAAAAAAAAATCAATCACTTTTCTTAAAAAGTGTGTGGGTGTGTATTTGTATGTGTGTCAGTGTGTGCGTCTTTTGGAATTGGGTGTAAATTGAAATATTACAAATAATAGAAAATTAATGTTCAATTGATTGGAATAAATATTTATTGTGTTTAACATGTTTAACATAAAATGAAATGAACTAGCAGAAAGTAATAAATAAACGTGTTAAACTGAGATAAATATTTAATTTCCCATTGTCATAGACAAATTTAATTCTAAATGTACATAAAATGTATGTATTTATTTATTTATTTTTTGTTGACATTTGTTCAAACCTTCACAAAGAATTTCTTTCACATATTCGTAACTATGTTTGTACAAGTCTACAAACATACTTGCGTACATGTGCCTGCACGAAATTATGTGAACAACCTTAAATTGTCAGTCTCATGTTTTTCTTTTATTTTTTGTAATGTTTTAATTTTTATTTAACTTGAATTTCTTTCACACGTTTGTAAGTACGTTTGTACCAATCTACAAACTTACTTACGTACATGTGCCTGTCCGAAATTATGTGAACAATCTTAAATTAATATTCTCATATTTTTCTTTTATTTTTTGCAAAGTTTCAATTTTAATTTAACTCGTGCCTTGAACTTCTAGTTTAATTGCAATTTGCCTGTATTTTTACTTTTTACCAAGTTTGAGGAACTCCAATTTCATTTAAATATTTTCATTTAGTAACCTTGAACTACTGTTTGAGTTTATTTTATTTTTGCATCGTCGGCGGTTTCACATTTTTTCTGGAATTTCTTTAATTTACAATTTTATAAGCTTTGTTGTTATTTGTATTTAGTAATTAATTAGTATATAAGAATCAATTTTATTTTAATAAAATCAGAAATAATAAATCAATTTATTTGACAAGTTGTTTCTCTACTATAACTCCGCTGTAACCAAGTTTCAAGTGCTTGTGTTACTCTGTAGAATTGTCTTGGTGATACTGCCTAGACAATATTATTAACGTTACTTGGCTCATAGCCTTGTAAATAAAACCCAATTCAAAGGTTAAACAAATCAGTTTAACCCAATTCATTTATTGAATTAAACATCTGGTGACCCCGACGTGATTCCTTTGAAATTCAAGATTCCCCCCACCAGTGGTAAGGTTCCTGAAAGTCAATAGGATACAAGACGTGCTCCTGTCAAGGAAAAAATCCGCAGGACAGCTCAAGAAGACGTGCTCCTGTCAAGGAAAAAATCCGCAGGACAGCTCAAGAAGACGTGCTCCTGTCAAGGAAAAAATCCGCAGGACAGCTCAAGAAGACGTGATTCCTTTGAAATTCAAGATTCCCCCCACCAGTGGTAAGGGTCCTGAAAGTCAATAGGATACAAGACGTGCTCCTGTCAAGGAAAAAATCCGCAGGACAGCTCAAGAAGACGTGCTCCTGTCAAGGAAAAAATCCGCAGGACAGCTCAAGAAGACGTGCTCCTGTCAAGGAAAAAAATCCGCAGGACAGCTCAAGAAGACGTGGTTAATAATCAGCTGCTTCACTAGAAGCAAATTCCTCAAAGGGCGCAATTATCACGGGCAAGCAACATAATGGCTACAGGCGAGATCACCCCAATGGAACAACTAACAACTTCCCAGCGAGCAGCAGGAGAGCTTATAGAATCCATTATTCGGAATTTTAAAAAGGATTCAGCGTCCAGAAAGACAGTCCACTATTTTGAAGAAAGGATTAAAAGGCTAGACGCTGCTTGGACCGAATTCGAGCTCACTGATAACAAAATACGATGTCTGGAGAAGCCCCAGTTAGACCATAAATATTTTACCGAAAATTACTACCAAAAAATTGAGGAACTCGTCATCAAATACCGGGAAGTATTTGAATCAGCCATGGATGCAACATTGAGAACGCCAACACTTGATCCCTTTCAACAAAACACCAATAGGGAGCCCACAGTTCCTATTAAAAAACCTGTTACTCTCACCTCAACAAATTCTACAATGAGAAGGCAAAATGTCATGATGACGTCCCTCAAACGGCTACTCGCCACGGACCCCACAGCAACCAACATGAAGCTAAAAGAAAAACTGTGGGACGAAATACAAGAACTACATTTTTTAATTTGGGAATCCAGCACTGATCCACTGAAGGAAGGATATGACATGGATTCCTATGAAGATCTGGAGAAAATGGTCATTGAAAATTTCAAGCTATCTTCACGCACTCCGGAGCAAGGTTTGGGACCTATGCAACACAATGTTTTGCCACTGCCAAAAGTCACAATCCCAAAATTTAATGGGGATTATTTAAAATGGAGGGCCTTTTACGACTTGTTTACACAACTAGTAGACAACCAACATATTCCTGCGGCACAAAAGATGTGGTACCTGAAATCAAACTTGGGGGGCGAAGCTGAAAGGTTAATAAGCCATCTTTCAGCTACTGCCGAAAACTACAGAACCGCCTGGAATCTATTGCAAGACCGATACAATAATCAACGGGTTCTTGTAACCACGCTAATTCAACAGCTTTTAGATCAACCGAATGCTGGCCCGTCAGCTGCTGCCATCAAGACTTTGCATGATACGACACAAGAATGTCTACATGCACTTAACAACATCGGGATCGATACAACATCGTGGGACCCCATGTTGTTTCACATACTGGTCAAAAAATTGGATCGTGGCACTCTTGTCCTGTATGAGAGGACCATCAGTAATCCAAAAGATTTACAAAAAATCAAAGACCTTTTAAACTTTCTGGAAAACCGCTTCCAGTCCTTGGAAGCTATAACCCAGAAGGAAAAATCATCAAAGGTATACGTTTCTGCTACATCAGCAAAGCAAACAGAGATCGCGTGCCCACTTTGCAAAAGCGGCTCTCACCCACTGTATCGGTGTCAGAAGTTTCAACAACTATCAACACCCAACCGCCTGAGTTTCGTTCGGAACCAGAACCTTTGCGTCAATTGCCTAAAATCAGGACACACAGCAAAAACTTGCAAATCAGGACTGTGCTTAACGTGCAAGAAAAAGCACAACTCGCTACTTCATCTGGAGAACAACACTCAATCAACAAAACAAGAATCACCTAGTGGAAGGACATCGCAGACGACATCATCAGCCGTGACTACTCCACCTGAAATAATTAAACCCAACATCAGTGAAGAACCAACCAGCTCTCCAGAAGCATCGTCACTGGCGGCAGCAAACGGTCAACTATCCAATTCGTATGTTCTTCTCAGCACAGCTCTAGTAAAAATCAAAACTGAGACAATGGAGATGGAATGTCGCGCCTTACTTGACTCTGGGTCACAAGTAAATTTGATCACCGAACGCCTGGTAAAACGACTAAACATCGCTAAACATACGTCATCAGTAAACATCAACGGAATTGGTGATTCCAACACCAAAACACAACACCGAGTCAATGTTGCCCTGCAGTCTCGAATTAACGGGTTTTCAACGCGCCTGGAGGCACTCGTCTTGCCTCGAATCATCGCACCACAACCATCACAATTTATCGACATTAATGAATGGCCGCTACCAAAAAACCTGATGTTAGCTGACCCAGCGTTCAATCGATCAAATAAAATCGACATATTGCTAGGTGCAGAGCATTACCACCAACTGCTCGCAATTGGGCAAATAAAACTATCCCCACAACTCCCGACTTTACAGAACACAGTTTTTGGTTGGGTTGTAGCTGGAAAAATAAAAAGCGAACATTCACCAAATGCATCTTGTGGAGTATGCACTGAAGATGAAGCGCTTGAAGCTTCCATCGCTCGACTCTGGGAACTAGATGAAGTCAAAACTAATAAAAGGCCACTGTCAATAGCCGACAGACAATGCGAAGAACATTTTGCCCAAAACACAACTAGAAACCATCAAGACCGCTTCGTAGTCAGGATCCCATTTCATGAAAACCCCAATACCCTAGGCGATTCACATGCAATCGCTCTCAACCGATTTTTTGCTCTTGAACGTCGTCTTCAAAAGAGTCCGGAATTAAAAACTAAATACACTGAGTTCATGAACGAATCAACGGCATTGCACCACTTATGCGACCTGCTAGTTCAAAGGACAACTTGCTCGAGCGTTCTCCAAGCAGTAGACTTCAGCATAGCAAGTCTTAATAACAATAATCTTTTGCTAAAAAGAAGAGTTAAACGTGGCGCTATAAACGCTGTTGGTAACATTGCTAATTCACTGTTCGGAATTTTAGATTCAGATTATGCTGAACAAATGTCAAACACCATCAGCGCAGTAAACGCAAATGAAAACCATCTGAAACAACTCCTCAGCAATCAAACATCAATTGTCGACGCAACTCTAAACGTACTTAAACAAGATGAAGAGAATATAAAACAAAGGTTCAACAGCGTAGAAAACCAATTAACAGAAATTACATCCAGACTACACGACAATGAAAAAGAACAGTATCAAGCAAGACTTTTTCGGATTTTTATGTCGCGATCTGTTCAACTTTCTCTAACATCAGCAAGGTTACATCGAATCCAGTCAGAAATCTTATCAGCACTAACAGATTCACACCATGGAAAAATCAGCCCAACACTTCTATCACCGTCCCAACTTCAAGCCGAGCTTATGCAAGTGAGGAATCATCTTCCAACGTCTCTAGAACTACCAGTAGGCGGAGATAATATTCTACAACTGTATAAAATTATGAGTGTAAGAGGAGGCGTAACAAAAGACCACGTCATCTTTCATATATCTATTCCGTTAGCTGATCCTGAACCATTCGAGCTTCTGAAACCACACCCAATTCCGGTTCTGACAAATGGCACAATGCTCGCTATAAGGCCATGCGGCAACTTCCTAGCTATAAATTCCCACAGGGATCAGTACTTCATCATGACAGAAAAACAGCGGGACACATGTGCAATAATTAGAGAAGATGAACTTTTGTGCCAACACATGCAATCAACATTCAACGCAAACGCTGACAAATGCCTATGCGAACTTTCACTTCTCAACTACAACACGCAAAGAGGTTGTTACATTGTTCCTGTTACTGACAATACGTCACTTACACAGTTGGAATATAACAATCAATGGCTATACACAATGCAGCAGCCTTCCCGAATAAGCGCCGTATGTGGGCAAGAAAAATCACAGCTCACCTTAAAAGGATCTGGTGTCCTAAAAATATCACCAGACTGCACACTCAAATTCAACTCAATCATCATCAAAGGTCATCAAACTGTTTTCACATCTCTTCATACATCTTACACTGTAATGAGCAATAGCACTGACATCAGCTACCCAGATGAGGTACAATCTGAAAGAATTCACACCAAAGCCTATGCTGACCAAATTAAAAACATCTCCGACATACAGAGCAAATTACATCGAATGGTATCTGCCGAGTTTCCATCACAAATCAAAAGCATACAATACCACCACGGGACCATTGCCTATGTCGCCCTCGTCATCGCAATCATAATCAGTGTGAAGGTTGCCTGGAAAAAGGCACGTTGTAAAGGAATTAAAGCAGCTCAACAACCCCCAAGTCCAGCAGTACGCCAACATATTCCAACTCAAGAATTTGAAGTATCAATAACTTAAGCGTATAATTCTAATAAAAACAATGTAAGGTTGTCGCATTTGCAATTTTGTTGATCAATGCTCAACGGCGGGGTGTATGTTCAAACCTTCACAAAGAATTTCTTTCACATATTCGTAACTATGTTTGTACAAGTCTACAAACATACTTGCGTACATGTGCCTGCACGAAATTATGTGAACAACCTTAAATTGTCAGTCTCATGTTTTTCTTTTATTTTTTGTAATGTTTTAATTTTTATTTAACTTGAATTTCTTTCACACGTTTGTAAGTACGTTTGTACCAATCTACAAACTTACTTACGTACATGTGCCTGTCCGAAATTATGTGAACAATCTTAAATTAATATTCTCATATTTTTCTTTTATTTTTTGCAAAGTTTCAATTTTAATTTAACTCGTGCCTTGAACTTCTAGTTTAATTGCAATTTGCCTGTATTTTTACTTTTTACCAAGTTTGAGGAACTCCAATTTCATTTAAATATTTTCATTTAGTAACCTTGAACTACTGTTTGAGTTTATTTTATTTTTGCATCGTCGGCGGTTTCACATTTTTTCTGGAATTTCTTTAATTTACAATTTTATAAGCTTTGTTGTTATTTGTATTTAGTAATTAATTAGTATATAAGAATCAATTTTATTTTAATAAAATCAGAAATAATAAATCAATTTATTTGACAAGTTGTTTCTCTACTATAACTCCGCTGTAACCAAGTTTCAAGTGCTTGTGTTACTCTGTAGAATTGTCTTGGTGATACTGCCTAGACAATATTATTAACGTTACTTGGCTCATAGCCTTGTAAATAAAACCCAATTCAATGGTTAAACAAATCAGTTTAACCCAATTCATTTATTGAATTAAACAACATTGTTAAAAACTAATTTGGAAATATGTTGTTCTGAACTGTACATAATTAAACACTCAGGCCTTTGTTTGCAGATAACATAAAATCTTGCGTCCTGTAATAGTTAACAATAATTCCTTATTTACATGGAGTGATAAAAACCTATGTTCGTTTGATGATCGGCGTTCGGTAAAAACACCAAAGTTTGTAAAAAAAAAAAAAATGTTTGTACATGTCGTGAGGGTTTACTGGCACATTTTTGCCTAATGGGCAATATGTAAAGCAATTTCTTTATAATAACATTATTGTAGAGGCCTGCGAAATTCCATTTAAACACACATACAAATAATTGAACAATTTTCAAACTCTAAACTGAAGTGACGCAGTCACAAACAAATACTAGAAGCAAAAAAATGCTTCACTATATAGTGAAGCTCTTCAAGCCATCTAACAAGTATCCCTTTCTAGTATTTCTCCACCAGTTCCCATGTTCTGTAATTTCCTTACGTGACAGCTAGTACTCGCCAAAAAAAATTTACAGACACAGTTTAGTGAGAAAAACAGCTGTTTGTTTCAATATATGGAATTTTTGTTTCATTTCACACATTTCAATCGAAAAGCTTTTCGACGCGAGAGTTACAGAACATGGGCACAGATCTCTGTTTCTACAACCCTAATGTACCATCTTAATATCAGAAAAATAAAGCGCGCAATACATCATTTAACTTTGGCTAATGTAGTTTATTGATAATTCCATAAATTTGATAGTTATTTTTTTTATTTAATAAATAAATCTTTAAAGTTAATGTTTTGGTCCGATTTGAAAAAATTGCGGTCGATCGGACACTAGAATTTTTATTCAGTATTTATTTTTATGATCAAAATATTTTTTGGGAACACAAAATTTTTAATTAACAAGATTCTTGTTGTCGTGCTTAATTGCCAATTTTTGTTCCTGATAAAAACACTAAATTTAATGTTGATGGGATAAGCTATTCCTTTGCTCATTTCACTAGTTGCTTAGGCCAGATCATCAGAAAACTTCATCCAAAGATTTTAGAAATACTAAAGATTGCTTTATACAAATAAAACTGTTAAGCGAATAAGAATTATAAGCACCAGTTTTACTCGGTAACAGTATTAAAGCTTAAACATTATATTATACATTTTTATATTTATCGTGAAAAAGTGCTTTTGAATTATTTTAAAACATAGAAAATTTTGATTTGGTGGACATTTTTTCCTTTCTAAGCACTCAAAAACCTCCAAAATTGTAAATTAAGTTCAACATATTCATGCATCTACTAAGAAACCACTTTAACTTTATTTTTTTTATTTGTCTTTACATCTACTTCCTTTTTGTTACAGGCATTAGTTCTTAAAAATATATTTTATTCCCAGAAGAAACTAAAAAGCCATAAACTTGGTTTGACTTTATTCCACAAAAGTAAATTTAACTTCAATTAAGAAATCTTGTGTTGTTCTTAATATTTACTACAACTAATTCCCCAAGGTATTGCATAGTAAATTTAAATTACATATAAACAAACCTCAACATATGCATTTCACAAAAAATAGTAAAAAAATGCAAATGAATTAAAAGAAATTTTCAACAATTATTGTAATTTGCAAAAAATATTTGCCAATTAAAACATTTTTTAAGGCAATTCATAAAAACAAAAAAATTTTCTTGTATTGACAAAGAAATAAAAAAATAGAAATAAAATAGAAATTTATTTTAGTCTTTTTAAAAAAGTTAAGAACAATGCAAATTAAAAGAAAAAATTTACAATATGTGTGTTAAAATAAAAGAAGGAAAATACTTTTAAAAAAAAGTCTATTAAAATATTTACAAAGTTTATGTAAACTTTAAACATTTTTATTCCTTTGGCTTCGTCATGTATTGTTTTTGTTTTATTGTTTAAATATTACAAATAATAAAAATAAGAGGAAAGTTTTTATATTCTCCTTAAAGCGTTAAACCATAAAGTATGCAATAAAATTGTATGAATATTCCATGCAACCAGTTTGAGTAAAAAAAAATTAAATAAAATAAACTATCAAGACAATCCTTAAAGTATGCAAACAATATAAAACTTGTTTGTTTTCTTATATTTTTTTTTGTTCTTGTTGTCGTTGTTCTTTATCGTTTCCAAGCTGATGGTCGATGACTTTGAGTTTATGCATCAAATAATCAAACAATATGCAAGATTTTTTTTTTTTTTTTTTTTTTTTGCTATTTTTACAACAAAGTTAACTTTAAAGTCGAAAAGTTATAAAAATAAAAAATAAAAAGGAGAGAAACTTAAATTAAACAAAGAGAAAAGTTTAGTTATACAATATTTATTTAAATATTTGTTTTTAATTCATACATAAAGTCTAATTTAAGTTTCTTCTACTTGCATGACTTGAAATCATTGTCAGACTGCAACTTTTAATAACTGGATGGGACGACATCTCTTGCCAAATTTTACTATTTTTCCACAATAATTTTAAAACAGAAATACAAAATTAAACATTTTTTATGGCCTGTTTTATTTCTATTTATTTCGAGCTTATGGTCCATTATTGCTAGAGACAACAACTAAAGAGCAAATATTCTTCATTGCATCAAAATTATGCCAAAAACTGTTATTACCCTTAAATGTAACAACGTATAATAATTTTTAGTTGGGCAAATTTCGTTTGCCATAAATGAAGAAAACTGCCTAAAAAATAGTAGGAAAAACAATCAAATTGTTCAATGACCCCAAATTACCAGTAAAATTTTCTTTATTTTATTTTTGCAGATTTAAAATAGTTTATCCTTGTACCATGGAAAAAATTATATTTTTAAAAAAATAAGAGAAAAGGTCATTTTGGTTGGTTTTTTTTATAAAGAAAAAATGAAGGACTTAATACACTTTGGAAAATTTGCTATATTAATCAACCGATGGTTGAAGTTGAAGGTCGTTTTGAGTGCAAATGTTGAGGTTTATTTAATACTTATATAATTTACAGTTTCTGTTGGGCATTTAATAGAAGAGGGCGTATGATTTATTTTTATTATCTCCGCATAAAGTATACGCTCGGTGAATCATTTGAAATTTTTGTTTACGAAAAATCGAACAATTTTACTGAAACCAATCGTAAGGGGTTTTTTTCTTAAAACAAAAAATTAATCAGTTGACTCAAAAATAAAAACTTACATCGTACATTAAATAAGATTTGCTCCAAATTTTTGTGCTTAAATGATGGCTGGAACAGCCTTCAAATATTAGAGAATACACATGAGTTCCAAATTGATACACATTATCTTTTCACCGATTTCTACTATGCTCTAGAAAAATTTTAAGTACCAGCCAAGCCCATACACTTGTATCGAATCACACTTAACACGACATAAGCTGTTTGACAATTTGACACAAACATGCCCCATTATTTTTATATCTTTCTGTAAACGTTTGTTTGGCTTTTGGGCTCTAAAGAGAAAATTTCCGTTGCAATCAACGGAAATTTCACGTACTAGTTTTAGAACAATGTCGTCTTTTGACAAGGTGGCGCACTTTTCTTTTTTTTTAAATTTTATGTACAATTGGTCATATGATTCCCTGAAGTGCGCACTAGAGTTACAACATTCCAAAAGACCGCACAAAGTCTAAAATATGCAGATGATATTGACATAATTGGCAGAACAAAAAGCAGGATAGCTGAACTATTTCTTAAGATCGATGCTAAGACAGAAGAAGTTGGACTAATAGCAAATCAAGAACAGTCTAAATACATGAAAGTCTAATTTCATGATGGAAGACATGCACCATTGTATGGCCAAGACATCGTTATCGTTAAGTTTAAATAAGTTGAGTCGGAGAAGTAGTTGAAGAGTCGGAGTTGAGGTTTTATGTACCTGAGTTGCAGTTGAAGTACCCACAAACACACGTGTGTGTAGATAAATATGAAAATTAAAATTCATTATTAAAAAATATTGCTGCGATAACAAATATTTTAAAAAAATATCGCATGCGTATTATAAAGAAAATTTTACACGAAATTTTCAGTTTGTATTGAAAACTGAAGCATTTTTATTTAATATTTAACATTAATTAGATATTTTATTAGTCTTTTTATATTAAAATTTATGATTTAAAAAAAAAATACGACTTAGAGTGAAATTCTCATGAAAATGCTGTGTGGGGGATATAGCCACTGTGTCCAAACCCTCCGATCTGAGGGTATTAAAGGGAATCACAAATGCAATTTAGATATAGGGCTTATATGTTATTGTAGCCCTGTCCATAGTCTTCATTTTCCATTCGGTTTGATTCCCTGAGATCAAAGCGTTTGGACACAGTGGCCATATTCCTCACACAGCACTTTCATGAGAATTTCACTCTAAGTCGTATTTTTTCAAAAATCATAAATTTGAATATAAAAAAAACTAATAAAATATCTTATTATTTTTAAATATTAAATAAGAATGATTGATTTTAAATAAAAACTGTAAAATTTCGTGTAAATAGTCGTATTTTCTTTATAATACGCATGCGATATTTTTTTTAAAAATATTTTTTATCGCATGCGATATTTTTTAAAAATGAATTTAACTTTTCATGTTTATCTTCACACACGTCACAAACACTCATATACATTTAGCATCAAGGTGACACACAGAGGAGTATTTGGCCTGAAAAGCTGGCCAAAATTATTAAACGTGTTTTTTTAATTAAAAGTTTTAGTTTTTTTATAGTTTTAGGTGTAGTATGATATAAAAAGTCTAGTGGCAGATTTTGAAAAAATTACAATGCGCAACAAAAGTACACTGCGCAACAAAAAAAATGTTCTCTACTTTCAAAAGATTTTGTTATTCGTGCTTAATTCCCAGTTTTTATTCTTGACAAAAACACTTGAAATTTATTGTTGATGGGATAAGCTATTCCTTTGCGCATTTCACTGGTTGCTTAGGCCAGATCATCAGGAAACTTCATCCATAAGGATTTTAGAAAAACTAAAGATTTTAAACCAAATAAAACTGTTAAACGTATAAGACTTATAGCAACAGTTTTACTTGTAACAATATCAAAGCTTTAACAAAACACATCAACAATAAAAAAGTGGGTTTATCTCATCTTACATTCCCCCCTACAATTAGTTGAAATTCTCTCAACATTAATTGTAGTTGTAAGTAGGTTAAGAAAAACAAAACAAAAACACCAACAACTTACAAAGATGTTGTCAATTAAGTGTTTTTTAGGCCGTGCACTTGCCTGTTTTATCAAAAAGTAATTTCAATTTTTGGGAATACAAAATTTTAATTTCAAAAGATTTTGTTATTCGTGCTTAATTCCCAGTTTTTATTCTTGACCCTAGAAACAAAACTATGTGGACTATATGGATTTTGATGCCCTTAATTCAAATCTGTTTTCCGTTTTTCTCTAGTACGTAAGGATTTTCTTTTAAAGGCGTGGCATACTTCACCCCCTAAATCGTTGGGTTGCCTTATATATTTTGCCATAACTTGAAAACGTGTTAAAAGCAGGAGGATCAGAAGATGTACCGGAAAATTCTGCTTAAACTAACCATACACATTTATTTTATATCTATTACTATTTTGGAGTTATTAAAAATTTAATGGCGAAAAAAAATTTACATGCAAAATGCGTAAAATTTTTTGTTTTCAACATGCAATAAAAAAATTTAAGAACCAAAAAGTTTAAATTTTTAAGATTTTTCTAAAAGCCACATTCCTAAAGCTTCGTACAGACGATGGTCAGATCTTACAATATTGTAAGCAGGCGTTGCCAACAGCAAAATGTTTCTGACAATGGTCTATTGTCAGATGCATTAATTTTGCACATCTGCAAATACAAATGAGCTTACAATGTTCACACAGTTGTAAGACATTTTAGCCAATTTTAATGCAATTTAAGCAACGCTGCTTACCAATATTGATTGTAAGATCTGATCATCGTCTGTACGAAGCTTAAGGAAAACTCAATTAACAAATGCTGATTATAAAGGTTTAAACTCATTCTTGACAGACTGTATGTACATTAGGGCGGGTCGATTTGTATGGATGAAAAAAAAATTAAAAATCGTATAGCAAAAACGTAATCTACATAAAATTCTCCGAAGAAACCATGGGTCTAAAATAAAATCCTTATCCGCGCCTCTCGACTTGAAAATTTTTTAACTTGGGTGAAAATTTTTTTAATGTAAAAAAAATTTTGAGTTGTAAAAAAATATAAAGTCCAAAAGAACTACCTTACTAAACAATTTTATTCAAAAAATTCGATTTCATTTTGGAAATCTATTTTTTCAAAAAAAAAATTTTTTTGGGGATGTGTGGGACATTCCCTTAAAACTATTACGGATAATTAAGAATTTTTGCAATTTATAAATACATATAGGCAGGTATTAATATTGTGAAGTGTTAAAAGTGATGTGATTAACAGTTGAAATCAATAATTCAAAATACATAAAAGTTTATGACGATATAAAGGTATAAGAAAAAGTGCCCGATGAGCAAAAATAGGCGAAATGTGAAAATTTAAAAAAATCGTCAAAAATAATGGCGCAAACTTGCGCACACTTTTCTTTTGGTTTCTAAAATTAGAGATTCCAAATTTTATTGTGGTATCAAACATAATTCGTAGACATGCTAACCTCACTTTTAAAAACCTCTTCTTTTCCTTTTTTTGCAAAAAAAAAAGTGTATAATTTGTTTTTTTTTTAGCTTTTGAACGAATTGTTTCAACATGAATATTCAACATATTTTAAATTTTTTTTCTGTTTTAAATAACTTTTGATCAACTTTTGATTGTTAAATCTTAATTCGTTTAGCCGCAAAAAAATCAATAAGCATCCAGAAACCGAAAAAAAACATTTAAATCTCGTATAATTTTCTTCACTTTCCTGACTTTAGCAGGGTCTCAGAGCTACAAATCGCAACTAAAAGTCTTCAAAATTTACAATATAATGTAAAATATTGTTGTCTGTCGAGCTGCGTACTTAGTTCTTAAGATTTCTTAAAATTCAGTTTTGCCTTTTTGGCCAGCTTTTCAGGCCAAATACTCCTCTGTGTGACAGTAGGATTCGGAGTCGGAAACGTACTTAAGAAATTTCAGCGGATGGAGTCGGAATCAGAGTTAGAACTATTTCTTGATGACAGCCCTGGTTTCAAAATTAAATAATTAATAAGAAGCTTTCACCTGTTTAGGTTTAATATTCAGAGAAAGTTAAATAGGACAATATCAGCAATTCTCGTTTTTTCATGCTTACAAATGATTTCTTCAGCAATAAAATTACACCAAGTTGAGATTCTTCGAAAATCTGATAATAACGTTTCACACAAAAGAAGCCCTTTAGTACTAAACTTTTTAAAACGATTTTTATTTTACAGATAAGAACCCAAAAAAAGTGAAAGCATTTTAATAAATATCTCTGTAGTAAACACATCCTAACTTTTCTTTATACTTTCCCTAGAAAAGAAAAACTTTATTTGCTGTTGTCTTTACTCTTAATTTACTACGATTCTAATTCAAGTTGTTTTGCAAAGTTTTATAATTGTTGTTGAACAATTTGAAATCCATCTACCTACAGGTGGTTGGTTGGTTGCCTTTCAGTTATTTGCAGTAACTAAACAAGTGTTACTTGCCACGGGCTAAAATATGTTCCTTGTTTTTATGATACTTATCTGCAAGGAAAAACTTTTCTAAGATTTATATACTGAAATTTTGAAAAAAGATGTTCGTTAAAGTAAATGTTTCAGATTCAGATTTCTTTAAGTGTGTACCAACTCATAAACTGAATATTTTTGGATGAAAAGGTACACAAATACGAACATAAATATAAAAATTTATTTGGTAACTTTCGCTATAAACATCTCATGTGATTGAGACTTTGAGTATCTTTTCTTATTTTGTTTTTATTTCATTGGGAATTGGTTGAAAAAGAAATCCCAGTGCAAACACAGCAATTCGAATTTTCTCTTGTTGTTTGTGTCTTTCTTTTTTCTAAATGATGAACATAAAAAAGCAATTGATAAGAAAGAAGGGTTAAGTGGAGGAAATTAAATGGAACCGTCTGGAATATAAATGTTTTAATCAACAATAAATGTTTAATACAGAGAGGACAAATTATGTTTTAAGCAGGGACTGAAAGAAAGCATATTGCACGCATAAAAAATAAATTGATAAAAATATTTCTACCTTTAGTGTTATTGATAAAGTTTTATTAAACATAAATAACAAATAAATCTTCAAGCTCGATGTCCTTTTTTGTATAAAATATTTTTTATTTTACTTCTCCAATATTTCGTTATTCTGTGAATAACATCATCAGGGACTGTCTATTAAAAGCAAAAAACGAGAAGTAAAACAAAAAATATAAAACATCAATAAAAAAAATAACAAAAACTAACTAAATAATAATTTACGCACACAAAAAAAATGCCTGTAAGCTGTCACAAGGACCAAACCAATTGAAAATGGTGAGAAGCGGTCCATTAGTTCACATAGCCCCCATACAAGCTTCTTTCCGAAATAGAGTCTTTGTGTCCATAAACCAGTGATGCCAAATGTAGGGAATTTCAAAACTATATCTCATTTTCAATATGTTATCTAAAAATTATACAATAGCATTTAAGTACAAATGTGGTATTTTTAAAAGAAACCATATACCATAACAGCCTGGCAATCCATATATTAAAACCATGTATCTGAATACTCTTCGAACCCCCTAATTTATAATTAAGTGGCAACGTATATTCGCGTTCGCATTGCGAACTTTTCTCTTTTTTTTTTTTTTTGCTATTTGCATTCGCACTCACGTTCTCTAAAATGTATGCAAATATTAAAAGCGAATTGAAATTTCTTCATAGAAATTTATTTGTAAAAACACAATCACACCTTCTTAGCTAAGAGAAAAAAAAATATACAATTTCAAATTTTTAAAAATTTTAAGGATATGAAATGATTGACTTTAAAAAGAACTTTTTTATATCGGGTGATTTTTTAGCTATTATCTTTTTGGCAACACTGGTTAAAACAGCTGACGCACGTTTCGTGTTTTGTTTCACTGTCAAACATCTTCAGTTTGATCTATAATTTAACCATGAATCGTCTTACAAACGAACAACGCTTGCAAATTATTGAATCGCGCTCTTCTTGTGTTCAGCGACGAAGCTCATTTTTGAATCAATGGGTGCGTTAATAAGCAGAATTGTCGATTTTGGAGTGAAGATCAGCCAGAAGCATTGCATGAGCTACCAATGCATCCAGAAAAAGTCAGTTTGGTGCGGTTTATGGGCTGGTGGCATCATTGGACCGCACTTCTTCAAAGATGATGCGAATCGTAACGTAACTGTGAATGGTGAGCGCTACCGTGAGATGATATCCAACTTTTTTTTGCCCAAAATGCAAGAGCTTGACTTGCATGACATGTGGTTTCAGCAAGACGGTGCCACATGCCACTCAGCACGCTTAACAATGGATTTATTGAGAGGTGAGTTCGGTGAACATTTTTCTTTACGTTCGGGACCAGTCAATTGGCCGCCTAGATCGTGCGATTTAACGCCTTTCGACAATTTTTTGTGGGGCTATGTTAAAGTTCATGTCTATAGACACATGCCCGCTTCAATTGACGCATTGGAAGACAACATTGAAGCATTTTTTCATGAGATACCGGCCGAAATGTTGGAAAGAGAATGCCAAAATTGGACTAAGTGTATGGACCATTTGAGGCGCAGTCACGGTCAACATTTGCATGAAATAATCTTCAAACATTAAATTATATGGACCGTACTATCGATTCAAATAAAGATTGCATGCATTTTTCTGCATTTTATGTGTTTTTTTAAACTTTCCTATAGCTCTTAAAAAAATCACCCAATATTTAAGTTCAGGGGAACTTGTAGGGAAATTTATTTTTTGTTGTAGGGAAAAAAGGGATTTTTTTGGACACACGTAGAGATTTTCTGTAATTTTCCCTGGCATAACTGCCATAAACCATCTTATTATGTTGCTTTTTGGAAAAATTTTGAGCCAAACTTTTTTTATTGCAATTGCAATCAGCTTACCAAATCTTATTACAATCGGTCCATATTTGACCATAGGTTAAGTTAGGTTAGGTTAGAGTGGCCGGTCAGAAAGACCCCGCAGAGACCAAATAGGTCCCTAGCGTTACCACGTTGTACGATGACCCGCAGAAGAACGTTAGAAAAAGGTCATTGCGATGTGATGATATTTGACCATAGCTCCCATACAAATACTTCATCCGAAAATATGTAGCTTTAAATGGCATAACTTCCTTATAAATGTTGATATTGACATAAAAATGACCGACAATAACTTTCACAATAGCTACTTTTAATGTCATGACAATCGGCACAAATCACTTTTACATGAATTTTAACCTCATAACATAACTTTGTTCTGAAGGGTTCATGATTGCACATGGCTCCCAAATAGGGTACGCTCTTGAAAATTTTTTATAAATTTTGTGGTAAAGGGTATCTTATCGAGCCCTTATCGCTTAAATAGCTTAAGCGACATAATTTAAAATTTTTTTTTAAACGTAATGATCACATAAAATACAGTTCGATTTTATGGCAAAAACAATTTTTATTCAGCGTAAGATCGGGCCTTTCCGAGTTTTACTTTCTTACTTGTTTTTTAATTAAAACTTTTTTCTAAAAAAAAAAGTTAATTTTTGAGTTTTATTTTTTTTTTTTTTAATTTACAAAATAGAAAATATTTTGGAAGTGTTTCGAATTATTAATAATTAGTATTGTGGTTATTTTGTTGAACTATTTATGGTTTTTAATCCAAATTTTTAATATTTTTAATTAGGCTTAAGTTCATCAAATTTAATTTTCATTAAATTATTTTTATGAAGAAAGGAATTTTACAACATGAAAATTAATTAAAATTTACTGATAATTTTTCATTCTTGACTCAATCTGGGCTCGAACCCAGGCGTTTTTACGGACAGGTTACCCTGACATGTTTCGATTGCAACCACTCAATCTCCTCAGAGGGCTTGCCGTTTAACACTCGCAGCCATCGGCGACTGCTGACGTCAATAGTCAAACATCAATCCTTTCGAAATTTGCTTTGAATGATTATCTATTTTAATTTATTTTACATGTTCTTCCTTTACTTCTGTTTTTTCGTACTTTTGTCAAGAATTCTTCTTGAAGTTCAAAGTACATATTTTGTTTTGTTTTTTTATTTTTTGTCTTTCTTTTTCTTGCTAACCTTTTCAAGTTGTGCTGAAAGTGCTGCGAGTGTTAAACGGCAAGCCCTCTGAGGAGATTGAGTGGTTGCAATCGAAACATGTCAGGGTAACCTGTCCGTAAAAACGCCTGGGTTCGAGCCCAGATTGAGTCAAGAATGAAAAATTATCAGTAAATTGTAATTAATTTTCATGTTGTAAAATTCCTTTCTTCATAAAAATAATTTTATGAAAATTAAATTTGATGAACATAAGCCTAATTAAAAATATTAAAAATTAAGTTTCGAATTATTAATTGATATTCGAGTGTATATTGATGTGTGTATCGATTGCTGCATTGAAATTAAGGTTGGCGAAATTGGATTTTAAAAGCATTTTAAAAATTTTTTGAATAATTTAAATATGTACTCCACATGGTTCACGTGGGTCCAGTAACTAGTTCCTCTCGTGTTACCATGTGTCACTGTCTCACAGGCGTCCTATGGCTCATAGCTGGCAACATTATTCCTCAGCCAACCGGTTGTTTAATTGCTGCAATTAACTAAAATTAAATCATTGTCAGAGACACTTATTGTGTCTCTAATGGTTCTCAAACCAAACAATTTGAGTCTTAAAAAGGTACATTTACACAAGATAGACTAACTCATTTGGAAAAACCTTTCAAAAATACCGAACTTGTCAAAATTGTCTCCATATTAAAACAAAAACAAATTAACGCACGCATGCACATATTTTGGATCATACATCCCAATAAAAAATTGTATAATTTTGGAAAGCACTTATAGAACATTTAAAATAATAAGCGCACAATTATGCGCTACACAATAGGACGTACAGAGATGCAGTTAAGTAAGTGAAGGAACTTTTAACAAGTTTTATAAACGAAGCAGGTTTCTAAGGGAGAATACTAAAAAATAACTGTAAAAAACATTCAGTGTGTAAAGCTGATTGCTACGCTTACCAGTTTTTATATGCGTTGAATAAAGCGCTTTTTGTGTCAAAAATGTATTGCTTCAAAGTGGGAACTCCCCATATTAAATTCATGCCTTCCGTAAGCGAGATGTGAAGCGAAACTGTTACATTTCTCCCTTACAAATCTGCTTTGTTTGAGGCTCAATTTTTTATTGGGATACGAGTTTGACAATTGGGGTGTATGTCAGACTGGTAATGAGCCTACCTTGTGTAAACGTACCTTGTATATTAAGCTTTCGAATTTCGGACAATGACAGAGAAGATGTTCTGTTGATTTTTCTTCTTTTTCATCGTTATTGCAACTTTTACAAAGATTACTGAGAGAACTAGACAGATTCAAAGTTTGTTGAGTTTTTTTCATACATAATGGGCCAGATTTTTCTGCTTTCCCTAAACGGGGCCTTCTTTCACTAGCTATGGAAAAAATGTATGTGATAAGTAGCTAATTCTTGTCAGATTCAACGAGGTGTCTGAATAAGCCAACGATTCGTTTATACAGTTTCCATACATACCCCCTGCATCCAGGAACCTAGTTAAGGATAATAATTTATTATCTCGCTAGCTCCTCCACAGACAACCGGCATTCTTGAACAATTCTCAATATGATAAAAATATTCTTAATGGATCTTATGGCCGCTTCACTATCAGTTATAGTGTGGATAATCGTGCCGCATATCTAATCATACTTAGTGTTTTCCACGGCTATGTAGATGGCCATTATCTAGGCCTGAACGATACTTCCGGCAGCCCAAGAAATATTCTTCAGTCCAATTGTTCGAAGTAAATGTAAATGATTTTGACAAGGTTTCGCTTAAATGTGCGAAATTCCCATTTCATACTATTGATAAACTGAAATTTATTGTTGAAGGGATAAGCTATTCCTATGCGCATTTCACTGGTTGCTTAGGCCAGATCGTCAGGAAACTTTATCCAAAGATTTAAGATTTGACTTGTCAGCGTATCGCTGCACAATATATTTAGGGACTTGTAATTCAACCTAAAAGAAAGAAAAGAAAAATTTCCGAATTTTAAGTTAGCGTTTAAAAAAACTGCAGCCAAAGTAGAAAAACTGTAATTTCTTCCACTTCATTTCTTGTCATTTGCCAAAAAATTTTTTTTTTTTTTTTTTTAATAATAATTTATTTTAATTATTGAATCTTTCTTATCGAAATTTACAATATGTATTCAAATCTTAATTCTACTTGTTGTTTATTAGTTGTTACCTGTGTAACCACTAACTGCTGTATTCAAATTTTTAAGACTGTCTTCTAGTAAGGCTCAAAGTATCGGTTCTTTTTAGCCTCTGGTGACCTTCGAACTGAAGCAAACCCCGAGCGAGGTAGTTAGGGTGAACCATTAGTTTATCGATGTAGCTTATTGAATATTTTTTAATTTCCTCCTGGATAGTGGGGACGTTGAGATCTCTGTGGATAATATCATTACGTATATACCATGGGGCGCAGACAATTTGTCGTAATATTCTAGACTGTCTTCTTTGAAGCTTTTGGATGTTAGATGCGCATGCAGTACCCCATAATTGGATGCCATATGTCCATATTGGTTTTATGATGGACTTGTATAGAAGAACTTTGTTGTCTAAAGACAAGTTTGAGTTTCTACCGAGAAGCCAATGTAGTTGAGCTGCTTTAAGTTTCATAGCCGTTATTTTCGCTTCGATATGACGAGACCAGGTCAAACGTCTATCTATATGAACTCCCAAGTACTTTACATGGTTTTCTACCGGAACAGTGATGTTATTTATTTTTACTGCTGGGCACGTTTGTCTTCTGAGCGTGAAAGTTAAGTGAGCACATTTAGCCGGGTTAACCTTTATTCTCCATTTTTCTAGCCATGCCTCTAGTTCATTGATGTGGGACTGCAGATTTTGCGATGCGACTTTTGGGTCATGGTTAACGCTAATAAATGCTGTGTCGTCTGCAAATGTAGAGGTATGCGTGCTCAGGTTTGTTGGCATATCCGCTGTGTATATTATATATAGAAGCGGTCCTAATATGCTGCCTTGGGGAACACCAGCAGTAATTTTCTTGAGGGGGGAGTATTTATCTTGCGACTTTACTATGAATGTTCTGCCTGTTAGATAGCTCTCCAGAAGCTTGTGAGTGTTTTGAGGAAGCATTCGTGTTATTTTGATGAGTAGCCCATCATGCCAAACTTTGTCAAATGCTTGGGAAATGTCTATAAACAGGGCTGAGCAGTATTGCTTTTTCTCAAACGCCGATCTAATAAGGGTGACAATTCTATGCACTTGCTCTATTGTACCATGTTTCGCTCTGAATCCGAACTGGTGATCCGGGATGATGTCGTGTTCATTTAGATGAGGAGTTATACTTAAAATGAATATTTTTTCGAAAAGCTTTGATAGGATTGATAATAAGCTTATCGGTCTGTACGACGCAACCTGGCTAGCATCTTTTCCTGGCTTGGGAATCATAACAATTATAGACTTCTTCCATGAGGATGGGAAGTATCCGACTCTTAATATAGCGTTAAAAATGAACAGCAAGATTCTGGAAGCAGACGAAGGTAAGTTTCTTATCATTGACCCTGTGATACGGTCAAGTCCGGGAGATTTTCTAATATTCACTTTTTCTATTGCAGATTTTACTTGAGTAATGTTAAATTTTAATGGATGGTTTACCTTATCAGGAATGGTTGGACGACAGGAACAAGTATGTGTATCATGTGGCGTGAAAACTTTCTCAAGATGGCCCGCGAAAGCGTTTAATTTTTCATCTGTGTTTTTCGCCCAAGTGCGGTTTTCCAGTCTTAATGGAGATTCTTGGGTTATAGGGCATTTCATATGCCGTACAGCCTTCCATAAGCTATAATTGGAGTTTTTTGTGGCATCTAGGCTGTTAAGATAGCCTTCTATTGCAGACTCGTGGTTCTGTCTCAATTTGTTGCGAAGAGTTGTCAGGCATAATTGTAGTTGGGCCTTAGTGGTTGGGGAACGACTGTTTTGCCATTGTCTTCTTAACTTCCTTTTTTCTCTGATAAGGGTCTCTATATCCGTCGATGTATTGTAAGGAGCACGTTTAATTGTCCGCTTGATTGGGGTTGCATTTCTTGCTGCAGCATCCAAGACTTCTGTAAATCGGTCGACAGCTATTTGGATGTCAGATGAATTTTTTAGGGGAATGCACTGTGATAGGTGAGAGCTCACATACATTTTATACTTTAACCAATTTGTGTTTCTGTTTGGATAGGAAAACCAGTTTGCAGCTGCGGCGTCAGAGTTACATTTTAAAATGAGGATTGAAGGTGAATGATCAGACGAAAGATCATAGGAGGAACTAACTAGTACCTGATCGCGCTTGATGTTTTTGATTACAGCAAAGTCAATAAGGTCTGGTAGCTTGTTGAAGTCGGTTGGCCAATAGGTAGGCTCACCACTCGATACCACATCAAAGTTATTTGCAGTTACGGTATTATATAGCTGATTACCTCTAGGACTAATAAGTCTGGAGCCCCAATATGTATGTTTAGCGTTGTAGTCGCCAGCAGCAATGAATTTCTGGCCCAATGTGGAGAAGAAGTTGAGAAATTTATCGTGTAGAATTTTGTGCCTCGGGGGACAATAAACGGATGTTAACGTTAGTTTGAAATCAGTCAGATTTATAGATGTGGCCTGGATACAATCTTCTTCGAACTCTGGCAATGGTAAGTGTCTGATGTGTTTGTGCACAATTATGGCTGTGCCACCACAAGCTCGTCCGCTGGGATGTTTTGTGTCATACGTAAGGTAACCATTTACCCTAAAGCAGTTTTTATGAGTAAAGTGTGTTTCAGAGACAAGAAGTACGTCGATTTCATGCCTATGAAGAAAGTTTGCAACTTCGTGTTTATGTTGGGATAACCCGTTTGCATTCCAGAAACATATTTTTAACTGGTTCATTTTTTGTTGAGTAGAACTTGCAGGAGCATGTTCTGGTTTCGCATCATTTCCTGAAACATGCTCTGCATAGTGGCCATGAAGTTATTCATAGTTTGAATTAAATTTTCAATTGAGGTAGGCATTTGTAGACCTTCCCTAGGAACATTAGCGTATGGAGGTTGCTTTGCGTTGGAAGTACTCGGGGGATTTTTCGCATTAGGGTTTCCTTTTAGGACTTGGGCATATGATTGGTTTTGTTTGTTTGTTTGTGTAGTACTAGCAATAGAGCCAGCGGCTTGGCTGGGCGCATGTGATGGACCATATTGGGAGTGAGTATATTTTTGAACTAAAGCTGGTTTTTTTAAATGCAAGAAGACTTTACAACCCCTATAGTTTGCCGTGTGATTTTCGCCACAGTTGCTGCATTTCTTGACATTTGGGTCAACTTTAGAACGATTACATTCGGCGGTTTTATGAGCGTCGCCACAAACCACACATACGTGAGGCAATTTACAATATGATTTTGTATGCCCATATTCCTGACAGTTTGTGCATTGGGAGGGACCCTTTCGTTTTATTGGCTCCTCAACAGTTATTCTTCTGTTGAGTAGGTAGCGCAAGTTGTATATGGGATGAACTGAATTTTTGGTTTTGAGAACCGATGAATCAAACGATATCTCAATGCGGTGCAGTGGTTGGGGAACTTTGTTCCTGTTCAAAATGTTATGAACCGATTTTACCTCGTACCCCTCTTGCTCTACGGCAGATTTTATTTCATCTGTAGGAACGGAACTATCTATGCCTTTTATGACAATAATCAATCCCTTAGCACTTTTTAATTGGTATGTATAGTAGCTTTTATTTTCTGCGTCCAGGTGTCTTGATATAATACGAAAGTTCGTTTCTGTACTGGCTTGAATTTTGGTCTCTTGAATTTGTCCGCGTCGTATAGAAACGACGTAGAAATTGTTCTTACCTACAAGTTGAGTCAACATGTTGACTATGCTATTTGATGTTTGCTCCCGCAGATAGATAGGTGGCGGTTTAACTTCTTTAGTGGCTGTCCCATTAGCTAATTCTGCTTCTTCATCGTCAGGTATGGATAGTACAGAGAATCTGTTACCATTTGTTGGCAAAGAGACTACGTTAGAGCCTTTGTATTGTTTGGCCACGCGTTCCTGTTGGGTGGACCTAGGGCTAGCCTTTCTCTTAGTTATTGTTATATATCTGTCCATGCCTGTTTGCACTTTAGTACTTTTTGGTACAGCTCCTGTATTTGTTAATGCAAATCGTGATGTTCCAGGTTTTTCGTTATTATTCCTCTGGTCAGACGGCTTCACACTTTGAACCACATTTACGGTCGGATCAACACACTTGCTCAGGTTGGGCACACTTGAACTTAAATTTCTGTATGGAAAACCAGTTGCGCTGGCAATTTTTGCACTTAAAAAATGTTTGTTTAATTCAGGGTATCGAATGTTTTCATTGCTCACGCTCGGGGAGCTTACCACAATATACGCATTTCTGCTATTTGTGCTGGGCCTACTCTCCTTATTGGGAGTATTTGTGAGGCTCATTCACAAATCTCTTCGGGCACACTAGTTATTGTTCTTTTTTTTTCACCTATTACAAATATTTTTTTTTCACCTACGGTAAATATTTTTTCACTTTTTTTTTTTTTTATTATATTATTTTTTTTTTTTTTTTGTATTTTTGTTACTCACTGATACACGTCCGTACTCGTCAAGAGCTAGTTCGCAATTTGCCAAAAAATAACAGTTGCTTTTACATCTGATACATTAAATGTAAACAGTCGCTGTCAAACCAACTTTAAAAAGAGAAAAATTGTACACAAATTTTCGTTTTCTGGTTGAAAGTTTTTGGTTTCGACTGCAGTTTTCAAACCCTGTTTTAAATATAATTATTTTTATTAATATCAAAGATGGATATCGCAGTATAATTGTACTAAATTGTTGTAATTCAGTTTGCTTAAAAAACGCGTTTAATTAGCATTTCAAAATGCCGTTTTGAATATTTTAAGATCAAGTGGACTTTAATCCGTTAATGATAATTGAAGCACAGCCGCGAATAACGTTTTAAGTTACAAAATAATAATTTTTCAGGAGAGCAAAAAAACGTTTTCTGACAGGCAGCATTATTTGTTTTATAAAATTTATTTTTCTATTATTAAAAATAATGATAATAAAAACTTCAATGCAAAAGGCTTTTAAAACATTATTCCGCACTGCAAAACCATTTTGGTTTCATCATTTTGTTAGTAACTTGCAATGTTCTTCCACTGGCTGACACTTTGTACGCCATTTTAAAGGCGTTAAGGTGCATAGTTTTGGTTGATTTGATGTTTAAACTGTGTAAGAGAGTAAAGTCAACGATTATCAGCAAAAAAACAGTTTTTGCAAAATGTGGCGTTTACAACGTTATTCGCGGCTGTGCTTCAATTATGAAATAACAAAAAAATCAGCATTGAAATTGAACCTAATAAAAAATCCGGGTTTTTCAAATATTTTAAAATGTGTGTATGATAAAAAGTCTATTTTATTTTTTTACAGCGATCGAGCAACCCGCTTTTTCTCTAGATCCTTCAATATATCAAACCTAAAAAGTACAAAATCAGATACGGCATTTGCCATTATTGGATATTTTTTCTCTACAACAAGGTCCAGTTTTTAAAATTCTGACCTACTCTACGTATGAGTAATAGAGATGTTTTTTATAAACAAATATTGATCATACTCTTTGTTTTTGAAAGCAAAAATACATTTCAGTTATTGCATTAACTTCAAAACAACAACAATAATAAACTCAAACGAACGCAAATAAAAGTCAGCAAGTCTGGCATTTACAAAAATTTCATAGCAACAATATTTTTTTTTTTAAATTTTTGCCAACCAATTTTAAAGAGTTTGCAAGCAATTTTATTTTTACCTTTTAAAAACCTACGCACAGTCATAGATTTGTATCTAAAAAAATACTTTTTTGGCTCACAATCTTGTTTGCTGTTTTGCTCTGTAGAAAACACACGAAAATCAAATAATAAATCTTAATTTGCAGTTACGGCTTCTACATGGAAATGTCAACTATACCAAATACTTACAACATACCAAACACTCACCAACACAACTACAAATTCAATTCATTCTCTCTGAAACGTTTATAAGCTGAACAAGAAATATGGCAATTCAAACATGACGATAAAAATTATGACGACGACGATGACGATGAGGTAGATGAAGAGGCACAACGGCAATGAAGTATATTTATCATCTACTTTCTCATATTTAGTTTAGCTTTCGTGCAAAATTTCAATCTCTTAAGTATAAGCGGAAAAATATGGCAGAGTAGAGCTGACTATTATCAGTATCAACATACACAAACACATATGTACATATAAACTTCAAGGAGTATGTGTTCAAGGAAGATAAATATATTTGCAGAAGTAGCATCATAAATATGCATGTGTACGTGAATGTTATCATTATACATATGAACCCAGCGGTAACTAGAATGAGTAAAGAGGCCTAATAGAAGCCCTTATTTAGCAGTCAGAAGCCCTTCTCGCCGCATTCCATACTTATTTATTTTTTACACAGGTTGTCATTGGGCGCAAGGCCTTCCACACTTCCTTTAAAAACAACTTCGATCCCTTCCCAAAGAAGGGAGTAAGGAAGGTCACTCAAAATAAAAAGTAAATAAAACTGAACACCTTCCTTTCTCCCTTGTCAAAGAAGGGAGTAGCGAATGGGTACTGCATATTTCAGAAGGTCTTTAAAAAAGAAGTTAATACCTTATAGCAGGCATACTTCAGAAGGCAGGATATCATGCGAAGCGAATCTTTTAGAAAGGAGTATAGAGGCCTTCAAAAAGGCCTGCCACTTGCGTTCCTTTCAATATTTGCCGCTGGGAATGAATGGCTGTTTGAATGTGTATGTTGCTCATAGATAATAATGTTGTTGGTGTTGAAATTACAATGACAATGTCAACATCTTATAAGTGACGCATCTACCACTTACATTTTCCTCTGCCATTTTAGAAAAAAAAAAACTCACTTGCAAAAAGAATTTTTAATTGTGAACTCAATATTTAAAAGTTTTTTTTTTTTTTTGTTTAAATTATGTTGTTCTAACGCAAAAATAATGCTGTAATGTTAAGAAAATACTTGAAATATACTTTAAATGTATGGACTTAATACTACTTAGACACTGTTTAAGTACATTTAGTCTAAAGCAACTAAGTAGAAGAAGATGTTGAAACAATGATTTTCTTAAAGATAATATTAGCAAAGATTTCTTAAGTACTTTTGTCAAAAGTTTACCAAAAGCTCTTATGACAATTCAGCATTTAATCAGCAGCCGTTACAGTTTTTTTTTTTTAAGAAAAAGTTTGCATCATATTCGGCTAAGAATTTTTAATAACGAAACTGAAAACGTGTTAAATAAATCATTATAATTTTTCTCTAAAATCTATTTTTTTTTTAAAGAGATAAAACAGTTTTTTTTTTTTTTTAATTTTCCTTTGATGTGTTACGCAAAGTCTTTTATAAATATAAGAAAAATGTCTATTCCTCTTAGAGTATGTATTTTATAAACTACAAGTTTAATGCAAATATAGTTTAATGAAAACCCAACAAAAATTTTACAAAACAAGAAAACGCTTTCGGTTATTTGAATAATATTTTGAATGCATATTTATATACAGCTCAAAGCCGAACAAAAAATTCAACATGAGCAACTATTGACCCAAAACTATTTATTTTGTAATTTAGACATCACTTTTCTAAGTTTCTGAGTTCAAAACTATTAAATACAAATTATATGCTGCAGGGTTAGTTAGTTATCAAATTATTTTAAAATGGTATTGAAAACATTATTAAATTTTAGATGGCAAAATTTTATAATGTATATTTTGTGTTTCTTTTATACCCTCCACCACAATTAGTTGTGAAGAGGGTATATTAAGTTTGTCAGTCCGTGTGAAACTTTTTTATTATTCATCTCAGACCCCATAAAGTATATATATTCTGGGTCCTTGAGTAATTCTAAGTCTATTTAGCCATGTCCGTCTGTTGAAAACACGCTCACTTTCGAACAACTTAAAAGAAATAAACAAACTTGGTGCCAAATTGCTAATAGTTATCCTTAGCAGTTTTGGATTAAAATCCAGCTAAATCGGTTCAGTAGGACCAGAGCTATGAATCAAAATGTGGAACCACCACCTAAAAAAATTGATAATTTTGTTACAAAAAATAACATAAATGCAGAAACAAGGCATGGAATGAGATAAGATTTTGCAAAAATTTGTTTCATTTGACTGGAAATCACGCTGTTAAATTTCGTGAAGATCCGTCCATAATTTACCCTAAGCCCCATATAAGCAATACTCCCGGAAAACAGTTTTGTACTCCTAAAACCGTAAAAAATAACGCTAGCGTAACAAAATTTGGTACGTTACAGTTTTTTAGGACTAGAAATAACACTGTGAAATTTCGTGACTCTCCGTCCATAATTTACCTTAGGCCCCATATAAACCCTACTACCGGAAAACATTTTATTACGCCTAAAACCGTAAAAAATAATGCAATCATAACAGAAATTGGTACGTCACAGTTTTATAGGACTAGAAATGACGCTGTGAAATTTCGTGATGATCGGTCCATAATTTACCCTAGGCCCCATATAAACCCTACTACCGGAAAACAGTTTAGTCGCCTAAAACCATAATTAATAACAAATCGTCACCGTTAGAGATAATAATAACATCATACAGATATTACTCCTTAAACATTCGAACTGTCGGTGGAGGGTATCAAAGATTCGGCACAGCCGAATATAGCACTCTAACTTGTTATTATTTTAATTTATACAGTGTTAAAGAATGAATAGTACAAGGCGAAAGTATCTCACAAAATTTTTAATGCCACATGCTTTGAGGACGTATATGTGATATTTAATTCATTCATAAAACACTCATACGCACCCCTTTGTGGGTGAGTTTTTTGAACGTGCTAAAAAACACATAAAATTTATTTAATATTATAAATAGGTAGTCTACTTTGACACCCTGTATCTCACCTTATATTCTTAAAGGGTGGTAACAAACATCTTTTTCTTAAAGCCTATGTGTTCCTCTACGACTCGTTTAAATACCATATTACCAGGAAAACCAGAAATATGCAATTGCATGTTCTTCCTTGTGCGACTAATGAACACAGAAACAATATATTTATCCGTTTTAGAGCTTTTTATGAATTTTGGCATCGATTTGTTAGTGCATATTTTACCGTTTGCAGCATTTTTTGGCATATTTTAGTTAAAAGAGCCTTTTTGCAGCATTTTTTAGGTTTATAGCGCATATTTTGCCTTTTTAATGCATATTTTGATGCCTACAATAGCTTTCGCAGCAAATAAAAAAAAAAAATTTTTTCGAAAATCTACATTTAATTTTTACTCTAAAATTGTAAGACAAAGCAGGTTGTCATTAAATGTAATGCGATTTGTATCAGATTCCACATCCAAATTAGAATCTGTGTCCGCAAGCTATCTAATTACGATGGTATTTAAATTAAATTCGTGCCAAAAATATTTTACTTCAAATTAAATTATTTTAGAATCGGTTCACATTTGCTTTTGTGACCATACCTAAAATCCCTTCAAAACAAAAACGCAAACATCTCTTATATGAATTTTAACCTTGTTTAGGTTTTTTTTAAAAATTTTGTTATTAAATTGTTAAATATTGTGTCTTCTAATGAGCAGTTTTAAATTTTTAGGGCATGGGTAATTCCATGTCAAAACGACCAAGAGTGGGATACGACCCCTTCCGATTTAAGTGAAATTTGGTGAGAAGGTTGCTTTTTTCTTATAAGGAACATATATGAACGAAAAAAAATTTTAAAATTTGTTTTTCGAAAGTTATGTCATATTCAAAACTACTTGACATACGAAGAGCATCCTACGCGCTGCAGGGGCCAAATTAAAGAATTTTATTAAGCCGCAATATTTGTATGGTACAGCGCGTAGGATGCTCCTAGATGGGTCAAATATATGACCAACCCCACTTTATTATTGCCCAATTTCGGTTTTTTTAGTTATTTCAATAAACTAAACCGTTTTTGAGTTACGCGAATATATGCTGTGCAACCTTTTACATTTTCGAAATAACGGTATATCTTGAAAAAAGAGCTAACCTAAAAAAACGGTTAGCGCCACTGGATTCAGCGTGCCCCAATTAGGGTAAAATGACAGGTGCGCGGATGGTCTGTTGTTTGCAACTAGCACAGTGTACTTATTGCTCAAAATTACAATATTTAAATTCTATTTTAATATTATTTTGTTAAAGCTTGCGAAAGGAAAAAAATCATATCTTAAAAAAAAATTTGCCAAATAATAGGTTTTTGACTTAGTCCGTTTTTAAAATTTAACATTTTGCAGATATTACATTTTTCAAAAAAATAGTTTTTTTTAATATGTGGATAGCCCCAAGTATTCTCTTTGAAATGACATTAAAATCATCTTAGTATGTCAAGTAGTTTTCGAGATATTGAAGACATAAGCTCAACACATTCGGCTAAATCTGCAAAATTATCACATTTTGAATATGACATAACTTTCGAAAAACCAATTTAAAAATTTTTTTCGTTCAAATATGTTCCTCATAAGATAAAAGCAACCTTCTCACCAAATCGGTGCTTTGTCCCCATATAACGAAGGGACATAAATAGAAGGAGTTGTCAGAAATTTTTGAAATTTGGTACACAAGCATAGAATAGCTTAGTTAAGAAAAATGTGAATTTTTGGACAAATCGGTCCAAGGACACGCCTACCTCCCATGTGTCCTGAAATGGAAAAATGTAATTTTAGCTTCAATAATGCCCACAAAACTACAAAAAATGGTCATACTAATACACACACAACTAGCAACGTATGTGCAAATTTTCACTTAAATCTGAACAAGGACTCAAGGTCCTGCCATATATCCTTTTTCTTAAAAATGTTATAACACTTCCAAAAATTATCCGATCGTAATAAAATTTGGTATGAAAATTGATATTTGTTAGATATATATGTGTGCCAAATTTTGGTAGAATCGGATTATAAATGTGAAAAATACAAAAACATCATTTAATGAAAAATGAGTGAAAAACGCTTAAAATGCTCGTGCAAAAATAACAAGTAAGAAAGTATAATCGGTCAAGCCCGACCATGTGATATCCTATAGCATAGTATTTAAAAACAAAGTTCCTAGATTGTAATCTATTTGGGACCCATGGGCAATCATGGACCCACCAGAACAAAATTATGTTATGAGGTTAAGATTCGTTTCAAAGTTCTTTCTGCCGAATATTATTTAGATATCTTCATCTTCATATATGGGTTTTTTGGATGAGGGTTTATATGTAACCTATGGTTTATATTGGTATGTTACTACATATATTTTTAAGGAAGCTGGCATTAAAAGCTATTTTCGGGAGAATGATTTGTATGGGAGCTATGTTCAAAAATAGAAAGATTCCAATAAAATTTGATAAGCTGATTTTGATTGCAATAAAATTGATTAAAGATGTGCACGTTCATTTTTTGAACCACGCGCCCTCACTTTTACTCGTTTGTAAAAGTAAGTATTTATTAAATATATAAATTGATTTAACATTTTAATAGAAAATTTTTATTTTCTTTTAAATTGAAAACCCTGTGTGCAATATTTTCGAACACTCCACAATAGAATTGCTCTTACTACAAACAAAGGCTGTTACCAAAAAAAAACTTCTGTCACGTAACCATCTTCAATTTAAATAAAAAATAGCGGCACTAAGTCACATTTTGAAAATATTCTTTATACGATGAAAAACCAACGTCATCTGGGAATTTAGCGCCATCTTGTGTCGACAAAAAGAAACAGACACAACTGTTATACTAATTTTTTTTAATTTATCTTGCCAATTTTTCTAATTCAATAGTATATATATTTGGATTTTTTTCTTATTATGTTCCTAGTTTATTTTTTTTTAACTAATTCAATCTATGAAAGTTTGAGCAAAAATCACGAAAATAGCATTTTTTTTAAATAAATTTTTTTTTAAGTTGTGGTAAAATTTTTTCAATTTTTTTTTTTTTTTAGTTATTAGAAAACAGTCTAAATATTCGAAATCAGAAAAAAACCCATAGACCATATTTTTTTTTTTTTTTAATATTCCATCAAAGTTAAGAAATTTTTAGAGCTTAACTAAATAATAAGCATTTTTCAAACCATTAAAAAATATGTATAGGAGCATAATTCCAGTAAAATTTTTTTATAGATGGTTTAGAATATAGTTAGCTGTTACAGAAAAAAATTTGAATCTCGTAATCCAAAAAATTAATTTTTTACAATTATTTTCTTGAAACAATAAAAAACCAAGGGCATTTGTGATTTCAGCGCCCTCTTATGCCGTAAAATGCAGACAAACACAAACAATTTTTTATACATATTTTGATTTTTGTTGTTTTGTATTAAACGGTATTAGTTTGAATTAATATTTCACAGTATTTGTAGTTAATTGTCTTTTAAACTCCTGAAAACTATCAAAATTTGATCAAAAATCATGAAAATAGCCATTTAAAAAAAGTTTTTTTTTTCAAGTTGTGGTAAAATTTTTTCAATTTTTTTTTTTTTGTAGTTATTAGAAAACAGTCTAAATATTCGAAATCAGAAAAAAACCCATAGACCATATTTTTCTTTTTTTTTAATATTCCATCAAAGTTAAGAAATTTTTAGAGCTTAAGTAAATAATAAGCATTTTTCAAACCAATAAAAAAACACTTATGAGAAAATAAATCAATAAAAATTTTTTACAGTTAGTTCTAAATATAGTAAACTACTACAGAAAAAAATTTCAATCTCGTGCTTTAAAAAACAACAGTTTTACAACAGTTTTCCTAAAGCATGTAAAACTCAAGTAGTTGTTTGGCCATTTTTACTATAAATTCTCAAACTTTGGCGCCCTCTAGCGCCGCCAAAAAGAGTTAAATCTTAAAAATTCTTCAAAATTCATTTTAATTATTTTGTTATCTATCGATCTGTACATTTTTAAGCACAATATAAGACTTGTTTTTTTTTTTTGATTTATGTCTATGGGCCAAAGCACTGTGGGTCGTGTCCCACTCTTGGTCGTTTTGACATGGAATTACCCGCATATTTTTAAAATTTTTCAGGGCATACTTTCCAGTTTTTACTGCATATTTAAGCATATTTCTGGTTTCCCTGCATATTACAATCCGACTAGTAGTTTACGAGATGCAGATTCTTTACCACTTTTTTTCAATTCACCCCACTGTGCGTAGTTTGGCAGGCGTTTTTAACAAAAGAATTAATTTTGAGTGAATCTGTTGCAATTACAAAATAAAAATATATCGTTTCCTTTTTTAATATGTATTTTCTGATCTCGAAATTTTTAACAGGGACTGCAAGAAATTACACAATTGAAAGCCTTAGAATACAACAACAAATTAAGAAAACAATAAATTTGATGGCAGACACGAATAACATAAATGCGAGTTTTATTGTTGCCATTACTTGAGCTGCGATATATTAAAAGTATTATGTATTTAAATATTAAAATTATGTCTTATTTATGTTCGCTCCTTTGGTACACCTAAAACTTTTTAATTTGATTAAATTTCAGACATACTTATACAATCGACGAAACGTCGGGAACGTCGGGAAATATTATAATTAAAAATTGAATTTTATTTACATTGAAGAAATTTAGGACCTATTAGCTTGTCAAAAATGACATTTATACATCGGGTTAAGTTTTTCTAAAAAAAAAACGGTAACTAAACAATTTTGTATGTTTTGTTTTTGATAATGATTGATTAAAAACTGACAAAAGAAACACAAAAGACTTTAATGCTCGTATGGTGAGAAATACTCAAGGAATATTTGAAGAGTTCCGTTGTTCCGTTTTGTTTTGTGTGATTTACATAAAATTTACATAAAAGTTTATCCGTCATAGAAGACGTAAAAGAAAAAGTAAGAAGAATAAATTATTTATTGGAAAACTTAACAATATTTTTTTTTATCGAAATGTTGGTTTTTAAACGTCTGAAGAAGTTAAAAAACAACATATTTTTTAACCAAAGCAAAACCAGAATATATTGACACACTATCTCTTCATGTGTGGTGGCGGCGTAGTATAGTGGCTTAAGTGCTTGCCAACAGAACCTAGCAAGCATCCTTGGTTTGATCACTGGCAGAGAACGAACAATTTTAATCAGTGGCTTTCACTTCCTGCAAACAATTCATCCAAGAATGCCCCTTACTTTCCCTGCCTATGGAAAAAGGGATACAAGACCTGGGACTAGCCACAGCAGAAAAATCATCTTCTAAGCTACTGATAGAAGACAAAAAAACAGTACGAAATGAACCGATACTCCAAAAACAAGGACAGTAAAATCTTACATGGGAAGACGCGAAAACAACTGCAGCAAATCGTGTAAGATGGAGATGCACTGTGGAAGTCATATGCTCCTTAAGGAGGTAATCGAGAAAAAAAATCTCCATGTGAACTAATATTATTTAAGTAATGCGCTAGTAACATCAACTTTATAATATATTCTACGGTTTTCTGTGACAATCGCAGATCATTTCAGTTTAAGAACTTGAAAAAACCTTTATTATATTGTAGTTACCATTTCGTAACTTAATTTTTAAGAAAAACCCAAACCATATTTAATTAAAATAAAAGGACCTCTTTTATTTGAGGTTTTGGTAAACATGTGATTTAAGATGAGTGACTGACTGGGCCTCTACTTCATATTTGGGAACTGAGGCTGCAAGTATGGCTTCCAAACGAGCTGGTTTGAAAGTCTTTTTGCCGTATGCAGCGAGCCGCTTCTTGCAAGATCCGACGCCCGCTTCCAGCAGCCCTTAGCATGGGGAACTCTGGCAGTTCGCGTCCATTGGTTATTTGAAGGCGCCAAATGCCCGACTTGACGTTCTAATCGTAGGCACTCAGAATTTGTTAGGTATCCGGTGCCACCCAGAGACCCAGATAAATATTCCACTTGGAACCGCTGGACGTCCGCGACTGCATTAGCAGCTACGGAGCTTTCCACTATCCGCAACCTGTGGACGCTTCCGATAGTACTCAGCTGTGCTTTCTATAGAGTGAACAAAAAACTTGAACATGAAAAAGACCATTTAATCTCATTTTCGTCTGTTGCTCACGCCACTCCCGATAGCGGTTCTTTGTTTTCTCGTACATATTTTTAATTTTTGTTTTGAGAATATTTATATGCATACTTTTAACATTTTTGTGCATATTTAAACTTTCCCTGATGATTAATATTGACATAATATTGATATCTTCCTGTTCATGTTCTAATAAACTTTTGGTTTTTACTGTTTTATTATACCCACACCACAATAGTGGAGAGGGTATTATGCATTTGTGCTGATGTTTGTAACGCCTTAAAATATTGGTCCTAGACCCACCATAAGTATGCCGATCGACTCAGAATCATTTCTGCCTCTCACAAACTTTTAAACCGATTTTAATGATTTTTATAAACATAGATAAATCCATTTTTATGTGGACATAAAAGCATGATGTGTTTTTTTATACTGTGGTGTAGGGTATCATATGGTCGGGCTTGACCGACTATACTTTCTTACTTGTTTTAATTGAAAAAGTAAATAAATAATATTCTACGGCAATCAAATTTCGAAATTGTAAATCAAGTTAATTTGGGTTTTATGTTTTATTAATGAAATGAATTTTGCAAAACATTCAACAAAATTTAGTTTTTTCATAGCAAAAGTGAAATAAATCTATAATATTGAATTTAATATTTGAAATGGAAGCATCATAAGCAACATATAAAATATTTAATAATAAAAGTTCCTTTTATGAGGTTTTATATTAAAATTTATTTTGTATATACAATTTCCTACAAAAAAGTTTTATGATTAACTTAAACTTATTGTACAGACAAACAAACATACGTATGAGTAATATTTAATTAAAAATATTTCTCATACGTTTTCATTTCGATTTGTTTTAAATTTATTAATATTTTGTTGATAAAAGTTTATCCATTTCGAAACATTTTACTAAATGTTTTTTTTGTTAAGATGAAACCTTAAATTTTGTTGAGGAAAACTAATTTTAACTAATTTAGCTAAACTTGTTAAACTTCAATGTTAGTGTTACAAAAAAAAAAAAAAAAAATTATGTATAAAATTAAATAAATGCAAAATGTTGGCACTTTAAATTCTTTCTATGGTTACAACAAGAAAAACCCATTAAAGTTGTTTTTTCAGCTGTAAAAAAACCTGTAGTCTATTTGTGGGTATTTATGGTTGTCATTTTCAAAAACTTTATAAAATATTAAAAATGTTTGTAGTGGTAGGTATGGCATGAGAATATAAGATAAAAGCTGGTGTTCCACAGCGAAGTGTTTTTGGGCATACTCATTATTCAATATATGTCCATGTGTGACAAACTGAACATTTCCACATATGCGGATAATACAGCTATTCTTAGTTCGCAAGTGACCCCCCCAAATAGCTGTTCGTCAACTTAATGACGATTTTAGTCAAGTCGAAACTTGATTAAAAAATTTAGACTTCACTGGTTTATGAGTGACAGACCTTAACTTAGCCTGGACTATGAAGTCACCCTGAAACAGCTTTGAAAACGAATCGAACATATGATTTTCAATTGTGGGAAAAGTCAAGCAAGTCCACTATCGAGCTTTTAAAATTCTTAGAATCATGGCCAGAGCGCTGTGGTATAATAAAAATAAGAACATTCTTTTGGGTTTAGAGATTCCACTGGTAAAAGGTGAATTTCTTATCTTCGAACGCGAATAAGGCTTCGAAGAGCCGATCTTCCACCCCGGTAGGACTTATTATTTGTTTTAATATTTATACTTTCCGTTAGGCCTACATAATGCAGATTCAGTAAATGAATATTGTAAGTATAAAAAAATGATTTTTTTACTTCTTTGTGAAGGCCATTTTGTATAAATCTTTTTAAACCAAATCTGTAAATATAATTAGGAAATAATTATACGAAAACTGTTTAAATCCTTTGCGTATTGTGTAACTAATCGGCAGTTCAAAACGTTCAAAGTCTTTAGCGTTTGTACGACCACAACAATGCTTTTGTGAGGTTTTTCAATTAAGCTTTATCAAATCTTAACAAATGTGTCCTTAATGATGCTCCTTAAGAACACTATTTTATGACACTACATTTTTTATTCATTGAATTGATATAGAATTAATAGAAAGATACAGTTAATGTTGGAGACAGCCAACTATAAAAAGTGTAAACAAAAATTTGTTTTCATTTTTTGCTTTTGTTATGGTTTTGTTTATTTTATTAAATATTGTCAACTTTTTGTATATGAAAAACATAAAAACAAAACAAATAAAAAGCGGTAAATCGCTGAATTCGCCCCTATATTACAGCTTCAGCAACACTTAATAGTTCAAGCTTAAAATGTCAATTTTAAGTTGAACAATTTTAAATTTTTTTTTTTTTTTTACATAACTTTTTTTATGTCTTTATTTTTTTGCTATTTATCTTTTTTATTTATATTTTTTTATTTGAACTCTTTGCACTTGGCTAATGTTTTTATTACATTATATTTGCACTGTTCACCAAAAATTGAAAAATGCATTAAAAATGTAGTGTCATAATGCCTTTAAACTTATAACCGTTGTTATATTGCTTATCTATATATTTATTTTGTTGTTGTTAACTCTTGCTAAAAAACAGTTATGTCTTTGTTTATGTTTCAATTGGTATAAAAATGCAACTTATAAAAGTGACTTATTTTTAGTTGTGTCAGAAAAAAGATAATTGTAGTAGATCCCTAGTGCTAAATAGTCTTAATTCGAATTGTGACACTTTTGATAAAATAAATCTTTGTTGCAGTTTAAATTGTTGTCAAAACTTGAAAAGAATTAATTTAAAGTCATATAACTTAAAATAATACGATAACTTTTGAAAATAAAACATCATCAAAAATGACACAACTAAAAATTATTCATTATTTAGTGTATAAATAAAAAAAAATTAATTACGGCAAACAAAACCTTGTTAATTAAGAAAAAACTTTTTAGACCATAAACTGTATGGATTTTCTACTAAATTGTCCAAAGATTTGTTTTTAACTATTTCTTATTTTTTTTAGGTCAAAACAGTTTTTTTCGATATCTAAAGAATTAAGTTTTTTGAGTTGAGTCATTTTTGAAGTAAGTGTGCGAAATATCGAACCCTTATAGCAAAAATGGTGTAACCAACAAACTTTTAGATATTTGTTTTTTGATGAAAATCGATAATTTTTCATCATTTGCATCATCTTTAAAAATCTCATATCTCTGGGAAGTACCGTTACGAAATAAGAGCAAAAGCAATCCCCAACGAAACCCTAGACTTGAAGCAAAAATATTTAAAAAAAAAGCCTTCTCCTGTAAAATTTTATTCTTATTGGTTACATCATTTTTGCTATAAGGGCTCGATATGTTTTTCAAAACTTGTTCGAAATCCTACGCAAGTTTAACTCTATCCAGTTTTGTAACAGATTAAATCGAAAAATCTTTTGCTCCTAAGGTGACGGTAATAAACCAAGTCAAGGGCTTCAGAATTTAATGGCCTTTCACTTTTTCCTTCCTTTATTCATTCCACTTGGGCTATTACAAGAAAATTGCAACTTATTTAATCATTAATTACAACTTTTATTTCGTCAACCCATTTGTTTTGGATATCGAGTTCCTGCAGGACTGATTTAAGCCAGGGATTCCTTGGGCTGCCTGAGCATCGCTACCTTGGGGATTCCATTGCAATGCAGGGGGCAAACTACGACATTCGATATCGATCGAAAGTACAATACAATTTGAATAGGAATTTCGATCGATATCGACTGTCGTAATTTGGTCTCTGTCTTTGTGATGCTGCCAATTGGTCTTCGCAATGCGTGGCCTATGCATTTCTACTTTCTTCTTGCTATTTGGCGTTTTACGGGCTCGCCAGATTTTAACGTTGGAGATAAAATTAGGGCAAAAGTTGCGGCAAATTATGCGCGAACGTTTGTTTATAATAACCTGCAGTCCTTTGGCTAAAGTATTCTTCATAAGTTATGCTTAACTTGCATTCACTAACTAAAAATATTTTTGAATTTTCTATTTTGACTTTGGTTCGCTTCAGCTCCGAGCCCTCCATTTGACATAATTATTACATTATTTTTTAATAACATTATTAGATTAATTAAAGTCTAATATCTATTCAAGCTTGTCCAATGTCTCGGTTTAATGGCTGTCAAGGTTAAATCCATTATTAGTTTCATTTGGATTAAAAGTATTAGTAAGATTTTAAGGAAACCTCCTATTATGAATAAAATTTCTCTTAAAAATTGTTCACTTTTAATTCATGATAGGCGAGAATATCATAATATTTTTATCATTATGATTTATGTATAAAATTATATTGTAAATTTATTTTTAGTACACAATTATTTTAATGTTAAGAAATTTTCTTGTAGACTTAAGAGCAAAACATAAAATGGTAATATTTTGTTATTTTTATAAAACTAGTTATATGGGCATTTCCCCAGAATGGTCTACCAGGATGAAAAAATAAAATGTTGATTATCATCGTCTTTAATTGTTTATTATTATAAAAAAGTCTTTGTTTTTATAAAAGAATGGTTTCATAGCATATCTCAGCTGTTTTACTTGAGGAAATTGGGCTGGAAACTGGAAAATTTTATGTTTTTCTGTATTTTCTACTTCTAAAGACATTTTTATAAGAAATATGTTATGTTTACATTCTTTCTTCATAATCTCTCCATTACAATCAATTGCAAAAGGAGTATTAAGTTTTTTTGTTAAGGAAATGTTAAGACATTTATGGGAAAATGCGTGGTGAAAATAATAAAAAAACATATGGAAAAATCGTACGTTCGCGATCCGTACGTTCGCGACCGGTAAATAAGCAGCCAATTAAACAAAAACCAAGAGAGATATTTTATTTTGTAAATACTGGATGAAGACCTACATTAATACACTTTTAAAATAAATGAATCACTTTTGAATATTCCGTTTCATTGCGCAGATTTTAACATTTCACTACTGTCGGCCAAAGTTGACTTCTATTTTGCGTACGTTCGTGACCACACGTGTATAACTCTTATTATGAAAACTTAAAATCGATGAAATCCATCTTTTGCACTAAACATAGAGCTACCCAAATGCTATCGAATCGAAAAAAAAATGCTAGTAAAAGTTTTGTTTTCTATATTATTTGTACATCAAAGGCGTACAAACGTACGTTCGTGACCCCAGGAAATGCCCATATGTTTTTTTTTTTTTTGCCATCCAGTATGATTTCCAAACAAAAGTTTTCATGTGTTTTGATAAAAAAATAAAAATACTTAATTTAATAAAGCAAAACGAACTAAAATATTTATTTAAAAAGTGTTAAAGCAAACTTAAGCACTAAATTTTAACAAATTCATACTAAAAATAAAAAAAATCAAATGAAATGCGTCTGAAAAGTTTTTTTCTTTTACTTACAACAAACCGTTAAAAACAACAAATATTACAATGTTTGTTTGTTTGTATGATGTATATGGAATTTGTTATCATTTTGTTCGTTGTAGCACACATTGAAGGACGCTTTGTTAAACAGATTTTATAACATACTTTTAGGATTATTGCAAACAATGGCAAAAACTTATTTCTTTTTTTTCTTTCTTTCTTCTTCTTCTTTGTCTATGAAGTCACTGTCAGGGTCACAACTTTAGCTACGCGTGGTGGTAAAGTCTTTATTACACTTTTATGTCCTAAAAATTGTTTTTTTTTAAGCAAAATATTTTAGTACTTTCTGAAGGGATTTACAGCACAGCTCGGTATTTTTAACAAGTAGTAATGCTTTAGTTTAGTATTAACATACACCCCGAGAGTAGATTTTAAGATTATTTAAATTGTTATGAAAATATTAAATTTAAGCAGCATTTAGGTATTAAGAATTTGCTATTTTAGCTTTAAAACTGTCAATTCAAATCAATTAAAAGCAAAATTTTGTTAACATATTTTTTTATTTTATTTAAAAGGCATTTATTTTAATCATAAATATTTTGTAATAATGACTGTTGACTTTCCTGTTTAAACTCTTCTTACATGCCATGCCAGACATTTTAATTTATTTCGTATTTCGTGCTGAATAAAAATTTAAAATAAAATGTGTTGGACATTAAAAGTTATTAATTGCACAATTTTAAATCACTGCAATGCAAAACAAATAATTGTGTGTTATTATTAAATGGTAGGATGACACAAGGATAACACAACTTAAATGCACTTCAACACTCAACACTCATATAACACACTTGTTTATGCCCAGTAAACAATTCTTTTCCGACATATCCGATGTAAAACTTAGTCTGAGACTTTTTCCGAAAGTCAACCGAAATGCTTTTAATATTAAAAGGAATGTCCAAATATTTTAATGCTACAATTGTTATATATATATTTTTTATTATTTTGTGTTATAATTGTGTAAAAAAGCCTTCAATGGCCAAAGTACATATTCTAATTGAAAATAACAATTTATTTTTGTGAAAACTTTAAGTAACCAATAAAGCGTACCCAACTCTGCATTTACCATAATATGGTAAATGTATACATATTTAGACAAATGTCCAATTCACAAGCTCTAAGTATCGTCGTATTTGTTGTATAATTGTCTCATTATACAATATTGTATATTTGTTGTTGGAAATTTTCATACAAAAAAGTGTTTTCTCATTATACGATTGAGTGATTGATTGATTGTTATATGTTTTTAAAAATGTTGTATTTATACCAGGTCTGGAAATGTTCGAATTGTTTGGTGAACATATAAAAGTCTTTTTAGAATGTGAAATTACCACCACAAGTTTAATTATTGATATACGTTTAATTCATTTCAGTCGGTGTTCGAAAATAAACAGAACATTATTTAGCGTACGGCTTACTCATCCAGAAACGATATCTAATTTTTTTATGTTTTCGTATACGAACATAACCCTAAATACGGTTTGTAACTATTTTCAAGAAAGCTACGACACACAGTGTTCTGTTCTTCGTTTTAAAACTGAACAGTTGTAGTGTAGACATTCATTATGGTTAAATGTTCTATAGTGTTTCTTTTTTACATTGATAAAGAAATCAGCAAACAAAAACCACGAATTAACACGAACCCAATTTAATGTAAATGTTCTCATATTTTTGTTGAATTGCATAAGTATACAGCCATGTTCTGACAATCGCACGATTTGAAATCGCAAAACGCCAGATTTATTTTATGGGGTTCTGAAACTAGTGCGTTTTGCTTGCGATCTGCCATAGTATCTTAAAGTTCCCTTTAGCATTGTTTTGAGGTTTGAAGTCACCAAATTTCTTCCGATTGTGATTTACTGTCAACATATTACGCAATTTCAAGTCAAATCGCAAATGTTTAGCGTTTTGCGATTGCCAAAAGATGCCCGTTACTATTATTTTTGTGTTTGGCGATCACGTTATTTATACCCACACCACAATAGTGGAGAGGTATTAAGTATTTGTGCTGATGTGTGTAACACCTTCAAATATACCGATCGACTCAGAATCACTTTCTGATTCGAACTAACGATGTCCGTCCGGCTGGCTGGCAGGCTGGCTTGCTGTCCATGTAACCTTGTGCGCAAAGTACAGGTTTTGGAGATAATTTGATCAAATTTGGGGCATAGGTTCTTATTGGCACAAGGACCAAGCCTAACGAAAATGGGCCAAATCGTAGGACCACAAGGGAAGATAGGGGGAAATTTCTTCCTCTCAGAAACTATCAAACTGATTTTAATGAAATTTATAAACATGAATAAATCCATATTTATATGGACATATAAGCATGATGTGTTTTTTAATACTGTGATGTATGGTATCATATGGTCGGGCTTGACCGACTTTACTTTCTTACTTGTTTTTTAATGAATTTACTACATAAACATTATTAACGTTTGTGTCTTCCACAAATCTACCAAACCGAACACTAAGGAACGATATTGAATGTTTATTTTCGAAACCTGATTTCAGTTTATTTAATAAAATTTCTTATCAATTAATATCACGGTGCTACAGTGAAAATATACTGGGAAAATGACCTAGTGTAAGTTGAAGGCCCTGTTGAGTAGGATTAAAATCAACTGAGTTACGTGTTCATAAGTATGCGAACCTACCCGAAAATGGGTTTTTCGGAATTACTCCGAAATTTAAAAGTGTTTCCGATCATTTTAAAACTGATTTGAGATCTACTCAATAAGGCCTATAACCTATACTAGGTCGCTTTTCAAGTATAAAAAAGTGCTAATTTGTAGCACCGTGTATTTATTGCAATTTTATCTCAAATTTAAACTCCCATACCTGATTTAATTTCATGGTATAAACCAATATGAATGGCAAATTTTATTAAAGATTACCTAAACACAAAAAAAAATAAGATTAAGAAAAAATAAATAAAAACCAAGAGTGAAGTAAAAAATTATAACTAAAATTAAATAATTACACTACGTGACAATTTTTTGACCAGAATTGTCAAAAGTAGAACAGTTTTCGAGATATTCTAAAATAACCATTATTTGTGTTTTTAAAAAAGATGCTGTGACTGAAATGCAAATATCCAAAAAATAAAATTTTAGCCTATTTCAATACGAACATTTTGTGCCCAATAGGATCCGGATCGGTGCAAAAATGACAAAGTTACAGAAGATTAATTGAACTAACCCACAACAAATAAATATACAAGCTAAATTTTTAGTAACAATAAATATTAAAAATTGCTTGAAACTATTGAATTTCTATGTGGGTTAATTTACTTAATCTTCTGTAGCTTTGTCATTTTTGTTCCAATCTATGACTTGTTGGGCTCAAAATGTTTATTTTAACATAATCTAGTGTCGCATGCAATAAAACATTAGGATTTTTAAATCATTGGTTTAAAAAAACAACTTGAAAAGAACAAAATTGAACAAAATCATAAAATTTTCAATGAAGCTTAAACTTTTGTCCCCTGTAACTCTGTCATTTCTTGACCAATCTTCACAAGCAAACCATGGTTATTTTATAACCTTTCACTAAAAAGAAAGAATTACATAATCCGTTTACAATTTTTGAAGATATTTGCATTTCAGTCACATCATCTTTTTTAAAAACACAAATAACGGTTTTGGAATATCTCAAAAACTGTTCTACTTTTGACAATTCTGACTTCATATTCGGATTCAGCGAACAATTTTACATAAAGATTATCTGCCATATTCATTTGGTCACGACTTTGTTGAAATTTTTTACGTAGTGTTATAAAAGAATTTAGCTTTATTTTTATATTTTTTATTATTTGGCAAAAAGAAATTTGTTAATCTTCTTAAATAGTTTACTCAAAGTGAATTGACAATGTTCCGTGAAATGATATTTTCCATTTTTGCCGTTTAGCAATACGACAAAGTAACCATACAACAAAATTATCTATTCATAAGTGCGTTATTTCTTATTTTCTTAAACGATAGTGCGTACGACAAGGCTTGTGAAGTGGACAAAAAAAATTTTTGGATAGTGAAACAGACCCTTTTTTATTTTCTCAGTAAACTCACTCTTATTAATTTTCACCTAATCAAGTTCTTATATTATCTCATGTGAAATGATTCCACTGACTGTTTTAAATGAAACTTAAATTGATCATCTTTCAGACTTAACTTTACTAAACAACAGCGGTACGACACATCGTTATAAAACAAAAGTCTTATTATGAATGTTATTTTTGTCAAGCTAACAGGGCCTAAATTTCTTCAATGAAAATAAAATTCAATTTTTAATTACAATATTTTGTTCCCTACGTTTTTATTAGTTTTTTTTTTTTTTTGCATAAAATTTTTAATTTCCTTAGACGAGAAGTGACTAATACGAATGCAAAAAAAAAAAATCAGTTAACATGTTCATGGGGTGCATATTAACTCATTCAATCTTGTGCGAGTTTGTATTAAATCAAAACGATTTGCATAAATGGTCCCACATTCACACTGACTCACTCACTAACATGTACAAACTCATCATACACATGTTAACACTCGGCCACGTGCACTCACAAACACACTTGTAAGTACATATGATTGTATGTCCAAAAAAAAAACTTTTATTTAAACTTTGAGCCTTAAGATTGTTACTTTAAGTCTTTAATTTTATATTTGGGAATTGTTGAAAATTTTAGATCTTAAAACAGTTGTATGTAAATCTGAATGGTCGATCTAGAAACTGAGATCATGATGATACGAGAGACATATCTTTTAAACTTAAAGATAAAAAAACTTAAAAAAGACACTATTGCTTATGAAAAGGAAAATAATTTTTTTTTTTATTTTAAAGGGGGATTCTAAAAACTTCGCAAATTTCAATTTGACCTAAAAAAAATTATAAAAAAAATATTAGTTTGTTTAAATGAGAAAAAAACCATAGTTGTAGATAACCATATACTCTGGTTTGATATTTACAATGCTTATGTTTTTAGGTAACCATATAATGATTAAATATGACCATAATATGAAAGCCATGTTAAGGTACGAATTAACCATACTTTGTATTACTCCATGAACTTTATCTGTCGTATTTATAAAAAATTAAAATGGATTTGAAATGCATATTAAAAAAATGTTTTATGAAAATTTTGCCTTAAAACACATTTCAAGCTTATTTTATTTTTTATGAATACGACAGTATATGTATATTTAAATCAATAACACTGGTTTACAGCCAAAAAATACCAAGAACGCCACATGCCTAGATAAGTTAATTGAGACCTCCTGAACACGAAAAACGCTGTAATTTTTTTCCTAAGTACAGTTTTTTAGACGGTACTTTTGTGTTTTTCGGTGTATGGTCCCACTCAAACCCTTGTGGAGCCCAACCAATGAATACCTTTTCTGTCGATATGCTGAAAATTTCTATCTGATAAGAAATGGCTGAGTAATGGACCTCAAAACTTTAAATTTGCCTTTTTTTACGTTTTTTTCAAACATTTTCATTTTTATTTCGTTTTTTTTTTCTACGTTTTATTAAATATCTGGAATGTTTTATTTTTTAACCAAATAGTATATTTAATTACCAACATTTTAAGCGTAATTTGAAAGAAATCGGATGAACTTTTTGGTTGGGCTCCACAAGGGTTTGAGTGGGACCATACACCGAAAAACACAAAAGTACCGTTATCTAAAAAACTGTACTTAGGAAAAAAAAATTACAGCGTTTTTCGTGTTCAGGAGGTCTCAATTAACTTATCTAGGCATGTGGCGTTCTTGGTTCTTTTCCAAACTTAAAATTTGTAAAGCAGTGTAATTAAAAACAAAAAGAATGTTAGAATTTAAGCACACCAAGCAAGTTCGAAAAGCATTCAACTAGTGAGCAAAACAACCATAATTTTGTTACTTAAAGAAATAATAACATTCAAAATTAATTAAAAACGAATTATCTATGAAAATTTGTTTAATACCTTTTATAAATCAAAAATATTTTTTATGAATATGGGGGTTAATGTTTAAAATACTATTGCTGTATTTTTTAATACATATCGTTGCAGATTTATATTATTAATTTTATCATATTGAATCACATTTTCTTGTTTAATAGAAACAAAGTTTTATTAATTGCGACAAGCGTTATTTAAAAAAAAAACAACAGTTTATTTGTGATCATTATGGGGTTTTAAACCAAACTTTAAACATGTTATTTTTCTGCGTCCGTCAACTTTGTAGTTGATAAATTCTTAATTCATTATCTGTTAAACCATTAAAAGTATTTTTTTCTTTAATTTTGTTAATTGGTAAAAGAAGCAGTTGATTTTAACAATTGATGTCAAAGCAAATACTTCCTTTCGAAATGTTTAGTTTTAAAAAGTTTAAATTCATAATTATTAAACAACATAAATGTGTTTAGAAGGTTAACGACAAAAAAGTACACAGATACTAGAGTTGTCAACCGATTAAGAATAATTCGATTAATCGATCAAACAAAAACAAACTCTTGTTCGAATAATTTTAAAATGGCGATTTTCGAATAACGAATAAATCGATTAAATTATGTCGATTAATCGAACAATTTTTTTTTATTAAAAAATAAATTAATAAAGGACTAATAAGAAATAAAAGCTTAGAATTTGATTTATTCTCATACGTTTTTAGCGATTTTATACAAAATGTAGAAAAAGTAAAAAATATTGTTGCTATAGCCCTCATTGTAATTAATCTCAATGTTTAGTAGGCAAAAACCGTGTTAAGTATTCATTGTATTTCAAAAATGTGTCTTATGTTCGTATTAAACGAATCTTTGACAAACAATTGTAAAAGCTGTTTTCTTTTTAAATCAAACGTTAAACAATTTTCCTGAAATGTTGGTTAAGTTAGTCAGAGCCGTTCTCATTACATTTGAGAGGATTTAGATGACAGATGATAAAGAAAAAAAATGCAACAAACAAATTTAAATTTCTTTAAATTATTAAAAATGGATAAAAATACTTTAATAAAGCGATCAGAACATCATTTTAAACATATTAATTATGGAATTGTGAAAATGTACGAATTATTTAAAGTCAAATAAAAACATTAAGAAGAAATCATGGTCGGTTGTACACGCGAGGGGTACTTACATGGTGACCGATTTTATATTATACTCAGTTTGAGGTATGTTCGGAGGATTCGATGTGGTTTATGAAGTGATTAAGTTGTAATCATGTCAATTTGAAGTGATTAACAAATAACGTCAATATATGGTTAATCATCTCGATTTTGATGTGATTAGAGCTTAATCACGCTTAAACGCGTTTAAAGTGTGAACATAGCATAAGTGTCACAATCTTACAATAGAAAACGACGTAGTAGAAGATAATCCAACGACATCAAAATATGCCGAACTTCTTCCAATGGAAAAATACATACAGAGAGACAGCGGTTGTTTTATAGAAGAAGTTGTACGCAGAAGTTTGGCTGAAGATGGAAGGTCTGCAAACGCCTTTCGAATATCCAAAGTTGTATCGGATTATTTAAGAATTAAGGATTTTATGATTCCTTTAAGTAATACAACGCGATATGGAGCTTAGATGAAAAGTTGTACGCATCAAAAAAAGAAGTCATAGTGGATTTGAGAAAAAATAAAGAAGAAAATGGAAGATTTTCCATAGTTGTAAATTAACGGACGGATGTATCTTATTTAAAATATGTAATTTTTTTTATTCGTTATTCTCATCGATTATTCGAATAATTTTTCAGATTTAATCGTTAGATCGAACGAACAAAAACAATTATTTGAATTATTCGAACAAAGCTAAAAGGCGAATAATTGACAACTCTAACAGATACCGTATAAAGTGTGAACTCAACGACATCTAAAGGAGTTGCATATAAATTTGCAATATGTTTAAGTCTAAATGGAGTCACTCAAATTACTTTGGGTATTTTAAAAATGGTCTTTAAACCAGTTTAAAAAAAAATTAATTAAGCGTATAATTGTTCAACTATTAATATTGTCAATTAATTTATTGTTTGCCACCAAATCATCATAAAATATACCACAAATGTTTTTAAATAACTTTCCATTCTCAATGAGCTGCTGTTGAAACATTATGAGTAATTAAAACTAATTTGTGACAACTTCACACATCTGCATTAACTATTAAGTACAAAAAAAAAAAATATCAATTAAAGTTATAACATTTCTATAAATCACACATTTGCACACGCACTTACACACACGAACGTCATATACAGTGACAATAACAAAGTCATTATATGGTTCAATAGTTCAAATTACTTAATTGGAGCAACGATAAGAGAGAAGACAGGCAGCCAGAGTAACAAAGAGATTTGGGGATGAGTGAAAAGGAAGTTGAAGGAAGAATGGCAGGAGCAGTAGAGTTTAAATAGGAAGCAATAAAATAAAGCATCCATTAAACTGAGAGAGAATCAGTTACAACGATATGACAGTTTGTTGTTGTTGAAGTGTTGTTTGCTGGTGGTTTTGTTGTTATTTTAGTCGGTCGTATTAAGCCAGATGTGGCAATATCAGTAGCTACTTGTTTTTGCTGTTCTTGTTGTTGTTCTTTATTGTCCAACAACAACTACAACAACAACAGCAACAATAATAATAGTAGTGTCAGTAAATATCATTAAATGACAACAAGCTATTTAACTACATTAAAACCCATTTAAGTGCCAATTAAAACCACAAAATGCAAGCATTGAATAATAAATAGCCAACCATCATCACAAATAAACAACCAGGCGAACGAATGAACGAACGAACGAGCCGACAGTTGAACAGACAAACATTCAAGTAACCAAAAACCAAAATGTTCGTAACAAAACAACACAACATTTGGTTATGATTGTTGTAAAAGTTGAAAGAAGAAAAAAATTAAATGAAATAAAATTGTTATTAAACCGAAAAATAAACACTTTATGCATAAATATTTCTACACAAATGAAATACTGATTTTGATAGGGGGTGTTTCAGTTGGGCATAAATGCGAGTGTGTTAGTCATAGAATGAATGGATGTGTGGTTGGCTGACTGCTCAGTTGAGTGCAAAAGGATAAAATAAATAAATGTTGAAATGAAGTAGAAATACTACTTGACTTATTCAAATAGAAACACTCAAAAACACGCACTTATTTCTATGTGCGTTGCATGCACGTTTTGTTTATAGTGTGTTTGGTTTTCTATTCGTTTAAAAGAGTGATTTATTTTCAGTCGAACTTTTTCTTAAAATTTCTATTGTCATTTTCACTTTCACATTGAACATAATACAGGCGCCTAAGAGTTAAAACCTGCTTAACTAACTTCTAGCGAGTTTAGCAGGGCAGACAAGAACTTCTAATGTTTTCTATTTTAAGCTTAAGAATCAAGCCCTACATATATTTGTTCTATTTTCCAATACTCTACAGAGGCACAAATTGAAGTATATGCTTTTCTTTTATATCCGTTGCACACTTGTCACCATCTACCATGAATTTGCGCAGATGTTGAAATTTTCCTATAAGAACTTCATAGAGCTTAAAATCAACATCTTAACAGAAAGTTGATCATTGTATTCCATTCTACATTTTCGATTATTTTGGTCTCATCACTAGAAAAGTGGCAATTGATTAATTATTATTGTGGCATCACTGACAAAATGGCATTAGTTTTTCCTGTTTCGCAAGTCCTTTTTTGTTATTTTATTATATTATCAAACAAATTTAATTGCGATGCCTTATTCTCCAATCCCGGCCACATTTTGTCGGCTATTGTATATTGATTACCAAGAAGATTGTACCGAATTTAGAAACTTCCACTTCAGCCGTTCTCCACATATACAGAAATCTATTATTTTCAGGTATAAAAGGTGCCACCACCCGTCTCTATTCCTCCCATTTTAACAGGTTGTGTACTGATAACCATTTGTTAGGTGTACCAAATTTGGACAATTTTTCTTATACCGTTCTTTAGAAATAAATAAATAAATCTTTTTTTGCCTCGCCCTATTTTCCAATCCCGCCAACATTTTCTCAGATGTTGTGTAATGATAAAAATGGAAAATCTGGAGCTTGCCGCTCTTCAGATATTCAGAAAAAAAACAACAAGGGATTTATGGTTAAAATTAGAGGCATTTAGTGTTTTTTATAAAACAGTTTGTTTAAAGAAAACTTTTGTGAATTTATTAAAAAATCTGTTGATTTTGTTTTATTTTTTATTGGGGATCAAATGCAATATTGTACTCGCTGGGTTCTTCTGATTCCTCTGGTACTAGATAAAACTCTGTTTAGCCGTAACATAAATATGGCAAGCTTTAGCCCCAGAAGTGCAACGCTAGAGTTAGGGCTTCGGGAAACGTTTACGCCCACGATTCGGGGGGCCTTGCCTTGCTACGGTTACGACAAAAAAGAAGCAAAACGATTTAAAGTTTCAAATATTTTCCATTTCTGACTCATAATAAATGCGTGTTTCCAACAACGCCACTCTACTAAAACAAATAATTGCCATTGCAGATGTCAGTAGTAAATAAAATAGAAACTTCTTTCAAACAAACAAAAAGAAGAGCCTCTACACAACTCGTCCTACATCTTAACTCAATGGGAGTGAGACCGTTAAACACACATTCAAACATGTGTATGTGTATGAACATTGTTTATATACATACTGACATTAACACCACATGAGTCATTTATTTAATTGTATGGTATTGATATTTATATTTATATGCATGTGCTAGTGTAGACATAGTACATATTGTGTACATTTGTATATGTATTTGCATTTCTATTTATATTCGTATTGTGTTCACAGACTGTAAATGAATAAGAGTGTGTTTTGTACATGTTTTATGGATTTATATTAAAAATGTTTAATATAAATAAGAAGGCGTTACTTTTATTTGTCTTTCTTTTATCTCACAATTTACTGCAGAAGACATTTGTACAAAATAAAGACAAACCAGCTCACATAATATTTTACAGTGGGACTGATTGAAAAATTATTTACAATAACTCTTGATTCAATGACCAAATTGGCCATTTCTTCATCGAATTAGACTTTTCCCACCAACTATTCTGCAGGAAATCTGGGGTCAAGTTGTTCCAAGTCGCGACCACGGCTGCCGGATTTGATGTGACATTGCAGACGTTGAGAACGCCACTAACACATATCGTGGACGGCGACCAAAATTTACTAAAATTCAAAATTTTTCAACGACGGCGGCGAAAATACAACCGTCGGCTTTACCAAATAATGTAACGTGCGACTTTAATGTTTGTTGTTTGGAAACGAACTTTGAAAACAGTCATATATTTTATAAAAATGTTAAAAGCAAAATAATTAAAACAAACAAGAACAAAATATTATTATTCTTTGTATTTTGCATTTTAATTATTTTTTATTGCTAAAATTGTTTCTCGCCCCATTTTTATACGTGAGTTTATTTGACAGTTCCAAGCGGGAACTCTTCTCACAAAAAGGTAACAGACACACTTTTTCTGTAAATTGGCGAGTAATTTCCTTACGCGACAGCTAGTACTCGACAAAAAAAAGTTACAGACACAGTTTAGTGAGAAAAACAGCTGTTTGTTTCAATTTATGGCATTTTTGTTTCATTTCACACATTTCGATCGAAAAGTTTATCGACGCGAGAGTTACAGAACATGGGCACAGGTGTTTATATATTTATGTCGCATAAAGACCGGAATTGTTTGCTATTGATATTTAGCCTGATCGGTCCACAAATGGCTAAGAAATTCGCAAAAAACACGACAGCCTCTACACACAGAAAAAAATCAATGCAAAATCGTCGAAAACAAGGTTGATTTTACCTTGAAATAACAATCCGAATCACCTTGAATGAAACTTATTTCAAGTTGAAACAACGTGAATTTCATGTAGAATCAAGTTGGTTTGAGTGAGAAGAAGCTTCAGAGCCAACATATGCATTTATTTAAGAATAATTCAAAACACTTACCCCTGTAACACATGTTTCACTTTTTTTGTATTGTATGATTTTCGTCATCATTCTACTTTGAAAACTTGATGTACTACTTACCTTAATAATTTTAACTAAAAGAATACGGGAATTGTCTTCTTTCTATAACATATTTTAAACATGAAAATAAAAAATGTATGTTTTTCTTTTTACTGTGTTGTTGTTTTTTTTTTTTTTTTTTTTTTTTTTTGTTTCTATACAAAACAAGTACAAGTACAACATTTTTCATTTAAAATTGATTTAAAACAATGGTAATTTTAAATAGAGTCCATATTCTTGCAGACATTTACATGCATGTAGATACGTATACTTATACACATACTTAAGTAAGTATGCATGTTAATTTAACAAGATAAACTTTTGATTTTAATATAAAACAGGTTTTTATGGATTCAATATTGAACAATGTTATTTTAACAGTGAATTATATTAAATAAACGTGATTAAGGGTTATTTTAATATTTTCTGCATTTAAAATTAATATGAAAAAATGATAATTTTAAATCAAGGGCATACTTTTGCAGAAATTTACTATGATTCTTAATCAACATTTCGCCATGTTAATTTAACATTGGTATTTTTTTCTGTAATATTACCCATAAATCCCCTGTTGGATTATTGTTTTTTATATATTTTTTTTTTTTTTTTTTATGTATATCTGGAGAACGGCAAGTTATCAATACTCACCATCCGACAAAACGTGGACATTACGGATTTATGTATATCCAAAGAATAGAAAGAGCCAAAGTTTCCCAATAAGGTACAAGCATCTTAGTTGCAACAGCCGACGGTATGAGAATTGAGTCCAAATTTGGTACTCAAAGATCTGTTATAAATACACAACCTTTTAAAGAAAAATGGGCGGGACTAGAGAAGTGGATGTGGCTCCTTCCTTTCAAAGTCATTATAGATTTCTGTATATCTGGCAAGAGCCAAAGTTTCCAAATTAGGTACAAGCATCATGTTGGCACCGTACACAATATTCGAAAAAATGTGGGCGTGGCCCGAAAATGAATTATTTATATCTAAAGAATGGTTTTTATTTAACTTTCTGTTCTTATCGCACAATGGTGAAGTGTATATAAGACGCGGCATGGCCGAATAAAGCACTCTTACTTGTTTATTAATGATTTAGGATATATTTCGAGTCGCATCTCTAATTCTAGATTTATAAACTAGTTTAGGATTTTCGGGTGTATGACATTCTGAACAATACAAGATAATAAAAGTCATCTGTTGACAAGCTTCGAGAATTGACATACATACATGTACTACCAAAATATTTTCCTGTTTTGGAATTTAAAAAAACTGACTTTTTCATATTTAAAAAACGCTTGCTGCTCTTATTTAAGTTGGTCTATAAAAGAACTTAAAACATGCCTTTATAGTCAATAAAAGTGAGAATAGCGATTTTATTTTTAGAGTCTTTTTGAGACAAGAATTACACATATAATGGGTGATTTTTTAGCTATTATCTTTTTGGCAACACTGGTTTAAACAGCTGACACACGTTTCGTGTTTCACTGTCAAACATCTTCAGTTTGGTCTATATTTTAACCATGAATCGTCTTACAAACGAACAACGCTTGCAAATTATTTAATTTTATTATCAAAATGCGTGCTCTGTTAAGAAAGTTCATCGCGCGCTTCTTGTGCTCAGCGACGAATCTCATTTTTGGCTCAATAGGTACGTTAATAAGCAGAATTGTCGATTTTGGAGTGAAGATCAGCCAGAAGCATTGCAAGAGCTACCAATGCATCCAGAAAAAGTCACAGTTTATGGGCTGGTGGCATCATTGGACCGTACTTCTTCAAAGATGATGCGAATCTTAACGTAACTGTGAATGGTGAGCGCTACCGTGAGATGATATCCAACTTTTATTTTGCCCAAAATGCAAGAGCTTGACTTGCATGACATGTGGTTTCAACAAGACGGTGCCACATGCCACACAGCACGCTAACAATGGACTTATTGAGATGGGAGTTCAGTGAACATTTTATTTCACGTTCGGGACCGGTCAATTGGCCGCCTAGATCGTGCGAGTTAACGCCTTTAGACTATTTTTTGTGGGGCTATGTTAAAGCTCATGTCTACACACATGCCCGCTTCAATTGACGCATTGGAGACAACATTGAAGCATTTATTCGTGAGATACCGGCCGAAATATTGGAAAGAGTATGCCAAAATTGGACTGAGCGGATGGACCATTTGAGGCGCAGTCACGGTCAACATTTGCATGAAATAATCTTCAAACATTAAATGATATGGACCGTACTATCGATTCAAATAAAGATTTCATGCATTTTTCTGAATTTTATGTGTTTTTTTTAAACTTTTCTATAGCTCTTAAAAAATCACCCGATATTATTATTATTTTTTTTTTTTTTTTTTTTATTTCAATTAAAACAAGGAAAACGGCCAAAAAAAATTTGTAACAATTTGACGATTTTGACAATTTTTTTTTTTCCTTTTTCGATTATTTTAGTGACACTGTCGACAAAGCGACTGTGTCTGCCTTTGAGAAAAAAAAGGAATTTTTTTTTAAGTTGTTAAACTTTAATTGGTATAAAGGATTCAACAGTTTATAGTAACAGTTCGAATTTAAACGTCTAATTCTTTGATTTCATTACATCTTTGTTTGCTGAAATGAGCAGTTTTACTTTCCTTTATTATTATTTTTTCTTACTTTTAATCTATAAACGATTTTTGAAAGCCATATTATTGAATTTAAATTGTCTTATTATTATCTATTTAAAAAACGTGTCGGTAAAAAAGTTACCAATTATTTTCCAACCAGCTCCACAGTGTGCCAAAGATGAATAGAATGTTTTTTTTTTATAAATTTTGTATAAGAGTTTTTTTTTTTTTTTTTTGTTGCATTGTTGCATCCTGAATAAGTATTTTCATATTTAAATTTATTTTATTTATTTTTTTAATATTTGTACGAGTGTGTTTGGAAGTGCAAAAAACTGTTTGTGTGCTGTTTACTTCTTTCTTATTTATCATCTATTTAAAGGAAAACTGTTGTCTTATCTTGCTCTTATCGTTGTCTCTTATCAATTTCCGAAAGAATTGCCAAAAGCTATAATATGTCATCATGTTTCTGTTTTTCGTTTGTTGTTAAAGTATATTTTTCTACTGAACAAAACAAAACCAACATATGCACAATATTAAAAAACAAATGCATTCCCACCCATGCAAATCCGTATTTAAATATAAATATTTGTTTGTGTGTGTGTGTGATGTACGTATGCAACTGTATATGTATAATGATAAAACATATTTGACTATATTTATGGCGCTATTTTCCCACATCCTGTACTCTAAGAGTACAATTCAAGTATGGACAATTTATTATTTGCATAAGAGAAGGAAGGTGGGTCTTAAATTGCAATTTATTTTCGTTTAACGTAAAAAAGACAGTTCAGCATTTTTTTGCTCGTATTGTTTTACTTTTAAACTTAGCCGTTTTTCAAAAGTACTTGGGTTTTTTTTGTTGTTGTTTTTTGTTTCTAAAGAGTTTTGCTTTCAACGGTAAAAAATGGTGTTAAAAAGTTTTCGAGCTTAATATAAATCTTAAGTATTAAAAAAAAAATATATAGAAAGAAAACTTGTACAAATATACATACATATCGCACAATAAATCATTAACAGTCACAATTCAAAATTTATCAAAATCGTTTATTTTTTCATAAACCAGTTCACACCTCAAGTCTCTAACGACCACGAAAATTTCGTTTGCATCACGTCTTCTTAAACTTTTCTTCTTTGACATTTTTGGAACTCAATTTGATAAAAGTTGTAACCATGTTTTTTGGACCAGTTTTTTTGCTTCTGAACATTTTTGAGTTGTGATTGTTATGATTTAGTGTGCGATTTGTCTATTTATGTGCAAATTTAGCATAAATTATGAATACATTTTTTTATATGATACATGTAGCGATTAAAAGAAATTGTTGTTTTTTTGGTAGGCAATTTTTTTGTAGAACCTGTCCTACAAACTTGACACGATTCACTACACACTCGGGTCAATAGTTAATTTTTTTAAGTACCATTTTCAGCTGCAACTATTGTTCATCTTTCTGTCTGAAAATTGTTTATAACTTTAACTGAAGTAAGACGAACTTTTATAGACTTTATCACCTGAGCTGTGTATCGATCGCGGGCGCCATTAAGACCTGTGCCACTCTAGTCTTAAAGGAAATCCTGCACATTCTTCCATTGCACATGTCTGTAAAGGAGGAGGCCTGCAGGTGTACAAGGAGGACGCCGCGCATTGCTAAAAACAGGACTGGTGACTTTGTGTGTCACATGCGGATCGTTGGGAATGATCCATCTATTTTGGTTGGTGATCATATGCTAACTAGTCTGTTATCGGATAGAAATGTTGATGGCTTTGTACCTGGTAGGTAGCAATAGGCGGACCAAGCCTGGTCCGGGCATTATGGGACTGGGATTCCGAAGGGGCTTGCCTATGGACAAACAGACTACGATCTTTCAGGTTGTTTTTCATTGATTTGTTTACATCTCTGAACAATCCTGGGAAGCACAATGACTTAAATTTGCGCTGTAAACCCGGCCATGATGGTCATGTGGGCAGCGAAAGGATTCGCTGCTTGGGAAACAGGTGTGCTAACCGTCCATTTATAGGCCTTGAGCTTTCTTCGGCTTCCCTATCAGTCTTGGTTGAGAAAGTGCAATAGATGTGTGACTCTGTCCCGTGGCAAGGCAGGTTGGCTACTTCTGCTTGAGAAAGGAGAAGGGAGATAGAAGGCTAATAGTTGGCCTATTTACGGGGCACTGTGGTCCTAGATACCATCAGTTTATAATGGGTTATGCTATTATCAAGGCATGCAGATATTGCGAGGTTGATGACGAAATGTCAGAACATCTGCTCTGCTGCTGTCTCGCTTTGGGGACTACCAGGCGGATATTTTTCAGGGGACAACTCATGGGCCTCACTGCAATTTATGATATTTGACCAGGCTGTATAATTTGCTTTATATTTAGCCTTAACCTGACATGGTGAGATACAAAAGAGTTCTTATGTTATCAAATTTGCTTTATAACTATAAAACACAGTTTACAAACGTTTCTATTTAACTTTTCTAAAAACTCTTATAACATAAAATCCTTGCAGCTCCTAACAACAAATTTGCATTAAAAAGTGTAATTGATACGTGCTCATCTAAGACTCATTTACACATACAGACATGCACGTTTATGAAGACACAAGCACCCATGGTTTAGTGATTTTGTATGCTTGAATTGAAACTTTAAGAATTTTTATAGACATTATGCAAGCTTGAGTATGTGGCTTATAGAGCCACACTACGTATGAGTAATTTATGAATATTAATCATACTCTCTGCATTTTCTTTTTTTTATATCGACTAATAGTGTCTGCAAAAAGTAAAAATTACATTTTGATAATTATATAAAACCGTATTCACTCTCAGTCTCCACTGTGTTTGTGTTAAATTATTCGTGTTTATCACATGATTATGAGTAAAAAAGTTTTATTTAGCAATCCATGCATGATTTTTAACATGAAATTGTTGAGTTAATAAATCATTATTTTGTGTATAATATAGTTTGAAATACTTGTGACAAATTACAAATTAAAGGTTTAGAAACTATTAATATACTCAGTTTTTCAATATAAAAATTTGTGTTAAGCTTTAAATAGACAGTATTTAAGCCAAATAAAAAAACTGTTTCTTACTGGTTACAAAGAACAAAAATAAGAACAGAAGAAGGTTTGAATATTTTTTTTTGCAAAAAGTTTAGAAAAATAAACAGCTTTTAATATGAATAAGCAACTGAAATTATTTACCTTTAAAATAAATTTTGTATAGTTTTTTTTTTATTTAAATACAATTGATTTTCATTTAACAAAAATAAATTGAAATATATTCATTTCAATTTTTTTTTTTTAATTTTTTTTTTAAATATCTCAATAATTTTTTTATTTAACGTGTTTTTCTCTCCTTTCTTTTGTAGGTTTTCTTCTTTTGTTATTTTCCACTAGACAACATGAATAAACAAACAATAAACAAAGGATTTACATGATTTTATTTTTCTTAAACAACGACAACAGAAGGAGGAACTACAACACCAACAATGACAGAGTACAAATCCTTACAACAATAATAAACATCTACAAGCTTTTTTTACAGAAAAAGAAACAGGAAGTAGCGGAACCAAAAACATGGAGATTAAAATGAAGTTGAAAGCAACTCAATAAAAAGCAATAAACAAATAATAATAACAACAATAACAACAGCAATAACAAAAAATTATACATTTAAATACGAACATACGAATATTGAGAAATAAAAAAAAAATAACAACAACGCAAGCAGTGAAAAGGGAAATTTCATAATGTTACTGCGACATCAAAATAATGATCGTAAACATAACAGCAGCAACAACAATAATAATAAGAATAAAAATAACAATAATACATTCCATGAACAAGAAATTGAAGAGAAAATTTCAACAACAATTTTTAATAGTCAACAACTGCTGCAACAGCAACAACGATAGCATTTAAAATTACAACAAAAAACAAAACATCTTATTTTCTGATTTCATTTCTTCTTTTCTAAATTAAAAACGAACAAGCAAAAAACATAAAAAAAACAATAACATTTTTTTTACGATTATTCTGGAAAAAGTAAAATATAACAATTTTAATTGCGAAGAGCAACAACATAAAAAAATAGCATTAAAACCAAAACAAAAAAACGACTGAACAAAATTAAAACATCACTTTTAAATTTTTTATAAAAATCCATTTCGAATCTACAAAAACCACGCAACAATCATCCACACACACCCAAAATACTTATACGGCGAAAAAACACATTGACTCATTCATTCACTAACTCAATCACAGTCATACACAAACCCATATTTTAGCATTTTCATTTACGAAAAGCAAAACAAAAAATAAATAAAAAAAAAACAAAAAATTAGCCAAATTTGATGTTAAAAGTGTCGGGCTGTTCGTTCGTTCATTCACTACGAAACGAGTGACGTATAAATCTATTCACCACCATCATAGTCCAGTACGGTTCATAGACATGCAACCGATTTCCATCATACATATTTATCATAGACTATAACAACAATAACCTTGACGGCAACATTTATACAACAAGTTTTGCTAAATGTTTGAGCACGCAAAAAAAACGAGAAATGTGGTGAATAATACCAAGTTACTCTAATACTAAATAGATAATAGAAATGTGTTCATGCAAAATTTGGATTTACTAAAAATATACTAGAGCTGTGATTAATTTCAAATATTAAAAATAGTTTTATGAAACATATTATTTCTAGTAAGACGAATTAATGAATTTCACTATAATTGGAATTAAAAATTTGTGGCTAAATAAACATAATTATATTTCATAAAGTGGTGCCGCGCCCTAAGTTCAAATTGAACGTTTTAACTAACTTTTTTTTACAAATTTTATGAAAATTTTTTTTCAATAAAGGAATTGCAACAAAAAAAATTCATAAAGAATTTTCCATTATGATATTTATAACTTTTTTTTTTAAATAATAATTCTTAATAAAATCATAATTTCGATGCATTTAAAGAAATTTCGTTAATATCCACTTATAATTAAGACTATGAAAGCAGCTTAGATTAACATTCCTGATATTTGAATGAAATCTTTAGTGCTAAGATTTTGCTTTTAGGCAGTGCCAACAAGTCACAATTGGAAGCTTAAAAGGTAAAAAAAAGGAAAAATATTAAATATGTAAAAACATGGCAAACAGGCAATAAAACTTGTGATGGAAATTTATATCGAAAACGGAACAATTTAAAGCCGATAATATTGTTTTCAGTTTCACGCCCACCTCTCCACATTCGCCCACTTTTTGCCAGATGCCATGCATAAACATCAAAGCTATTTGTACCAAATTTGGAAACTTTTACTGCAACGGTGCGTCAGATATACAGAACTCTATTATATCTTGTATGGGAGGAATCACGCCCACTTCTTGCCCATTTTTCGCAGGTTGTGTGCTAAATTTAGAAATTTGTCTCCTATCGTTCTCTAGATATACAGACAACTTGTCTTGTCCAGTCGTTTTACATTTTATTAACTTGGCTGTAACCGTTTTCCAATTATACAAGGTTATTCATGTTGTCTATGAATGATAGGTGCAATACCTACTTGAAAATTTTCAAATATCTATAGTCCCTGGTAATAAGAAATAACTGTAAAAGTTTCAGAAAATCAGTTCAGTAGCTTAGGAGTCTTAAGGGAACAAACATATGTATTTTAGGAAATCAAACTTTATAAAAAATATTAAAAAACCGATAAATTTGCACATATGGCAACACTGTTACTGAACAATTGTAAAGTAGATCGGGCACGTTCGTAATGCATCACTTTGGTGCATCAGAAAAGCAAACTTTTTTAAATGCCGACTAAAAAAATAATTATTACAGTACACGCTCGGATATTCGAACCACTTTGTTTTTAGGGCGATTCGAATTTCCGAATTATTCGAATTTCTGGACGGATTTTTATACAAAAATTTAGGTAAATTTGACCCTAAAGATATAAAAAACTATGCTTTTTTTATTTTAGTTTATTTAACATAAAAACTATAAAAAACTAACAAAAAATAACAATTCAGTTCATTTGACTTTATGTTGTATGTGTAATACAAACAGACTTTTGAACTCTAACAATATCAACAAGATCTGTAAATCCTCTTTTAAAATGTAATTCCCCTTTTTACTTTGTATTCGGTTTAACTAAATTGTCAAAATTTTAGTGATTACAATAAAAAGAAAAACCGCTCGGAAATTCTAATTTTGGATTTTAATTTTAGAGCGCCAAATGTAATGAAATTACTAATTCGAATTACTGGAAATTCGAATTTCTGAGAGTTCGAATTTCTGAGCGCCTACTTATAACATTTTTTATTATGTGTCTATTATTTTTGTGGAGTATTTGACAATTTTTTGGTCCACATTTACTTCACTGATATATGTACACATATATATAAATATAACCATTTGAAATCACGATTCAGCGCAGTGATGCGTTTACGAACGTACCCATCTTTAGCCTGTTGCAGTGAAGCAGACCAGAGTTTTTGACATTGAAATTGCATCCCTTATACTGATAAACTTATTCAATATCAACTACACAATTTAGAAATTTAATATTAACTTTTTATTAATAATAAACTACATACATATGTATGTACTTCTTTAAAGCTTCGTTCACAATCAAAAAAAACATTTTCACTTGCTGTTCATAATAGAGCAACAATTTATTTTGCCATCACACACATTTTGCATTAAGAAACCGTTTGCAAGTTTAAGCTACAACAATATTATGCATTTATTATTATTTTTTACAACATTCTGTTCAAATTTTCATTCAAAACTAAATAAAATTATTTTAAACGTCAGAAACAATTTCAAACAAATTGTTGCTGAAGTTAAAGTAGACTCAACTTTAGTTACATTTTTAAAGAAAAATATATGAAGTACTTTGGACAGAAAAAATGCAGAAGAAAAAACGAAATTATTGCTCTGATTGTGAACGAAGCTTAAAACTTGAGAGAAAAAGTGATATATATTTTGTGGTTTTTAGTTGTAAATCCAAATTTTCTATGAACCCATTTTTTTCAACAAATTGAATTAAAATAAAAACATAAAACAAATTTTATCGCCCTACAAAAACTAGTTAACAACAATTAAATTTAGACGGACAGCTTAAAGCACAGTAGTGAAGAACATCAAAAACAAAACAAAAATTCTCAGCAAAAACAAAAGTAAAAACAACAATTGTTCAAAAATAATTTTTCTAGGAATTTCATTTAATTTTCAATGGATGTATGCGTGTTTGACTGGACATGCAACAACAATGCAACATGATGAATATTGCCACAAAAGACAAATAGGAGACAAACACAAAAAAGAAGATACATTAGTAGCAACAACTGCATCAGCATTCCTACCAAAATAACCAACAGTAACAACGATAATAACTGCAGGAATCTACACCCTATAAAACCTTAAAATTAAACCACAATTTAAATAACAACGCCAACAATTACAACAACAAAAGTGACTGTGTGCCTGCATGTGTAAAGCAAATAAGTGTGTGTTTAAATGCATGTGTATGAGGAAGTAATCCGAAAGCAAACAAGACAACAACACCCTCATCGTCGTCATCAACAGCAACTATCATTTACTATTTAAAGCAACACCAAGCCAGGCATTTTGTCTGTCAAACAACCAACAAACATACCAGCCAACCAGTCAGTCAACCAGTCAGTCAACCAGTCAGTCAACCAAACAAACATCAGCATTCAGCAAAAGTTGTAGACGTCGTCATCATCGTCGTACATTCAACAACGTCATTTTAACCCCAACACCAATTATTCACTGCTTGTATGTATGGGTGTGTATGCAAGAAAAAAAGTTCGATACGCTTCATAAACACTTTCACAAACATTCGCACACACTTACCAACTTACTCACACTCACGCAGGCAAACGTCTACAACGAAACAATATTCAACACACGCACGCATGCACGCACACTTACAGCCTCAAAAATACACTCAACAATTTTATCATTAACATCGCACAACGAATTAAGAAATCGACAACAACAACAAGAATAATAATAATAATAAACGTTTTTTATTTTTTTTCACCGCCTGTCCGTCTATTTATCGCCCTGCCTTCATACTTTCTCTTCAACTTTTTGGGTGATTATTGCAACATTATTATCGTCATCATCGTCATCATCTACAACAACAACGACAACAAGCGGACTTTTAAATCGTCAACGTTAAACGTAATTGCCATCTTGCCATCACCAACGTTGCCGTCTCCGTTGTCCTGGCCGTCGTCATCATCCTCGCCTTTTCGATAACAACAACAACAATAAAACGAAAAAACTACAACCACAACAACAACATTGTTTCGTTAGGGCTTAAATGAATTTATTTTGTTGCTGCTGCTGTAACATGGCACCAAATACACGCGTCACACGCAAATGGGAACTATTTGCCGGACGTAATAAATTTTATTGTGATGGCTTGTTAATGTCTGCTCCTCACACGGGAGTATTTTATTTAACGTGTATACTTATAACGGGCACAAGTGCTTTATTTTTTGCATTTGAGTAAGTATTCAACACGATTCCTTAATTTTCTTTAAATATTCCTTTATTGCAATTTAATTGTATGTATGTATGAACGTGCCATTAAGGTTTTTCTCTTTCTTTATGTTCGATTGCACGTCATGCTTCTCGTGTGTGACCAAATTTTATTTAAGGGATTTGGAGTAAAACGAAATTTTAAATTGATGTAAGAACAGGTTTGACAGGCGGATTAAAAGCTCTTACTCAGTAAGGAAAGTGTTGGGAATGGCAGTAAGGATTCCACAAAATTCGTCCATATTGCAAGCAGTTTTGGATGTCTTATAGATAAAAAGGGGACATTTTTTGTAGGATTTTAAATATCTTTTCGTCCACCAATTTTGACATAACGTATATGGTTTTAAAGGTATTTTTGTGTATATATTAAAGAGCTGCAAAAGAACAAGTAAATCGTACAAGCAATCTCAATTAATTTATAATACTGGTTGTTTATTACTTTCTTATTATAAAACACATTCTTCCAAAAATATTTGTTTTGCATTACGAAAAAAAATATTGAAGAATCGAACAAAACTGCTAACGAACAATGTTGGATTAAAATAAAGCTGGATGAGAACAAGATGATATAAAACATTAGAATTGAAAAAGAACATTCAGAACATAATCGAATGTTTTGATGGTAGAAATAGACCAAAGAAAAATTTGCATAGAGAGAAATAATTCAAAAAACTGATAAGCGGGGCACCCGGCGGGATAACCTAATTCGTGTAAGCTGAATCGAGTGGTGCTAACCGTTTTTTAGGTTATCTCTTGTTTTGGAGATATACCGTTATTTCCAAAATGGAGCAGGTTGCACAACATATAGATATTAGCATAACTCCAAACGGTTTATTGAATAAACTAAAAAAAATATGAAAAACTGGGAATTTAGCACATCATACGGAAATCGTATTAATAATAAACTTTGTATTCCCGAAAATAACTTTGATAAAAAAAACAGAAATTACCAATAAAATTACCTTTAAAGGCAAAACTTTTTTCTCTGCCCAGTCGTATAAGAAACATAATTTAAATTTATTTTTGCCAAAAAATAGTTTTCTAGCAAAATTTCGAAATTTTTGTTTTTTAAAACGGCATTAAAAATTGGAAAACAAATCAAGCAAAAAATGCATAAAATCTGTCTACAACTTTGGATTTAATTAACAAAAGATGAAAAATGTTAATTTAATTTAAGAATTTAATAAAACGCCATATTTGTATGGGAGCACCCCTGAGGGGCGGAGATAAAGGGCAAGTGCGTTTTGAGAAAATGTTTAGGACGAAATTCAAATCGATGTCAATCATACATTTGATCCCCTTAGAGCAGTTATGGGACTTACTTACTTAAAGGTTATTTTTTTGCAGAATTTCGTTTTTTTTTTTAGTTTATTCAATAAACTTAACCGTTTTAAGTTACGCGAATATATGCTGTGCAACCTTCTTCATTTTCGAAAAACGGTATATCTCAGGACCAAGTGCAAAAAACGAAAGAGAAAAAACTGTTAGCACCACTGGATTCAGCGAACCGGAATTAGCTCAAATCGCCAGGGTCATCGCTTGCCAGAAAAAAATGACAAATTCTAGAACAGTGTTATTACTACCAAAGATTGGTGCATATAAAAAAGTGTTTTCTCTAAAACTTCCCTAAATAGAATTGTTTTATTACACTGCTGAGCCATCTTTTAAAATGCAAAGCGGCCTTTCATCTTATTAAATGCAAAAGGGCCTATCATGATTTAAAAACAAATTTCAGAAGAAATAAAAAAAGCCAACATTTGTGATTATAACAACGATATTTTCTGATTATTATCTTTAACAAATTATGACAACTTTTTTTTTGTTAGTTTGCTTTCTATAAGTTTCTCATCGCTCCTGAAAAATGTTTAACAATAATTATAGGCCCTTTTACATTTTATTAACTAAGTCCTTTCGTTAGTTTGTCTGTCTAAATTGGGTTTCTGAAGACCATGGAAATGATGGGGACTAGGGTGCTATATATTTATTTCACATATTCTTAAGTTTAAGTTTTGTGTTTAAATTCAGCCATATCGGTCCATAAATGACTGAGATATGAGCCAAATACTACAACTGCCTATTATTTTTATAATCTTTTTTGCTTCCAAAAAGCATCTCCATCTTACCCGATTTGTTGCAGTTGTTTTTGCATCTTCCCATGTAAGATTTCATTCTCATAGTTTTTGAAGTATTGATCCATTCATTATTGTTATTTTTGCCTTGTATCAGTGATGTTATAAACTTTTTTGAAAAGTCCTTATTCGGCCCGTAAAAAATCCCTATTTATCCCTTCGCGTTAAAAAATTTGTCTCCACAAAAATCCTTACAATTTTTTAATGAAAATCACCTAAATGAGTCTTCACAGATCACTTTTGATGATTAAAAACTGTTTTATCACTTGAGCGAGGGAAAAAGGATTCATTGCCGAACAAATAAAAACAAGCCCAAAAATTATTGTCAATCAATCAAAAAAATTAAAATGTGAATGGTTTCTTCTTTTCTTTGCGAGAACCCGATAAGTTTTGTTTGATTCAAAATAAAATTTGTTCAAATAATCAAAAGCCATAATGGTGCTACTTTATCTTTGCAGAGAAAAAATTAAAAACATGACGATTAAAAAATGATTTGAAATATAATTTTGAGCGGTGATTTCCTAACAATCGCATTTTTTCATTTAAATAAGTTTTTTTCAATTTTAACATTCGCCTTGTGAAAGAGCGATATTATAAAAAATCATTTCACTATCAGTATTGGCATGTGATAAATCAAAGATATCTAATTTCAACTAAAGCGGGAAGATGAAATCTTCATTCAAGTTTTTCATATTGATGACTTTACTCCAAAACTTTTTCATGCCCATCTTTTACAAATTGCCTATTTCTTGCTCTGGAAAATTGAGTTCAAATGATCTCCATTCTTGTAAAAGTGATTTTTACAAATTTACGTTAAAATCAAAGCTGAAATAACGACAAGCGGCGAATCACAGAAATTTAATAATTTGTAATGTTGCCGTATTAACAATTTTATATTTATGCTGTCACAAATCCAAAAAGGTTGCAAAATGTATACAAATTCGCCACATTATTCAAAAGTCCCTACATTTTACTGATTTAAAAAAATCTGTCCGTTTTTCCCTACGGCCATATTTTAAGAAGAAAATCTTTACGAATAGGAATTTTTCCCTACGTATAAAATCACTACCTTGTATCAGTTTCTTTTATTGTTAGTTGTTCCAGCTAAAAGCTATTTTACACTATCTCACAAGTCTTACGTATTCCAAAATACTTTATGAGATAGAAATCTAATGAGTTTTGTTGCGACTGTCAAAAAATCCAATTTAACATGACAGTTTATGTTCACACCATCCCTCAAAGTATAAACACTCACACATGAAATAAAATGCAACCCTGATCTAATGAAAAGTAGTATTGCTTAAGGTGCTATCAGACGGGATGTATTTTACATATGTACTGTCACTATTCTTTCCCATATGTAATTCCGTATGTATGTCAAAATTTCCATTTTACATACGATTATGTTTTTCCTTATGACATAACCTATAAATGTAAACAAAAGCTGACTTTTGTTTACGTTTCAAAACAAACCAGCTGTTTTGTTTATGTTTGCTACAGGAAAATAGAGCGTGTTCTAATCGAAAAATTTACATATGTATTTCCAAATGTATTTTACACATGCAAAGTTTCATATGTATCACACGATGTGTACAACTTTTACAGATGGAAAATTTTACAGTACATATGTAAAATACATCCCGTCTGAAAGCACCTTTAGAAATTTTTCAAAAAACGATTAAGTCGTATGGGATGTCAAACTTTTTTCATAAAATGTACTTGTCATTTTCGTGACACATTGCATGCACATCATCCAGTGATGCCAGGTACAATTTCAAAAAATCCCTACGTGTATCCAAAAAAATCCCTTTTTTCCTTACAACCAAAAAAAAATCCGTACACTTTTCCCTACGTTAAAAATTATTGTTTTTAGCGACAAGCAAACAAATACATATTTATTTTGTTAACATTTTGTACATATTTATTATAATAATAATTTATTTATTAAAAAAAAACAATTAATTTCAAAAATAACACTGTGTGACAAATTTAATTTTTTTCTTTTTGACAGAAACGGCTCTATAAATCCTTTAATCTAGATTTATCATTTCCTCATCTTTTGTTCATTTTAAAGAGCTTAATAGTTTTCAAGAATACTTATTTTTAATAATTTTTTGTTAATCGTTCGTTACATAAGGTAACTAATGAAACAATTCGCGCATTCGTTATATCGGATTTTCGTTTAAGTGAGTATTTGTTATATCGAGCTTTGCCCGTATATGGTTTCTTTTAAAAAATATTACATTTGTACTAAAATGCTAATTGTATATGAAAAATTGTCATTTTTAAATAAAAACAAGTAAGAAGTATAGTCGGTTAAGCCCGACCATATGATACCCTACACCACAGTATTAAAAAACACATCATGCTTATATGTCCATAAGAACCTATGAGTCAATAAGAACCTATGTCCCAAATTTTATCAAATTATCTCCAAAATTGCGACCTGTACTTTGCGCACAAGGTTACATGGACATCCAGCCAGCCAGCCAGCCGGACGAACATCGTTAGTTCGACTCAGAAAGTGATTCTGAGTCGATCGGTATACTTTAAGGTGGGTCTAGGACAGTGACGTCCAAAATTTAAATTGTGGTTGTATTGCTTTTTATTAGTATTAGTGAATAAAGAGACAAATATTCTTAATAAAAATACAAAAAGTATGTAAGCATCCGCCGTATGTGCACTCGTCGCTTGGTAATCGACGACTGAATTGTGTACTCTCGTGGACTAAATGAAAGAGCGTAAGAATGCGTGTGAAGAATGTGTGTGAATTATTTCCACAATTGTGGTATGGGCTGGACACCAATGGTCTAGGACCAATATTTTAAGGCGTTACATACATCAGCACAAATGCATAATACCCTCTCCACTATTGTGGTTTGGGTATAATTAAATGAATGAATATATATATGAAGTATAATAGTTTAATCTAGCCTTAAGTAGATAACACTGGTTCACAAATTTCCAACTGCTAGCCATAACCTCAAAAATTAGTTGTTTTCTATTATTAATATTATATATTATTATATTCTATATTATGCTGAACACGAATATGGCATTAATTTATTTTTCTCAAGAAACGTTTTCGATGTATACGGTGAAACTCTGTTTTTTTTTTTTTTGCAGTAACAATACTTTTTCTTAAAATCTTGAGAACCGATTTTTTTACTTACGCAAAATTTACACTGTTACAAAGATTTATTTTTCCTCTTTTATTCGATATCTTTACTGTGTTTGTCGGACAAAATTGCACTGAGATTGAAAAAAAATTGATTTTTGTCTAGGTTTTTTTTTTTTAATTTACCATTTTCAGTCCTTCCTTCCGTTAAGCAAAAAAAGAAAAAAAATTTAAACCCATATATTAAAGACAATTTTGTTCCAAACATTTTTTATAACAAAATGGTTATCATTGGGCAAAAAATAAGAAAGTTGCAAAATAATAAGCAAAAACATCCAAATTTCAATAAAAAACTTTTGTTTCTTGGTTGTGTTGATTGGATAAGGATTGGATAAGTGTTAAGAGACAATTTAATTTGTTTACATAATTCTATTTTTGGCCAAAAATGTTATAGTTTTCCTCTTCGACGTTTCACGAATTTGCATCCGGTAGTAGTTACCCATCATGGTCTGGTCCCAACGAAGCTGATAACGCTTTTCCATTACTGCATAACGCTTTAACCCATTAAGACTTCAAATAATACTAATTTATTTTATTTATTTGATATATGTATACTAGGGTGTCCCAAAATTTTTTTTTTTTTTTTTTTTTTGTCAGAGGCTCAAGCATAATTTGAAAGCTTATAGGGTCCAGTATTTTTGAATTTTTTTTTAGATTTTTAGGAAGAGGTTTAGAGGTCGCGCAAATCAAGTCTTTGTTAAAAATCGGGGTTTTCAACCTTTTTTTAAACTTGACTCATAAATTTGTCAATAACCACGTTCATTTAATTTTTTGACCGAATATTTCTAAAGAAAATTTCCCAAACTTTATTTCCATATGCAAAAACTTTAAGTTCCGGCAATATTTTTGTGCATTAAGTTTCCACATATTTAGTATTTTTGTAATTTTTTAACAAATTCTGTAAAAAACGGTTTATTACTTTTCAAATTTATATGAAAGGTATTAAAACTCGTGACGCGATTTTGACTACCGATAAGTTCTTAACAATTAAGAAAAACAAAAAATGGAATTTTGTGATACTTTTTTCGTTATAATTATTGTATATTTCCATTAATTTTTATAGTTACGTTTTAACTGTCATTAACTTCTGACATTTATTGATCTAAACCGTTACACGCTGTCATTTTCACTTTCTATTTTATGTGTGCTCCAGGAGCTATCAATTGGTCTCGCTGGATGATGAAAATTATCTATTCTTTGAAAATATGCATATTCCGAAACCAGTTGCAATCCTTTAAAGACAAATCAACAGTTGATGCCTTGCTTGAATTAAGTTCATTTATTTTAAGAATATATGTACATATATCAAATATTGGTACCTCTGCCAGTGCCCTCGATACGATCCTCTAGTAGTTATAAAATTATTAATAAAGCAGTTGTAAAAGCCACGCTTAAAACTTTTCTAGGTCATCAGTGCTACTAAACTTCGAATTGATGAACGTATCGACACCAAAATTTTGCGCTTAATGACAAAAAAAAAACTTGCAGATACTCCATGCATCGATTATGAAGTAGCAAATATAACTTTAACAGAAGAAATTTTTAGAAATAAAGAAATTCAACAATTCATTTCAGAAGCCAGTTTAACTTTTTTGGAGCTTGCAATATTTCAAACGATTTTTTAAAAATATATCCAGAGAATTGGAAAGCCAACAAGTCATTTCAAGAATCAAAAAAAAAAGTTCAACAATTACAAGTGGTAAATTATGTGGCAGGACGAGGTGTGGCTTTGGGTAATACTTATATTAATGTCACAACTTCTGAAACTGATTTCCAGAATTTATTGCAAGGTATAGAACTACATCGCAAGAACCTCAATAAATGATTTTTCACAGAGCAAAAGAAAAGTTTTTTTTTTTTTTGTTGATTGGGTAAGATTGGTGAACTGGCAAACAGCTTATAATAACATATACTGGGTATAAAGATAAAAACGGGTATAACTCAGGAACGGTAAGAATAAATTTAAAAATTGTTTATTCATATTAATTAGAATTAATTTGTCTTTCAAACTGCATCATTAGTTTTTTTTCGTTCCTATTCAAACTAATAGTTGTAAAGCGTTATTAGAAAATTTTTGAAAAAATTACGAAAAATGTTATTTAAGGGTATCTAAATGAGTAAACTCAACACCAAAACTTATCGTTTTTTCACACAGGAATAAAGTTTGGATACTTTTCTTTAAAACTGTTTCCTCAGGAGTGAAGAAACTCGTGGTATTAACCAAGTTATGAGTAAAGTTAAAAAAAAAGCCGAAAACTCGGTTTTTTTTATGAAAACTTCATTTGCGCGACCTCTAAACCTCTTCCGAAAATTCTTAAAAAAAAATCAAAAATACTTTACACTAAGCTTTTAAATTTTAATTGAGCACCTATGAAAATCAGAAAGAAAAAATTTTTTGGGACACCCTAATGTATACCTATGGCACAAAAGTCTTCCATCATATTTGGAAATAGGTCACTATCGTTAAGGCTTCTGTTGTTTCCTAAAAACTTAGTTACTACTTTGTGACCGAAAATCCTCTTTCTTTCAAACATAAAGCGAGTAATTTCAAGTTCACTTTTGACAAGATTAAGACACGATGTAAATCATTACGACGACATATGTCTACTATCCCACAACTTCAATGACATGCAGGCTAAGATCAATGCAGTACATACAGAAGCACCTAAGGCTGGTATGAAAATAAATGTTGCCAAAACTAAGGCAATGAGAATTATTGCTTCTAACAACAGAGCATTCGCAATAGACGGAAAGAATCTTGAAGATGTATCAACCTTCTGCTATCTCGGAAGTCTTCTGACTATAACAGGTGGCTCTGCAGACGACGTAAGAAACCGAATAAAAACTGGTAAGCACTCCTTGGCATTCTAAACCCCATATGGAGATCAGCACATATCTCGAAAAGGACCAAGATATACATATTTAACTCCTCCATAAAATCATCTCTTCTCTATGGATGTGAATCGTGGAATGCAGCGCAGAAGGATGTCATCTCGCTACAGGTTTTCATAAATCGCTACCTGCGTAGAATTTTAAAAATATTCTGGGCAGTAACGATATCCAATGAAAGGCTATGGGTCCAAACCTTGCAAATCCCCGTAAATGTCGAGATCCGGAAAAGGAAATGGCGCTGGCTAGGGCATACATTACGAAAACCCGTTGACGATATCACAAGACAAGCTATTGAATGGAATCCGCAAGGAAGCCGCAGAAAAGGAAGACCATCACACACCTGGCGTCAAGTCGAAATTGAAGCGGCTAAACAAGACAAGAGCTGGAACGAAATAAAAACACTTGCATCGGACAAATCATAATGGAAAAATTTTGTTATGACCCTATGATCCTTATAGGAACTACGGGAACTTATATATATATATATATAAATCATTAAGTGCGCTTTGACTCATTGTTTAATATTCGTATCACCTTTTGATTTAAAACTCAGATACAAATCTTCTTCTTCATAATCTGATGATAATTTTAATGCTGGAGGTTTTCGCTTTGGTAATGGAGATCAATTGAATTATATCCGGATAAATAACATAGCCATTTTTTCCACTGTGCACATTGGACAAACAGATATAGGAATCAGTCATACGATCAATTGGATCTCTCCATTCAACTGGCTTTTCCAGAGAATATTTACATATTTTTATAAATGTATGTAATTTAGAAATTTCAAACGTTATTAAAACAACCTAAGCGGGACAGTGGCTGACTTCCTTTACTCAGTGCTGCAATGCATAGAATTCATAGACTAGACAACTCTTCTATAAACAATCCCTTGAGTCCATTATTGAATGGTAACCGTATTCACTGTATAACGGTTGCAAAATTCGTGCATTGTTTTTACTTTTGATGCTTTGTCAACACTGCATTTATGAAGTCTTACAGTATTTTTAAATAGGCTGATAAATTAAAGCATACTACCTTAAACCGCAATAAAGTTCCTAAGTACCTTCAATCTGCCATCTGTCGTTGCCTAGAAACAGCGCCCTCCGTTTGATTCCTACCTTTTTTCCTAGGGGATGGCGGCTGCCTGACTTTTTCCATGATTTTATCCTCTTTTCCAGAATGAGGGGCGATCAGGGGGTCAGTGTTAAATATTTAAATTGCACGAACACAGCCACATTTTGCGAGAGTGTGCTCTCGAATTTACTTTTCCTTTAATGTCAGTAGCCCATAAGAACATAAAGATTTATTTCGGGCGATCCCAATTTCTATAAACTTTTGTGTCTGGGTCAGGTTCTTTTTTTATTAATAAAAATTTAATTTCAAATATTTAGAAATATTTGTCTGTTTTAAAGGACTTTTAGAGAAATAATAATAGTTTGTCATTAAAAACGTCATTTTTTAAAATATAAAAATTATTTAACCAGTAAAAAGCTAAATCAAAGCCAAATTAAACTCTGAATAAAATTTTAGTATTTTCAAATATTTTTAATCCAAATTTTTATATTTTAATTAGGCTTTAGTTCATCAAAGTGAATTTTTTATTAAATTATTTTTATGAAGAAAGGAATTTTACAACATAAAAAAAAAAATAAAATTTATTGATAATTTTTCATTCTTGATTGAGCTGGGAACCGAAGCCAGGTTTTCACGAACAGGCTACCCTTACATGTTTCGAATGCAACCACTCAATCTCTTCAGAGAGGTTTTCCGTTTAACACACACTGCCATTGACGATGGCCGGCAGTCAATAGTCAAACATCAATCTTTAAACCAAATTGTATTTAACCTTTGGTAGATCGAAATTTGGCTTGAATTATTATCTACTTAAATTAATTTACAAGTTCTACTTCACTTATTTTTTTCGTTCCTTATTTAAGAATTTTTCTTAAAGTCCAAAGTACATTTTACTGTTCTTCATGTTTTCGTCTTTCTTTTTTCTCAAATTGTCAAATATTAATTTTTTATATTTTCAAACATTAAATTCCATTTATTGAATAGATTGTAATTGTAAAAAATCTGTTGCTTTCCACAGGAACAAGTTTTTTTTTCAATAATTGAAAACTATTCAATATGATGTAATTTTTAATGGCTTTTTAAAAATCTATACGACACAAAACAATGTTTTTTATTTCTTAAAGATATTAAAAAAAAAAAAAAAAATAAAACTTATTTTTAAAAAATTTCCAATAACATAGAATTTTTTCTAGTCTAAAAATGTTCTTAAAAATGCTTGAACTTTTTGGAAAAAGTTCAGTATGAAAGTTTTTAAATCACTTAATACATTGTACGAACGAATACTTAATATTTTGTTAGTTTTAGCTCTATTTTGATTTTTATTTTGTTTTGCACCGATTTTTCAAACTTATAAAAGTTGTTGTCAAACAAACTTTTGATAGGAGCAAAACCAAAGGGGAAGTTTCATTGATTTGAAAGACACAGCAGCAGGCACTTCACTCCACTTCGTTTACTCACTTACAAACTTAGCAACACGTGATGTCTGCTCAATAGCAAACACACACACACACACACATAAGATAATGTATGTTTCATCTTTTTTCTTTTTGTTTTTTGCGTTCACTTATTCAGTTCTTAAATGATATTTTTTGAAATAAGTTTTCAATACAAAAACTTCATCATCATAACCATAAACGTCATCATCTAAATAAATCATCAATACAACACAAATTGTGTGTAAGAAAAAACGCTTTGAGTAAACAATTTAAAGGAAATATTCTATTTCATTCGGAAACTTTTACCAACGTTGCAGCAGTTCCTGAGTTTGCTTTTGATAGCACCGTTGCAAGTTGCTCCCAAATTATTACTGTGTGCTACAGACAATTTTTTTGCCACTGTTGCATTTGTTGGTAACATTCGTTTTCGAAACAAAAGCATCACAGCCTTTCAACATTGTTTGCAAAGAGTTGCCTGAAGTAATCACAGAATGCACCCCCATTCACATTTATGCAACAATTATTCTCTTTCTATCAATTCAGATCTCGTTTCAAAATGGGAACATTTTAAACTATACTGGAACACATACACGTATGTACATGGTGGAAGTATTAGCACAAAGTGCTTAACAAGTCCTTTGAGAATATTTTATTCATTGAGAACTAAAAAAAAATTAATTTTCTTTATATTTCTTCTTCTAACCCAACAAACACGAAGTCAAACCTTTGATATTAAATTACTTTTTCATTTGACATCAAACACAATTCTCAAACGTTTTTCAATTGTTTGATTTTAAGATTCAAATTGATAATGATTTGAAAATAAACATTTGACTTAAAATGTTTTATCAATTTGATGTCAAATTGGTATCAAATGTTAAATTCAAATCAAAACTGAACTTGGCAATACGTTAGCGAAAAATAAATGTAAACACTAAAAATGGCGATTAGTAAAATTTTTAAATAACTGTTTAACAAGTGAATGATTTATTTCTTGTGAAAAATAAAAATTCTTTGTGAGTAGTTACAATGATAAAGAATACGAATTAAAAAAAAATAAAACGGGAAAGTGAAGAAATTATAAGTTTGTTGTATGATTGCGGTGCTACAATATTCAAAATAAAAGGGAGCCAATTATTTCGTCTTTCCAAGAATAAGAGGACGGAAAGAACTATGGTGCCGAATGTTTATCTCACAGTTTATTTAAATAAATAATGAATTTGTATTATAATCCACATTTGAAAAACTTTTGAGAATTACGTTTGAAAATAAGTTTAAAATAAAGGCATTTTTCAATTTGAAAATAATTTCCCCTTTTTGTTGAGAATGCTATGATTTTCAAATGATTTTCAAATCATTATCACACGTTTGTCGTTTGAGAAAACGTTCGATTTCAAATCATTTTCAATTTGAAATCAAACCTGCGTGTTTGTTGGGTAACTTAAGCTTATATTTGCTTGATGTGTTTTGCTCTTAAATCTTAAAAAATTGATTTTAACATTTAGTTAAAAATGTATTTTTTAATAAATGTATTCATTTAGATTGTAGGAGAGTACTTTTTAATGTTTGACAAATAGGGAAAAATATGCAGTTAGATTTTTCTTAATTTCAACATGTCTGTATTAAAGATTTTGTTGAAGTTTTGAATTGCAAACGTACATAAAAACATTTTGCTATAAGTTGTCGCAAACGAAGCATATTTTTCAATATGGTCACCGCTAACAAAATGATATATTTTCAAATATAAAATGGTTAACTAATGTATATTATTTTCGCAAGTTACGATACAATGATGAAATCTCTCATTCTTCAGCTAATTATGGCCATGGTGAGTAATAAATTCATTAAGTTTTCTTATCTTCCATTGCTGTTGCTCCTAAAAAAGTACAAAATGATATCGTTATGAAATAACCATATAATTATGTATTGTAAGCATATAAATGATATTATTAACTATAACATGGTCGGAGGCAACTATAATATGGTATGTATTTAATTTGATCATAATATTGCTGTCCGCGGCAATTAAAAGATATTTTAATATGTCGAAATAAATACATTCATTAAAAATTAGTTCTGTTTTATTTATTTCCTGAAAAAAAGAACAATGTAGAAATAAAATATATTTGCTCTCAAAAAAATTCTGCCAACATATTATTATCATATTTCATCTAAGACCCCGAAAGTTTATACATTCTGGGTCCTTAAGCAGTTCAAAGTCGATTTAGTCATGTCCGTCTGTTTAAATCACGCTTACCTCCGAACGACTCAACAGAGAAGAACAATTTGGGTACCGAATTGTTTCTTGTTTCTAGCAGTTTGGGATTAAAATCCAGCAAGATCAGTTCAGTAGGAAATTACGCAATCAAATGTGCAATAACCTTCCTAAAAAATTGGCAAAAACTAAAATAAATAGGTGGTGGAATGCACCGATTGAAATTAAAATTCAACAAATTCGTAATATTGGCAACAAATTTCCTGAATATCGGTCCGGTAATTAACCTGTGCCCTATATAAAGAACACTCTCGGAAATCATATTAGTACACCCAGAAAAAAAAATTTTTCAATATGGTCACCTCCAACAAATTTATTTTTAACGAACATTTGAAAACATATTCATCCCAACTATGAATAAAAACTCCCCGAGATTTATTTCCCTTTTCCCATTTTTACTATTTAATTAACATAGGAAAATGGAAGAATAGAGAAAACTTTCGGGGAATTTTTTTCATAATTGGGCTGATTATGTTTAATTTAACCATTTTATTGTCACTGGCAACCATAATATGGCAAAAAATTTCCTGAATATCGGTCCGTAATTAACCTGCGCCCTATATAAAGAGCACTCTCGGAAATCATGTTAGTACACCCAGAAAAAAAAAATTTTCAAAATTTTCAAAACGAACATTTTGAAACATATTCAACCCAACTATGAATAAAAACTCCCCGAGATTTATTTCCCTTTTCCCATTTTTACTATTAGAATAAAACTATTAAATTAACATAGGAAAATGGAAGAATAGAGAAAACTTTCGGGGATTTTTTCATAATGGGGCTGATTATGTTTAATTGAACCATTTTTTTGTCACTGGCAACCATAATATGGTTAAGTAAGGCCTCCATCAAGAAGCCACAACCATATTATGGTTGCCTCCGTATATGTTATGGTTAAAAATAGGAAAAATATGTTTAACACTTATAAAAACAGGGTTGTTTCTCAACCATAGTATGGTTGATCGTAAAAAATATGAAAATACTACTGTTAATTTAAAAAAAAAAATAGGTCATATTAAACCATAACAAGTTTAGAGCAAACATAAAATGGTTTTGGCATTGTGATGAAGGACTAGTTTAACCCTAATATGGTCGCTGGTGACAAAAATATGGCTAACTAAACCATAAACCAATCAGACCTGTTCTGAAAATCGCGTGATTTCAAATCACATGTGTGATTTTGTGGTGTTCTGTAAAGTACACCGTTTTTGTGTTTTTCGGAATTTTCGAAAGCCTGAACACCTGACAAAAAGTTTGTTCTTTATAGCTGTTCAAGATCGATCAGCCGTTATCGAAGACGATCTTATCGATCTTGAGACGATTTTATCGACTTCGATGACGGCCTTATCGACTTAGATTAACGGCCTCCAAACACCTCCATAGCTCGGCTTCGGGGCGATTGAAAAAGAAGAAAAACAAAACGATTGAAGTGCGCGCTCGTCAGCTACTCCTTTTAAATTAAGTTAAAAATCAATAAAAACAAGAAGAAAAAAACGACTTAATTTTTAAACCCAACAAACCCCCAGTGTTTCCATAGAGAAACCCCCAATACGTAATAACAAATAAAATTTTTTTTGTTTTATTTGTGCCTTATCCAACGCTGTTGTTGAATTACCACAATTTCCAAAATAATAAGTTTTTAGAAGACAAAATTGTGATGAAAGTTGCAAAATGTTTAAAAAATGTTTGCTCATACCTAAAGTTTTTACACTCTGCAAATAACGATACAAAATATATCTATGAGGCTTAACAACAGCCATGTAAAGTATATTTTAAAATTGTCCAGTTGTTTTTTTAAATCCATATGAATTTTTTTCTATTGTCCAGTAGACCGGGTCGACCTCCATACAAAAAAAAAAACTGTGCCAGTCACCCCCTAGAATGAAAGACATGTCAATGAAGTTTCTAAAACAGGAAAATTTTTTTTTTTTGCCAAGCCCCAAAATACAGTACTTTTGTTTTTTTAAATGTAGCGCTGCCAATTTAAGTCCGAGCGCATCATATCGCATATCGTTGTTCATGGCTTGACAGTGGCTTCATTTTTGCTTTTGATGACTTTTAAATCCAAGCTCAAACTCTGGGCGCCACTTATGCTATCTCGGATCCTACCCCCAAATGCCAAATTTTTTTCACGTGCCAAGAAAGCCCTTCTAAAACTTAGTATGTATAGCTTTTAATGTTCTCACTTTTATAACACGCCTCCAAATTAAGCCACTTCTTTTCTTTTTCACATACATATTACATAAAACCGGGTAGAAGCCAATACAACCCAAAAAATTTTCATCAGTCACGCCCTAGAATAAAAGGTATGTTTGACGCACTTTAAAAAAATCGGTTTTGTCACGCCCTAAACTACAGCTTGTTTTGCTATATATAGTGTAGCATCGTCATTTAAAGTCCAATTTCATCGTATCGTATATCATTGTTAATGGCTAGAATATGGCTTAATTTCTGTTTTTAATGCTTTTTGAATCTAAAGCCTAGTACTCTGTTCGAACCTGCGAAAAATGTTGAGAAACATTGATTATTTCACACGAAAATTTTGTCATGTATCAATGTTATCTATCCTGCAAGTATGCAACATTATTTTTGAATGTAAGCAAAAACCATAGATGGGGGTAGTACAATAAAGGTTGACTTAAATCAACATTGCACTCTCACTAAATAAAACGGCAATAAATTATTTTTTACAAATTTGTACCTTGCAATCAAAAAGCTGTACGAAAACATAATATCACTAAAATTTAAAAAAATTTAATTTTGTACTTGCATTTTTGATTTTTCCGATGATATGCCTAATCATAGAAAATTAAACTAAATGAAATTCTGTCAATAACGGAATAATTCTTGGATTGAATCATGCAAACACAAGTTTTGTATTTTAAATTGTGTGCAAAATTTTTAGTCAAATAAGTGAAGAAAAAAAATAGCAATAAACTGATGATTGCTTGATTTTAAATCAAACTTTTTTTTATCACAAAATGTTTTAACATTATAGTCACTTATGTGTAGTAAGATTGAAAATTTTTAGTTCATCACTTAACATTAACAAAATTATTACAATAATTTTAAGCAAGTGCACTACCCCCATCTATGACAAAACCATGTGTTTTGAAAAATGTCATTAAAAAAAGTAAAACAATTTTATTTTAATTATTTTCTATAGTAAAAACCAAAAAAATTTCATTTGATTGTTAATTTTTGCACTTTTCTACATTTTTATTTCTGAAACGCTTATTATAAACTCCACTTTACAAAAACAAAATAAAAAATTACAAAAAATGATTAGTTATTGCGAAATAAAAGGAGCTGCACTTGTTTCGCACGAAAAATAAAAATGTTGCTAGAAACATTTCGCATGTTTTTCGGATATAAACAGAGTACAACTCTTATCAACATTTTTTCGTTTGTATTTCACAGAAATTTTTTTTATATTGAGTTTGAAAACATTTCGCACGAAATACTGAACAGAGTACCAGGCTTAACTTCAAATTCTAGATGACATTTTTTATTTATTTCAATACCACAAATAGGACCTATTGTAACTACATATATTTATTTAAAAAATCTTAAGTAGGACATTTGTAAAAGCAAAAATAATGTTAAATATGAAACCATGGTACAGAGTTAAAACAAGAACTAAAAAATCTAAAGAAATTACTTAGTTCTAAAAATTTAACCATACAAAATAATTTAAATGCGTAAAAATGAATGCCTCAAAACATATACATATGAGAAAAATTATAAATTGGGTAGTCGGTGTATGTAGATCTTGCAGCGACTCAACTTGGCTAAGTTATACTGTAATGGTAAGGAAATTCTATAAATTAAATTGAAGTGCGGCGAGTATATTAAAACCTATTTACACTAATATTTAGAAGGACTTTCTTGGCTCGTAAAAAAATTAAACATCAGAGGGGAAGGATCCGAGATACCATAAATCCCATCTAGAATTTTAAGTAAGTTTAAAAAAAGCATTAAATACAAAAATTAAGCCATATTCTAGCCATTAACAATGATATACGATACGATGCTACATATATATAGCAAAAAGAGCTGTAATTTAGGGCGTGGCAAAAACAATTTTTTAAAGTGCTTCAAACTTAATAAATATATCTTTTATTCTAGGGCGTGACAGATGAACATTTTTTAGTTTATATTGGCTTCTACCTGGTTTAATGTAATATGTATGTGAAAAAGAAAAAAGGCGCTTAATTTGGAGGCGAGTTATAAAAGTGAGCACATTAAAAGCTATGCATACTAAGTTTTAGGAAGACTTTCTTGGCACGTGAAAAAAATTTTACATTTGGGGGAAGGATCCGAGATGGCATAAGTGGCGCCCAGAGTTTAAGCTCGGATTAAAAAGTCACCAAACGAAATGAAAAATGAAGCCACTGTCAAGCCATGAACAACGATATGTGATATGATGAGATCGGACTTTAAATGGCAGCGCTACATATAAAAAACCAAAAGTGCTGTATTTTGGGGCGTGGCAAAAAAAATTTTTCCTGTTTTAGAAACTTCATTGACATCTTTCATTCTAGGGGGTGACTGGCACAACTTTTTTTTTCGACCCACCTTATCGTCCAGCTATTTGACTCTGGGTATCTGGCAACCTTATGCCGCTGTTAGCAATTTCTTGCGAATTTCCTTTAATTTTGCCATTCCTTATAGTTTAAGGCGTTTTTAATTTATTTTAATGCTTGTTTTAAATATTAAAAATTTCAGTTTTTTTGCAAATTTATTTTTGTTATTTTCCGACATTTGGTTTTTTTTACCCATTTAGCGATTTCAAATAAATTTTAGGGTTTGTGTACAAGTTTGCAATTTTTCGCGAATTTTAGCCATGTTCGCGATTCTTTTCAGCTTTAACGATTTTAAATAAATCTTTGACTTTGCTATCTGCCGCTGTAAATGCAAATTAATTAATTCAACTGGAAAAGCAAGTCTGAAACACAACAGAAGTCAGAAAAGCAAATATCATGTTTGTAGTGTCGTCGAATTTTCTTACTTTGAAATGATTTGTTGTAAATAAAACGGCGCTGCGAAATATGGCCCCAGGAAATATGGCCCCAAAAAATAAATGAAAATTGACCCCAAATTTGGGGCTATTTTTCATAATGCAATATGGCCCCATTTTTTTAATGAAAAATTACCCCAAAAAAATGAAAAATAACCCTAAAAATATAGTGAAATATGACCCTAAATTTGGGGTTATTCTTTATTATGAAAAATCACCTCAAAATTTATAATGAATTTTAACCCCAAAAAAGAACACAAAGAAAGTGACATTAAACATTTTCGGTGGAGTTCATATGCCCAAAACTAAAAATCCCAAATTTAGAATCCCGATTTCAAAATCCGGATAGTTATACAGTTTTGGTTTTAAAAATCGTACGATTGATAGCACGGTTGGGCTTTCGGCCATGCACAAGGATTTTTTGCTCTATGGTATAACGAACACTGGCTTTGCTTACTAAAGCTCTACGTTATAGCCGGCCTTCGGCCTGGCGCAAGGATTTTTTTCTCTATGGTATAACGAACACTGGCTTCGCTAACTAAAGCTTCACTACATAGCCGGCCTTCGGCCGGGCGCAAGTATTTTCTTTTCTATGGTATAACGAACTCTTCTCGTAATAGCCGGCCTTCGGCCGGGCTCAAGGATTTTTTCCTCTATGGTATAACAAACACCGGCTTCGCTAACTAAAGCATCTCTTCATAACCGGCAAGGATTTTCTCTACTTTGGTATAAGAATTCGGGTTTTTTATGTTATCCCTAGAAACTTTTACATAGAATTTTATATAAATTTGTGTAAAAATGTTTGGGGTGATTTTTCATATCTTTAAACTTGCATTTTTTATTAGTAGATGAAAAATAGCCCCAAAGTAAAAATTGTGATTTTATTTGGGGCCATTTTTCATTCCTTGATATTGGGGTCATTTTTCATTCCACTTAAAATGCAGAAACACCCTAACGAAAAAATGAAAAATAACCCCAAAAAAAACAAAAAAATTGCGCCAAAATTGCGTGTTGTTGTGTCTCATGTAAAATTTTGGGGCCGTTTTTCATTTTCCTTTTGGGGCCATATTTCCTGGGGTCATTTTGCGCACCGCCAAATAAAACAGCTTATTGCATTAAAAATTAAAAAAACAACACATTAAATATTTTATTTAAGGACCGATTTCGATGATTCGTACTAATTCCGAATGGTATCTGACCAAGTAAGAAGAATAGCAAAAAAATCTAAAATAGGTGGCGCCATTGAAAATTACTCAGTATGAATTAAATCGTAAACTCTGCATTTGACGATGCTATGATCTTTAGCAAAGTTGTTGAGCATGAGCCGGCGAAGGTTTATAAGTTGGTATGACCAATTTCCGATAGGCGGCACCACTGAAAATTACTCAAAATAAATTATATCATTTGATCATGTTATGGTCTTTAGCCCCCTTTCACACTCGGCAAGTTACTTGCGCAAGTTACTTGCCGACAACAACAAAGTCTGTAAGGAAAAAACAAATTTAAAAAAAATTTGTACAGACTTTGTTGTTGTCGGCAAGTAACTTGCGCAAGTAACTTGCCGAGTGTGAAAGGGGGCTTAGTAAAGTTGTTGCGCATTAACCCGCAAAGGTTTCTATGTTTGTATGAACAATTTCCGACAAGAAGTGCCATTGAAAATGAATCAAATCGTAAGCTATGCAATTGATCGTGCTTTGATCTGTTAACAAAAAAATGTCTAAAATATTCCAGAAAAAAGAAATTATAAAGAAAATTCATTTTCTCATACATTTTGTATGGAGTGCTAAAAGGAAAGTTTAAAGGAGAGGAAGTTCTCATTCCGAGAATTCCAATGATCCTAACCGATATGCCATTCGAGTTTAAACGAATCCAATTTCCAATTCGTCTCGCATTCGCCATGACAATCAACAAATCCCAAGGGCAATCATTGAATGTTTGTGGCCTAAATTTGGAGAACGACTGTTTTTCACACGGTCAACTCTATGTCGCATGTTCCCGTGTCGGAAAACCATCCTCTTTGTTCATTTTCGCACCTGACAACAAAACGAAAAATATTTTTTATCACAAAGTGCTTCAATGATATTCTCTTAACTTATTCAATAGTTAACTTATAATTCACATTTTATATTCTTTTTTTTTTTTTTGTAAATAAAGATAAATTATCTGCACCGAATATTACCTGTATCTGATTCTGTATCTGTATTTTATTATACCCAAAAACAATACTTTTCTAGGCAAAACAACGTTTGCCGGGTCAGCTAGTAATATAATAAAATGTAATTTTCATATATCGTCGGTTGATAATCGATTCCTTAGGTTGTCCGACCTGATTCTTCATACGGCGTAATCAGTTTTACGATACGTCATACGGTTTTCTAGTTATGGAGTGCTGAGTTTATCGTATGTGGTATTCGCTGAAGCAATTTTCAAACTTCAAACTCCAATTACTCAACCGACGATATGTTAAAATTAGTTTTGTTAGAGTACGGCTAAAAACTGAACGAATAATTATTTTGTGGTGAAATTTGTTCTTATAATCTTCTTTCATTAGACTAGAACTCAAAACCCCCTATCGGAAGACACTTTAGTACGCCTTTGTTAAGAAAAGAAATGAAATTTCGTGAAGATCGGTCAATAATTTACCATGGGCTCAATATAAAGCCCATTCTCGAAAATAAAAAATTGGGTTGGAGAAAACAACCAAAGACACGAGTAGGTTAACTTAAATTTTTTTTATTTCCTGGGAATCATTCAATTAATTCCCGGAAAAGTGGGATTAAAACATTTTCGCCCTGGGAATTCCCGGAAAAAACTCTTAATCTATTGCATCTGACCTAAATTCTTGCGAATTTATTTGCCCTCTTCCCTAATAAATTATTTATATGTACGTTTAACTGAAATTGAATGTGATAACACAAATGTGTTTGAAATTTGCACAAAAGATGTTTAGTACTCTTTTTGTTAGCTTTTTTCCAATTTTTTGCTGATGATGATGAAAATTTATAATGAAATCTAAGCAAATATATAATTATGAAAAGAATAGAACAAAATAGAATAAAATATAACAACAACGGCAAAACTTATCATTTACACAAAAATACAATAGTCGTTTGTTTACACAAACACACATATAGCCGCTTAAGTCCATTGTAATTTTTGTTCTGTTTTTTTTTTTTAACGAGTATACCCCAATGATGTGACAAAAGAGAAATATGTAACAAATAAAAAATCGTAAAGATTCTAAAACATTATTATGTGTGACATAAACCCTGAAGAATAATAATGAAAATGCGAAAACGAATGAATACGTTACTATTTAGGCCTACAGATTGCAATTAAATTCAATGCAAAAATAAACGCAAACACATGAACACATTCACTTTCACACACACACACACACACACACTCTGCTACAATAAACCTTAAAAAAGATTCATTTTTTTTATTTGAATTTGAAATGTTGAAAACTGTTTTGTACAGTGAATGAATCTGAAAGGGAATTATTGTGTCATAAAAAAAGGGTCCCAACTATTACGAACAAAAACAGAATCACTTTTTTGTGTTATTTCTATTCCATAATAACGATAAATAATACCCTTCATTTGCAAACATACATTCATACGAATTTATGTACATTACGAATACATAATTAGAATGTTTTTAATAATATTTACATGTGTTTTTTGAAAGATATTTGTTTGAAATTGCAATAATGTTCTAGATGGAAAAATCTCTAATTCTATATCTTTGTTAGTCTTTTAAAGAGATTTTAAATAATCTTTAATAAATACAAAGTTGCTAATATCAGTATAATGGATCTTTTTTTGCTGATAAATAGTTTTTTATTATCCTGTTTATGGAATTTGTTTTCAATACAAATTCATTTCTTAACAATCTTGTAAACGACAAAGGAATTGCATTTATGCAAAGGTATTAACATTTTGTTAAGTACTAGAAATCTTTTTGCATTCAACAAACTTATTAAAAACTTTCAATATACCAAATTACTTAATTTCTAAAATCGTTAGAAAACTATGTCAGACTTAAACCTACTTGAAGCAGTTTAAAATAAATATTTTAAATTTCACTGCATGTCATAATAATAAAAATAAAGTAAAGAATTTGCAAAAAAAAAAAAATCTGTGAAATTTATAACGCTTTGGTTTTTTATTCACAAGCAAAAAAAATCAAATCCAAAAAATAAATAATAGACTCCATATTCGCATAAATACAAACTAAACACATGACATGAAACGCATGTTGAATTTGCCCAAGTCGTGTTGAGCAAAGCCCAATAGACGTGGTGGTTAAGAATACATTTGAGCATAGAACTCGTACACCATGAACTTTCCAAGTGCCATCGTGTACACGTAAGCTAGTTACACACATACATACAATGTTTATGTTGGAGACATTTCCCTCTAACATAAACACCATCCCTGACTACTTCCATAACATTCGAATAGCTAGAAAAAACACCATCGGACGAAAATATACAAAAATTAAATTAAAAAAAAAATAAAAAAAATACTTAGGGCTAAAAAATTAGAGCAAGTTAAACTCTCTTTTCACCGAAGGTAAAAGGGTATATATAACTTTGTCATTCCGTTTGTAATTTCTACAATATTGATCCTACACACTATAAAGTATATATATTCTGGGTCCTTATGAAAAGCGAAGTTCAAATCCGGTTGTCCGTCTGTCTGTTGAAATGAATGATGGGGGCTTGGTTGGGGTATCTTTATGTCAGGTATTCTTATTATAACTGAAATTCAGCCAGATCGGTCCAAAAATGGCTGAGATATGAGCAAAAAACCACGACTACCTCTAACTTTTTCCAAAAATCCCTTGTTGTTGTTGTTGTAATTTTATTACTTTTTTCTGTAATCTGGAAAACGGCAAGAGCCAAAGTTTTCAAATTAGGTACACAAAATGTGGGCGGGATTGAAGAAGGGGGCGTGGTACCTCCCATTCAAAAAATATCAAAAATTTTATAAAAATTTTTGGACTGTCATATGACCTATTGTTACGCCTTATATATTAAAAGACTGGAAATCTTTAGAAGAAAATATTTTCTGAAAATTTCGGAAAAATCGGTTCAGATACGAAAAAGTTATGGCCAAAATAAAAATTTTTTAAATACCCACTTTCGGGAACCATAGATCTTATAACTTAAGTAAATGGCAAATTTCTTCCTAAACACGTCGGTATTTAAATCTGTCAAATCGGTTGAAAAATGGCTAAGTTTGATCAAAATACTGATATCCAGTGTGACCATATTAGCTTTTTTTGAGCTAAATTTAGCTTTATTTTTTCCTTTTTAGCTCGAGATATTTCATTTAGCTTTAAGCTTTTTTTCAGCTTTTTTCAACGATGCATTTAGCTTTTCCTGGCCTTTTTTTAATTTCAATTTCGTGTTTATTTATATTTTAAAATAAATAAAAGAGTTTATCCGAATAAACTTAAGTGTGATTTGGTTAAAAGGGTAATAGTCTGGCAGAGCAGAAAAAATCGCTGTTGCAGATTTGATTTATATACATAACAGTGCTGCGAGGGGTTACGCTATTTTCCAAAAAAAATTAGAATTTTTGTCAAAAGTTACACTTCGAAAAATTTCTTGAATAAACAGTAAATGTATGTGATTTATAAGAATAAAAGACATACATATTTCTATTCCATATTTCAGTAATAATAGCAAGACCACAAATTAATTATTGAACAAAAGCAAAGCTTAGAGTTAGCTTTATGCCTATGCCTATTTCATGAGAATATAAAAATAAGGTTTAAGCATACAGTACTTTTCGTTTATAGTCACTACAATATTAAGCCACTTTAGCGATATATATTATTTATATGTTTATATGTTTTTTCTGCCGTTATAAGTAAATTTAATATAAAGGATTTACGTGATAGTCCATTTAGAAATGAAAGCATATTTGCCACATACTTAGTTCATCTATAAGCAGGCATCAAGAGGGAAAGTAAATCGAATTATGGGAGTAATAGTTACATTAGCAAAACGTTCTACGTTCTTTTTAATTTAAAAGAACTAAGAATTAAATCGTTTATTTTTTTTCATCATGAAAAAAATTAGTTTTTGGCTTAGGTATCAGGGGAAAATATCTTGTTTGGCCTTCTTATTGGCGTCCCTTGTTTTAATAAAAAACATATTTACTTTTGCAAAAAGTTTAGCTAAATCAAGCATAATTATACAGTTTCTTAATTACATTATACAATTATCTTCTTACATAAAATGAAAAGCGAAGTTCAAATCCGGTTGTCAAAACCGGTCAGCCTACAACCTGACGATTTCAAATCACTTGAAGTTTTTTTTATAGCACATAGAAGATTTCGAGCCAAATCTAGTTGGTTTTTCGCATACAAAATTACCTCAACTCCGTGACTAGATCTTGGTAAAATCTACTCAGTATAGGGATGCGACATGAGAATTTCCAAATTGTACCAACATGTGAAAAATTTTTTCTTTTCGTACCCAAATTTTACAAAAATTTTAAAATTTAAAAAGAAGCGCGCAAGTTGTAAACTCGTGATTTAGAATAATGAAAACCACGACAGAAGATTAAAAATCTCGTGATAACTCGCGTGATTTAAATCACGTTGATTTCAGAACATGTCTGTTAAAAAAAAGATTCAACATTGTATATGTAATCTTTAACACTGCTAATGAAAAAATTGTAGAGTCAATTGTTTAAAGTTAAGCCCGTATAAACTATGGCATTTTGTCAAAACATCTTAAGTTGAGATAAGATAGCAAAAAAGTTTTTAAAAAAACTCGGCGAAAAAAAATAATTCTTATCAAATAATAAAATAAACCAAAATTAAAGAAAAATTTCGTTTATAATACAAAATTTGTCAAACGTAAACAAAAATGTTTTTTGAATGACAATTCTTATGATTAAGAACTTTTTTAAATTTTTTAAATTTTACTTAAGATGTTTTGTCAAAATGCCACAGATATTTATTTAATTTTAAATATTTGGACGATTTAAACAATTTTTCAAACAACCACAACCCATTGTGCGGAACTTAGCGTCTAGAGAATGCAGTTGAAATGTTGTTGGTTGCACGCTCATATGCATCTATGTGTTTCTATATTTTTTTTTTTTTTTTTTTGTTACTCAAACAATAAAAGGACATGCCACTTGCGGCTACAAAATGCTGCTGGTTTGTAATCTATGCTAAACATTTTATGAATAAATAATAATAACAACGAAAAATATACTCATACTTGTACTGAAATACACACGTACATAAGCAAAGATAAATATACAGTGGAATCTCTTACGACCTGACACCGAGAGACAATTAAAATGAGGCCGTACAATTTAATTGTCCTCTGAAAGAAACTCAGTGCTATTTCCATGGAACGCAACGTGGACCAGGCTACAGGGTCTGTCGAAAGGAGATGTTCGCTTAAGGAAGGTGTCCGTAAAGAGAGATTACGCTGTAAAAATTTATAAATGTGCATATACAAACATACAAACGTATATCCATATTAATGCCTAGATGAGTAATGCAGTTCATAATGTTTTGTGGCAAGTAATACATGAGTTAGTATGCCACTTCTACCACTTCAATTTAAATTTTTTTTTTTTTTTTTTTTTTTTTGTAAAAAGTTTATTTCTTGTATGATACATACAATTATGATGTAGGTTCAAGGGTTATCTGAATGAAGTTTTGTAACATGCATTGCATAGTTGCGGAATGGGAATTAAATGTTAATTTTATAAAAAAAATTTTACATGTTTGTCGGGTTAAAGTTTTTAAACTTTGTGGGACCTAAACCATAGACCCTCTGATATAACCGAAAATTTCAAATTATAGTACTTTATATGAAATCCTCTTGTCTAAATCAGCAAAAAGTCTTATTTTTTTTAAATGCCTTTTCAAACAGACCTCGTTCGTACATACAATTGTGTGTGAAAGCATTTATTTAAGTTAATAATAGTGAATTCTACTGTATGAAAAACCGCAACACCACCAATGGCACAAGCGAAAATATGAAACGAGAAAAACGTCTTTTGAGACATTTTATGTTTTAATAGAGCGAAAACGAGTAAAAAGGATGTGAGGAATGAGTGTGTTTGTGTGTAATTTATTTATTAAAGAAAAATCCCCTAAGACTAACGAATAAAAAAAAAACTTAATGTGACCTTTTTAGATCTTTTATGTTCAGTTGCTTCCTCTGCTTTTAACAGGGAGTTGGCCAATACAAAAATGTATGTCACATTTAATTAAAATTTATTAAAAAAAAAACTCTTTTAACTTTTTAAAAAAGAATATATGTATATTGCACATTCAAATGTCATATTTTTTTATTTTTCCAGTTGTCCTTTTTTGGCCACACGTATCAATCCCATTATACCAATTGTTGGTGCTATTTTATACTTTTTTACTATGAGTTCCTTGCTACGCACGACCTTCACAGATCCTGGTGTTATACCACGAGCTTCATATGATGAGGCCGCCTACATAGAAAAACAAATTGGTAAGTATTATACATATTTATTTTTACTATGTACTTTGAATATTAAAACACCACATTTTATTTCAATTTCAAAATCCACATTCACAAATACTCGCATAGTTTGATGTTTGTGATTATTATATTTTTTTATTTCCGGTTTTACTTTGTTAAGTATGTATATACATATGTATATGTGTGTGTAAGTTTATTTATTAATGTACAAATTTAATTTTAGTATTTCAATTGTTTTGTATTTTGTGTTCTTTTTGTTGAATTGAATTTGGTATTCTCTTTTATATATTTTTTGCAGAAGTGCCAAATTCCTTAAATAGTCCCACATATCGACCGCCACCACGTACAAAAGAAGTCCTTGTTAAAGGTCAAACAGTAAAACTGAAATATTGTTTTACTTGCAAAATTTTCAGGCCACCCAGAGCATCACACTGTAGTTTATGTGACAATTGTGTGGATCGTTTTGATCATCACTGTCCATGGGTAAGTAAATGTTTTCCCATGTAATACTTATAGAATACATATTTAATAGAGTTAGTTGTTTAAGCCAACATAATCTAATTTTTAGTATATTCATTCGGTTAACCGTCAGTCGGTTAACCGATTAATTACTACCCGATTAACTGATCGTTTAATTTCAAATTGGCTTTTTTTCGATTAACGATTAAACCGGTGAATTTCAATCGATTAACCGATGTAACAAAATTTTCAATATATAACATATTTTTTGTGTTTTTAATTATTTGTTTCGTCTCATATACAAAATGTATGTGTTTAGAAAATATTTTTTTTATACAGTGATCTTCTTTTTAACCCGCCGACCGGTGACTAAAATAACAATGTTTTTCAATGGTTTTTCAGTAGAGTATTTTATATGTTTAGAGAAATTCTGGAAAAGGACTGAGAAATTAGATCTACGATAAGTGAAAGAACTTTTTCCAAGTCAAATTTTGTCAAAACTAAAGAAATGAACCGCTTTAATACTAAACATTTAAACCAAATTACTTTTCTAAAATATTATTTTATAAGATCTTCTTTAACTATTGAAATAATTAATAAGATTATCTCAGTTTATTTTTTTATAAATACATACATTCACAAGATAGTCAGAAAGTCGTATGTCTTACAGCCTGATCATGGATTTCGAACGTAATGTTCGAATTTTGTTTTTGTTTTAAATTTCTATGCGAAAACAGGCAGTTAAAATAATTACAAGAAATATATATTGTCGGCTTAGTATTCAAACCGGCTAAATCCACTTTTTTATGTAAATTGAGATGTCGTGTGGTAGAGAAAGATACGCCTCGTCGACCAGCATGTAGTTTTTCTTCTATTTAAGTCTTGAAGTGTGTAAAACTAACTGTATTTTTAATTTTCTATCAAGCTGCAAATAGCGAAATTAAAAAGTTTTTTGTCTCTCCTGTAAAATGTACTGAAACTGAGTTAGCAGCTTTGCATAATAAGCCGACGATATGACTGTTGTGGGCTACCGCTTATAATTTAGATTTCTTCTCTACAGTTATGACCAAGGACCCGATTTTTATGCAAATGCATATTTGTTCTCGTCAGTCGGAGATTACCTTATACAAAAAATCTTTGCGAATCAAGAAATTTGCAGTAAAATGGCATTGATTTGTTAGTGCATATTTTGCTTTGAATGCATATTTTTGTTCCATATTTTGAAAAAACCTGTTTAAATTTCTTTATTTTGCCTTGCACCCTTCCGCAGAAGAGATAAAAGACAATTTCGATGAATTTTATTTATTGATTTCTTATGGGAAAAATATTTTGTAAAGCACCTCGCGTGTTGCCGCATACATATAAAAAAAATTATCCGGATTAATGTCTTCCTCTTCAGCCTATAACAACCAGATGGGGGACGTGGTTGAAAGCAATTATCTATTGTTACGTTACCGCCTTTCAATAACGTTTTGGTTTATTTCCTTTACAATAAACCGTTTCGAGTTCTTATATTGCAATTCAAATAAAACAAATAAACACAACACTTTTGCTTTTGTTTACAAATTTACACAACTTTATTTAGTACTTAGTCACTTTAACAACCGTAATTTACAGCTTTTATTTATTGCTCACTATGTGATCCACACACTTGAAAGTTTAAACTAAAACTGATTTGGCAACGTCATTTCGCAATTATTTATACTCAATAACATTTATCTAGAAAGCTCCAGAATATTTCTGGTATGTTTGAGCTTTTACTATTTGATGTTAACGACTAATACATTGGCTATGTTATGCATTTTTAACTTAACAGTTACAAAGTAATAACTAGCGACATCTATGGTTAAGTAGTCGCATCACTTAAACTATAGCTTTTTTAAACAGACTTTTTAACATCAACTTTTTCTAGAGTACTCTGCACATTGGGGTTGAAGTATGTATAATGATAACAAATTTTAATAACAATGTAAACTAATTAAATTACTACAAGATAACTAGTAAATACAATTTAACCAATAAATACAACTAATTCTTAACTAATAATTAGAACTAAGTCTTAACTAAAGTTATTTTCGTAACAGTATTATGCTAAAAAACTTTGTCAATTCAAAGATCTGGTAAAAGGATTCAACTTCACCATTAACTTCAAGTTTATTGATTTTGCCATAAATAAGATGTATTTTGTGGACGGTAACTTAAGTTAACAAATTCGTAGCAAGCTTAATAAAGTTAATGATTTAAATTTATTGTTTTAAATCCTTAACTGCTTGCATATTTAATTTATTTTATTTTGAATTGTTTCCGAAAACAGCGTAGTGAAAAGGAATATACCACAGAGGAATTATCAGTATTTAATCATGCACCAATCACTTCCGTTTTATTTTGTTTTGGAAAACAGGCAAGGCAGTAAACTTTTATTTTGACAGTTTCAAAAAATTTTACAAAAAGTTTTCTTAAGTTGAATATGGTTTGGCAATTATGATTAACGTGTATTCGCACAGTTGCTCAAGCCAGCTTATGCATATTATAGTTGGGCCTTTACAAGTGACTTAATTTACATGATTGTCTTACTGCTTCTTTATATATTTGTGTTTTACTTTATTTTAACTTCTACTTTTGTGGTTTTTGTGCCTTACTTACGTTTATGAGACTGTATTTTAACGTTCTTCATGCTATTTTTGTTTTTTCTTATTGTTTTTGTTTTTTTTTTATCACTAATAAAAAAATTTAAGATAATTTTAACTGCATATTTTTAAAATTTTGAGCACATATGGGTAATTCCAAAGTGTTGAACGGGACAGTCGTACGCATCAAAATGCAATATCATTTTAAGCAAAAAATATTTAAACATTTTCTCAACCCTTAAATTATAGCACTAAGAAAGCACTGTTATCTATGCTAAAGTTTATGGAGGGCGCGATTTTAGGTCAAAAATAATGGCAAAAGAAGTAGCGGCTCGAACGTGAAAAAAACAGAAGTAGTTTTTTGGGCCATGCATAAAAAGGCGTTATTCAGCGAAACCTGGCACAATTTTTTAGTCAAAATACTTTCAGAATTTTACATAGCAATGAAACATTAAAATGTCTTGGTTTGATTTGATTCCAAAATCTTCTTTATTTTCTTTTTTTTTAAGCCAAAATCTGGGTCGATACGTGACATTTCGAACGTGAAATTTTGTCCGTAATAATTTAACTGAATAATTATCAAAATAAAATAAAAATTTACCGTTAATCCGAATAACATATTTTTCTTTGAACTCTTCCTCATATTACAGACCATGTAAGAAAAATTTTTTTGGAATAATTTTTATCAAATATCAACTCTTTAAACGGCCATTTTCACCAAGTTCGGTTAAAACTAACTTTCAATTAAAGTTCCGGTTACCAATATGTTTTGACAGCTTTAACCGATTGTTAATTATAACCGAACTTGGTGAAAATGGCCGTAAGAAAGATAAATATTAAAGAAAACAAACAATAAAACCTTCTCACATATAAGAAATTACGTTTGCACAACTTTGCAGTATGATTGTTCATCTAAGTGAACAAAATTATGAGTAAATTTATAAAATTTGTAAAATCTAAATATCGTAACAATATCGTAAAATAGTCCGCTTTTAATAACTTTAAAATTTTCGATCACGGTGGACCTTTTGACGGAAATGCCCATATATTTCTATTTTAAGCAGTGTTCGAAAATAAACACTAAAACGCTAATAGTGTTTGTGTAGAAATTCATTAAAAAAAATAACGTTTCCCTGTTTGTCATCTTTCGAACACAAAAATAATGCTGTTTTCATCATACTCAACAAATGATGAGAACATTAAATTCCGTTCGGTTTTTTTTTTTGAAAATCCACGAACTTCAATGTGTTCGGTTCGGCTCGTTAATGTTTGTCGCTTTTTGCTGATAAAAAAAAGACCAAACATTTTTTACAAAAACAAAATACACACACGAAAAAAACATTATAGAACATTAAAATATAATGTTTTTCTACAGTATCACTACAATTGTTCTGTTTTTTAACGAAGAACCGAACATTATATAATGTTCGGTTCTTTCTTGAAAATAGTTACGAACGGTATTAAGGGGTGTGTATGTTTACACAAACACTAAAAAAATAGATATCGTTCTTCGGTGTGTGAGCCGAACGCTAAATAATGTACTGTTTATTTTCGAACACTGATTTTAAGTGCATTTTTATGCGCATTAAACAAGATTTTAACTGCATAAAAGTCCGGGCCCTGGTTATGACGAATCAATGAACACAGCCTTTAAATTTTAATTTTTATTTATTTTAAGCAATTATAAAATATTATTTAGGATATTATGACGATATGACTTGATAGCACACCTTGTGTATTAACTGAAAAAATGCATATTACATATTTATGAATTGGTTTTTTTTTTTTTTTTTGTTTGCTTGTTTTAGTTCAAGAATTGTTATGTTTGGTATGTTATTGTTTTTTTTACTAATAATCTACAAATAATAAGCAATTAATGCATTTTTATGTATTGAAATTAATTAATTTATAAAAAAAAAACTTGATTAATCGGTTAACCGATCAAAAACAAAATTAACCGATTAGACAAAAACCTCGGTTAATTAATCGAGCGATTAGCTGATTAAAGCAAAAGGTCGATTAAATGAATACCTTACTAATTTATTTTAAATACAAAAATGGTTTTGCAAACTTATTGTCAAGAAAAAAAAATATTGTGTACTGTGGTGTCGAATTGGTACTGAAAATTTTTCTCCACTTTCGATTGAACTTTTTTTAAGGAATATATAATAATCTGAAATATTTTTCATTAAATTTAAGGAATATTTATCTGTACCAGTTGAAGAACAAAAATTTAGAAAAAAAATTCCCTGTTAGAGATTCTCATTCACTTAGGACATTGCATATTCAATTTGTTTTATCTTGGTCCAATAATAACAAAAATTAAAAAAGTAACAGTGTAAAATGAAAAAGTACAAAAAAAGCACCCATTATTTTTATTCACTTGGGGCCATGCATGTTTAATTTTGTGTTTTTAGGTCCAATATTAACGAAAATTCCAAAACTATCAGTTGAAGAAAAAAAAGTACCAACATTTTTCATCTTATAGGCACAGCATATGTTCGCGTAACTCAAAACGCTTTAGCTTATTGAAAAAAACGAAATTCCGCAATAAAATTTCCTTTTAGAAAAGTAAAACTTTCTTCTAATATGCGCAGTCGTTTTAGAAACATAATTTTTTTTTTTTTTTAAATTTCGAAATTTTTGTTTTTTACAAATTTATAAAAAATTGGAATTTAAGAATTTCAACCATACAAATATGGCCGTTTAATGAAATTCTTGAATTTTGGCCCTGCAGCGCCTAGGAGGCGCCTAGATGGGTCAAATGTATAACCAACCCCACTTTATTTCCTTTCTCAAAGGAAATTTTATTGCGAAATTGCGGTTTTTTTATGTTGTGCAACCTCCTCCATTTTCAAAATAACGGTATATCTCGAAAACAAGAGTTAACCTGAAAAACGGTAAGCACCATTGGATTCAGCGTACCCGAATTAGGTAAAAACGCCATGTGCCCAGCTTGTCTATTATTTCAACTAGCATAGTGTTTTCAAGAAGATAATGAGTAAATATTAGTGGTATTTACACCGAGCTTGTAAGTTTGTTAGTCGTTAATCGTTACTTTTTTACACGCATTTGTTTTTGTATATTTAAAAAGTTGTTAGTTGGTAACTCAATACTTACGTTCAGCAAACGTTATTTGTGTCAAAGCATGAGTTATTAAATGGTTTACAATTATTTTTTTTACACTTTCTCGTGGCATGTTTTATTTTTCCAGAATAATAAATGTGTCAGAACAATAAATCAGATGTTTTACTAAGAAAGTTACCAGACAAACAAAGTTTTAAAAAGGGGGTCGTTCACAGTTGGTAACTTTAATTAATTAACAAACTACCGAGTAACGAATTAAAAAGTTCGGTGTGATTACCACTATTGTAACATTTCTCTGCAGTCGAAAACAAAAACTGTCGAACAAAATACGATATTTTGCGTACGATTTTTCGCTTCTTTGAATTGGTTTGACAGCGACTGTTTACATTTAATAAATCAGAAGTACAAGCAATAGTTTTTTTATGGCAAATAACAAATGAAGAGTAGACGAAATGGCAGTTTTTCTTTGACTGCAGTTTTTTAAACGCTGTTTCCTTACAATTGTTCACAGGACAGTTAAAATCAAATGTGTAGGGCTCACGCATTTTTTTTTTGCTTATGAAAAGGTACAATTGAAAAAAGTTTGTGAAACTTAAATGTGGTAATTGAAAAACTGAAGAAAATTAGGTTTGTTGATGTTGTAAAAACTTATTAAACAAAATAAAAAAACCCCAATTTTTCTTCAGCAATTATAAAGGACAACCCCTTATTAATTATGACCCCAACAACTTTGACGAGTAGAATTAATCAATTAAGTACATAAAACACTGGCCTATTTCAGCTTTTTTCAATTTCATTACACAAGTACGCGAATAGCAAGAAAAGTTTTATTTACTATCAATACGAATTCCAAAAAAAAAAAACAAAAAAACATTTTTTTACACGATTTGTGGGTCATCCCTTGGTTGTTGTTGGTTTTTGTTGCTTGTCAATGTGTGTGTGTGTATTATACCCTGCAAATGATAGGACCAGTCCAAACACGCGTGTAAAGTGTAGCCCACAAGGGACTAGAACTTGTCCAAAACGTATGGAAAAAACATGGTCTATTTAACATTAAGATCTCCTAGGGCAAGACCATATAACCCAGCTTAGGACTACAATGTAGGGATGGGCAAATAAAAAAAATATACGATATATATCGAATCGATATTTTTTAAAGTATCTATATTTATTATTTCAAAAATATCGATATATCGAACGTATTTTGGTGAAACTATTACCAAATTAAATATACATATATATTTACACATTTAATTTAATATATATGTATAAAAATCTTAATATTATTCCAAATATATAGGCACATATATCGTTCTAAAACCGCATAAAATAAATTATTTCAAATTCGTTTGGTTTAACTGTTTTAATAAGAAATCTGCAATGTGAAAACCCCTCTTTTTTTCTTAATTCTTCTTATAAATGCCAACCATTTTAGATCTTCATATTAGTTTGTCTGAGTTCATACGGCTCATGTCTTATTGACAACATTCTTCCTTTTTCTTCTTTAAACATGAATTGGCGTTCAAATGATGCATGTCATGTTGACGACATGTTTTTTATTTTGTATAGTCGTGCGTATGCATGTGTGCTTTTTTGATATTGCAAACAATAACAAAATTAAATAACGAATGAAAAAGCAAAACGTAAAGACAGTACATGCATCTGTGTACTCGTTTCTTTTCCTCTTGTCCCTCTCGCCTATAAAGTAGCAATCTTGTCAATAAGACATGAGCCGTATGAACACAGACTTTAAAAAAACATTTGTTGCATGCAGTGATGCCAATTCTTAAAAAAAACATATTGTTGGAAAAACGGCTAAAATTTTGAGTTTTTAATGAAGACTGACTTAAAAAATATCGAATTCGATAGTCGTATTTCAATATCGATATATATAAATATATCGGTATTTTAAATATCGGCGATATATAGTGTTTTTTTTTAATATCGATATTTTTTGACCATTCCTACTACAAAGGAGTAGTTTTACAACTACTCCATGGTATACTCAAGAGAATTAGTTTTGAAGTCGTTTAAAAACGATAGCACATCGTTAAAAAACGAAGACATGTCGTCTCACTACAAACACTTTTTAACAATGACATGGTTCATGCTTCCATTACATCGGAGGAGTCCATGGAGTAGTCCATTTTATCAAAATGGATCAGGTGGTCCAATATTATTTGCAGGGTAAGCATAGCACACATATTTAAAACGAAAATAAAAGTTGAAATGAAAACAAAAACATTTCAAAGTGTTGCATCCTTTTTAATATTTAAATGAAAGTGCCTTTCATTGACTCCACAATAAAGCAACGTTCTATCCACAGGTGTTTACGCCTTTAAGCCCCTGGTAAACAGCAGCAACAGAAGAAAAAAACAGACAAACAAACATTTAAACATGCAAACAGGAGCCAGCCGTTTCTTTCCCAATAACAACAGTTAAGGGATGGAATGTGTACAAAAAAGAATAAAATCATAACGGTATAATGAAACAGCAACAACAACACTAAGAGGCTATAATTAAACATGAATAACAATAACATCATTATTCTTAACTCATTATCAACATCAGCAACAGCATCAACATTGTTAGCAACACCTTTTTATAAAAATATTGCTTGTAGGTGTGTATGTGTAAATTAAGTTTTCTGAACTTGTGTGCTTGTGTACACTGGTTTTTGCATTATGGATACGAGTTTAAAAAATGCAATCAAATTTCTTGAATGAATACATACATATGTACATACATATGTAAGTGGTTTGATCCTTAGAAATCGAAATTTTAATGCCATTGTTCTTCATCAAAATAAAGATTTCCATTAACGTTGAAACTGTAAACATCTATTAGTTATTTCTTTTGTTAGCTGCTCAAAAAAATATTAAATTTACTCTTCCGCCAAATTAAGTAAACAAGATTCTTAATCTAAATTTTCAATATTTTTAATTAGGCTTAAGTTCATCAAATTTAATTTTCATTAAATTATTTTTATGAAGAAAGGAATTTAACAACATGAAAATTAATTAAACTTGTTATTGATAATCTTTCATTCTTGACCGTGGCCGGGGCTCGAACCCTGGCCGGCAGGTTATCATGACATGTTTCGATCGCAACCACTCGATCTCTTCAGATGGATTTGCCGTCTTACACTCGCAGCCATCGACGACTGCTGACGTCAATAGTCAAACATCAATCCTTAAACCAAATTGTATTTTAACCTTTGGTAGATCGAAATTTGCTTTTTTGAACGATTATCCATTTTAATTCTTAACTTAATTTTGTCATTTAACAACACGAGTTTTTACAACAGAACAACACTCTGCTATTTATTTACTTCTATTCTAAAAACTACGGAACTTAAGCTTATAATTTAAAATTACAAGATTTGACAAGACTTTAGTCCAAATTTTATAGAAATTTTCCATTATTATATTATTCCAAAAAATGTTCATAAAGCACATTAATATGGCAATTTTGTGTTACCAAAATTAAACTCACATCAACAGGTTAATCCACAGTGAAGCCAAACATTTTTAATATGAAACTTTTCAATTTCTTAGTCTGGGTGTACACTATGAAAGTTTTCTTTCTGAAAGTCTGAGCTTATGGTTGAGAGAGGATGAGAACATGCTGCTATTCTCTCCCCTCTCACCAATAAACTCACACTTTCTGAAAGAAAACTTTCATAGTGAGAACCCAGACTTATTGTTGAAAATAAGATTCTGATTTTACCAACATTATGCAAAGAAGAAAAATTACGTGCATAAATACACAATAAAAAATGTAAGAAAGTATTGTCGGTCAAGACCTAACATTAAATACCCTACACCACAGTATTTCCAAAGAAATTTTGGAGAGTGTATCCTACATAGTATACAATGTATCCTTTTGGGACCCACTAGGAACATGCACCCGGTAAAACAAAAATATGTTATGAGGGTTAGATTTTTAAGAGAGTTCATTATGCCGCCTTATATCTAAACATTTTTCTTCTTAAAATAAGGTTATTTGCCACAACATAGCAGCTATTATAAAATATAAAAATTATATTAATGCCATAAAAATATATTTTCGGGAGTGATATATGTTTGAGAGCTGTTGTAAACTAAGGACCGATTATAATAAACTATTTTTGGGTAAAATTTAGTCTAAATTTCAACATAATGAGATGGTTTGTGGGCACAAAGAGGGTTCCGGAAGAAGGTCGTATGGGGGCTATGTGAAATTAGCACGATTTTCACTATTTCCAAATGATTTAGTCCTTTTTACATTTAAAATTTATCTAATTTCATCAAATTAACTTGAAAATTTCAACTTTACAAGGTGTACATGGACATCCAGCCAGACAGCCGTACGAACGTACGGACGAACATCGTTAGATCGATTCAGAAAATGATGCTAGGTCGATCGGTATACTAAAATGTGGGTCAAGTGAATATTTGTTTTGTGTTACACACGCATAATACCCAGATATCATAGGCCGTTTGTTAGACGATTATATTTAATATTCAACTACTAAAAGAATCTTCTGATGATTATCTCACGAGTAACAAAAACATCAAAATTTCTTTTTTATTTATTAATTTTTTGACACGCTCGTCTTTTAATCTTGGGTTGAACTTCTTGCGACTCTCTGTAAGAGTCATTTAACAATTACTGAATTGCTGAAAATTCTGTTGCCAATACAATTTCAATAAAACGAACCGACCTAAGGATCTTTTAAAAAAGGATTTTCCGACAGGATGATGTTAATTTCGCGACCTTAAGGTTTGTTTCATATAAATTGTATGAAAATGAGAAGTTTTGACATGAAAAAGACGCTTGATGCCATTATTTAGGTAGCTCAGTTATACGGCTGAGCATTTCAGGAGTTGTATTATAAACCCTACATGAGTCTCATGCGACCTTTGGCATGCTTTTTGAAAGACTTGTTAGATAATCTCTAAGTATAAGCGTATTTCGCTTTGTTATGGAAGAATCTCTAATACGAATCAGATCGTGTAACAGTTTCTCCCGTGCGGAGAATCGTCTACAATTAAAAAATGAGCTCGTCGACCATCAAAAACACTCTTTATGAGATTCCCAGTAGGCTCCTTGACGATTGAAAATGCTAGCTAGGTACCCTCACCACTATGGTGGTATGGTATACGAATTAACACACACAACGTTAGACATCATTAACATTTTCTCTTAAGGATAATTAGTCGTGCAAAAAAAAAAGTACAAACAAAATGAATGAATAAATTTTAACATTAATACTCGTACCAGCAACATGTTTTTTTTTTAAATAAAACTTTTTTTATGTTTCTTAATGCCTTTTTTTTATTATCTACATTTTTTTTTTTTAATTTTAAAAAATAAAATCTTTTCAAACAAAATGATCGACCTTCAGAAAGTGTTAAAGTGAAAGTGTTGCATTTGTATAAAGAAACAAAAGTTAAGAAAAAAAAATATATGTATATGTATATGTATATGTATATACATATATATGTATATATAAAAAAAGTAGAAAAATAAAAAAATGGCAAACAAGGCGCTCAGCCCACATTAAATTCTAAACTGAATATACAGAGTAGAAAGAATTTCACAAAGAAAAGAAAAAGAAAAATCTTGAAAAAATTAAATATTGCACTGTACAGTGCCATAGAATGAATGTAGGATGGAGAAATACTTACACATAAACGAACGAAACCGTATCTACAATCCTGCAGTATATAAAATACAAACGAACAAACAAATACTATAATATTACACTCTTATACACACATACATATGTAGGTAGTATATGTTTTAACGATTGTGCCGGGCAGTGTTGCCAATTTTGGGTTATATATTCAAAGAAGGAGTGAATGTGGCATCTGTTGAACAACAATGGAGAGTCAATTCTAATCCGCTTCTTGTAACCCAATTTTCTTGCTTAAGATGCTGTGACTTATTTAGTAGATCTTTAAAGACTTTGTATTCAAACTCATGGATCATCAGCAATATTTCCAATGTTAAAATTTTTTAAGATGGACGTAGATTCAGTTCTGGTTGTTGCACTAGAAAATCAAATTGTTATCCCGTCTTATCTATTTTGTTAACCAAAATAAATAATATGTAAAAAAATTAGGAATGACACGATACGCCTCTTTTGGCGATACGATACCGATACTCAAAATAAAATATCGCCGATATCGATAACGATACGCATATTAAATTTTAATTTAAGAAAAAATTACCAAACTCAGACACACAGAAACAAATACCAATGTTAAAATAACATGGCGAAATGTTGATTGAAAATCATGGTAAATTTCTGCAAAAGTATGCCCTTTATTTAAATTTATCATTATTTCATTATTAATTTTAAATGCAAAAAATATTAAAATAACCTTAAATCACGTTTATTTAATATTATTCACTGTTAAAATAACATTGTTAAATATTGAATCCATAAAAACCTGTTTTATATTAAAATCAAAAGTTTATCCTGTTAAATTAACATGCATACATACTTAAGTATGTACATTTTTTTTATGTTTAAAATATGTTATAAAAAGAAGACAATTCCCATATTCTTTTAATTAAAATTATTAAGTTAAATAGTACATCAAGTTTTCAAAGTAGAATGATGACGAAAACCATATCGGGCCATTCTGCTGATGCTTCTGTTAACATGGGAGATACAAAATAAGTGAAACATGCGTTACAGGGCTAAGTGTTTTGAATTATTCTTAAATAAATGCAAATTTTCGTTTCACATTGTTATATCACACTCCAACCAATTTGATTCTATATGATATTCACTTTGTTTCAACTTGAAATAACTTTCATTCAACATGATTCGCATTGTTATTTCAATATAAATGACATTTTGCTCTAACTTTACTGCAATGTTAAATTAACATGAATTATAGTTATTTTAAAAGAAAAAAATGTTGTTCGCAAGTTATTGTAAAATCATGTTAAATTAACATGAAACAACAATGAAGCTAAATCACTACTGAAAAATGTAAAATCAACCTTGTTTTGAACGAATTTACATTGATTTTTTTCTGTGTGAATAGAGTAATTTTTTTATTATACAAAGTTACAGTGTAAGTTTAAAAAAAAAAACAAAAAATAAATTTTGATAAAATAAACAAAAAATAAAAAAGTTTTTTACAAATATAACAGTGTAAGCATTTAATTATTAATATTTTAAATTACCATTAATAAGAATTTTATTTAAAAAATAAAGTTTTCTCAACTTCTGCGGAGATAGACGATTTCGCAAGTCCTATAGAACTAATTTGAAAACTTGAGAATTTAAATATTGTTTAGCCATTTTTTGTTAAATTAGTTGTGATCAGGGACGTAACAGTTATAAGATAAATGATAAAAAATCAGATTTAACAATTATTACTGATACATTTACGTATAACCAACCATTAACAAGTAATATATTTTATTTTGCTTATTTTAACCAATTGAAATGAGATATATATATTTTTTTGGTTATAAATAATCGTTATATAAACCGACCAATTTTTTGGTCGAAGATAACCATTATTTCAACCAAAATTTTTTTTGGTTGAAAATAACCATTATAAAAAAAATTTTTTTTTTGGTTACTACGGCAAAGATATTTTATATTTGAGTTTAGTATCCAAACAATATACAATGTACATTTGTTTGTATACATGTATATATAAACTTGGTGACAACAATAAACCTTTGAAATTTTTTCATACATGATAACCAAAAAAAATCAATTTTTTTTTTCAATAATGGTTATTTTTAACCAAAAATTTTTTTTGGTTGATTTAATGGTTATTTATAACCAAAATTTTTGTATTCTCAATTAATTTGTTACGGTAACCAATATAATATAAAAGTCCCGATAATGGTTAAAAATTCCCAAATGCAGATAAAGGGCATTTTTGCCTAACCTTTTTGCTCTGAAATAAAAACATAACAGTTATTTTCGGTCCCTGGTTGTGATTTATTTGGTCATGGAGAGTTGGCAACACTGGTACCAGGGTACAACTGCTTCTACAGTTCTTACAAGTTTTTATGTTTTGAATGAAGTGAATTTGTTTTTGAGTTCATTTTTTTATCTTCTTCCGTTTTTTTTTCTTAGCTAAGGCTACTTAAAAAATATGTGTGTTAGTATGTGATACCTATAAGTACCCTGCCGTCAAATGAGTAGCTAACTACAAAAAAAGCCAACTTTAAGTTAGCTTGTATAGACTAACTTAAAGCCAACAACTAAGCAATAGAAAATTTACATTAACCAAAGTGTATACAAACACTGTATATTTTAAGTAGAGAGAGCCAAGTCGATTAACAAGCAAACGTCATTATAGTCAGAAAACATAGTTTTTTAATACAAAAACTACAATGCCTCGGTAGACTAGCTGGTAGCGAGCTAGTCTAGTAGCACCGAGGTTGCGGGATCGAATCCCACCAGAGACAAAAAAAAATTAAAAATAAAATAAAGTAAAATAAAATAAGAAAAAATAAAATAATAATAATAAAAATAAATAATTAAAAAAAAATAATTAAAAAAAAATAAAAAAATTTTTACTTTATTGACTTTGTGTAACTATATATTTTTATAAAGTTTTTGCTGGGTAGCTACAAAAAGTAAACTTTTAAGTTAACTGAAAGTAGTGCAGAGTCGGACAATTGACTACTTCCTAGGACATCGCAATGTTAAAATAGTTAGTTAATTTCATATAAAAGCAATGCAAGTGTCAACCACCACTACTTGAGAAATAGTTAGCTTTCAGTTAATTTAAAGTTAACTGAATGTCCGACAGGGTACTTACCCTTTCCTAAATGCAGTAGACTATACGAGTACGATAACTATTAAAGAGACTTGATCCCTTTGATTAAATTTCTGTATTTGAGAGTGTGAATAAGTCTTATTTAGGTAAATATAATGAAATCATAGTAGATAAAAAATTTACTCGTTGTAGCTTTTTAAAGTTAGCGGTTTAAAAAAAATTAAAATTTGTATATAAAATAAATAACAACTTTGATTAATTTTTATTTAATTAATTATTTTACAAAAATTCCTAAAAGTTAAACCAAATTTCATTGGATAACTAATACAAATTTTATTGAGCATGCATTTTTGACATTTCAGAAATTACATTAAAACATCATCAAAATTTTAAATTTTTGCAAAATTGAAAACTTAATTTAGAGTGCGTAATTTGTAGGGAAATCTATTGTAGACAATCTATTAATAATTGTCCAATTCACAAGCTTTGTGGTATCGTTTAAAAGAATACGATTTTGTTTTCTTCTTCTTTAATAAAAGTTGACGTTTACATTATTCGATAACATGAAATTAAACCAGGTATGGGAGTTTTAACTTGATGTGAAATGATAATAAATATTCATTGATAAGCAATTTTAATTAAATTCGTTTAAAAAAATATTGTTAATAAATTTAACATATAAATATTAATTATTAAGAAGAATTGAATTTATGCTGGTTATTTTACATTCAAAAAAGATTTTTACAAAATCACCAACAAATCGAACATTTCCAAGCCTGGTATGAATACAACATTTTTCAAAACACATAGAAATCAATCGTATAACACTGCTCTACAAATTTGGAAATAAAAATTGACTGTAGAAACGAAGCATGTTTTTTAACTTTTTAATTTTAAATTGGGCTATAACGTCTTTACAATTTTTCACAATAATTAATTTGACAGAAGCCCACATTCATTCTAAATCTTCATAATAGTAGCATTTAGGCATTTCATTTCAGATCGTGTGTTACTGATTCAAGCTATTTTTGCATTGTGTGTGGGGAATATTTGATTGGAAGAAAAAGATATGCAATATCAGAATCATTAAAATATGCATATTAACATTACTTTGGTTTTGTAGTCAGAAACAAACCGTGGACACCGACAATGTTTTCCATTTTCTTCATTCGCATTTAGATTTTTTTCCACAAAACCTAGGTGCAGTGAGCGACGAACAAGGGGAGCGTGCTCACCAAAATTTAAGGAAAATTGAGAGAAATTATCAAGGATTTTGGGACAAAAGCATGCTGGGAGACTATTGCTGGACTCAATACGTAAAACCTAACCAACAAAATACAAACGACGTTCAAATAAGGCCATTCTCTTTTGAAAGTTCATTGATTTTTAAATAAGCTAGTGATTTTTCATGTAAAAAACGAATTTAAAAAATTTTTTTTTGTCTCGAAAACTTTACGTGATAGAGAAAACACAATTACAGATTCGAATTCAGTCCACCAAATTACCCTAGGCAAGATATTTGGTTGATCCAGTCCAAAACTTTGTTGGCTAGTGTAATTAGGCAATAATATTCTATGAAAACTACCAACAACAAAAATTATATATTTGGGGGATTCACTAGGTGTCATAAAGTCATATGTCTTAAAATAATACCATGAAAAAATACGACTGTTGTGAACAAACCCTCATAATTCAGTACGATATTTTGAATTTAAAATAAATATAAAAAATAAATATTTCTTTCTAATCCATGAATTAATAAATTAAATTCGATCTTACCTGACTATTTGCCATCTTTCAGACGCAAATCAGAAATAAATTTTATTTTGCTTGTTTACCAAGTAGCAGAGTCCTAAGCCGATCTAATTTTGCGCCGCAATTGATTTGTTTCCAAAAATGCTAGCCACAGCTTAAATTGGGATGTTAGCCAGATAAAATTTTACCAACAGCGGCGACGGCTTACAAAAACAAATGCGGGTCAGCTCAGCCGTTCAGCGCAGGTCTCTTCGGATTAATTACGACAGCAAAATAAACATAGCAAGCAAAGTTCTATTTATTTAAGACACTTTTTGTTTACAAAGCAAAAACAATATTTTTAAACCATTGTAAAATGTTAGGACATTATGACAAACAACATAGCACATCTTTTGAATACCTCAGTTGTATTATTATACGATTAAACAACGAATACGACGTTGCAACGAGCTTGTGAATTGGACTAATATTTTATTTAATTTTAAGTCCCAAAAATCATTTTATTAATACTCGGTTTTTTGTTAAAGAAGCCTCATCAATCCTTTGAAAAAAAATGCTACTTTTAACGGATCGCATAAAGTATTTAGGAGCGACTTTAGCCTAAGTATAGTGTGTTGTATTAGAGCAAACTTGACGTTTTCAGTTTAGTTCTTAATAATTTAACTTTATTACCTGTAAATACCATATATTCAAATGTGTATAAAACAAAAAAAAACCTAAAGGTACGTTCAGACTGATGAAATATTTGATAGCAAACATCAAATATTTCACTAACGTAGTCTGAACACAAAATATTTTTGAGTGACAAATAAAATAACAGCTGATTTTGAGCAAATAAAAGTATTTGCCGGCAAACAAATATTTGTCCAATGTGAACATAGTGTGAACACAAAAAATCAAATATTTGAGTAGTTTTTGAGCAAACATTTATTTGATATTACAAAAAAATTGTAAAAGCAAACAACGACAAATAATTTTAGCCATGTTTCCTATGGAAGCAATTTTTCTTGTAAGTTTTCGGATTCTTTACGGTTTTAAAGATTTTTTATAATTAAAAGGCTTTGCTTAGCTAATGAGCTAATTTTTACTATATGTGAAATATATTTTTATTTTTGAACAGTTTCATTAAATAATTATTTTATGCAAATATTTGTTTAAGTCTGAACGCTTGGCAAACATGAATTAATTTATTTTATTTGACACTATTTTCCAACTGTTTTAACAAACAAAAATTGTCAAATATTTGAGCTTAGTTTGAACATTAAACAAAATGTTTTTTTGTTTCACACAGTTTGAAGTAAATATCAGAACAAATATTTTCGTCAAATATTTCATTAGTCTGAACGTACCTTAAGTGTTTCTTATTTTCCCCTATATAAAATAATTTGTACATTTAAGTATAAATATGTTCACAGATATGTACGTATGGACGATTATATAAATTATATTTTTAAAGAGTTTATGTTGTGGTGAATACAAGTACATATTTACAGTTGCAGTGCCAACATACACATACAGTGACTCTCATTAATATTCCGTTTTTTATACCCTCCACCACAATTAGTTGTGAAGAGGGTATATTAAGTTTGTCATTCCGTGTGAAACTTTTTTATTATTCATCTCAGACCCTATAAAGTATATATATTTTGGGTCCTTGAGTAATTTTAAGTCGATTTAGCCATGTCCGTCTGTCTGTCCGTCTGTTGAAAACACGCTCACTTTCGAAAAACTCAAAAGAAATAAACAAACTTGGTGTCAAATTGCTTGTAGTTATCCTAAGCAGTTTGGGATTGAAATCCAGCAAAATCGGTTCAATAGGATCTGAGCTATGAATCAAAATGTGAAACCACCACCTAAAAAAAATTGATAATTTTGTTACAAAAACTAACATAAATGGTGGAAAAATGCACAGAATGATATAAGATTTCGCAACAATTCGTTTTATTTAACTGGAAACCACGCTGTAAAATATTTTGAAGATCCGTCCATGATTTACCCTAGGCCCCAAATAAGCCCTACTCCCGGAAAACAGTATAGTAAGCCTAAAACCCTAACTAACAATGCTATCATAACAAATTTTGGCACGTCACAGTTAAATAGGACTAGAAATGAAACTGTTAAGTTTCGTGAAGATCGGTCCATAATTTACCATAGGCCCCATATAAAACCTACTTCCAGAAAACAGTTTAGTACGCCTAAATCCGTAAAAAATAATGCTATCATAACAAAATTTGGTACATCAAAATTTTTTGGAACTAAAAATAAGACTGTGAAATTTCGTGAAGATCAGTTCATAATTTACCCTAGGCCCCATATAAACCTTACTCCCGGAAAACAGCTTAGTACGCCTAAAAACGTAAAAAATAACGCTATCATAACAAAATTTGATACATCACAGTTTTATAGAACTAGAAATGACACTGTGAAATTTGGTGAAGATCGGTGCATAGCTTACCATAGGCCTCATATAAAGCCCACTCTGGTAAAATAATTAAATACGCGGTAAACTTTCTTCCAGTTTAGCTTCATATGGCCAGAAAAAATGTTATGCAATTTTGTGATATACGGTCCATAATTTTTCTTATATTCCATTTTAGCAGCCTTTTGAAATTTACTGCAAACGCTTAAACTAATTGCACCGCTGTATTGAAATTTATGTTTTTTAATACCAGAAATCGTTCTGCAGAATTTGGGATGATTGGTTCATAGCTTACCATGGCTTTTATATAATTTGTTCTCTTGAAAATCATTTAAGTTCATCTTAAACTGATATTCTACTCAAACTTTTTAAAATTGATTCTGATTGTCGATCAATAATTTTATATAGGTCTAAACCGCAACAAATTTTAATGCAGATGTCTGTTTTTACAAAGATTATAATAATAAATAGACATCATACAGATATTAGTCCTCAAACATTCGAAGTGTCGGTGGAGGGTATCAAAGATTCGGCACAGCCGAATATAGCACTCTAACATGTTTTTTTTTTTTTTTTTTTTTGCTTGAGATTTCTTCCTAATTAAATGGTTTGGGGCGAACATAGACGGAAAGGTAGTTTTTATTGAAGGCATCATAAACAAGGATCTGTATCAAACCATTTAAAGGGATTAGTTGTAAATTGAAATTTCATTTACCTTTTAATTGTATCAGGTCAACTTCTCTAAACATGGAGCTCATAAATGGTTGCCTTACAATTTCCCAACAGGGGTGTGCTGGAAATCGCAAACACAAAACGCAAGAATTTTAAAAGTCGTTTTTTAGTAAGATTTCTGTAATAAAAGAATTTTATGACAAATATTATACAAACCTTTTTCTATTAAACAGAATTTTTTAACAAAAATTATAAAAATTTGATTAAAAGTGTATTATAAACAGCCTCCAAATTCTTGCGTTTTGCGTTTGCGATTTCCAGCACACCCCCCCAAGAATGATTGATTCGCTCGCCAAATTATCCGACATAAACGCAATAGAAACTCGACTGGGATACTTTTTTGAGCATTGCTGGCCGTATGTCACAGACAACAGTGGCCCAAAAAGCGTCCATTGTTGCTGGCTTATCAGCATAAACCAGTGATTTCACGTAGCTTTACAAGAAACCGCACTAAACGTTGCATTTTTCAGGAGGTAAGGGAGTCTGGTAGGCAGCGTTGCCAGAATGAAGATTTTGGGTGAGTTCCAAAACATCAGTTGCAAAGCAACTCGCTTTTTTAAGTGCTTTCTACCAAGCAAACGTGAAAAATTTTACAATGTTATCTGTACCAAAGTTCACTAAAAACAATATCGATGCGTACACAATAATCAAACTAGATATAGTTAAACTCTACTTTTTTGACTTTGACTGCAAAGTATTATGATGTTTAGGAACTCAGCCTTTATCTTTTTTTGAAGATTTTTTGACCAAAATAAGATTTGAAGATTTTTTTTCTCAAATAAAGATTTTAAACTTCAAGTTTATACAACATATATAATTTTTTGAAAGTTTTTTAAACAATAAGGTTTTGTATCCGCTTGTTGTCTATTTTGCACACTTTTGTAACCACTGTCTAGCATACACAAAAATGCATCATTTTTTCTGGGCATACAAAATATAAAAAAGCATCGTAGATCAGCGGTTGTAAATTTTGAGAATATTGATGAAAAATAATTATTTTTGAAAACGTAGGTTTATAAAGTTTCATATATGTATTAAAGAGCTTAAAAGTTTATGTATTTAGTACAAAAATGTAAACCTAATTGAACTTAAGAAGCTTTTAGTTTAAAAATTCAACATTTCATCTTTATGATCATTTTTAAACAAAGTATATATGTACATATGTATACAAAAGTGCTTAAAAATATCTTTTAAAATGTGTACCTATGGATCCAATTAATTCAATTTGGATAATGTGTTAGCATTGTTAAAGAGTGACTCTGTTTATGATGATTTACAAGATTATACTGATCATAAATGTTAAAAAGTCAGTGCAGTATGACAGCTCGTTTGACATCTAACCCTTTCGTAAGTAAAAGGATTATAAAAAACACCCGTTACATGAGGTATTTAAATTAAAAATTTCAGAATTTATACCTCTCAATAATAAGAAAAAAAAAAGGAAATTTAACGAGAGTCACTGTAAATACCAAGATATGTATATTCATAGCATATAAAGCGTGTTTTTTGGAGTGATACAACTTTGAGTTGGCATCACTGCTTTATTTGACCACCCATTTAACAGCTGAAAGTTGCTTTTTGTTTAGTTTGCTTTGACATTTCATTATGGATCGACTTACACCTGAGCAACGCGTGCAAATTGTGGAAATTTTTAATCAAAATAATTCGGCGAATGGGCTGAAGCACAAATTGATATTGATTTTTAATTTCCATTAAAAATTTTATTTTCCGGTTATGGGTACGTAAATAAGCAGAATTGTCGCATTTGGAATGAGCAAAATCCACAAGCTTTTGTCGAAACACCATTACATTCACAGCAAATTACTGTTTGGAGAGCTTTATGGGCTGGCAGAGTCATTGGCCCATATGTCTTCAGAAACGATGATGGTCAGAATGCGAAAAATTTTTGGAAATTGGTATTCCAGATTGCGCTTTTACGCGCCAGCCGTGGCGGCCACATGGCCGAAATCATATTTAAACATTAATGTCATAAAATTTTCTATCCAATTAAGACCGTTTCATTGATATCAAAAATATTTTGCTATGTTTTATTATGATTTAAACTTGTATCCCTCTTTAAAAAATACCCTTTTCTTTAATATATATTTGTATATAAAAGTCTGTAACACCGAAGTATGTACTAGAGTATCTAGAGTATCCACTCGATTAATCGAGGATTTTTTCCGCCATTATTTTATCGAATAATTAAAATAGAATAATTCGAACAATTTATGTCAATTAATAGATTAAAATTAAGCTTAGAAATGAATACTTTTTTAATGTAAAAATAGTTTGTTTACATTTTTAACCTTAAAACTAAGTTACAATTTGTTACGTTTTGCATTTATTTTCATCATATTTAAGTCCATTTTTAGATTTCAGCATGTTTGACAAATTATGTAAGTCACTATAAACAGGGTTTTAAAAACTGCAGTCGAAACCAAAAACCGGGGAACACAAAATGAAGGCCCCTATTACGGTTCACAACTCAACTCAGTTTTTTAATTAAGACAACTGGTTGTGATCAGTTGTAATTAAGACAACTGGTTGTGATCAGTTGTATTTTTTGTTAGGTTTTTGTTCGCCGCAATAAATAGTAATGTTGTGAACCATAATACAAAAATTAAGAAATTACAACTCAACTGTGTTGACTTGTTAACCGTAATAGGGGCCGAAAATTTGCGTACAACTTTTTGCTTTTTGATTTGATTTCGTCTGTTTACATTTAATGAATCAGAAGCAAAAGTTTTTTTTTGCCAATGACAAATAAGGAAGTGGGTGAAATGGCAGTTATTCTACTTTGATTGCAGTTTTTTAAACGGTGACTATAAACATCAAATTCGTAAAAAAATGTACAGCAATTATAAATGTGTAAACCATGTACTGTCTGATTATGGGTTACCTGTTATTACCCGACTGTCAATTTTCTTTTTAACGCGTATCTACATTTAAGATATCATTAGATCCGACTTTAAAATCTAAAGGCCCAGTTAGGCGAATGTTGCTGTACCCGTAATGTACCGCACCGTACTGTTAGTACGTTGGTGCATTTTTAGAACATTTAAAAACGTGTCATATGTTTTTCCCAAACATAAATAAAAAGCAATAGTATACATAAAACAATACACACAGTGATGGGAATCAAAAATGGTTAAATGATGACCACTGTGCAGAAAAAGTACTAAGTGATTTAAATAGTTTTTGTGTATGTAAAAAACATTAATAAATAAATATTTATTTTATAGATTTACAATAAACAAATAAGTATGTATTTTACTGTATATTTTTTAAGCATCCATGTATTGTAAATATGCATACACCAAACAAGGTTTTGATACAATTCAAAGCTTTTTATATGTTTCTTATTTCCATTGTATGTGTATATGCATTTGATTATTTTGTACTTCTAAGCATATGAAAATTTTTATATATGGAAATATGTTGTATTGTAAGTTGTTTTGTCGCAATTCCATAGCTATACTGAAAAAGTACCAAAAAAAAAGAGCAAAACTACCTGCATTCAGTGTAACGTACAAGCCGGTCATCACTGTCTTAGAAATGTCACTTAACAACGGCATGAAATTCTATTTTTTACAGATTGGTACGTTGCAACTACGGTACATTGCATTTCGATAAGCTTTTGTATTGGTTTTCATATAACAAAAAGCGAACAGCTGATGGATACAGTACAGATACGGTACAGCAACGTTCGCCTAACTGAGCCTTAAGTGACCTTGTTTGAAAACGAAGTGTCGGATTTTTGTCGAGAAATTGTAAAACGTTGAAAAATAAATTACCCAAACCTAAAGAGAAGAATTTAAAAATAAAGGAAATTAAGAGGGATTACAAAAAAATATAAATAAGTTAACAGCCATGTTCTGGAAATCGAATGCATACGAGTCCTAATTAGAAACAAACGAATCTAAAAAAGATCCTGTTTTAAAAGTTCATAAAAAAAATTCTTTTTATATTTAAGTAAAATTCATTTAAATCCTATCTTTACCATAACTTCTCTTTAAATCAGGAAAAACTGCTGTGATTTTAACAAAATTTAAGGGAGAATCTCCTTCGATTTCAACTTTACACGATTTTAAGAAATAATAAATTGGTTTAAAATGTTTTTCTTAACTGGCTGGTACTCTCACCTCTCTTTTTCAGATTTTCAGAGAATAAAAGTATGCGTTCAAATACAAAGAGAAGTTCGTTTTTTCCCATTGGATAAAATTATTAAAATTCTTCGAGTTATTCGAGCAATTTTAAAATTAAAAAATCGATTAATTCCTTACTCGAACAAAACCAAAAGTCGAATAATTGGATACTCTAGTATGTACATCATATTGCATTTTTCATATGTTATAAAGATTTCTTCATCATTCTTGTATGCAAATATATAAAAAAAAAATCCTCCACTGTTATAAGTGAAATGGAAAAGTCTTTTGGAATTTTAGTTTTTTCTAAGTATTTGAAAAAAACATTGTTCACAAAATGTCCCTACGCAGAAAAAAACATGTCATCGTAGCATTTAAATAAAAATTTGGCCTTGCAAAAAATTTACTCATATTAAAATTAGAAATATTTTTTATATATTTTTTTTTTTAAACTTTAGCTCGATAAAACAAATGACCAACCTGAAATTTAGAAATATTTAATTATATACAAAACCATTATTTAACTGTTGACATATTTGAATATTTTATAAAATCTTAATGATTGCTAATTTAAACAACTTTTGCCAATTAAAAATTAACTAACATTAAATCATGTTCTACATGAGATCAACGATATGTTATAGGAATAGTGGTGGAATGTAATAGGTGGCTTTATCGGTAATATCGATAGTTAGAAAATGGAGAATGCCGTTTGAATATCGATGGCGATAGTAGAAAATAGTGGCGGCTAAATTTGGGTCAACCGAAGTCGAACTTTACTTATCCAAATTCAAAAAAAGAAAAAAACTTTAACATTTTTGAGATCAATTAAATAATTGATTATACAGAAAAAACTATTTATTTATACACATTTTTTGGTAATAAAAAAAATATTAACAAGTAGCTATATCAATGTACATATCGTTCCTTAATTGCAGGGTAGTCATATCTCAAAAATTCAAAAACTTCAAGTTACTTAAGGAAAGTGCTCCTTCATACCTTCTCTATATGGAAAAAAAGCATGTCACAGAAACGAATTCCGATTAAAAGTGGAACTGAAGCCGTATTTGGCTTCTTCAGAAAATGTAAACCGAAAAATTTAATCGATTTGAAACCACTTTCACAGCCCGACAAAATTAAAAAAGATTTTTGCTTCTTTGAATTTATCAAATGATTTTAGTTAATTTGGGTGCGCTGAGTTCAAAACTGTAATCAGTTTGTCTCTATCAGCTCTAGTTTTCATGATATAGCTTTTTTATACCCTCCACTTATGACCTCCAATTACCCAAAATTAGTTTTTTCCCATTTTTTTTTTATCAAAATTTTTTATTTACTGTTATACATAGTTATTGCCAAAAAAAAAATTTCCAAATTTGTTTAAGTATATTTTTTATTTTAATAAATCTGTATGAAACAGTTTTACTTCTTTTATTTTTTGTAAATTCCTATGGAAAAGTTTTACTTTTTAAATACTTAAAAAAATTTGGGAATTATTTTTTTTTGGCAATAACTATAACAGTAAATAAAAAATTTTGATAAAAAAAAAAAAAAAATTTAGGAAAAAAAATTTTGGGTAATTGGTAATTGGAGGTCATAAGTGGAGGGTATAAAAAAGCTATATCATGAAAACTAGAGCTGATAGGGACAAACTGATTACAGTTTTGAACTATAAATTAACTAAAATCAGTTGATAAATTCAAAGAAGCAAATTGAGTGTTGGCCTGTGTTATCTAAGTAGAACTGATATTTTAAGTGGCATATGTACCAAAAAACTATCCCGAACAACTTGTTTTATTAATTTTTAGAAAATATACACATTTCAATCTTTAAAATAAATTATATTACCAATTTAAGAGAAAACCATTTTATATAAACCATAAACTTGTTATTGCCACGTTTTTATTTCGTACACACCACTAATAATTTATGTCTCAAACTGGACCGATATGTGTTACCAATTGATTAATATTTAAAATTCAAAAGTTTTATATTTTGATGACAGAACAGTTATTTATTTTAATGCATTGATACTATTAAGGTTACTTCTGCGATAGTTCAGATTTCACTATCGATATTATGTGTATATTTTCTATTAATTTTTAGAAAATATACACATTTCAATCTTTAAAATAAATTATATTACCAATTTAAGAGAAAACCATTTTATATAAACCATAAACTTGTTATTGCCACGTTTTTATTTCGTACACACCACTTATAATTTATGTCTCAAACTGGACCGATATGTGTTACCAATTGATTAATATTTAAAATTCAAAAGTTTTATATTTTGATGACAGAACAGTTATTTATTTTAATGCATTGATACTATTAAGGTTACTTCTGCGATAGTTCAGATTTCACTATCGATATTACTATCGGCTGAATGTTTGTACTTAAGTATGAAAACTGTAACTCGTTATTTTAAATCAGGCTACAGTTCGTTGTTTTTATCACTTTATTGAACCTATGAGACGTATGTATTTACGCACGTTATTTTAGATGACAGTTATAAAAAAAATTTGTGATGCGGATAAGCACCTTTCTGAAGGTACCAAAGTAAGAGGGATTTTAAGATATTTGGATAATAATACATGTCTTCATAGCTGTATTTTAAATAATTATAATATCGATATTAATGTTTTTATATCGATATTTTCGATAGTTTAAGACTATCGATAGTACTATCGATTGTTTCCCAACACTAGTTGGTGGTACTTACTGATATTTCATTGCGTTTCAATACTCAAAAATATTAATGTTTATGAGCTTATTTACATAAGTATTTAATTCCTTATCGAGAATGTGAGGAATTCAGTCCTGCTTTTCCCACAAGAATTTTTAATTTGTTCTCCACTTTTTTCTCCGATATTGCTTGTTTATTTACCTTTTTTAGAAACAATATACAAAATTTACCACAACCTAATTTTGGAAAAAAAGTTTTAATTGATTAATTTTGCATGGTTTTGTAACATTTGCATATAATGGTTTAAACAAGTTCGTACTTCGGCTTAAATCGACCAAATTAATGCCGGACACCGATTATTGGCCGATTAGTAATTTTGGCCCGATACCGAAGACGAATAATCGGTCGAAGACTCGTAAACACCAAAAATAATACACAAATCAGTTACAGTTCTTGGTCATTCTCGTCTTTATTCCATCAATCACTATTTATGTTCATTAGAGCGTACCACCCTACAAGAAAAAAAGGAGGTTTCAAAAAAAAGTATACTTATAACTTCTACTGTGGGATATACATTAGTTTAAAATATAGCTGTCCATGGTTGTCGCACTGCAAAACCGAAAGTGACCATATTTCAATAAAATGTTTTCTAACTTGGCCCCAATATTTTTTGGTGTTTACCGAAATAAGACTACGGTATCCATATTACATTGTTAATATTTTGAAATGGTGTATCCATAACTTAAAAAGTTATGCAAATTTATAGACGTGCATATCGCACTGAGTATAATTTTAGGCGCTTGCTTATGTAGACTGGGTTGTTAAATCTTTACACTCTATTATTATACGTCTCCCATACATATTTTATTATATGTATATGCATTAGGGCTTCCAATCGGGATTCGTTTTTCTGAATCCCGGGATTCGGGATTAAAGAAAATATTTCGGAATTTCGATTTCGGGATCCCGGGATTTTCGGGATATTTTGAATCCCGGGATTTACGGGATTTTTAAAAAATGTTCGGGATATTTCGGGATTTAAAATTTTTTTTATACCAAATATAAAAAAATTTTAAACTGTATAAAAACAACTTACATTTCGAGTTAAAATACACATTTCATGAAGGTATATTATTCATTTGTCAAAATATAATAAAAACAAACTTAAATTATTAATTGATCAGAATTTATCAAGGACCGGAAAATGTTTTTTTATTTTGTTTCTAAAAAATTTTTTATTGTGCAAGTTGAAAAAATTCTACATTTTACAGAAAATAAAAAATTTCTAAAATAGTTTTGAAAAAAATGCCGTCGAAAAAAATAAATAAAATAAAGTTTTTGAAATAAAACGTTTTCTTAAAAACATAAAATAAAGTTTTTAAAATAAAACGTTTTCTTAAAAACATAAAAAAACAAAATAATTATATTTAAGCATTGTCCAAGGCGAATTCATAAAGGTGACCGCATCATGAGAAAGCATTACGCTAGCTATCCCTTTCTTTTAAAAAATACTATGTATTTTGTTTTTGGAAAAAATTAGAGTGAATGTCAAAATTATTGGTTGAAAATATAAAAGGAATTTGTTTGTTTATGAAATACTTATACAAAATTGCTTTAAAAGGTAAATCTTTTTCCTGTATTGCAAATTTATTGTGGCTCCACGTATTCCTTACGCCTTTCAAAATCCTCTTGTTAATATTTTTGCTCACTTTTTTTTGTTTTATTACATTTAAATAATTTTTTTTTTCTTGATTTAGATTTTAAATTTTAACAAATTTTTTCACAAAATGTAAATAACGCTTGACATTTAGTATACACACAAGGAAATAAACAATAAACAGATGACTCGAAAATATCACCTTTATGAATTCGCCTTGGCATTGTCATAAAAATTTCATTCTTTAAAACAAATTCAAATCAAATTTATGAAGAGGCTTCTGAAAATACATACATACATATTTCATTTTTTAAAAATACATACATAGAAAAAAAAAATTCTAAAAAAAAACGTTTTAAAAAATATTTTTCAACAAAAAACAAAGTTTTTTGAAAATTTTTATTTGTTTTTTTTTACAAAAAAAGTTTTTGCTTTTTTTGAAACTATAAATTTTGTTTTCAAAAAAAAATGTTTCTTTTCTTTTTCGTTTAAATTTTAAACACAGAAAAACAATATTCTTTTTTTCACACACAAAAAATTTTTATTTAAAAAATAAAATTTAATTTTGTGTTTTCCGTTCGTAATTTCCGGTCCTTGGAATTTATAAAGACAATGTAAAGCGGCTCATAGAGGGAGTTTACACGGTGTCTATTCAGACATGTCTAACAAACACGTTTGTTTTGTTTGTAGGCGATCGGGGTAGAGAAGAAAGAGGGGTTGCCAAACAGACATGAAATGAGTTTTCAAGTTTGTTTATATGAATTTCCATGTTTTTAATTTGTATGTATATGTATATTAGACTATAATACATGAAAACAGACATGTTTGGAAAGACATCGTGAAAAAACAATAGGTTTTTGGAAGCATGTTCAAAAGAGAATGTCAAAAACAGACATGTCTGGAAAGACTCCGTGTAAACTCCCTCATACACTTCCAATAAAATTGTTCAATTTTAGGTATTGTACAATTATATCGCCAATGTGGCACAATATATTGGCAACAATCAAAAGACATCTTGATTTTTATTGCACAACAATAAATGTGTTGGCAACATTGTACAATGCTGTTTATGTTATTCCTATAAGTTATTTCACCTTTTTATTGAATGAATGAAACCATTGTGCGACTTATTGCATAAAGCCTGGTACTCTGTTCAACTTTTCACGTGAAATGCTGTCATAACGCATATGAAAAAAACTTGTGCGGAATATCTATGAAATAATGTTTTTGTTAACCGCACTTACACAGAGTTGTAAACCATAATACAAAACTGCAAAATTTCAACTGAACTAGAGTTGAGTTGTATTAAAGACCAACATTTTAAGCCAAACTAAGCTGTTCCGTCAAAATTATGTATACAAACTTGGTTATGGCGGCACAAATAGGTTTTCAGATTAACTAAACGTAGTTTAACTGACATCCCAAAAACCCAGCCTAAATGTATTTTGAAATTATCCAAATATTTTAAATTTGTCAAAAAGAATTTAAAATTTTCCATATGTATTTCAAATCTATCCGAATGTATTTTAAACTTTTTTTTGTCAACAAATACACGTATCTTTATACAAGTTATTAAAAAAAAATGTAAAAATATAAAAAAAAATCGGGATCCTGAAAATCCCGGGATTAGAAATTAGAAATCCCGAGATTCGGGATTCGCTTAATCCCGAAAATCCCGGGATTTCCCGATTGGAAGCCCTAATATGCATCATTGCAAATCCATTCAGCCTGGCTTCGTTTATTGGTGATCTTAACTACGATTTTATTCTACGAAGAGTAGTTAAAAAAAAGAACTCGCACTTGTGGCATTACTGACAGACATTGAAACAAATAAAATAAATTTTTTTCGTAAATTTAAACACTTACGGCCATTTTCACCAAGTTCGGTTAAAACTAACTTTCAATTTAAGTTCCGGTTACCAATACATTTTGACAGCTATAACCGATGGTTAATTATAACCGAACTTGGTGAAAATGGCTGTAACCGAATTACAAATCATTAAGGCATCTATGACATTTTCCGACACCCCCGCCCCTGTTACTGCGTCTGTATACATATTAATAAACTTTTTCACAATTATATCAAAATATTAAAATATTTTTTTTTTTCTTTCAGGTTGGTAATTGTGTGGGCAAACGTAATTATCGCTTCTTTTATTTGTTTCTAGTCTCCTTGGCTTTCTTAGCCGTATTCATATTTTCATGCTCTGTGACGCATTTAGTATTATGTAAGTAAGCATTTCATTATGACTCCATTTAGATAAATAAAGAGTATTTAAAGTCATTATATTTTATTGTTAGCTTTCATTTAAATTTTTCTTTTCTCTTTTATACAATTTTAGTGATGAAAACGGAACAGGAAGTTTTTGAAGTAATTAAAAAGGCACCATTCACTGTGATTGTGGTTTTTATATGTTTCTTTTCAATTTGGTCTGTGATCGGCTTAGCGGGATTTCATACATATTTAACTACCAGTAATCAAACAACAAATGAAGATGTATAAATACACCTTTTAAAATACATCCATGCTTACAAATATTTTTTTCAAAAATTATTTTATCTCTTCTTCCATTTCACAGCTCAAAGGTTCATTTTCTTCCAAAGGTGGGCAGCGTAATTTAAATCCATATTCTCAAGGAAATATATGTTTAAATTGTTGCCACATATTATGTGGACCCATGACACCTTCCCTAATAGATCGGTAAGTTGGGAGAAGGGAAAAAGAAAAAGAAAAAGAAGTATTTGCTATTTATAATAATTAATTTTTATCTTAAAGGCGTGGCATAGCTACGGATGAATACATTTTACAAATGCAACAACATTCAAGTCCTCGCCATCCACTCAGTGATGTCATTAGTGCCACTCATGTGGGCAGTAGTGCCATGATTACCTCTCAGCCTATTATAACGGGTGCCGGTGGTGGCATCAGTATAGGTGGTTCCGATTTAAAATCTAGATACTATGATGAGGTAAGACTTTTTTCGAATAGTACACACGTTTTAAATAGATTTTTCCTAAACTTCATATTATAAATTTTAAAACTCTCGGTGTAATTTGATCGATTTTAAATTTTATTAGATTTAAGGCACTTGTTTTTCATTAACAAATTATTTCTAATAATGCACTTTGTTTATTCTTTTCTTGTTTTTTTTTTTCTGGTTACAAAACGATCAAACTATAAAATCAAAATAAACTCACCACACACTCATCAACATCACTTTGTCAAAAAATCGGTACTCAACAAAATTTTTGATTTTGAAATCTTCATGCATTTTCAACTCAACAAAAACAAAATCAAACAATGCAAAACATGATCCTCACTTTACTGTACAAACTATTATATCTTTATAAATCTCTCTCCTTCTTCATCTGGGGTGAATTTGTGATTTTACTTTGTTTTTCCAACAACAATGAAAATTTGTCCAAATTATTCAAACAAACCCAAAAAACTCACAATCAATCTATCAATATAGTCCAATACCTCTTCATCGGCGATGGATGCTAGTGCTACGGCTGGCGGTGTTTATAGGCCGCGCAGCTATGACAATTTACAAAATGGTAAGTCACGTAAAAAACATCATCATAAAAAACAAAAACATCAACATCAAAAATGTTCACTACAAACACTTTTACCACCTGCTCATCAATTTAATAATAAATATCAAAAACAACAAGAGCTTCAGTTACACCCTGAACAAATGACAACAACAACACCAAGTGCATTAGCCACACCCTCGTTGGTGCACTCGCCAGCTGCCTCGACGTATAGACTAAACCTTAAGCGTTCACTACACTTACCTCTCTCACCGTCGTTCGATACGCGCAACTCGCCCCTACCGCTGTTGCATCATCACCATCCCTCTCATCATCAACTCCATCATCAGACGGCCTCGTTGATGGGGTCGTCTACAGCTCTGCCTGCCATAACGCCTGTTTCGGCGACAGGCGTTTCTTTGCAACAACCAAAACGTCCTTCTACACTGCAATTGCAATCCTCAGCAGCACCCACGGCCAGTACCACGACACTGACGACCATGCAGACCGCGGGCCCTCCTCAACCGCCCGCTCCCGACTATAAATACTTTTCGCCGCAACACAGTTCGAATAGTTCGAACATTTTCCTTAGCTATCCTTTTAACAAAGGGCGTGGCATGCGTCGTCAATCCACACAGTCGGTTGACTCGCAAAAAGTCACCCTACCCGGATACCAACCCCTGCCCATGCGACCGCGCTACAAACATCAGGAGGTCCTATTCGAATTGAAATCGCCCACGAACCGGCTGACCATTCGCGAATGTGACTTTGGTGGTGGCGGTGAACCATGCGATGACGATCAATCGATCAAAGACAGTCAAATATTTCGTGTTAGTAAACGAAATCTTTATATGAATCATCGATCACCATGGAAAGAACGTGATCGTTATTCAAATCTTTATGAATATTCATTCAATATTGATCTTAATTCAATTATAGAAGATGCAGCAGGTAGCGATTCGTCATAGTACGAAATCCATAAAAACTATTTTGGGTCTAATGATAATAGTTCTTCTACATCTTCTATCTCTGTTGTTATTATTGTTGTTGCCTTTGTTATAAATTTTAAATTTAAAATTAAAAACTTTTACATACATTAATTAAAAAATCGAATTTAAAGAAACGATTGGAATTTGAGTTGCCAAAAAGAAAACTAGAACAGGAATAGAGAAAAAAAGTTTACAAAATGGTGGGAAATTAATTTCAAAAATCAATATTTTTAGACAATTTATTGCTATCATTTAAAAACATTAATTTTATTTAGACTTTGGTCATTTTGAACCAAATTTCTTCCAAATAGCAATGCTTTTTTACGTAATTGGCTGAGTTTATGTAACAAAATTAAATTCCAAATGCTGTTATATCAAAATATGTGCGTATTTGAAAGGAAACTTTTTAATTCATGAACTAACTTTGTTTGTTTACATTAGTACATGAGTATGTTATCAAAACGTGATCGTTTCTAATTTTGTACTTTGCAATATAATATCTATGTTGTTATACCATTTTGCTAACACAAACCTCATTCCTTTGTATTGGCTGGAAATTGTAAACAGGGCTAAAATTGATATTTTTAAATAGATTAATCCTATTACGTCAGTATTGCTTGAATAAACTTAAAGATTATAGAATATTTGAGAACAAAATAAAGTAAATTTTGCTGCTACCTAATGAATTCTGCATATGGTCATTACTGAAATGTTTAATCTTAGTTTGAAATGAACCAGGTCAAGTTTTTTATGAGTTTTGCTTGTAAATTTGCATCTTTTGGATATTAATGCATATTTGGAAATTATGAAATCATATTCTTAACAAAAATATGTTTTTTTTTTATTCATTTTAGGGAATTAAATAAAAATTTTAAAATTTATTTAATGATAGATTTTCCATTGATCCGTGCCAAAACCGATAGTTTTTCAAATTGTACATAAAAATATTAAAAAACGTTGTCTATTGAATTAAAAATTTACTAAAAAATAATTAGGCAATTCACGAAGTGTTATATTTGTTGTATGTGCAATAATTTTATGAATGGGACATTAATAAAACTACACTCATAAAATTATTACAGTAACTGATTGTAGGTTATTAAATTCGTTTTCGGTACTGTTAAAATTGAATAAAAATATAGTTATTTTACGAATAAATTTATTTTTCAACATTTATGTTTGTTATTAAAAAAACAAACTACCAAAAAATAATGTTTTCCGTATTTTTTTTTTGTTAATTTGTTTGATTTTTATCGGTTAAAATATATTTTTTAAAAGTAAAAACTATTCAATTTTAACGAATATGATGTTCAATAAATAAAAAACTTAGAAATTACTGAAAAAATCATTTGTTTTAAATGAAATGTAAATGATCCGTTTTTTAAATGAATTTTAATTTGTTTCAAATGAATTTTCGTTTGAATTTAACTACATAATATTTTGAGTGTATAGCAAATATGACATAGTAGAACAATTTGTGAATTGCCTAAATAATAACAGCCGTATTCATAACAAAAAGTTAGCCACAGTTTGTACACTACGTACAACGAGCTGCTAACTAGAATGCCGATTAAGCTTAGCAGCATGTTGGCACAGAGTTAATTCATAACGAACTTTTTTCCATCTGCCAACTTTTAATAAATCAATTCTGAATTTGTATGATGCCATATTGTATTACTCGAAAATGCAACACGTTTTGCATTAATCATCGCTGAATTTGTAATTTGTTCCTTTTTTTGTTTTTCCCTTCACATATAAAAATTTTAAAAAGTTTTTAAAATTGAAATAAATTAAGTAAAAGACACTTAATTAAAAAAAACCCAACAATATTGTTTGACATTAAACGGCTGTTTTTCACAAATTGGCAAACGATTGGCAGCTCGTTAGCAAGAGTTTAGCAAATCGTTAGCCAGAGTTTGGTTGGTGTATTATGAATAAACTTCTTGTTAACTTTATGCCAAATTTTCATTATGAATACGACTGTAAGTGTTTTACCAAATTTTTTTTTTGAGCTTGTAAAAACTTGTCCTGATATTAACAATTTAATTTAATTAAATTATAGAATAACACAATCGTAAATTGAATTCATTACTTAACAGTTATCTTTGACACTAGAAAGATATTGTATATTCCAGTTGAGGAATTTTATTTAAAAGCAAGTTTTAATATTTCGGCGGATGTATTTGGAACTAAATTGCATATCTTATATCTCAATATTTAAATAACCATTAACGTTATTTCCTTGTTTTAAAATGTGTCAATCAAATTGCTGAAAAAATTTATTTATTTTTTAATAAAAAAATATTTGTTGGGGTCAAGGCGAATTAACTACAGGTGGTGTCGAAACGGCATCTGACTTTGACATTTCGAGCTTATTTGTTTTGATTTGTTAGTGTTTTGCTAAGAATGGTTGACATTTCAAGCTTTAAGCACTAACAATGCAATGCAAAAATCCCTATGTTGTTTCTGTAGTTGAATTCGCCTTGTTTGGGGTTAAAATATGCAAAAGAAATTTTTTAAGTTCCAAAAACATTTTAGCTTCTAAAGTAAATCTTGAATATTCTTCGTATACTACTTAATCATTTTGCAATAAATATTCATAACGTTAAACTTTTTTTAAAGAAGTTTAAGTATTTCGTTTTATAAAGTCCATTTGTATTTTTGAAAACCTTTAATGCTTTGAACGTATTGATCCGAAACTTGCCTTGTAACTTTAGCAAACTAAAACACAAGAGCTTCTTGTAAGAGATCGCTTTCAATACCGCATTCAAATAAATATAAACTTGCTTGTTTTCGTTAAACAAAATTTTTAGTTTATCCCTCAAGTCCACTGTTTTTAAGTATGTATGCATATATAACAATGTATATATGTTTAATCAAACAGTTAAAGCATGTTAAACATGTTTAACGTAAACAGACCTCGATATTCCTATCCATTTAAACTAAAAACTCCAACTTAGTTTGCTTGTAGTTAGACCCCCTACTCCACCTTCTTACACCTTGAATTATTTTTTTTATTTCTGTAAATGGTTCATTTAAATTTTTCATTACTCTAGCACAGTGTTTATACTAGTATCCTTTAACAAACTAACAGAAACTAAACCACTTAATTGGTAATATACCAAAAAGAAATTGGAATTCATTTCAATTTTCCAAAATATTACCAGTCGAGTGATTTAATAAGTAACTTATACTTTCAATTTGATTATATTTTATTCCAAAAACGTTTTTATTTTTTGTTTATTAAGATTCCTAAATATTACAAGTTTTATAAAAAAAAAATAATGAAAATTTTTAACACCGCCACCTCCAAGTCTTAATTAAAACGTGACTACTTACTACTATTAACTTAATAACAAGAACTTCTTACTCACCACATTTTGTATTTTCTTTAACTGAAAAGCAAATATTTCAAATCAGAGAATTTGAAGAAAAATTAAATTGATATTAATTTACGTGTAAAATTTGTTGATAAACAAAAGCGCTTCCTAAAAATAATAAAGATTATATTAAAAATATATTTAATGAAGTACATATAATGTAATGTGTAACGAAAAACTAACAACTTATTTAATAAGCACAGCTCTTTATTATAAGATTTTAAAATATTTACTTGAAAATCCAAATAAAAGTTTTTAAAACTATAAATTTTTCGGTTAAACTAGAATTATCCCAAAAAAATCACTAACAATATAAAACATTTTTTATGTATGTATACGTGCCCCCACTATAAATGGGACCTTATTTAATTATTTTTAATTATTTTGTGTAAATTAGGAAAATTCTTACTGCCTGGCCCACAATCTATTGTGGACCAAGCAGTTAAATTAAACTTAGGCCTTTATTTTGAGTTCCAAAGATTTAAGAATACGACTTTTTCTTGCAGTGTGAGTAGTCTTACATACTCATTTTTCAAATGTTAATACAGTAGACGCTCAGAAATTCGAACTCTCGGTAATTCGAATTTACAGAAATTCGAATCAGTAATTTCATTACATTTGGCGTTCTAAAATTGAAATCCAAAACTCGAATTTCCGAGCGGTTTTTTTCTTTTTAGTGTAATCACTAAAATTTTGACCATTTAGTTTAGCCAAATACAAAGTAAAAAGGGGAATCCCATTTTAAAAGATGATTTACAGATCTTGTTGATTTTGTTAGAGTTTAAAAGTCTGTTTTTTAATGTTTGTATTACACATACTAAATAAAGTCAAATGAACTGAATTGTTATATTTCGTTAAGTTTTTTATGGTTTTTATGTTAAATAAACTTAAATGAAAAAAAGCATAGTTTTTTATATCTTTATGGTCAAATTTAACTAAATTTTTGTATAAAAAAACCGTTCAGAAATTCGAATAATTCGGAAATTCGAATCGCCCTAAAAACAAAGTGGTTCGAATTTCCGAGCGTGTACTGTAAAGGTAAAGTTTAAGGCAAAAAACCCAAAAAAAAAATAAAATAAGAAAATATATTGTGCGAAATTGTAAGCCAATTCTACTACACTATTCGAGTTTTTACGCTTCAAAGCGTATGATCCTAAAAATTTTTATTCATAAATTTTATTCTAGCCAAATTGCGTAGCGATTTTATGTACTTTAAAATATGCTCCTTATGTACACATTCGTTTAAGCAAAAAACCTTTCCTCAAATTTAGTAGCATTTCTATCCCACCCCAAAAATAAGCCTGACTTATTGCATAAGCCTGACTTTTTGTTTGATTTTTTTGCTACATACGGAAATTTTTATGTCAATTCAGATATACGCTACTACGAAGTACTCATCTTGTTATAAGTTTGTTACAGTTGACCCCACTCTCCATAGTACTCTGCTCGTTTTTTACTTATTTATTGTAATGAATGTATAATTTTCCATGATTCTGGCGCGTACATCATGCTGAATTTGACCAATGGGATGGACTATTTTGGCTTAGGGCTGGTGTGGCTAGTAGCTTATTCTCATAGTCTTGCGACTTAAGAGAACCACACAAGAAAAATTCATATACAGTCCAATCGTACCATCCAGGCACGGTGGCCAGTTCACATCACCTCCACGTGCTACTAAGAGCCGTTCTGTTGAAACCACATTTCGTTGGTGTCTCTAACACCCAATAATATACCTAAAGCGCTCGCCGACCTTAAATCCACACCAAACAGTGACTTTATCGACTTTGCATTGAACGTTCTTGAATCTCATAAGATTCAAGCCAAAGACGATTTGTGAAAATTAAATAAAAATTAAGGTCAGCATAAATTTTCAAAAAAAATTATATTTTGCTTTGTTGACTGTTTGATATATCTGTCCATGGTGATTTGGCAAAACAGACTGACAGCCAAGTCGACAGATGTAGCTTCAACAGTAGAGTCACTATCAATTGTCAAAAATCGGAAGTCCATATTAAAAGACCCTGCAGAATTTTAAAATTGTATTATTTGCACATCAATTTAGATAAACGTTCCTATAATCTTACGGTCAAGTTCTGACAAACGCAGAATTTGAAATGTCAAAACACCAGATTTATTTTATGGTATTCTGAAACTCGCGCGTTTTGCTTGCGATCTGCCATAGTTTCTTAAAAACCTATTGCGATTGCGACTTACAGAACATCTTTAAACCAATTTCAATTAAGAATTGAAAATCTTGAGCGTTTTTCGATTTACAGAACATGCCAGTTAATCAAACTAAAGGTAGACAAAAAAGGTAAACTAAAGATATCGGTGCCGCTAAGATGGTCACGCAATTGCCGATTACTGCTGGAACCTGCAAAGATACTACCCTGAGCAAAAAGATCACAGATTTTTGTTTCTAAGTGATACTCCTGGGATATGTAGCACCAACAAAACTCTTAAAAATCCTTTCCTTAAAATCAGTCAATTCTGTGGAGTCAGTTCAATCTAGTAGCATGTATTATCGGATCCAGCGTAATCGACTAGTATAATTTATGCCGCATGTTTTGTGTCTTTATTTTTCCGTCTTATAAGCGAAACTTTTTTAGTCTGTTGATTTTTTTCTTTGTGTTTTTAGAGCTGTGCTTTAATTAATAAGATTTAAAAATTTGAAAAGAAAAAATACAAAAATTATTAGGAGTATATATAACAATTATTTATGTTTCTATTTTATATAATACTTGGACGAGTATTAAAAATATATAAAAAAAAATCATACTTTTTTAAAATCAATTTAGTTAAACAAATAAATTTTTGTAACTTTTTTATATCAGGTTTCAATTTGAAATGGTTAAAAATAAATAATAGAGTTTATATAACACGACTAAACAAATTTTAATAATTTAATGAAACAAAAACAAAATCGAAAACGAAATTATACAGTTTAATTAAATGAAATTAAATGATTAGTAATAATGAAAGAAAAATTATAGCTAAAAACTGCCATTTTAAATTAACAAAATTATAGAGAAGAAAAATATAAACAAACAAAATATTTTGCAGTTAAAAAAACCAATAAGAATATTTTAAAAAAGTATAAAAAAAAAACTCATATTTAAGTTCCTTTACACAAATAATAATTTAATAAAAAATAGTTTGTATACATATTAAATATTATTACGATAATAAACAAATAAATAAACTAACAGCCGTATTCATAAAAAATTAAAATGGATTTGAAATGCATTTTAAGGAAAATTTGTATGAAAATTTTGCCTTAAAACACATTTCAAACTTGTTTTATTTTTTATGAATACGACAGTAAATATTTAATTTAGTTTTTAAGTGTTAAACAAATTATATTTAAAAGTAAAACAATAAAATATAAACCACAAAACCAGTTTAAATACGTATTTATATAAATATATTATAATAATAACTATAAAATTATATAAAACGTCAAATTGTTGTCATTCGTAAAAAAATAATTTTTTTTTTATCAACAAAAACATAAATTTATTATTAACAATCTGTACTGGAACAAAATGGATGTTGCTGAAGCTTCAAACAAACGATAACAACTACAAAAAAAAACTATACATTCCCAAATTCTATTTGATAAAAACTAACATTTTTAATAATTAAACAAAATACTAATTCAAATCATTTTAGGTCACAGCATTTAACACTAAATTTAATATACTTAGTAAATAAAACAAATCGAAACATTTCTTTACATACATACACACAAACAATTGCAATGTCACGTCTTTAGTATGTATTAGAGTTTTTTATTTTTTAACTTATAACCGTTAAGTTTATCTTTAATTTAATTGTATTTATCATTTATCGTATATTTAGTTAGCCATTTAATTTTTTTAGCAACACGTCTACTAAACCTAAGAATTTTTTTTAAAGATTTTATAATTTTTATTTCAAATTTTCTATTATTAAAAAAAAAACAAGTATATTTCTTAAGCTATATTTTAGTTTCTCTATTAAGACTTAGGTTCCTATTATGAACTGAATTCGATTTCGAACGATTTTGCAAAAAAAAAACACTATTGTGAACTTTACGTATTTGGTTTATTCGAAGAAGTACGTTTCTATCGGCTGGCACTTTAAAGAAAAAAAAATTTTGTATAAATTTAACAAAAAAAAAACAAAAATTACAATGTTTCGTCTGATGAAGATGGACGCTTACTGAAACTGATCAGAAGCCAGAAACAAGTTGAGAATAACATATTAAAAAAGTAAACTGCTTCGTAATGCCTATAGTGCACGGAATGTAAAAAGCCACATGCGCATATCGTTCTGACGTAATTTTGACGTCACTACAAAGCCACAATATCCAGTTCGTGTTGTGTTATGACGACAAAAAATACGTCAGAAGCACATGCGCATGTTGATTTTTACATTCCTTGTACTATAACCCACTTATATTTAAATTGACAACAGTTTTGTGCTCGGGGACCAAAATAGACATGGAAGTGAATCAATTTAACTAGATTTCATCTCACTGTTCTACAGCTTAAACTTTTATACAAATTTCTTTTGGCAAAAAAGCAAAAGTATTTTCGTTAATAAATTCGACGCACAACTAAATGTTAGAGAGTACTTACTTAATCACCCCTATCGTGAATAAAAACTCCCAAGGGGGTGAATACAAATTTTACATGCAATCGATGTTCGAAAGCCAGCGAAAATCGTTTGTCGAATGCAACTCATAATAGGGGCCTTCATTTTATATCTACTTACGTTATGCTCTACACCATATTCCGCAAAATAAGCTATATATCGTCACTTAAAATGCAAAAGAGCGTACCAACAAAAAAATTTTAAATCGAGTTTTTAGTTCATTATGATGCACTAGACTAAATAACATGTCCCTATAAAACTAAAATAAAAAAACAGTTTGTTACGCTCTTTTGCATATCAGGTGACGATATGTATATCTATTGCCGATTTCTTTTCTGAGAAATATGTTGCATAAATGTTACATGACCTACACAAAAGAGATAGAGCATGTTACATTTATGCAACATATTTCTCAGAAAAGAAATCGCCATATATTTCAAATAGGTTGGTTCTGTTATGAATTATAAATAACCGAGATAAACTTTCCTAAAATTTAAATTCAATTCAATAAATTTTTTAAAGTTAGTAAAGGTTAGTTAACAAAACAAATTTTGTATGAAAATTGTTCTTAATAAACGTTTGTTGAATTTTATAATCGCTTAGTCCCAATCTCCACAGTGCAAGTCTTATTGATCAGCTTGCTACTTTGTAGGCGAGAGTGACGAGGGGAAAAGAAACGAGTACTCAGCTTGCTGTACTCGTCATATGCGTTTTGTTTTCTCATTCGTAATTTGCAGCAGGTCTATTTTGACAATTATCTTTCATATTTATGTCAAAACGCACATATACATTCATACAAATGGAATAACAGATAAATAATAAGACTTGACTCGTGACAACGCCGAAGCTGATTCAAAGAAGAAAATGTGATAAGTTTATCAATAAGACTTGCTTTGTGGAAATTGGGACTTATGAATACGGGGGTAATACTTTCTGCCTGTTCAACGATTTCGAACGTAGACGTTCGCATAGAATTTTATATGGAAAATATTTTTAAAACTGAGTGTTTTTCATATAAATTTTTTTTATGCGAACGATGACGTTCGAAACGTTAAACTGACAGTTTATTTATTGTTATTTAAAATTAAATTTTATGAAAACTAATGACTAATATATATATATATATATATATATATATATATATATATATATATACTGACTATACGCCCGTCTTTCTTAAAACGTGGAACTTATTTACAAGGGAATTCGAACTTTTCTTTAGAACCATAATACGTTTTTGCCAAAAACTTTATTGGGAACTATTAATAGTCTACAAACATGAACAGAAATAAATTTTGAAAATATTTGTGGTGTACAGCATAATCGTTTTTTGATTTTTTCTTACTTTCAATTTTATTTTTGACATAATGAATTTCTAAAAACCAAAACATATTTAAATTCTCTTTAACTCTTACTTATGCTTCATTAACAAAATAATAATGTGAAAATTTTGAGCGGTTTAAATATAAAAAACACGTTATTTTTGAGAATTTAAAAACGGTGAGTTAAAAAAAAACACAAGAAAAAATTGTTGGGCTGTTAAAGAAACAGTCCTTTGTAAAATATTAAAAATAAATAATATCGATTTTGTTTTTATATTTTCTACAAAAATACATATATATTTATTCCTTTACAACTTCAATAATTTTTTTTTATTTGGTTGTGAAATTCTAGCAAAAGCTTTTTGTTATTTTTTATAATAATTTTAAATTTTGCTTATTTATATCCTAATTTTTTATTGTACACTTAGTTAAGGATTCGTATTGTGTTTTAGTTTATTCAAATGGAAATTTAGTTTTATATTTCCTACCCATTTTCCCAATCGTGGTTCACTTCAAATATGTACGTACACATCAAGAGAATTATTAATAGAAACATTTCAAAACATACATATTTTCATTCTTTTCGAAATTCATATCATTTTCGAAGTTTCGAACTGGTATTGAGTATGGTTTTAATTTTTAGACATTTTAATCTTTTAGCATAACAAAAGGAATACACACACGTATTTAAATAAATAAAAGCGTAAACCATACCAATTATTCTTATAGGGACAAGTTTCCAAATTTTAATCATTTGAGACGAAAAATCTACTAAATCGGTCATAGAATAAGACCGATATAAGAAATGAAATCATTTTCGAACATAAAATGTTATTCTTAACTCAACCGAACAAAAATTACACTGTGCTAGAACCTGGCGTTTCAACCTAATTCGGGAACGTTTAATCCAGTGGTGCTAACTGTTTTTTTTTTCTTTTTTTTTTTTTCGAGGTATAACATTATTTCAAAAATGGAGGAGGTTGCACAACATATATTCGCATAAAAAAACGAAGTTCCGCAATAAAATTACCTTTAAGTAAGGGTAAACTCTTTTTCTAATCTCAGCAGTCGTTTGAGAAACACAATTTTTTTTTTTTTTCAAAAAAATTAATATTTTAGCAAAATTTCAAAATTGTGTTCTTTAAAAATACCTAAACAAATTGGCAAGTTTGCTTCTTATTGTTTTACACGTATAGAAAGCAAGTTGCAAACAAAACAAACAACCCCATAGGGGTGCAGATAAAGTGCAACTATGTTATGAGGCATATTACGCGCTGCAGGGGCCAAATTTAAGAAATTCATTAAACCTAGGATGCTCCTAGACCGGTCAATTGTATGACCAACCCCACTTTATTTTTCATTTCCATCATTTGTTTCAAACATAACTTCCCGCTATTTCCATTTCTTAAGGGGCTCCCTTACAAAATTTTTAAAATAGACTAGAAATATATTGAAAAAAAATTCCCATAACTATCCAGGAATCACCCCTAGGGGGATAAAATGTATAACCGACCTCCATTAGTTTTTCGTCCTAAACATTTTCTCAAAACATAGTTCCCCTTTATCTCCACTCCTAAAGGGGCATCCCATACAAAATTTTCAATACAGATTAGAAATATATTAAAGAAAAAGTACCATAATTACCAAGGAGTCGCCCCTACGGGATAAAATATATGACCGTCCTAAACATTTTCTCAAAACATAGTCCCCCTTTATCTATTTATAAATATATAAATATATAAATTTTCATTACAGACTAAAAATATATTAATGAAAAAGTACCATAATTGCCCAGGAGTCGCCCCTAGGGGGATAAAATTTATGGCCGTCCTAAACATTTTCTCAAAACATACTTGCCCTTTATAACCACTTCTTAGTGCTGGTTCACACACGTCAAGTTTGACTCTTCAAGTCTTGATCTTTTAGGAGAGAAGGGAAAAGAGAATGCCATTTCTTCTCCCCTCTCTCCTAAAAACTCAAGACTTGACGAGTCAAACTTGAAGTGTGTGAACCGGCACTTAGGGGGGCTACATACAAATATTGCGTTTTATGAAATTCTTATATTTAACTAATTTTTTCATCTTTTGTAAATAAAATCAAAAGATGTAGACAGATTTTAATTATTTATGGCTTGTTTTGTTTGAAACTTTGTTTTAAAAGCATGGCTGCATTTTCCAATTTTTCATGAATTTAAAAAAAAAACACAAAAATTTCGGTTTAAACTTACTTAAAGGTAATTTTATTGCGAAATTTCTTTTTTTAGTTTTTACAATAAACTAAACCGTTTTTTGAGTTAAGCGAATATATGTTGTGCAACCTCCTTAATTTTCGAAATAACGGTATACATATCTCGAAAACTCACCTAAAAAAAGCGGTAAGCAACACTGGATTCAGTGTACCCAAATTAGGTTAAAAGGACAAGTGTTTGGCTAGCACTGTGTTATTACAACAGATCCAATACTCAATACTAAAGACATCAATCTCGAACGTTTCTTCACAACATTTGGCTACCTTCTTGTTTTTCTATAACCTCTACTATTTTCTTATAAACTTTAACACTTTGTTTCTTCTTTTTTTGTTCTTTCTATTCTTTGTTTTACTCTACTTTTTATTAATTTAAGCCCCTGAATTAGTTGAACCCTTACTTGGAATTGAAGAACGTTCTCAAAGTTTTTGAATGAGGACGTAAAAAAGAATAAAGAAATTGTTGCAAGTAGATAAATGTTAAAATTCACATTTTTCCAAATTTGTTTTAAAGTTCTTAATTAACTATTTTATGAAACCATCAAACATTTTGTAATTTTAATTTACTTTGCGAACGTATATTTCTTAATGAAATTGTAAATTGTAATACAAAAAAAATCCAATCTTTTTAAATGTTAGATTTTATTTGAGGCGCCTACAATTTCATTATGAAAACTGCCATTTATTTGTAAGACATAAAATTAAATTTACCTGTAAATAATTTTGTAAACACAGTTACAAAAATAAAATCTGAAAAAAATTAAATTTCATTAATACAAAAACAAAAATTGATTTTTTTTTTTTAATGTACCTTGATTTTTGAAACTGTGGTTGGTTTATTATTTTAAAATCTAAGTTGCAGCTTTTTGAATTTTATTTTTAAGTTTCTAGTTTTTAGGTTATATTTTGTATTGATTATGCTTCTTCAAATTAATCTTGATTTGATTTTCTGTTTGATTTGTATACACAAATAATTGGAATGCTAGTTTTTTATTGTACATACTTCAATAATTTTTTATTAAATTTTTTGAAAAGAATTAACAGAAATACTTTACTAATTCGATTTTATTGATATTCTTTTTCTTCCTTTTTTATTTGGCTTTCTTTTAGGTAATTCCAATAGTTTAGCTCATTTGGTAGACAATGAAATACCATTATCCCAAATGGATACTCCGGCACATCAGCAAATGCAGGGCATTAATCAATCGCGGCGTTTTAGACATCACAAGCATAGACAAGGCGATGGTAGTTCGGGAGATGAATTAGATGATGTAGAATTGGGAAATACCAATGCCTTGGCCTTGAGTACGGAAACATTGGATGATGAAGAAGTTGTGGTAGTGGGTACTACAGAGGTGGTGGCTGCAGTAGCGGCCATAGCAGCTACGAATAAAGCCCGTGAGCGCCATAATCTATCAGATAGTTATAATAATTTGTTTAACGGTGAACTGGATACATCCCTATCAAATAATAATACCACACCAGCAAACTCACCTTTAGCGGATGTGCCTTCTTTGTCGGTCAGTGGTTCTAATTTATTGGCAGCTGCAATGATGGGCACACCCATAACGGAGAATCTTCCCAAGTCAATTTCGCAAACGGAGAACATGTATAGCAATATACCAAATGTTGCCAATAGCGAACATGATCCAACGAATCTTCATGTATATTCAAATTTAATTAATGAAAGACCGCATGCTTCCCCACATCAAACAAGCTCTTCTATTAGCACTACAATCACTACCAACGTCATCCCGAAATCTACTTCTTTTCCTGTCCCCAACAGCAACCCCCCAACTCAGGCGGGACTTAAATCATCTATAAGTAGTAATCCTTTAGACTTGCCCTCCACGTTGCTGTGCGATGATCTCGATTTAGATGATCCTGTATCAGCTTCATTTGTAGCCCAACCAAAAAAAGACAAACGTAAATACCGCACAAGTTTAACCTTTAATAGCTCGAATGTGCCTGATGTCTTACAAACGCCGAATAAATCAACTGCTTTAGCTTCGAATAGCTCATGTAGCGCTTCTGCAACCGACAATGTCAAATTACAAATGTCTTCGGCCAACGATTTGAGTTCAAATCGTTTGCGCATTTTGCACGACACCACCATGATTGACACAGCACTAGATTTAGATAGTTTAGACGATGCCGCTTTAGCAAATACATCACAGGCTTGTTTAGTTATAACAACGTCTTCACCAACTTCACCGCCCAATATTGGATTTAAAGTTTAATAGTTTGTTTGCTTCGTCAATTCAAAACTACAAAGATGGTGAGTTGTCAATTAACTGAAAGGGATAAGAAGAATGATTAAAAATCAAAATAATTAGTTTGGTTTGTGATGAAGAGACATGTGACCACCGCTTATTGGTAAATAATTTAAATAACAAGATTTATTTATATAAATTAAAAATCATTTTGATTATGTAAAATAGAAAATGTATTCAGGAATTCGTATTTTTTATTATTAATAATATTATTGTATAGTTTTATAAAATAATCATTAATTTGTTTTAAATTTTATTGCATGTAATAAATATTATATTTATAAACATTTTAAGGCTAGAGATATAAATGAGAAACTTTTAAAATATAGATAATTTTTTTATTAAAACCAAGAGAGATTTTTAAACTAAAAATATTTGTTGTTATTTTTGTGTAAAGATTTTTTTTTTTTTAATTTTAATCAAATTTACTGCCTGTTATTAAAACATGAAAACAAAATTTCGGGTAAGAAATTATTTTGAAAACAAAAACAGGCAGTTTCAAGGCGAATTCATACAAGGTAACCTTGGCTTGCTATGTAAGCAACAGCTGATAACTAACTGTATGTCGAAAGGATATGCCGTTATTTTTTTTTGACATTTAAATTGCAATTTTTATCTGTTAGTTTAATTTAATTTTTTAATTTCAAGATTTATTTATTCTTATAAATAATAAATTTAAATAATAAATTGAAAATGCGTGTGTGGTGTTTGTAAAAAAAATTTTATACAGGAGAAGGAACTTTGTTCCGTGTTCCTAAATACCAAGAAAAAAGAAGGAAGTGGAGTGAGATTCAGCATCAGTCTGCGCAGACATTATCTTACTACCAAGAAGGTTTGTAAGGGAGTATATTAATGCATAATGGTAACAACAAAAAATTCAGGGTGTAAAGCTGATCGTTAAATTTACCAATTTTTATATGCGATGAATAAAACGCTTTCAGTATGAAAAATGTATTGCTTTCAAGTAGGAACTCGCCATATAAAATTCATGTCTTCCGTAAGCGATATGGTAAGCACAACTTTAACGTTTCTCCCTTACAAACCTGGTGTTGTTGGAAGTTCCATTTTTTATTGGAATGTCAGTTTCATTAGTACAACATTGGCAGCGCCTTCAAAATGCGGTCTTGTATTTTTACTTTGGCCGCACCCCTAAACAAAAAATTAAAAAAAGAACTTAGAAATACAGGAAAGAAAATTAACATTACTTACAATTTTGTTATTTTCACTTACTGAACAACCTAAACAAAAGCGGCAAGCGTTTTTTTAAACATGCAAATTTTATTTAAATACAATTTCAATAAAACAAACCGACATAGCGATCTGTCAAATAAGATTTATCAGCCGGGTGGTTTCTAATTCGCATTCTAATGGTTTGTTTCGTATAAATTATATGGAAATGAGAAGTTTTGACATACAAAAAACGCTTCCGCTCTTATTTAGGTAGCTCAGTTAGAACTATGAAATTTTTAAATTATTTTATTTTGAAACACACAATTTACAATTAAAAACAAAATTAAATGTGAAAGAATATATTTTTGACACAAAGCTAATTTGTTTACTACAGTGTTGTTTTATTTTGACACAACGTTAAAGTATTTTACAGTGTTGTATCCGTTTTCAAATTAAGACCACCTTGTATGAATTCGCCTTGGGCAGTTTGTTCCACATGAATAAAACTTTTTTAATTACCTTAAGTTGAACTTTGCTTCGTATTTGAAATTCTAACATTTATTCGCATTACTTTCCAAGTTTTACGTTTAAAATTAAAATGTTATCTTATCTTTGCCATACATTTTTAAGCATTAACTGCAGTCAATCAGATTTAAAAATATATATATTCCTCCAAAATGTATTAAATTATACAGGTATGTATGTGATGAAAATCGATCGATTTCAAAACGAACGTTTTAAAAAGGTGTGATGAATTTCGAAGGATTTTAAAATCCATTTCTGAATTGTAGTCTAAAATTTTCGTTCAGAATACACTTCAGTTAACGTATATAATATAAAATTTGAAAGAATAAAGACTGAAAATAAAAGTAATATGCATTTAAAATTCATTTTAAAAGATAATGAAAACGATATTTTCGGTTTCAAATCGTATCGTTTTTAAAATCGATTTCCAACACTACCTGATAGTTTATGGCGTTGTAATTATTTGTTTTTTTATAATTTTTTTAAAGAATTAAAACATATTTGAAGTATATAAGTTTTGGAAATATATTTTTTCTTTCCTTAGGGAAAAGTTTTCTTATTTTTTCTGCGACAATTATTCGAACATGTTAAAAATGTATCCTAACACTCCGATTATATAATAACTAGAGTTTTTTCCCGGGATTTCCCCCGAGACTGGAATTTCCGCGATATTCAATTAAAATTCACACTTTCCCGGGAATTAGTTGCGGGCTTATCGGTAAACTTTGAACAAAAAATTTGTTTAAACTTTAGAAAATCTATGTGTGACTCGTAACTATAGGGTGAAGGGTGTAATGAATTAAAAAAAAAGGTATTTTTTGGGTAAAAACAAAAGGCAGTCGTTGGTTTTTGTTCGTATCTCAGCCATATGTGGACCAATCTGCCTTAATTAAAATATAAACAAATTCCGGGCTATATGGGCATTTCCGTCAAAAGGTCTACCGTGATCGAAAATTTTAAAGTTTTAAAAAGCTGATTATTTTACGATATTGTTATAGAGAATTATTTAGATTTTACTCATTTTATAAATTTACTCATAATTTTGTTCACTTAGATGAACAATCAGACTGCAAAGTTGTGCAAACGTTATTTCTTTTTTGTGAGAATGTTTTATTATATGTTTTCTTTAATATTTATCTCTCTTAAAAGAAATGATATTTAATAAAAACTTTTCCAAAAAAAAATTTCTTACATGGTCAGTAGTCTAAAGAAGAGTTCAAAGAGAAATATGTTATTCGGAATAACGGTAAATTTTTATTTTGTTTTAATTCTAATTCTGTAAAATTATTATGGAAAAAAATTCACGTTCGAAATGTCACGTATGGACCCAGATTTGGGGTTTAAAAAAAATACAGAAGATTTTGGAATCAACAAACCAATTTTAATGTCACATTGCTACGTAAAATTCTGAAAGTAGTTTACCAAAATAAATGTGCCAGGTTTCGCTGAATTATGGCTTTTTATAAGTGCTGGGATACTATCGATATTTTCTACTATCAATATTTATCGATAGTTCAGATTTCACTATTGATATTACTATCGACTGAATGTTTGTATTCAAGTAGAAAAACTTGATTAGTTTTTATCAGGCTAAAGTTCATTGTTTTTATCACTTTATTGAACGTATGAAACGTATGTATGTAAGTCTGCGTTCATACGGCTCATGTCTTGTTGACAAGATTCTTCCTTTTTCTTCTTTGAACATGAATTGGCGTTCAAATGATTCATGTCATGTTGACGACATGTGCTTTTTTGATATTGAAAACAATAACAAAATTAAACAACGAATGAAAAAGCAAAACGTAAAGACAGTACATGCATCTGTGTACTTGTTTCTTTTCCCCTCGTCCCTCTCGCCTATAAAGTAGCAATATTGTCAATAAGATATGAGCCGTATGAACACAGACTAAGCACGTTATTTTAGACGACAGTTTTTAAAAATTGTGATGCTGATAAGCACCTTTCTGAAGGTACCCAAGTAAGAGGGATTTTAAGATATTTTATTGATTGATTGATTCTCAACCCAAATTTTTGTTTTTTTAAAATTCATAAAAAATAATTTCAAAAGATTTTGTTATTCGAAAATATATCTAATCTGTATTGACTATTTTGTATGGGAGCCCTCTTAAGGAATGGAGATAGCGGGTAGGTATGCTAGAAATAAATGATTGAGATGAAAAATAAAGTAGGGTTGGTCATACATTTGAACCATCTAGGGCATCCTAGGCGCTGCAGCAGCCAAATTTAAGAATTTTATTAAACCGCCATATATGTTTGATTGAAATTCTTAAATTTGGCTGCTGCAGTGCCCAGGATGCTTTTTTTTTTTTTTTTTTGTTAATTTTATCATGAGTTCAAATTTTGTGTAGTTAATCTTTTACTCTACTTGAGTTTTGTAAAATTTAACTTGAATTCAAATTCAATATGCGTATCGGTATCAATATCGACGATATTTTTGTTTGAGTATCGGTATCGTATCGGTATTTACAACTAACAATACAAAAGTAACTAAAGTATATAACAGTGTTTTATTTTATTTTTCTTTTAAAAATTTACTTTTCTTGTTGTTAATTTGTTTCCAGTAGTTGCTTTTTTATAAGACGCAAAAAAAGATTGTATAAATGAGAGGTCTGCATCAAATAAGTTCTTGTTGTACACGTGAACTTCTTTTTTTTTTATTAGAGGTCAAATCAGCAAAACCTATAATGTTCTGGAATTTGTAACCGATGGTAGTTTTAAAAGAAGTTCTGGTAAATACTATAAGTGCTCCACGAAGTACGAGGTATAAAAAAGAAAATGTTTTTTTGAACTTTCAACACAGAAAAGTTTTAAAAATTTGTTCGACTTTAATTTCACCCGAATACGATTTTCAGAACATCGCTAACAATACTGTACAACACAAAAAAAATAACAAGGTCCGGCCTATAAATTTTGATAGAGGAGACAAAAAAAAGACACCTGTATCAGCGTTTTAAAAGTTTACATCTGAATTTCATTTGTGGGGGGGTTAAAGTTTCCCAGCTCTGGCACATTCTTATTGTTAATCGCCATAAGAAACCATGTTCCCCTTACATTTTAGGTATAAAATGTGTTCAGCAAATTTATGTAAAATATTACGGAGACCATTTTTGTAGAATATTTCAACCCTCTAACTCCTCAAGGTATGGGTCTTTATGGCCATTAAAACAGGGATTTAAAGGGTTAAAATCAGCAAAAATTTCACGGATAATATTTTGCGGAACATTTTGACCCCTTAAATCCCTTAAATTTGCTTTTCCGATTCGAATTGTAGTTGTAAGTGGGTAAAGAGAAAAAACAAAATTAAAAAACAAATTGCTTCATTTTATTGTCTTCGTAAGAAAACAACAAAAAACAATTTGCCAGTTCAGTTTTTTTTTTTTTTTGCACGGGAACATGCAAGTATATTATCAAAGCTATTTTTGGGAATACAAAATTTATTATTAATAAGATTTCTGTATGACGTGCTAAGTTCCCATTTTTTCATATTTGATAAATACACTGAGATTTATTGTTGAGGGAAAGCTAGCTTCTATGCGCATTTCACTGCTTGCTTAGGCCAGCTCATCAGGAAACCTTTTCCAAACATTTTAGAAAAGCCAAAAATATTATACAAATAAAACGCTAAGAGCGAATTAGTCTTTCTTGTACCAATATCAAGGCTTAAACAAAACGCCAACAATAAACAGTGAGTTTATCTTTTCCATTGATTTAAATTTCACTAACATGGGTGTTTGTGTAATTTTTTTTTTATTTATATTAATATATGAATTCGCCCTGACAATAATTTTGTAATGTGATATAATACTAGAGTTGTCAAATATTCGTATATTTCAAAAACCGATTTTCAAATACTTCGAAAAAACCGACTTCTAAAAAAATCGGGTTTTCGGTTTTGTAACAAATAACCGGTTTCGAATAATCGGGTTTTCGGTTTTTTTTCTTAAATTTTTTTCTTTAATAAAAAAGTAAAACAAAACAAGCAATTTGTACGTATGTATGTACTTCAGAACTTAAACGTATAATACATGTAACGTATATTACTACATAAAATGTAAGTTAGATGTAAAAAGAGATCAGTTTAATTCAGCGTTTAAAAACTGCAGTTAAAGTAGAATAACTACTATTTCTTTCATTTCTTCATTTGACATTGCTAAAAAAAACTGTTTGTTTTTACTTCTTTATTTATTTATTAATTGTAAACAGTGGATGTCAAACCAACTCAACAAGCGAAAAGTTGTTCATAAATTTTCTTTTTTTGTTTGACAGTTTTTGGTTTTGACTGCAGTTTTTTAAACCGTGGTTTTTAGTTCACAAAAAATTATTAGTTCTGATGTTTGGTCCCACCTCTTAGTATGCCGATCGACTGGTTGTCTTTCCATGTAAAAAACAGGTCAAAATTTTGTTGTTTTGGCACAAGGACGAATCCTATCGAAAATGATGAGAATCGGTCCATAATTTAATAAAGCCCCCATACAAACTTCTTTCCGGTATAGTCTGTGTGCCCATAAACTACATAAACCTTATTATGTCGGTAATCAGATTAAAGTTGACTCAAAAATATTTTATTTCAACAAATGATTTGGGTCATACGATTTCTCAACTTAGTTTTATAGACGTTCACTAATCGTTGAGATTGGGTTAAATGTCAGTAAAGCCATGTAAAGCAGATCTAATTTGGAAACTCTTTTAGAAAATTTATCTCAGTAGTCAAAATCCTTATTGAAGTTAATGTTATTAAACGTTAAGATAGGTTTTAAATTTTTTTAAGGAAGCATTAAGCGGTTCTTCTAATTCAGTTTGCAGTTTTTGTATTATGGTTTACAACTATTTTTTAGTGCGGCTTACAAAAACATCAAAAATTTACAACTCATCACTAGCAGTTGTTTTAATTCCAAATCAACTGAGTTGAGTTATAAACCAAAAACCAAAGCCTAAGGCAGAACTGTCGCTTAACTAATACTGCTGGGAATTATAAAAATGTCTGTGTTTTAGAATTTTTCTGCAAGTTCAATAGCTTGGTACTGTGATGAATAAGTTATGTATAACGACATCAATTAAGATTATGTTGTGAATAACGAAAGTGTTACTACAAAATGTCATCGAATGCAAGATAATGAAAAAAATAAATATAAGAAAACGTCGATTATTCGAGACCAAAAAACCGGTTTCTCGAATACTTCGAAAGCCGGCCTTTTTAAAAAACCGGTTTTAAAAAACCGAATAAATTGAAAAAAATCGATTTTTCGAATACTTCGGAAATCGGTTTTGACAACTCTAATATAATACTGAATTTAAAGTGTTACGTTTCCTTGCTTTTTTTATTGCAAAATAAAATCTGAAGTAAAATTTTACTTTTTCTTATAGTAAAGTGTAAAATTGTTCAGTTATTTGTTAAAATTCCAGGTGAATTTTTTCTATTGTCCAGTTAATTGACTTTTGGTATTTGGCAACCCTAAGTACACATGATTTTTGCAGTTCTTGTTGTTTCGTGTTCATATATGTATTACATTATAAAAATAAAAGTTATTTTCTTCATATTACGAAAATATAAAACAATTTTCTTTTTAAAAATAATCCTTCCTTATCTTTAAAAGTTTTCCTTCATTTTTAAAAAATTCGAAATGGTATTGTTTTATTTCTCTTATGGTGTTTTCTTTTCTACAAAAAAAATGTGACATTTTATATAAAAAAAATACAATTTGGTGTCTGTTGCTTAAAAATTTTGCTCCCGAAAAGGATGAGTCTTTTAGAATAAAACAAGCCACCCTTATCGGGAGCAAAAGTTTTAAGAAACAGACACCAAATTGCATTTTTTAAATAAAATGTCGCATTTTTTCTAGAAAAGAAAACACCATTAGTTTAGAAGGTGTGATTGCCCCCTTATTATATATTAGGGTGCAACGAATATTCGGTACACGGTTTTGGCAATTGTTAAAGTTTGCCAGGCTGAAAGGACTCATAGTATAGGGTTTCTGTTAGAAAATACTACATTTGTACTTAAATGGTCTTGTATATGAAAAATGTTTATTTTTAAATAAAAATATACGAACATTTACGTGTTTTTAGGCAATATATTGAAAATGAGATAATCACCCCTATCGCAAACAACTACTACCATGAAAATATTCCCATATTTTTTTATTTCGTATTGTGAATGATTCCCATAACAAATTTTTTGGGAATGAATTCCCAAACTTAAACAATTTGGCATCGCCAATGTTAACTCCCTTTTATTGAGTGTACATAAACAAAATAAAGATAAACACTACTCATTATTTATTTTATTATATTTTTATTAGTATTTTATTTTGTAATTTTTCTTTCACAATACAAGCACTGACAAGTTACTCACAATAGAGACTTTTGTTTACAAACCACTGACAAATAATTCACAATAGAAATTTTTACTCCAAAAATATTTGCGATACCGATTTGTTGGGGATGGGAATTACGATTTGATCCCATATATCATATTCCCATAACATTCGCGATAGGGGTGAATATTTGAAAATTCCCTACATTTGCCTTAAAATAAAAAATCTTTCCTTTTTTCTCCACGCTTGAAATTTTCCGAAAAATCGCTACTAAAGTCCCCTAAAAAGGGAAAAATACCTTCTGTTGGCATCACTGACTCAGACTAAAGCTGGAGGCCCATAACACGCGTTTTCGCCTCCACGCAGCGCATGCTTTTATAAGCTTACTTGCGTTCTACGTTTCAAGTTACATACAACGCTTTTTATGCAGCAGCAGCACAAGTAAAAAAATAAAATTTAATTTGTCAAAATTAGCTGATTTGTTCGAACGCTGCTTGTGACGCTTACAAAAGTAGAAAGTAAACCTACTTTTCGCCTCAAGGCATCTACGCTTTTGTGCATGTAACTTACTACGTATAACTACACATATTCTACTTTTTTGACAGCTGCGTATGCTGCGAAAAAGCTAGTAACGCGTGGTGTGGACCTCCAGCTTAAAGCTTCGTACAGACGGTGGTCAGATCTTACAATGTTTTCATTAAAATTGCCTAAAAATGTATTGCAACTGTGTGAACATTGTAAGCTCAGTTTCATTTGGCAGATGTGTAAAATTAATGCATCTGACAATGGCACCATTGTAAGATAAATGACAACATTGTAATATCTGGCCACCGTCTGTACGAAGCTTAATTTTAAATCATGGCCGTATATTTTGAAATGAATTGTTATATATTTTTCTAAACAAAATGTATAAACTTCGAATACTTTCTTAATGTGTTCGAAAGTTGAAGATGAAGACAACGTTCAATTGTTCTACATATGAAGTTTTTAGCTCGTGTTATGTACTTAAGAAGAAAGCGGGCGAGTAACTAAATACGTCATGCATTCGTGAATTAAATATAACACGATCATTGGCGGTACATATAAAAAGATCATGATGTATTAAACATCAGGAAGTAAAGGAATAACAGCGGTCTAATTACCGCATACGATATCGAGCAAAATTGATCGAAATTTTTTATTTTGGTATTATGACTCTCCATATCGAATGAAATGTATCGTAATTTGAGATGATAGCATTCGATATCGAGTAACCAAAGACATTACATCTCTCTAGTTTTCATTCGATACGTCAGAGTCTATCGTATGCAGAAAAATACGATAGTTTACTCGATACAATAGCTTACTCGATATCTAATGCGGTAATTAGGCCCCAGAACTAGTTTTATGAGACACATCTTTTTTCTTAAAAATTTATTCTTTTCGTTGTTTTGTACTTCTTGAATACGAATACAATATTTGTGCAGACCTCTAGTATTAATATGTATTAGTTGCTTGAATTTATTTAAATATGTATACATATATGTATATATTAAATATAAATATATACTAAAGACGTTAAAGATTTTTACAAATGTTTTAGAAAATTGCTAAAAGAATGACACCAATTAAACAAACACAATACTAAATCAATTAAAACCGTTTTAAAAGAAAAGTTGTTAAAATAGATAAACTAAATATGTATAACTAAAAACGAACTTAAAATCTAGTTAAAAAGGCAACTTTAAACTAACTACTAAGTAAAAAAGATAAAATTAAAGCAAATACAACAAAATTACTAAAAAAAAATAAATAAATTATGTTAATGATGGAAAAATTAGAAAAAATTATCAAGATTATAAATATTGTAGTTAAAGAATTAAGTAATTTGTATATTTTGTATTGAAATGGATAAAACAAAACTAAAATTATTAAACAATAAGCAAATACCAACAAGATTTTTTTAAAAACAAAATTTTTGTTCATTTTAATTTAATTAATGTAACAAAAGAAACCAGTAAATAAAACAAAGTTTTGAGTTTTTAGTTAAAAACATTTTTATACAAAGAACAAAGTATTATTATATAAAAAATGAAATTTTAGGTACTAAAAATTATTAAAGTAAAACAATAATCTTTTTCAAAAAAAGTTTTTAAATTAGAAACAACAATACAGAAAAAACGTATGCAATGAAACTCTAACAAGTTTAATAAAATCAATTGTAAAAAATTAAATAAAATAAAAAAAAAATAATATAAAAATTCTAAAGTTTGTATGAACTATAAAATTTATTTATATATATTTAACGAATGAATAATAAAGAAATGCAGCAAATAAATCATGAAGTAAAAAATTGCAAACAAAAAGATTTTGCTAAATTAACAATTTAAACACATTTCATTACAAACAAATTATAGAAAAAATAACGGGAAAACAAATTATAAATAATAAAAAATAAATAAATTATGTGAAAATGTTGTGAATGAAAAAATAAAATAAATATGTATGTATACATGTATATGAAGAAATATTAATATGTATTTTGTTTTTGGAGTAGCATTAAAGAGTACTTATTAGAAACATACATGTAAGTATCGGTCTAATAGTGAATCACTCTTTGTATTTTGGCATCCAAAAACTATTTTTTAAAAAGCAGCTTGATGTCTTTCTGTCTGCCAAATATATCAAACTAGGCCCCTATTACGGTTTACAACTCAACTCAGTTGAGTTGTAATTTCTTAACTTTTGTATTATGGTTTACAACTTTGCTAAATTGCGGTGAACAAAAAGATAACAAAAATTACAACTGATCACAACCAGTTGTATTTATTATAGGGGCACTAGTTTTAAACGTTATTCAAGTAATTACTTGCAAGTAGAGTAAATAAATTATCAACGAAATCGAATCGAAGAAATAGCTGATTGGGTAAAAGTTAGAAAAGTACAAGTACAACGGAGTTTTTCGAACTTATATGTGTAAAGGCCTTACAACTTAACTCTAGTTTGGTTGAAATTTTGCAGTTTTCGTGTTTTGGCTTACAATCCTGTTAAAGTGATGTTAAAAAAAATGTTAAAAACTGTACAACTCGTCACTTTTTTTATTTCAATGATTGGTAATCGAGTGGTATTTTTACTCTAATGCTTTTTCGTATTTGTCTTTCGTACTTTCTGTTTCGCAAACCACCACTATTCATCACGTTAAGCGGCAACTTTGGCATTCTACGTTCCGCATAATTTTTTTTTTCGATTTTATAGGCTCAGTAACAGTAGGTGCGATCCCGTACTTTTTGGGTAAAGTTCGGTACAATGAGAGCAAACAAAAATTTCTCTCAATAATAGACAAAATGTACAAAAGTACGGGAACAATAAAAACCAAATTTCCACCCCAAAAGAAAACGTTTATATGAAATATGTTCAAATACACAATGACACATAAGCATGTATAAAAGTAAAAAAATAAAAAAAAAACAAGTCTTATATTGTACTTAAAAATGTATAGATCGATAGATAACAAAATAATGCAAATGAATTTTGAAGAATTTTTAAGATTTAACTCTTTTTGGCGGCGCTAGAGGGCGCCAAAGTTTGAGAATTTAAAGTAAAAATGGCTAAACAACAGGCTTCAGGAAAACTGTTGTAAAACTGTTGTTTTTTAAAGCACGAGATTGCAATTTTTTTCTGTAGTAGTTTACTATATTTAGAACTAACTGTAAAAAAATTTTATTGAATTATTTTCTCATAAGTGTTTTTTTTTATTGGTTTGAAAAATGCTTATTATTTACTTAAGCTCTAAAATTTTCTTAACTTTGATGGAATATTAAAAAAAAAGAAAAATATCGTCTATGGGTTTTTTTCTGATTTCGAATATTTAGACTCTTTTCTAATAACTACAAGAAAAACAATTGAAAAAATTTTACAACTTGAAAAAAAAAATTTTCCAAATGACTATTTTCATGATTTTTGCTCAAATTTTCATAGTTTTCAGGAGTTTACAAATACTGTGAAATATAAATTCAAACTAATACCGTTTAATACAAAACAACAAAAATCAAAATATGTATAAAAAATTGTTTGTGTTTGTCTGCATTTTACGGCAGAAGAGGGCGCAGAAATCACAAATGCCCTTGGTTTTTTATTGTTTTAAGAAAATAATTGTAAAAAATTCATTTTCTGTATTACTAGATTGAAACTTTTTTCTGTAACAGCTAACTGTATTATAAGCCAACAATAAACAATTAATTTATTTTTATTATTCTCCTATACATATTTTTAATGGTTTGAAAAATGCTTATTATTTACTTAAGCTCTAAAAATTTTTTAACTTTGATGGAATATTAAAAAAAAAAGAAAAATTTAGTCTATGGGTTTTTTCTGATTTCGAATATTTAGACTGTTTTCTAATAACTACAGTAGACGCTCGCAAGTTAGAACCGCTTTGTTTTTGAGGCGATTCTAATTTCTGAATTATTCTAATTTCTGGACTTTTTTCGAATAAAAAATAAAAATTGAGTAAATTTACTTCCAAAAACTTAAATAAAAGACTTTTAAAATGGTTTTAATTCAATTTTGTTTGATAAAAACAAGAAAACAAAACGTAACAATTCAGTCCAATACATTAAATGTATTTTTTTAATTAAAAATATGAATATAAAAAAACTAATGGCAACAAAACATAACAATTCAATAAGGAAAAAACATATATGATTTGGTAATTCCCCTTTTTAGTTTTACTATGTTCAAACAGAATAAAAAATAAACTGCGGATCTCTTGTGTTCAAAAAACAAACAAAAAAAAAAACACATTGCAAACACTGATTCTAATTTCTAGACGTTCGAATTACTGAAAGCTCTAATTTGTGAGCGTCTACTGTACAAGAAAAACCATTTAAAAAATTTTACAACATTTTTAATTAGGCTTAAGTTCATTAAATTTAATTTTCATTAAATTATTTTTATGAAGAAAGGAATTTTACAACATGAAAATCAATTAAAATTTATTGATAATTTTTCATTCTTGACTCAATGTGGGCTCGAACCCAGGTGTTTACGGACAGGTTACCCTGACATGTTTCGATTGCAACCACTCAATCTCCTCAGAGGGCTTGCCGTTTAACACTTGCAGCCATCGACGACTGCTGACGTCATTAGTCAAACATCAATCCTTAAACCAAATTGTATTCAACCTTTGGTAGATCGAAATTTGCTTTGAATGATTATCTATTTTAATTCATTTTAACATGTTATTCCTTTACTTCTAATGACTAATGACGTCAGCAGTCGTCGATGGCTGCGAGTGTTAAACGGCAAGCCCTCTGAGGAGATTGAGTGGTTGCAATCGAAACATGTCAGGGTAACCTGTCCGTAAACACCTGGGTTCGAGCCCACATTGAGTCAAGAATGAAAAATTATCAATCAATTTTAATTGATTTTCATGTTGTAAAATTCCTTTCTTCATAAAAATAATTTAATGAAAATTAAATTTAATGAACTTAAGCCTAATTAAAAATATTAAAAATTTGGATTAAAAAAACCATAAATTGCTTGGCTGGCTGTTTAACATTTTTTTGACTTGATCGCTGTTGCTTGCTGTTGCAGAAATTTGTTTTGAAAAAATCTTTGACGGTAAGAACTAACACTCAATTCACATGAGGGCTTTTACGACGTCGTTTTATCTTGATTCCCTTTTAAAGCAACTTCCAAAATCTCTTTGCGTTCATACGATGATTTTTGGTTGCATGTCTTTTTTTTTATTTACAGTATGGCCTTGATTACCCGTCATTCGATTAACCGGCAGCTTCAATAAAATGGAAAACAAACATTTTTTTGCACTGATTTAAATTGCCTCTATTATCCGAAATTATAAACAAATTATCTTTTTTTCGTTAAATTTTGAACAATCAAAAGAAATTTAAATAAACGAAGAAAGAGAATATCTTAACGGTGTGGAAGCACGTTCTGCCAAATTTACTTTTTTCCTCATGTTTGCATAATAAAACGTTATATATTTACATAAAATAAGAAACACACCAAAAAAAATAAATAATCAAGAATTCTGCCGATCCCGTCAATTATCGATAATCGAGGTCTCACTGTATTTTCAACCACACACTTCAAAGTAAGAAAAAGAATAAAACGTAAACAGAAAAAGTTAAAAGAGAAATGTAAAAAACGACATGCAAAATACAAAACGAGTCATTTTGTTAACCCCTCTTTCTTTTCTACACCGCTCACCCACAAACCAAAAGAGACGTCGACAAAGCGACGTCGTAAAAGCCCTCATCTAAACTGAGTGTAAGAATTATGGCGCCGCGTGTAAATCGAAGAATAATTGAAAAATATTTTTATTTTGATAATGACCAAGCTATGTGTAAAATTTGCTCACATACATACATATGTTTAAAAGTGATAGAGTTTTTAATCTAACATGTGAAGTTTTATTTATTTTCATATGTACATACCTAGATACATACTATGTATTTTCGTATTTATTGAGAAAACATACTAAAAACATTAAAGAAATACCTACATAAGTACCTAAAAATATGGTTTTGCGTAACTCACTAAATAAAAGAACAAAAATTAGTTTTTTCGCAAAAAAAAAAAAAAAATCTAACGGTAATGATCTTTAAACATTCTTTCTGCAAAAATACTAAGAAATTCAAAATATATGTATGAAGTGCCAGCCAGCAACAGCAAAGAAGTTAACTTGCTGACTTTAAGCGCATGAAAAGCCCAAAAAAAACTCGAACAAAATTGTTTACTTACTTAAGTTGTTGCGTTGCTGACTGATTAAGCAAAGAACATACACACAGCGTTACCGTTCAAAATTTTCAAAAAGGGGCACAAAAAGGGGATTTTCAAAATAAAAGGGGAATTCTGAGAAAAAAAGGGGCAACTTTAAAAATAAGACCATTTTCATTTTTATTAAGTTATTTTCACGGAAAACATAAACGTTACAAAAGATAAGCCTCTTCTTATGTATAAATAAAAGGCCTAACTCCACTTTTCGAAAATTTCTCAATTTTGTTATATTACTATCTAATTATATGTGAACTCTTTGAAAATGATTTGGTTCTTTTATAATTTAAATATTTTCCTTTAAAAAATATGAAAAATTGGTATAGGGTTTAAATCTTATATGATTTTTTCCGAAGCTACCAGCCAGATAAAAGGAAAATATACATAAAAAAATTAGGCCATTATATATTGCTTAAATATGAATTGCTAAGCTGCGCGTGTTTGGCAAATTTCTATTTGTAGCATTTTAAATTTTGAAAATCCATTTTTCAAACAATACTAATTTTCTCTAGTCTTTATTTTGTGGAGTAAGGCCTTTTAGCATTTGACACATCCATATACATATAGTCGAACTTCCCTATATTATACAGAACTATTATTTTTTTTATTTTTACTATTGTTTATAAAAACTGGTATTTTAGTTCGATTATCTATTAACATTTGCTTCAATAATATCCATATAAGGAACTGTTTGAAGACTTTTGCGTTAAGTGTTTAATTGCTTGTAAGAAATAAAGTGCTGGAAAATATTCTGCTAGGCTACAAAACCTTTTGTGCTGCTTATTTAACTTTTAATGATCAAATTTATTTTAAAAGAAATTCTGCTACATTTTTGTCCACTAAAACGAGCGACTGTTGTTAAAATTGTTATCAAGAAACTAAGATACTGCCATGCTACCTTTGCGCTTAGTTAATTGTATACCATATTATTAGGTAATTTTACCTATGATTTTTTTTTGTGTGTAAGGAGATCAAATTATAATAATTTTTAAATTTGTTCATTATATAGAAAGCTTCATTTTATAGAACTTCACTATAGAGATGTTCGAATGTATATATACACTAGGGTGGCCGTTATTTTCTTTTTTTTGATTTCTTATATTTTCCCCCCCCAAATCGGTTCAGTTTTATGTAAAAAAAAATACAAAAAAATTTCGTAGCGATAAGTTGTGTTTTAGGGGGGGCGTCGCACAGTGCTTTGTCCCCATATAACGAAGGGACATAAATAGAAGGAGTTGTCAGAAATTTTTGAAATTTGGTACACAAGCATAGAATAGCTTAGTTAAGAAAAATGTGAATTTTTGGACAAATCGGTCCAAGGACACGCCTACCTCCCATGTGTCCTGAAATGGAAAAATGTAATTTTAGCTTCAATAATGCCCACAAAACTACAAAAAATGGTCATACTAATACACACACAACTAGCAACGTATGTGCAAATTTTCACTTAAATCTGAACAAGGACTCAAGGTCCTGCCATATATCCTTTTTCTTAAAAATGTTATAACACTTTCAAAAATTATCCGATCGTAAAATTTGGTATGAAAATTGATATTTGTTAGATATATATGTGTGCCAAATTTTGGTAGAATCGGATTATAAATGTGAAAAATACAAAAACATCATTTAATGAAAAATGAGTGAAAAACGCTTAAAATGCTCGTGCAAAAATAACAAGTAAGAAAGTATAATCGGTCAAGCCCGACCATGTGATATCCTATAGCATAGTATTTAAAAACAAAGTTCCTAGATTGTAATCTATTTGGGACCCATGGGCAATCATGGACCCACCAGAACAAAATTATGTTATGAGGTTAAGATTCGTTTCAAAGTTCTTTCTGCCGAATATTATTTAGATATCTTCATTCCCATATATGGGTTTTTTGGATGAGGGTTTATATGTAACCTATGGTTTATATTGGTATGTTACTACATATATTTTTAAGGAAGTTGGCATTAAAAGCTATTTTCGGGAGAATGATTTGTATGGGAGCTATGTTCAAAAATAGAAAGATTCCAATAAAATTTGATAAGCTGATTTTGATTGCAATAAAATTGATTAGAGATGTGCACGTTCATTTTTTGAACCACGCGCCCTCACTTTTACTCGTTTGTAAAAGTAAGTATTTATTAAATATATAAATTGATTTAACATTTTAATAGAAAATTTTTATTTTCTTTTAAATTGAAAACCCTGTATGCAATATTTTCGAACACTCCACAATAGAATTGCTCTTACTACAAACAAAGGCTGTTACCAAAAAAAAACTTCTGTCACGTAACCATCTTCAATTTAAATAAAAAATAACGGCACTAAGTCACATTTTGAAAATATTCTTTATACGATGAAAAACCAACGTCATCTGGGAATTTAGCGCCATCTTGTGTCGACAAAAAGAAACAGACACAACTGTTATACTAATTTTTTTTAATTTATCTTGTCAATTTTTCTAATTCAATAGTATATATATTGGGATTTTTTTCTTATTATGTTCCTAGTTTATTTTTTTTTAACTAATTCAATCTATGAAAGTTTGAGCAAAAATCACGAAAATAGCATTTTTTTTAAATAAATTTTTTTTTAAGTTGTGGTAAAATTTTTTAAATTTTTTTTTTTTGTAGTTATTAGAAAACAGTCAAAATATTCGAAATCAGAAAAAAACCCATAGACCATATTTTTCTTTTTTTTTTAATATTCCATCAAAATTAGAAAATTTTTAGAGCTTAAGTAAATAATAAGCATTTTTCAAACCATTAAAAAATATGTATAGGAGCATAATTCCAGTAAAAGTTTTTTATAGATGGTTTAGAATATAGTTAGCTGTTACAGAAAAAAATTTGAATCTCGTAATCCAAAAAATTAATTTTTTACAATTATTTTCTTGAAACAATAAAAAACCAAGGGCATTTGTGATTTCAGCGCCCTCTTATGCCGTAGAATGCAGACAAACACAAACAATTTTTTATACATATTTTGATTTTTGTTGTTTTTTATTGAATGGTATAAGTTTGAATTAATATTTCACAGTATTTGTAGTTAATTGTCTTTTAAACTCCTGAAAACTATCAAAATTTGATCAAAAATCATGAAAATAGCCATTTAAAAAAAGTTTTTTTTTTTCAAGTTGTGGTAAAATTTTTTCAATTTTTTTTTTGTAGTTATTAGAAAACAGTCTAAATATTCGAAATCAGAAAAAAACCCATAGACCATATTTTTCTTTTTTTTTTAATATTCCATCAAAGTTAGAAAATTTTTAGAGCTTAAGTAAATAATAAGCATTTTTCAAACCAATAAAAAAACACTTATGAGAAAATAAATCAATAAAATTTTTTTACAGTTAGTTCTAAATATAGTAAACTACTACAGAAAAAAATTTCAATCTCGTGCTTTAAAAAACAACAGTTTTACAACAGTTTTCCTAAAGCATGTAAAACTCAAGTAGTTGTTTGGCCATTTTTACTATAAATTCTCAAACTTTGGCGCCCTCTAGCGCCGCCAAAAAGAGTTAAATCTAAAAAATTCTTCAAAATTCATTTTAATTATTTTGTTATCTATCGATCTGTACATTTTTAAGCACAATATAAGACTTGTTTTTTTTTTGATTTATGTCTATGGGCCAAAGCACTGTGCGTCGGCCCCTCAAAGTTTGCCATCAAGCCATTTATTCAAATGTAATTTGTTTGCATATGACTATCTCTTAAAAACAACATTTTACAAGAACATGGTATATGGCAATATTTTAGCTCTTCTAGTCAACAACATTAGCCTCGAAGAAAGTTTTTTGCTAAAATTAATATTTAATAAAATAATTAAGAAAATAACAACAAAATTCCAAACATTTTATATACGTTTTATATATATAAAAGAGGGATTTAATGTCAAGTGAACTAATTTTGAAATCGATGTCTTTCGATTTGGATGAAATTTGCACCAACGTTAGTCCTATTGAATAGTAGTTTAGACACAAATTTTCAACAAGATCGGTCAAAAAGTTTCTGAGTTTGGGGGGGTCAAAGTTTGAAATTTTGGCCATACAGGTGTTCTTTCACATCCATGTAACTTATTACCAATTGGGGTTAGCAAAATTTGTCCCAAGCAGCTTAGATAGCTATTTGATCAATCTTTGAAAAAAAAATTTTTTTGTTTTTTTTTTGAATTTTTTAAAATTTTTTTTTTAAATTTACAACTTGGCAAAAAAAAAAAAAAAAGTTTTAAATATAAAAAAAATATGTTAAAAAATTTTTTAAAAAAACCAAAAAATTTTTTTTAAAAAGATTGATTAAATAGCTATCTAAGCTGCTTGAGACAAATTTTGCTAACCCCAATTGGTAATAAGTTACATGGATGTGAAAGAACACCTGTATGGCCAAAATTTCAAACTTTGACCCCCCCAAACTCAGAAACTTTTTGACCGATCTTGTTGAAAATTTGTGTCTAAACTACTATTCAATAGGACTAACGTTGGTGCAAATTTCATCCAAATCGAAAGACATCGATTTCAAAATTAGTTCACTTGACATTAAATCCCTCTTTTATATATATAAAACGTATATAAAATGTTTGGAATTTTGTTGTTATTTTCTTAAATATTAATTTTAGCAAAAAACTTTCTTCGAGGCTAATGTTGTTGACTAGAAGAGCTAAAATATTGCCATATACCATGTTCTTGTAAAATGTTGTTTTTAAGAGATAGTCATATGCAAACAAATTACATTTGAATAAATGGCTTGATGGCAAACTTTGAGGGGCCGACGCCCCCCCTAAAACACAACTTATCGCTACGAAATTTTTTTGTATTTTTTTTTACATAAAACTGAACCGATTTGGGGGGGGGAGAATATAAGAAATCAAAAAAAAAAAGTTCTCCATACAACTAACGGCCACGTTAATATACACAGTGAAAAAACACGTCTTGTTTGCAAGTTAACGTGTATGAACTGTTGCATATAATTTTACCCTTCACCACAGCTGGAAATATATAAGTTCGTTATTACATAAGTTTGTCGTTCCATTTTTAATTTAACAAAATCGGTTACTAATTGACTTAGTAATAGACTTATAACCACGTTAATATTCCCAAAATAAGGGCTTTGGCACAATAGCGCCTTTATTATGAGTGATAGGTGGACCAAATTTTGTTCTGATATTTCTTATTAGGATAAGTTAGTACTGTTACGATATGCTGTTTCTTTAGTTGTTATATAATTATCTAATTTCCGAAAATATGCATCTATATATATTTATTAATAAGTTCAACATGGACTGCCGGGTATCAACTTTCAGTCTATTGGACCACTTATTGTTTTATAGTGCTAATTTAAAAAAAAAATCCGTTTAGCGGATGCACTTCTATGCGGTAAAGTAAACACATACAATCATATAAAAGCTGGAAGTTCAAAAAGGGGCAAAAACATACATAATGATACAAAAGGGGATTTAAAATAAAGGGGCAAAGAAAGTGGCATGGCATTAAAAAAGGGGCAAAAATGCGACTTTAGTCGCATAACGGTAACGCTGCATACACATAGCGAGACTAAAAAAATTATTTACTCTCTCTTTTTCTGCTTTTGCTTTTTTGCTTACTCTCTATCAAAGTAATAAAAGGCATTGAAAAATACAGTTTTTTAATTTGCAGCAAAAAATGTAAACAAAGCAAAAATTTCGGTGCTGTTGCTATTTTAAAGCAAGCAATTTAAACACTGAGAAAAACCAGACTGTCCCATACGAGAAAAACGTCACGAAGAGACACTCATAAAGATTTAATGACTAATTTAATACTTTCCTAAGATCCGTTGTTGTCTTCAAAAAGGAATCCAAAGACAAAAAAAAAATATTTTTATTGAAGAAATTGAGAAATATAAACTGAGTGAAAATGTTGATGACCCAGCCCAGTTAAAGATGACGAAAGAAATGTTTCGTTGAGCGGCAATATTTGTTTGGAAGAATCCAGTACTGAAGATGATTTATTGTAATTAAAAAATATGAACATATGTAAATAATAAATAAATTAGTTAAAAGAAAATAAATTAGGAATATAATAAGAAATAATTCCAAATAATTCGTTAGATCGGCGCAGAATCACTTTCTGAGTCGATCTAACGATGTCCGTCCGGCCGGCTGGATGTCCGTGTATTCAGATCGCAAATTCGGAGACAATTTGATGAAATTTGTCCCAGAGGCTCTGACTGGTACAAGGACCAAGCCTATTGAAAATGGAACGAATCGGTCCATAATTTTACAAAAACCATCTTATTACATCGGCAAGATTAAATTTGATCCAAACCAAACTAATTTTATTGCAATCAAAATCAGCTTATCAAATTTTATTGTAATCTTTCTATTTTTGAACATAGCTCCCATACAAATCTTTCTCCCGAAAAAAACTTTTAATGCCAGCTTCCTTAAAAATATTAGTATTTACATACAAATTGGCGACAATGACTTTTACGATAGCTACTATGTCATGGTAAAATGTTGTCCAGGTAGGTCCAAAATAAACCAAAGGTTCCATATAAACCCTCATCCCAAAAACTCATATACGTAGCTGAAGATATCTAAACAATATTCGGCAGAAAGAACTTTTAAACGAATCTTAACCTCATAACATAATTTTGTTCTGGCGGGTCCATGATTGCCCAAATAGAGTACACTCTAGGAAATTTGTTTTTAAATACTATGCTATAGGGAATCACATGGTCGGGTTTGACCGATTATACTTTCTTACTTGCTATTTTTGCAACAGCATTTTAAGCGTTTTAAACTCATTTTTCATTAAATGATGTTTTTGTATTTTTCACATTAATAATCCGATTCTACCAAAATTCGGCATACATATATATCTATATACAAATATCAATTTTCATACCAAATTTTATTACGATTGGATAATTTTTGTAAGTGTTATAACATTTTTAAGAAAAAGGATATATGGCAGGACCTTGAGTCCTTGTTCAGATTTAAATGAAAATTTACACACACGTTGCTAGTTGTGTGCGTATCAGCATGACCATTAGACTGGTCGCAATTTTTTTTTTTTAATTTAATTGTTCGCGCAACTCAAAAACGCTCTAGCTTATTGAAAAACTAAAAAAAAACCGAAATTCCGCAATAAAATTTACTTTAAGAAAGGTAAAACGTTTTTCTTATATGCGCAGTCGTTTTAGAAACATAATTTTTGTTCTGGAAAAAAAATTTTTTTATTAAAATTTCGGAATTTTTGTTTTTAAAAATTCATAAAAAATTGAAAAATACATAAAATCAAAAGTTGTTTACAGATTTTAATCATTTATAGCGTGTTTTGTTTGCAATGTTGTTTTTTATATGTCTGCATAAAATTAGAAGCATAGCTGCATTTTTAAATTTGTTATGAATTTTTAAAAACAAAAATTCCGAAATTTTAATAAAAAAATTATTTTTTTTTCCACAAAAAAAATTATGTTTCTAAAACGACTGCGCATATAAGAAAAACGTTTTACCTTTCTTAAAGTAAATTTTATTGTCTGCATAAAATTAGAAGCATAGCTGCATTTTTAAATTTGTTATGAATTTTTAAAAACAAAAATTCCGAAATTTTAATAAAAAAATTATTTTTTTTTCCACAAAAAAAATTATGTTTCTAAAACGACTGCGCATATAAGAAAAACGTTTTACCTTTCTTAAAGTTAATTTTATTGTCTGCATAAAATTAGAAGCATAGCTGCATTTTTAAATTTGTTATGAATTTTTAAAAACAAAAATTCCGAAATTTTAATAAAAAAATTATTTTTTTTTCCACAAAAAAAATTATGTTTCTAAAACGACTGCGCATATAAGAAAAACGTTTTACCTTTCTTAAAGTAAATTTTATTGTCTGCATAAAATTAGAAGCATAGCTGCATTTTTAAATTTGTTATGAATTTTTAAAAACAAAAATTCCGAAATTTTAATAAAAAAATTATTTTTTTTTCCACAAAAAAAATTATGTTTCTAAAACGACTGCGCATATAAGAAAAACGTTTTACCTTTCTTAAAGTAAATTTTATTGCGAAATTTCGGTTTTTTTTAGTTTTTCAATAAGCAAAAGCGTTTTTGAGTTGCGCGAACATATGTTGTGCAACATCCTTAATTTTCGAAATAACGGTATATCTCGAAAACCAAAGCTAACCCAAAAAAACGGCTAGCACCACTGGATTCAGCGACCCCGAATTAGGTTAAAAATCTTTCGTTCGTATCATACTAAAATATTAAACAGCAAATACTTAAATCTATCTATACAATATATAATTTCTTAGTATGTCAGGATGTTTGCATGTATGTCCTATTCTTTTCGCAACTTTCTGAAGCCATCTGATGACATAGGAAGCTGAAATTTGGCACACTTGAAGTACTTTCTCTGCGGAAGATCGTAACGAAGCCATATTTTTGATTTTCGGCTTTTCAACTAGTATAACTATAAAGATCTGATAGAAAATATGTTTTTTTATAATATGGGGAACTTTGGCCCCACCCGGCACGGCTAGGCACCGTCGGATTGACCTGAAAAATTAGATCATGATTTCTTACACCAAACCTCATATTTTAGGCAGCACAAACAATTATTTTTCTTAACTAAGCTATTTTATGCTAGTGTACCAAATTTCAAAAATTTCTGACAACTCCTTCTATTTATGTCCCTTCGTTATATGGGGACAAAGCACTGTGCGCCGCTTCCAATTTTTCATAATTTCCATAATTCATAATAATCCATAATTTTTACTACCAAGCTATTCATTAAATTTAAAAATCATTTTTTAAACTAGTAATTATTACATTTATTTACAAAAAAAAACAAGTAAAATCTTCAATTTAAATGATTTGTATGTTCATACAAATATATCAACATAAAATATTTCTTTAAAGTTTTTAAATATTAATAAAACAAAAAAGCTTCTTAACAACTATTGAGCATTTGTATATTATTTAAGATAAAACAAAATATAATAAAAAATTATAAAACAACACAGAAAATATGTATACGCACTACATGACTAAACAGACAACAATTATTGTAGTAAATAGTTTATTATATGTATGTAATAGTAGTATTTATAATTATAGTGATATTATTAGCACAAGAAAAATGGCATTCAAATTTATATAATAAGTATAGCACGATAGTTTAATTCATTTGTAAAGCGATTCAAATCATTCAGGCTGCGCTTCTTCTAGATTCATAAAAACGTTACGCATTTGTTCCAAATCTGGCGGTGCTGTATCCGGATTACGTATCCATATATTGTAGGCTCGCTTGTCGGTCAATGTCAGGGGCTTAAAACACTTGGGATTTAGAGCCTCCTCTCCAGATATTTTTGAATTATAGCGGGCGTAAAGAAAGACACGATAACGCCAGTTATCAAATGTCTGAAATAACATATAAAATATATAATAAAAAAAAAATTATTTAAAAATTTTACAAAAAGATATATGTATGTACTGAGGTTTTCTATTTCGAAGAAAGTTCAAACAGAGCTTCGAAATATCTATTAAACATCGTTTTAACATAAAGTACGAATTTTAACCCTGTTTCATCCCTCAAATGTTCTATATTTGTTTTCTGCCTTTAAAGAACCAAAGGTTAACAAAAAGTACCAAGAGTACAAATTTGAACCCTGTTTAGCCATCCACAGGAAAAGTTCATACCCATATTGCCCTATTTAAAACGAAGGGTTACCACCCCATTGCATTTTTGCCAAGCCCGAACTAGCACGAATTTCAAAAAAAGCTGAGACCCGTATTTTATTAAATCGACTAAAGATTAAAATATGTTAATTTCGCATTTTTATTACAAACAACCACGAGCAAAAAATTCAAAAACCGTTCTTTTTTACAGAATATCCTTAAAAAAGGGCATTGATGATCGTCCTTGGACAAATTGTTTATACGGTTGGACGCGCCTTAAACAACCTTTCTTATGGTACCCATATTGTATATGTTGTTAAGGAAACAGATTCTCAAATTAACAAATCATGCAAAAATATACCCTTTTTCAAAATGGCCCAGCTCACGAGAGGTCAGAGCTGGAGCCGAATTATTTTAAATGTCATCTTAAAAAAGTCCAAGATTCATTTTCAGAAGGGTACATCGAGAACTGGTTTGGTAAGTCGCTCTTATGTACATACATATGTATTTTGTACGGTCTTTACAAAGTGCATCTTTTAATTGTGAAATCTACAAAACCATATGGATGTTTTCGTTTTTTATATATAACAGCGCTGGTTCCGGCCATGGTTCTATACAGAATGACTTTTTAGTTCAGACTAAGTTAAGATTTGTCACTTATTAAAGGAGGGTATAGACGACATGTTTTTGTCATCTGACATGTCAAATTTCCCACTGCAAAACACATACATGTCGTGTGTTACCTTTTTAACTTTGCTTCTGTAGAAGTCAGACGCAAAGTCATCTGACAAAATTTCAATTAGAGCGTGCTCTATTTTCTTCTGACATCAGAAATCTATGCCGGGAAGAAACTGGCAGCGGCGTCAACTATTGACGGAATCATTAGCCGGCTGAAATTAATATTTTACAATACCAAGATATGTATGCTCATCTTACCATTGAATAGAATTTATGTAAATATATACATAAAAACCGTTTCATTATAAAATTCTAAATTGGTATCTTTAAAATAAAAGAAAAAAATGTTAAGATGGCTAAATTATTTTACGGCGCAAATAAATATTTTCGTGGCGGCAGCAAGCTATTTTAAAACCGAGAACTACTTTGGTTTCTGCAATAACAATGCGAAAAAAACAGAGACAATGTCAGAAGCAAATTACATGTACGTTTGTGACCGAATTTTATAAACCTTATGTAAAACAGCAATTTTGACAGACATGAACAATTACATGTGACTTGAAAATTTGACATGTCAGATGATAAATACATGTCGTGTACGGGCGCCTTAACCAGTGAACTCCAGAGGCTGTTAATTGCAAATGAAGTATTTTGGTTTCTATAATTCGACGCCAAGAAATATCAAACTGAAACTGTAGAACAAGGAACGTTACAAAATCAGCATGGGGAATTTTAACACTGTTAAATGCGACAGGTGAACAGCTTCCTTTCCTAAGCGTAAACTTGAGCAAAACACTAAACATCTAATTTTTGAGGTTTTAATATGGCATACAGTTGAGGTTTTCTTGCCGAAGACGGTACACACAAAAACTCGCGAATCCGACACCAAAATTTTTCGGCATAAAAAATTGTCTTATATTTTCTAAAAAAAAAAAAATTCAAGAGGGTCTGCTTTAAAAATTTTGAAGTCAGATAATAACGACCAGTCTTCTTTACATATGTAAATAACTTTATTAAAGCTTAATGCGGCACGTGTTAGAATTAAAATACCGATTTAAAATTTTTAAAGAATCATTTTTTTTTTTTTTGCTAATTTTAACCATTTAAAAGCTAATGCATTAAAAAAAGAGTTTAAAGTCAAATAAGGACCACAATCATATACTTTAAGCATCAAGGTTAGAGTAGGAGTAGTAGAAAATTTTAGACCTGCTTTTAATACTATGGTGAAAATAAAAAAAAGATTCGGCAAAGCTGAAAATAGCATTCTTTCTTGATTATTCAGTAAATTGAATGCAAATTTATACATTTAAGAATATAACATTTTGAATGAGAACTTTACGCTACTTAATTTAACACTGTTATTCACTAAAACTCTAATTCATTTTGTTCTCAAGTACATACTCAGTCGTTTTGTTGCAAAATAGAAACAAAGACATATTACTCACTTGCTTCCATTCCGCTACGTGTTTAACAGCTCCCTGAGGTACAGAATTCAATATGTCTGCTAATTTAATCCAATAACGATTTAATGCTGGATCATTGCGTCTATGGTCGTTTATAACTGGATGCTGTTCCAAAAAGTTCACATAAACTTCTTTTTGCTTTTTTGACATGCGTTCTTTACGTTCTTAAGAGAGAAGTTAAAAAAATTGAAAAGTACACACAGTTAATGCGTTTAAATTTATCACAGAGAAGTACGAGGACTTACGTCTTAAGCTATTTGAGGAAGATGATTCCTGCATTAGGGTATCTATGTGTGGTTGATGTTGTGGATGCTGCTGGTGTTGTAAATGCTGTTGCTGTTGTTGCATAAAATACTCATGCATACGTTCTAAATGCAATTCTTGTTCTTGTAATTCCCTTTCCATGTAGGAAGTTTCCTCATCGGTATCTGGATTATTGTGCAAATTTAAAGCAGACGTTGATGAGCTTAAAGATAAGGCTGTCGTTGTGGCTTGGGCAGTTTGTGACTCGTGCAAACCAGACTGATGTTGTTGTTGTGGCTGTTGATGATGCAGTTGTTGCTGTTGATGTTCTTGTTGAAGCTGCTGCTGTTGTTGTTGTGCTAGTGAAGTGTGAGTTGCAGGAGGCGGTGATGATACTTCATCGTAATCTATTTTAGGTTCAATTTCAATTTGTTCTGATTCAGCAGTGTTGTCTACTGATATTGTACTTGAAGGCGGCAGTGTATTTACATTGGTAATGCGTATTTTTAAAGGAGGCGGCTCATCATTATTTTGTGAATGTTGTGAATTGGAAGCACTACTCGTTTGCTGGGGATATTGTTTTTGATGAAGTTTATGAAACTGTTGTGGCTGTTGCTGCTGGCCATTGTTGGCAGTGTTTGTGGTTGTAGTTTTTGAGGGTTCGTGTAAATCTAAGGCTTGCTTTTGGGTAGAACCACAACGGCAGGAAAAACAATTTGATATCAAAGTGTGATAGTTATCTTTACATGGATCAAAAACTAAAATTAAAAAACAACATATGAAAATCGCCACGCCTAATAGTTAATCCAAAATATTGTAATAATAATTTTATATATTACCAGCAATACTCTTTTAAATTTTAGAATCGCGATCTTTCAGATATTTATATGCAACAAAAATTTAAACCTCAATTATAACAATTCTAAATTGAAGTGTTTCAGAATATATATTTAATTTCATGTTCATAATTTTGCATGTTTTAAACTTGTCAAGTATTTGGCGAAAAAACGGGACCAACAAGCAAACTTAATAATCATTTCCTTCAATTCCAATATTTGTTTTGATTATGATACCAAATCTTGCAAAAAATAATTTGTTGCTATGTCTAGTAGTATAATAAGTTTAGTATAAGGGTATTCACATCACAAGTTGCACCCTTGCAAAAAAGCAAAAGTGCAAAAATATAACAACAACCACACAGACAATTAGTTGTGCCTAAATAATTGTCTTTGTGGTTGTTGTTATGTTTTTGCACTTTTGCTTTTTTTGCAAGGTTGCAACTTGTGACGTGAATACCTTTTATGTGATATTAAGACCATGAGGAATCTCATTAACTACTAACAAAAGTAGGGGTTATGCTTACTTGGTCAAATATTTAATAAGTGTGACCGTAGCGTAACGTTTCATAAGTCTGTGTTCATAAGGCTCATGTCTTATTGACATGATTGCTACTTCATAGGCGAGAGGGAGGGGGGGAAAAGAAACGAGTATACCGATGTATGTACCGTATTTACGTTTTGCTTTTTCATTCGTTGTTTAATTTTGTTATTTTCAATATCAAAAAAGCACACATGCATACGCACGACTATACAAAATAAAAAACATGTCGTCAACATGACATGAATCATTTGAACGCCAATTCATGTTCAAAGAAGAAAAAGAAAGAGTCTTGTCAATAAGACATGAGCCGTATGAACTCAGACTTACGAATGATAATTAAAAAATAAATCAAATTATATTTTTTATTATTCTATTAGATACAGTTGAATACCAGACAATATATCTGTGGATTGGTGCTAAAAGGGCCAATGTCAAAATATTTACTTTTGAGAAAATTTAGATTAAATTGTTTTTAGAGAAGAGTTCTTACTGAAATTTGCTAGCAAAACCCTTATAAAGCTGTTCTAGGCTAAAAACATTGGCTGTTTCATCAAAAAATAAAAAAAAAGATGTATGTGAAAAGATGTATGTGAAAACACTTAATGCAACAATTAACTCAAAACAGAAAAATATTGACATTGGCCCTTTTAGCACCAAGCCACAGATATATTTAGAAATTTTGCAAAAAGAAACTGATTAATTATTTTTTGATTTTCGTCCATGATGTAAAACAATGTTAAACATCCAAAATTTTTAATTTTTTGAAATTATAATTCTACAATTCGTTTTTATTAAAATTGGAATTATTCGATATGACTGACTGACTTTGTATAAATAAATAAATTTTATTTGTATATTATTATAAATTATTCGACCATCCATTATTTTTATTTCTATTAATTTCGAGCTTATGGTTAATTATTTTTAAAAAAGAAATTCATATTTAGAAAATAAAATTTAATTTTTCTTTTTAAAAAAATAACTGATCATAAGCTCAAAATTAATAGAGATATGTACATTTTATTTGAAAATTATTTTCTATACAGAGATCTGCCCTAAATTTCAATATTAATATTAGTTATTTAAGTACATTTTTTATTTATGTACAAATTATTAATTTATTTCACTTTCCTAAAGAAGTGCTTATTTAAAAATAAATCTATAAAATTATTTATGATATTATAAAAATATGACTTTTTTTCTTCTTGTAACAAGTGGGTTTTAACGTTTCAACGTAAACGCTTTGATAGATATAAATATAAACTTAAAGTTCTTTGAAAGATCTAAATCTTAATCAGTAATCGTAATCAGGCTGGGATTCGTCGAGACTTGGAAACATCTCCATTTTCTCAAAATCCTGAGGTGCAGTACTCTTATGGCTGGTCCACATGGCGTAGGCTCGTTGGTCGGTAGGAGTTAGAGGTTTATAGTTTTTGGGATTTTGGGCAGCAGCACCAGCTAACTTGGAATTGTAACGGGTATACATAAAGACACGATAACGCCAAGCATCAAATGTCTAAAAGTATATGGACGTATTAACAATTTTCTAATAAATAAAAATATATGTATATTAGAGTTTGCATTTAATCACGACTATCGATTAATCGCATATTTAGTTTTATAATTTCATATATTTATTTTAAAAATAAATTAAATTGGTATGTTATCAGAAGCAGAACAGAAAGTAATATTTATGTACATTGTAAAAAACCAGGCAACAATTATTTAAGTAAAAAAATCGGTTTTCTTCAAATTTTTTTACTTTTTTACTTTTAATTGTTACCTGGTCAGCTAGAAGAGATCATATTTTGGTACAAAATTTCCCGATATAGAAAATTCTTTTTCGGATTCCATCAAAGACGGTTTTATAATTTAAATTGCTTTGTACAATGAAGCGAATTGCAAATACATACATTTTGTTGTTGTTTTGTGCAAATGTATGCATTTTTGCACACATTTGCATGGTTTGCACACTTTGCCCCACGCATCCTGATTACTCTTAGTGATAGTTAATTATAACCGAATTTTGTAAAATTGGCCTTTAATGAAAATATTTTAATCGTAATCCCGAGAAATATTATGCGATTACGATAACGATTATATAGGGTGTGATTTATCGCGATTTCGATTATATTAATCGTGCAAACCATAATATGTAAATTTTTAAAGTTTCTAGTAACCTGTTTCCATTCTTCAACATTTTTGACAGCTCCCTGCGGCACGCTATTTAACAAATTTGCCAATTTATTCCATAACGGTTCCAACATGACATCATTGCGGCGCTGTGTTAACATGCAAGGATTGTCTTCAAAATATTTCACATACAATTCCTTTTGGTCCTTAGACATACGTTCGCCGCGTCCTTGAATTAAAAACTTTTAAATTTATTTGAACAAAATAAAGTAAAAAAAATTAAACCTTACTTCGAAAGCGATTCGTCATGGACGGCGAATATTGTGACTGAGAGGTGGAAGTAGAATGTTGTATATTTGCAACCTGCATTACAGCTACAGTCTGGTTAAGAGATGTAGAAGGCGGTGGGGACGTTGTTGGCATGGAGGTATTATTTAGTGGCGCAATCATGCTGTGATGTGTGTAGTTGGTAACAAAATGTTGCGGTAGCTGCTGATGATGTAAAGGTTGTTGTATTGGTTGCTGTTGTTGTTGTTGATGGTGTTGATGTGAATGTTGATTCTGTTGTTGGTGTTGTTCATGTTGTTGTTGTTGGTGCTGTTCGTGTTGTTGGTGCTGTTGCTGTTCTTGCTGATGCTGATGCAATTGCTGCTGCATTACATCTTGATGTCTTTCGTAACGTAAATCTCTTGACTCCATCATTTCAGTTTCATCCTGTTCAGACTTGGGTATTATGTCCATGGGATCTATAGGTTGAGTCAAAGATTCTGGTGTATTTTCATTATATACTTGAGACACTCGTATTTTATGAGCGGAGTCTAAATTACTCGACTGCTCCGAATGATTTTCTACCCCATCCAATGGAGAACGTGTTCTGCTCATTATTGTTCCCACACTGTTGTTGGCAGCATACATTTGTTGCATTTGCGTTGCTGTTAAGGGTGAGTCCATGTTAGATGTAGACTCATTTGACTTTTGTGGTACAGGTACTATGAGTTTCTGTGAACACGATGGTTCATAGTTGAGTTGTTCCTTAATCATCGTTTCATCGTTTCCTGCAAGAAAAAGCATTTTAAAATGCTGCGTTTTAATAGACAATATAAACTTCTAGACTTACAAGCAATAATTAAACGGGATGGACGGACTTTAAGAAAACATCGAATTAATTTTTCATTGTAATATTTTGGATTTTTTTTATATGTCCTTCGATGATTTATTACATTTTGTACATTGTTGCACAAATAAAGAATTTTCTATTTAATAAAAAGAAATTCGAAATTGAAACACACAAGTAATATTATTAATTTTAAAGTACACTTTTAAAATAACACTAATAAATGCATTCTTTAAAAAGTCCACAAACGCATTTTTAACACCAAACTGAAATTTTTAAGCCATTATGGTAGTCAAAACAAACCCTTTTAAAGCAATTCGAAAATTTCCAATATTTTTTCTTCTTTAAAGAACCTTATGAAGGCAAAAAAAATGCGATGTACATAAGTATGTGCTGGTTCACACAGGTCAAGTTTGACTCTTCAAGTCTTGAGCTTTTAGGAGAGAGGGGTAAAGAGAATGGAAAGGGGTACATACTTGACCGTACCAGTCAGTTTTGTATTTTTCTTTTCTTTTTTCATCCGTAATATAATAAATAGCTACAAAGTTGAAGGAAAAGAAAACAAAAATTAATTTTGTGCATGAACGTGAACGCAAGTTCAAAAGAAAATTTAAATAAAACTGTTCAAGTAAACTTGACCTGTGTGAACCAGCACTATATATCAGAGATGTAAATGAATCATACATGTTTGATTTAAATTCATTACGAATTAGCTAAATTTTGAATTAATTCTTTTCACACAAAAATATGAATTGAATGAAATTTGAGTCAATTCATTTGAATTTAGCAAACATGAATTGCAATTCAAATGAATTGGGCAAAATAAATTGCTTCAAGTCATATTCTGCCGTTACCTGCTAATTACAGTACATCGTTGGAATTTCTATTCTTATTATTTTCTATGCCTTTCGACGATTATCTCGAACTAGGTGATATCCGAAATGAGTGTATTGCTGTCTGATATAATAAAATGAGTTGGATAACAAAACGGGAGTAATGCTTTTTTACATTTACTTACAGTAGTCTTTTTTCAAAATGAATTCAATTCAAATAAACTGAAAATGAATAACAAATTAATTTTTCGAATTCATTTGAATTAATTCGAATGAATTGGAAATGAATTGCAATTCATTTTTTCTAACACATTTGAATTAATTCAAAGTCAATTCCATAAAAATGAATTGGAAATGAATTGCAATTCATTTAAATTAAAAATGAATTGCAATTCATTTTGCCATTCAATTAATTTTTTTGTGTGAAAAGAATTAATTAAAAATTTGCTTATTCAGTGCATGAATGATTCATTTACATCTCTGGTATATACATATATACTAGATGTTAAGCCTGTCCCTGCCAGGCAGGAAGAAAAACTACTTTAAGGTAAACCCCAACGTCAATGATTTGCAATTCATAGCTTCATTGATCTTAAGGGGGCTACAAAATTAGCTGAAATGTAGAATAACACAATTTCGCCACTCCCCTGTTCCTCTCAATTCTCCGCCAGTAGTCCAAAAATCTTGTATCCGACTACTCTGGGCTATTATGCTCCATTGTTAGGACTATATGCTAGAAAATTTTCAGCTTGTCATTAGGCGGCTTTAGTATATATAAGTTAAAATGTAAAAAAAACTTATTTTGGCACTCCCATTTTTCCTCTTAACTCTCCGCCCACAGATCACTAATCCGGCATCGTTAGGATTTCCAATTTCCAGCTTTCTAGCCTATCAATGTGCTTCAAAAAGCTCTGGATAGACAAAAAAGAAGGAACACACACACACACAAATAAGAAAATTTTAATAAAAAAAAAACTACTTAATTATATCGTAATTTTTAAATTTAAACTAAAAATATGGCAAAATTAATGGTCTGTTCAATAATAGAAAATTATTGCTTATTTTCAATAAGGGTATTCAGATCAGATTTTTCTTTATTGCAACAAAGGAAAATTGCACTCATTTTGAAGTGAGCGGTCTTTATTATAATTTGAAAGTGTAAAGTTGTACACATTTGACGTGTCAAAAAAAAAACTGTTATGACCGTAATTTCTACAAAAAGAGCTGTGTATAGAAATCTACGATGTAAAAGCTGCCATTTTATTTAATGAAAACTGAAGGTAGAGACACGTAGGCAAAATAAGCGTTTAAATAGGTAAATGTAACTGATATTTACGAACACCACCAGCTTTGTTTTTGTAGAAATTACGGACATCAATCAAATAACGAAAGTGTAAAACGTAGTTTTATCAATTATCTAAATAATTCCACATTCAATTTAACGTATATGAATTATCCACCCTTTAAAAAGTTGCAATCTACACATACATCATTATTCGTTTTTTCAATATATATGTATATACCGACAAAAATATTATTTTCAGTTAGCAACACCTCACACAATAGATGTGAAAATTGAGAACCAGCTGATTCAATTTATCTGTACGGCAAGCAGATGAGGGCGGGTTAGCTTTGCGACAGAATGGAAGACATTGATAAATTCAAATTTCTTTATCTGCCTAATGAGAGAATGAGAAAACGACCATTAGTGTAAATCTTATTCCTTGTGATTGTTGTAAAAAAGGTTGCATTTTTACATTCTTCCATTTTTGCACTCAAAAATAATTTAAACTGGACACCCTTGATAATTGTTTTATTATTGAGGAGGTCCGTAACAAAACGCAATAATTACATTTTTCAAGTTTTTTGATTATATGTATTACCTTTATTATAAAGCATTCCAAAACTCAATAACTACACTGCAATTCAATATCAAATAATGGTTCAGAGCAAAATTCAATAATTACCCATCTTTGCAATAAATCGCTAAAAGAAATTTAAAAAAGTCAGCTTTATAAATAAACCAGCTGACCCGACAGACGTTGTGCTGTCCAAATTAGGAAAAATGTTTGCGTTCGATTTTTAAAATCCGTTAAAAAGATACGAACATTTGAAAGAAAATTTAGTCAAATCGACGGAGCCGTTTTCTGATTTTAGGTAAATCGAAAAAAGTGGGCGTTAAAGTGGGCGGGGCAAAATTTTCTTTTCGTATAAATCTAAGTTGGACCATGGCGATCATTTTAAAAAATCGTCAAAATGATATAGATGTCATTGGTGGTGCAATATGAAATTTGAATTTTACCACGCCCCTCCGCCCGCAGACCGAAAATAAAAAATCAGACTTCACAGTGTCACCCGCCTGAATATTCTGAAGATTCCCTGAAAATTTCATAAAAATCGGCTCAGCCGTTTTGGAGTCCATACGTTACATACATACACACATCCTATTTTATATATATAGATTATGCGCTGGTGGTAGCTGTTAGATAACTGTAAAACGTAAGGAATTTTTGTTAAGTTAATACCTTTTGCTTTTGTTAAGATTATTGTGAATAATATTTTCATACAGTTCAAAGCAAAATGAAATAAATACTATGGATTCGGACCAAAACGCAATAATTCCAAATTTGTTATCTAAATAACTTTAAAACAAACAGTCAGATAAAATAATTAATTTGTGATTATTATTATTTTTTGTAGACAATAAAACCTAAATACCAAGGCGAATTTACACCAGGTGAAATTATCTTGCTACGTAAGCAACAGCTGATAACTAACCATGTGTCAAAATTGTATACCTTTCTGGCGGTTCTGTGGAATCTTTAATAAATGCTATAATTTTCGCTAAAAATTATGAAATTTAATAATTTAAAAAATTTAAAAAACACACAATTAAAAATTAAAAACAAAATGAAAAATTTGTTTACATTGTTTACTACAGTGTTATATTATTTTTGACACAACGTTAAAATATTTTACAGTGTTGTAAACGTTTCCAAAATAAGACCACCTTGTATGAATTCGCCTTGTGTCCTACTTACTTAAATTACATTTTGTCGTTTATCCAAAAAAAATTTATTGTGTAATTATTGCGTTTTGTTATGGACCTCCTCAATTAAGAGAGAAAAAAAAATATAAATTTGAGAAACAAAAAATTTGCTGAAAATTTCAGCTAGTAAAATTTTTACTAGCAAAAATTTTTAAACACCTGTTTTTGTTTACAAAACAAACTTTTTGAATTAAACGTTTTTCAATAACATAAAATATATGTACATTAGACCGACTCAAAAAAAAAGTTGTAGATGTACCCCCCTCAAAACTAAGCTTTGGCATGTTTTATTAAAAATTCCCAAAATATTTTGGCTCTAGCGATAATCTCCCGTGAGCCAAAACTGCGTCAAAAAAGGATCCAAAAATTGTATATTTCATGAATAAAAATTGTGGTAAATTTTTTTTGTCTTATGAGGTGCCAAATATAATAGATATTTACAAATTCTTTGATTCTGCATTAAAACATTTTAAAAATCTAACCACAGACTCAAGTTAGCGAGATGTTTATGTAAGTTTTTTGATGCTGTTTAATTCGATTTTAATGAAAATTTAAATAACTTTACAATTATTTGTCCGATTTCAATTCCAATGCGTAGTTGGAAAGGTGTTGACCAACGCTTGAGAATTAAGTCAAAAATGAACCCCATTCTGCACTGTCTTGCTTTTTATAACATTCATTTAGCCATCATAAAAACCCATTTTATAACCACAAAAAGCATATATTTGTGCAGAAAAAGCGTTTTATTAATATATTTAGCTACTATTAAATTAACCCGTTAACATGAAAAAAATAATTGTGGAATAAATTCAAGACTTGTTGGATGCATAGCTGTGAGATTAAATACAAAATTAAAATACTTTTTTTTTAATTTCTATTTTATGAAATAAAATAAAAACAATTTTTGTTTAAGATTTTTGGTAAAATATTTGTGGTATTAATTTTTATAAAATTGAATAAAATTATGATACATTAAGATATTTTTAATTAAAATGTACAATAAAAAAAATTATTTGAACTTGAATAAGTAAGATTCGCAAAAACTTTCTATAATTCTTTTTATATTCAAATATACTAAGCTGAATATATTCAAATTAATTTAATTCAAATAAAAAAATTTGATTTACAGTTTTAGGGTGTGTGTGAAACGGTAGCAAAGTACTCATGGCAGTAAAATTTTGACACTATTGAGGTGAATAAAATTTCACTAGCCCTGGGGGCAAGGCGAATTTATAAAGGTGACCGCATCATGAGATAGAGTTATGCTACCTATCCCTTTTTATTGAAAAATACTATGTATTTTGTTTTTGTAAAAAATTAGAGTGAATGTCAAAAATATTTGTTGAAAATATAAAAAAAGGAAATTGTTTTGTTAATAAAATATACACAATTGCTTTAGAAAGTCCTCAATTGCAAATTAATTGTGGCTCCACTTATTCCTTATGCATTTTAAATTTCTTGTGTTTATATTTTATATTCATTTTTTTATTTCATAAAATTTAAATAAGTTTTTTTTCAACTATTTAAATTTTTATTGAATTTTAAATTTGAATTAATTTTTTCACAAAATGTAAACAAAGCTTGACATTCACTATACACACACAAAAATAAGCAATAAACAGATGACTCGAAAATGTCACCTTTATGAATTCGCCTTGCCTGGGGCTAGTATAAATTTTGACATTAGTGTAGAAATTTTTGACAACCACAAAATTATTTTTTTTTTTTTCATTCAATTTGTTTAAATAAAATAAAAAAAAATATGGAAGCAGGACCAGCGGCAAAAAAAAATTAAAAAGAATTATACAAGATGTAAGTATTTAAATATGTATAAGCTTTTTTGCCCACACTTTTTGTAAAAATTGTTAATATATCAGAACGAATTCATCAAATAGTTGGGACGATCAGATTTCCGACAGAATTGAAATGATTACACTATGGAACATTTTTGGGATTATTGTCTGGGGGTGAGAAATTCCAAGTCAGGGTGATGGTACTAGGTCAGTATAGTAAAACCCTCAAAGGGTTTGGCGTTCGTATGTGTCAGTTTTTTTTTATGACATTTTAAATGTTTTCCTTATCTTGATGTTTTTTTGTTTAACATAACTCGAGAACCACTTGTCCGATTTTGCTAAAACAAACTCAAAAAAATTTAGAATTACAATTTCTTTAATCCGTTCATATAACGTTTTTCTTTATTATCAACAGTTTTGCCGGTAAAAATAAATTTGTGGAGAAAAAAAAATCCAAAACGGAAAAAAGGATCAAGTGTTATTAATTTTATGTAAAGTCATATAACCTATAAACAAAATGCGACATAGATCATAGAAATCGATTAACGCGTTCTGCTTTTATTTACAATTAAGTGAAGGTATCCCATTTTGACAAGAATATTGATATTTGTTTTTATTCAAAAAAGTGTCATTTATCGCCTTTTTTATAAATTTTCCCCAATAACTCCAGACTTCTGGCCATAAACTACTAAAAAAATTAAGTAAACATTTTTATAATTTTTTATTTTTATTTTATTTATTTATTTTTATTTATTTTAATAAATATTGCCTAGACTTTTTCGATGGTGGTTGTTCGGGACTAGTGGCATCGCATTCATCGCTATCATCAGTTTCTGAACCACACATAATGTCAATGTGTGACTCCATATTCTGTTCTCTTTTGTTCACTTTTAAAAAACTGGAGAAAAATCACTTTTACTGTTCGCGTTCGTCGGCACTTGTTGAATGACAAAAATCACAGAACCAGTGTGAGAAAGAGAAGAAGTATAATGACAATGCATGTTTTATGTGAACATTACAGAACCAGTGTTGCCACATCAATATTTCCCTTTTAGTACAGTAGAAAAATATGAGAGAGTTCGGCTTGTGAGTGTCAATGTTTTCTCCAAATAATGTTGTGCATATCTGGAGCAAATTTTTGAAATTCATACATTTACCTAATTGTGAATAAATGAGAAACGCGTGCATCGATTTTCATGATCTATGCCTTTTTTTTTTTTTTGCTCATGAGTTATGTGACTTTACGCACACACAGTTTTGGCACTTTTTTCCATTTTGGATTTTTTATGAATTTAAAAAAAAAAAAAATGATTAGTATTGTGGTTATTTTGTTGAACTATTTATGGTTTTTAATCCAAATTTTTAATATTTTTAATTAGGCTTAAGTTCATGAAATTTAATTTTTATTAAATTATTTTTGTGAAGAAAGGAATTTTACAACATGAAAATTAATTAAAATTGTTATTGATAATCTTTCATTCTTGACGTGGCTCGGGCTCGAACCCTGGCCGGCAGGTTACCATGACATGTTTCGATCGCAACCACTCGATCTCCTCAGATGGATTTGCCGTCTTACACTCGCAGCCATCGACGACTGCTGACGTCACTAGTCAAACATCAATCCTTAAACCAAATTGTATTTTAACATTTGGTAGATCGAAATTTGCATTCCTGAATGATTATCCATTTTAATTGATTTTACATGTTTTTTCCTTTACTTCTGTTTTTTCGTACTTTCGTCAAGAATTTTTCTTGAAGTCCAAGTACATTTTTTGTTTTTTCACTTTGTCTTTCTCTTTTCTGTTGACCTTTTTCAGCACAACTTGAAGGACAAATGTACACATAGAGCTCGTGCCTTCCTTTCTTCACAAAAATAATTTAATAAAAATTAAATTTCATGAACTTAAGCCTAATTAAAAATATTAAAAAATTTGGATTAAAAAAAAATGTTTAAATTTTTAGGCAAAAAATACTTTTTTCCCTTCATACATTCATTTTTAACTTCGAAAGTGTTGCACATATAGGAAAACGGTATAGAAACAGATTAGAGAAATTGTAATTCTTAATTTTAAATTTGTTTCATCAAAATCGGACAAGTGGTTCTCGAGTTATGTTAAACTACGTTTTTGGCAAAATGTTACAACTAAGCGAAAAAACATTAAAGCTGTTATGATACTTGCTATTTTTTGTATTTTTTCTATATTGGAGAACAGTGCAAATATATTTGCATAGGAAAACTGACTAAGTGTAAAGAGTATGATTATATCATAAAAAATCTTGAAATGTCAAACAAATATACATGTGTTATCGATAAATAATCTAAGACTGTCAAAAAAAATATAAAATTTGTTAACTTAAAATTGACATTTCCAGATTAATTCTTAGCACTGTTGCCAATTTTTTTAGTTTTTGATCGAAAGAAACGGTTTTTAACTTATTTTTTTGCGATTTTTAGCTTTTACGACGGTTTTTTGTGGGAAAAAAACGTGGGCAGTATTGTTTGTTCTGTTTACATTTTATCAAATTGTATTTCTTGTTCTTTCTCGCATTTGTTGTTTCATTCAGTCAATCCAAAAAAAATCCAATACAAAAAATAGCAAGTATCATAACACCTTAAGATAAGGAAAAAATTTAAAATGTCATAAAAAAAACTGACACATACGAACGCCAAACCCTTTGAGGGTTTTACTATACTGACCTAGTACCATCACCCTGACTTGGAATTTCTCACCCCCCAGATTGGCTGTTGTACTGTGTTATTGGTAAACGTTTGTTTAATTTATTATTTTCACAAAACTATTAGTAATTGTTTTTTTCTTTATGTCAGAATTTTACGTTGTCAAAAATTTTACAAATACGAAAATTTTCTACCACAAACAAATTTCATTTCACCAAAGAACTTTGCTACCGTTTCACACACACCCTTAGAATTTTAATTTAACAAAATTGGTAGAAAATAAAAATATTCAAACAAAAAAATTTAAATACAAAGTTTCTATTAATATTTTTTTAAATTTTCCTTGAAAAATGAGGAAGACAATGTAATAAAATACTGGGATAAAAAAGTGCAATTTAAATACCACTCTTAGTTATTATATAAAAGGTAATAACGTTTATAATTTTTTTTCAATTTTGGAATAAAAAAAAAACATAATAATTCTAATATCGAAGAACAGATAATGAGTAATTGCAAAAATTTTTGTTGAATTAAAATATTTAGGCATTTTTTTTTTAAATTACAAAATATTTTCATACGAAGGGTGTGTGTGAAACGGTAGCAAAGTACTCATGGAAGTAAATTTTTGACACTGTTGAGGTGAATAAAATTTCACTAGCCCGGAGGGCTTGTATAAATTTTGACATTAGCGTAGAAATTTTAATTCACCATAGAGCTTTGCTACACATACCCGAAGTCTGAAATTTTTTTATTCAATAAGTTGTATTCAAATTTATTTTATTTGTTTCTTCTAAATTAAATTTTTTTCAAACAAATTTGTGTGCATTTCTATTGATTTTAATATATTTTTAAAATATTAATTTGAATTCAAATAATTTAACTTCCAAGAGAAGAAATAATATTTGAAAGACATTATCGTAAATTATTTGAAACTGATTTATATTTAATTTAAAGAAGTATTAAATAAATTTAACATTTTTGAATTTTTGAAAAACAGTAACAAATTGGAAATACATAATTCATTTTAAGCCAATATTTAGAAAAATTTATTTACAATGAACAGCTATGGTTGGGTGTATACCTTGCAAAATAATATAATTGCTATTAAGGCACATTTAACAAGGTATGTATATGCATGCAATACATGTATACAGTGCACTGAGCTTAATTTGCGAAAACATTTTTTGCTTGTATACTTGCATGTTGGCCATAAAGGGTATTTGATATCAAATGAACGTGATTCCAAAACAAGATACACTTTTTGGAGTTAATGATGTCTTGTTAAATGTGCCTAGATAGCAATTACATTATTTTTTTAAATTTTTCGACAATTTTTCTGTGTCTGTGTCAGGCATTTGCCGCGTGCGCTCGTGTTTTAGTTACAGACGGTTTGACAAGTGTAAACGTTTTTGCATAGAGCCAATTGTTTTCGTTAAAGTGTTTTTCTTTTCTGTTTTCAAGAGAGTTTTGATTCTTTCAACCTTTAATACACTCTTGTCGGGAGTTTTCTGCGAGCTTACTTTGATTTTTATTGGTTTCTTGCAAGCGCTATAAACGGGGTTCACCCCCGGACTTCAACCGGTTTCGAGACCTGGATTTATCGGCCGGGAGAATCAGGTCAGGCAAAAATAAATGACCTTGTGCTGAAGACTTCATCCCACTACCAGAAGCATCATCAAATTAATAAAACCTCCCGCGTTATCTAGTCGCTTCTGCTATATCATTGAAAGAAGGCATACAAGTTCCACCATTATCTGCGCATAATGTTTTCCAATTGAAAAAAAGGCCTGGACTTTATTTCACGAGATCGATTAGAAGTCAAAGAAATAAGGAGTGGAGATATGTAAATAAAAGTACCTGACAATAAAATGGGTGAGAAATTTCTAAAAACTAACTACATATATTGATTGAATAGCAGTGAAAATTGAACTACATAAGACTCTGAATACAATACATGGCCGCATTTATTCTAAAAAGATGATTGAAATCCCTCAGGAATATTTGCAAGCATCCCTTAAATATCAGAAAGTTGTTGACGTGCGGAAAATCACCAGAAAAGAAGGGGATAAAGACATTTCCACATAAGAAGCAATCATAACTTTTGATCTCATATACCGCCCAGATGTTTTGAAACTTGGCTGGGAAAGAGTTGCCGTTGAAGAGTATATACGTAACCGTAAGTACTGTGTAAACTGCCAATTGGAGACCCAAACATCATATGACACCGAATGCCCAACATATTGGAAACACAAATCGGTCAACTTCATAAGAATTTCAAGAAAATGTACAACGAGAGAAGATTGGAAAGTATTTAATGATAAGAGCCCATGGGCTCTTATGCTAACTCTATACAAACCAACAAACAAAACCACTCATATGCTCAAGTCCTAAAAGAAAACTCCCACGGACATAATCCTGCGAAAGTAGCCAACGCAAACCAAAATTCATACGCTAATGTTCTTAAGGAATCTCCACAAATACCTTCCGCAGACATATCGGACTCAATTGAAAATCTAATTCAAATTAGGAATAATGGCCATGAACACTCTGCAGAACATGTTTCAAGAAATGATGCGAACCAAATAATGCTCCTGCAAGTTCTACTAAACGAAAAATTAAATCGACGTGCGTCTCGTCTCTGAAATCCACTTTACTCTAAAAAACTTCTTTAGGGTAAATGAGTACCTCACATCAGAGAACGGCATTATGTGATTGCAAAAAATTCGCATTAAATCAGCAACATCGAATACATTAATTTGTGTTCATGCAATAAAACTTTCTCAGCCACACGCATCGGTGTTGTTTTAAAAGTCATTCAAGTCATGCACAGCGTAATGGCTTTGCCATTCATACCATGTTTAGCTTCGTTTGTCAATTATTGCTTTGGTAAAAAACATACATATACAAAGAAAAATACACAAAAATCATTGCTCTGATGCCTATTCAGCATTTGCTTTGTATGTGGTACGTATTAAATTTTTTTAATATGCTGTAGCCCGTGTGAATTGCAACTAAAATAGTGTGAAATGAAACAAAAAATGGTTTTTCTCACACAAGTGTTTCTGTATATTTTCTTTGCGAGAATTATCTGTCATTTAAATAATTTTCCAGCAATTATTGGAAGGATGTGAGAAAAAGTGTTTCTGTAACAATATTTTGCGAAAAGTTTCTTACAAGACCTTTAAAAAAAAGTCACATTTGAAATTGGTGCGAGAAAAACAAAATGTAGATATTTTAAATTTAACATATGTTTATATACTATTTTTTTAAAATAAATAAAAAATAGAAGGAATTTAAATGATGAGTGCATAATTTATATGATGAAAATAAACAAAATAAATTTTTATATTTTGTTATTTTAAATTTTTTTTGCCTTTCCTTGTTATGGTTTTATTCAGTGCTGCCAGATAAATGTGTGTAAAAATCATAAAATTCCTGAAAAAATAACAAGATTGTCTTTTTAATTAAATTAAATTTAAAATTTAAATTTAAACAAATTTTGTTCAATTTTTTTTTTTTTTAACATGGACGGCATTTACATCTATGCAATTAACGCCGAGTTTTTTTTCTATTTTCTTTTAAAGTAGTTGCTACGAAACTTTTTTCACATTTACATTTACATTTTATTCAAGCATTTTTTCAACTTTTTCAACCCCGTTTTCTTCCCAAGACCTCTTGCTAACAAACAAAAAGTTGCATGTGAAAGTTGCGGCAAGTTGCGGCGTTAATTGCATAATGTAAATGCCGTCATGATCAAATAAAAGCAAAGTTAATGTGCATGCCCACACAGAAAAAATTATTTTTCCAATTCAAACAAAAAATTTGTAGAATCAAACAATTTTTTGTCTAAAATCGGTCCTACAAACAAATTCGCATATTCAAACAATTTATTTGCATTTTGTTTATTGAAAAAAAACGCCGATTTTTGCAAACAAATAATTTTACAGAATCAAACAAAAAGTTTACTGAAATTCATATAAATTTCAAACAAATAATTTTGCTGCATCAAACAAAAAAGTTTTGGCACAAGCAATGACGCGCACACAAGCAAGCACTGTTGGCGAAGATGAAGCAGAGCAGAGCGGCCGGCTGGCTTTGAGACACATTTTTTTGTTGGAATAATTTTTGAACGAAGTCATATTTATACTCACAGTGTTTTTCTTCATCACTCACTGTTGCTTTATCCTTTCCTTTGCTAATGAAGAAGAAATGTAACCAAAAACGGCAGCAAACCGACTCGATATGTTTTCCGCCATCATTCTATTTTTGTATTTGATGTATTTAAACAAACTATTTGAAAAAATTTAATACGGGATTTTGTTTTTTTTTTACCAACTTTGAAACCAACCAAAAATTTATTTTGTTTCTTATAATGTGTCTTTTCTGTTGTTTAAAAAAAATGAAACGTTTTTTTACCTGCTATTGTTTTGGTTGTTTTTTTACTACAAACCTCGTCACGCTATTTTATAATTTTTCTTATTGCTGTACTTTTTTAAAGCGTCCAAAAATAGACTGCATGTGTTTTTTGTTGTAGTTCTTATATTTCACATAAAAAATGCAAAAAAACGACAACATTAAAGAGCGTTAAATATTTCATACAAAATTATGAAAACTTCAAACCAATAGCGCGCTTATTAAATTTTTGAAGAGTTGTCCACATTTTTGCTGGTTAAATAAAAATCAAACAAAAATATTGATTGAATCAGTAAAAAAATTTGTAGAAATCAAAAAAATTTTCAAACAAGCGTTTGTTTGAAAATAATTCGGCAATAATTTTTTCTGTGCAGCTAGCATTTTGTATCTAATCATTTAGGAATCAGCTTCACAAGCAAAATACCCGTATATGAGCTCATTTTTCAATCATAAATGATACTCTCGTTGTGAGAAAATGGTACCCTACCGATGAATCACCTGAAAGAATCATTTGTCATAAAAATTTCTGATTAATTTTTGATGATTTTAATGCAAGTTTTTCTAATTATTATTGAATCGGTTTTGTCTCATTTTTTAATCGTAAATGATACAGTTTTTGATTATATTTCATATCATTTTTTAATTGTCATGTTTTTTAATTTTTATCCGATAAAATCAGCACCATTATGGCTTTTGATTATTCAAACCAGCTTTATTTTACATTTATGCTCATAAATTGTCAATAATTTTTGGCTTCTTTTTTATCCAAGCTTTTTTTTATTTTTCGATTTGGCAAAAACAAAAATTTTAAATATTTAAAAATCATTATTTAAACATATAAATGAATCATATATGAATCCATTTTCTATCACTCAAGTGATAAATCCGTTTTTAATCATCAAACCTGATCTGAAAAGATTCATTTAGGTGATTGTTACAAAAAATAATCACCCAAATGCTAGCTGGTTGGTATTTTATACATACGTACATATAAATTGTCTATTGTTCGACCTTAATTTTTTTTAATTTTATATTTATTTTATTAAGCTTAAAGTCTATTTTTTATAAAATTATTTATTTTCTTTTATCCGATAACAATTTTAAGCTGTTATTTTTCCCTAAAGAAGTCACACAAAGGCGTGACAAAATATCATATTGAACAAAAAATAAAATAAATATTTTTATAAAAGACTAAATAATATTTTCAAAGACTAAATAATATCGCCCCTTTTTTAGATAAAATCAGCAAACCGGCACTTTGCTAATTTCTTTACAAGAAAATCGTCAAAACGACGATAAATCGTCAAATCTGGCTACCCTGTTTTTATTATATTTGTTTCTTTTGTTGACGTTTCGATTTTATTTGACACTTAAGGGCATAATAAACCTCACAAATGGCTTGGCAAACATGTCAACATTTTACGTTTGTAAAAACATTTTGTGTTGTTAATTGGGGTGTTTGCTGTTTGGACAAACATTTGAAGCAATGTTTGCAGAAGTATTTAAAAATTTTAATATTTAGCAGGGATGTTGGATATTTGTCAAACTTTTTGTGGCATCTAATGCCAAATGTATTCAATTCAATTAATTTTTAATATTAAATGAAATTTTTTAGTAGTATTGCTTGCCACAAAACAGCTCGTTGTTTAAATCACTTTTTACTTTAAATTTTTTGCCTTTATTTTATAATTTCTTCTCCGTTTTAAGCAAAAAGCAACAAAATTGCCGCAGAATTATTGGCATCTGCATTCATTAAAAACAAAACAAAAATTAATGGTTGTACGGAGAATATTTGTGTTGTTTATTGGCAAACCCCAAACAAAAACAATGTGTGTGTTTGCCAAGCATTTTGAGTGGTTTATTATGCCCTTTAATTACTGGAAATATTCCAGTTAAAACTGTCTGTTTTCGCATTCAAATACAGAAACACTCTTTTCTCAAAAATCGAGAAACGATGGAATTTTTTGTTTCACACTTCATGTGAGAAATTTTACGATGCGGGAAATACAGAAACGAGCTACAGGCTACTTCTATAAATCTTACAGATTTTAAAATCATATTATCATCCGAATATTGTCCCACTAGACATAAAATTGCACAGGACAGAAATACATTGCAGCAGGCGACTACAACGTTAAACATACGTATTGGAGCTCCAGACTTACAATTCCTAGAGGTAACCAGTTATATAACACCGTCGTATCGAGTGGAGAACCTACCCATTGGCCCACCGACTTCAACAAACTACCAGAGCTTATCGACTTTGCCGTAATTAAAAATATCAAGCGCGATCCATTACTAATTAGTTCCTCATATGATTTATCGTCTAATAAAACTGTTTAAACTTTGCTTAAACATGAATTTACCTTTAATGATAAGAAAGACAAGGCAGTTAATATGCAGCTAATATTTTTAAGATTAAGAAACATGCATGTGTTTTCCACTAATTAAGAATAAGCAAATACACAAACAGAAATACCAGCATCTGCAGTAATGATGTTGGTTTTCCCAATTTTGTAATACAGTAAAATCTCGATAATTCGTAATCGCAAGGGACCGACCATTTCTTACGAATTATAGGGTTTTCGATTTAGCGGGGTTTCGATTTACCGGGGTTCAAAATAAAATTAATACGAATTAACGGGGTTTTTCAATTTATTTACTAGAACAATAAAAAAACATGAAAAACAATTGTTAAAAATAAAATATAAAAAAATAATTCATGTAACAAACTGATCTTAAGAAAATAAGCACACACACACAAGCAAAAGCCCACGCAAAAAAAAATAGCGGTGAGCAAAAATCATTCTTTCCATGTTTCTGTGGTTTTTATTACGAATTATAAGCGGTAGTTAGCAAACAATTTCGTTTTATAAGAGGTAAAGAAGATTTTATTTGAAAAAAATTACGAATTAGCGAGGGGACCAAAATGTACGGAAATTTTACGAATTAACGAGATTTTTTCAAGGGACCGACAGTTTATTACGAATTATCGGGAATTACGATTTATCGGGGTACGAATTATCGGGATTTGACTGTAGTAACAATATTAATAAGCACACAAACAGAAATACCAACATCTACAGTAATGATGTTGGTATTTCCAATAGATAATTAGGGTTTTTATTTGAGATATGTTATAAAACATACGCATGTGCGTGGACACATGCAGGTAAACAACCCTTATTATTTTTCCTACATTAGTTTAAGATTTGTAAAGTAAGCTCTTAAGGTTTTAATTTTGTAAATAAATTTTAATGTCTTACAAACATTCAAGTTGAATCTTTGTCTGTGAAGTCTTAGGTTTAACATTTGGTCCTTCGAAATTAAAAAGTGAACTAGTAAATACTAAAAATACTTGAAAGCGTAAGTCGTGGCTAAAACAGCGACTAAATATATAAAAATAAAGCGTAAGTCGTAGCTAAATAGCGACTACTTTAAAACAAATCAGTCTTAAAATGACAAATAAAGAAAAGCTGTTCGAAAGGCAAAAGGAACTCGGAGAAGAAGTTATTAATATAAGAGATAAATTATCTCAAAAAACAATACGAACTTCGAGACTTTCAGAAGAAGCAAAAATATTGGATAAAATTATTGCCGAATCGACGGCAAATAATTTAAAATTATTAGCATCTGGCATAACATCAGAAGATTATTTTAAAAATAATTATTATGAAGCCTTATTAAAAGTGCAGGAAGAAGCTCGACTTTTAATTAAAGATACCCTACTTAAGGAAGAGCAACTAAACGTTGCGGAAACATCTCAAGCATCAAAAGAAAGCAGTAAATTTGAAAAAATAATAGCTACTGAATCAAATGATGAATTATGGGAACAATTTGTTGAAATGGCGGATTGGTTAAACAACTGGTATGAACAACTTTCAACTAACGTTGCCGGCATGCCCAGCAAAAAATTAAAAATAAAAGAAAAATTTTTGGAAACGAGATACAAAAAGTTTCAAGAAATACATCAATAGTTAGGTGATTCTAAAAAGTCAAAAGAAGCATATAAAATTATGCTTAAAGCTGAAAATACCTATTTCAGTGCTCTTGAGCTTATAGCAGATAGCACAAAGGAATCAAAACAACAACCAATCAACATGGGCATAAGAGAAACAGAGTATTGCAGCTCAGCACATTTAGGGAAAATTGATATTCCAGAATTTAATGGCGATATAAATTAATGGATATCATTTCACGATTTATTTAAGAGGCTGGTGCATGATAATATATATCTGTCCAATGTAGAAAAGATGTATAGACTAGTAACAACACTAAAAGGCGAAGCAAAAAAATTGGTGCAGCATTTAAAAATCACTGACAACAATTATCAAGCAGCATGCGAGATTCTCAAACAAAGATATGAGAATCGTAGACTGCTATTTACAAATCAAGTAGATATATTACTTGACCTACCAATGGCAAACAGTGAATCGTCCGCAAGTTTGAAGCATATTTTAGATACAACTAACAGTTGCATTTATGCCCTAAAAAGTATGGATCTTAAATTAGAAGATGCTGAGCCTTTTATAGCTCGCATTGTGATTAGAAAATTAGATAAAGATGGTTTACGATATTACGAACAAACCGTCAAGAAGTCTAAAGAAATTCAAAATCTAAAGGACATTCTAAGCTTTTTGGAACAACAAATTCAAGCCTTAGAGGCAGTCTCAAATAGACAAGAAAAGAAAATAAATAAAAAATCATATGAATCAGGAAAAGTGTTGATTGTACAGTATTCGATAAAAAAATCATGCTTACATTGTAGTATGAATAACCATACAACAGCAAGTTGCAGAAAATTTTTAACGTTACCAGTCGAAGAAAGAAGAAAATTAGCTTACAACAATAAATGGTGTTTCAAATGTCTAGATAACAAAAATGATAAGTGGTGTTCAAATAATGTTAAATGCAGTCATTGTAATAAAGGCCACAATAAGATTCTACATCTGAGTGAAAGAACTGAATCAAAGCCTAATAGTTCAGCAATGACGACCGGGGAAACATCCGCTACCGTACTTCTAGCAACTGCACAAATAAGGGTAAATGCAGCAAATTGAGAATTAATAACGCTAAGAGCGTTAATAGATCAAGGTTCTCAAATTACAACTTTATCGGAAGAAGCTGCACAGATTTTAGCATTACCACGCATCAAAAGTAAAACCGAAGTTCATGGACTCGGTAGTGCAGTGGTTGGACTATGTAAAGCAAAGACAAAATTAATCTTGAGGCCAAGATTTATGAGTAATATTGCGGTTGAAGCAGAAGCCCTAATTTTGCCAAAGTTAACGGGGGCACATCCAAGCCAGTCATTTGAAGTTAATATAGAAGATTGGAACAACTTTATTTTAGCGGACCCATCATACAACAAATCTGATAGAATAGATGTTGTTATTGGAGGTGATATCATTCCTAACCTAATGCAAAAAGGTCTACGCAAGAAAGTTAATATTTTGGCACAATAAACAATTTTTGGTTGGATATTATCTGGTGTCATTAACAAAAAATCAAAACCATCAAAAGTATTAGCAGCTGTTACAAATCTAGAAAGATTCTGGGAGCTTGAAGAGATAACAACAGAATCCGATGTCTATGAGGAAGATAAATATTGCTTAGAACTTTTTAACAAAACAACAGTAATAGATGCTGACAATCGGATAGTGGTTAAATTACCAATTAAAAAGGATGATAATGAGCTTGGAAATTCAAAAAACAAGCTTAAGAGAAAATTAGAAGCCAACAATGAATTACGGACAGAATACGTTAAATTCATGAAAGAATATCTTAAACTGGGTCATATGAAGAAGGCAGATGTTGACACTGGCAAATATTATATGCCTCACCAAGCGGTTATTAGAGAGAAAAGTCTGACAACAAAATTGAGAGTGGTATTCGACGCATCAGCAAGAACAACAAACGGAAAAAGCCTTAACGATGTGATGTACACAGGACCTAAACTGCAAAAAGATATCTTTGACATAATTTTGAAATGGCGGCTTTGGAAATATGTCATCATGGCTGACATCGAAAAAATGTACAGGCAAGTGAAAGTGTCAGATACAGATCAGGGATATCAGCACATATTATGGCGATTCAACAAGAAGCATGTAATAGAAGAATATCAATTAACAACAATCACATACGGAACATCGTCCGCTCCGTTTCTTGCAGTAAGAGCACTATTTTATATTGCAGACAGATGTTCAAATTAAAAAATTAAAAATATAATCAGAGAGGATTTTTACATGGATGACCTTATCACTGGTGCTGATACAATAACGAAATGCAAGGAAATTCTTCATAGTGTTCAGAATCAGCTTAGCAATTACGTTTTCAATTTGAGAAAATGGTCATCAAATAACATAGAAATCACAAAAGAAGATGCAGTCCTCGCAGCTTTAAGAAGATTTTTTTCAAGAATAGGAATAAGCTCGAAATTGTATTCCGACAACGAAACCAATTTTGTAGGAGCCGACAAAAAACTAAATGCTGATTTTAAGGCAGCAATTGAAAAAAATAATACACTGATTCCTATCCTTGTTGAACAAAAAATTGAATGGCATTTTATTCCCCCGGCAGCCCCTCACTTTGGAGGGATTTGGGAATCCGGAGTAAAATCAATGAAATATCATCTCAACAGAATACTAGACGAAACTAAACTGACGTTTGAAGAAATGAGTACCTTGCTGGCACAAATAGAGGCCGTTTTAAACTCTAGGCCATTAGTTGAATTAGACGCTAATGACGTTGATGGGGTAGAAGTATTAACACCAGGACACTTTCTCATTGGGAGACCGCTGCTGGAAGCAGGAGAACACATTGAAGATTCTGCTATAACATCATTAAATAAATGGACACTTATTCAGCGGCTCAAAATAGACTTTTGGCATCGCTGACGTGACGTATTAGGAAACTATCAAGAAACATGCGAAAGTCTGGTATGGTTAGTCAATCGCAGATATAACATGTTGGAGTAAAACAACAACTATTTCATGAAAAAGGAAAGACAGAAACGATCAGCTTTCGAATTTGTTGGTTCAATATACCATGTGCTTTTTGGAGTAATGGATGCTGAGGATCGCAGATTAATGGAAGGGAATATGCGAAATATTTTCCAGAATGAAGGAAAATTGCAACAGCTTGCAAAGCAGCAGACATCAATTGTAAACTATACAATAAATGTGCTGAAGAAAACCACCGAAGAAATAAACAGAAATTTTAATGGAATATACCAGCAGCTGAAGATTCTACAATGAAGTCGAAAACACTACCAATTATGAGCTACAAGAGGAACTATCAAACATAAAGAAGTTATTGCCAGATGGGGTAGTCTTGCCAGGAACGAAAACTAGCACAGAATTGAAAGAAGTCTACAGTTCAATGGAAGCTAAAGGTATCATAATGGACAACCTTTATATAAAACTCATACTTCTGAAATATACGAAATAATTCGTCTACCAGTCGAAGGAAATAACTCTGCAATAATACCTATAGTTGACGGAGACTACATAGTGTATAACTTTGCAACAAATTTATATTTTTGATGTTACAATCTCAGCTTAATACATGTTCAAGAAGCTCTCAAGAACAGTACAATTGTAAAGAAAGTTACTCATGGAAACCTGCTGTGGAGCGTTCATGTGAAGTTTCGGCATTAAAACAATCCAGGCATGCACAATGTTATTTCCAAGAATACACACATAAAAGAAGTATATGGAAAAAGTTGCACATGGAAAATAAGTGGATATTTACTAAATTTGATCAATCAACGGTGATTAATATTATTTTATGTAAGGTACAAATGTAGCAATAGTCATAAAACTATAGTGAAACTAGATTTTTCACCGCCGATGCCATTAGACGCCCGGCAGAATGTTTAAACTTTGCTTAAACATGAATTTACCTTTAATGATAAGAAAGACAAGGCAGTTAATATGCAGCTAATATTTTTAAGATTAAGAAACATGCATGTGTTTTCCACTAATTAAGAATAAGCAAATACACAAACAGAAATACCAGCATCTGCAGTAATGATGTTGGTTTTCCCAATTTTGTAATAGTAACAATATTAATAAACACACAAACAGAAATACCAACATCTACAGTAATGATGTTGGTTTTTCCAATAGATAATTATTATTATTTTTCCTACATTAGTTTAAGATTTGTTAAGTTAGCTCTTAAGGTTTTAATTTTGTAAATAAATTTTAGTGTCTTACAAACATTCAAGTTGAATCTTTGTCTGTGAAGTCTTAGGTTTAACAAAAACAAAAACGATATATCATATGAGGAACTAATTTTGTTATGGATTTATAGTCTAAGCATTCCCTTTAATCCTTATTCTAAAACGCAACTTTCATAACGCAGCTGTAAACTGTATTTCCTATCCAAACAAATACACAAATTGGTTGAAGTATAAAATGTATGTGAGCTGTCATCTATCCCAGAGCATTTCCCTAAAAAATGCATCTGACATCCAAACAGCTGTCAACCGATTTACGGATGTCTTGGATTCTGCGGCAAGAAATGCAACCCCAATAAAGCATACAATAAAGCGTGCTCCGCAATTCACATCGGTGGATATAGAGACCCTTGTCAGGGAAAGAAGGAAGTTGAGAAGACAATGGCAAAATAATCGTTCCCCGACCATCAAGGCCCAACTACGGTTATGCCAGGCAACTCTACGCAACAAACTGCGACAGAATCACGACGCTGCAATAGAGGCTATTTAAACAGCCTAGGTGCCATAAAAAATTCCAATTACAGCTTATGGAAGGTTGTAAGACATATGCAATGCCCTATAACCCACGAATCTCACCCTAAGACTGGAAAACCGTACCTGGGCCAAAAACACAAATGAAAAAATAAACGCCTTTGTAAGCCGCTTGAAGAAAGTGTTCACGCTAAATGATGCTCAAACTTGTTCTTGTCGTCCAATTATTCCTGATACAGGTAAAGATCCCATAACATTTAAGCTAACTCAAGTAAAATCAGCGATAGAAAATGTCAACATTAGAAAATCTCCCGGACCTGACCGCATCAAAGGCTCAATGTTAAGAACTTACCTATGTCTGCTTCAAGAATCTTGCTGCTCATCTTTAATGCAATATTACGAGTTGTCTACTTCCCAAACTCTTAAAAGACTTCTACAATTGTTATGATTCCTAAGCCAGGAAAAGGCGCTTGTCAAATTACGTCGTACAGACATTCCGGACCATCAGTTCGGATTCCGAGCAAGGCATGGTACAATCGAACAAGTGCATAGAATTGTTACCCAAATTAGATCAGCGTTTTAGAGAAAGGAATATTGTTCAGCACTGTTTATAGACAGTTCCCAAACATTCGACAAAGTTTGGTATGATGGGTTACTTATGAAAACAACACGAATGCTTCCTCAAAACACTCACAAACTTCTTGAGAGTTATTAACTGGCAGAACATTCATGGTAAGATATTCATAGAAACATATACTCCCCCCCCCCAAGATAATAGCTGCTGGTGTCCCTCAAGGCAGCATATTAGGGCCGTTACTGTATATAAAATATATATAGCCGATATGCCAATAAGCCCAAGCACCATACTTCTACGTTTGCTGACGACACAGCATTTATTAGTGTTAATCAGGACCCATAAGTTGCATCGCAGCGTCTACAATCCCACATCAATGAACTAGAAAATAAAGGTAAACCCGGCTAAATGTGCTCCCTTAACTTTCACGCTCAGAAGACAAACGTGCCCAGCTGTTAAAATAAATAACATTACTGTCATGTAAAGTACTTGGCAATTCATATATAACGGCTATGAAACTTAAAGCAGCTCAACCACATTGGCTCCTCGGTCGAATCTCAAACTTGTCCTTAGACAACAAAGTTCTCTTATACAAGTCTATCATAAAACCAATATGGACATATGGCATTCAATTATATGCGCATCCAAATTCTAGAATCTACAAAGAAGACAGTCTAGGATATTACGGCAAATCGTCTGCGCCCCTTTGTACAGTTTTTTGTACTTTTTTTTGTTCAGTGTACAAAAAACCAAGATATAAAGACAATCCCTATTGAAAACACATTTTTATGATATCCTAATATTTAACAGTACATATGTAGCTTAACAAATTTGTTTGTGTTCCAAACAAAAAAGTTCTAAAATAATACGAGTTTTAACGCTGTGGTCATTGTTTTCTCATAAATACACAGTTGAAATCTAAATTATAATGAGTAGCTCGCAGCAGTAGTATATTTTCATATTGTTGTTTAAAAGACATAAAAAATTATATCAAATTTTTAGAACTTTTTTAATTTTCGGGCATGTTCTGGATATCGAAATCACGTGAAATTGAAAACGAACAAATTTGGAAAATTCTCCGTGTTCAAAATTTATTAAAATACCTAATACCTTTGAGGGCCACTTTTCTTTACCTAAACTACTGAAATAAGAGAAAGATAAGTTAATTTTTACAAAAATTTTATTGAAAATATTCTTTTGTAACTACACTCATTTTGCGTCAAGAAACCGTTTGCAAATTTTAGCCACAACAATATTGTTACGAAAGTAACTTTAGTTAAGAACTAGTTTTAATTATTAGTTAAGAATTAGTTGTATTTATTAGTTATCTTGTATTTACTAGTTATCTTGTAGTAATTTAATTAGTTTACATTGTTATTAAAAATTGTTATCATTATACATACTTCAACCCCAATGTGCAGAATGCTCTACAAAAAGTTGATGTTAAAAATTCTATTTCAAAAGCTATAGTTTAAGTGATGCGACTATTTAACCATAGATGTCGCTAGTTATTACATTGTAACTGTTAAGTTTAAAATGCATAACATAGCCAATGTATTAGTCGTTAACATCAAATATTAAAAGCTCAAACATACCAGAAACATTCTCGAGCTTTCTAGATAAATGTTATTGAGTATAAATACTTGCGAAATGACGTTGCCAAATCAGTTTTAGTTTAAACTTTCAAGTGTGTGGATCACATAGTGAGCATTGAATAAAAGCTGTAAATTACGGTTGTTAAAGTGACTAAGTACTAAATATAGTTGTGTAAATTGTAAACAGTGCTCAAAGTGTTGTGATTATTTAGTTTTATTTTAAGTGCAATAAAGAACTCAAGAGGTTTATTATAAAGGAAATAAACCGAAAGCGTTATTGAAAGGCAGTAACGTAACAATATTATGCGTTAATTTTTATTTTTGTAAACATTTTGTTAAAATTTTCATTCAAAACTAAATAAAATTATTTTAAACGTCAGAAACAATTTCATACAAATTGTTGCTGAAGTTCTAGTTGACTCAACTTTAGTTACATTTTTAAAAATATTTTAATTAAATTTTTGTTCTAAAAATGAAAGGAAAATATATGAAATACTTTGGGAAGAAAAAAGATAGAAGAAAACACGAAATTAATTTTTTGATTGTGAACGTAGCTTTACAGACAGAAATTTTTGTTTTAAATTTTATTGAAACTTGTTTTTTTACTATTTACTTATGTTCAGATTTTGTTAAATAAAAATAAAACAAACTTTGTATGTTTTTTGGATTTCATAGATTAATGGCCAATTTCATCAAGTTCAGGTATAATTTGTCCTTCAAGTTGTGCTGAAAAAGGTCAAGAAAAGAGAAAGACAAAGTGAAAAAACAAAAAATGTACTTGGACTTCAAGAAAAATTCTTGACGATAGTACGAAAAAACAGAAGTAAAGGAAAAAACATGTAAAATCAATTAAGGTGGATAATCATTCAGGAAAGCAAATTTCGATCTACCGAATGTTAAAATACAATTTGGTTTAAGGATTGATGTTTGACTAGTGACGTCAGCAGTCGTCGATGGCTGCGAGTGTAAGACGGCAAATCCATCTGAGGAGATCGAGTGGTTGCGATCGAAACATGTCATGGTAACCTGCCGGCCAGGGTTCGAGCCCGAGCCACGTCAAGAATGAAAGATTATCAATAACAATTTTAATTAATTTTCATGTTGTAAAATTCCTTTCTTCACAAAAATAATTTAATAAAAAATTAAATTTCATGAACTTAAGCCTAATTAAAAATATTAAAAATTTGGATTAAAAACCATAAATAGTTCAACAAAATAACCACAATACTAACTATTACTATTGTTTTAGTAATAGTTAATTTTAGCTGAACTTGGTAAAATTGGCCGCAAATAATTTAAAAATTGTTTGAAATTGGAAAATTAATTTAGGAAACAAACATTTTCTCAAATTCTATATGATTTGTGCAACTATGTGTGTGGTGAAAATTGCTTTAAATACGAATATGTTTAAAGAAAAGCGTACTATGTATCACAATCAATGAGTTAATTGTTTCAAGCTAAGTTCATATTTTCTCCTTTCTTATATGGCTTACAGCAATGTTATGGTTTCCTGGCCAAATGCTTCGTTTGTGGTGTTTGCTTTTCAAACGCAAATGGAGTATTTTTTTCGTTAAAAAAAATGTACTGTTTTTTTTCTTGATTGTACTGTTTTTTTTTTTGTGTTCAATGTACTGTTTTTCCGAATTTAAAATCTGACTACCCTAAGTCAGGAAGAAATTAAAAAGTATTCAGTCAAATACATAGATATACTAATGGTCCATCCCAACTACCTCGCTCGGGATCTAATAAAGTTCGAAGGAGGCTGAAAAGAACCAATTTGAACCTAGCAGAATTTTTTTGACACTTGAATGCCATTAATTAGCGGTTATATTGGTAATGGCTTACAAATACGAATAAGAATTATGATTAAGCTTTGAATGCATATTGTAATTTTCGACAATAAAGATTCAATAAAAAATCTCTAAATGAACTGCAGCCTCGTGCATTAAAGAATCCTTGGAAAAACCTCACATACGCACAAGTAACAAATCACTCGTTAACAACACCTTACAGCATAAGCAACGAAAATTGCATGCAAAATCATGTTAAGCTGAAGGTCCACACCATGCGTTTATGCGTCTTGTCCTTTTGAATCAGTGTAATTGTATATGACAAGTTACACACCAAAATGCAGAGAATGCATACGTATCAACGCATGATAGTAGGTTTAAGGGCATAATAAACCACACAAAATGCTTGGCAAACACACACATTATTTCCGTTTGGGGTTTGCCAATAAACAACACAAATATTCTCCGTTCAAACATTAATTTTCATTTTTGTTTTGTTTTCAATGAATGCAGATGCCAATAGTGCTGCGGCAATTTTATTGCTTCTAGCTTAAAACGAAGAAGAAATTATAAAATAAAGGCAAAAAATTTTAAGTAAACAGTTTTAAAACAACGAGCTGTTTTGTGGCAAGCAATACTACTAAAAAAATTTAGTTTAATATTAAAAATTAATTGAATTGAATACATTTAGCATTAGACGCCACAAAAAGTTTGACAAATATCCAACATGTCTGCCAAATATTAAAAGTTTTTAATATTTCTGCAAACATTGCTTCAAATGTTTGTCCAAACAGCAAACACCCCAATTAACAACACAAAATGTTTGTACAAACGTAAAATTTTGACATGTTTGCCAAGCCATTTGTGAGGTTTATTATGCCCTTTACTTTCTACTTTTGTATCCGTCGCATGTGTGGTGAAAAAATGTCAGCTGTTATTGATGGCCATGGATGACAAATCATATTTTATTTTCAATGTTATCGATAATTATGTTTGTGTGTTGGATTACTTTTTACTATTTTTTGCATTAAAAAATGTTTTTATTAAGAGAAAGAGCTTTCGTAATAAAGATTGTATAAACTTTAAAGAATAAAATACATTGATATTAATTTTATGCACAATTTTTTACCACGAACAAAATTTGCTATTCTAGTTATCGATTACTTTTATCTTCTGAGTGTCATCTTTGTTGTGTTTATTATTTTTTTTTTAACAAATGCCATGAATTGGAAACTTATTGATACTGTGAAAAATCAAAAATATTTTTATAATTAAAGCTTACTCCTCTATGAATTCTATTAAATAAATTCTATTAAAATATCAATTACACTCTCAATTTCTTGCAAAATTGTTTTTAATTGTTAAACATATAATCACAACAGCTGATAAAAAAAAACAAATTTGGCGCATAAGACACATTGCATGTAACTTGAATTTAGAAACGCACAAAAAGTATCATACGCATCTACGCATGAACGCATGGTGTGGACCTTCAGCTTTAAACACACGGAAAAAGAAAACAACTCAGTTATTGCCGTTTAAAAACAACAACAAAATTCTCTCCCGGAAACCAATATCAACTCCACTCCAATCACCAACATCAACAGCAATAAATCTTCAAGAATACATCAAATTACCATTACTTCAAACAACCAGTGTTACCGTCGGATATTTTAAAAAAGTACCAAAAAAAGGGGATTTCTACAAAAAAAGTGGCACCAAAAAGAGGATTTTAAAAAAAATGTGCACATCTTTTAAAATTAAAATAAGTACAGCACATTATGTATTTTTGACTTTTTTTTTATTTATTATAATTTTAAATGGTATAAAAACATAACAAAAAACATTGTATATTAATTATATACACTAAAAACAATTGATCGTTTTACAATAGACGTACATACATACTTACTTACAAATAGCTCATTTGTTGTAAAATCTAAAATAAATACTTTGTAAATATTTCTCTCGAGAAGTAATTTTTATAAAATATTTACTTTAATGTTTTGGTAATTCAAAAACGTTAAACTTGTTTTCTGCCAAACATGTGTTTTGGATTATAACATTGTTGCAGCAAATAGAAGATATTTATGTAATGTGTTTTATGTAAACATTTTTTAATATATTTCTTGTACTTTTCCTTCTGAATACATTTTCTTTGATTAATTAAAGACATTGTATTAAAGACATGTCTACCTGCATTTAAAAACTTTTTACAAATTTATATGCCCATTCCACCCGATTCTTATGTTTTCTGGAATGCTTTAGCCAAATTTTTCTCCCATCACGTCACATTTATCAGATACACCAATTACTGTAATTTCGGAAGATGATTTGTACCACAATTAGTAATAAAAAACCATAGTTTTATAATTTTATTCTACTGACTGTACTTACAAATTGTAGGCCAGGCCCACGATGTCGACAAGAATATTTCTTACGTATATTTGTATTGATTAAAGCTAGCTTAGTTAAAACACGCTCAGCAGAAGAACTATTGTGTAACAATGTAAAAATATGAGAGATCAATTTGTACAAGTTTGAATATATATACAGGTATACTCATCAAATCTATTTTTCAATGTTCCAATTTCACGCCAAAAATCTTCAGCATTCGAAATTTTAAATAAGTGTTCATAATTCGCGCCAACAAGTTGTGTTTTCTTTAAGTGAAGTTTTAAAGCCCCAAATAAAAAAAAAAAAAAAGTTTGATAAATTTCTTAAAAAATATTAAGAATGCATCTGGGTCAGTTATAATATCTTTAAACTCTGAAACTAATTCGAAATAGTTTATATCTTCATTAGACACTATAAATAATGGGTCCAAATACTTCAATATATTGAGCTTTTTGTTTTTTATATCAATTCTTTACGCAATTTTTGGTAAAAACAACAGTTTGGTTTCTGCTTCACGAACAATATATATATGCGAGATATCTTTACCTCAACCGATTTTCAGCTAACCACGCATGATTTTAATATATTAAAACAGTTTTACTTATATTAAAGCTGGGATAAAACAGAAAGAAAAAAAGTATCTTTTCCTAACGGAAAAAGTATCAAAAAAGTGGCAAGAATCACAAAGTACCACATTTGGGTGCATTTTGTAAAAGTGGCCCAATAGTATCCAAGCAGTCGAAAAAGTGGCAAAATGCCACTTTAGTGGCACCAACGGTAACGCTGCAAACAACAACGATATAAACCAACCACCAAACCAAGATTCTCTCACACCAAGACAAACTTCATACTCTCAAATTTTTTCACTTAAGCCTAGATTACACTATCTCACAAGTCTTACGTATTCCATAATACTTTGTGAGATAGAAATCTAATGAGTTTTGTTGCGACTGTCAAAAAATCTAATGTTACATGACAGTTTGTGTTCACACCATCACACAAAGTATAAGCACTTACACATGAAATAAAATGCAACCCTGATCCAATGAAAAGTATTATTGTTTAGAAATTTTTCAAAAAACGATGAAGTCGTATGGGATGTCAACTTTTTTCTTAATATGTACTTGTCATTTTCGTGACACATTGCATTCACACTATCACACTTTGTCATATTACTTGAGTTTTTGATGTAGTATGTATTAATACAAAGTATAAAAGTGTAATCTAGCCTTTAGTAAACAATAGGGTATTCATTTAATCGACCTTTTGCTTTTATCAGTTAATCGCGCGATTAATTAACCGAGGTTGTGGTTTAATCGGTTAATTTACATTCGATTTACATCTAAGATATATTATTAGAACATTACATGAATACAACAACGACCGTTTACCAACCCAGCTTACAAGAATTATTATGCAAAAAAAAGTGTATTGGTATGAGCAAATAGATGCACTAGCTAATGAAGTAAATACCTCCAGAGTTTCCTAATGTTCTACAAAAGAAAGCTGGGAACAATTAAGATTTGATATTTTATCAGGATTGAAACGTAAAGAACTACAAAATCATTTAGAAAAAGCAGCTACTACAAACCGGTTTTACTCTAAACTCAATTACACGAGGCCTCAATTATATTTTGAAATTTCAAATAACACGACAGCTATTAGCTACATATTCAAAGTTAGAAGTGACCTGCTTGAATTAAATGGAACAAGGTTTCAGCATCAAAGATCCCGTGATTGCTCGTTATGCAATCTTAATCAGATTGAAAATATCTTACATTTCATAGCCATATGTCCTATTTTGCGTCATATCAGATATAAACATTTTAAAAAGTTTACCTTGACTGAAAATGAGTTAATAACTATTGTAAACAACCCTACAGAAAATTTTAAAGAAATATATGGATTCATTACACATGCGATAGGTTACAGGAAGAAGCTCTTAAATGAGTTTAACTATTAACCTTATTATATAACACACAAAAACATTATCATATTTATCTCTCTCCGACTGACGACATTAAGTCATAGTCGTACGTTCTTATTTTTTTATTTTTTGTTTATTATTATATTATTTATTATTTAAAAAATTGTTTTCACAAAGAAATGAATTAAGTAAAGAACATTTAACTAACTAACTAATCGGTTAATTTTGTTTTTGATCGGTTAACCGATTAATAAAGTTTTTTTTATAAATTAAGTAATTTCAGTATATAAAAATGCATTAATTGCTTATTTTTTGGAGTTTATAAGTAAAAAAAACAATAACATAGGTACGAAACATTACAATTCTTGAACTAAAACGAGCAAGCAAAAAAAAAAACAATTCATTAATGCACAAGGTGTGGTCAAGTCATATCATCATAATATCCTAAACAAAATTTAAAATTGTTTAAAGTATATATTGTTGTGTTTCAAACAAAATAAAAATTGTAATACCGTGTTCATTGATTCGTCACAACTGCATAGTAGAAAACTAAATTATAAGCGGTATCTTACAACAGTCATATCGTTAGCTTAATATACAAACCTGCTAATTCACTTTGAGCACATTTTACAGGAGAGAAAAAAACTTTTTATGTTTCCTATTTGAAGCTTGATAGAAAATTAAAATTACAGTCAGTTTTACACACTTCAAGACTTAAATAGAAGAAACACTACATGCTAGTCGACGAGGCGTATCTTTCTCTACCACACGGAATCTAAATCTAAATTTACATAAAAAGTGGATTTAGCCGGTTTGCATATTAAGCCGACTATATATATTTCCTGTAATTATTTTAAGGCATAAGACTTAATGACTACCTTGTGAAACTCCCAAATATTTACATATGTATACAAAAATAAACTGAGATAATTTTATTAGTTATTTCAATAGTTAAAGGACATCTTATAAAATAATCTTTTAGAAAAGTAATTTGGTTTAAATGTTTAGGATAAAAGCGATTCTTTTCTTTAGTTTTGACAAAAGTTGACTTGGAAAAAATTATTTCACTTATCGTAGATGAATATCTAATTTCTCAGTCCTTTTCCAGGATTTCTCTAAACATATAAAATACTCCTTTATGCCATTATAGTTTTTTAAAATTTTTAACACTTCTCATTGTTTCGGTTAATTCTGTTAAAAGACTGACCGGTTGACGGTTAACCGAATGAATACCCTAGTAAACAACAATCAATAAACACAACAACTACAACCCAAGATAATCCATTGTTATTTCAGACTATTGTGGTACGCTGCGACACTAAGCTTCATATAACGAATATTTATAGAGGAGGCGAAATCAAATTATCCCCAACAATAATCAATATCTCGATATCAGCAAATGTTCACCATATTTTTCTGGGTGACTTGAATTCACAAAATATTTTATGGGGTTCAGTGTCCAATTCGCCAAATGGTAAAATACTAGAGGATTGTGCAAATGATCAGGACTTGGTGATTTTAAATGATGGTTCCGCCACCTTACTTAGGACCAGGAACACTCTAACATCTGTTGATGTCTCTATGTCCAGTGTGGATATTGCATCTACTGTAAAGTGGACTTGTATACCCCTGACAGAGATAGGGGACAATTTCCCCATTATAATTACTAACCAGGTTGAAATTACAAAAAAAAAATCGTCCTGCTTTCTGGAAAAACCAGCCAACTGGCATTTGTTCAAGACAAAGGCAACTGAAGTATCTGACCAATGTCTTTAATCGTCCAATATTAACATAGAAGCAGCCTAAATAAAAAGGATTTTACGTAAGACAGCAAATGAGACTATTCCTCTGAGCCGTGAACCTTATGAAAAAAACAGCCCATTGTAGTACAACTCGTCTATATCAAAGTTGATAAAACAAAGACAAGAAGCTTGGAAATTTTTCAAAAAATATCGGAGTAAAAATAATTTAATAGAATACAGAAGGTATTGCGCAAAGGTCAAACGAGAATCAAAATTGCGAAGAGAGCCACATGGGACAATTTTGTTAAATCTTTAAGCCCCTACACAGACGTTAAAGTTCTTTGGAATAGAGTGAACAATTTAAGGTGCCGCAGAGCTAACATCTTCCCCACTATCCACAGCAATGGAAATAATTTTTCACATCCTTTTGACATAGCTGATAGTTACGCAAAATTTTGGATCTCTATTAGCTCGGATGATTCGTTCGATCCCGGAATTATTTCCGAGAAAAGGGAACTTAAAATTTAAAATCTATCCCAAATTATGAACAATTTTATGCAATTAAATAGTACGATAACAATACTCGAGCTTCACAAAGTATTGCGGACTTTAAAGGACACTACACCTGCCCACGATAAGATCACATACTCGATGATAAAGTTTGCACCTGATGTTCCCATCACTCGACTGGGTAAACTGGAAAATTGCTGTGCTATCACCCATACCGAGACTGGGAAAGAACCCAAGTCAATTCGAAGGTTACAGACCAATTTCTTTCCTAACGGTAATTTCTAAAATTTTCGATATGATCATTGCTACACGCTTCTGAGAGTTTATACAAACACAAATATCTAAAAGGCAACATGCCTTTTTACCCAGACATATGCATATGCCACCAACTAGAAGAAGTACTGAGCAGAGAAAGCCAAAAAGTTATATTTTTAATACTTATAACCTATTCATACGCCACCGAGCACGAGTACAGGCAGGTATGACTACCAATAAGTATGAACATGAATAAGTTTGTATATCGACCGGTATGAGTACGAACAAACAGGCATGCTTATGGATAATCCTTAGAATGCCTATGCGTGTAGGAATGTATCGATGAGTATCGACAAGTAACTTCAACAATTTGTATGGTTATTTTAAAGCAAGCAGTGTTGCCACGACCTAAAAATTTTTGATGCAGAAAAGATATGTATGTAATTATATTTTAAGTGTCTTCTAAAACTAGCAAAACAAATATAGCACAGATTAAATTAGATTTTTATTAATTTATGTTAAAGTTATATTAAAACATAAATATTTGCTATCAAATTAAAATAATGCTTCAAAAGCTATAATAAATAATAATATATTTTACGAAGGAGGTTTTTTATAAAAATAATTAAAAAAAGAGGCTATCAACTATTTTGGGATCTTTTTTGTTTCTTTTTTTATGTTTCGAGCTAAAGAGAAATCTTAATATAATGCTGCGCTGCAGGCAGGAAATTTCATAAAATGTTTGATTCTTATTAAGACAACCGTGGATATCTGTGGAGTGGTTTTTCACCATAGCATGATGTCGAAGTCTTCTTTATGGCTAAAATTTTCGTTGGCATACTGATTGACTTCAGCTATTAAATTTTAAACCATTTTAAACGTCTTAAAAGTGCAACTGGCAACAGATTAATTTCTCAAACACATAATATGTATGAATGTATTTACCTGCTGTATCTCATTTCTTAACTGCGAATATAAATTGTTGGTTTTTTTTTGGATTACGGTTACCTTTTTTGTTTTATTAAGAACGATTAAAATAACGCGACGTATTTTAATTTGCATCCATTTAGTAATTTTTTTTTTTTTAGATTTTCTTAAATAAGAACGCAAATCTTTATATTCGAGACATTTTTTTAAGTCAACAATCGTTTTTCAATAATATTTTGTTGAATTGTACTCAAACGATTTTGAAGAAACGTATTTATTTGTGATTCAGCAATTTGGAAAAAAATTCTGGCAACATTTATAAAAAAATTAACAAAAAAAAAAAAAAATGTTTGAAGTCAATGATATAACTATAGGTGTATCTGGATATGTGCGAGTATGAAACACAATAAGTATGATGACATACATGAATGAAATCAAATGCGCATGGATATACACAAGTATGAGAATAAACAGATATGAGTACGCACACGTATTGAAAATTGTCGATATGTGCTAGAGTACTTTAATTTTTTTTATACCCATTGACTTTCTCTGGTACTGAGACGAAAATTAGCTTGGGCTAAACATAACCTAGTGCTTTCTGAAGACATTGAGAAAGCATTTGACCGAGTAACTTTGATATCAATCATAAAGGAGATTTATGAATGGGGAACCCCATACTGAATCTTGTTAAATCGTTTCTTGAAAATCGTAAGATAACTGTGAAGGTTGACGGTTTTCTGAGACTTATTCTTTGGACTATGGTGTGCTTAAGGGATTCCCACTTTCAGTTGTTTTGTACACCATATATGCTAACTCATTGGCTAAAACGGTGGAAAACGTACCTGGTATTGATTACGTCGCACTATGCTTCGTTCCCATATAACGAAGGATCAAAAATAGAAGGAGTTGTCAGATATTTTTTAAATTTGGTACACTACCATAAAATAACTTAGTTAAGAAAAATAAGAATTTTTGGAAAAATCGGCCCAAGGACAGGCCTACCTCCCATGTGTCCTGAAATTGAAAAATATAATTTTAGCTTCAATAATGCCCACAAGATTACAAAAAGTGGTCATGCAACTAGCAACGTGTGTGTAAATTTTTATTTAAATCGGGACAAGGACTCAAGGTCCTGCTATATATCCTCTTTCTTAAAAACGCTACCACTCCTACAAAAATTGTCCGATCGTAATAAATTTTGGTATGTAATTTGATATTTGCAAGATATAAATTTGGGTAGAATCGGATTATCAATGTGGAAAATACAAAAACATCATTAATTGAAAAACAGGCTAAAACGGTTAAAATGCTCTTGCAAAAATAAAACTACATATAAGGATATTTGAAAGATAACATAAATTAAAAAATTAAAGAGAAAAACTAGCAATGTTAACGTCATTAAAAAATTATGAAAAAAAATAATATCGCACTTGATCCATCAAAATTTTAATTTTTACACTTTTCGAAAAAAATCGAAGAGTGGTATTCATATCCGCTGTAAAAATATCGTTCTATTTGGCCTACTTTTTGGTAATGAAATAAAAGTCCATATTTGTAATTGTTTACATTTGTAGTTTTTGAAAGCTTTATGTTGTTCATCTCTGTCGGACTTGCATTGCAAAAAAAACACCTACTTGATGAATTTGTATCGCTTAAAATATTTACAACTGCACTATCTATCATTGTAAAATGCATTTCGTAAGAAACTTCTACAACTGCACCTTTCATTTCAATGACATCACATTCCATATTTTTAATTTTCTCATCAACTTCGCTGAAAACTTTCTTAACTAGATCAGGCTTCTCTTTTTGTAAGACAAATTTAATAGGCCTACAGTACAACGTTGAAGATGGTGTTTTATTAAGGCGCCCGTACACGACATGTATTTGTCATCTGACATGTCAAATTTTCAAGTCACATGTAATTGTTCATGTCTGTCAAAATTGCTGTTTTACATAAGGTTTATAATATTCGGTCACAAACGTACATGTAATTTGCTTCTGACATTGTCTCTTTTTTTTCGCATTGTTATTTCAGAAACCAAAGTAGTTCTCGGTTTCAAAATAGCTTGCTGCCGCCACGAAAATATTTATTTGCGCCGTAAAATAATTTAGCCATCTTAACATTTTTTTCTTTTATGTTAAAGATAATAATTTAGAATTTTAAAATGAAACGGTTTTTATGTATATATTTACATACATTATATTCAATGGTGAGATGAGCATACATATCTTGGTATTGTAAAATATTAACTTCAGCCGGCTAATGATTCCGTCAATAATTGACGCCGCTGCCAGTTTCTTCTCGGCATAGATTTCTGATGTCAGATGGTTTGTCAGAAGAAAATAGAGCACGCTCTAATTGAAATTGTGTCAGATGACTTTGCTTCTGACTTTTACAGAAGCAAAGTTAAAAAGGTAACACACGACATGTATGTGTTTTGCAGTGGGAAATTTGACATGTCAGATGACAAAAACATGTCGTCTATACGCTCCTTTACACCATATTATTTTTTTTGATGTCAAGTTTACCATTCTTGAAAATAGAAATTAATTTAAAAATTTATTAAAATAGCACATATATTTAACTAAGTAAATATGTACTAACCTTAGTGGAACAAATGCTATGAAAAACATAAACTCATCCGTATGGTTTTCGTTTTGAAATTTTTGTTTGTAGCGGCTATGGCCGGAGCTACCATCCATACCCCACTTACAAATTAACGATATTTTACTTATATATTCTTGAACATCACAAAGTTCAAATATACTTGCTGCTGTTTTACGCATCATGCTTTTTAAGTCCACTTCCGCTGAAATTTCCGTTGATAATATAATGGGTACCAATTTTTGCTTTTCGGTTCGCAATGCATACAATGATAGAAAACCATTTGGATGTAATTCGTTGATTGCTTGGCGCAGAACACTGTATTTTCTTCCCGATAGATCTAAATCCATATAAAGCGCCAAAGCTTTTGAAACTGGTAGACATTTCAGATTTGTTTCATGGCTTTCTGAAATAGAATTTGATCTTCTTTTTAATTTTTTTACGGCAAATTCAAGTTGCTCATAGAATACTTTTCAATCAAATCTGTTACTCTTCTATTTTTTGTTTTGCTGGAAGATTCATGAAACATTTTTAGCGGTCTTCCGCGTTTTTTTGTGTCTGTTGTTGCAGTTAATAGGTCCATTGCTTCTATTGGATCCATTGTTGTTTCAGAAGCCCTTGCTGCTGTTTCTACTATTCCTACTTCTGGTATTGTTGTAGTTGTTGCATTAGTAACAGCTGTTGGGTCTATGGAAGCCACATTTTTAATGCAAGTTTTACTTGTGCTAGATTCCTTAGTATTTTTACTTTCTTTATTTTCAAAATTTGAAGTAAAAAACTGATAAATTTACATTGTCGGGATCAAAAAAAGTAAACTTAACCATAACTTTTTCACTTTACTATTAAAAAACTGAATACTTCGTATTAAGTTTTTTTTTTTTAAATATGAATCGTCTATCTTGTGTTTTACATATTTATACACCTCTGATATTTTTTTGTTTGAGGATGCTGCTATCCAACAATCAATTATATCGGAATTTTTTAAAATATTTGCAATCACCACAGATTAGTTACATTAATTTATTTTTTAAACCTTGTTTACATTACAAATAGAAATGGACTCACGATCACTTATGTTAAAGGCAATTCAATTTGTAACACTTACGGTTTTGTACAATTGAAATTTTTATAGAAAAAAAAAATTACTCTCGCATTTCCGAAAATTTAATATGTAGTCGAATTAGCGCTGCTGGAACAAAAGGATAATTTAAAAAAAGGGTCATAAAAGGTATCAAGACCGTCGAAAAAGGGTCAAATGTATACTTTAGTATTACAACGTTAACGCTGAAAGGAGTAACAACGTTTTTATTAATAAATTGATAATAACAATGGCGTTTAAACAACCTGGTGTCATTTTTATGCATTTTTAGAATGAACGAGGTAGAAAAATTGGTAACAATAAAGTGGGGAACAGAATAGTCGCTGTAGTACAACGTTAAGAATAGCGCTGCAAGCTGCCAAAAGTTAAAAACAGCAAAAATATTAATTTTGTGCAGTTAAGTCAAAAGTGCAATTAAAGGCTAGTTTACACTACTATACTTTGTATTAATACATGTCAAAAACTCAAGTAAAGCAGCCCATACACGATTCAATTCAATTGTCAACTGAGTCGTTTGTTGTCCAAATCAAAGCGTGTATGGCTTTGTCAATGGATTAGTTTGACGGTTGTCGAGTTGGTTGAAGAAAAAGCAAAAGATTTTGATTTTTTCAAGTTGACTACTAAAGGTACGGTCACATATGGCAAACATTTGTCAAAAAATATAAAATATTTGTTTGCCCTAATCTGACCACAAAATATTTTTGAGGGGCAAACAGAAAAACAGCTGATTTTGGGCAAACAAAATTATTTGCTAGCAAACAAAAATGCTCCTAATGTGACCATTTAACGTCAAATATTTTCCTTGTTTTTAGGCAAATAAATATTTGTTCTTACAAAAATTTTGTAAGAACAAACAGCGGCAAATAAAAAGCTTTAAAATAAAAATTATTGAATAAAATTTAAAAAATTAACAAAATTAAATAAGTTTTTAATGACGAAAAAACTTATTTATGTAAAAATTTTTCCTGTGTTCTCTTTTTAGCAAAAAGTTGCGCGGTAAATAGGATTCAATATGTTACAAAATACATTTTTCTTAAGTAAATGGGTCATTTCTATGAGCTTATGTTACGAATTATGAATTGCAAGCATGGCGTATCTATATAAATAGATAAATTTTTGAGAGTGTACCAGTTTGGATTCATTGGACAATCAGAGAACCGCCAAAATAAAATTATATAATGAATTTAAGATTTATATAAAACATTTTAGCGCCAAATAATATACCGACATAGATACCTTTATGAGATTTTTTTCGTCTTGAAGTGATTATAGCAAGTGACCTAGAACCAATTCTCGGTCTAACAAGACGAAATTTTGGCACGACATACAAGCTATTATACAAGGTATATTTATAGCAGGTAGCCGCGAGATTACAACAATTGTACAATAAAACGAACAGCAGGGCTTTTTATTGTTGTTTTGTGATACGAACTGTCAAACAGCAAAGAGGTTGAAAAGAGACAAAAAAGACAAAAGAAAAGACAAAAAACCTTGTTTACTTGTTTACTATACAACATTTGGCCGTTTGTATCACGAAACAAGCAAATAAAAAATAACCAGCTGGCTTTCCGAGACTACCTGCTATAAATATACCTTGCTATTATAGAAATTATTGCCAAAACCGGCATTTATAAGATTATTATGACATCAAAAGCTATTTACAGAAGTGGTATTTGTATATGGTAAAATATGGATCGATTACAATAACAAAAATAGCAACAAATTTTAATATTTCAAACAAGCCATAAAATTGATTAAAAGTCCCTAAAATTATAAGGAATGGCAAAAATTTTATAAAAATTGCTTAATTGGCAGAAAATCACGAAAAATTGCAAACTTGGAAGCAAACCCAAAAATGTATCGGTTAAAAAACAAAATGTCGGAAAAACAAAAAATTTTAAAAATAGCGAAAATGTGCGAAAATATTTAATATATTTGGAATAAGCCTTAAAGTTGATTAAAAGTCCCTAACACTACAAGGAATGGCAAAAATTCTGTAAAAATTGCGAAATCAGTGGAGATTTTCAAAAATTCGCGATATTCGCAAAATTCTGTTTTTGCTTCAAATGTTCTCAAATATAAGAATAAAAGTCAATTTGTTTTACTTTCACTAACCCCTTACTACCTTAATTGAAAACGAATAAAAACATGTGGTGGTGAATTGCAGAACACAAAAAATGCTGAATTAATCCACTTTCGAGTGAATTCGGATTCTAGAACACACCCGATTATCTCAAAAATTGCGACATGTACTTTGCGAATAAGGTTAACATGGACAGCTAACAGGACGGATAAACATTGTTATATCGATTAAGAAAAGGATGCTGACGAAAAATAAAAATTTTGGTAAGTTCACTCAAGTTCTTTTAAGCAGTTTGGATTGAAATTTAGCACTTTTGGTTCAGTAGGAAAAGCGATATGGACTAAAATGTGAAACAACCTCCCGAAAAAATCGATATTTCTGTAACAAAAACTAACGTAAATTGTTGGCGGAATGCACCTTTTATCTTTAATTTTTGCACAAACTCAATTTATATACCTAGAAATCATACAACTAAATTTCGTGAAGATCGGCCTATAATTTACAATAGATCCACTGTCTAAAAACACTTTATTGCTTGCGTAACTAAACCGTAACGAATATTGCTTTAGTTCATAATATACATATGTAGTTTAATTTAGTTGTATTAGACTGGAAATTACTTCGCCAAATTGCATTTATCCCTTTATTTGTTATGTAAATCCTTTTTTACTTCTAAAACGGCTGTTCTCGCTCTTCTATACCATAAAACCATAAAAGTTTCAATATTTTGCATCAAAATGAAAATTTTTAGTTTTAATAAAAAGTAATTTTATTTATTTAATTTTTATTTTTGACAATTTGTTCAAATATTTATTTTTAGGCAAATATTTTTATATGTGAACACAGGGCAAACATATTTTCCCATTTTTTATTTGAAGCTATTTAATATCTGTTTGAACAAACAAAAATGGGCAAATAAATGTGCGTAGTGTGACCAGCAAATAAAATTTTTATTTTTTTTAACAAATTTTTTAAAAATGCAGGCAAACAAAATTTGACAATTGTTTGCCATATGTGACCGTACCTTAAGTCTTTCAATTCGATTGTACTGTATGTGCTCGAGTCTCTTGATCAGCTGTCAAAATTAATGTTTGTAGTTTTCTTTTGCAAAAAAAAAGTTAAGTATTTCATTAAATTTTAAAATTAATTTAAAATCTTTCAATTCAGTTGATGAAGTGTGCAGCCAAGCATCCATTCAGTTGAAAGACTCAGTTGACAATTGAATTGAAACGTGTAAAATATGTAAAAGTCTGATAGTGTGAATGCATGTGTGATTAAAATGACAAGTATTATGAAAAAAAGGTTGACATCCCATACGACTTCATCGTTTTTTGAAAAATTTCTAAACAATAAAACTTTTCATTGGATCAAGGTTGCATTTTATTTCATGTGTGAGTGTTTATACTTTGTGTGATGGTGTGAAAACAAACTGTTTGTTAAATTAGATTTTTTAACAGTCGCATTGCTGCCAACTTTTTTTGAAGACTTACCGTCAAATCGTTTTTCAAAAACCGCTAAAGCCGCAAATTTTAAAATCTCATTTTGCGAAATGTATATACAAATTAAGATATAGGGTGCTTTTTTAAAAGTATACGACTTTTTTTTAAATTATAAAGTAAGGTTTTTGATTCCCTGACTTTTTTAGACCCGGGAACATACAAGAATGTTTCTTTTATAAAAGTGTCTAAAAGTTGGTAAAATAACTATATTGAATAAAAAGGTTTTAAATTCAAACCCGTTTTAAGTCTTTTTCTATCAGGTCTAGTTTTTATTATGGGCTGGTGATGCTAATATATTTCATCACAACTGGAAAAGGATTTCTCTGATTTTGATCCAATGGTTGAGAACAAAATAAATTATTAGCATATGACTTGAAATAAAATTCCCTTTAAAGCTTAGCAACCTTATTTCGGACGAAATATTAGTCAAGCCCATTAAAAATTTGACGTAACATTATTAAGCTGTGAACAGATTTGAATTCAGCACGCTAAAGTCAATTAAAATCATATAAGAAGGTTCTTGCTACCGACTTTTTTTATTTTTGCGACCAGTGTAATAAGTATAATCAATCAACTATAAATCTACGAATGATTTTTGTGAACTGAACACAATTTGACAGAATTCTAGTTAATCCTAATCAAAAAATTAATAAACAAAATGTTGTAAATTTTTTTTAAAGCGGAAGCGAATTCAATTTCGAAAAAAAAACAGTTTTTTTGCTTCATACTTTTTAATTTTAATAAAAAAAAAACTTGAAATCTCTTATTTTATGAAAAAAATTTAAATTGTCATACCTATACCTACCTAGAACAAAAATGTTATATGTATGTAGGTATTCTATTGATATTTTAAAAAAAAAAACCGCTAACGGTCAAAACGGAAATTTTGCCGCGATGGGCACATACAAATTACTAAAATCGCGGTAAAACCGTAAAATTGGCAACAGTGGACAGTCGCAACAAAGCTCATTAGATTTCTATCTCACAAAGTTTTATGGAATACGTAAGACTTGTGAGATAGTGTAAACTAGCCTTAAGCAAAAGGCGGTTAAATCAAAACTACGGCACCTATATCACGGATGAATGTATACCTACTTACCAGAGAAGCAAGCCGATTAAAAATTTTCGGCGGCGGCTGAAGTCCAAAAATATTCGGCGGCGGCGGCTGAGCTGCTTTGCGCCGATTTTTTTGACTTATGTACAGTAAACATATAGTTAAACAAAACGAATAATGATTTATTCGTTTAAAAAGTAAAGATTTTATAAAAGATAAATTAAATTTTTAGATTAAAAAAAACTATTTACAGCAAATACCTTGTTAGTTGTACTACGGTCAATAAAAGATATTGCAATAAGATTTTCTTAAATTTTAGAAACATCAGGCATTTTTAAATAGTAAATTAATTATTTTTTTTTGTTATTTATTAAGTTTGTGGTCCATTATTTTTTATAAAAATATTTGTTTTATTTAATCCGATATTTCGTCACACTTTTGTGTAACTACTTTAGGGAAAATTAACGAACATGTCAACTGCAGATGTTCTTTGTTGTGTACAACTTTTTGTTTTTGCCTTGACTGCGACTGTTTTCATTTAATGAATCAGAAGTAAAGGCAAAAGTTTATTTTTGTCCAATGACAAATGAAGAAGTCGAAGTAACAGCACAATCTTATGACTTTTACTATCTCAACTGCAGCTTTTTAAACACTGCACTTAGTCCCGTTTTCACAACTTACCGATAGCTAAAAGTAGACTATAACCGGCCTTTTAAAAAGTTTTCCATTATTAAAACTCAAAGCTCAATCGTAAAGAGCGATAAAGTAAATTAAGGTTTAGCCTACCTGGTATGTTAAAGTAAAGTTGTAATAATGGTACACTTATATACGGTTAGTTGTGAAAACGGGCCTTAACCACCTTTCCCACATGCAAAATACAAAAAAGTTTCGTTAAAACTCTTAGGCCCGTTTTCACAACTTACCGATAGCTAAAGGCAGGATTTTATCGGCCTTATAGAAAGTGTTCCATTATTACAACTTTACTTTAACCTACCAGTTAGGATGAACCTTAATTTACTTCATCGCTCACCTTAGGTTAAAGTAAAGTTTTAATAATGTAACAGTTTTTATAAGGCCGTTTAAAGTCTACTTTTAGCTATCGGTAAGTTGTGAAAATGGGCCTTAAAGTATTTGTATAATGCAACAGTGCTACAAAATTAATTTAATACCGATTTTCGTAAGTATTCACTAACTTAAATAATATTAAAAAATAACAAAAATAAAAAAAATAGAAAAAAATATAATCAGCTAGCAATTGAGCCGTCGATCAGCCGAGTATATCGGCGGCGGCGTGGCTTCTCGAAAAAAATCGGCTGAGCGGCTAGCCGTCAGCCGCGCCGTGACGGCTTGCTTCTCTGCTACTTACATAGGTAAATAATAAAACATTTATAGGTAGGTACTTATTTAATTAAAAAAAACTTACCCTGTCCAATTTCTATAACGAAATTAGTTAAATCGTGACGCTGTGCTAAATACTGCAACAGTAATTCATCGGGTATATTAAAACCAATCTTTTTGTTGCGAAACTCAAAATTGTAAATACCAAAAGCAGCACGTACTGTAAACAAAAATAAAGAAAAAAATTAATTGAAACCACAACAAATGTGTATATTTTATACAAAACATCAACAGTTTAGTCTACATACATACCTACTTATGTATGTACAAATGTTAATTTTACTAGAATGTCAAAAACAATAATAAAGAACAACCAAAACAAAATAATAATAATACAGAACAGACAACGTGTGTGTACGTGCGTGTGTGTAGTAGTGTTAACCATAGATGACGGACAATTAATACAATATATGAAATAGAAGAGCAAGAGATAGAAGCAACAAAAATAAAGCAAAGGAGAAATGTATTATACACACGGCATGCAGTAGTAGTATTTTTGTAGATGTAAAAAAGATATAAGTCGTAGTAGGAGCAGCACCAATAAAGCAACTTAAAAATAAAAAGTTAAAAATAGAAGCAAAAAACAACACAGGCAATAAAAAAAACTTTGACAGTCCGAGAAATACAAAAATAATAAAAAAAACGCGGGTAAAACACTCAAATAAAATAAATGTTGTCAATGTAAGAAATTAAAACCGATTAGCTAAACAGAAAAACACTTCGAAAAATAATAGGTACCTATATGTATAAGAATTGGTAAATTTTATACATTTTTAAAGTGTGTTTTTTGAGCCAAATTTAAAAAGTTCGAAATATCTTTTACATGATGTAGGTATTAACCATCCCAATTTCAAAAATGAAGTCTTATAAAATTGCCGAAATTTGTAGACATAACGGTTTTTATTTTCACATAATAATTTATAAAGGACACTTTAAGCTTTAAGGTGTTAGGAAGGTGTTAGTTTGTAACTGTTATACTAACATATAGCTAAGTTATACTAATAATAGCGTTTATTTAAACAGACTGTTTCTCAAAAAAATCATCATGCTGGAGTTCGTATTCGCCTTAAATTTTGCGATTTGAAATCACAAGCCTACAGTAAAGTGATCTTCAAGCAAAAATGTAAATTTCCTTAATAATTCATTTTCAATACTTGAAAATATCATGAACAAAAAATATTTACTGCCAGTTTTTTTAAAATAAAATGAAAATTTTTCCTTGGGAATTTATATTGAGACAACAATAAAAAAACTCAAATTAGTTTTTATTTTCAATACCTACTATAAATTTCTAAACGAAGATTTTATTTTTGTTTGAAAACAGGCAGTTATGTGTTGTTTTCACAGCACAAGTAATTACACGTGAAGTAAAATTTATATGAAAAGCACTCAGTTTTATGAGTGTTTTTCATAAAAATTTTACTGCACGTTCAATCACTTGTATTGTGAAAACAGGACATTAATGTCTTTTCTTTCCATTTATTTTAAAAAATCATAATATTTTGAATACCTATGTAATAAAAAATATAAAATTTTAAAATAACAAGTAAGAGTGCTATATTCGGCTGTGCCGAATCTCTGATACCCTGCATCGACAGTTCGAATATTTCAGGTGTTCTCCTATATGATATCTTTTTATTATCATCATATATATTATTTCTAAAGCACTTTTTTTGTCGGTTGCAAATATCTCCCATACCACCGCATCAAATTTAATGAATGATATCTCATTTTAAAGCTTATTTCTAACACTAATGACGAAAAATAATTTGAAATTGAAAACTTAATATTTTCATTGATAAAAATTATATTTTAAAATGTATTGAAGTTACTAAAATTTCTATTAATTATTTTCATTTTATGTTACAAAAATGACAACTAACGGTGCGAAATATTCGCACGGGTCATCTAGTTAATTTATATTTTTAAAAACCAGGGTGGCCATATCCAAAAATATTTTACAGCTAAACCGGCTTTAAAACAGAGTTTAGAGAAATTCATATCTGATCGCTCATATTCATTCAACCATTCTTGAATTTTTTTCATAAATGAAAAATGTAAAATATAACTTTTTTCACAGTCATAAATGAATTGTTAATATTTCGCCAAATTCATTCATGTTTTTTCCAATTTTGCCTTTCTTCAGTCATGAAGAATGAGGAAAAAAAGTTTTAAAAACGATCCTCGCTAGAAGTGTTGTTGTTGCTCGACAGTTTGCATGACCACAGCTCGAAATGCCTGTGTGTATTTGTTTGTGTAAAATATTTTTGGTATATGGAACCAGCCAAAGTGTCTGTTGGATTTTTTGTAGGAAAAAATAATTGAAAAAAATTAAAAGAACTGCACATATCGTCCGTCAACTTAAATGCAGAATAATGTAACATCACATTTCATAAGTTTACATGCAAAGCAAAAAACTTTGTAAAATGGTAAATATTTAAGATTTAAAAGCAATTTTGAATATTTCAGCTAAAAATGCGTTAACCGATATTATTCTTGAGAAAAAAAATATTTTTATTATTTTTTTTAAGTTGAGTGTGTTACGTTATATAAATTTTATATTTTAATAAATTATTTAAGCTCAAGGTCACTTTTTTAAAAAATTAATTAAAATGTTTTTATTCTCAATATTTCGATTTCCGTTGGAAATCTTCTTCAGGAAATTTTTTTTTTTATATAATAAAATAAAATTTGACAATAAATGGAAAAATAAAATAAGGAAAAATAAATTTTAAAATTTCAAAAAACAAAATTATCATAATAAATTTAAAATTCCATTCTACAAACTTTAAACAAAAAGACAAACAAACAAAAAAGGAAAACAAAATTTTAAATATATTCAAAGCCTAAACCCCATTTTAATGTCCCTTTCCGTCAATAGTAATTTTGATTTAATAAATGTTCACCAACTAAGCTATGCCATCTGAAATTTAGTTTATAAACAATCAAGGACAAATACCTATTTATAATTATCCCTTCTATCAACCTATTTATTTTTATTCAATAAACTAGCTTAACCCGTGCGCTTCGCTACACTGCTTTAACCACTTCTTCAGTTGAGAGATACTTAATATATGCATCCTATGGGAGGTATTTCCCCCTGTGCCTACCGGCTTTATTTTTATTTTCAAAAGTGTAGCATACCATAAGAGTGACTTTTACAAAGTTTGAACATTCTCACTTAACAGTTCTTAAGATATGCGATATTAAACATTGGTGTCCCATGGGGGGTAACACTTCCCCCGCTGCTATTTTATTTCAGTTTTGGGGCTCTGAAGATCCTACTATCAAAAGTTCAACAAAATCCGTGCAGTGGCTCTTAATTATATTTCTATCTTTGAGGGGTACTGCTCCTTCTCTGTCAACCCCGCCCATTTTTATATTGAAATTTAAAGTTAACCATAATAGTAGCTGTAACCACGTTTGAAGACTCTCCCTTTAATAGTTCTTCAGTTGAGTGATATTTAATATATGCATCCTATGGGAGGTATTTCCCCCCCTGCGCCTACCCGCTTTATTTTTATTTTCAATAGTGTAGTATACCATAAGAGTGACTTCTACAAAGTTTGAACATTCTCACTATAACAGTTCTTAAGATATGCGATATTAAACATTGGTGTCCTTTTGGGGGTAACACTTCCCCCGCTACTATTTTATTTCAGTTTTGGGGCTCTGAAGATCCTACTATCAAAAGTTTAACAAAATGCATGCAGCGGCTCTTAATTATATTTCTATCTATGAGGGGTACTGCTCCTCCCCTGTCAACCCCGCCCATTTTTATATTGAAATTTTCATTTTACCATAATAGTAGCTTTAACCACGTTTGAAGGCTGTCCCTTAAATAGTTCTTCAGTTGAGCTATATTTAATATATGCATCCTATGGGAGGTATTTCCCCCCTGCGCCTACCGCTTTATTTTTATTCTCAATAGAGTAGTATACCATATGAGTGACTTCTACAAAGTTTGAACATTCTCACTGTAACAGTTCTTAAGATATGCTATATTAAACATTGGCGTCCTATGGGGGGAACCACTTCCCCCGCTACTGTTTTATTTAAATTTTGGGGCTTAGAAGATCCTACTACCAAAAGTTCAACAAAATGCGTGCAGCGGGTCTTAAGATATGCGATATTAAATATTGGCATCCTATGGGGGGTACCAATTCCCCTGCCCCGATTTTGGATTTCAAAATCAACTAACCATCATCACTCCTCCCTGTACCTTCCCTAAAAATTTTATGGCAATCGGTCGAGCCGTTCTCGAGTTATGGAGTGACAATCAAAATGTACACTTCTTTTTATATATATAGATGTCTATAAATTTGAGCTAAGCCCTCAGTATCTTTTTTAAATGAATACTTTTCTCAAATGGAACATTATTTATCTGCAACATTTATAACATATATCTACGTTTCTTAAAACTTTCCGTATTCAAAATTTATATGTTTTCAAAATCAGGATAATGATTAAAGTCCCTACAATGAGTTGATAACGCCGTTCCATGGGCTGAATTATAATTCCTATATTTTTGGTCATGTTTATGTCCTGGTAATCTAATTTTCAGTTTTGTCCCAGTTGTTCCTACATATATTTTCCTACATTGTTCATTATCATTGCCACCACAATGTATCTAATACACTAAATGCGACATATCTGACTTTAGTAATCTATCCTTAGTTTTGTAAATAATCTCCCAACATTATTAATCACCTTATGTGCCATTCTGTATTTCCCTTTATCATATATATTCAAGTTTTCTAATCTTTCCGAAAACCCAGGTATATAAGTTAATGACTTATAAATAAGTGGTTCCGAAATCTCATCAAAGTTACGAGATCTCTCTATATTGTATTGTCCTACCAATTTGCAAATCAATTTGTTAGGAAAACTATTATTCTTCAAAATATTTCCAATAATTTCCTTATTTTTCCTATGAAATCTATTGTCACTAATTGTTAATATCCTATCTATTAGATTCCTAGCTGTGTTAATGATAATTCTCCTCGGGTGTTTTGAATAATAATTTAAAATTCTACCTGATGAGGTTGGTTTTTGATACCAATCTACCAATAATTTACTTCCTTTCCTAATCACCAATGTGTCCAAATATGGAATTGAAAAATTCAATTCCCTTTCAATAGTAAACTTAATGTTCTGATCAAAAGAATATTCAAATTAATATTCCTCTTCAGCTTCTTAAGAATCGATCGAGATATCATTATAATATATGTTCTTAGCGCATTTTTCAAAGAGATCTTACATTTTTTTAAACTTTCGCAACATTTTAAACCACACCTAATATTAACTAGCGAATTCATAGTCTTAAACGTCATTATATTTTGAATTTTCGTTTTTAAGAGATTTATACCACTAAAAACATATTTTAACTTCCGCGTTGCTAAATGGCAAAACCAAGAACTTCATTGCAAAAGAAGCTAATTCACTGAATGGATTTTCATTTAATGCATTTTTCTACAGTGAAATCAATCATTTCTTCTTTAAAATGTTCGCTTAATTTGCTTAATAACACACAAAAAGTAAGTATTTGTTAAATTATGAAAATAAAATCTCTTTAAAATCTCGACATGTAATTTGTATTTGTTTTTCTATTTCAAAAGTTATGGTATCTCTTTTTGATTTCAAAATCGTAACTGAGGGAAAAATCAGCTTAACATGAATTTAATGGATTTGTATGTGCATTCAACAAAAAAATTTGGTAGATTTTAAAAATAATTACAATAATAATAATGCTAAAAAATGCTAAATACGTAGTTGAAAAATGCTAACTAAAATGGAAAATTTGCAGCTAATTCAGACAAAAAAATGATAAATTTAGCTGAAAAAATGCCAAAATGGCCACGATGATAAAAACAGACATCAGCATTAAAAATGGTTGAGGTTTAGACCTATATTAAATTATTGACCGACAATCTTGAGTAAAATATCTTGATTCGTAACAGTTTAAGCCGAACTTAAATGAATATCAGGAAGGGGATTTAAATTTGAGCTATAGTAAGTTATGAACCAATCATCCCAAAATTCCGCAGAGTGATTTTTGGTATTAAAAAACATAAATTTCAATACAGTGGTGAATTTTAGAAGGCCGCTTAATATGCGATTTAATGTAAATTATGGACCGTAAATCACAAAATTGCATGACAGTTTTTCAGGCCATATGAAGCTAAGTTGGAAGAAATTTTACCGTAATATCTATATCTGCTACGGTTTATGGCGTATTTAACTAATTTACCAGAGTGGGCTTTATATGGTCCCTATAGTAAATTATGAACCGATCATCACGAAATTTATTAGTGTAATTTCTAGTCATATAAAACTGTGAAGTATTAAATTTTATTGTGATAGCATTATTTATTACGGTTTTAGGCGTACTAAACTGTTTTCCGGGAGAAGGGTTTATATTGGCCCTAGGGTAAATTATGGACCGATCTTCACGATATTTCACAGAGTCATTTCTAGTCCTTTTAAACTTTGACGTGTCAAAATAGGCTAAATTATAGAACGATCTTCACGAAATTTCACAGTGCCATTTCTAGTTTAATAAGACGATTTTTGCAAAATCTAATATCATTCCGTGCATTGTTCCACCATTTATGTTAGTTTTTGTAACAAAATTATCAATTTTTTAAGATGGTGGTTCCACATTTTGATTCATAGACTTCGAAAAAAAATTGATGCTATACATTTGGAAATGAAAATAAATTTGAGAATTTGACCTAAAACCAAAATAATAAACTAATATCATATTATGTTAAATTATAAATTTCCCTGCAAATATTAATTTTTTGTTTTTATATTTAATGGCTTAAACATAAGTATGTTTTAATTATTTGATCGGTCTTTCAAAGAAAAACAAATTCTCCACTTGCTCAAATAAAATTGACGATTATCATATCGCATGTGACTTAACAATCATATGATCAGCGCATGGCCGCATTATTTCTGTTAAAAAATTCATAAAATGGCAGATATTTTTGTTTAAAAGTTAATAAGAAAACAGTTATTACCAAATATTTGTCCAATGTGAACATAGTGTGAACACAAAAAATCACATATTTTAGTAGTTTTAGAGCAAACATTTATTTGATAGTACAAAAAAATTGTAAGAGCAAACAACGATAAATAATTTTAGCCATGTTACCTATAGAAGCAATTTTTCTTGTAAGTTTTCGGATTCTTTACTATTTTAAAGATTTTTTTTAATTATTAGAATTTGCTATCTTGCCGCTATTGGCAAATTTTTGCGAATTTCTACTAATTTAGCAATTTTTATAGAATTTTTGCCATTCCTTATAAATAGTTTTAGGCACTATTAATTAATTTTATGGTTTTGTTTGAAATCTTAAAACTGTTCGCGAATTTTCGCTATTTTTGCAAATTTTATTTTATTGGGTTTCCCCGACATTTTGTATTTTTTAACCGATTAAGCGATTTAAAATAAATTTTAAGGTTTGTTTCCAAGTTTGCAAATTTTCGTGAATTTTCGCCATGTTCGTGATAGAAGCGATTTCTTTCTGTGATTCTTTGCAGATTAAACTATTTTTAATAACCGTTAAGCTTTCCTATCAGGCCACTACCCTGCAAATAATAGGACCAGTCCAAACACGCGTGTAAAAAGTAGTCCACAAGGGAACAGGGCTAGTCCAAAAGTAACCCAAACGTATGGAAAAAACCTGGTCTATTTAGCATTACGATGTCCTAGGAGAGGACCATATAACCCACCTTTGGACCACTAAGAAGTAGTTTTAAAACTACTCCATGGTATACTCAAGAGGATTAGTTTTGAAGTCGTTTAAAAAGGAAAGCATGTCGTTAAAAAACGAAGACATGTCGTCTCACTACAAACACTTTTTAACAATGACATGGTCCATGCTTGCATTACATCGGACCAGTCCATGGACTAATCCATTTTATCAAAATGGATCAGGTGGTCCAATTTTATTTGCAGGGAATTAGCAAATTTTTGTAAATTTCCGCTAATTTGGCAATTTTTATCAAATTTTTGCAATTCCTTATACTTTTAGTCATTTTTATGGCTTGTTTGAAATTTGAACAATTTTTGCGAATTTTCGCTTATTTTGCAAAAAAAAACATTTTTTAGACCGGCGTCTAATCTCGGCGCGCGCGGCGGCGCCGCGACATACGCGGCAGGTGCGCTCTATATTGCATTTTATTTACCGTTCTTTAATATATTGAAAGCATTTTTGTCTATTGCTATGACCAACATTTCAAGTTTTCTGGGATACTGTACTTAGTTAAGAACTTATCAAAAGAGAAAGTGACTATTACATGAAGAAATGTTAGTTTATATCAGCACGTTTTTTTATTATAACATGACATTATCAACTACATAGTAAGTATTATTTTTAATGAATGAGTGGTCTTGATCATTCATTAAAACAAGTTTTGTTACATTTTATAACGAGACATAATCTGCATTTTTGACGATTTTGGAATAAATTTGAAAATGAAAAAAGTCCCCAAAATATTTTTAGGGACTTATTTCATTTCAGATTTTTGGGGACTTATTTCATATGAAATAACTAACTCCCCAATATGAAAATGAAATAAGTCCCCAAAAAAATGAAATAAATCACCAAAAAACGTTGTTGTTGCCTCACATATATTTTTTGGGGAGTTATTTCATTTCCGTTTCGGGGACTTATTTCGTGGGGTGCTACTTCATGCCGCCATCAAAGAGATTATCTACCTGTCCCACAATATCGACAAGAAAATTTCTTTCGTATATTATATATATTGATAACAAAAACAAAGTGAATGGCCGATTTCACTAATTTATTTATATATCAATTTATGTTTAAAATTCGTTTTTCATGTCAAATAAAGAGAAAATTATATGAAAAGCTATATTTATACATATTCCAAAGAAATGCACGTTTTTTACGAAAACATAAATATTCATTTATTTAAGTTATTAAATATTGTAAGCTTTTGATTCAATTAGTAACAATAATAATATAAAGAAATACATTTAAAATTTGGCCATAGTTTCATGTTCCAATGTATCTCAAAAATGTTTAAATATTTTGTTACTTTGAACATGTTACAAAATTTTTGCAAAAATAAACTTCCTTTTTTTTCTAGCATGGAAACTCAAAACTCAACGGAGCATATCGTCACCTAAAATGCAAAAGGGCGTAACAACATATTTTTTTTTTTAATTTTATAGTACTTCATAATCATAATTTTAGTCTATGTAGTGCAACATAATCAACCAAAACTTGATTTTGAATTTTTTGGTTACTACGCCCTTTTGCATTTTTGGTGCCGATATATTCTTTAAAAATACTGAAAATACGGTGCACAGTGTTTTTTTTTACATTTAAAGTAAATCTTGAAGATTTCCATATTTTTTGCAAAAACAACCTGCATATTTTACGGCTTTTTAATAATGTCTAATAACGGTAGAGATTTTCTTGAAGTTAATTTCTTTAGAACGTTAATTTTTAAACACTGTACAAAGAAAATAGGATAATTTTATCGTACAGAAAAATATTTATAGCTTTTAATCGAAAGTACTAAATTATAAAAAATAATAAATGCGTTTTGGGCCTATAAATATCTCTAAGTTATAACTAAAATGTGGTTTATTTCTTTTTTGATTCTTAATAGCGGACACTTGGTTTATTAAACGGCAGAGAAAATTGAAAAAAGTATTCAGCTATCTTTTTTATTTGTCCATCAAAAGTTTTGTTTACTTTTTTTTAGTTTTTAAAATTCATCCAAAGCATTACTAATACATACTTTAAATAAAGCTCATATCAAAAAAGAATTATCTTTTTTACCAAATACTAACTTAAAAATTGTGGTTCTTCTTTAAAATAAATTTTTAATAATTTTTTTCCTAGTAAATGTATTAAGTTGAATTTTTCTTGTAAGATTTTATTAAAAATTAGGACAAGTCTAGCGACCTCTAGCAGCGGAGAAACGTATTTAACATAAACAAGTAAGAGTGCTATATTCGGCTGTGCCAAAAACTAAATAATTTTTACATATACATATGTACATATTTACAATACTTAAAACTTCATTTCAAATAAAATTTAAAAAGCGAAAACTGGTAAATATTTGTTGTAAATCGTTTTTAGAACATAAAAAAAAAAAAATTTTAAAAAAAATTTTCTTTTGAAAAATCCAAGATTCGAACCAGGGAACTCTCAGTTTTTAACTTAACACACCCCTAGACAACTAAACCATGAAGGAACGTTGATCGAATATCATTAAAATGAAATATGGCACGTTTACTGTTCACAAAATTCAACACAGTAATTACTTTTGATGTTTTTGTTCGCCGCAATAGCAAGGTTGGGAAATATATTCACCAAAATAGTTTGTGCCATGTATGTGTGTTTGTTTGTTTGTTTTCTTTTACCTTTTTTGGCGAGTTTTTAAGTAGCAAAAAAACACAAAAATTCCTAGTTTCTATTTGTAAAAATTATTTCGTTAAATAGATGAAATAACAAAGAAGGATGATAACGAAAATCATATTGGGCAATTTGCTACTATATGTATACAATATATACCCTTTTCCACCTGAGGTGAAGGGTATAAAAAAAGTAATTTTTGGGATTTCAGTATTTTGATTATAACTCAGCCATTTTTTAACCGATTTGACAGATTTATATACCGACGTGTTTAAGAAGAAATTTGCCAGTTAGTTGGGTTATAAAACTTGGACTCGGCAAGATCTATGGTTCCCGAAAATTGGTATTTTTCAAAAAAAAATTCATATTTTGGTCATAACTTTTTCTTATCTGAACCGATTTTCTCGAATTTTTTAGAAAATATGGCGTAACCATAGGTCATATTGAAGTCCAAAAATTCAGGTTATTATACAATTTTTGAAATTTTTTGTATGGGATGTACCACGCCCACTTTTCCAACCCCGCCCACATTTTGTAGGTTGGTGTGTATTTATAACTTGAATGTTTGCACCTAATTTGGAAACTTTGGCTCTTGCCGTTCTCTATATATACAGAAAAAAGCAATAAAAACACAACAACAACAAGGGATTTTTGGACAAAATTAGAGGCAGTCGTGGTTTTTTGGTCATATCTCAGCCTTTTGTGGACCGATCTTGCTGAATTTCAATAGCACGAAATGGTGGACATTTATGTATGTCACAATAAATGTAAAACAACCTAGCCGCTATCATGTCGGGAGTCTCCGGAAAATACATATTAAACGTAAGACGGACAGACGGACGGACATGGTTAAATCAAGTTCTCTCCCCATAAGGACCCAGAATATATATACTTTATAGGGTCTTAGATCAATATTGTAGAAATTACAAACGGAATGACAATACCCTTTTCCACCTGAGGCGAAGGGTATAAAAACGGTTCTTCATACATGTTATTTATTTAGATACTAGTGTCCGACCGAACGTTCGGGTTCGGTTACGAAGTTCGGCAAAAAATGACGTTCGGTCAAAGTCAGTGTTCGGCGAAATTTTTACCGAACTTTACCGAACACCGGACTTTTTTATGAAATAACATATTTATTATAATTTCAAATTATAATTTGGCATCATTGTTTTTAAAAATAATACGAAATCAATTCAACTATTTTTCTCTATGATTATTAGTTCGATAAAATACAGCGATGACTTAATAAAATGCTTAAGTGTACAAAAATGTCTTTATATGTGTAATTTTTAGAAGACGGTAAAAAATACAACAAAAAAAACGGTTAAAAAATACTCTCTATTTATATTCTGCGAATGGTAAGTGTTTTGGGTGAACCACAAACCAAACTTTATAGTATACATATTTCCGGATAAAAATGTCATCCAAACTATTTTGGAGTTTTTTTGAAAAAAATTGAGCAAGCGCTCATCGCAAATGTTGCGCCAAACAAATGTCAATGGGGAGTTCATTGCCAAGCAAACAAACTACCGCCAATATTAAACGCCACTTAGAGAAAATACAACCCAACGAATTCAAAAAACACATGGTTGAGGTTTGAGTACTAATATGTATACTAGGGCGATAACCAAATTATTGGCATAGTACGACGGAGTGGCCAAGAATGTTTTAGTAATGAAAACACCTGTCTCCCGCCGTTTTGCGAAAATAACCTCACGCAGGGAAGCAAATTTATAAAACCTTCAGTGCTGCCATAACCAATACAATTTGTACAACCAAAATTTTTGAAAAAGTTACCAAATGTAAAAAAATATAACCAAATTTATAATTCCTTTTATGAATTGAGAAAATCATTAAAATTTATTTCAAGTTGCATTTATTTATTTAGAGTTAAACCCGTAAAATTTCCATACGAAGTATATTGAAAGTTAATAAATTGAATATTTTTTAACAAACAGTTACAAGCAACAAAAATGGAAAATTGTGTTCCGCTTATTAGCTGTTATTGGCAGGACTGTCAAATGTGGCGATTTCTTAATCCTTTTGTCGATGGTATTTAACGTTTAGCGATATGGCGAAATTTAAGACCATTGGCGATATGCGAAATGCATTTAATGTAAATAGTTTTCTTATTTACATATATCTCAAAAGAAAAAAAAGTTATTTTATTAATACATTATAAAGGTCGAATTAAAAACAATATAAGACTTATATCAAGGCGAATTAACTCCAGGTAAGCTCAACTCGTCAGCCGTTCATCAGCTGTATCCACGGCGAATTAAAAAAATTGTGAAACATCAAAATATTGTTTTGTTTCTATACTGAAATTTGACAACAAGTGAGAAAATTGCAAAAACAAAATGCATGGGAAATACATGGGGCTTTTTGTAGTTGTAGAGTTGCACTTACCTGTTATAAATTCGCCTTGACTTATATCTAAAATATTATAAAAACTTTTTTCTCTTTACAATTCCTATGTGTATTTTCAAATATTTAAATATATAAATAAATTAAGAATATTAAACTTATTTTCAAGTTTTTAGAAACAATAAAACGAATTTTGTGTTATTTTCAGTAGTTTTCTGAAATCGATTCCACATGATTTTATGCACTTTGAAATGCATTTAATGTAAATAGTTTTCTTATTTACATATATCTCAAAAGAAAAAAAGTTATTTTATTAATACATTATAAAGGTCGAATTAAAAACAATATAAGACTTACATATATCTAAAATATTATAAAAACTTTTTTCTCTTTACAATTCCTATGTGTATTGTCAAATATTTAAATATGTAAATAAATTTAGAATATTAAACTTATTTTCAAGTTTTTTAGAAACACTAAAACGATTTTTTTGTTATTTTTCAGTAATTTTCTGAAATCGATTCCACATGGTTTTATGCACTTCCTACTTTAAGTACTGCTTATCTTTACTACTCTTAAAATCAAGAAAAACCACACCCATTTAAAAACAAAAAAATTAAAATCTCCATTGATTAAAACTTCATTTGTTTTCGAACACATTCGTACGTATTATTATTTTAGAAAAAAGTAACCAAAATTAGAAAAATATTCACATCTCCACATTGGAAAAATATATAACCAATTTTGGTTAGAAATAACCAAAAACGGCAGCTCTGAAAACCTTCTAAGAAATTTTGAACCGCGATGAATTGTAAACCGTAGGAAAATTTTTAAATCTAAAGCAGTGGTTAAATTCCAAAATAGCATTTAAGTGATACGTATAGGAATTTATACAAACATCAGGTGTATATTTTTTAAAATTTCCGTGAGATAAAAATGGTTTTTTTCAAACTTCAACCCGATCCCTGCTTGAAGTTTCTTAACAATCCGAACAAATTATCATATTTTTTATTAATAACTTTTAATGTTTTACACGACTATACTATGCCGTTTTTGATTTTCGCAAAAAGTGTGAAAAAGTTATAGCCCTAATGTATACTGTATTAAACATGAAATTTATTTTTTATTTTTTGTCTTAAAAAAAGCAATTACTAATTATTTTTGAACTATAAAATAGTTTTGAATACTATAAAGTGCAATTTATCTTTTCATGTTGCATCCTTCCAAAAGTGTAAATGTAATAATTTCCTGAAATTTTTTTTTTTTTTAATAAATACATTAAAAAAGTACAATTTTTCAGATTTATTAACAAAAAGTTCGGGTTCGGCCGAACTTGTCAAAATTTACCGAAGTTCGGGTTCGGGTTCGGTCTCAAAAAGTGCGTTCGGTCGGACACTATTAGATACGAATACAGTACTGTAATTTTTTTAAACATTGGAACAACATTGTTTCACCTTATTTTTGTATATCAAACAAAGTACTGTGCGACGGTTCGTTTGGCCTTAAAGCTTATACCTAGGTACAAGCCACAATTTTATAAATATGTATGTCATTTAATAAGGTAGGTATGATAAATAAATTTTTGAACAACCTGACTAACCTCCCATTTCACCAAGTTCAGTTAAAATTTACTATAACTTCCAGTTAACAATATGTTTCTTTTTTTATTGCTATTATTAAATAAAACTTATGTAATATTTTTTGCCAACTCGCCTCAATAATTTCTCAATAATGTTTTTTTTTTTTTTTAATAAACTGAATAAAAAAAACTGATAGTCAAATGTAACTGAACTTGGTGAAATTTCAAATAAGTGTAATAACGTCGATCATTTCACCTAGTCCCCAAACAAATAACCTTCTTACTCGCATAAATCTATTACTAACCTTGTATGTGTAACGACAATCAACTTCAACGAATTTCGTTAGGAAAATAGACTTAAATCGGTTTTATAAATCTGCTTATACTGTCCGGTCCCTACATGTTGCGACTTGTTGTACAATACGATCAAGTTGTACAAACAATTGTTACGTTTGAGGTGTGGTTTGACTGTCATTTCTTTCAACTGGTACATTTATTTCAGCTTGAGTTTCTAAAAATTCACGACTTTTGACGCAATTAAACGGGAACTCAATTAAGCAGTACTCGGTTAATTGAATCACCGACGCAATTAAAACGAAAATCGCTTAACTGAGTAAGATGTGCAATAAAGCGAAACACCCATGTGTAGAAAATAAAACTCACTTCTTTATTTTATATAAAATTTATTTATATAACAGAAACATGACTTTCTTGACGCAAAATAATTATTTTTTTTTTCGTTTGTGGAACAAAAAGACATTAAGTAGACGGAAACAATTAACCGAAACATTTGCTCTTGTTTTTCGCAATGCGGTCTTATTTTGAGAAATAATAAAGCGGGGGACGCAAATAAACGGAACTCAACTAAACGGGTATTTTTACATAGAAAGTTATACTGAATGACTTTGTTCCATGATTTTTAGTGCAATAAAACGGGAAACTCATTTAAGCGGGGCTCAATTAACCGAAAACAACTGAAGCACAGCCGCGATTAATGTTTTAAGTTACAAAAAAATTATTTTTCAGTAGAGCAAAAAACGTTTTTAACTGGCACGATTATTAATATTTTAATTTTTGTTTTTTAAATTGTTAAAAATAATAAGAATAAAAACGTTTATCCAAATGGCTTTTAAAACTTCATTCCACTTTGCAAAACCATTTATGTAGATTGTATCATTTTGTTGGTAACTTACAACCTTCTTCCGCTTACTGACTCTTTGCATGTCATTTTAAAGTGGTTAAGATGCATAATTTTAATGTAATGTTAACGGTAATCTGCAAAAAAAACAGTTTTTGCAAAAAGTGGCTTTTACAACGTTATTCGCTGTGCTTCAACTGTATTAGAATTTAGACAGAAAGTGGTTTTTAACACAAAGCAAATTGGCCACATTGGAAGCGTGCAAACTAAAATAAAAAAAATACTACTATAGAGTAGACGGATACTAATACACAGCCAAAATAGAGACAGTAAAAATTAATAGCACTGTATACACACTTGAATTGCCCAAGTCTAAAGAAAAATTATAGATATATTATTATGGGGCATGGTGTAAAGTATAAATGGCTGGTATATTGGATGATAATTTGATGGTAGGAAGGATAGCGGCCGCGGACGGTCTATACAGGAAACTAATGGCAATTGGATAAAAGGAATTTTCGATTCTATTAAATTATGTATACCTACATATGTACCTATGTATGTACATAAATTGGGCTGATATTTTAAAGTTCTGTAGGTACTCACCGACATTTTTCAAGTCCCAAATGCTTAAATCACGATTCTCTTCTGGTACTCCAATCATTAATAATTTTTTGGTGTCTCGAAATTGAAATGGTAAAATAATACCCGAGCGTAGTACCATTTTTATTGCAACTTTTTACTTATTTTAATTTTTTTTTTTTGGCTTTAGTGGGGAAAATATTTTTATTGTAATAAAATTATTATATTCACAAACACTCAAAATAAAATCATAGAAATTAACTTTACTACCTATAACGAATATATATTATTCAATTTTGAACAGATTTTTATTTAATTAAATTATTTTTAATACGAATTTTTTTAAAATATTTTTTGTACACCTTCATTTAACTTGTTAACTTGTCAAAATGAAAAATTCTTTTAATAATATTTTCGTTTTATTATTTATTCATTTTCTTATCTTAATTCTCTCTCTCTCATTTATGTTGCCTGTGTGTGGTGGTGTTTGTGTGTGAGTGGCATAAGAAAATAAAAATTGTTGGAATAGTAGAATAAGAGGAAAGAAATCAGAAAAGTTTAAAAACATACCAGCGCCAGTAAACTTATTATTTTAATTGTAAGTCGTCAATCCGTTGCTTTGTTGTTGTTAGTTGGTCACCAAATGGTTTATTTTGTGTTGTTGTTTGTGTAGCAACTTTTTATGTTTTTGTTTACGAATACGAGTTAATAAGAGAATCAGAAAAAAAACAATAGTAAAAAAATCTTAAGAGATAGTATGTATTATTTTTGGACTATGTTGCGTAAAAAAATTTTAATAGCACCTTTTATATACTTTGGCACCTATAACACTATGTGACAGTTTTTTTAACAAATGTATTTGACACCTAATCTTTATGTAAAATTGCCCTCTGAATCCATATATTAACTTAGAATGCTAAAAAGTAGCACAGTTTTAAAACCACCAATAACGGTTATTTTGGAATATCATGAATACTGTTCTACTTTTGACCATTCGTACTTCACATTCGGGTTCAGCGGACAATTTTACATAAAGCTTAGGTGTCAGCTTGATTTGGTTCCGACTTTGTTGAAAATTTGTGACACAGTGTAATTTATATTCAGTACTCTACAAGAAATGAATGAGCGAGTAGTCACATTTTTCATTTTAGTGTTAAGAAAATGATAGAAAGAAATGATCGAAATAAAGTTTTCGGTCACATTCGGTCATTTCTTTCTATCATTTTTTACACGCTCATTCATTTCTTGTAGGGCAGTTTTCCGGTTTAACGAACTAGTACATTGTCAGGCCTGTTCGTTAAACTGAAAAGTTCGTTATATGTATGCCATACTTATGTCTAGTACCCATCCCTACAAGAAATGAATGAGCGAGTTGTCACATTTTTCATTTTGGTGCTAAGAAAATGATAAAAAGAAATGACCGAATGTGACCGAAGACTTTATTTCGGTCATTTCTTTCTATCATTTTCTTAACACCAAAATGAAAAATGTGACTACTCGCTCATTCATTTCTTGTAGGGTACTTTGGCACCTATAACACTATGTGACAGTTTTTTTTAACAAATGTATTTGACACCTAATCTTTATGTAAAATTGCCCTCTGAATCCATATATTAAGTTAGAATGCTAAAAAGTAGCACAGTTTTAAAACCGCCAATAACGGTTATTTTGGAATATCTTGAAAACTGTTCTACTTTTAACCATTCGTACTTCACATTCGGTTTCAGCGGACAATTTTACATAAAGATTAGGTGTCAGATTGATTTGGTTCCGACTTTGTTGAAAATTTGTGACACAGTGTAATTTATATTCAGTACCCTACAAGAAATGAATGAACGAGTAGTCACATTTTTCATTTTGGTGTTAAGAAAATTATAGAAAGAAATGACCGAATGTGACCGAAGACTTTATTTCGGTCATTTCTTTCTATCATTTTCTTAACACCAAAATGAAAAATGAGACTACTCGCTCATTAATTACTTGTAGGGATGTTATGAATAAATAAATAACTAGAACTGTCCCTACAAGAAATGAATGAGCGAGTAGTCACATTTTTCATTTTGGTGTTAAGAAAATGATAGAAAGAAATGACCGAAATAAAGTTTTCGGTCACATTCGGTCATTTCTTTCTATCATTTTCTTAACACCAAAATGAAAAATGTGACTACTCGCTCATTCATTTCTTGTAGGGTTTTTTGTTGTGGTTTATCTTGAAATATGTTTTAGTTCTGTATAATATTAAAAATAATTAAAAAAATTCATAGCTCTGGTAGCGTTAGACCTAAAATAATTTTTAATTTTCTTGAAAATTTTACAAAAAAAATTTGTCGAGTAATGTTTGTTCTTTTTTAGAACAATGTATGAATGTCGTTTTTGCTAACCAAGAAAAAAGTTGTTTCTTCATTCTTGGAAATTCACCTTGTTTCATGGTTTTCCTTTTTTTAAATCCAAAATTTTTACTTCTTGTTACTTTTTGCACAAATCCACAACTCGCAATCCATGTTGGTAATCATCCACAATTTTTAGATTTTCTTTTAAAAAAAGTATCTGTCTTGTACTCATTTTACTGATCATAATCAAACAAAAATGCTTCAAAAACAAAACCTAAAATAGCGGTACTTTATGCTACTCACTTTGTTTTTAGTTAGAAATACTTCACATTATGCTTTTTTATGCTGGGTACACACAGTGCAACCTACATGCAATCTGTTTCAATGCAACCTCAAAATATCAAAGCGTTTTGCTGTTGATGCAATCTGAAATGAATGAAAATAAATTTAATTCACTAGATTGCGTAAATGCGTTGCATAGTGTGTACCCAGCATTAAACTAAAATTATGAATCATATTTGTTCGCTAAATTGAGCACAAAAAAAGTTTTGTTCCAAGGCGAATTGACTAGAAGGTGGGGTCAAGTCAACATGTGGTGTTTTTTTTCAGTGGTCGAGTTGTCAAAGTTTGTATACAAAATAGTTTTTTATGTAAACAAACCTGTTTGTTTTACTAGCAATATTTTTGACAACCCGACCACAGAAGCATTGTAGTTGTAGAGTTGACCTCACCTTCTAGTCAATCCGCCTTGTTTTGTTCGCTATATAAGGTTTTCAATGGAGCAAGCTTGTTTGTTCGTTAAATGCGATGTTCGCAGAAGGTTCGTTTAACAGGAATACTACTGTATAATGCTGGGTACACACAGTGCAATATACATAGGTACATGCAATCTGTTTCAATGCAACCTCAAAATATCAAAGCGTTTTGATATTGATGCATTCTGGAATGAATGAAAATGAATTTAATTCACTAGATTGCGTAAATGCGTTGCATAGTGTGTACCCAGCATAAATAGAGTAAAGTAAAAACCAAGGCGAATTGACTAGTTAATTCGCCTTGAATTGCAATAAGTCGCACAATGCAAGGCGAATTCAACAAGGTAAACTCAACTCGTCAGCCGTTCATCAGCTGTCTCCACGGCGAATTAAAAAATAATAGGGAAACCTCAAAATCTAATTTTGTTTATGTTTTGCGCCACAATAACCGAAAAAATTTCTTAGAAAAGCTGCGAATAAATAAAGTGAATTTAATAATCTCTTTATTAACCCACACAAAATTTGTATTTTGTTTTTCAATCAATTTTTGCCTTGTCAGCATTTTTGAAAACCGCCTATTAAATTGCAAAAAAATACATGGGGCTTTTTGTGGTTGTAGAGTTGCACCTACCTTGTTGAATTCGCCTTGTCACAATGGTTTCAATCAAGGCGAATAAACTCCAGGTAAGCTCAACTCGTCAGCCGTTCATCAGCTGTATCCACGGCGAATTAAAAAAATGGTGAAACGTCAAAATATTGTTTTGTTTCTATACTGAAATTTGACAACGAGTCAGAAAATTGCAAAAACAAAATACATGGGAAATACATGGGGCTTTTTGTAGTTGAGAATTGCACTTACCTGTTATAAATTCGCCTTGGTTTCAATTTAAATATTGCTCAATTTTTATTTAATAAAAAGGTGAACATAACCTAAAGGAATAATATAAACATATAACAAGATACGTCTTTGGTCTCAAATCGTATGGGAATCGTCATAGTCCATAGTATAATAAGTACCAAGGTATGTTTATTGGGGAGAGTTGTTATTATTTTCCCATTTAATGTCAAACTAATTTATTAGATTTTTGATGCTGGTTTTAATTTTTGTTCCTTTTTTTTTGTTTGATGTTATATGGGTTTTAAAATTGAGAACAAAATTTCTAATGACTAGGGATGCGATTTCCATGCAAATGCATGGTTTTTGTCGATAGTCTAAAAACGATGTCGATCATTTATCTTTCCGTATCATTAAATTTGCGTTAAAATGGCTTCGATTTGTTTTTGCATATTGTTGCGTATTTTAGTGAGCATGCGTTTATTTGCATATTTAGGTTTTAAACGTATATTTTTGCTTATTTTCCATATTCCATATTAAAAAAAAGTTCAAAACAAACAAAAATTTTAAATACACAAAAAAAACCTTCCAAAAAAATTTTTAAATCAATAAATAAATTCTTTTGGGGCTTTGCTTTAAATACAAGATTTTCAAGATTTCTACAAAAGATCATTCTTTTTTACGCTGATGCAGCATCCTACGTGGTTAAGACTTCCAATGGGTTTAAAATATTTTATCCAAAACTGTTACAAATAACTTGCTTGGCACATGAATTACACCGCGTTGCAGAGGAAATAAGAGGCCAATTCGTTTTTATAGCAATTTTTAAAGAAATGTATCCTTTGATTCCCCTTCCACCGCAGCCAGTAGTAACAAGATGGGTGCTGGCTAGATGCTTCAGAACTCTATTCAAAAAACTTTGAGTAATTTAAGAATGTCATAACAGTTTGTTGATGCCGATGATTTTGCAATTAAAAAGTAAAAGATATTTATGTATACAAACATTAAAAAACGACAAATTAAAAAAAAAAAATCAAACCATTTTGCAAGAAAAATTAAGGATTTCTAAAAATAAAATAAATTTGAAATATTTTTTAAGTGCATTGGCATTCTTCAAGTACAAGACAAAGCCCAAATGGACCATGCCTCTTTAGCATACACACAAAACCAATGCATTAACAAACACATGAGAGACAACAGGCACAATCCATTCATTCAAATTCATTATGGAATGAATGCACATTTTTCTCTTTTAATAGCATTCTTGCAGGTCTCTAATTTATATAGAACTATAGACTATAGAAAGAAAGTTAGTCAAATCGATGGAGCCGTTTTCTGATTTTAAGTTAATCGAAAAAAGTGGGCGTTAAAGTGGGCGGGGCAAAATTTTCTTTCCGTAAAAACATAAGTTAGAACATGGCGATGATTTCTAAGAAAAAATCGTCCAAATCGGTCAAGCCGTACTCAAGTAATGCGCTTAATAAAAAAAGTGGGCGCAAAAGTAGGCGTGGAAAATTTTTCTTTCTATGAAAACTTAAAATGGATTAATACGAACATTTGAAAGAAAAATTTGTCAAATCGATGGAGCCGTTTTCTGATTTTTGGGGAATTCGAAAAAAGTGGGCGGAGCAAAACTTTCTTTATGTATAATTTTAAAGAAAAAATCGTCCAAATTATATAGATGTCAATGGTGGTGCAATATGAAATTGGATTTGCCACGCCCCTCCGCCCGCAGACAAAAAATCAGAGTTCACAGTGTTATCCGCCTGAAAATTCCGAAGATTCCCTGAAAATTTCATCATAATCGGCCCAGCCGTTTTGGAGTCCATACTAGGGATGCCAATCGGGATTGATTTTAGAAAAATAAGAATTATAAAAATAAAAAATACAACTGAAATATAATTTTTTTTGTATAGAGTATAAAAATATGATAAAAACGAACATTTTTGTACACAAAAGTTGATATATTCAGCCTTATTCCGGCTGTCGTTGTCGTAATCGATCAAGTCGTTTTTCGTAAGAGATTAAAGAACACTGGTTGTGTGTTACTTTAATCTCTTACAAAAAACGACTTTATCGATTACGACAACGACAGCCGGAATACGGCTGATTAAAAATCCCGGGATTAATAAAAATAAATCTCCGGATTCGGGATTTATCAATCCCGAAAAATCCCGGGATTTCGGGATTTTCCGTTTGGCATCCCTAGTCCATACGTTACATACTAGTGCTGGGAAACAATCGATAGACTATCGATATTATCGATAGTCTTAAAATATCGATAGGAAAAATATAAACATCGATATTTTTTATTTAAAATACATCTATGAAGTAGGGAATGGTAAATCGATTTCGACTCCAATCGATAATCGATTTTGTTGTAAAAAAATCGATTTTTTGCAATCTAATTTACGTATGAGATTTTATACTGAAATCGATTATTGGGCTTTTAAAATCGATTTTTTTATTTTTATCAAAATTTTGGCAATTTTTAATTTTAATCTTAACTAAATCGATAAATTATGGGCATGCACAATAAAACTTATTTTTTGTGCGTCTATAGGTATGCTTATGCAGTTTCCCAAGTCTGAAGTTGTAGTTTTACTTATTTATCTATTAGAAGTATGCCAACTTCCAACTTTAATATAAGGGCTCTTGTTCTTCAGAAATTAAAGTCATCAATAGACAGTAAACAAAACAGTCCTAAACATATCGTACCGAACCAAACACTGAAAGTCAGCTTCGTGAAAATCAACATATAATAGAAACACAACAGGTGAATTAAACCATGACATTCCTGGAAATACGCTAATATTTAAAATTTAAACACACCAGTGTATTTTTAAGCAGAGTGAAAAAACCAAAAGTATGTAATTTATATCCTATCAAATACGAAATATCTCTGCATCTTTCTGAAAACAATGACATGCAAACGTTTGTTTTCTAAAACTAACTTAATAGTAACTTAGCAAAGAAACAGTCGCCACCGATCAGGAACTATTGTCATAATCCTTTGAAATACTATCCATACATTCAGGCTTGGCGCAGAAATCAATTCCGGCCAAAAGTGATTTCGTTTTATGTAAAGCAAGATTCAAAATCACTTCCATTTTCGATCGGAATTAATTTATGTGGCAGGCCTGATTGACTACACAAGTATACAATTTTAATTAATGAAAGGTATGTACATGCACTTTTTCCTCTAAAGGCCATCTCAAAATTTACACATTTTCACTTTTTACAGGAGAATTTTAAAAAGTAGTCATATCTACTAGGGTATTCATTTAATCGGGCTTTTTCTTTAATCGGTTAATCGCTCGATTAATTAACCGAGGTTTTGGTTTAATCGGCTTCTAATCGGTTAATTTTGTAATTGATCGGTTAACCGATTAATAAAGTTTTGTTATAAATTTAGTAATATCAATATATAAAAATGTAAAAATGATTTATAATTTGGTTTTTATTAGTAAAAAAAAAAACAATGGCATAACAAAAAAACAGTTCTTGAACAAAATTTGTATGTAAAAAGTAGATAACTCCATGCATTTTTGACAAAACTAGGTAACTCCATAGTGTCTTAAAAAACAGAAGCATTAGAAGTTTAAAACGCAATAATTTTTGTTCAAAAAATAACTGTTATTTTTGATCGAAAAAATAAAAATCAAAAAATAACAGTTATTTTTGTTCAAAAAAATAAAAATCAAAAAATAACTGTTAAGTTTGATCTAAAATATAAAAATCAAAATTATAAAAATCAATATATTTTATCATTGACAAGTGCATGAGGAACAATATGGTATACTTGAATCATTTTTTCGACATTTAATTCTATATGCTTTTTTTTGTTTTAAAATTCCAATATAACTGTTATTTTCGGTCCCTGGTTAAACCTAAGCATTGCAACTCCCGAGAATTCAGGGAATATTATATGCGTTCTTTTCATGAAAGTTTGTTCGAATGTTAAGGGGGTAAAAAGGGTAAAAACGGATAAATTCGGTTATATTATATATCCATAACTAAAAGAGATACAAACAAATGTAATACCTATCGTTTCTCTATAGAAAAATAAGCCGTCAGGTGTCTGGTACTTTTTAGAATTTTGGCCTTTTTAGGGAGTAAACGTGTGAAACCTGTAATTTGGGAAATTTTTTGTCATCCCATCTATCTTTTAAAACAATAAACATATAAATAAAGTTAATATCACATTCGAAACTAATCTAAAAAACTGGACCTAAGGTCCTCAGACATGCAAGGTCCTCAGTGAATGAGAGTCTGTATGAGGTGTCTTTTTGGTAATTTTTGTTCGTTAACTGGTAATTTTTTCAATTGACATTAATATTGCACCTATAAAAATAATTTAACATGGAATTTCATGAACGGATGATAATAACTTTTTGGTACTTTTTTGTTTTTCAACTGGTTGTTTTTTTAACTAGAAACATAAACTTTGGCATAGAAGTACATATGTTCACGAATGAAAGGGAGATCTCGAAAGCAATCCTTAATGCAGCTTATCTTCTTTCTCAATTCTTTTCCAGTATTTCTCTAAACATTTAATATCCTCCATTATGGCATAATTAGATATAAGTTTAATTTTTAAAATTTTAAACACTTCTAATTGCTTCGGTTAATTAATTAACCAAATTCTGTTAAAAGATTGTTTGTGTTACAATCGAGAGTTTATCTCATTGTCAGTTCATCATCTGACTCATCCTGGCAAAGCTCAGCACCGAACATATTATTATCTCGTACTGTATTTAAAGAATGTATTGCAAGAAGGAAAAACTATATATTTACTATACAAATATATTTTTGTAAAACACAAAAATATATATTAAAATACTACAAAAAAAATTTAAAATTTTGTTACTTCGGTTAATCGACTGAAATTAACCGGTTTACTCGTTAATCGAAAAAAGCCAATTTTAAATTAACCGATCAGTTAATCGGGTAGTAATTAATCGGTTAACCGTTAATCGGTTAATCGGTGAATACCCTAATATCTACCCACTGTAAAAATCTAATTTCAATTTCTCTAGTAGTAGTAGTAGTTTGCCTTTGTGATATAATTTATAAGTTTGCAAATTAATCTTAAACGATTTTGAAATTGATTTTAAAATCGATTTTGAGGTTCGATTAATCGATTTCAAAAGCCTTAATAAGAAAATTCAATCGAAAAATCGAAAATCGATTTTGGAGTCCACTTACCATTCCCTACTATGAATACATCTAACAACAGCTTTACACACACAGTTTTTTTGCCGCAAATTTTTACTTGCTATTATTAATACGCGCTGCATTACAGCAATGAATACAAACAACAAGAATGGCAAGTGGTTTGGATTACTAAGCAGTGCTTTTTACTGCTAATTTAAGGCCTTTAAGTCGAAATTTTTACATGTTTAAATAGGGACTGAAATGTCAAATATTTTTGTAATGTTTTAAAAAAAATGCAAATCCAAATGCATTTGCAAGTATAAGACAAAACAATGAACGACCATTAGAGGATAAGTCTGATTGATTACCTTTTTGGGTTTAGAATTTAGAAAATTTTTTAAAGTTGCAATGGAATATCTTATAGTCCCTGTTACTTCGGTTCCTTCAGAAAGGTACTTATCAATTTTTAACAAACCGCCATCTAAAATAACGTGCGTATATACATACGTCTTATACATTCGATAAAGTGATAAAAACAACGAACTGTATGTAGCCTTATAAAAAAAAATTAAAGTTTTCCTGCACAAGTACAAACATTCAGTCGATAGTAATATCGATAGTGAAATCTGAACTATCGATAAATATCGATAGTAGAAAATATCTATAGTATCCCAACACTACTACATACATACATACATACACACATCCTGTTTTATATACATATGTATATAGATCCAATCGATATATATCGCCGATATTTAAAATACCGATATATCGATGTATCGATATTGAAATACGACTATCGAATTCGATATTTTTTAAAGTCAGTTTTCATTAAAAACTCAAAATTTTAGCCGTTTTTCAAACTATATGTATTTAAAAATTGGCTTCACTGCATGCATCATTTTTTTTTTTTAACTATATGTATATAAAATGAAGATCTATAACTCCCCGTCTATAACTGACATGATTTGCTGTTATAAAATGGTTATAAAAGCGTTGTTTAAACATTTGCATTAACATGATGAGTCTATACTTAACACTAACATCATATTAGTGTTAATGTTAAGCATTTCATGTCAGTTGTAGGGTGCATGTATTAGAAGAAGTATTAAGAAAGAAGCGGGGTTTTCACCTTGCAGATTTCTAATTAAAACAGTAAAGTCTTAAACAAACTTGAAAAGATTTATTTTATGCGGTTTTGGAACAATATATGTGCCTATATGTAGTTGGAATTAAAATAAGATTTGTGCATATACCTATAAAATTTTTTAATTTGGTAAAACCTTCGATATATCGATACATCGATATTTTTGAAATAATAAAATCGATACTCTTAAAAAATATCGATTCGATATATATCGATATATTTTTCCAATTTGCCCATTCCTAATATAAAACAGGATGTGTACATCGATGTATAAAGAAAGCATAGCTGTTCATTGTAAATTATGCTCTTCTAAATTTGGCTCAAAGTAAATTATGTACAATTTGTAACTGTTTTTCAAAAATTAAAATATGTTAAATTTATATTCAACATTCTTCATTTTTCGAATTTATTCTATGAGCTAAATTTCAGTTATCTATTTTATAAATGTAAAAAGAAAATACAATACACATAATAGTCTGGTTGTGTATAAAGTAATTTCTGAAAAATTTAAGGAATAGAACCAAGGCGAATTCATCCCAGATAATCTCGGTACTACAACAAGTACAACTCGTACAAAAACCACAAGCAATTTGTTTTTGTAAAATCATTGTACAATTTCAAAAACAGAAATAAAACAAAACAGAAACAAAGATAATAAAAGAGAATGAACAAAATTTTGACATTCAACAGTGATTTTAGCTAATATCAGCAGGGCTTTTAAGATCACCTGTAATAAATTCGCCTTGAATAGAACTATTACAAAAAAGCTTTATAAAATACATAACTGAAATTTAGCTCATAGAATAAATTCGAAAAATGTTGAATATAATATAAAGTAACCTTCGGAAGGAAATAATTCCCAGTTTCTATATGTAAAATTTATTTAATACTTCTTTAAATTAAATATAAATCAGTTTCAAATAATTTACGATAATGTCTCAAATTTCATTTCTTCTCTTGGAAGTTAAATTCACTATCAGCCCAATTATGAATAAAAATTCCCCGGGAGTTTTCTCCCTTTTCCCATTTTTCCTATGTTAATTCAATTGTAAAAATGGGAAAAGGGAAAAAACTCCCGGGGAATTGTTATTCATAATTGGGCTGTATTATTTCAATTTATGTTATTCAAATTAATATTATAAAAAAATGTATTCAAATCAATAGAAAAGCACACACATTTGTTTAAAAAAAATTCAATTTAAAAGAAACAAAATAAATTTGTATGAAACTTGTTAAATAAAAAAATTTCAGACTTCGTATGTATGTAAAGTATGCTAAATGGAACTAGAATATTTAAAAGAAACTATGGTAGGTATGTATAAACATATCGAACTAATTCAAAATGTTCCTTTATTGGGTTAATATCAGTGTATATTGTTGTTGTTAACTGTTATTAAGAAAGTAGCAAATTATAAGCGACTCATTTTTACTTGTGTCGAAAATATAATGGTAGTAGATCCGTATTTTTAAGTACTAAAAAGTCCCAATTTGAAATGTGACACATTTGATAAAATAAATCTTTGTTGGAGTTTATATTATTTAGACTTGTGTCAGTTCAGTATTTGGCAAAAGTGTCAAAACTTGAAAAGAATCCAGCTAAAGTGACATAACTCAAAATTATTCTGTAACTTGTGCAAATAATACATTATCAAAAATGACACAACTAAAAATTGTTCAGTATCTAAAATAAAAAACTTTTAACATCATAATCTGTATAAATTTTCTGCTAAATGGTCCAAAGATTTGCTTTTAACTTTTTTTTAGGTCAAAAACAGTTTTTTTCTATTTCTAAAAAATTAGTTTTTTTGAGTTGAGTCATTTTTGAACTAAATGTGCGATATTATTTATATTATGCTTAAATATCCTATTGGATTTGGCCTGTTCCTCGATTTGGACCGAAGACTTTGTTCGCTTAACTTACATGTTGAACAAAAACACTACTTTATAATTTGTTTTTTAATTTAAGCGAAGAAGACTTCGTTCGAAATCGACAAACAGACCATTAATTTGTTTCGATTATTCCAATCATTTTGTAAAATTAGATTATCTCAAAATTTAAAATTATTTATTCAATAAATAAAAAAGCTTAGCTTAGGTACGTACATATTACTCTTAAAGAAATATCGAACAAAATCATTATCCGAACTTTCTATAAATACCTATGGTACTATTGTAAATATGTAAAAGTAAATAATTTCAATGCATTCGTAGACGGCATGAGTTGCTAGATGTACAAAAGTAGGTATTAGGTAATAGGTATTAAATAAAAATAATTAATATTATTAAAAATTAAGTAAAATTAATCGTTGGAGATATTCTATTATTTTTTTTTTTTAATTTAGCTTTTCCTTAAGTAGTTTTGGAAAAGATAGGTGGGTCCTACATATAAAGAATACATACATACATTCATATGTAGAAAGGATTTTTTTTTTAAATTTTTATAACATAAAATTTTTTCATTTCATTTTTATTAAAAATAATTAATAACCTAAAAATATATTTAATGTGTTGGATTGAACCAAATACGATTTATGCCATATTTAATTTCACCTCTTAATCTGCATAAATTTGTAAATGATACATCACTTATACTTAGCCAAATATCAATGCCCTCATTACATGGTCTTTCTCGTTTTTTAATAACAATCCAGTCCTCGCAACATATTGAAGGATTTTGCAATTTTATGAGCGACATTATTACTTCTACTTCTAAGGTAGGTGGCGGTATAAAACCCTTCACTTCATGACGGGTAACATGAGTTATGGGAAACGCATCAAGTTTTGCTCCATTCCATAGTTTTTCTAAATTTATAATAAATTTCGTTATAAAATTAAAAGCTTTTTCATTGTGACATCCGACGATTTTAATTCCTTTTTGCCATTTTGCACCATCAAAAAGACCGATGCTTGTATCATTAGTTCGTAACATTTCGTCGTTAAGAGCTTCTAATAATCGTTTCTCAACAATAAGCCATTTGTCATTGGCTATTCTCCAATCTTGATGGCTGCGATCAATAATAACAATCTGCAAATGTGGTGGGCTTAAAAGATTACTTAAAGGTTTAAGCCATTTAAGTTTTAAGAAATCATAATTATTTAAATGTTGTTCGGTGCTTCCGATTGGGTGCCGCCTACCTGAATTACAACTTGTTTGTTCGTTTACGTTTAAATTTATAGATTTATTTTGTTCCATAATATTGCGAAAGTTTAATTCGTTTGTTACGTCTGTATTTTGGAATTCATTTACACTTGCACTTAAATTTCTGTTGTTTCCGTTAGGTTTATTTGCACTTTTACAAATACCATTTTTGCGTGCTTTTCTCTGCATTCTCTTTAAAAGTCTTTTCGCACGTCGCCTTCGAGATCTTCTTGACACAGGAAAGTAGTTGGATACATTGATACGCAAATTCTTTTTTAAATTCATTTGATTGGTAGGTATACTTATATTTTTATGATCAGTATCGGAATTATTTACTTGCTCCTCTGTTTCATTTGATTGCGAATTTAAAATTTCATTATTTATGACTAAAATATCTTCATCTACTTCCAATAAGGAATCGTCACTTATTTCAATGACTTGATTGGCATTTTCAATTATTTCCACATCTTGAGGCATGTCCTACAAAAGATTGTTAGAAATTATAAGCTTAAGCTAAAGATTTTTGTAACTTACGATCAATTCTGTAGACATTTTTTTGCCTTTACTTAAATTATTCAGTGTTAAAAAAGATAAATATTGCAATGCAATTGTTTTTACTTATTTTAGTTAGTGATGAAACGTCATCTGTAAGCAACTATCGATAACAATCTTTAAACCCTGCAACCACACGTTCAATAAATCTATGTCCCAATTAGTAGGTCGTTCGAAATTCCTGCTGATTTTTCGCAGAGTTGTATGTAATGCTATGTTCATACGACGTTATAAACCACTCGTTTCGCTCGTTGAAACTAGTTTGCCAAACATGTTGTTCATACATAGGGTCTTCAGCTGACAATTTTTTGTCATACCAAACGTCAAACTTCATATAAAAAAAAAGCTGACAAAAATTTTAAAGTTTTTTTTATATGAACTTTGACGTTTGGTATGACAAAAAATTGTCAGGTGAAGACCCCATGATACGTTCATTCCTGTTTCATTTTGACATTTTTTTTTGTGTTGTTAGTGTGATTTTTTTTAAATAGATAAAAAAAGTAAATAAAACATAAACATGTATTAATTAACACTTTTATTGATATTATTATGTTATAATTATCACTTTATTTTATTAGACATTAATTTTTATTTTGTTTTTTTCTTTGTTTTGATTTTTTTTGAGAGCTAGTTCAGATAAACTAACGATAAATGTTATCAAAATTGGAGATGATAGTACATTTTTCCTGTTTCGCATCCTGTTTCAAAATGAAACGACCTGTTTCGCTCACAAAATTTTGTATGGGGAAACAAGTCGTTTCAATCATGTTTGGGGCGCGAAACAGGAATAAGAGAGCGAAACACGAATATTGCTGTCCGTGTGAACATGGTATAATAAAAGTTGTTTTCATTTTCTAACGCCATCCTGTTTATTTTAAAATTACCTACAAGAAATAACCAAAAAATTACTAACACACTTGCAACAATTTTACATTTGTTGTACCACTCTAACATATATGTTAGAATGGTTTACTGACCATTTTGGATGGTCTCTCTTTGTCCGGAAAACTATTAACTTTCAGAATATATACAGTTTATACCGTGCAAAAGCCTGTAATCCATGGCATAAATCAGCAAAGCATTTTACTGACCATTTTGGATGAACCCAAATATCTCGGGAACAGAACGGACGATTTTTTTCACGGATCGCTCTTTTTGTCCGGAAAATTAATAACTTTCAGAATATATACAGTTTATACCGTACAAAAGCCTGTGTTCCATGAGATAAATCACAACGCTTTTTACTGACAATTTTGGATGAACCCATATATCTCGGGAACAGAACGAACGATTTTTTGTACTCATCGCTCATTTTGTTCCAAAAAGTGAATTTTTTAATTTGGGTTTACTATTTTTTGTATTTTTGTTAAAAATATTAAATATTTATACTTCCCCTTTTAAAATTCCTAAATTCGACGCTAACTTTTTGATTTTATTCGGCAAATCCCATTATTTGTGACAGCGCATAGAGAAAAGGACCATTAAGGTAAAGGAAACAGTAAAAACCGACTACACAAAACAAGAGATAGGGACGACCTACGCGCGTTTTCAAGGTTGACCAACAAGGTTGAGATGTGTCGCTTTCAAATGAGACCAATACCAACACGCTCAGTGATGGTACACCAAAAATACATAGATAAAATGGCTCTCCTGAACGAAAGCCTTAGGTCCCTTTCTATTTTGCGCGTCACATTTGGGTATTTTGGTTTCCCGGGTTTTAAATAAAAAATTATTTTGCGTATTGTAAAAATAGAAATAAAATTTAATAATAGTGACAAAAATTGTGAAGAAAAACTTTAAATAATGATAATAATAATTCAAACAATACCCAGCACCACAGTATTTAAAAACACATTATGCTCATGTGTTCATATAAATATGGATTTACTTCACTAAAATCGGTTTGAAAGTTTGTGAGAGGCAGAAATTGCCCCCCTATCTCCCCTTGTGGTCCTATTTTTGAAAAACTGTATAGCTTATGTGTTCATATAGATATAGATCTATCTATGTTTTAAATTTCATTAATATCGTTTTATATATATATATATATATATATATATATATATATATATATATATATGTATCTATATATATATGTTCCTTTAACTCCCACTGGAGCATTGGGCGCCAAAAAAAATTAATATCGGCTTGAGAGGCAGAAATTGCTCCTGTTTCCCCTTGTAGTCCTATTTTTTAACAAATGCATACCTTTTGTGTCCATATAGATATGGTTCTATCTGTGTTTTAAATTTCAGTAAAATAGGTTTGATAGTTTCTGAGAGGAAGATATTTCCCCTTATCTGCCTTCGTGATACTACGATTCAGCCCATTTTCAATAGGCTTGGTCCTTGGTCCAATAAGAATCTATGTACCAAATTTTATCAAATTATCTCCAAAATTGTGAACTGTGCTTTGCACAAAAGGTTATTTAGACAGCCAGCCAGCCGGACGGACATCGTTATTTCGACTCAGAAAGTGATTCTGAGTCGATCGGTATACTTAAAGGTGGATCTAGGACCAATATTTAAAGGCGTTACACATATCAGCACTATTCCACTATTGTGGTGTGGGTAAAAAAATTGAAGTAATAAATAAAACAAGAACAACATCAGTGTTAACATGCCGCACAGTGCTTTGTCCCCATATAACGAAGGGACATAAATAGAAGGAGTTGTCAGAAATTTTGTACACTAGCATAAAATAGCTTAGTTAAGAAAAATATGGTTTTTTGGAGAAATCGGTCCAAGGACACGCCTACCTCCCATGTGTCCTGAAATGGAAAAATGTAATTTTAGCTTCAATAATGCTCACAAAACTACAAAAAATGATCATGCTAATACACACACAACTAGCAACGTGTGTTGAAATTTTCATTTAAATCTGAACAAGGACTAAAGGTCCTGCCATATATCCTTTTTCTTAAAAATGCTATAACACTTACAAAAACTGTCCAATCGTATTAAAATTTGTTATGAAAATTGATATTTGTTAGATATATATGTATGCCAAATTTTGGTATAATCGGATTATTAATGTGAAAAATACAAAAACATCATTTAATGAAAAATGAGTAAAAAACGCTTAAAATGCTCTTGCAAAAATAACAAGTAATAAAGTATAAACGGTCAAGCCCGACCATGTGATACCCTATAGCATAGTATTCATAAACAAATTTCCTATATTGTAATCAAATTTCCTAGAGTGTAATCTATTTGGGCAATCATGGACCTGCTAGAACAAAATTATGTTATGAGGTTAAGATTCGTTTAAAAGCTCTTTCTGCCAAATATTATTTAGATATCTTCAATTACATATATGAGTTTTTTGGATGAGGGCTTATATGGAACCTATAGTTTATTTTGGAACTACCTGGACATTTTGTCATGACATAGTAGCTATAGTAAAAGCCATTGTCGCCAATTTGTATGTAAATATTAATATTTTTAAGGAAGCTGGCATTAAAAGCTATTTTCGGGAGAATGATTTGTATGGGAGCTATGCTTAAAAATAGAAAGATTCCAATAAAATTGGATAAGCTGATTTTGATTGCAATAAAATTAGTTTGGTTTGGACCAAATTTAATCTTGCCGATGTAATAAAATGGTTTTTGTAAAAAAATGGGCCGATTCGTTCCATTTTCAATAGGCTTGGTCCTTGTACCATTCAGAGCCTCTGTGACAAATTTCATCAAATTGTATCCGAATTTGCGATCTGTACACAAGGTTGTATTGACAGCCAGCCGGCCGGACGGACATCGTTAGATCGACTCAGAAAGTGTTTCTGAGCCGATATTACGAATTATCATACATATTATTTCTAAAGCACTTTTTTTGTCGGTTGCAAATATCTCCCATACCACCGCATCAAATTTAATGAATGATATCTCATTTTAAAGCTTATTTCTAACATTAAGGGCGAAAAATAATTAGAAATTGAAAAATTAATATTTTCATTGATAAAAATTATATTTTATATAGAACTGCATGATAATACTGTTGTCATTATGATTATATGTTTTTTAGATCAAGTGCGATAAACAGGGTCGCTTAATTGTAATGCTATTCCACATAATATATGAAGTTGAGGAAGCCATTTTGGTAATGCCGTTATTGTCATGGCATTGTTTGTTTTACGAAGTGTAGTAATACGGTGTCTTCTAATATATAGATATATATATATAGTGTTAGCTGATATTTAACAGTTAAACAAGATTTAAGAAAAATATGAATAAAAATAACGTGCAACGTAAGAATATAAATAACGTGCATTTAGATTAAAGCAAGTAATTGAATTAAAACATCTTTTTCTATTTAGTTCTTAATTTTAACTATTATAGCATTTCCAAAACTAGATTTTGTCTTAATCGAAAAATTTTTTTTGTCAATTTTCTAACTGTAAGTTATATAATAAAGTATATGATATACGTACACAGATATGTATATTAATTATTATATTAAAAATCGAATTTTGACAAAAAACTATTTTAGGTATATGTATTTGTCTTTTTAAAACAGACCTCATTATTTGGGATGAAATTTCAATGGTGCCAAAACATGCATTAAGCGTTGTCGATCGTCTGTTAAAGGACATTATGAATAATAAACTTCCTTATGGAGGAAAAATAATTCTTTTTGGTGGAGATTTTCGACAAGTGTTGCCCGTTGTCTGACACGCCAACATTGTTGAAAATACAGTAAAAAGATCGCCTTTATGGTCCCAAGTTTAAATTCATAAGTTGACTCAAAATATGAGAACTAATGATCCCCCTTTTACTGAATGGTTGCTACAACTGGATAACGGGGATTTGGAAGCCCAAACGACCTACAATAATGAAGCAATTAAAATCCCGAAGCATTGTTATTGCAGTTATGATACATTTATTTCCGCAATTTTTAACGTCGAGGAAATCAATGAACAAAATATTTCCCAATTTTATTCAACGTAAATTTTAAGTCCAAAAAGCGATGACTGTATAAAAATAAATGAACACATTGTTTCCAATTTGCTACTTGGAGAGGAAAAAATTTATTTTAGTTCAGATTGTGTTCAACAGTAGGAAATTGATAAACTCTTTAAGTCCATCGGGTTTACCACCTCATAAACTGATTTTAAAGACAAATGCAATTATAATGTTAATCAAAAATCTTAATGCTAAACAGGGGTTAATAAATGGTACCAGGCTAATCGTAACAAACTTGGGAGAGCACATCATATCAGCAAAAATTTATTCATACCGATAAAACTGTACTCATACCCCGAATCAACCTTACACCTTCTGATCCAACTGTGCCTTTCCGAATGACACGAAAACAATTTCCTGTGAAAGTTGCTTTTGCTATGACCATAAGCAAAGCACAAGGTCAAACCCTTCAAAAGGTAGGATTGTATTTACCAGAACCGGTCTTTTCACATGGACAGTTATACGTGGCTTTTTCTCGAGTGCGTACGTTTAAAGATATTTTTGTTTGTATTAAGGATTCGTACGGGCAAAAAGTTAACGATGATCATGTCATTACCTCTAACATTGTATTCAAGGAACTATTATAAAAGCATTTAAACATATGTATATAAATATGTATTATATATTATATATATTATGATTTCTAATATTTTTATACTTTTAATAAAATGTACTGAGGTTACTAAAATTTCTATTAATTATTTTCATTTTATGTTACAAAGATGAAAACTAACGGTGCGAAATATTCGCACGGGTCATCTAGTTTGGAATTATTTCTTATTATATTCCTCATTAATTTTCTTTAAACTAATTTATTTATTACATTTACATACATATGGTCATTTCTTTTTAATTACAATGAATCATCTTCAGTACTGGATTCTTCCAAAAAAATATTGCCGCTCAACGAAACATTTGTTTCGTCATCTTTAGCTGGTTCATCATTCTCATTTTCTCTCAGAATATATTTTTTCAATTTCTTCAAAAAATATATTTTTTTTAGTCTTTGGATTCCTTTTTGAAGATAACAACTGATCTGAGGAAAGTATTAAATGAGTCATTGAATCTTTATGTGTGTCGTCGTGACGTTTTTCTCCTATGGGACAGTCTGGTTTTTCTCACGATTTTGTGGTTGGCTGCCAATGCTTCTTCGGACAAGCACCCTGAAATTTATTTTAGCTATTAGTTACGTTTCATTATAATTACATAAAGCCACTTTAATACCTTAATATTTCTTATTATGTTCCTAGTTTATTTTTTTTAGCTAATTCAATCTATGAAAATTTGAGCAAAAATCACGAAAATAGCATTTTTTTTAAATACATTTTTTTCAAGTTGTGGAAAAATTTTTTCAATTTTTTTTCTTGTAGTTATTAGAAAACAGTCTAAATCAGGCATTTCCAAAAAATTTTTGGTTGTGTATTAGTGAGTACCAGCCCTGCAAATAATAGGACCAGTCCAAACACGCGTGTAAAGAGTAGTCCACAAGGGACCAGGACTAGTCCAAAACTAACCCAAACGTATGGAAAAAACCTGGTCTATTTAACATTACGATGTCCTAGGAGAGGACCATATAACCCACCTTTGGACCACTAAGGAGTAGTTTTAAAACTACTCCATGGTATACTCAAGAGTATTAGCTTTGAAGTCGTTTAAAAACGAAAGCATGTCGTTAAAAAACGAAGACATGCCATGCTTGCGTTACATCGGAGTAGTCCATGGAGTAGTCCATTTTATCAAAATGGATTAGGTGGTCCAATTTTATTTGCAGGGAGAGAGTAAAAAAATGAGAGAATGCATTCATTACAGCCGAAATAAAATGTTAGTTAAATATTTTATAAGTTGTATAACACAAAGGTACAAAATAAAAATTTTTTGTGTTGATAAAATATTTGTAGCAATTCTTTACCAATTCAATGTCGCTGATTTTAAAACTGCACTTTTTTTATTCGGAAACTTTTTGACTCTAAATCAGTTTCAAATATCTTATCAAACAATTGTAAAAAAATTAAAGATTTTTATGTTTTAAAAATTCATGAAAAATAAATATAGAAAAAAAGTGCAGTTTTAAAATCAGCGACATTGAATTGGTAAAGAACTGCTACACATTTTCTAGCAACATTTATACTTTTATGGCAGTTTCGTAATAGCAGAAGCTTTTCAAATAGGATGAACTTAATTTAATTTACGTTGCTTGGAACAAATAAATTTTAAATCCGAAAAAATTTGTTCGCATAGGTAAGTAGGGCCGAATAAAGAGAGACACTTAAATGAATTTTTTTTTTCAGTTCAGGATAGAACTCGCCATCCAAATCTTTCCAGAGCTCTACAATATTATTTACGTCTAGAGCATTTACTTCGCTTCGTAGTATGATTAGTTCTGATTGAATATCAAATTCGAAGTTGCTTACTTCGCAACGAAAAGGGTTTTCGAAAAGATCTATTAGCGGTTGTAAAATTACAAAATCTTGAAACCTGTCTTGAAAAGTGTTTCAAATATTTCGGCATATTCTTTTGTCGATTCTTTTGTCGATTTCGAGATTTCTATAAACAAGTGAAGTTTTTGGAAAATTGGAAAAATCCCAGTTTTAATTTGCTTTTATCTGTATAGATTACACATAAATTGTAGCAAAACAAAACTTTTTTAACTTGTTTTTTAAATATTTTTACTTACTTAAGAAAAGAGTTTTCAAAGAAAAAAAAACCCACCGACGCGATTGGTACAGAAACAAAAATATTTTTACAAGCACAAAATTCCAACAAATTCTTGTGGCTATTTTTTTTTTAATAATTTCTGCATTTAGGTACGTCTTTTAACGAAAAAAGGGACACTTTTACAGGCATCAAAAGATTTTTTCACAAACAAAACACATATCGTTAGCTTAAATGCAAAACAATGTAGATATTATTTGAAAATTACAAATTAATAGAATACAATATTTTTTCCTTAATAATATATCGGTTAACACATTTTTATCTGAAATATTAAAAATTGATTTTAAATCTCAAATAATTACCATTTTATAAAGTTCTTTGCTTTGCATGTAAACTTATGAAATGTTATATTATTCTACATTTAAGTCTTAAAATTTAAACTCTAAATAAAAATTGCACGCAAGGCATTGGATGTTACTAAAAGCATTTTTGACCGCACAATATTTTTTGAGTGTTAGCTGAAACAAAATAATATAGCATCCGCTAGGCATGTACACTTGTCGAAGTCACATCGACGCAGGGGTGCCAGATAATTTTGATAAAAAATCGGCATATTTAAAAAAAAATCGGCATTATCGGAACTTTAATAAAAAAAAGTCGGCAAAAAATCGGCAAATTTAAAATACCTATTTTAAATACAACAAAACCTATTCTTACTTACAAATAAGAACAATTCAGAATTATCTAATGTTTATAACTTATGAAGAATCAATCAAATTAAACGTTTTACAAAGAAATTGTAGTTAACTTTCTTATAATTAAGTATATTCCATATACAAATATTTGAGTTTGACATTTTTATTAAATCCGTTTTAATATTAATATCAAAACAGTTTAAATTATTAATTTTTAAATAATCTTTAAAAAACGAATAATTTGCAAAGATACATTTTCCAGTGAACATCAAAACTCTGTTACATTAAAAAATTCTTTCCACATTTGCAGAAGAATGTGGAAGGACCAAAAATTGTACCAAATGCTGCCACGTTCACGTTATAAATCTGAAAAGTTCGCAAATTTATTTAATTTTCCTTACATAAGAATTGGCTATTTAATTTATGTACTAATATCGTCCTCAATTGCGTTATAATCTTAAAAAAAAAAATTATTTAATTATCAAAGTAATTATTATTTAAATTATATTCATTGATAGTGAATATAAATTTATCTTACCTTTATTCTTTTGTAAGTATTTATCTATCAATTTTCAAACACAAATATAAAGTGTTTTATATTTTCCTTATAGAAAAAGAAATTTTTACTGAATTATTTTAGGTTTAAAAATTATTTATTTTTTAACTTTGGCCTTTAATTCTTCAAAGTGGAATATTTTTCAAATAAAAATGTATTAACCCAACACACATTACAAAATATTGAATAAAACTAACCCCTTTTTCTTTAGTAGAAGCGCTGACTTAATAACAGTTGCCTCTTTTCAATGTTACAACTGTTTCAGTATCGCTTAAAGTTAGTGTATTATTAGCAAACAAACAAAAAGTAATCGGCTTTTACGTGTTAGTCAAAAAATCGGCATTTTTGGAGCAAAAATCGGAACTTTGATAATTTAGGGGCAAAAAATCGGCAAAATGCCGATAAATCGGCAAAAATGGCAGGCCTGCATCGACGACTGAATTGAAGAGTATAAAAATATGTCTAAGTATTGGTGTGCAGAATTGTGCAAAGAAATGGAAATCCCTGGTCTAAATCTGCCATCGGCAAAATCAGGGCGCCGCGTTTTCTCTTTTATTCTCTTGTATGCTCTTTTATTACGTACATGTGCACACACATTGCAGAGAATTTAACAACAATGTATGTTAAACAGTGACGTCCAAAATTTAAATTGTGGTTGTATTGCTTTTTAATAGTATTAGTGAATAAAGAGACAAATATTCTTAATAAAAATACAAAAAGTATGTAAGCATCCGCCGCATGTGCACTCGTCGCTTGGTAATCACAGAGTATACAGAGGCGTCACGAGACAGAAAATATTGTGTTTTTTCTGTCTTTTTCTTTGAAAGCTGCCCTTTTTGCGTTTTTTGTTTTGATTATGCAATTTGTGTAGATAGTAGCGGCCTGTTTTTACGCATTGTCACTTCACTAACAAAAAACGTTTTCTTTCTCTTTCTTCGAAAGCTGCCCTCGCAAATGATTTAGGCATTTTGTAAACGTCACTTTTTTCATCTCTGTATACTTTGTGCAAGGCCCATTGAAAAGGTCTGCGCAAGAAGCCTGATGATCATTGTTTATGTTCTTTTTAGTTGTCAAAAGTTGTTTACATTTTGCATACATGTGCATGTATACGTTTGTTTACGTTTATGGTATGCCACACATACACGTTTTTTCCTTTTGCTTTGTATATGTGGTAGTAAATTTTTGACAACTAAAAAGAATCGTTTTTTGTTTTTGTACAAGTAAGCAGACCTGATAGATGGGCCTTGACTTTGTGTTGGTAATCGACGACTGAATTGTGTACTCTCGTGGACTAAATGAAAGAGCGTAAGAATGCGTGTGAAGAACAGAGTTGCCAATTTAGCGCCTTTGGCGCTAGATTTAGCGCTTTTTAACTGTCGAAAAGGCGCATATTTCTTCCTTAGCGCTTTTTTTTAAAAGAGCGCTAAATTAGCGCTTTTATAGATACCCAACATTTTTGTACTTTTATTTGCATACATTAAAATCAAGACATATTAAAACAAAATTTGTTTCCGTTTTTTAAATTCTTTTGATGTATAGTACTCTGAAATGCATACTATACCAGAAAAGAAGTTTATTATTTTCTAATGTAATCCATTTCGTTTCTTAAAACAAAAAAATTCAAAAATAATTTCCTGATTTTAACTGGTTTTGTTCGTATTAAGTAAAACTTTCTGAAATAAAGAAACATTTTCTCATGATCAAAAAATTCACGTTTTTGATATATGATCAAAAATTTCTTAAAACAAGAAATACAAAAGTAGCTTAGTTTTATTAAAAACAAGAAAGAGTTTTCTGAAATCAAGCAGCATTTATTTAATATTAGTCTGATTTTTTTTTTGATTTTTAAACAGAATCGAATTTCTTGCATCAAGAAACAAATTGACTTTTGCGCGCTGAATCCAAATAGTTTATTCATCCACGTCTACTTAACATTTTGTTTACTGATCTTCATGATTTCATGTCTTATTTTATTCATAAAATACCTGGATTTCTGATAAATAAGGTTAACTGTAAAATCTTTGTATTTGATATATTTCTATTTAAAACAATTTTTTTTGATGGCCAGTGTAATAAATAAAACTTGGTTCTTAAACATTTCATTAAGCTTTTTGTTATTTAAATTTTATTTAGCGCTTTTTGATTGGGGGCACGGCGCTTTTTGATTAAAAATAGTTCACAACCCTGGTGAAGAATGTGTGTGAATAATTTCCACAATTGTGGTATGGGCTGGACACCAATGATGTAAAATTATGTAAAATTCGTACAACGCATATAATCGCAAAATGTAATAGTATAGGTTGCCGATGGCAGGTCTAAATATTCGAAATCAGAAAAAAACCCATAGACGATATTTTTCTAATATTCCATCAAAGTTGGTTTAGAACAGTGATGTCAATTGTGGTTGTATTGATTTATATTAATATTAGTGAATAAAGAGACAAGTACTCTTAATAAAAATAAAACAATACGTAAGCATCCGCCGCATGTGCACTCATGGCTTGATAATCACAGAGTATACAGAGGCGTCACGAGACAGAAAATATTGTGTTTTTTTCTGTCTTTTTCTTCGAAAGCTGCCCTTTTTGCGTTTTTTGTTTTGATTATGCAATTTGTGTAGATAGTAGCGGCCTGTTCTTACGCATTGTCACTTCACTAACAAAAAACGTTTTCTTTCTCTTTCTTCGAAAGCTGCCCTCGCAAATGATTTAGGCATTTTTCATACGTCACTTTTTTCATCTCTGTATACTTTGTGTTGATAATCGACTACCAAGGTATATGTACACAAGGTAAACTCGTTGGCCCATATGTTTGTCAGCTGATTACCCCTAGTTGGAACCCAAACGTCAAATTTCGTGTATATGAGCCAAAATTTGTACATGTGTGCGTTAAATTGTTTTTATTTTATATGAAGACAATTTTGACAACTTGGTTCCTCTTATAGAGCAGCATGTCTACACTCCTAAATGAGTCTACCTTGTGTAAATATACCTTGTCGACTACTAAATTGTGAACTCTCGGGCATTAAATGAAAGAGCCGCTAAATCAGTGTTGCCACTTTGTGGGTAATTACCCGAATTTGGTATAATTTTTACGGTCGTGGGTAGAGCGTGGGTAATTTCTCTTAGGTGTAATTCAGGTGTAATTTGAAATTTTTACTTCAGATGCCCAAATAAAATCAAGATTCGATTTCAGCGATGACATTTATTTCTTTTTAAATATTGTTGCTAAGAAATGCACAGCCTTCTGAACCAAAGTCTCGGTTTCTTTTTAAGAAACGAATTCAATCATTAATCATACATGTACATATTTTCAAATGTTTGGTAATGAATGTCGCAAGATGGACCCTTAGATTTGGATAAAGATGCCTATCATAGTGATTTAGAACCTGAAGTTTATTGCAAAAAGCAATTCAAACGAATATATAACGCCCTTTGCAGTTGTAAAACTGAATTACGAAAGGGACAGTTGTATAAAACTCTGCAGGCATTTAGTTTACTAAGTAAGGTATAAAGGGTATTTTTTAAGACCATGAAACTTAAAATGGTAGACAATACAAAAAAAATTAATTTTAATCGCCTTGGTGGAGACTAGGGTTCCCAACTTTTTTTGTTGCAAAAAAAGTACATTGATTATTAAAGGTTAAGAAAAAAAAAGTACACAGTATAAATATAAAGTACAATTCATTTTTTTTTTATTTTTATATTTAAAAACGAGTTTTTACTGCTTTTCGCGAGTTTTATCAAACAATTACACTGTGCTAGAATTTGACACTTGTTTCTTGAGACAAGCCGGGCAACTGGCGCTTTACTCAATTCGGGTACGCTGAATCCAATACCGGTTTAAAAACGGTTCAGTATATTGAAATAACTAAAGAAAAAACGAAAATCCGCAACAAAATTTCTAACTTGCACAGTCGTTTTAGAAACATCATTTTTTTTTTTGCAACAAAAATAATTGTCGAAATTTGTCGATACAAACAAAAAAAACAAAGCTTCAAACAAAACATGCTATAAATGATTAAAATCTGTTAACAACTTTTGATTTTATACACAAAAATCTAAAAATTTTAATTAATTTACAAATTTCATAAAACGCAATATTTGTATAGGAGAAGTTGTGATAAAGGGCAATTATGTCTCCAGATATTGTTAAGGCCACTCCTTGGCTGTTAAGTACGTTTTCTTCAATATATTTCTAGTCTGTATTAAACATTTTGTATGGGAGCCCCCTTAAGGAATGGCAGACAGTAATTTTGCACTCGTGTTTTAAAAATAAGCAGCTATTGTACTCAAACAAAACAAAGAAGTGAAATAGTGCTTTCAGATAATTTTTTTTCGAAAAATCGTCCTGCCAATATAAAAAACATGAACAAATGGCCCTGACTAATATTAATTAGTTGTTCTTTAGTTTTTCTAAAAAAAACTTGTACAATAAGTATTATAATTTTATGACTAATAAAACTCTGACTAATATAACCTGAATCTATTTTGAGTTCTAGAAAAATCTAATCATGCGAAATAAAGTATTTTCGCGTACTTTATTATTCTCATAAAGTAAAGAGTACAATTACTCGAAATAACGTACAATACTTTATTATAAAGTACGGTTGGCAAGCCTAGTGGAGACCCAGCGTAAACAATATAGATCAAAGCAGGGTTACCGTTAGGAATTTTTGAAAAGTCGCACAAAAGGTTGTTTTATAAAAATAAAGTCGCACAAAAAAGTCGTTTCAGAAAATAAAAGTCGCATATCTTTTTTTAACGTTTTTTATTAATAAAAAGCATAACAAAACAATTGAAACAAAAAGCCTATTGCAGAATTCATTTTTATCATATTTCGTTACAATGTACATGTTTGTCCATGTTTTCATGTATAGTGAAAACATTTACTTAAGTTTAATAAATTTGTCGTATGCTGCCAAGGTCAAAGGAGTAGAATTTCTGTTTAAAGCCAAAAAAGTTAAGGTTAATATATTTTTGACAAAATTTAAACTTGTCCAATTAAAGCCGCTTGAAAATTTTACTTTAATTCCGTTCGTTTGATCTTGGCTCAATATTTCTTTTTCTTAACATACCTACATAAATACTACTTTTTTGAAATTTTATTTCTATATTTAGAAATAAGTTCATCACAGGGAATCCAGTCTTCTATATATTTGTCTATTAAATTTAAAGATGACAGCATTGAATTGCATGTTTTTACATTGCATTGCTAGTGTTTACGATTCGAAAACTACAGGTGGTGCTAAGACTACAACAATCCAAAACCAACAGAAACAACAGAGGTTTTTTGCATTGCATTGCTGGTGTTTACGATTCGAAATGTCAACCATTTCTAACAAAACACTGACAAATTAAAACAAATTGGTCCGAACTGTCAAAACTTGCCACAACCTTGAACTGAATTCGCCTCAAATACGTTGTATACATGACAAGGTTGTAAAAATGTAATAAAAGTGTTGCCAAATGAACAATACTTTATGAATTGTTTTTAAATTTTGACGAGGCAATTTTGACGAATTTTTTTTTTTGATACAAATAATAAGAATATTGAATGTTTTGTAAGAATCTTAACAAAAAGGGTAAAAAGTACCAGAAAAATTAAAATAGTCGCAAAAGTCGGTGATAAAAAAAGTCTCACAAAAAGTCGCAGACCGCTGAAAAAGGGTCAAATTGCGACTTTAGTCGGGCGAACGGTAACACTGGATCAAAGAATAAATATCAGTGTTGCAATGTTGCATAAAAAATCCATTATCATAACACTCCTCCTCAACACTTATATTTAATAATTACAAAAATAAAATAAAATAATGATTCTTACAAGTTCACAAAGCCTAAAGCTCTTACTAATTTCATATGACTGACTCCAGACAAATTTTTCGTTAAAATATCAGATATATTGGAATTACTATCACAATATTCTAAATAAATTAGCTTCTCAACATATACATTACTAATATGGTGATACTTAATATCTATATGTTTAGTTCTACTATGGTAAATCAGATCAGAAACAGATCACGACGTAAACACTCTACAAGTGTTTGTTAATCGATGTCTTCGACGCATCCTAAAGGTTTTTTGGCCCAACACCATCTCCAATATGGAACTTTGGAGTCAAACAAATCAGCAGCCAATCCATACTGACATACTTAACCGCAAATGGCGCTGGATTGGCCATACGCTACGTAGGCCTCCAAATGACACAGCAAAAATTGCCATCGATTGGAATCCTCATGGTACATCCCGCAGACTAGGCAGACCATCTTACACCTGGCGTCGACAATTGAACATCGAAATTAGACGCATCGATCTCAGCTGGGGAGAAATAAAACGTATATCATCAAACCGGACCGAATGGAATAGATTCGTTGTGGCCCTTTGTTCCGAATAGGAACCACAGGACATTATATTTATATATATATGGTAAATTGGATTCTTAACTAAATGTAAGGCGCCGAGGTTGTCTCCATGTTTTAGAATTCTTTCCGGACTATCAATATTTATCTCACCAAGAAGTTTTATTTAGAATACTGCTTCCTTTGCTGCTGATGAAAGGGCCATGTACTCCGCTTCGGTGCTACTTAAGGCCATTTTAGACTATAATACTTTGTGTTAAGACATGTCAAAAACTTACAAATAATTCATAATGTATAATAGTGTAAAAACATTTTGTAATGAAATGTCAAAAAATACGTAAAGAAATTTGGCAGTCGTATGGTTCTCTCTATTTTTTGAAATTTTTCTAAACGATTAGATTTTTCATTTTATCAGAATTGTGTTTTTACAAAAGCACAAGAAGAAAATCAGGGATGGAAAATTAAAATTTTGTGCACAAATATTCACTATTATTTTTTCTAATAAAAAATTGCAAAACGATAAAAAAAATATAAAATTTCAAGTGAATTCTTTTAAAATTTAAATAAATTACAAATATTTGTTGTAAAAAATCGTTAAATTGCGTTATAATCTTAAAAAAAAAAAATATAATCTTAAAAAAAAAAAATTATTTAATTATCAAAGTAATTATTATTTAAATTATATTCATTGATAGTGAATATAAATTTATCTTACCTTTATTCTTTTGTAAGTATTTATCTATCAATTTTCAAACACAAATATAAAGTGTTTTATATTTTCCTTATAGAAAAAGAAATTTTTACTGAATTATTTTAGGTTTAAAAATTATTTATTTTTTAACTTTGGCCTTTAATTCTTCAAAGTGGAATATTTTTCAAATAAAAATGTATTAACCCAACACACATTACAAAATATTGAATAAAACTAACCCCTTTTTCTTTAGTAGAAGCGCTGACTTAATAACAGTTGCCTCTTTTCAATGTTACAACTGTTTCAGTATCGCTTAAAGTTAGTGTATTATTAGCAAACAAACAAAAAGTAATCGGCTTTTACGTGTTAGTCAAAAAATCGGCATTTTTGGAGCAAAAATCGGAACTTTGATAATTTAGGGGCAAAAAATCGGCAAAATGCCGATAAATCGGCAAAAATGGCAGGCCTGCATCGACGACTGAATTGAAGAGTATAAAAATATGTCTAAGTATTGGTGTGCAGAATTGTGCAAAGAAATGGAAATCCCTGGTCTAAATCTGCCATCGGCAAAATCAGGGCGCCGCGTTTTCTCTTTTATTCTCTTGTATGCTCTTTTATTACGTACATGTGTACACACATTGCAGAGAATTTAACAACAATGTATGTTAAACAGTGACGTCCAAAATTTAAATTGTGGTTGTATTGCTTTTTAATAGTATTAGTGAATAAAGAGACAAATATTCTTAATAAAAATACAAAAAGTATGTAAGCATCCGCCGCATGTGCACTCGTCGCTTGGTAATCACAGAGTATACAGAGGCGTCACGAGACAGAAAATATTGTGTTTTTTCTGTCTTTTTCTTTGAAAGCTGCCCTTTTTGCGTTTTTTGTTTTGATTATGCAATTTGTGTAGATAGTAGCGGCCTGTTTTTACGCATTGTCACTTCACTAACAAAAAACGTTTTCTTTCTCTTTCTTCGAAAGCTGCCCTCGCAAATGATTTAGGCATTTTGTAAACGTCACTTTTTTCATCTCTGTATACTTTGTGCAAGGCCCATTGAAAAGGTCTGCGCAAGAAGCCTGATGATCATTGTTTATGTTCTTTTTAGTTGTCAAAAGTTGTTTACATTTTGCATACATGTGCATGTATACGTTTGTTTACGTTTATGGTATGCCACACATACACGTTTTTTCCTTTTGCTTTGTATATGTGGTAGTAAATTTTTGACAACTAAAAAGAATCGTTTTTTGTTTTTGTACAAGTAAGCAGACCTGATAGATGGGCCTTGACTTTGTGTTGGTAATCGACGACTGAATTGTGTACTCTCGTGGACTAAATGAAAGAGCGTAAGAATGCGTGTGAAGAACAGAGTTGCCAATTTAGCGCCTTTGGCGCTAGATTTAGCGCTTTTTAACTGTCGAAAAGGCGCATATTTCTTCCTTAGCGCTTTTTTTTAAAAGAGCGCTAAATTAGCGCTTTTATAGATACCCAACATTTTTGTACTTTTATTTGCATACATTAAAATCAAGACATATTAAAACAAAATTTGTTTCCGTTTTTTAAATTCTTTTGATGTATAGTACTCTGAAATGCATACTATACCAGAAAAGAAGTTTATTATTTTCTAATGTAATCCATTTCGTTTCTTAAAACAAAAAAATTCAAAAATAATTTCCTGATTTTAACTGGTTTTGTTCGTATTAAGTAAAACTTTCTGAAATAAAGAAACATTTTCTCATGATCAAAAAATTCACGTTTTTGATATATGATCAAAAATTTCTTAAAACAAGAAATACAAAAGTAGCTTAGTTTTATTAAAAACAAGAAAGAGTTTTCTGAAATCAAGCAGCATTTATTTAATATTAGTCTGATTTTTTTTTTGATTTTTAAACAGAATCGAATTTCTTGCATCAAGAAACAAATTGACTTTTGCGCGCTGAATCCAAATAGTTTATTCATCCACGTCTACTTAACATTTTGTTTACTGATCTTCATGATTTCATGTCTTATTTTATTCATAAAATACCTGGATTTCTGATAAATAAGGTTAACTGTAAAATCTTTGTATTTGATATATTTCTATTTAAAACAATTTTTTTTGATGGCCAGTGTAATAAATAAAACTTGGTTCTTAAACATTTCATTAAGCTTTTTGTTATTTAAATTTTATTTAGCGCTTTTTAGCGCTTTTTGATTGGGGGCACGGCGCTTTTTGATTAAAAATAGTTCACAACCCTGGTGAAGAATGTGTGTGAATAATTTCCACAATTGTGGTATGGGCTGGACACCAATGATGTAAAATTCGTACAACGCATATAATCGCAAAATGTAATAGTATAGGTTGCCGATGGCAGGTCTAAATATTCGAAATCAGAAAAAAACCCATAGACGATATTTTTCTAATATTCCATCAAAGTTGGTTTAGAACAGTGATGTCAATTGTGGTTGTGTTGATTTATATTAATATTAGTGAATAAAGAGACAAGTACTCTTAATAAAAATAAAACAATACGTAAGCATCCGCCGCATGTGCACTCATGGCTTGATAATCACAGAGTATACAGAGGCGTCACGAGACAGAAAATATTGTGTTTTTTTCTGTCTTTTTCTTCGAAAGCTGCCCTTTTTGCGTTTTTTGTTTTGATTATGCAATTTGTGTAGATAGTAGCGGCCTGTTCTTACGCATTGTCACTTCACTAACAAAAAACGTTTTCTTTCTCTTTCTTCGAAAGCTGCCCTCGCAAATGATTTAGGCATTTTTCATACGTCACTTTTTTCATCTCTGTATACTTTGTGTTGATAATCGACTACCAAGGTATATGTACACAAGGTAAACTCGTTGGCCCATATGTTTGTCAGCTGATTACCCCTAGTTGGAACCCAAACGTCAAATTTCGTGTATATGAGCCAAAATTTGTACATGTGTGCGTTAAATTGTTTTTATTTTATATGAAGACAATTTTGACAACTTGGTTCCTCTTATAGAGCAGCATGTCTACACTCCTAAATGAGTCTACCTTGTGTAAATATACCTTGTCGACTACTAAATTGTGAACTCTCGGGCATTAAATGAAAGAGCCGCTAAATCAGTGTTGCCACTTTGTGGGTAATTACCCGAATTTGGTATAATTTTTACGGTCGTGGGTAGAGCGTGGGTAATTTCTCTTAGGTGTAATTCAGGTGTAATTTGAAATTTTTACTTCAGATGCCCAAATAAAATCAAGATTCGATTTCAGCGATGACATTTATTTCTTTTTAAATATTGTTGCTAAGAAATGCACAGCCTTCTGAACCAAAGTCTCGGTTTCTTTTTAAGAAACGAATTCAATCATTAATCATACATGTACATATTTTCAAATGTTTGGTAATGAATGTCGCAAGATGGACCCTTAGATTTGGATAAAGATGCCTATCATAGTGATTTAGAACCTGAAGTTTATTGCAAAAAGCAATTCAAACGAATATATAACGCCCTTTGCAGTTGTAAAACTGAATTACGAAAGGGACAGTTGTATAAAACTCTGCAGGCATTTAGTTTACTAAGTAAGGTATAAAGGGTATTTTTTAAGACCATGAAACTTAAAATGGTAGACAATACAAAAAAAATTAATTTTAATCGCCTTGGTGGAGACTAGGGTTCCCAACTTTTTTTGTTGCAAAAAAAGTACATTGATTATTAAAGGTTAAGAAAAAAAAAGTACACAGTATAAATATAAAGTACAATTCATTTTTTTTTATTTTTATATTTAAAAACGAGTTTTTACTGCTTTTCGCGAGTTTTATCAAACAATTACACTGTGCTAGAATTTGACACTTGTTTCTTGAGACAAGCCGGGCAACCCAATTCGGGTACGCTGAATCCAATACCGGTTTAAAAACGGTTCAGTATATTGAAATAACTAAAGAAAAAACGAAAATCCGCAACAAAATTTCTAACTTGCACAGTCGTTTTAGAAACATCATTTTTTTTTTTGCAACAAAAATAATTGTCGAAATTTGTCGATACAAACAAAAAAAACAAAGCTTCAAACAAAACATGCTATAAATGATTAAAATCTGTTAACAACTTTTGATTTTATACACAAAAATCTAAAAATTTTAATTAATTTACAAATTTCATAAAACGCAATATTTGTATAGGAGAAGTTGTGATAAAGGGCAATTATGTCTCCAGATATTGTTAAGGCCACTCCTTGGCTGTTAAGTACGTTTTCTTCAATATATTTCTAGTCTGTATTAAACATTTTGTATGGGAGCCCCCTTAAGGAATGGCAGACAGTAATTTTGCACTCGTGTTTTAAAAATAAGCAGCTATTGTACTCAAACAAAACAAAGAAGTGAAATAGTGCTTTCAGATAATTTTTTTTCGAAAAATCGTCCTGCCAATATAAAAAACATGAACAAATGGCCCTGACTAATATTAATTAGTTGTTCTTTAGTTTTTCTAAAAAAAACTTGTACAATAAGTATTATAATTTTATGACTAATAAAACTCTGACTAATATAACCTGAATCTATTTTGAGTTCTAGAAAAATCTAATCATGCGAAATAAAGTATTTTCGCGTACTTTATTATTCTCATAAAGTAAAGAGTACAATTACTCGAAATAACGTACAATACTTTATTATAAAGTACGGTTGGCAAGCCTAGTGGAGACCCAGCGTAAACAATATAGATCAAAGCAGGGTTACCGTTAGGAATTTTTGAAAAGTCGCACAAAAGGTTGTTTTATAAAAATAAAGTCGCACAAAAAAGTCGTTTCAGAAAATAAAAGTCGCATATCTTTTTTTAACGTTTTTTATTAATAAAAAGCATAACAAAACAATTGAAACAAAAAGCCTATTGCAGAATTCATTTTTATCATATTTCGTTACAATGTACATGTTTGTCCATGTTTTCATGTATAGTGAAAACATTTACTTAAGTTTAATAAATTTGTCGTATGCTGCCAAGGTCAAAGGAGTAGAATTTCTGTTTAAAGCCAAAAAAGTTAAGGTTAATATATTTTTGACAAAATTTAAACTTGTCCAATTAAAGCCGCTTGAAAATTTTACTTTAATTCCGTTCGTTTGATCTTGGCTCAATATTTCTTTTTCTTAACATACCTACATAAATACTACTTTTTTGAAATTTTATTTCTATATTTAGAAATAAGTTCATCACAGGGAATCCAGTCTTCTATATATTTGTCTATTAAATTTAAAGATGACAGCATTGAATTGCATGTTTTTACATTGCATTGCTAGTGTTTACGATTCGAAAACTACAGGTGGTGCTAAGACTACAACAATCCAAAACCAACAGAAACAACAGAGGTTTTTTGCATTGCATTGCTGGTGTTTACGATTCGAAATGTCAACCATTTCTAACAAAACACTGACAAATTAAAACAAATTGGTCCGAACTGTCAAAACTTGCCACAACCTTGAACTGAATTCGCCTCAAATACGTTGTATACATGACAAGGTTGCAAAAATGTAATAAAAGTGTTGCCAAATGAACAATACTTTATGAATTGTTTTTAAATTTTGACGAGGCAATTTTGACGAATTTTTTTTTTTTGATACAAATAATAAGAATATTGAATGTTTTGTAAGAATCTTAACAAAAAGGGTAAAAAGTACCAGAAAAATTAAAATAGTCGCAAAAGTCGGTGATAAAAAAAGTCTCACAAAAAGTCGCAGACCGCTGAAAAAGGGTCAAATTGCGACTTTAGTCGGGCGAACGGTAACACTGGATCAAAGAATAAATATCAGTGTTGCAATGTTGCATAAAAAATCCATTATCATAACACTCCTCCTCAACACTTATATTTAATAATTACAAAAATAAAATAAAATAATGATTCTTACAAGTTCACAAAGCCTAAAGCTCTTACTAATTTCATATGACTGACTCCAGACAAATTTTTCGTTAAAATATCAGATATATTGGAATTACTATCACAATATTCTAAATAAATTAGCTTCTCAACATATACATTACTAATATGGTGATACTTAATATCTATATGTTTAGTTCTACTATGGTAAATCAGATCAGAAACAGATCACGACGTAAACACTCTACAAGTGTTTGTTAATCGATGTCTTCGACGCATCCTAAAGGTTTTTTGGCCCAACACCATCTCCAATATGGAACTTTGGAGTCAAACAAATCAGCAGCCAATCCATACTGACATACTTAACCGCAAATGGCGCTGGATTGGCCATACGCTACGTAGGCCTCCAAATGACACAGCAAAAATTGCCATCGATTGGAATCCACATGGTACATCCCGCAGACTAGGCAGACCATCTTACACCTGGCGTCGACAATTGAACATCGAAATTAGACGCATCGATCTCAGCTGGGGAGAAATAAAACGTATATCATCAAACCGGACCGAATGGAATAGATTCGTTGTGGCCCTTTGTTCCGAATAGGAACCACAGGACATTATATTTATATATATATGGTAAATTGGATTCTTAACTAAATGTAAGGCGCCGAGGTTGTCTCCATGTTTTAGAATTCTTTCCGGACTATCAATATTTATCTCACCAAGAAGTTTTATTTAGAATACTGCTTCCTTTGCTGCTGATGAAAGGGCCATGTACTCCGCTTCGGTGCTACTTAAGGCCATTTTAGACTATAATACTTTGTGTTAAGACATGTCAAAAACTTACAAATAATTCATAATGTATAATAGTGTAAAAACATTTTGTAATGAAATGTCAAAAAATACGTAAAGAAATTTGGCAGTCGTATGGTTCTCTCTATTTTTTGAAATTTTTCTAAACGATTAGATTTTTCATTTTATCAGAATTGTGTTTTTACAAAAGCACAAGAAGAAAATCAGGGATGGAAAATTAAAATTTTGTGCACAAATATTCACTATTATTTTTTCTAATAAAAAATTGCAAAACGATAAAAAAAATATAAAATTTCAAGTGAATTCTTTTAAAATTTAAATAAATTACAAATATTTGTTGTAAAAAATCGTTAAATACGGTACACAGACGAAAAAAAAAATATGATTGTATCAACTTTTCCACCCTAGAAGAAAATAAAAAACAGCTGTTGAATAATTTGCCGGCCACATCAAAATAAAAATTATTAAATATTAAAGAAATATTAAAAATAAAGCAAAAATATATCTGAGGACCAAGGTGCAAGTTTAAATGTGCAAGTTAGTGCATAATACGCCAGCTAACAATGTTCCAATGCTTAATAAAATGTTTTTTCGTCTTTATTTTGTAATCTAAAGTGGATCTCATAAATCACAAAGATTTTACTTTTTATATGAAGTGTGATAGTGTAGAAGCAAAATGTAATGAAAAAAAATTTCTCTTTGATTTTTTGACAATCAGACCAAAAATCATTTAATTTTGTAAGACCAAAAGTCTTAAGACTTGTGTGATAGTGTAAAACAGCCTTTAAGGCCACCGAAGCTTTTTTTTTCGACTCCCATGAGAATGCACCACCAGCGAGAACAAAAACATATCCTGTGTATGATTTTCGATTTTCTGTATCACCACCCCAATCGGCATCAGCATAACATACAACTGGACGGTTAGTCCTGTGGTATTTCAGTTGATAATTAAAAGTCTTATTGAGGCATTTCAAAAGTCTTTTCGCTGCTGCCATATGCTCACGATGTGGGTCCTTGTTCTTTTGAAATAATTTACATACTGAGTGCAGTATGTCAGGGCGTGTACAGACTGCTAAATACATCAAGGACCCAATAAGTGACTGATAACCAGTTGGATTAACCCTCTCGCAGTCATTATTAAAGCACGTAACTTGAAATTTGGGTTCCAAAGGAGAATAGACTGGACGACATTCTTCCATTCCGTATTCTCGTAACAATTCCTTAATATATTTTTTCTGATGAATACTTATTTGTCCAGTGGCACCATCTCTCTCAATTTCAATGCTAAGGAAGTTTCTGGAAGGACCCTTACCAACTACAGATACCTTTTCTGAAATTTATAATTTTATTAGTTTAAGTTCATTCAAATCAGTACACGCTATAAGCAAATCATCTACATAAACAGCGATTAAATTGATGTTACTATTGTTTCCTTTTCGGTACAGGCACGGCTCACATTCACAGGGATGGAAACCAATTCCCTTCAGTATTTCATCCAATTTTAGATTCCATTGGCGGCCGGATTGCTTTTATCTAGAAACAGGTCAGGTTGTGTTATATACACATCATCAGTCAATTCGCTATTTAGGTACGCTGTTGATACGTCCATTTGATGTAGATGGAGCTGGTATTCAGCTGCAAGCGCAATCACCATTCTGATGGTCTCGTAGCGCACAACTGGAGAAAATGTTTACGTATAATTTATAACATATGTTTGTGCATAACCCTTAGCCACTAATCTTGCCTTGAAACGTTCAATACGCCCATCACTGTCTCTCTTCAAAGCAAAAACCCATTTGCATCCTTCTGATGCCTTCTGACCATGTGGCAACTCTGATATCTCCCAGGTATCATTTCCAAGGAGAGCTGTATACTCCTCCTGCATTGAACTTAACCAATCTTGAGATTACTCACCCGATAAGGCCTCGTTTACAGTTTCAGGAATTATGATGTTGTCCGCACAGATCAAGTTCAACGTAGTGAACTGCTTTCGTGGCCTTCCTGGTTGACCCGTACGCAAAATTTTTGGTTTTCCTGGCCCATTCTGATTTTCATTTCCATGTCGAAAACCAACGAGTTCTGAACCACACATTACTGCACCAGGATCTGAGTATTCTTCTGCAGATTCGAACTCACCGTCACTTTGATTCTGGTCATCTTGTTGAATTACATTCTCAAATGAAGCAATGCTATCTTTCTCTATTTCTAGGCACAAGAGTTCGTTATTATCTGCAACTTGTAGGTCAGCATCATTCGCCACCGGCATACTATTTTCCAAAAAATGAACATCGCGACTAATAGCAATTTTTCCCGTTGCCTTTTCAAATAGGCGATACGCTTTCGAAGTTTCTGAGTAACCAACCATGATGCATTCCCTTCCCTTTTGACGGAACTTGTCTAATGCGACTGCCAACGAACCAAAAGTTTTAAGATGGCCTAAATTTGGTTTTTTCCTATACCAAACTTCAGATGGTGTGCAATTATTTAATACCTTAGCGGCAGTGTTGACAGCTTCTGCCCATAATGACTCTTCGACATTTGAGGATACTAGCATGGCCGTAGCCATTAAGCCACTCCGTTTTGTTGCGGTGTATGAGGTACAGTTAGTTGTCGCTTAATTCCATGTAATTTCAAAAAATCATCAAAATTGGTATTGACAAACTCTGTACCATTGTCGGATCTTAGTACATATTTAAAATTTCTTCTCCGTTTGGCGTTCCACCATAGCTTTGAACTGCTTAAAGGTTTCAAATGTTTGACTTTTATTTTTTAAAAAATAAACGAAAATATATCGTGACCGGTCGTCAATGAAAGTCAATATGTAACGTGCGCCACCTGATGAATTTCTATTAATGGGACCACAAATATCGGTATGAATTACCTCCAATAACTCGGTTGCTCTACTTTCAAAATTAGGGAATGGATTGGTTGTACATTTACATTTCATACAAGTAATACAATCAATTTCATTAAGAAATTTTACATCCATAGTTTTTCAAGCCTGATACGTTTAAATGCCCGTAACGGTTATGCCACTTCAAAACTTCACGCATATTTGTTGTCGCCATGAACAAAGTATTCTTCACCGATGAGTAAAAAAACAATTCCTCTACCTTTTTCGCACATAATAGGTGCGTTTGAGTACTTTTACAGTAAAATGCAGTAAATGAGTAAACTAACAAATTTTCTCTCACAAAAAGCTGTTGTCGAAAAAAGTACGCGAACGCAAAATTTGTAAAAACTCGTAAAATAAAGGCAACAGCTGGTGGCAAATAATTGAAGTGTTGAAAAATATTGACACTTTTGACTACTTAACTCGTTTTCTTATCGGTACTCGATTAAATACTTTTTATAACACAAACATTTTTGGAAAATACAAACAAACTATTTTTTGTAATCTTTCATATTTGTTTGTTTTTTATTTTATTTGATTTTATTTATTTGTAGCGGGTTAAATTATTTAAAAGAACATGAATAATTTTTTTGCTATTGATTACTTAAGTACCCAAATACTTACACTTTTACAACTCTAAAAAATTAACACAACAAAAAAAATTTCAAAAGTTTGTATTTATCCAAATAAATGCTTCACAAACAAGTTTAATTAATTAATATTTATTCACTTTTTGTTTTGGTTTAATCTTTATTTCAACTTTTCTTTTATTTAACAATTTTTTCACAATTTGTATGCTTTTATATGTTACTTTTGTTTGTTTACCTTTTGAAACATGTTTTTTTGATTTACTAAAGTTTACTGCCAAAATATCTGCAGTAAAAATTTGACAAGAACTATCATTTTTCGCTCTCAATTTATGCTCTCATTAACTGCATTTTGTGTCCTCGAACGCAATTTCGTAAAATGCAGTAAAGTTTAGTAAAAAATAGTAAAAACTTTTGTGTTCTCGAACGCAACTAATATTGTTTTTCCCTTTTCAACTATTATCCTGGCTTCGCTGTTGTTAAATTTCACAACGTCTTTCACCGCTACTCTGCCGACCGAAATAAAATTGCATTGCAAATTTGGTACAAATAAGACATCATTTAAAACAGAGCCCGGCAAAAGTACTACACCGTGCTTTTTTTCTCACAATAACATTCGCTCTCACTTTGTAAAAAACAAACAAACATTCAAACAAGAAGGTTCTGTTGACGCTTGCTTTAGAATTCCACTGCGAGAAATGTTTAAAGAAGAATGGGAATTTAATTTCTTGTTTGCCGAAATTTTTTTGGCACGCCCGAATGTTAATGAAATTATAGTTTTTTTTATTTTTTTTTGAAGAATCGTTTATTTGTTTAATATTAATGATTTTTTGTTTTTTATTTTATATAAAACTTACACTTATGTTTTGAGTTTTTACATTAACAGCCAGATTGATTTTAAAAACAAGAAAATAACACAAAAATTTCTTTAAGTGCTTCTTAGAGGGAGAGTTATTATTCTCTCACAAAAAACAAAAAGTCTGCATGTATGTGTTGCCGGGCTCTGATTTAAAACAATATTCAATTCACCAATACGTACCTCTACCCCAGCGATGTCAGCGCCTTGCACAATTGTGCAAATTAATTCACATGTACGCTTACGCTCTTTTATTTTGCGAGCGTAAAATATAATTGTTTACTGAGAAACACTCTCATTCAGCGGGAAATATCGCAAATATTGCAAGGCCTGTTTTGAGGCCTCTAAATATATTTATGTATATAAATAAATATACAATAACTGTATGTAGGTACATCTTTTTTTTTTTTTTGTTTTATTATCTTTTTTATTTTATTTATTATCTATGTTTTTGTTTTGTTTTATTTCTGTTTTTGACATTGTACAATGATTTTAAAACAGGGATTTCCATTTCTTTGCACAATTGTGCAATTGTGGTTATTTTTTAAGATAGAATTTTAAAATTTTATAAAAATATATATGTAAAGTGAATCCTAATCAACAAAAATTTCAAATTTTCAAAATAATTGTTTTGCATTTAAGCTAACGATATGTGTTTTGTTCGTGAAAAAAATTCGTTGATGCCTGTAACAGGGTCCCTTTTTCTTTCGTTAAAAAGACGTACCTAAATGCAGAAATTATTAAGAAAAGAAAAAGCCACAAGAATTTGTTGGTATTTTGTGATTGTAAAAATATTTTTGTTTCTGTACCAATCGCGTCGGTGGGTTTTTTTTTTGAAAACTCTTTTCTTAAGTAGGTAAAAATATTTAAAAAACAAGTTAAAAAAGTCTTGTTTTGCTACAATTTATGTGTAAACCTATACACATAAAAGCAAATGTGACAGCAGGTAAAATTTTTGGGTAAGAAGATGTGTTTTATTGATGTATTAATGAAACTTTATTGTTTCGCACTATTTTTATTGCTTACTTTTTTATGCTACAATTATATGACCGAGTCTAAAGAGTAAACCTTACTACTTTATGGTATTTATTTAACGTAACTTTGACCTGTTATAATGACTTTATACATTTTTGCAGGCAAACTCAGGTGCGCATTTGGTATTTTGTAAAAAGTTATGATATACCATTAGCTAGAATTAAAATGTATGCACAGATGTTTGAAGTATGAGTAACCCAACACCGTGAATACCCTTTCTATTTTGCTTACCACTATGAATACCCTAACTTTTTACTAAAATAACTTTTTCACGTTATAATTCTCATGTAATTCATTTTATTTTTGAATAAATAGACCAGGGAAATCCATTTCTATGTACAATTGTGTATACCTGTAAACTTCAAATTAGAATTTCATTTAATAGTCTTGCAGACAGCGATAACGGACGTGCAAGCGGATGAGTTTATTAAAAAAAAGATAAATGATGCCATATAAAAAATATTTTATGATAAAAAATGCATTTAATTATTTTCAATGTCTCTTATGTTTTAAAACATTTGAACTTAAGAGATTGTATACTTTGAAAAGGCATTATGATCATTTCCCTAATGATATTAAACAATATGAAGTAAAAGAAAGGGAAAACCAATATAAGATTAAAAACAGGTTTATTTGGATAGCTTGAAAAGTTGGGTATCACAAGAAGAAGAGCATGAAGATAGGATAGAAGAGTTAAAAATAGAAATATAAAATTTACTAACTTTGGAAATAGTAAAACAGGGAAGACCATTTTCCGATGGGGCATTTATAAAAAAGCTTTTCAATGCAGTTTTGGAAAAACTGAAAATCGATTGCAGCGTAATAAAAACGCTTCCCATGAGCCGAAATAGTGTCGTCAAGCGCACATCAATTTTAGCTGCACATATACAATCTGTGATTAGGGAAAAGTTAAAAAATTGTGAATATTTTTCTTTTTGCCTCGACGAAAGCACCGACATTAATGATCTTTGCCAATTGGTCATTTGTGTTCGATGCATAGATAGTGAGTACAATGTTTTTGAAACTATGTACTCACTTGAAACGTTTTACGGTAATGTAACAGGTAAGGTATTATACGACGTAGTCTTTGAAAACCTGATATCTGTTACACAAGCTTCAAAATTAGCAGGAGTTTGCACGGATGGTGCAAACGTTATGGCCGGGAAGTATGAAGGTTTCGTAGGACAGCTTAAGCAAAATGGAATTGATGTACATGCTTTCCATTGCATAATTCATCAGTCCATGCTTGCCTCAAAATTTATAAGTGATCATGCCGCTATTAAGACTGCAGAGCGGATAATCAATAGAATACGGGCGGGACATCATTCATTAACGCACAGAAAATTTGTAAGTTTTCTTAAAAACGTAAACGCCAATCACCACGACTTAAAAATGTTTACGGAAGTTCGTTGGCTTAGTCGGGGTGATTGTCTAAACAGGTTATTCGATCTTAGAAAAGAGGTGTTGCGTTTTTGGGAAACTGAAAATTTAGACGAATGTGAATTAATACAGTTGAATGATTATGAGTTCATTTTAGACCTTGCGTTTCTGGCGGATACAAGCAGTATTTTAAATGAGCTAAATTTGGAACTACAAGGAAAGGGAAACAATTTAAGTGACATATATACGATTGTTTTTAATTTTAAAACCAAATTATTTTAATTAACAAATGAAATAAATAATGAAGATTTTTCAACTTTCCTAAAACTTTGCTTATTTATGACAAGGAGAAATATTTGAAAAAATCTGAGTATTTGGCAATTTTTGAAAACCTTTTTTACAACTTTCAAGATCGTTTTCAAGATTTTGAGGATATAAAACCACTACTTAACATATTCCAAAATCCCTTTAAGTGCGACATTTTGAGTTATGAATTCAGCATCCAGTCGGAACTAATCATACTTAGGAGCGAAATTAATCCTCCAGACAGGGAAAATATTATTGAGTTCTGGAAAAATTTAGACGGGGCGCTATATCCTATATTAAAAAAAAATTCCTTCAAATGTTTGTCGCTTTTCTCCTCAACATATCTTTGCGAACAAATATTTTCCGATTTGAAATACATTTGCTCAAAACAACGCAATAAATTAACATCCGCAAACCTAAAAAATGTTTTGTTGTTACGAAACTGCAATATAAATTTAGAAGATATTATTGGTAAATAAAAGTATTTATTATAGGCTAGTAAAATCTTCTCTTTTTATAATGGTGGTAAATACTTACAGAATATTTTTAAACTTAATATTTGCATTAGTATGAGCAAATGAATTTTCATTGTTAGAATTCGCAAAGGTATGTTGAGCAAAAAACGAAAAATATTGGAAAGAATTGTATTAGGTTGTAAAAAGACTTCAAATATTGTGAACTGCGCAATTTTTCCAAAAAATAAGCAAAGTTTCTGAGGTTCCAAATTAAATTTATTTAAATAATAACTGATTGTGTCTGTCCATAACTCAACATTTTTCGATAATTGTATTATTATTTATTGCTTTTAAGTCTTCATAGCAATACATGTAAGTTAACTTTAAATGGTCTGATGAAAAATGAATGGGAAGCATGAACTATATATCCTCGCATAATGCTGGCCCTGGTGTTTGCATCGCCCTTTCATGAAAATGTTTTGTAAGTTTTAATACCTTACCTGATTCCCAACAATTTAATCGAACATAGATGACCCTTAGAAAAGGTCTTTAATAAGGCCTGGCAATAGGCCTCGCAACCGCATATTTCGCCCGCTGGGCATGTAAGAGATAAGAGTAATCTCACCAACACAATCATAATTGACATCACTGCTCTACCCTCTGCTTTATTTTTGTTCTGTCTAGCAAGAGTGATCAATTCTGTATGCTCTTCAAACGTTTTAAATAATTTTCGGTTACACACAAATAAAGAGAGCATGAGAAAATAATTTGTATTTTTACTCGAAAACACTGAACAAACAAAAAAAATTACGCTCAAAAATAAACAACCAAGCAGCGTTACCGTTGTGATACTAAAGTATCAATTTGACCCTTTATCGACGGTGTTGATACCTTTTATGACCCTTTTTTTAAATTATACTTTTGTATCATTATCACCTATTTTGTGACACTTTTTGACCCTTTTTTGGAAATAGCTCTCACATTTTGTTTTTTGTCAACACTGCGGAACAGAAGTGCTAAACAAATGTTTTCGAAATAAGCATTGCTTGATATGGAACAGACTCAAAGTATTAACTTACAATTCCGTGCTTTCATCTCCTTAATTTTTGATAGTAAAGTACAATTTCCCTAAAAGTAAACATAACTCATATACATATTTGTTATTTTTTAAGGTGGTTTCTTTTCAAAACAAAAATTTGACATTTTATTAAAAAAATGCAATTTTGTGTTTTGCTCTCTTAAATAGTAGCATGTTTTATTCAAAAAAATTCGTCCTTAATAATGGCAAAAGGAATTGAACTTTTCGCCACCTTTTGAATCGACAGTGCTGAGAGTGCCCTAACGGGAATGAAAACAAGAGGTAAAAATTGCTCAATTAGCGGAAATTCCCAAATATTTGGTAAAAGCGGTATGATAGCAAACTCTTATATTTATTAAAAATCGTAAAAGCTTTAAAAAATCTAACACTTACAGGAAAAAATCGCTTTAATCGAGAAAATGGTTACAATCCGCGAACGATAACAAAATTTAAAACAAACACTAAAATTTATTTTACATCGCTAAATCTGAAAATTAAATAAAAAGTATAAAAAAATTAGCTATAATGATAAAGAATAAACTTTTTGTCAGGTGTTTAAAACAGAGCATTCCATAAAAATTATTAAGTTTTTTGAGCTCCCTGAAATATTATTTTTTTGTTTGCTTATAAAAAACATGGTCTTATTATGTTCATTAAAATGGAAAATACTGCTTATAAAAAACTTGACCCTTTTTTTATTGAAATACCCTTTTTTTGACCCCTTTTTCTGGAAAATCCCCTTTTTGTGACCCTTTTCGAAAATTTCCAACGGTAACCCTGCAACCAAGAGAAACAAGAAATGTAAATCTATGTGTTTGGCGGCAGATAAATAACTGATTTAAACTTGTTTTGTTCGTATTAAGTAAAAGTTTCTTAAATAAAGAAACAGTTTTTCATGATTAAAAAAATCACGTTTTTGGTCTATGATCAAACATTTCAAGAAGCATTTATTTAATATTAGTCTGATTTTAAAATAGAATCAAGAAACAAATGCTAGCGATTTCTTAAAATTTTTCAGAAAATGCTCAAGAAAACTTGGTTTGATTCAATTAGTTTTTATTTGGATCGACATGTTAACAAATCAATCAAAAGGTTCTTATTTTTTTATATTAAGTTTTTTTTTAAACTAACTTGTGCTATACGTTTTTATGGAACAAATTTAGGCAACGAAAACTTGATGTAAGTTACTATAGAATTAAAATAAATTTAGTTCGCTTTGAGTCATAACTTTTTGCTTAAACCAGGCAAACACATGTTTATATACAATAAGAAATTTTTGGCTTGGACGAGAATAGTGCAAAATTTTCGTGGTTCAAGACATATTTTCTGGTGATTTAGTAAATAATTCGTTCCGTGTATATTTGAAATTATATTACTTTAATTTTCCTGAAATATTAGAAAAGGCTTTTAAAAAATCAAGGACCGGATTTTACGAACGGAAAACACTAACTTAAACAGTTTCTATATGTATACGATTTCTTCCTTTGCTTTTTACATCATTTTGAATTTGAAAATGTGCGGTTCAATTGATGCTCAGAAATGTGGTATCGAAAAAATACCAAAAGCAATATATGAAAGGTCAGCAAACATTAGTTTCGTTCTAAATATTGGCTTTATTTTTTTCAATTTTTTCAAAAAATTTACATATATTCAGTTCTGAAATGCTTTATTTCTGAAAGATCCGCTAGAACACGGAATTGAGAATTGATATTATCTTAGTTTTCTTTATCGTTTGTAAATAACATTAATAACAATAGTATGCTATTGGTTTTTCCGGAAACAATATTTTCTGGATTGAAGCTGATTATCACTTTTAAGGTTTTATGTTCAAAACCAAATTTTGTTGTAAGAACAAATATCTCATTCTAGAAAGCAAAATATGAATCCTGCCGTCCACGCTTTGCATTTCAATATTTACGTCGCTTATTATTTTTAAAATACAACAACATAAATTTTGCAACAAACACATGATCACATCACCTTAAAAAAGCTCAAAGGATAAAAAAGTACTGAAAACAACGCGGGGGTACTGCGGTATTTTTAATCATCCACATATTTTGTTTGGAATCGTTAAGAGAGATGGTATTGAAGAAACCCTGAATACATTGAACGAATTTAATAGACAAATACAATTTACGTTGGAAAAGGAAACAGATAACAAACTAGCCTATTTAGATTCGGTTATAGTTAGACACGGAGACATACTAAAACTAGATTGGTACCAAAAACCGATGGCGTCTGGTAGATTAATAAATTTCTACTCAAAACACCCAAGAAGAACAATTATAAATACAGCGACCAACTTCATTAAGAGAGTTCTAGAAATAAGTGACAAAGTTTTCCACCCAATAAATATCTGCAAAATAAGGAATATATTAAGTAAAAACGATTTTCCAAATAAAACCATTAATGAACTAATTAACAGAGTAAAAACTACGATAGTAAAAGGAACAACTAAAAGGGAACGACCACCAATAATATATAAGACTATGACATATGTAGAAGATTTTTCCGAACGAATTAAACATTCCATGTATTTTTAATGGTATTTTTGTTTTTTTTTTGTATTTTTAAAAAGATTCCCCTGATGATGGTCAGAGATTTTGACCGAAATATTGGAAAAATATAAAAATAAATAAAAATAAAATAAAAAGTTTTTTGAATTTTATTTATTATTTATATAGGACCTCAAGCCAAAATAATAAAACAACATAAACAACAGGTCAACTATACACAAGAATACATTTTTTTTTTTTTTTTTTTTCTATATTTAAATAAACACTTGTCACTTTAAAAGAAGAATAAAACATAAATCAAAAAACACAAATGAGTGCAAGAGGAGTGTCAAAAAAGAATCACAGAAAATACGATTCATGTCTTACTTACACCGGCTTACTTCTCTACTCCGCTCGCTATCAAACGAAAACATGATTTAAATATAGGGCAAAATCATCGTAAAATTTCGTTAAGGGATTAAAAATTTTTTGGTAAATAGGCTATAAATGGGTAATTTTTTGAAAGTGATCACCTCATTTTTCGATTCATACGATCTTTTTACATAGAAAACCGGTTTCAATTGTTTTGCACCACGAAATTTATTGGTCTTAAACAGTTACAAGCTAGTTATACCCTTCACCACAGGTGTAAAAGGGTATATATAAGTTTGTCATAACGTTTGTAATTTCCACAATATTGATTTTAGACCCCATAAAGTATATATATTCTGGGTCCATATGAGAAGAGAAGTTGATTTAACGATGTCCGTCTGTCCGTCTGTCCGTCTTACGTTTGATATGTGTTTTCCGGATAATCCAGACATGATAGCGGCTAGGTTGTTTTACATTTATGTCACATATAGTCCACCATTTCTTGCTATTGAAATTCAGCAAGATCGGTCCACAAATGGCTGAGATATGATCAAAAAACCACGACTGCCTCTAATTTTTTCCAAAAATCCCTTGTTGTTGTTGTATTTTTATTGCTTTTTTCTGTATATCTGGAGAACGGTAAGAGCCAAAGTTTCCAAATTGGGTACACACATTTTGGTTGTCAATACACACCACCCTACAAAATGTGGGCGGGATGGGAGAAGTGGGCGTGGTACCTCCCGTACAAAAAAAAGTAAAAATTGTATAAAAACCTTAATTTTAGGGCTGTCATATGTCCTATGGATATGACTTATATACCAAAATATCGGAAATTTTTAGTAGAACATATTTTATAAAGAACTCGGGAAAATCGGTTCAGATACAAAAAAGTTATGACCAAAATTATTTTTTTTTTTTTTAAATACCAATTTTCGGTAACCATGGATCTTCCCGAGTCCAAGTTTTATAACACAAATAAATGGTAAATTTCTTGCTCAACACGTCGGTATATAAATCTGTCAAATCGGTTAAAAAATGGCTGAGTTATCAGCAAAAAACCACGACTGCCTCTAATTTTTCCAAAAAAATCCCTTGTGGTTGTTGTTTTTTTTTGTTTTTTTATTTGAACGAGTTGAATTTTAAGCATAAGAAACATGTACACATGCTTGTACATGATTGTTCGCTTTAATTGAAAAATACATACCTACATATTAAACTAATAATATGACGGAGTATATTATACTATAATTCTTTATTTTTAACAACGTTAATAGCTCAATGGTCTGGGCGGTTGCCCAAAAAGGTTTGTTTTGTTTGTTAAATTGCCGGGGTTCAAATCTCGGCATCTCCACCTCTTCCAAACAGAAAATTTTTTAACTTTTTTTATAAATATTTCTATAAACGATTTTAAAATTATTCAGCGATTTTTGATTTTTTCATTTTATTAACAATATAAATATGAATCGTTCGCCTTACATGTGAAACAAAAACCATATTTTACAATTTGTTTTTGGCTTAAATGTAAATACCTAAGTATGTAGTATGTACGAGTATGCAAAAGTTATTTATGTGTATTGGTAGGCATTGTTTTCATGATTGTTGTTTTTTTCAGTTTTAGAGACGGATTGTTGCTATGTTTTGATAATCTCTTCTTACATTTCAATTCAAAAATCTCACACGTGTTGCCATATTATTTTTAAAAAATCTTATTATTTCTAAAAAAAATCCCATTTGTTATTTGAAAGCAAAACATTCTACAATAAGTATTTGCGTACGTAAATGTTTAATTTAATCAAAAAGCTAGAAACATTTAAGTTTGGATAATTTTATTGACGAAACCAATGACATAGAAACAGATCTTAAAATTTGTTCACAGCTTACTCTGACATTAGGCAAGGCAAAGAAATGCTAAAAATTATTTTGAAAACGCTACAAATAATTCTTAAAGTTGTTCATTATATTGTTTTAAATCCTTATACATTAAGTGACTCATTTTAAACAAAATTAAAATAAATGGTAATATTTAAACAAGTATTTAGGTAGATTTGATATAGCATCAGATATAAATACCACAATTGGTTAACCTTGAAATTGAAAGGCCCTCTAATAAAAACAAAATACAAACGGTTTTATAGCTATTTCGATTTAAAAGAATTTACAAACATATTTAGACAAGATTATTTTTTTTATATTTTAAAAAAACAGTCATCATTAATTGCGTAAAAGTTAGTTTATAACAATTTATTTTAGTTTTAATTGCTAAGACTATTCCATCCAACTTTAAAAATTAATCAAAAGAAGCTTAAAACATTTTTCTTTAAAGCTAATAAAATGCCAAATGGAAATTTTACAGCTAAATCTAAGTTTTTGGTGCTGAATTTACTTTCAAAAATAAAAAATTCCCACACTACTTAAAAGTCTTCATTAAAAATCGCCCAAACATGCAGGGTTATCGTCTTGTAAAAATATAAAATGAAATTTGTTTTACTATAATATAAGAATTATCCATTTCCATACGAAATTTCATTTTGACTACAACTATTTTTTTTAGTCAAAATTTATTATAATTTATTATAATACATAAAAAACTTAAGTTATATCAATACCTATTCTTCAATTTTTAAAATAATTCAAAAAAAGCTAGAAACATTTAATTAAAATGCTTAAAAAAAATGCGAAGCGCTTAATGAAAGTATTTTAGCTAAATTAAAATTTTTAATCTAAGTTAAGCTACAAAATTGCCAAAATGGTCACACTGCTTAAAAACCATACAAACAAGCAGGGTCATCCACTTTAAAAAAAACTGTATTTAGGGAATATTAGAAATGCCCTCATCATATAATTTTACGACTACAAAAAACCGCTAACATAACGAACAGTCACCTAGTGTCGTCAAAATATTAAAAGCAATCTTTGCCTTTTTATTGCTGACATTGATAACATATTAGTCACTTTTTTAGACAATTTATACAAAAATATATTCATATATACCTATATACGGGCCTGTTCTGAAATCACACCTGTGACTTTGTGGTGTTTTGAAAGTCATACCGTTGTTGTGTTTCTTGGTGTGCTTTCTGCAATTGAAGATCACACAAAAACGGGACGCTAAAATATCACACGTGTGATTTCAGTAGGCACATGTGATTTCAAATCACGTGATTTGAGTTAAAGTGATTTTCAGAACAGGCCTGATAATATCTTCTGCACAAAAGCGATTTAAAAGCATACACAATTTAAGCAATTTCTTGGTATGTTTATGTTGTATTATTGATAAATAAAAAACATTTAAATTGGTTTGCGACTTTTATTAACCAAAACGAAAGTTTACGTTTCAAAACGGTTAATGGTAACCCTGTAAAATAGTTGTTTTTTTTGTGGTTTTTTTCATTTAAAATACTTGCGGTAAACTTCTTTTTTTTTTTTTATTTAATATTACCTTCTGTATTATACACAAACAACAAACACATACATACTTTAATTTACTATTAAAAATTATTGATATCACATACTCAAATCAACATCGACTTTACATGCGGTTCGATGGTCGAACGGTCTAAGCGGTCTGCCTCCTAACAATTTGTTATTGGTTGACTGGTTCGAATCCCATTCATTCCATTTTTTGTTTGTTTTTTATTTTTCGTTTTTTATAAATTCTTTTTATCTAAAAAGAAATTGGTCAGTTTTTAATTTTTAAAATTTTTTAAATATATTTATGAACTTCATAAACGTATATTTTATACATATTTACGCCTTTTAATTTACCCTTTTTATACCCTTATTTTTATTGATTTAATTTTTTTTTTTACTTATTTTATTTTTTTATTTTATAGGTAATTCGTTTACATACATAAGTTTGTCATTCTGTTTGTTAATAATTATTTCTACAATATTGATTTCAGACCATATAAAGTGTATGTATATATATTGGGTGCTTATGAGGAGAAAAGTGGATTTAACGATGTCCGTCTGTCAGTCCGTTTGTCAATATTTATAGAAACCTAATTTTTAGGCCTGCCATATATATGACCTATGGATACGCCTTATTTATTAAAACATCGGAAATCTTTAGTAAAACATATTCTCTGCAAAACTCGGAAAAATTTTAGGGCTGCTATACGTCCTATGGATATGACTTATATACCAAAATATCTGAAATTTCTTGTAGAACATATTTTATAAAAAACTCGGAAAAATCGGTTCAGATACAAAAAAGTTATGACCAAAATTAAATTTTTTTTTTAAATACCCACTTTCGGGAACCATAGATCTCCCCGAGTCCAAGCTTTATAACTAAAGTAAATGGTAAATTTCTTCTTCAACACGTCGGTACATAAATCTGCCAAATCGGTTAAAAAATGGCAGAGTTATAACCGAAATACTGAATCCACAAAAATTACTCTTTTTATACCCTTCACCACAGGTGTAAAAGGGTATATATAAGTTTGTCATAACGTTTGTAATTTCCACAATATTGATTTTAGACCCCATAAAGTATATATATTCTGGGTCCATATGAGAAGAGAAGTTGATTTAACGATGTCCGTCTGTCCGTCTGTCCGTCTTACGTTTGATATGTGTTTTCCGGATAATCCAGACATGATAGCGGCTAGGTTGTTTTACATTTATGTCACATATAGTCCACCATTTCTTGCTATTGAAATTCAGCAAGATCGGTCCACAAATGGCTGAGATATGATCAAAAAACCACGACTGCCTTTAATTTTTTCCAAAAATCCCTTGTTGTTGTATTTTTATTGCTTTTTTCTGTATATCTGGAGAACGGTAAGAGCCAAAGTTTCCAAATTGGGTACACACATTTTGGTTGTCAATACACACCACCCTACAAAATGTGGGCGGGATGGGAGAAGTGGGCGTGGTACCTCCCGTACAAAAAAAAGTAAAAATTGTATAAAAACCTAAATTTTAGGGCTGTCATATGTCCTATGGAAATGACTTATATACCAAAATATCGGAAATTTTAAGTAGAACATATTTTATAAAGAACTCGGGAAAACCGGTTTTTTTTAAATACCCATTTTCGGTAGCCATGGATCTTCCCGAGTCCAAGTTTTATAACACAAATAAATGGTAAATTTCTTGCTAAACACGTCGGTATATAAATCTGTCAAATCGGTTAAAAAATGGCTGAGTTATAATCAAAATACTGAAATCCCAAAAGTTACTCTTTTTTTTTATAATTAAGTTTGTTTTTTATTTTATAATTAAGTTTGTTTTTTTTATAATTAAGTTTGCTTAAATATATGTACAAATATGTAGGTATATATATATATGCCTATAAGCCAATTTAATGGAAATATTATTTTTAAGCACATTGGTATATAAATCTGCCAAATCGGTTAAAAATGGTTAAGTTATGTGCAAAATACTCCAAAAAAGGACTAAAAACATTAACATTTTTATAAAAACTAAAATTTTAGAGCTGTATTATGACCTATTCATACGTTTTAGATATCAAAATATCGGAAATCTTTAGAAAAACTCGGAATATCGGTAAAAAAAAAAGTAATGTCAAAAATATAGTTTTTTTTTAATACCTTTTTTCGTGAACCATAGAACTTCCCGACTACAAGTTTTATCACCAAAGTAAATGGTAATTTTATACTTTAAGATGTCGGCATGAGCAAATACTGAAATTCGATCAAAACTTAACGTGCTATATATTAATTAAACTTTTAATATATTTAATAGCACGCAATCATGTGCAAATAATTAAATAAAACTAAACGATATATATTTTATAAATATACATGTATATATACATGTATTTAAATATATATATAAACTTCTGTTCTTTCCAAACCATGGTGAAGGGTATATAAGATTCGGCATAGCCGAATATAGCACTCTTACTTGTTTTTAATTTAAAATCGTCAATTTTTAAAGAAATTTTGTGTTTATATTTAAAAACAAGCAAACAAACAAATTTTTAACATGCGGTATTTTTTACATAAATATTTTTAAATATACAAACATATTTTAAATTAAGGCCCTGAATTTGTAAAACGCAACGCAATCCCAAAAATAACATTGAAAGCAAAAACAATGTCAAAAATTTTTCAAAATGTTTTTGTTGCTTTCTACAGAAATACAAATTGCGTTTAAAAATTATCAACGCCACAAGATATGCAGCGTTTAAAATTTAAAAATTCAGTATTCATTTCTATAGAAAAAAACAACAAAATTATGAAATATTTTCGATTTTGTTTTTGCTTTCAATATAATTTTTGGCGTTGCTTTTGCGTTTTACAAATTTAGGGCCTAAATCGGGTTTAATTTATAGTATAAAAAGTACCAGGTATGATAATTACTTGAGGGTTACACGATCAAGTTTTGCCTATCAAGTTTTAACACACTCACACTTTTTTACCAATACACTCATACTTTTAAAAATTGATACGAACTTGCCTTTAAAACTCTTGCCAGTGAGGGTTTCAATTTACGTTCAAGAAAACAGCTGATTTCAAGGTTAGTGAGCAAATTTTTCGTTTCTCTTTATAAATTTTTTTCTTGATGGAATCTTGAAAGTAATTTGCTCAAAAATTTAATGCAGCCTACGTCACAACTATCAATTTTTGAAAATTTTGACAAGCAGTGTATGTAAAAGACTATCAAGAACAACTTGACCGTGTAACTGCAGTGTTAGTGCTGGTTCACACAGGTCAAGTTTGACTCTTCAAGTCTCGAGCTTTTAGGAGAGAGGGGTAAAGAGAATGGAAAGGGGTACATACTTGACCGTACCAGTCAGTTTTGTAGTTTTCTTTTCTTTTTTCATTCGTTATATAATAAAAAGCTACAAAGTTGAAGGAAAAGAAAACAAAGATTAATTTTGTGCATGAACGTGAACGCAAGTTCAAAAGAAAATTTAAATAAAACTGTTCAAGTAAACTTGACCTGTGTGAACCAGCACTTAGGGAGAGTTTTTATTATTTAACCATGTAATCTATTATTTGACGTTTGTTTTCGTTAAATATGTTTTGAAATTGGGATCAAAATTTTTAATGACTATACCTTGTACTTATTCTACCATGGTTTAATTAAAATATTATAACAATGTAGGGGTTTGATTTTTAAAAGTCTTTCGAATAAAACATATTCTTAATAAGGCCATTTTCTAAAAAAATTTCCAATTTGTATACCCTTCATCACAGATCTAAAAGGTACAATATTAATTTTATATATAACTACATATACTACTTTGTGAGTTCCTATGAGTAGCAAAGTTTATTAAACGATGTCCATCTGTCCATATGTTTGTTGAAATGTGGATTCCGAAGACCCTTATATATAATGGGGACCAGGTTGCTATACATTTGGATAATATATAGCCCGAAATAGTTTGCTATTAAAATGCAGTCCAATCGGTCTAAAATAATTAAGATATAAACAAAAAACACGATTGCCAGTAATTTGTACCCTTAAATCTCTAATTTTTACCTATGTATAAATCTTTACTTATTGAAGTCTTTTTATAAAATATTATTTAAAATTATTATTTCTTCTTTTTCAATTGAAATAAACTTTCTTCCCGAAATAACAGTTTGGCTCATAGCGCTCGAGTAAGCTTAGAGGATTAAATTTAGCTCACAAATTTTGTATATTTACCAGCGTGGCCATTTTGGCATTTTTGCAGCTAGATTTAGCATTTTTTTGTCTGATTTAGCTGCAAATTTTTCATTTAGCAGTTAGCATTTTTTTTAGCATTTTTCAACTACATATTTAGCATTTTTTAGCATTATTTAATTTAAGAGTATTCAAGTAATCTTCTTTTGAAAATCTACCACACTTTTTTGTTGAATGCATATACAAATCCCTACTCTTTTGTTATAGAAACTGTACAATCTTTTAAAAGATATTTCATATCAAATTGTTTTAAAATTTGAAAATCTTGATCGATTAAATTTATGTTAAGCTGATTTTTTCCCTCGATTTGGAAAAATTTTTGGAAACGAAAAGAGATACCATAACTTTTAAAATAGAAAAACAAATACGAATTGCATGCCGGGATTTTATAGCTTAATTAATATGCCAACTTAGACAACGATTGCCAACAATTTTCATAATTTTACAAATTCTAACTTTTTTGTGCAGAAAATACTAATAAATGCAAATTAAGTCTGGGTTCACACTATGAAAGCTTTCTTTCAGAAAGTCTGAGTTTATGGGTGAGAGAAGAGAGAAGAAAATCATGTTCTTTTCCCCTCTCACCAATAAACCCAAACTTTCTGAAAGAAAACTTTCATAGTGTGATCCCAGACTAAGCTAACATTTAAAGAAGAAATGCAACTTTGCAAATTACAACTTTGGAACATCAGCGGCAGAAACTAAATTCATATGAATTGTTAAATAAGAACTCAACAGGTGATTTCTGGATAAATGTATATGGATATAAAAATGCATTAAATGAAAATCCATTCATTGAATTAGATTCTTTTGCAACGAAGTTCTTGGCTTTGACATTTAGCAACGCGGAAGTTAAAATAGGTTTTAAGTGGTATAAATCTCTTAAGAACGAAAATTCGAAATAGAATAACGTTAAATAGCTGAAGAAGGATATTCATTTTATGACGTATTTAATAAATAAAATTAATTTTTTTATTAAACCTCTTATATAAATTTTATTGAAATACTAAATAATAGCCATTTATGCGTCAAGTTCCTTTGAATTTTTGTTATGGTATGGTATCTTTTGTTTGCAAGCTTTTTATGTACATACGTATATAAAGACTGAAATATATTTGTTTTGTAGTTTTAAGACTTTTGATGTTTAATAAATATTTTATTGTTATTTTTTAATCAGTTTTTTCTATTGATATGAGTATAGGGAAGAATTATGTAAAATAAATCATGTATAAAGGTATATTAACTTAAATAACAAAACAATAACACATTTAAATTTTAGCATTATTTTTTGGCAGTTTAGGATTTTTTTTTGGCATTTTTTAGCATTATTTGAAAGCCGATTTAGCTGTAAAATATTTTTGGATATGGCCACCAGAGCTGTAAATGAATCATTCATTTTTGATTTTAATTCATTAATGAATTAGAAAATTTTGAACTAATTCTTTTTACACAAATAAATGAATTGAATGAAAATTGAGTCAATTCAAATGAATTAGACAGAAATGAATTTCAATTCGTTTTCCAATTCAAATGAATTTGTAACATGAATTGCAATTCGTTTCTAATGCAAACGAATTTCTTAAAGTGAATTGCAATTCATTTTACAGATTCATTTGAATTGAATTGCTTTTGAATTTAATTAAATGAATTAGAAAAATGAATTGCAATTCAAATGAATGAAATCAAAAATGAGTTGCAATCAATCAAATTCAAGAGCAGATCTAGGGTGAATTACTAAAATGAACTATTTTTTTTATTGCAGTTTGAAGTTTTTAAAACATAAAGTAATAAAAAATTTTCCAATTGTAGGAAAAGTAGTAAGAATTTCGAGTAAACGAACATAGCTTTCACAGCAAAAAAATGTTGTTGAGATTCAAAATTGCTAAAATCTTTAAAATTCGATTGAATTTAAAAAAAATTAATTTTCCACAATACACAAATATGAGATTATTTAAACAAAAAATTATTGTTAAACACACTTTTAATAACATTTTACACTATTTAATAAAAATAAAAATTTAAGTTTCTTTTAGCAAATAAACAAAATTTTTCCATTTTGATAGGATTTTCGCCTATACCTAATAATTAAATTCCTATTTTGCCGCTACCTGACAATTCCATTCCAATGCAAAATAAATTCAAAATTCAATCAATTCAGTTCAAATGAGTTGGAAATGAATTGCTAATTCTTTTTTCAAATTCAGTTTGAATTAATTCAAAATCAATTCAATTCAAATGAATCTGTAAAATGAATTGCAATTCACTTTAAGAAATTCGTTTGCATTGGAAACGAATTGCAATTCATTTTACAAATTCATTTGAATTGGAAAACGAATTGTAATTTATTTCTGTCTAATTCATTTGAATTGACTCAAAATTCATTCAATTCATTTATTGTGTGAAAAGAATTAATTCAAAATTTGCTAATTCATTGCATGAATGCTTCACGAATTAATTCAAAAATGAATGATTCATTTACAGCTCTGATGGCCACACTGATATTTACGAATTATTAAATATCAAAAATTAGTCAAGTCCGTCCATAAGTTTACTTGGTCGCCATACAAGTGTGCTCTCGAAATCAAGGTTTTGGTGAAGGATATAAAAGATTCGGCACAGACAAATATAGCACTTTAGTTGCCATTTTATTAAAATTGACTGGGATAAAATGTTTCTCTACATTGACAGAAGAATGAGGTAATTTGATCACATAAAGAAATGCATTAAATAATAAAGCTTATCGTGAATTAAAAGTAAACAGAACTTCCCTTTAAGGTTTAGCTTTTGCCCATAAAATTTTTAGGGAAAGGAGAACAAACATATTTTATTCACAATCAGTGTTTTCATATTTTTCTTTTTTTTTCAAAAATCTTTAACCTTCTGAAATAAAACTTTGTTTCTAACAAAAATATTTTTTTTACACATCGTCAAAAAATCACAAGAACTGCATGTATTTTATAAAACAATATAATATACATACATATGGGAGATTTCATGTCAAGTGACCCAATTTTTAAATCGATATCTTCCGATTTGGGTGAAGTTAGCAGCAAGCTTAGTCCTATTAAATAGTAGTTAAGACATAAATTTTCAACAAGATCGGTCAAAAAGTTTCTGAGATAAGGGGCGTCAAAGTTTGACATTTTGGCCATACAGGTGTTCTTTCTTAGCCATGTTACTTATTACCTATTGGTGTTAGCAAAATTTGTCCCAAGTTGCTTAGATAGCTATTTGATCAATCTTTTTAAAAATATATTTTTGTTTCTAAACTATTTTTACTTATTTACAAAATTTAATATAAAAGGTTTTGCACAAAAAATATTCTTTTTGACAATAAACAAAATTCGAAGAAGATACCTAACTCAATTAGAAGTATTAACAAAAACCTAAGACAATTCTTATTGTATAAATTACCAATTATCGCGGCATGTCGTAGGTAAATAAACTTAGTTTTTTGTTTTAACACAAAAATAAATTACCTATGCACCCCTTGGTTAAAATTCCTAGACAAACTTTTTGTGTGTGTCTATGAAAACTTAGTTAAAAATTTAATTCATCAATTTGTTTTATAACACGTATTAAATCCTTATATTTTAAAATGAACTAATATTGTCTAATTTTATAGACTGAATAAAATCGTCGCTTTTTAGAAAAAAATTAGAAAATCGGCATTTGGCTATTTTTGGAACAAAAAATCGTCGAAATTACGATAACTCTGCCAATCTGGCAGCCTTATGTTTATTTTCCACATTTTATTACCAAGAAACGCCGTGGGAACGAAAATACATACTTTTTTTTTACTACATTTGGCACTAAGTCCTAAATACCTTTTTTTACAACTCTGAAAAAAAGTATGTTAAAAAAGTATGTTTTGTTCACACCGATATTTTTTCTTACATTTTTATTCCTTCCGTTATCTTCTCGTTGTAAAATTTTAACGTAAGCAAAATGGCAAAAAATATCTATATTGCGGTTTCAATAATATGGCAATACCGCAATGGTAGAGATGATACCCCAACAACGGAAGGATACCGCACAAACGGAATGAATAATTACAAATTTGGCTTCCGCACAAAAATTGCTTTCCGCACTTGCGGAACGGAATCAATAATACCACCCATTATTAAAAATTTATTATCAAAAATCGTCTTGCAAGTATCAAACCAGGTCCTACTGCATACAAAAAAATTCACAATATCTTAGGAGTTTCTACAAAATCTGCATTTACGGCGCGGAGATAACTGAAAATAATCAAAAATTATTTCGTCTTCACAACCATTTTTCTTCTTTTTTTTTATTCTGGTTTAGTCCTAATAGGGATGTCTCCGATGTTGAAAACACAATAAGACAAAACTTGTCTCAGATACCTAACATTTTGTTAAATTTTTATAATCAATTTACATAAACAAACGTTTAAAATGTTAAATCCCAAAAAAACATAACAATTTTTAACTAGACAATATAATACCGATATCGCTTTATTTATTTTATTTATTTTCTTTTCGATGCCCCATACACAAGACTTAAGTCTTATATTGCAGTATGGAACTGAGCTTACATAAATACAATGAATCAGATAACAAAACTGTATTATATATTATTAAGTAATTAAAAAATTAAAATAGGATTAATTATAATTTAGTTTTATATGACAATCTTAGCAAAAATCAATATAAAGCATGCAAAAATATAAATATAAATTCAACGTGAAAAATGGCAAAAAGTATATTTCCTGAATTGTCGTGCGTTACTAATGGTCTGTAATCTATAGGGAATTACGTTCCAGAGACTGATGGCATGAATAAAGAATTGATACTTGGAGATCAGAGTTTGATACGCAAATGCAATAATTCGTTTACCTCTGGGAAGCGTTGAAAAACATAGACGCTCATAAAGATGCTCCGGTTGATGTGTATATATAATTTTATGCATGAACGGCAAAATGCGCACCTTTAAATAATTATCAAAGCTAATGCCATAGAGCAATGTTGAGTAAGGGGAGATATGATCAGATCTTCTAAGGCCATATATATACCGAATAATGTTATTAAAGGTCACATTTAGTTTTCTTTTACTTTTATTATCACAACTGGCAAATAGTTCACAGCCATACAATAAAATCGGCATTAGGTAAGATTTAGCAAGGAGAGTTCTAATTTTAATTGGAGTACAATACTGAGTTTGCCAGAGATTTCTTAACATTGAATACGTTCGACCACATACAAAATTAACGTGGTTAGACCAGGTGAGAGTGTTGTTAAAATATACACCAAGATTTTTGACCGAGTTTACAATATCAATGAACTGCTTGTTTATGGACAATATAGGATTAAAATCAAGTTTCAATAACCTCTTTTTAATAATTAACGCTTTCGACTTAATAGGATTTATTGCCAGACCATTAGCAGTAGCCCAATCATAAACACGACCTAACTCCTGGTTTAGTGTCCTCACACATTCATCAACCGCAGTATTGTTGCAACTAATGTAAAGCTGGACGTCGTCAGCATACAATCTAACCCTGCAGTATTCGAGTTTACTCTGAAGATCATTTACGTATAATGAAAAGAGAAGAGGACCTAAGATCGAGCCTTGCGGAACACCCCGGATTTATCCAACTTAGGAAAACTCTTTGAAAAGGTAATTCGATGGATATAAATTTAAATACTTCATATACTCCAAATTATTAGTTTGTGTTTAAAAAATTTCAGTCTACTAGTCATGCCTTACTAAAATTTCAAAATGATGTAGTGAATAATTGGAGAAATAAATGCTGTACTAGAGCAGTTTCCCTTAAGATTAAAAAGGCTTTTGATCATGCTTACCACGATGGCATAATTTTTAAAATTATTAAAAATGGCTTCAAACCTCACATTATAAAGTTAGTTAAATTTAAAAAAAAAAATAGAAAGTTTTGCGTCCAATTACAAAACGATAATTATATGTTTGGTAATATTTGTTGCGGTGTCTATTTTGGCTCCTCATTTGTACAACATTTTCATCTATGATTTTCCACACCAATTTGGTTGTTCAACTGGTATTCTTTACGCTGATGATTCTCTTATTTACGCTCATGGAACTTCACCAAAGAATACATCGAGTTATATTTCGTCATATTTAAATTCGGTAAATAATTTTTATAAATTATAGGATATAAAGATAAATGCGTCTAAAAGTGAAGCCATTTGTTTAAGGAATGCTTCTGGAAAATGCAAATATTTTGTTATACCTGGGAGGAAGCAGCTAAGTTTGTCCCTTAATGGACAGAAATTCTTTTTGTAGACAATATTAAATTTAATTAATAAAATTTAAATATGTTTAGTCAAATTTTAATGATATCTCTTATTATAACTTTTTATGTTCACGTTTAAGATCGCTTTTTTTGTATCACATATTTTCTATTATCTTTTTTTGAATTTAAAAAAAAGTAAATTATTTTTCAGCCATGAAACATTTCTTTTAGAATGTACATATTATCAAAAAATTCGCTTGAATTTGGCGAATACGAATATCGTAAAATAGGCGTTTATTCAGCATTTCGAATACGAATACGGATATATTCGAAGCTTCACTAATAGATAGTATACATTGTATATAATAAAAAATGTATTAAAATATAATTAGGCTCACAGTTATATAATCTTTCTAATAGCAGTGACGTATTACAACTTAAAATAAACTTAAGATAGAGTTCAACAGAAAAAATAAACAAACGATTTAAAATTAGTTATTATGCAGATTTTAATTTTCATAAATTTTAAAGTAGGAATGCAAAAATAATATGCTGTCTGCACATTTTGGCCAAAGTCCGTTTCTTTTTTCTGTTATTACATTTCCAGCTACCGAAAAAGCTCGTTCAGCGCCTGCATTGCTAGCAGGAATTGAATGAATTTGCAGCGCAAATTTAGATAAAAGTGGATACATCTTTTCATTTAATTTCCACCAATTGAGTACATCAAAGTCATAAGTAATTTCAACATGTTCCTTACAATATCTTTCTATCTCTTCTGAAGGTGTTTTTATTGTACTATTTGTTGGTTTTTTTAATAAGTCAGGAAAGAAAAACTGAAAATCTTTTTTAAATTGGGACTGATTTACAGATTCTGGATTTGGGCCTGTTAAAAAACGGTTTTCAGAAGAAGAAAGCTGCGAATCAGAATCAGATGAACATAGACTTGGACTTGGACTTTTTATACGATGAATTGGTGGTGATATTGAAGAAAATTCACGTAAATCGTCGATTTGTGATATACAAAATTTTTTAATATCATTCAGATCGTTTTGCTGCATATTAACTGCTGGTGGATACAAAAAGAAAGCAGTTTTTTGCCACAAACTCAGATTTGTAACCCAAATTTTATTTACATTATTAACAATATTTGCTTTTAATAACAATATTGCAGCTTCATCTGTATCTTTAGCGAGACATAGGCTCCTTACTTTTTGAATTGACGGTATGACAAAACACAAAGAAGAGGAGCGGCAACATTGCAGTTTCTTAAATATAACTTCAAAGTTACTGTATAAGTCAACTAAATCTGTAAGCGTTGAAATACATAAACGTGCCAATATTTGGCTTTCTTCCTTTTCATTAAGAATCCGTTTAATTTGAAACCAATTGTCTACTATTGACTTAAACATATAGAAGTTGGAATACCATTGAGTGGCGCATTCGTTTTTTAAGGAAGTTGATAACTGGTGCTGCAAGTTAGCTTTTTTGACATATTTAACAATTTTTTTACACGATTGTAAAACATCTTTTAGTTCTGAAGTTTCATTAAATGACTGTTGCAGGACATTTTTAAACAAATGGCTGCTACAATTTAAGCGAATGTTTTGTTCTAATGCCTTTACAACAACATTTGATCCTCTGTCAGTTACAAATTTAATTTCATTTGTATTTTTTATTCCAAATTCATTAAATAACGTTTTTAACTTTGCGTTAACGTCAACACTAGTTGAACGCTCGAAATCCATAGATTTTATTCCCAAAACGATGTCATAAAATTTCATATTTTTTTGGTAGTGCAAAGTTACTCCCAAAAAATGTCTGTGAACGCAATAATCCTTCCATAGGTCGATTGTAGCAGACGCTCCTCCAGTCTGCACAATCTCAACCACTTCATCTTTGATTTCTCTTTTTTTATCAGTAGCTAGCTTCTGAGTTGCACGGTAAAGCGTTGTTGCATCAGGAAGCAGGTCTAAAATATCTACGTTTTCTCCATACTTTGATCCAATACGAACTAAAAACTTTGCAAACTTCACAAAACCAGAACCGCTTATGACTGAAAATGGTTGACAATCTTCAGTAATCCATGCTACACAGGTGTCGACGGCAGCATCGTTGTCTTCTGCTGTCACTTTCTTTAGATTATTTCTTTCTTTGAGTATTTGACAGCACTTATGACGGCTTAAATTGGACGCTTGTTTTGGACAATATTTAAGAAGCTGGGAACAATTGCTACAATATAAGTATCCTTCTAAAATATGTCCATTATCCTTTATTATTTCACATAATAAGCTCCATACTAAACTTCTCCCCTTGCGTCGGCACAAGTTATATACCCTTTTATGAATTTGGTCTAAAACTAAATTTTGATCATTAGTAGCAGAGATCTGCAAAAATTACTTTATCTTGAGTTAATTAACTAACATTTCTTAAGCAATTTTAATATTGTACTTAAACTCAATTGATTAAAATCAGAGTTGTACAGCGATGAGATAAGGAACGTGATGATAATTACGTTCAACGCCAAAATTGTTGTATTCAAATCTGCGTATAAAACATTTTTGATTATTTCACTTACAAATCCGAAACGATCACTAGTACGACGTTGATTTTAATCATTGAGTTTTTTAATGATTTAAATTAAATAAGAATCTTAGTGTATCATTAAACCAAAAAAAGTGATATTTGCAGTTCATGACCATAGTTGGGGATAGTGTACTTAATGGTGATTAATACAAAATAAAATTGTTAAAAACTACTATTTTTTACAAATTTTGAGGGTGGCAGATAGTGTTAAAAAATGCATTTAAACATTCTTCCACCAAATTTAAAAAATCGAATTACGGCTTATTGAAATATTACCAAATAACGGAATAATTTTGTGCTTAAAATATGAAAAACAAGATTTTTGTTTTTAAATTAAGTGCAAAATTTGTAGTCGCACTCAAATTAGTACTACAAACTAAATATTGCATATTTAAATTTTTTTTTTTTTTTTTAACAAATCTAGCTTATCAACGCAGATCCGGCAGCGCATAGTTTTCGAGTAATGGACCTTTGAAGTTTTTATATAAATGAATCGCACTTGTTCAACAATATTGTATTAACTAAAAATTTAAAAAATTTCAGTACAAGCAAGGTATAAATATAAAATATACCCTGAGTACAAGCCAAACAATTTTTAATATTACATTGAAGGCATATGAAAAAGAATATGAAAAAACAAGATAATTTTACAGTGGATAGAAATGAATGAATGAAATGAAATAAATGTAATAAGATACATACATATAGGTATATTTATTTAGTCGAACTATGTTTTTAACTTCTTTTTCCATTTGTTTTGAATATGCTATGTGCATATATAGAAAACTCATGATGATTCCCTACACCACAGTATTTTAAAACACATTTACGAGAGTGCACCCTATTCGGGACCCATTGAGAAGCATGCTTATGTGTCCAAAGAAGTATGGATCAATGTATGTTTAAAATTTCATTAAAATCGGTTTGATAGTTTCTGAGAGGCAGAAATTGCCAATATCTCCCCTCGTGGTTTGGTCCTTGCGCCAATTAGAATCTATAAGCCAAATTTTATCAAATTATCTCTTAGTTCAAAGGTCACCAGAGGCTAAAAAGAACCGATACTTTGAGCCTAACTAGAAGACATTTTTAAAATTTGAATACAGCAGTTAGTGGTTACATTGGTAAAAACTAATAAACATCAAGTAGAATTAAGATTTGAATACATATTGTAAATTTCGATAAGAAAGATTCAATAATAAAAAATAAATTCAAAAAAAAATCTCTAAAATTGCGACCTGTACTTTGCGTACAAGGTTACATGGACAGCCAGCCAGCCGGACGAACATCGTTAGATCGACTCAGAAAGTGACTCTTGTTAGGTCTAAGCCATGGAAAAATAAGAAAAAGGTCTAACCTTTATTTTAGTTTTTTAAAGATATTTGTATAACCATAGACTTTGTTTTTATTTTTGTTTTTAGTAAAATTAATAAACGATTTGTTTGTTTTAGTGCCTATTTAAGCGCATATTTTCGATGTTTAATGCATTAAGATCTCATCCCTAGTTATGAATATACAGACAGCATCTGTAAGAAATATGCGGGATTGGAGAAGTGGGCGTGGCGCCCATCTGTAAAAACGTGAGCTTCATTGTAGACAAAGTCGGGGCAACTTCAATACATATACCATAAAGATTTCATTGTAACTGGTGAATGGTAACAGTAAGAGTATTCGGCAATGGTGCAGTTTATGGGGTGGGGCGTTCAACAAAAAAATTGGACACCCTCTTGAATTAAAAACAAAATTAAAATTTAAGGGGCTTAGGCTCGTGGGCCCCCTGGATCCAAAAAACCGCCCCGTCGACTTAATGGAATGTGTAGGTACTCAAATAAAAGATAATTGCACAAGAAAAACAAAAATAATAAAATTTAGGGCGGGCGGGGTTTCTAGGGCCCCCTGAGTCAACACGGGCCTCTGTCCTCTCAAATTTTAATCTTGGTTTTTTTTTAACTCTGAATCGGGTAGCATATTTTTTTCGTACGCCTTGTGGGCTGCAATTCAGCCGAGTATTTTTAAACTTGGTACAAATATCTTCATAAACAATGCAAGAGATCTGATTTGAAAACAAATTACATATATTATTTTAATGAGGGTAACGAAGCGCAATGTGTTAAGCTAGTTTCATACCTACATATATTCTTATTTTTCAATTTTCTATCACCGTATATAATTTTTTTTTATTTGGATGTGGTTTTGTAAACTAGATTTAAGCTCAAAATTGATGCACTATCCCCATTTATGTCTATGACCAACCATAATGATAATATTTATTTTACTGTTTTTTTCAGCATCGTTTGTCGTTACGATTAAAGTCTCATTAGAGCAGTGATTTAAATTATTATTTCCACAATCGTTGTATGGGCTGGACACCAATGCATTAGAGGGCATTTCCACCAGTAAGGATTCATCACTTATATCAACAACTTGATTGACATTTTCAATTATTTCAACATCTTCAGACATTTCCTAAAAAAAATCGTAAAAAATTAAATGGTTAAACTGAAGATTTTTATTACTTACAATTAATTTTGAAGACATTTTTTTGGATATACTTATAATATATTTAAATATATAATTATATATTCATGTATATTTAAGCATACAAATAAAGTTAAATTGCAATTATATTTAGCTGAACTAATTTAAATTCGCCTTGGCTGAACTTCTTATTCAAGGCGAATTAGCTCCAGGTAACATAGCGTTTACATTTGCCAGTACTGGCAAGACAGTAGCAATTCATTCAAACTTTTTCACTAATACATAAACACTCTTACAGCTATTTTGTTTTTGCATTGTTTTGCCAACTAATATGTTTATGCTTACTGTCTTGCCAGTACTGGCAAATGTAAACGCTGTGTAAGCTCAACTCGTCAGCCGTTCATCAGCTGTATCCACGGCGAATTAAAAAAATGGTAAAACGTCAAAATGTTGTTATGTTTCTATACATAGCGTTTACATTTGCCAGTACTGGCAAGACAGTAGCAATTCATTCAAACTTTTTCACTAATACATAAACACTTTTACAGCTATTTTGTTTTTGCATTGTTTTGCCAACTAATATGTATATGCTTACTGTCTTGCCAGTACTGGCAAATGTAAACGCTGTGATACTGAAATTTGACAAGTCAGAAAATTGCAAAAACAAAATAGATGGAGTTAATTCGCCTTGTTTTGTAGTTGTAGAGTTGGGGAAAAGAAATGGCATTCTCTTTTCCCTTCTCACCTAAAAGCTCAAGACTTGAAGAGTCAAACTTGATGTGTGTGAACCAGCATTTGCACTTACCTGTTATAAATTCACCTTGTTCTTATTTTTATTTAATAGCAGGGCTGCCAAGTCGAAATTTTGAAATGGTACTGAGCTCCAACTTAAAGAGAACCTTTCCCACCAAATGGTACTTACTGTTAAAAAATTAAACAATCATATATGAAAATTAACTCCCCGTCTACAACTGACATGATTTGCTGTTATAACATGATGTTATAAAAGTGTTGTTAACACATTTGCATTAACGATCGCCTACAAACAAAACAAACGTGTTTGTTAGACATGTCTGAATAGACACCGTGTAAACTCCCTCTAAGAAAATACATATTAGTTTCCAATAACACTACTATTTGTCTTCGTGACATAGGCGTCCAGACAGTAGTTAAGACAGTTCACTTTTAAAAATATGTCAAACGTGAATGTTTCTGTTCATGTCCGCTAAACGTGTTTACTCCCCGTCTACAACTGACCTAATTTGGAATTATAACATGATGTTATAAAAGCGTTGTTAAAACATTTGCATTAACAACCGTGTTATAACATGAGAAAACCTCTAACATGATGGGTCTATACTTTACACTTACATAATTTTAGTGTTAATGTTAAGCGGCATTTACGCATTGTACAATTATATCGCCAATGTGTATGTGATATTTCAAGGTGACACAATATATTAGTAACAACTTTTGATTTTTATTGCACAACGAAAAGAAAGTGAAATGTGTTGGCAACATTGTACAATGCTGTTTATGTTATCGCTATAGGTTATGTTCATATTTTTATTGAAGGCATGAAACTATTAAACGACTTACTGCATAATATAGGACAAAATTGAAATAATATGGCGGATATCATATACAATAATATTGCAAGTGTATGGGCCGCTTTAAGCATTTCATGTCAGTTGTAGACTGTATGTTACATGAACTAAACAAACTTAAAAAAGCTAAAAATAACTATATTGTGTTAACAAACAAAACACTTAACTAAAATACAAAAAATCAAAGCAAAATATGTTTAATTTTTTGTTACACTTTGATTTTTTCCCCCTTTTGCTAACAAAACTTCAGATTACTGTTAGCAAATGTCAAATCACTGTCCAATTTTACTGTTTGCAAAATTTGCTAGACAGTTGACAAGGCAGTTGGAAAAGATTGCATGTATTGCTACTTTCTTGCCAGTACTGGCAAATGTAAGCGCCATGTAAGTTCAAAGAAAATTTATCAGCCATGTCGCAGAATATTCCGTATTTTGGTACTTCAGAAAATGACAAAAAAAAAAAAATGTTCGGAATGAAATCATTTTTTGTTTCATGAACGAAATGGGAGTTTTCTGTATCTGAGATGCCATAAAACTATCAAAATACACTTTCTATCAATAAGCAAATATGTTTTCTTCGGTTCCAAACTGTAAAAAGTAAGAACAATCTAATTGCTACAGATTTAGACGTTATGGTAAAGTTACACCTTTCTGCTAGCTATAATCGTTATGATTGCTTTACATACAACAAAATGAAGCAGCCGACTTGCAAAGTTACTGTTACTGTCAACTAACTGCGGCTTAAGCATAAGGTACGGTTTTCAGTATTTTCTAAAGAAAATTATTTAAAATTGATTATATTTATAAAAGTAAATAAATTAAAAATTTTAATTTTGTACACATAAATTAATATGGTAGAGTATTTATATTTTAACTTTTGCAAAGTTACATTACTTAGATTTTACATATACAACATACTTAGAACTTAGTTCTAAAATTAAGTTTAAAACATTTATGTTTAAAAATAAAGCTTTTAATTCAGTATTACAAATAAAGAAAGTTTACTTTAAGAGATCATAAGAAAAATAATAACTATAACAGTTAATATCATTTGATTTTAATTATGACATTTTCATAAAACTTAGCAAAAAGTTTTCGTAAGTTCTATATGGTTTGCTTCATATGATTTACAACTTTATGGTTAGGCCTTAAATATACCTTAAAGTAAAGTACTAAAAACAACGCGAGGATACTGGTTTTTTAATATAAGAAAGTACTGCAAAAAGTACTAAGGTACTGAATTTTTCAACACTGTTTAATAGTCAAATACCAAGGCGAATAGTTAAATTCGCCTTATCAAATACAAAATTGCAAGAAGCAATTGGTTACATTCTCTGTTGCCAATTACCAAATTTTCTGGTAAAAACTAGCGATTTCCAACAAATTTTGAAATATTCAATGCGAATTCGCGGTTTGTAGTTAATTTTTTTTAAGTTTAAATATATAAATATATTTTTGCATCATTGTTAAAAGGTATTTTTGTGCCGGTTCACACACGTCAAGTTTGACTCTTCAAGTCTTGATCTTATAGGAGAGAAGGGAAAAGAGAATACAATTTCTTTTACCCTCCTAAAAACTCAAGACTTGATGAGTCAAACTTGACGTGTGTGAACCGGCACTTACACTTTTATACCCCAGGTCTACACCAAAGATAACTATCTAAGCAATTTGGTAATAACCTCGGCAGAATAACCCTGTGGCCACACGGTCAAGTTGTTCTTGATAGTCTTTTACATATACTGCTTGTCAAAATTTACATAAATTGAAAGCTGTGACGTAGGCAGCATTGAATTTTTGAGCAATTTACTTTCAAGATGTCATCAAGAAAACAATTTATAAAGACAAACGAAAAATTTGCTCACTAACCTTGAAATCAGCTGTTTTCTTGAACGTAAATTGAATCAGTCACTGGCAAGAGAATTTTAAAGGCAATTATCAATTTATCAAAGTATGAGTGTATTGGTAAAAAAGTGTGAGTGTATTAAAACTTAATAGGCAAAACTTGATCGTGTAACCCTCAAGTAACAGAACAATACTTCTTATTTCTCAGTTTACTGCCCGTCTATACCAGAGATAATAATTGCGACATATATTGCAGTAAATGTCAAAATTATGTTATCTTTAATGTAGACAGCAATTTCTTGTACATATTTATTGCCGACATTTTATGTTGCAGTAATTGTTAGTCCATTTTCGTTGACAATTATTGCTTACATAAAACGTCAAATTTGGTTATGAATTCAGAAAAAAGAAGCAAAAAAGAAATATATAAAAGCAAATTGTGTGAGAAAGAAATTAAATTTGTGAAATGGTAGCAAATTAAAATTGTAGTAAAAGAATTAAATTAATGAATTTAATAAACACTAAAATAAAATTACAAAAATTATTTTTTTTTAATATAGTTTTTTTCTTATTCGACCTTTATTATTTAAATTTATATTAATTTGTTTAAGTTTGAGTTCTTTTTTATATAAAAATATTAATTTTATTAATTTTTTTTTTTTTTTTTTTGTTAAAGTAAAATTAATATTTTTAATAATTAGTATTGTGGTTATTTTGTTGAACTATTTATGGTTTTTAATCCAAATTTTTAATATTTTTAATTAGGCTTAAGTTCATGAAATTTAATTTTTATTAAATTATTTTTGTGAAGAAAGGAATTTTTACAACATGAAAATTAATTAAAATTGTTATTGATAATCTTTCATTCTTGACGTGGCTCGGGCTCGAACCCTGGCCGGCAGGTTACCATGACATGTTTCGATCGCAACCACTCGATCTCCTCAGATGGATTTGCCGTCTTACACTCGCAGCCATCGACGACTGCTGACGTCACCAGTCAAACATCAATCCTTAAACCAAATTGTATTTTAACATTTGGTAGATCGAAATTTGCTTTCCTGAATGATTATCCATTTTAATTGATTTTACATGTTTTTTCCTTTACTTCTGTTTTTTCGTACTTTCGTCAAGAATTTTTCTTGAAGTCCAAGTACATTTTTTGTTTTTTCACTTTGTCTTTCTCTTTTCTGTTGACCTTTTTCAGCACAACTTGAAGGACAAATGTACACATAGAGCTCGTGCCTTAGCTTTAACAATAATTAGTATTGTGGTTATTTTGTTGAACTATTTATGGTTTTTAATCCAAATTTTTAATAATTTTAATTAGGCTTAAGTTCATGAAATTTAATTTTTATTAAATTATTTTTGTGAAGAAAGGAATTTTTACAACATGAAAATTAATTAAAATTGTTATTGATAATCTTTCATTCTTGACGTGGCTCGGGCTCGAACCCTGGCCGGCAGGTTACCATGACATGTTTCGATCGCAACCACTCGATCTCCTCAGATGGATTTGCCGTCTTACACTCGCAGCCATCGACGACTGCTGACGTCACCAGTCAAACATCAATCCTTAAACCAAATTGTATTTTAACATTTGGTAGATCGAAATTTGCTTTCCTGAATGATTATCCATTTTAATTGATTTTACATGTTTTTTCCTTTACTTCTGTTTTTTCGTACTTTCGTCAAGAATTTTTCTTGAAGTCCAAGTACATTTTTTGTTTTTTCACTTTGTCTTTCTAAATTTAAATTTCATGAACTTAAGCCTAATTAAAAATATTAAAAATTTGGATTAAAAATTAATATTTTTATATAAAAAAGACCTCAAGCTTAAACAAATTAATATACATTTCAATAATAAAGTCGAATAAGAAAGAATTTATATCAATAAAAATAATTTTTGCAAGTAAGCGCCAGTTTTTACACTGCACCTTCTTCCTTGATTTTTTTCAAATTATGAGTTAACATAAATTCGTTTTCCCATGCCTTTAACATAAGCTGAGCAATAAGCAATATTGCTTTGTTATTCTGCCGACGTTATTGCCAACTGGCTGAGATATTTATCTTTAGTGTAGACCTAGGGTTATGTTACTGTCCGTCTATACCAGAGATAAATATTGCTACTTTTATTGCAGTATATGTCAAAATTATGTTATCTTAAATGTAGACAGCAATATTTATTGCCGGCAATTTATGTTGCAATAATTGTTACTCCATTTTCGTTGACAATTATTGCTAACATAAATCGTCAAACTTGGTTGTCAATTAAAAAAAAAAAGCAAAACAGATAAAAATAGAAGCAAATTGTGAAAGAAAGAAATTAAGTTGGTGAAATAGTAGCAAATTATAATTGTACTAAAAGAATTAAATTAAAAAAACACTAAAATAAAATTGCAAAAATTATTTTTATTATTATAATTTTTTTCTTATTCGATCTTAATTATTTAAATTTACATATATTAATTTGTTAAAGATTGAGTTCTGTTTTATATAAAAACATTAATTTTTCTTTAACAAAAAAAAAAAAATATATATTTAATAAAATTAATATTTTTATATAAAACAAGACCTCAAAATTGAACAAATTAATATATGTACATTTAAATAATAAAGTCGAATAAGAAAGAAATTATATTAATAATACTCTTTGTTTTTATGAAAGATTCGTAATGAACAGTGACACAGTTTGTTATTAAAGGTAGAAGTACATAACACACGTTAGTTCGTCGACAAGTATCTTGCGTTTATAAACTTTAGCGCGTCAAAAACTGCAAGTTACACAACACGCGTTACAAAAGCCATTCTTGTCAGCTGTTTTTTATTTGTTTACTTATTTGTGCGTTAAAAACAGGTTCGAAAGTATATCAAGATTTTGTTATTTTATTGAAATTATTCTTTTTATATAAAATTTGATTAAAGGAACGAAATTTTCTTCAAACAGAAAATCCAAAATAATTTCTTGATTTTTACTTTTCCTTCGTTCGTTACAATTCTAAAATAAAATTAACGCGAGAGTTATAACGCGTTTTTTTCTCTTTTAAAAACTGTAAATTTTGTATGATAAACAAAAACAATTTTTGTCAATTTGGTTTTGTTATCATGTAAATGTTCACTTCTTCGACGCGTATTTTGGAATAACCACGATTATTTTTATTGTCAGCTGATTACTTTGTGCCGTGCGGAACCCACTGGCAGGGCAATTACAGCCCTGATCAGTATGAAAAGGACATAAAGTGCCAGATGGACAAAATTGTGAGAATTGAAAGATAGCGGTATGCAACACTACGAAAGTTATCAACTGACAAAGTGAAGAAGGTTGCAGTTGCGTGTCAATTGATATGGCCGTCAGCAAAAAGGCGGAAAAAACGTTGTGCATCCGGCCTTTTCAATTCGGACGCCGTGAGTAGTGGATGGTAGATAAAAGAAAAATAAAAAATTTAATCCATCAAAATCTAAGTGACTGGGAGGAACACCACAATAAAAGGAATTGGAAGGGGACAAGGTAAGTGTCGTGAAACGTAAAGTGTGAGAATGGAGGTAAAGACAAAGATTAACAGCACGATATTTTCCTTGACACAGGTTGACGGTGGATGGTGTGATTGTCCATTTTTAGTTGATGGGAGCAACAATAAGCCAGGTCACGACGAAAAAACGCAGTCCGGGAATACACCACACCGAGTAATTTGACAACTCAAGCCATTACATAAAATTTTAACACCCATGGCGTACAACCGACAGCATAAATTTGAAACCATCGCCACGTAACAACAACTAGGACACCAAGTGCACAAATTAACAGCTTTATAAAATTCCCTCATCACTCCACTCATCAGATTAACAACAGCAACAATAGTACCAATAGCGCCAAAAGTTGGAATAATTATCTCCACAATCACTGTACTCACGTGATAACAACACCAACAATAGGCGAGGGTTAAGACCTTTGCAAAAGTTCACGGCAGCAGCCAAAGTTACGGCAGTGATTGAGGCGTCAAAATGTACATATAAAAGTGTGCAAAATTACAGTACCATTACCCAATAAGGGGCAGTTTCAAAATCCCAATTTATTAATTTCAAATTGAAATCGGCTACAAAATTTAAACCTATAAATACGCCTACGCTAATGGCTGAGTTGACAAAGCCCAAATATAGTAACATCGGCAATGACACGCCATATTGAACCGTTTCCACCAAATAAAAAAAAATAAAGGCCCTCGAAACCCTCAATCAGGTGCGCAAGAGAGAACCAGTGCCAAAGTTCCAAACAATAGCAACAACACGGATATCTATGTAGACGGCCAAAGCTACAGAGCCGCAATGAAAGATTACCGAATCAGCGACGACGGTGACATACGACCGGAGATACAATAAATGCCACAACAAGAACAACCATAAGTGAAGCAATAAATGCAACAACAAGCTTAAGAACAACAATAAGTGCAACAACAACGTCGGAAAGACAACACCAAACACCACATTCGTAAGGGCACAACAACCAGGCAAACCCTCTTCACCGAGTTATCAGCTGGTATCCAACGACATCTGGAAACACACATCCCGGAAAGGGGACAGATAAGTGAGAGTAGCTAGTTGATAAAAATAAAAAAAATAAAAAATTTTTAATTTATTTATTTTGGAGAGGAAATTGTTTTCATATTTACTTGATTTGAACTAAAGCATAGTATAATGCAAGGTATATTTACACAAGGTAAACTCGTTGGCCCATATGTTTGTCAGCTGATTACCCATAGTTGGAACCCAAACGTCAAATTTCGTGTATATGAGCCAAAATTTGTACATGTGTGCGTTAAATTGTTTTTGTTTTATATGAAGACAATTTTGACAACTCGGTTCCTTTTATAGAGCAGCATGTCTACACTCCCAAATGAGTCTACCTTGTGTAAATATACCTTGGTATAATGGGTGCCGGGTGTGTTCATTGGGGAGAGTTTTCAAAATTTACCCATGTAATGTCAGAATAATTTATTTGATTTTTAATTATTTTTTTTTTAATTTTTGGTCATATTTTCTTTTGTTTGACGTTATATGAGTTCTGAAATTGAGAACAAAATTCCTAATGACTATACCTTGTACTTATTCTACCATGAACTAAAGTATGTTGTTTTTGATCGGAAGTAGGATAGTTGTCTATACAACAATGGCCATGTTCACCCCCGACAAATGTTGGACATCCACACGGGCTGCGAGTTTTTAAGTATCGGATTTTCCATAAGTTGGGGAATCAAACGTAAGTCATAAGCTTACCCCAAATCAAGTTAAGTAAATTCATGAGAACTGTTGTAAATAAAGCCGCGGTTTGGACAGTTTCCGTGTAGAATTTGGTGGATTTCTGTCAAACATTTGCAGGAGTTGAACAAGCCTTACGTCTTTACACGGTGACTGGTCGTGTTTTAAGTTTTCATGATCTTTCGGTTAGTGGCACACCTGAAGTTAATTCTGGGTTGGTCCTTGTAATTTGTAGTTTTCTTTTGACCGGTTTCTTTTGCCTAATTAAAACAAGAAACGGCCACATATATTTGACCACGCATGTTTTGGGCATGCAAATAAATTTTTCGGCAGTAAATCCTCCGCTCAATTTGGAGCATAAATTTCATTTCAAATACGTTTGAAATTCTTTATTTTAGTTTTCTTTTGACTGTTTCTTTTGCCTAATTAAAACAAGAAACGTCCACATATATTTGACCACGTATGTTTTAGGCACACAAAAATTTAAAATTTCGGCAGTAAATCCTCCGCTCGATTTGGAGCTTAAATTATTTTTTCATTTCCATTTAAAGCGTATACATTGGTACCAAGAAAAAAACAATTAAATTTAAACCGGCCAAAATACAAAATATTTTTCAAATACAGTCGTGGAAGTCATCTCGTTGATTTCATAAAATAGAAAAAAAAAAATGCAAATTCATATTAGAAAACGTTTGTTAAGGAGTAAGAAAAGTTTTATTACCAAAACCAAAATGATTACGAATCGTCTGGGTTCTAATTCCACTTTTCTTCAAGTCCAGATACTAATCAACGTAAATTTGGTGATTATGAAACGTTTGTCTTTATTGTTGAAGTTTGAAAAATATTTTGTTGTGTTCACAGAAAAAAACCAAAACAAATGAAAATTTAGACAGTGTTGCCAGTCGTGTAGGAAAATAGTACAAATTCAGAATTGATTTTTGTTATTAACAACAAGGAGGGCAAAATAAATTTAAATAGGAAAATTTTTTGAAAAGTTTAAATAATATTAGAAACAGTATTCAATGTGAACAAAAACCAATTGAATTAAAAATCGAAACACCCTGATTAATTACCACCTAAATAAGAAAAGAAAAAAATTATAAGAAAATTAAACAATACCACCAGTATTTATCAACGGTTATATATTTCAATGAACGTTTATTAAAGAAGTTTACATGCAAAATAATTTTTGCGAATACTATTTAGATTTAAGTTTAAATCGTTTATTGTACAAGAGGAAAAACCCAAAGAGGGGAAATAATAAAATAAATTTAAATTTGAATTAAGGATTGTGTGGTACTTGTGAAGAAAAAAAATAAAGTTGAATTTAAGTTAAAACCGGGAATAACAATATATTTAGTTAACTTTAAGAAAACAAAACAAAATCAATTGGCAACGGTTGTTAGCCATTTGAAAAACACACAAAATTAATTCAAATTTAAATTTCCAAACGGAACCTAACGTAAATGCTTATGGTATCCTGAATTACACGTAACATAACATTATTATTTAGGAACATAAACGAATTTTGTGAAATTTGAATGGCAGGTCCAGTTAAAATGTAACAGTTCGAACTTAGGGAATAGTTTAGGTTAGCCCGAAGGCTTAAGACACTTAAGTATACCTCAAGAATACTTAAGAAAAAATAATATGAAATATATTTTGGATTTTTGAATGAATTTTAATATGTTTTAATAGGAATTTAATTCGGCTATAAAGGTAGGTATCGAGTGGTGATGCATAAAAGGGGTAGCCTTTGAAAGGTCAACGGTTACCATGGTTTAGGGGAGGGTATATTTAATCGTAGGCAATAACACCTTGTCCTACGAGGAAGAAACGGCAGATTATTTTTAGACACTGGCACAAAAGTTGTATTGTGTTGCTGTCACTATCACTCCAACGTACCACCGCCCAAGCCCGACGAGCCATAGCCGTGCATATTTGCTAAAGTTGTCAGTGTGGTAGTAATAGTGAAGCTAACACGTCCATCGTTTAATCAGTCTGGCCATCTGCCAGCTGAGCAACACAGGGTACGGGTAGGAATAATTAAAACCTTTGTGTGAAACGTGATCGCGATGAAGTTGTTAAACAGTACAGAATAAAATGGCTCCCAACGTGGGGCACGGCCTTGATTAGGTAGATAGTTTACTAGTATGGGTATTCAAGATTGGCCAACTTTTGACACCACCTTGAGTAGTTATATGGTTTACTAGTATATGTAGTCAAGATTATCCACATTTAGGAACAAACTTAATGTTATCATTCGGTATTTATGGATTTGAAATTTTACGCGAATTAAGAAAGCTTTGGTGAGTCCGATTAGTCACCAATGGAACAATTAGTATGCCACCGGGGCTTGATTAACAAAGAGACTTTAGCTGAGAGTTCGTTAGTCTTACAGATTTAATCTAGGGATTCTTTAATAGCAACGATTCTTTGGCAACAGTTTAGGAGTAAATTGAGGTGAGGCCTAGCTTAGATAATTTTAAATTAAAGTTCGCTTGCCGCTTTGTTTTTATTTCCGATAAATACTCGATATAACCAATAGTTTAACCTAGCTCGTCCTGCGTTTCTTCCTAATTTTTTTTAAATCACCATCTCGATACCATCTTAGCCATTATGAAATTTTTGAACACATTTATATATTTTAAGTTAACTAAGTAACCTATCAGTAGAATTTATTTACTGATATTTCTTAATGCTTACTGGATTTGACTTTGAAATCCAATTTTCGAAATTTATTTGGTTTTGTCTACCGTTTGAAATTTGATTGCGAACCTATATCTTATGTTTTTCATTGATCATTTTTTATATACTTTTATCTTATATTTTTTCAATTGATAATTAAAATTTTTACCCGATTTGAATTGAGAATCGGATTACCTAAATTTATTTTATTTCAGCATACCTTTTGAAAATTTGTATAGCTTATAATATATATAATAATTATATTTTCGTGGTATTTGTTTTTACTTGCTTTACGTCACATTGACATTTGTCTGATTTGACCTGAAAGCAGTTTTATTGAATTCATTTTTATTTCTTTTGATAACGCGCTTTACCAAGTATAAATACTTATACTTTAATTTTCTTTGATCATATTTATAATTCTCGATTTGCGAAACATTCGGGAATAGATTACAGTATTTTTACCGGATTTCGTTTAAACATTTGATTTTCCGATCTTGTTTGGTCTTGCTGAGTTTTCAAGGAATTCAGTCGCTAAGTATAGACTGTGTTTGTTAACCTGAATAGTCGTTTTATAATTTTACCGGATTTACGTCCTAAATAAAATTACGCTTACCGGACTCGATTTAAGCAAATAAGATTTTTAGAGTGAATGATTTTTGGCTTTAATTGGGTAGGAATTTATTCCCCTAGTGCAGATTTTTAAATCTTTATTGTCGGAAATATTTTTCTGTACCTGATTTGAATCATCGTTAGTAATAAATTTTATTCCGGTTACCTGACTTACGTTTTACCCAGATTGATTTTACATTGTCCTGGGTTTGAATTTACTCTTGTAGAATTTGGATAGAGGTTAGTTTGTTTTGGTTTATAGTCAACAATGGTAGGGACACGGTCTACTAGTAAAAACGACGATCCAATCGTTACTACTACCGGGATGATGACTACAACCAATACTACATCGGTAAATACTGCTGGAGCAATTCCTAGAAGACAGGATTTGAACGCAACTATTATGGAAGCCCACAGAGCTGAAGATTTAGACGCAAGTGGAGGAAGTTTTTCCGCCAATAGCTCTATTACAACCCCACCGTTTAGTAGTATCAGTGCGCAAGGAGTAAGGGAAGCATTTATACAACAAAATGTTCCTTCAAGACCACCGCCAAACTACGTCAGTCGTCCAGAGCGTATTAGATCTGAAAGAAGTATAACCCATGCGGATCTTAGAAATTTTGAGGACAGATTGTTAGACTTAGTGCCTAAGATTATTCAGCAAAGCTTACATGGCACTTCTCAACAGCCACAAGCAAATCATTCACAACCAAGAGATAGTAATAATTTTCCGGACTTAAGTCAACCACCCCCATCATTCTCTAATCCATCTCAAAGACAATTGCAAGTTCAGCAATGGCCCAACGTATCGTATAATCCAAATACAAATTTCCCTAGTGAGTTTCCTACTCAACTGGAAGTTCCTACTACGTCGTTACCAACTAGTCAGCGACAGACATCACAAAGTTCAAGTCTACGTATTGACAAATGGGGTATTGTTTTTGATGGTACTACACGTACAACCAGCATTGAAGATTTTGTTTTTCGAGTAGAAACCCTTCAGTCGGATTATGGATGTGAATGGAAAGATGTTTTGAAATCTTTTCATCATTTGTTAAGTGGACCAGAACTTGAGTGGTTCTGGGACCACCGGAGATTCAATAATGTGTCTAGATGGAGAGAATTCAAAGCAGCATTAATTACGCAGTTTCATCGTTTTGACAGCGATTTTGACATACAGAGGAAAATACTAGATAGGAGGCAACAAAATCAAGAAACTTTTGATGATTTTTATAACGCGGTAATTCGTTTACGTAACCAGCTTCGAAGTCCAATTAGTGAAAAAGATTTAGTTAGCATAATGAAAGGAAATCTCAGAGCGCCTATGGCTCAATTATTGTTTTCAGTTCAAGTTGTCAGTTTGGCACATTTCACCAAGGAATGTTGTCGTGCTGAAAATCTGTTAGGTAGTCATCGCAATTTCAACAATAGATTCCCTGCTAGAGCAGTTAATGAGATAGAGTGTGAAGTAGCCACAACGGAAGATACTCCGGAGGTAGAGGCCTTATCCACAGTTCCGAGAAAATTAATCTGTTGGAATTGTAAGGTTGGAGGTCACACGTTTATGGATTGTGCTGAAGAAAAGAGAAATTTGTTTTGCTACAAATGCGGACTTGAAAATACAGTTACGCCACGATGTCCAGTATGCCAGGGAAACCTAAAGGCGAACTTGTCTCGTGTTGGGATGGAGACACGTTCCAGGGCTACGTATCCCAAGCAGCAATAAAAAATTGTGAACCCGATATAAGTCATGAAGAATCTCACACGAAGATTTTACAAAAAGTTACCCAGCAAGAACATTTAAACCGGATTTACCCACTAAAACCGTTACACGTACGGATGGAAGAATATGAAAAAGCCAAGGAAAGAATTTTTGGACCAACTAAGAAAATTTTAAGAGCCAGAAACAGGCAGCAAGTATTTATGAAGGATCAGATACCAGAATATACACAACCATCAATTTAAACGGACAACCAATACAAGGATTATTAGACATCGGAGCATCAGTGACAGTGCTCGGAAAGAACTGTTTGGATTTCATCGAAAAAGCTAACCTTGTTATTTATTCATTTGAATCTGAAATAAGAACAGCAGATGGGCGGTTGAATCCTATAATTGGTCGTGTTAGGGCGGATATTTTGTTTGATAAAATTAGTAAGCCGATAGATTTCTTTTTAGTTCCGTCTCTCAAGTTACCACTTTATTTAGGTCTAGATTTTATGAAGGCATTTAACTTGATACGATTTAATGTAGATAGTTTGGATACCTGCTCAATAGGGGTCGAGAATGATTCGTTTCCAAGAATGCATGTTTTGAGTGCACAACAGCGGGGAGTATTAGAAACTGTTATAGATTCGTTCCCTTGTTTTACGCGCAAAGGTCTAGGTAAGACTTCATTGGAAACTCATCACATCGATACAGGAGCGGCTGTTCCTATTAAGAAGAAACATTACCCAGTAATTGAGCCGAGTGAAAGCCCATGGAACAATCGGGTGACATTTGTGCAGAAAGGAGATAAAGTAAGAATTTGCTTGGACGCACGGCGGCTCAATGACTTAACAGTTAAGGATGCATATCCACTCCCACACATAGAGGGACTCTTAAGTCGGTTAGGTGATACCCATTTTATATCCAGCATTGATCTGAAGGATGCGTTCTGGCAGATACCCTTGGCAGAACAGAGCCGAGAGAAAACAGCTTTTACAGTGCCTGGAAGACCCTTGTACCATTTCACGGTCATGCCTTTTGGGTTGTGCAATGCCGCCCAAAGGTTATGCCGTTTAATAGACAAGGTGATTCCAGCGCGACTTAGGGAGAAGGTTTTTGTCTATTTGGATGATCTGCTGGTGGTATCTCCAGACTTTGAGGAACATGTTCGGATTTTGGCAGAAGTGGCCAATTGTCTAGATAAGGCTGGATTAACCATCAATGTTAGCAAATCTAAGTTTGGATGTGCGGAATTAAAATATTTAGGTTATATCGTGGGAGGAGGACAATTAAAACCCGACCCGGAAAAGATTCAGGCAATTATTAATTTTCAGTATCCCAAAACACCGAAACAGGTACGCAGTTTCTTAGGTACGACTGGTTGGTATCGCCGATTTATAGCGGATTTCGCTACTCTTACTTCACCAATCAGCGACACTTTGAAAAAGGGCAAGAAATTTTCATTTCCCGACGAAGCTAAAGAAGCTTTTGATAAGTTGAAAGAATGTCTAACTGCAAGCCCAGTATTGACACATCCGGATTTCAACAAAACATTTTATATACAATGCGATGCATCTGATGTTGGTATGGGAGCAGTATTATTTCAAGAAGATTCTGAGAGCGGAGAACACCCGATCGCATATTTTTCAAAAAAGTTTACGCCGGCTCAGAAAAACTATTCGGTGACTGAGCGTGAATGTTTAGCAGTGATCACTGCCGTGAAACGTTTTCGACCTTATGTAGAGCTTATGAACTTTATAGTGATCACAGATCATTCGTCTTTAAAATGGCTGATGTCACAACGTGAGTTAAGTGGTCGTCTTGCTCGATGGAGTTTACAACTTCAAACTTTCTCATTTGAGATTCGTCATCGTAAAGGAGCACAGAATATAGTACCAGATACTTTGTTAAGATATTCGATGGATGAAATCGAATTATTTGACAACAGTCTAATAGACTTAACTTCACCAGAATTTAGTAGCTCAGAGTATAAGGATTTAAAAGAAACAGTTAGTAATAATCAGACCAGTCTTCCCGATATCAAAGTTGTCGATAATTTCGTGTATAAGCGAACAGTAAGGTATGACGGAGATATTGATAGAGAAAACCACGCATGGAAACTATGGATTCCATTAGGACTAACTGAGAAAATCATATCCAAAGCACACGAACCACCAAATGTCGCTCATGGAGGCATAGGAAAAACCATACACCGGATAAGGGAATATTTTTACTGGCCACATCTAAACGTTCAAGTGAGGGAATATATCAATCGTTGCGATACATGCAAGGAATGTAAGCCTGCAAATAGTGTTTTGAAACCACCTATGGGAAAAGAACCCGATGCATGTAGACCGTTTCAGCGGGTATACATTGATTTTTTAGGTCCTTATGTCCGCTTCAAAAGGGGCAATTGTTTCATATTTATCGTTCTTGATTATTTTTCCAAGTATGTTTTACTAAAAGCGATGTCTAAAGCTACATCGAAGAACGTTATCAGCTTTTTAATACAGGAAGTTTTCTATAAATTTGGATGTCCGGAAACGCTTATTTCCGATAACGGACAACAGTTCGTCAGTAAAGATTTTGCAGAGCTAATGGAATGTTTTGGAATAGAACACATACGTACAGCGAACTACGCGCCACAGGCCAACGCTTCTGAAAGAGTGAATCAATCCGTTTTAGCAGCCATACGTTCGTATTTGGAATCGAATCAGAGTGATTGGGATCTGCATCTTTGCGAGATAGAATGCGCTTTGAGGTCGGCCGTACATTCAGCTACAGACGTGACACCTTACTTTCTACTGTTCGGAACCAACATGATAACTCACGCATCAGCTTACAAATTAGCTAGGCAGCTAGATCTGTTAGAAGAGCCAGAAAACCGTTTGGAGAACCGAAGTGGGTTTTTAGAAATAGTTCGAGATAATGTGAAACAACAACTACACAAATGCTATGCAGTCAATGCAAAACGCTATAATGCGAGATGTCGTGAGACACGATTCAGACCCGGCCAGGAGGTGTTCCGACGCAATTTTCAACTTTCAGATTTTTCCAAACAAATCTCGGCGAAGCTTTGTAAAAAGTTTGTAAAATGTACAATTTTAAAGCCAGTTGGAAACAATCTTTACGAAGTGGAAAACCTACAAGGAAAATTCCAGGGTGTATACCACGCAAAAGATTTAAAAGTCTGAGATGATAACTTTTGAGCAATAGTTTGAAATTTATCATATTAGCAAATTTAATTTGCTAATATGATAAAAATCTTCCACCACCTGTGAGGATGTGTGCCGTGTGGAACCCACTGGCAGGGCAATTACAACCCTGATCAGTATGAAAAGGACATAAAGTGCCAGATGGGCAAAATTGTGAGAATTGAAAGATAGCGGTATGCAACACTACGAAAGTTATCAACTGACAAAGTGAAGTAGGTTGCAGTTGCGTGTCAATTGATATGGCCGTCAGCAAAAAGGCGGAAGAAACGTTGTGCATCCGGCCTTTTCAATTCGGACGTCGTGAGTAGTGGATGGTAGATAAAAGAAAAATAAAAAATTTAATCCATCAAAATCTAAGTGACTGGGAGGAACACCACAATAAAAGGAATTGGAAGGGGACAAGGTAAGTGTCGTGAAACGTAAAGTGTGAGAATGGAGGTAAAGACAAAGAATAACAGCACGATATTTTCCTTGACACAGGTTGACGGTGGATGGTGTGATTGTCCATTTTTAGTTGATGGGAGTAACAATAAGCCAGGTCACGACGAAAAAACCCAGTCCGGGAATACACCACACCGAGTAATTTGACAACTCAAGCCATTACATAAAATTTTAACACCCATGGCGTACAACCGACAACATAAATTTGAAACCATCGCCACGTAACAACAACTAGGACACCAAGTGCACAAATTAACAACTTTATAAAATTCCCTCATCACTCCACTCATCAGATTAACAACAGCAACAATAGTACCAATAGCGCCAAAAGTTGGAATAATTATCTCCACAATCACTGTACTCACGTGATAACAACACCAACAATAGGCGAGGGTTAAGACCTTTGCAAAAGTTCACGGCAGCAGCCAAAGTTACGGCAGTGATTGAGGCGTCAAAAGGTACATATAAAAGTGTGCAAAATTACAGTACCATTACCCAATAAGGGGCAGTTTCAAAATCCCAATTTATTAATTTCAAATTGAAATCGGGTACAAAATTTAAACGTATAAATACGCCTACGCTAATGGCTGAGTTGACAAAGCCCAAATATAGTAACATCGGCAATGACACACCATATTGCACCGTTTCCACCAAATAAAAAAAATAAAGGCCCTCGAAACCTTCAATCAGGTGCGCAAGAGAGAACCAGTGCCAAAGTTCCAAACAATAGCAACAACACGGATATCTAGACGGCCAAAGCTACAGAGCCGCAACGAAAGATTACCGAATCAGCGACGACGGTGACATACGACCGGAGATACAATAAATGCCACAACAAGAACAACCATAAGTGAAGCAATAAATGCAACAACAAGCTTAAGAACAACAATAAGTGCAACAACAACGTCGGAAAGACAACACCAAACACCACATTCGTAAGGGCACAACAACCAGGCAAACCCTCTTCACCGAGTTATCAGCTGGTATCCAACGACATCTGGAAACACACATCCCGGAAAGGGGACAGATAAGTGAGAGTAGCTAGTTGATAAAAATAAAAAAAAAAAAAAATTTTAAATTTATTTATTTTGGAGAGGAAATTGCTTTCATATTTACTTTGATTTGAACTAAAGCATAGTATAATGGGTGCCGGGTGTGTTCATTGGGGAGAGTTTTCAAAATTTACCCATGTAATGTCAGAATAATTTATTTGATTTTTAATTATTTTTTTTTTTAATTTTTGGTCATATTTTCTTTTGTTTGACGTTATATGAGTTCTGAAATTGAGAACAAAATTCCTAATGACTATACCTTGTACTTATTCTACCATGAACTAAAATATGTTGTTTTTGATCGGAAGTAGGATAGTTGTCTATACAACAATGGCCATGTTCACCCCCGACAAATGTTCGACATCCACACGGGCTGCGAGTTTTTAAGTATCGGATTTTCCATAAGTTGGGGAATCAAACGTAAGTCATAAGCTTACCCCAAATCAAGTTAAGTAAATTCATGAGAACTGTTGTAAATAAAGCCGCGGTTTGGACAGTTTCCGTGTAGAATTTGGTGGATTTCTGTCAAACATTTGCAGGAGTTGAACAAGCCTTACGTCTTTACACGGTGACTGGTCGTGTTTTAAGTTTTCATGATCTTTCGGTTAGTGGCACACCTGAAGTTAATTCTGGGTTGGTCCTTGTAATTTGTAGTTTTCTTTTGACCGGTTTCTTTTGCCTAATTAAAACAAGAAACGGCCACATATATTTGACCACGCATGTTTTGGGCATGCAAATAAATTTTTCGGCAGTAAATCCTCCGATCAATTTGGAGCATAAATTTCATTTCAAATACGTTTGAAATTCTTTATTTTAGTTTTCTTTTGACTGTTTCTTTTGCCTAATTAAAACAAGAAACGTCACACATATATTTGACCACGTATGTTTTGGGCATACAAAAATTTAAAATTTCGGCAGTAAATCCTCCGCTCGATTTGGAGCTTAAATAATTTTTTCATTTCCATTTAAAGCGTATACATTGGTACCAAGAAAAAAACAATTAAATTTAAACCGGCCAAAATACAAAATATTTTTCAAATACAGTCGTGGAAGTCATCTCGTTGATTTCATAAAATAGAAATAGAAAAAGGCAAATTCATATTAGAAAACGTTTGTTAAGGAGTAAGAAAAGTTTTATTACCAAAACCTAAATGATTACGAATCGTCTGGGTTCTAATTCCACTTTTCTTCAAGTCCAGATACTAATCAACGTAAATTTGGTGATTATGAAACGTTTGTCTTTATTGTTGAAGTTTGAAAAATATTTTGTTGTGTTCACAGAAAAAAACCAAAACAAATGAAAATTTAGACAGTGTTGCCAGTCGTGTAGGAAAATAGTACAAATTCAGAATTGATTTTTGTTATTAACAACAAGGAGGGCAAAATAAATTTAAATAGGAAAAATTTTTGAAAAGTTTAAATAATATTAGAAACAGTATTCAATGTGAACAAAAACCAATTGAATTAAAAATCGAAACACCCTGATTAATTACCACCTAAATAAGAAAAGAAAAAAATTATAAGAAAATTAAACAATACCACCAGTATTTATCAACGGTTATATATTTCAATGAACGTTTATTAAAGAAGTTTACATGCAAAATAATTTTTGCGAATACTATTTAGATTTAAGTTTAAATCGTTTATTGTACAAGAGGAAAAACCCAAAGAGGGGAAATAATAAAATAAATTTAAATTTGAATTAAGGATTGTGTGGTACTTGTGAAGAAAAAAAATAAAGTTGAATTTAAGTTAAAACCGGGAATAACAATATATTTAGTTAACTTTAAGAAAACAAAACAAAATCAATTGGCAACGGTTGTTAGCCATTTGAAAAACACACAAAATTAATTCAAATTTAAATTTCCAAACGGAACCTAACGTAAATGCTTATGGTATCCTGAATTACACGTAACATAACATTATTATTTAGGAACATAAACGAATTTTGTGAAATTTGAATGGCAGGTCCAGTTAAAATGTAACAGTTCGAACTTAGGGAATAGTTTAGGTTAGCCCGAAGGCTTAAGACACTTAAGTATACCTCAAGAATACTTAAGAAAAAATAATATGAAATATATTTTGGATTTTTGAATGAATTTTAATATGTTTTAATAGGAATTTAATTCGGCTATAAAGGTAGGTATCGAGTGGTGATGCATAAAAGGGGTAGCCTTTGAAAGGTCAACGGTTACCATGGTTTAGGGGAGGGTATATTTAATCGTAGGCAATAACACCTTGTCCTACGAGGAAGAAACGGCAGATTATTTTTAGACACTGGCACAAAAGTTGTATTGTGTTGCTGTCACTATCACTCCAACGTACCACCGCCCAAGCCCGACGAGCCATAGCCGTGCATATTTGCTAAAGTTGTCAGTGTGGTAGTAATAGTGAAGCTAACACGTCCATCGTTTAATCAGTCTGGCCATCTGCCAGCTGAGCAACACAGGGTACGGGTAGGAATAATTAAAACCTTTGTGTGAAACGTGATCGCGATGAAGTTGTTAAACAGTACAGAATAAAATGGCTCCCAACGTGGGGCACGGCCTTGATTAGGTAGATAGTTTACTAGTATGGGTATTCAAGATTGGCCAACTTTTGACACCACCTTGAGTAGTTATATGGTTTACTAGTATATGTAGTCAAGATTATCCACATTTAGGAACAAACTTAATGTTATCATTCGGTATTTATGGATTTGAAATTTTACGCGAATTAAGAAAGCTTTGGTGAGTCCGATTAGTCACCAATGGAACAATTAGTATGCCACCTGGGCTTGATTAACAAAGAGACTTTAGCTGAGAGTTCGTTAGTCTTACAGATTTAATCTAGGGATTCTTTAATAGCAACGATTCTTTGGCAACAGTTTAGGAGTAAATTGAGGTGAGGCCTAGCTTAGATAATTTTAAATTAAAGTTCGCTTGCCGCTTTGTTTTTACTACTTTATTTCCGATAAATACTCGATATAACCAATAGTTTAACCTAGCTCGTCCTGCGTTTCTTCCTAATTTTTTTTTAAATCACCATCTCGATACCATCTTAGCCATTATGAAATTTTTGAACACATTTATATATTTTAAGTTAACTAAGTAACCTATCAGTAGAATTTATTTACTGATATTTCTTAATGCTTACTGGATTTGACTTTGAAATCCAATTTTCGAAATTTATTTGGTTTTGTCTACCGTTTGAAATTTGATTGCGAACCTATATCTTATGTTTTTCATTGATCATTTTTTATATACTTTTATCTTATATTTTTTCAATTGATAATCAAAATTTTTACCGGATTTGAATTGAGAATCGGATTACCTAAATTTATTTTATTTCAGCATACCTTTTGAAAATTTGTATAGCTTATAATATATATAATAATTATATTTTCGTGGTATTTGTTTTTACTTGCTTTCCGTCACATTGACATTTGTCTGATTTGACCTGAAAGCAGTTTTATTGAATTCATTTTTATTTCTTTTGATAACGCGCTTTACCAAGTATAAATACTTATACTTTAATTTTCTTTGATCATATTTATATTTCTCGATTTGCGAAACATTCGGGGATAGATTACAGTATTTTTACCGGATTTCGTTTAAACATTTGATTTTCCGATCTTGTTTGGTCTTGCTGAGTTTTCAAGGAATTCAGTCGCTAAGTATAGACTGTGTTTGTTAACCTGAATAGTCGTTTTATAATTTTACCGGATTTACGTCCTAAATAAAATTACGCTTACCGGACTCGATTTAAGCAAATAAGATTTTTAGAGTGAATGATTTTTGGCTTTAATTGGGTAGGAATTTATTCCCCTAGTGCAGATTTTTAAATCTTTATTGTCGGAAATATTTTTCTGTACCTGATTTGAATCATCGTTAGTAATAAATTTTATTCCGGTTACCTGACTTACGTTTTACCCAGATTGATTTTACATTGTCCTGGGTTTGAATTTACTCTTGTAGAATTTGGATAGAGGTTAGTTTGTTTTGGTTTATAGTCAACAATGGTAGGGACACGGTCTACTAGTAAAAACGACGATCCAATCGTTACTACTACCGGGATGATGACTACAACCAATACTACATCGGTAAATACTGCTGGAGCAATTCCTAGAAGACAGGATTTGAACGCAACTATTATGGAAGCCCACAGAGCTGAAGATTTAGACGCAAGTGGAGGAAGTTTTTCCGCCAATAGCTCTATTACAACCCCACCGTTTAGTAGTATCAGTGCGCAAGGAGTAAGGGAAGCATTTATACAACAAAATGTTCCTTCAAGACCACCGCCAAACTACGTCAGTCGTCCAGAGCGTATTAGATCTGAAAGAAGTATAACCCATGCGGATCTTAGAAATTTTGAGGACAGATTGTTAGACTTAGTGCCCAAGATTATTCAGCAAAGCTTACATGGCACTTCTCAACAGCCACAAGCAAATCATTCACAACCAAGAGATAGTAATAATTTTCCGGACTTAAGTCAACCACCCCCATCATTCTCTAATCCATCTCAAAGACAATTGCAAGTTCAGCAATGGCCCAACGTATCGTATAATCCAAATACAAATTTCCCTAGTGAGTTTCCTACTCAACTGGAAGTTCCTACTACGTCGTTACCAACTAGTCAGCGACAGACATCACAAAGTTCAAGTCTACGTATTGACAAATGGGGTATTGTTTTTGATGGTACTACACGTACAACCAGCATTGAAGATTTTGTTTTTCGAGTAGAAACCCTTCAGTCGGATTATGGATGTGAATGGAAAGATGTTTTGAAATCTTTTCATCATTTGTTAAGTGGACCAGAACTTGAGTGGTTCTGGGACCACCGGAGATTCAATAATGTGTCTAGATGGAGAGAATTCAAAGCAGCATTAATTACGCAGTTTCATCGTTTTGACAGCGATTTTGACATACAGAGGAAAATACTAGATAGGAGGCAACAAAATCAAGAAACTTTTGATGATTTTTATAACGCGGTAATTCGTTTACGTAACCAGCTTCGAAGTCCAATTAGTGAAAAAGATTTAGTTAGCATAATGAAAGGAAATCTCAGAGCGCCTATGGCTCAATTATTGTTTTCAGTTCAAGTTGTCAGTTTGGCACATTTCACCAAGGAATGTTGTCGTGCTGAAAATCTGTTAGGTAGTCATCGCAATTTCAACAATAGATTCCCTGCTAGAGCAGTTAATGAGATAGAGTGTGAAGTAGCCACAACGGAAGATACTCCGGAGGTAGAGGCCTTATCCACAGTTCCGAGAAAATTAATCTGTTGGAATTGTAAGGTTGAAGGTCACACGTTTATGGATTGTGCTGAAGAAAAGAGAAATTTGTTTTGCTACAAATGCGGACTTGAAAATACAGTTACGCCACGATGAACATTTAAACCGGATTTACCCACTAAAACCGTTACACGTACGGATGGAAGAATATGAAAAAGCCAAGGAAAGAATTTTTGGACCAACTAAGAAAATTTTAAGAGCCAGAAACAGGTATAAAGAAAGAAAACGAGTCAGATTTGAAATTTCGGCAGCAAGTATTTATGAAGGATCAGATACCAGAATATACACAACCATCAATTTAAACGGACAACCAATACAAGGATTATTAGACATCGGAGCATCAGTGACAGTGCTCGGAAAGAACTGTTTGGATTTCATCGAAAAAGCTAACCTTGTTATTTATTCATTTGAATCTGAAATAAGAACAGCAGATGGGCGGTTGAATCCTATAATTGGTCGTGTTAGGGCGGATATTTTGTTTGATAAAATTAGTAAGCCGATAGATTTCTTTTTAGTTCCGTCTCTCAAGTTACCACTTTATTTAGGTCTAGATTTTATTAAGGCATTTAACTTGATACGATTTAATGTAGATAGTTTGGATACCTGCTCAATAGGGGTCGAGAATGATTCGTTTCCAAGAATGCATGTTTTGAGTGCACAACAGCGGGGAGTATTAGAAACTGTTATAGATTCGTTCCCTTGTTTTACGCGCAAAGGTCTAGGTAAGACTTCATTGGAAACTCATCACATCGATACAGGAGCGGCTGTTCCTATTAAGAAGAAACATTACCCAGTAATTGAGCCGAGTGAAAGCCCATGGAACAATCGGGTGACATTTGTGCAGAAAGGAGATAAAGTAAGAATTTGCTTGGACGCACGGCGGCTCAATGACTTAACGGTTAAGGATGCATATCCACTCCCACACATAGAGGGACTCTTAAGTCGGTTAGGTGATACCCATTTTATATCCAGCATTGATCTGAAGGATGCGTTCTGGCAGATACCCTTGGCAGAACAGAGCCGAGAGAAAACAGCTTTTACAGTGCCTGGAAGACCCTTGTACCATTTCACGGTCATGCCTTTTGGGTTGTGCAATGCCGCCCAAAGGTTATGCCGTTTAATAAACAAGGTGATTCCAGCGCGACTTAGGGAGAAGGTTTTTGTCTATTTGGATGATCTGCTGGTGGTATCTCCAGACTTTGAGGAACATGTTCGGATTTTGGCAGAAGTGGCCAATTGTCTAGATAAGGCTGGATTAACCATCAATGTTAGCAAATCTAAGTTTGGATGTGCGGAATTAAAATATTTAGGTTATATCGTGGGAGGAGGACAATTAAAACCCGACCCGGAAAAGATTCAGGCAATTATTAATTTTCAGTATCCCAAAACACCGAAACAGGTACGCAGTTTCTTAGGTACGACTGGTTGGTATCGCCGATTTATAGCGGATTTCGCTACTCTTACTTCACCAATCAGCGACACTTTGAAAAAGGGCAAGAAATTTTCATTTCCCGACGAAGCTAAAGAAGCTTTTGATAAGTTGAAAGAATGTCTAACTGCAAGCCCAGTATTGACACATCCGGATTTCAACAAAACATTTTATATACAATGCGATGCATCTGATGTTGGTATGGGAGCAGTATTATTTCAAGAAGATTCTGAGAGCGGAGAACACCCGATCGCATATTTTTCAAAAAAGTTTACGCCGGCTCAGAAAAACTATTCGGTGACTGAGCGTGAATGTTTAGCAGTGATCACTGCCGTGAAACGTTTTCGACCTTATGTAGAGCTTATGAACTTTATAGTGATCACAGATCATTCGTCTTTAAAATGGCTGATGTCACAACGTGATTTAAGTGGTCGTCTTGCTCGATGGAGTTTACAACTTCAAACTTTCTCATTTGAGATTCGTCATCGTAAAGGAGCACAGAATATAGTACCAGATACTTTGTTAAGATATTCGATGGATGAAATCGAATTATTTGACAACAGTCTAATAGACTTAACTTCACCAGAATTTAGTAGCTCAGAGTATAAGGATTTAAAAGAAACAGTTAGTAATAATCAGACCAGTCTTCCCGATATCAAAGTTGTCGATAATTTCGTGTATAAGCGAACAGTAAGGTATGACGGAGATATTGATAGAGAAAACCACGCATGGAAACTATGGATTCCATCAGGACTAACTGAGAAAATCATATCCAAAGCACACGAACCACCAAATGTCGCTCATGGAGGCATAGGAAAAACCATACACCGGATAAGGGAATATTTTTACTGGCCACATCTAAACGTTCAAGTGAGGGAATATATCAATCGTTGCGATACATGCAAGGAATGTAAGCCTGCAAATAGTGTTTTGAAACCACCTATGGGAAAAGAACCCGATGCATGTAGACCGTTTCAGCGGGTATACATTGATTTTTTAGGTCCTTATGTCCGCTTCAAAAGGGGCAATTGTTTCATATTTATCGTTCTTGATTATTTTTCCAAGTATGTTTTACTAAAAGCGATGTCTAAAGCTACATCGAAGAACGTTATCAACTTTTTAATACAGGAAGTTTTCTATAAATTTGGATGTCCGGAAACGCTTATTTCCGATAACGGACAACAGTTCGTCAGTAAAGATTTTGCAGAGCTAATGGAATGTTTTGGAATAGAACACATACGTACAGCGAACTACGCGCCACAGGCCAACGCTTCTGAAAGAGTGAATCAATCCGTTTTAGCAGCCATACGTTCGTATTTGGAATCGAATCAGAGTGATTGGGATCTGCATCTTTGCGAGATAGAATGCGCTTTGAGGTCGGCCGTACATTCAGCTACAGACGTGACACCTTACTTTCTACTGTTCGGAACCAACATGATAACTCACGCATCAGCTTACAAATTAGCTAGGCAGCTAGATCTGTTAGAAGAGCCAGAAAACCGTTTGGAGAACCGAAGTGGGTTTTTAGAAATAGTTCGAGATAATGTGAAACAACAACTACACAAATGCTATGCAGTCAATGCAAAACGCTATAATGCGAGATGTCGTGAGACACGATTCAGACCCGGCCAGGAGGTGTTCCGACGCAATTTTCAACTTTCAGATTTTTCCAAACAAATCTCGGCGAAGCTTTGTAAAAAGTTTGTAAAATGTACAATTTTAAAGCCAGTTGGAAACAATCTTTACGAAGTGGAAAACCTACAAGGAAAATTCCAGGGTGTATACCACGCAAAAGATTTAAAAGTCTGAGATGATAACTTTTGAGCAATAGTTTGAAATTTATCATATTAGCAAATTTAATTTGCTAATATGATAAAAATCTTCCACCACCTGTGAGGATGTGTGCCGTGTGGAACCCACTGGCAGGGCAATTACAACCCTGATCAGTATGAAAAGGACATAAAGTGCCAGATGGGCAAAATTGTGAGAATTGAAAGATAGCGGTATGCAACACTACGAAAGTTATCAACTGACAAAGTGAAGTAGGTTGCAGTTGCGTGTCAATTGATATGGCCGTCAGCAAAAAGGCGGAAGAAACGTTGTGCATCCGGCCTTTTCAATTCGGACGTCGTGAGTAGTGGATGGTAGATAAAAGAAAAATAAAAAATTTAATCCATCAAAATCTAAGTGACTGGGAGGAACACTACAATAAAAGGAATTGGAAGGGGACAAGGTAAGTGTCGTGAAACGTAAAGTGTGAGAATGGAGGTAAAGACAAAGAATAACAGCACGATATTTTCCTTGACACAGGTTGACGGTGGATGGTGTGATTGTCCATTTTTAGTTGATGGGAGCAACAATAAGCCAGGTCACGACGAAAAAACCCAGTCCGGGAATACACCACACCGAGTAATTTGACAACTCAAGCCATTACATAAAATTTTAACACCCATGGCGTACAACCGACAACATAAATTTGAAACCATCGCCACGTAACAACAACTAGGACACCAAGTGCACAAATTAACAACTTTATAAAATTCCCTCATCACTCCACTCATCAGATTAACAACAGCAACAATAGTACCAATAGCGCCAAAAGTTGGAATAATTATCTCCACAATCACTGTACTCACGTGATAACAACACCAACAATAGGCGAGGGTTAAGACCTTTGCAAAAGTTCACGGCAGCAGCCAAAGTTACGGCAGTGATTGAGGCGTCAAAAGGTACATATAAAAGTGTGCAAAATTACAGTACCATTACCCAATAAGGGGCAGTTTCAAAATCCCAATTTATTAATTTCAAATTGAAATCGGGTACAAAATTTAAACGTATAAATACGCCTACGCTAATGGCTGAGTTGACAAAGCCCAAATATAGTAACATCGGCAATGACACACCATATTGCACCGTTTCCACCAAATAAAAAAAATAAAGGCCCTCGAAACCTTCAATCAGGTGCGCAAGAGAGAACCAGTGCCAAAGTTCCAAACAATAGCAACAACACGGATATCTAGACGGCCAAAGCTACAGAGCCGCAACGAAAGATTACCGAATCAGCGACGACGGTGACATACGACCGGAGATACAATAAATGCCACAACAAGAACAACCATAAGTGAAGCAATAAATGCAACAACAAGCTTAAGAACAACAATAAGTGCAACAACAACGTCGGAAAGACAACACCAAACACCACATTCGTAAGGGCACAACAACCAGGCAAACCCTCTTCACCGAGTTATCAGCTGGTATCCAACGACATCTGGAAACACACATCCCGGAAAGGGGACAGATAAGTGAGAGTAGCTAGTTGATAAAAATAAAAAAAAAAAAAATTTTTAATTTATTTATTTTGGAGAGGAAATTGCTTTCATATTTACTTTGATTTGAACTAAAGCATAGTATAATGGGTGCCGGGTGTGTTCATTGGGGAGAGTTTTCAAAATTTACCCATGTAATGTCAGAATAATTTATTTGATTTTTAATTATTTTTTTTTTTAATTTTTGGTCATATTTTCTTTTGTTTGACGTTATATGAGTTCTGAAATTGAGAACAAAATTCCTAATGACTATACCTTGTACTTATTCTACCATGAACTAAAATATGTTGTTTTTGATCGGAAGTAGGATAGTTGTCTATACAACAATGGCCATGTTCACCCCCGACAAATGTTCGACATCCACACGGGCTGCGAGTTTTTAAGTATCGGATTTTCCATAAGTTGGGGAATCAAACGTAAGTCATAAGCTTACCCCAAATCAAGTTAAGTAAATTCATGAGAACTGTTGTAAATAAAGCCGCGGTTTGGACAGTTTCCGTGTAGAATTTGGTGGATTTCTGTCAAACATTTGCAGGAGTTGAACAAGCCTTACGTCTTTACACGGTGACTGGTCGTGTTTTAAGTTTTCATGATCTTTCGGTTAGTGGCACACCTGAAGTTAATTCTGGGTTGGTCCTTGTAATTTGTAGTTTTCTTTTGACCGGTTTCTTTTGCCTAATTAAAACAAGAAACGGCCACATATATTTGACCACGCATGTTTTGGGCATGCAAATAAATTTTTCGGCAGTAAATCCTCCGATCAATTTGGAGCATAAATTTCATTTCAAATACGTTTGAAATTCTTTATTTTAGTTTTCTTTTGACTGTTTCTTTTGCCTAATTAAAACAAGAAACGTCCACATATATTTGACCACGTATGTTTTGGGCATACAAAAATTTAAAATTTCGGCAGTAAATCCTCCGCTCGATTTGGAGCTTAAATAATTTTTTCATTTCCATTTAAAGCGTATACATTGGTACCAAGAAAAAAACAATTAAATTTAAACCGGCCAAAATACAAAATATTTTTCAAATACAGTCGTGGAAGTCATCTCGTTGATTTCATAAAATAGAAATAGAAAAAGGCAAATTCATATTAGAAAACGTTTGTTAAGGAGTAAGAAAAGTTTTATTACCAAAACCTAAATGATTACGAATCGTCTGGGTTCTAATTCCACTTTTCTTCAAGTCCAGATACTAATCAACGTAAATTTGGTGATTATGAAACGTTTGTCTTTATTGTTGAAGTTTGAAAAATATTTTGTTGTGTTCACAGAAAAAAACCAAAACAAATGAAAATTTAGACAGTGTTGCCAGTCGTGTAGGAAAATAGTACAAATTCAGAATTGATTTTTGTTATTAACAACAAGGAGGGCAAAATAAATTTAAATAGGAAAAATTTTTGAAAAGTTTAAATAATATTAGAAACAGTATTCAATGTGAACAAAAACCAATTGAATTAAAAATCGAAACACCCTGATTAATTACCACCTAAATAAGAAAAGAAAAAAATTATAAGAAAATTAAACAATACCACCAGTATTTATCAACGGTTATATATTTCAATGAACGTTTATTAAAGAAGTTTACATGCAAAATAATTTTTGCGAATACTATTTAGATTTAAGTTTAAATCGTTTATTGTACAAGAGGAAAAACCCAAAGAGGGGAAATAATAAAATAAATTTAAATTTGAATTAAGGATTGTGTGGTACTTGTGAAGAAAAAAAATAAAGTTGAATTTAAGTTAGAACCGGGAATAACAATATATTTAGTTAACTTTAAGAAAACAAAACAAAATCAATTGGCAACGGTTGTTAGCCATTTGAAAAACACACAAAATTAATTCAAATTTAAATTTCCAAACGGAACCTAACGTAAATGCTTATGGTATCCTGAATTACACGTAACATAACATTATTATTTAAGAACATAAACGAGTTTTGTGAAATTTGAATGGTAGGTCCAGTTAAAATGTAACAGTTCGAACTTAGGGAATAGTTTAGGTTAGCCCGAAGGCTTAAGACACTTAAGTATACCTCAAGAACACTTAAGAAAAAATAATATGAAATATATTTTGGATTTTTGAATGAATTTTAATATGTTTTAATAGGAATTTAATTCGGCTATAAAGGTAGGTATCGAGTGGTGATGCATAAAAGGGGTAGCCTTTGAAAGGTCAACGGTTACCATGGTTTAAGGGAGGGTATATTTAATCGTAGGCAATAACACCTTGTTCTACGAGGAAGAAACGGCAGATTATTTTTAGACACTACAAAAGTTGTATTGTGTTGCTGTCACTATCACTCCAACGTACCACCTCCCAAGCCCGACGAGCCATAGCCGTGCATATTTGCTAAAGTTGTCAGTGTGGTAGTAATAGTGAAGCTAACACGTCCATCATTTAATCAGTCTGGCCATCTGCCAGCTGAGCAACACAGGGTACGGGTAGGAATAATTAAAACCTTTGTGTGAAACGTGATCGCGATGAAGTTGTTAAACAGTACAACTTGTCAAAAACACACAACGCGTTAAAAAGTTCAAAGTTAACCAACTTGTTCTATGAAAACGCACTATCTTAACTTCTTTTGACAGAAGACGACAGAGCGCGCGCGCACTAACGCGTGTTATGCTGGGTACACACAATGCAACCTACATGCAATCTGTTTCAATGCAACCTCAAAATATCAAAGCGTTTTGATGTTGATGCAATCTAGAATGAATGAAAATGAATTTAATTCACTAGATTGCGTAAACGCGTTGCATAGTGTGTACCCAGCATTATGTACTTCTACCTTAAGATTATTTTTTTTAAATAAATAGTTTTTTAATTGTTTTTTTTTTTTTATCAAATAATCACCCCTATCGTGAATAATTTCTCCTCGTAATTTATCCCCTTTTCAAAGGTAATTCAAAGCAGAATAATAAAGTGAAAAAACGTTCACGAAAAAAATACTCCTTATGGTAAAAAGTTTTTTCCCTCGTAATTTGTTCACATTTCCCTTAGATTTTCTCACTTTATTTTTGCTAGGGAACAGAACATGTATGTGAGTAGTTCCTCCTATAAATCAAATATTCACCCCTATCGTGAATAACAAGTGGAATTTTTGTTCCCATGAAATTTTCATTCCCCTCGAAAAGAAAAAAGCAATCGTGAATCTCATGTGAACAATTTTTCACGCTATCAGTTCCGGTGAATGTAAAATAAAGAAGAACGATTAGAAAAAATTAAAAATCAATGAATTAGTATATATTTTAAAGAATTGTTAAAAAATTAAGCTTAATTATTAGTATCGGAGGGATAGGTTGATTACAACGTTAGTGTTTTGCATCTTTAAATTTTATGTAGTAAAAATATTTTCTAAAACTCTGCAATCTTTCGAAAACTTCACAAATCCGCCGGCAATCAATATGTTGTTTTGCATTTTGTTGACCAATATAGCGGTTTGTGCCTTATTAACGGATCTAGCCCTTAATATTCTATTTATAGGAGGAACTACTGACATAGCAAAAATAAAGTGAGAAAATCTAAGGGAAACGTGAACAAATTACGAGGGAAAAAACTTTTCACGATAAGGGGAATTTATTCCCGTGAAAATATACATATACATATGTGAAAAGGGGAAAAATGACGAGGGGTAAGTGTTAATAAAGTTAATAAAGCACAAACCGATATATTGCTCAACAAAATGCAAAACAATAGGTCGATTGCCTGCGGATTTGTGAAGCTTTCGATAGACTTCGTGGCAGAATTTTGGAAAATATTTTACTACTTAAAATTTAAAAAGTGCAAAAAAGCTAACGTTGTAATCAAACTATCCCTCCAATACTAAATAGTTTGCTTTATTATTATTTTAACTTTTCTTTAAAATACATTCATATGTACTTTATATTTTTAAACAAAAATTTCATTGGTTTTTAATATTTTTTAATCTTTCTTCTTTTTTTACATTCACTAGAACTGATAGCGGGAAAAATTTTTAACATGAGATTCACGATTGCTTTTTCCCCTTCGAGGGGAATACAAATTTCATGGGAACATAAATTCCACTTGTTATTCACGATAGGGGTGAATGTTTTTTAATGCATAGTCCCCTTTTACAATGTGGCAAATGGAAGGCAGACAGACGAAGTTTATTGGTGAGGGGTTGTAGAGGTAGAGTGTGTAGTACATGACTATCTGTACTGGACATTTGTAGACATTTTTTGCTTCTCTTTTACATTTTTTGGCATTTTCATGTTGTTGCTTCATATCATTTTTCTCACAACAATGCTATTGTAGTATCAATGCCTGTTAAATGTTCATCTCCGTCAACAGCGAAAAAGAACGAAAAGAGGAAAACAATAATTTCTGTCTGCCTATTAATTTCGCGATTGTGAAAGGTTTAGGCAAGTTCAAAAGAGAATAAGAAAAATGTCTGCCTTTCAATTTCAACGTTGTAAATTGGGACATATCACCTTGATGTTGGAGAAATATTTTGAGTTGTCCCAAAATGTTAGCTGAATTCATATTAGTTTTGTTTTATCTGTAGTAGTAGTATTTTAAGTTGTGCTAGTATTTATGTTAGTGCCGGTTCACACACGTCAAGTTTGATTCGCCAAGTCTTGAATTTTTAGGAGAGAAGGGAAAAGAGAATGCCATTTCTTTTCCCCTCTCTTCTAAAAACTCAAGACTTGATGAGTCAAACTTGACGTGTGTGAACCGGTACTAACAAAGATTTTCTTTGATGATGTTCTATTTCGTGTTTTTTAGTTGAAATGACACCACTATATAAATAAACAAATTTTACATATACATACATATCGCTCATTTGCTGCAAGACCGGCATAACTCAAAAAAATCCATTTCGAGATAAACGCGTTTAAAGTTTTTGATTTGTTCTAACTACTTAGAAAAAAAGAAGATACATTCTCTTCAAACTGGGAAAGTATAAAAGATATAAAGATGAATTTAATACACAACATAAAGAAAAACAAAGCGAACAATTCTGCATCTCTAACTCCAAAATTTAATTTTTTGAGTTATGCCGGCCTTGCAGCAAATGAGCGATATATTTTACAACTCAAAAAAACTTGTTATTTTTCGATTATCCCTGAAAAATTACAAAAACAACTATCGTAAATATTAAAAAAAACACTTTTTTCTTTTATTGAAAATTTGTAAATTTTGAGTTGAATCCCTTTGGAGGAACAAGTGCGATATGTATAGTTCTTTTGAACTAAATCTTTAAATGATAATTTTAGTTAAATTCAGGTGCAAAATCAACCAGCTTTTTTATAAATAATATACTTTCATATTTATTTATTTCTAACTGAATTTTCTGAAGTCACTATTAGTGCATTCGAAACTAATGCAGCCTCTTTCACTGTTTTACGTAAATGATCTTATAATACAAATTAAATTTAAAGTTGTGTGGCACATTTTGGTGGTCTCTCTGCATCGACATTAACATTTGGTAAAACAAACAAAATCCGTACCAGTTTCAATAAATTTGGAAATACAAACCGTCATCATAGATTGTCATTATACCCTCCACCACAATTAGTTGTGAAGGGGGTATACTAAGTTTGTCATTCCGTGTGAAACTATTTTATTATTCATCTCAGACCCCATAAAGTATATATATTCTGGGTCCTTGAGTAATTCTAAGTCGATTTAGCCATGTCCGTCTGTCTGTCCGTCTTTTGAAAACACGCTCACTTTCGAAAAACTCAAAAGAAACAAGTTAGAGTGCTATATTCGGCTGTGCCGAATCTTTGATACCCTCCACCGACAGTTCAACTGTTTAAGGAGTAATATCTGTATGATGTTATTATTATCTTAAACTGTGACGATTTGTTATTAATTATGGTTTTAGGCGACTAAACTGTTTTCCGGTAGTAGGGTTTATATGGGGCCTAGGGTAAATTATGGACTGATCATCACGAAATTTCCCAGCGTCATTTCTAGTCCTTTAAAACTGTGACGTACCAATTTCTGTTATGATAGCATTATAAATTATGGTTTTAGGTGTACTAAACTGTTTTCCGAGAGTAGGGTTTCTACGGGGCCTAGGGTAAATTATGTACCGATCTTCACGAAATTTCACAGTATCATTTATAGTCCTATAAAACTGTGACGAGCCAAAATTTGTTATGATTGCATTATTATTTACGGTTTTAGGCGTACTAAACTGTTTTCCGGTAGTAGGGTTTATATGGGGCCTAAGGTAAATTATGGACCGATCGTCACGAAATTTCTCAGTGTTATTTCTAGTCCTAAAAAACTTTGACGTACCAAATTTTGTTAAGCTAGCGTTATTTTTTACGGTTTTAGGCTTACTAAACTGTTTTCTGGGAGTAGTGTTTATATGGGGCTTAGAGTAAATTATGGACGGATCTTCACCTAATTTAACAGCGTGATTTCCAGTCAAATAAAACAAATCGTATCTCATTCCGTGCCTTGTTCCAGCATTTATGTTATTTTTTGTAACAAAATTATCAATTTTTTTAGGTGGTGGTTCCACATTTTGATTCATAGCTCTGGTCCTACTAAACCGATTTTGCTGGATTTCAATCCCAAACTGCTTAGGATAACTACAAGCAATTTGGCACCAAGTTTGTTCATTTCTTTTGAGTTGTTCGAAAGTGAGCGTGTTTTCAACAGACGGACAGACAGACGGACATGGCTAAATCGACTTAGAATTGCTCAAGGACCCAGAATATATACTTTATGGGGTCTGAGATGAATAATAAAAAAGTTTCACACGGAATGACAAACTTAATATACCCTCTTCACAACTAATTGTGGTGGAGAGTATAATAAACAAACTTGGTGTAAAATTGCTTGTAGTTATCCTAAGCAGTTTGCTATGAATCAAAATGTGGAACCACCACCTAAAAAAAAATAGTAATTTTGTTACAAAAACTAACATAAATGGTGGAATAATGCACAGAATTCGTTTTATTTGACTGGAAATCACGCTGTGAAATTTCGTGAAGATCCGTCCATTATTTACGTTAGGCCCCATATAAACCCTTGTTCAAAATAATCGCCATATCGCCAAACGTAAATTTCCATCGACAAAAGGATTAAGAAATAGCCACATTTGACAGTCCTGCCTATAACAGCAAAAAGCGCAAAACAATTTTTCATTTTTGTTATTTATAACTAGAATATGAAAAAATATTCTATATATTAACTTTCAATATACTGAATTTTGTATGGAAATTTTACGGATTTAACTCTTGTAAAATAAAAATTTTTTACGAAAAGTCTCAAATAAATAAACACTTTTAATTTTAGTTTCACGTTGTTTTTTTAATATGTAAAAGAATTACATTTCTTGTTTTGTTTTCTTGATTTATAATTATTATTTACTATAAAGTGAAAATCCTTTGTATAACAATGCAACTGGAAATACATTTTAATGATTTTCTCAATTAATAAAAGGAATTTTAAATTTGGTTATATTTTTCATTTTTCATTTGGTAACGTTATCAAAAATATTGGTTGTAAAAGTTGTATTGCTTGTAGCAGTACTGTCGCCGAGTATCGAACACAAAAACCATTCTTTCTTCCCCAACCGTAATCAGCGTTGCCACGACCAAAAAAAAATTTGTAACCAAAATGTAAAAATAAAGTTGCCAAAAGCGAAAAAAGTAACCAATATAATTTTGTATCAAAAGTACTATTTTAATTGCACTTCAGTTTAAAAATATGTCTAAAGAAGAAATTGTATTTGTTTGTTTCTTGTAGGCTCATAAACCGCTGGACCGATTTTTATAAAGTCTTGACAGTATTCTACCGATGGTGTGGAGAGAACAATAGGCTATATAATTTTTCGAAATGTTTGTTGGAGTGGCACCACTTATACAAAGTATACCTTTATTTTCGTAAATTTTAAAACTTTTATGAGCTATAGTTTTCAACCTTTTACTTTTTATAGCTATTTACCAGAACTACTTTTAAAACTACCATACATTTCAAATTCCAGAACATTGGCCGTATTTTTCAAAATAAATTATTATATCTTTTTCCATAAAAAATGTAATAATTGTGTTTTGGAAATTTTTCAAATCTTGGCGCAGATTTTGCAGATTGTTTGATGAAAAATTATGTTTTTATACCCTCCACCACAATTAGTTGTGAAGAGGGTATACTAAGTTTGTCATTCCGTTTGTCCCCATAAAGTATGTATATTCTGGGTCCTTGAGTAATTCTAAGTCGATTTAGCCATTTCCGTCTGTCTATCCGTCTGTTGAAAACAAGCTCATTTTCGAAAAACTCAAAAGAAATAAACAAACTTCGTGTCAAATTGCTTGTAGTTATCCTAAGCAGTTTGGGATTGAAATCCAGCAAAATCGGTACAGTAGGATCAGAGCTATATATCACAATGTGGAACCACCACCTAAAAAAAATTGATAATTTTGTTACAAAAACTAACATAAATGATGTAACAATACGCAGAATGATATAAGATATTGAAAAAATTAATTTTATTCACTGGAAATCACGTTGTAAAATTTCGTGAAGATCCGTCCATAATTTACCCTAGGCCCCATATAAACCCTTCTTCGGGGAAAGAGTTAAGTACGTCTTATACCGTAAAATATAATGATTTCATAACAAGCTTTGGTACGTCCCAGTTTTATAGGACTAGAAATGACACTGTGAAGATCGGTTCATAATTTACCCTAGGCCCCATATAAACCCTACTCCCGGAAAACAGTTTAGTACGCCTAAAACCATATTTAATAATGCTATCATAACAAATTTGGCTAGTCACAGTTTAATAGGACTAGAAATATACCTATGAAATTTCGTAAAGATCGGTCCATAATTTACCCTAGGCCCCATATAAACCCTTCTCCCGGAAAACAGTTTAGTACGCATAAAGCCGTAACTAACAATGCCATCATAAAAGAAATTGGTACGTCACGGTTTTGTAGGACTAGAAATGACACTGTCAAGTTTCGTGAAAAGCGGTTCATAATTTTCCCTGGGCCCCATATAAAGCCCACTCTGGTAAAATAATTAAATACGCCTAAAATCGTAGCAGATATATATTGTAACGTGACGTTACAAACTTATTACAATATGCCCTTTTCTTTCCTAACACCATAAAGTATAATTAACCAACACCGTGAAAACCCTTACTATTTTTCTTACCACTGTGAATACCCTTACTGTTTACTAAAATAACCGTTTACCACTCATAATTCTCATTTAGTTTATTTTAGTTTTGTATAAATAGAGTAAGTTTGTACAGAACAAACAGAGTAGAAACTGGTACTAACCCCAGTATTTTACTCTTAGTAGCTAGTTATTAATCGTAGATTGCCGACTGCCTTCGCCTTCCGAATTGCGCTGGTGTCAGCATTATTATTATCCGTAGTTAATCGTAGCTTGCCGACTGCCTTCGCCTCCCGAATTGCGCTGGTGTCAGCATTATTACCAACCGTAGTTATTCGTAGATTGCCGACTGCCTTCGCCTCCCGAATTGCGCTGGTGTCAGCATTATTATTATCCGTAGTTAATCGTAGCTTGCCGACTGCCTTCGCCTCCCGAATTGCGCTGGTGTCAGCATTATTACCAACCGTAGTTAATCGTAGCTTGCCGACTGCCTTCGCCTCCCGAATTGCGCTGGTGTCAGCATTATTACCAACCGTAGTTATTCGTAGATTGCCGACAGCCTTCGCCTCCCGAATTGCGCTGGTGTCAGCATTATTATCCGTAGTAAATCGTAGCTTGCCGACTGCCTTCGCCTTCCGAATTGCGCTGGTGTCAGCATTATTATCAACCGTAGTTAATCGTAGCTTGCCGACTGCCTTCGCCTCCCGAATTGCGCTGGTGTCAGCCTTATTGATAAACCGTAGTTAAACGTAGACTGCCTTTCCTTGCCTTGCCGACTGCCTTCGCCTCCCGAATTGCGCTGGTGTCAGCATTATTATCAACCGTAGTTAATCGTAGCTTGCCGACTGCCTTCGCCTTCCGAATTGCGCTGGTGTCAGCATTATTATCAACCGTAGTTAATCGTAGCTTGCCGACTGCCTTCACCTTCCGAATTGCGCTGGTGTCAGCCTTATTGACAAACCGTAGTTAAACGTAGACTGCCTTTCCTGAATTCCCCCCCGTCACCGTGCCGGCTCCTTCGCAGAGTAACGTTCTAACCAGCAACCACCTGCCGTTTCCGTTCCCGCCTGCAGCTGCGCCAACTCACCAGAAAGCTGTCATAGCTCTAAGTATTTAGCGTAGATTGAGATTTCATAAATAAAAGCTTTGTTCATTTATTATTACCACCTACAAACGTATACCGTGTTTTCATTTCAAAGGAAGCAGACCTTCGAATTGACCCTGGACAGGCTGAGTCATACCTCAGCTGGAAAAATAAACTGCGTTACAATGGCGCCCGAGCAGGGACCCGATTCCGAAACCGCAACTTGTGGCAAAACTTCTCACCAAACTACCAACGGAACTGGATCGGGCCGAGAACAAAGTATTGAAACTGAATCTACGCCGAATATCCTACAGACGGATTCTGTGGGATGGATCTACTTACTGCGAAAGGACAAGTTAATGGAAGTTTGCCGGCAACACAACATTCCTATAACTGAAGGCGCTACCGTTGACCGGCTCCGACGACAGCTCGGTGAACTAATACGTACGAAGCGGCAGAGGGCCTCGTCAGAAAACCTACTGACAGCCTTGGAGGAGGAAGTTTTGAGAGAGGAGAAAACTCCGCTACTCAGCCAAGTCGGCAGAAGGGGCAACCGAGCGCTCTGAGCGACTCGGAAGTCATGGCCACTATTCGGCGATGGGAGCTGACGTATGATGTGGGCGACCACTTAATGGAGTTCATCGAACGGCTCGAAGAGCTAGCGGAATGCTACGGCTTCGACCGTCTTCTTTTGTTATTCTCCCTACTGGAGATCCTAAAGCATAGAGCCCTACAATGGTATCGCGTCAAGCGGGAACACATTCACAGCTGGGACAGCTTCAAGGAGGAAGCCATTCGTTTCTTTCTGCCGAGACGACACCTCGCCCACCTGGAAGAGACCATTTACCACCGAAAGCAAGGTAATCGGGAAAAAGCCAAGGATTACATCATGAGCCTGCAATCCCTCATACGACAACATCCCGAACTGCGAAAACTTGATCACACCGACCGCATTTACGACGGGCTACGTTTCGAATATAAGTTGTACGTCCGCCGCTCCGATTTCCGTTCGCTGGATGAACTGATGGAATTAACCGATGAGTACGAGTTAATCCGGAGGGATGAGGCCAAACAGGGAAGACCCCAGCCAAATCATTATATTGACGATACTACCTACCACCGAGATACCCACTGTTGGCGCTGCAAACAGCCCGGTCATGTTAGGGGAGATTGTCCGAACCCCGGATTGTGGTTCTGCTCCTGGTGCGGCCAAGAGGGTACCCTAACTCGGAACTGCCCCTGCCGACAACAACTCTCCGCCGACGGTCGGTATTATCTTGCCGTCACCATTTACGGCCACGCCATACAGGCTCTGGTCGATACGGGGTCCACCCTGACGTACATCGGAGGTAGGGTGCGCCGGCTACTAGAGACTTATGATGTCCGGCCCCGCAGCCACCAGCGCAGTATACAGCTGGCCGACGGCTCGTGCAGAACAAGTCTCAACGTGTATCCGATAACTGTGGTGACCACCGGAGGTACTACACGTCTGTTGGCATCCGCCCTTGACAGTCTAGCTGAGCCAATTATTCTTGGCATGGACTTCCTGCGCCGCCGCCATGTCCGAATGATGATCGACGGTATCGAACTACAAGCAGCTCGGCCGGCAAGGGAAAACCAGCTTCATGCACTGCACTCAATTGTCACCCCTGAAGAACTGCGGGCGGAGCAAGCCACACAATTACACACCCTCGTGGCCTTGGCGAAAACGGCATTCGAGGCAGTTAAAGGACCATTCAACAGAGGGGAACACGTTATACACATGAAACACGACCGTCCGATTAAGCAAAGATATTACCCCCGTAACCCGGCTATGCAAAGTGTCATAGACAATGAGGTCAACGAACTATTGGCAGCGGACCGGATAGAACCGTCTCACAGCCCTTATAGCTCACCTGTCGTCCTGGTGAGAAAAAAACAGGGTACGTGGCGAATGTGTATAGACTTCCGGCAGATTAATGCTGCCGCGGAACCCGACGCTTACCCTCTACCACAGATTAACGCGATCCTCGACCAGTTGAAAGAAGCAGCTTTTATATCCACTATTGATTTAAAGAACGGGTACTGGCAAATACCAGTTGCGCCAGGCTCCCGCCAATATACCGCCTTCACCGTGCCGGGCCGCGGCCTGTTCCAGTGGAAGGTAATGCCCTTCGGGCTACACTCAGCCCCTGCAACGTTCCAGCGGATTTTAGATGGTGTCATCGGACCCGAACTGCACCCGAGAGCGTTCGCGTACCTCGACGATATCATCGTACTGGGCCGGACGTTCGAGGAACACTTAGACATGTTGAAACTGGTTTTCGACCGACTATTGGCGGCGAATCTGCAGGTTAACTTCGACAAGTGTGAATTCGGGCGAACGAGCTTAAAATACCTGGGCCATGTCGTGTGCACAAGGGGAATACGCACAGATCCCGATAAAATTAAGGCGATCCAGAAATTGAAATCACCGACAACTATCCGCGACTTACGGCGAGTGTTAGGGATAGCGTCCTGGTACCGTCGGTTCATACCAAACTTTTCCGAGTTAACTGAACCTATGACCCACCTCCTCAAGAAGAAAATCCCATGGAGTTGGGGAACCGAGCAAGAAGAGGCCTTCATCACGCTAAAGGGGAAACTGACTCAGGCTCCAATCCTAAGCTGCCCGGATTTCGAGCGTCCTTTCTTCCTGCATTCCAACGCCAGGGTGGTCAGGAGACGGTGATCGCCTACGCAAGCCGCACCCTTAGTGACCTAGAGCGGAAGTACTCAGCCACAGAGCAGGAATGTTTGGCGGTGTTATGGGGAATCCGAAAGATGAGGTCATACCTGGAAGGTTACCGATTCACGGTCATCACGGACCATCAATCCCTTAAATGGCTACACACGATACAAAATCCTTCGGGCCGGCTGGCCCGATGGGCCTTGGAGATGCAGCAATACGATTTCGTTATAGAATATCGGCGTGGTAAGCTCAACGTCGTGGCGGACGCCCTGTCCCGAAGCCCGTTGCCAAACGCGGAGGCTGTGCCGTTAGCGGCAAGTAGCCTTACCAAACCCGATTGGCATGCTAAGATGACCGAAAAGCTACGAAACGACGGCCCAAAACCGCCCGATTACCAGATCATAGAGGGCCGTTTATTTCGTCACATTGTGAGGAAATCTGCTATTTCAAATCTCCCCGAGTGGAAGTTGTGGGTACCCTCTAATGATGTTATTCGGGTATTACAGGAAACCCACGACGCAAAGACCGCCGGTCATCTAGGAGTCTATAAAACCCTGCGACGTACGCAGGAAAATTACTATTGGCCAGGCATGGCTCGGGACATTCGCCAGTATGTCCGATCATGCGACACCTGCAGCCGCTTTAAGGTCGAACAGAGGCGTAAAGCCGGACCCATGCACACGATGCCGGTAACGCAACCATGGGAGATAGTATGGCCCACTCCCGCGGTCATCTTCAGGACACAGTTTTCTGCTGGTGTTCGTAGATAAATTCAGCAAATGGATAGAGTTGATTCCGTTACGTGTTGCCACTGCTTCCGCCGTCATCAAATGCCTAAGGGAACGAATCATCTACAGATTTGGCTGTCCCACGACTCTAATCTCGGATAACGGAACACAGTTTGTCAACAAGGCAGTAGAAGCTTTCCTTCGAGAATGTGGGATTCGACATATGTACCTTAACCGCACCATACACGCCACAAGAGAACCCCACAGAAAGAGCAAACCGGGTCATCAAAACCCTGATCGCGGAGAACACGGAAGGAAACCACCGTCACTGGGACAGGTCCGTAGCCGAGATCGCATTCGCCCTGAACACAGCTGTGTATGAAAGCACCGGGGCTACCCCCGCCGAAATTTTGTTTGGTCGAAACCTCCGGACCCCAAATCAGATCATTGGGGAGGGCAAAACACCTACCAACGCAAATCCTTCGCCTCTCAACCGTATACCAGGACCTCCCGAATGGCGAGAAATCGTGAGGATTATGACGAAGGCTTCCGAGAGACAGAGGAGATACTATAACCTCCGAAGACGAGAGTAGAAACTGGTACTAACCACAGTATTTTACTCTTAGTAGCTAGTTATTAATCGTAGCTTGCCGACTGCCTTCGCCTCCCGAATTGCGCTGGTGTCAGCAGTATTATCCGTAGTTAATCGTAGCTTGCCGACTGCCTTCGCCTTCCGAATTGCGCTGGTGTCAGCATTATTATCAACCGTAGTTAATCGTAGCTTGCCGACTGCCTTCGCCTCCCGAATTGCGCTGGTGTCAGCATTATTACCAACCGTAGTTATTCGTAGATTGCCGACTGCCTTCGCCTCCCGAATTGCGCTGGTGTCAGCATTATTATCCGTAGTTAATCGTAGCTTGCAGACTGCCTTCGCCTCCCGAATTGCGCTGGTGTCAGCAGTATTATCCGTAGTTAATCGTAGCTTGCCGACTGCCTTCGCCTTCCGAATTGCGCTGGTGTCAGCATTATTACCAACCGTAGTTATTCGTAGATTGCCGACTGCCTTCGCCTCCTGAATTGCGCTGGTGTCAGCATTATTATTATCCGTAGTTAATCGTAGCTTGCCGACTGCCTTCGCCTCCCGAATTGCGCTGGTGTCAGCATTATTACCAACCGTAGTTATTCGTAGATTGCCGACTGCCTTCGCCTTCCGAATTGCGCTGGTGTCAGCATTATTATCAACCGTAGTTAATCGTAGCTTGCCAACTGCCTTCGCCTCCCCAATTGCGCTGGTGTCAGCAGTATTATCCGTAGTTAATCGTAGCTTGCCGACTGCCTTCGCCTTCCGAATTGCGCTGGTGTCAGCATTATTATCAACCGTAGTTAATCGTAGCTTGCCGACTGCCTTCGCCTCCCGAATTGCGCTGGTGTCAGCATTATTACCAACCGTAGTTATTCGTAGATTGCCGACTGCCTTCGCCTCCCGAATTGCGCTGGTGTCAGCATTATTATCCGTAGTTAATCGTAGCTTGCCGACTGCCTTCGCCTTCCGAATTGCGCTGGTGTCAGCATTATTATCAACCGTAGTTAATCGTAGCTTGCCGACTGCCTTCGCCTCCCGAATTGCGCTGGTGTCAGCCTTATTGATAAACCGTAGTTAAACGTAGACTGCCTTTCCTGAATTCCCCCCCGTCACCGTGCCGGCTCCTTCGCCTTCGCAGAGTAACGTTCTAACCAGCAACCACCTGCCGTTTCCGTTCCCGCCTGCAGCTGCGCCAACTCACCAGAAAGCTGTCATAGCTCTAAGTATTTAGCGTAGATTAAGATTTCATAAATAAAAGCTTTGTTCATTTATTATTACCACCTACAAACGTATACCGTGTTTTCATTTCAAAGGAAGCAGACCTTCGAATTGACCCTGGACAGGCTGAGTCATACCTCAGCTGGAAAAATAAACTGCGTTACAATATATTGTAACGTCACGTTACAATATATATATCTGCTACGATTTTAGGCGTATTTAATTATATATTGCGGTAAACTTTCTTCCAGCTTAGTTTCATTTGGCCAGAAAAAACGTTATGCAATTTTGTGATATACCTACGGTCCATAATTTATTTTAGATCCCATTTTAGCAGCCTTCCAAAATTCACTGCAAACGCTAAAACTAATTGCACCTAATTGCACTATAGGAAATTTTCCCTTTTTTTGCCAAAAGTAAAAATTTGAATTTTTGCAAACTTTATGTTTTTTTGCTTTAATATAACAAAAAATATAACAAAGTAAACATAGCTTTTTAAATTTTTCAAAAAATTTTATTTTTATTACTTTAACAGGTGATTTGATTACGATTTCTTAGCCAGTTATTAGAAAACCTTTAAGTTTAGTGAATTTTGTGATATCTTCTAATAAAAGTTTTCGTAACAAAAATTTATATTTTTTAGAAATTAAAAAATGGGAAATAATGCCGAAGGTAAGTACTTTTACATTCTATAGCAAAATGTTGGTAAGCTCATCTATAAAATCGATTAAATTCCAAAAATTAAAGTGACCGTAAAATGAACTAATGGAATTATGAATTAGAATTTTATATATACTTACAAAAATATGATAACACATGTTAGACATAATATCATAATAGTTCTAAAGAACAATCAATTATCTTCCAAATTTAAAATATTTCATCTGCGAGTTTTAAAAAAATAAATTTTTCAGGTAACTACTACTTCGTGCCAAGTTCAGAATATTCAATATATGGCTAGAAAAACACAACGAAATTGACAAAAGAGATGCTATTTACGCCCATTTCTTGAAAGTGGTTGTTCCGAAAACTTTAAACAGTATTTAAAAGTATTTAAAAGAGCATTCACGATTATTTTGCACAAATATGGAGTAATAGTTCCAGAAATTTGAAAGTTTTTGAAAAACATCATGCTGTTTGGCTTAAATCCAGTAATTCGATCAGGGGGGTTACTGCGTATTTCGATTCGAAAGAAATCATTTACGGATTCGAAAAATTTGTACTGTGTATTACGATTTTCTTAATCGTTCGAAACGATGACAGAGGTTGTATTTTTTAAAAAATGGGAAATTTGGTGAACCATTTTTGTTCGTAATAGAGAGTGGCTTTTAAGAAAGTGATTTTTTGTTTTCAATAAAGTATGAAAAACGTCCGGTTATTCGAAACAAATATTACGAAAATCGTAATACACAGTACAAATTGTTCGAATCCGTAAATGATTTCTTTCGAATCGAAATACGCGGTAACCCCCCAGAAAACGTGAAACGCAATGTGCCTCTATTAAATCGAAGCCTGAACAACCGCAAATATATTTTTGCTAAAAACCTGGGAGAACAAAACGACGAGTTGCAGCAAAAATCTCTAAAGATCATAATAATGAAGTGGAATCCATAATTCTTGCTGCAACTGCGTCTTCTCGTTTATGTAACCAATTAGATTTAGCAGTGGTTTTAAAAGAGGTTGTGAGTACTCCAACAAGAGCTTCGAAAATACTTAAAATAATTTCAGAAGCAACTCCAACTAAGCTACTTGCTGATGAAGGACTAGCCTTTCTTTTATAGAACAACTTTTCAAAAGAGCAATATTGCAATATAAGATATGAAAATAAAATCAGAAATTGCGATATACATATATCCTCTAAATAAAGATATTACATGTAGTAAATATAAATGCAAACCAGAAAATTCCGAAAGCGAAGATGTTACTCGCGTTTTCAACGTCTGCAATGTCACATCGGCTTCGAGTTCAATGTTATGACATTCATAACGTAACAACGTAATCTCTTTTGATAGTTTTCGACATAAGTTACAGACACAGTTTTTTCTCACTTTTCGAGAAACGATGGAATATTTTGTTTCACATCTTTTCGATGCGAGAAGTTCTCACTATAGTTACAGAACATGGGTACAGTATGTAGGATGTGTTGTGCTAGTGCTGTTGTCTCTTCTCCGCATTATGTCCATCTTGTGTTCTCCCATTCTTGTCTCCAGTGTACGTTTTGTTGTTCCTATATAAATAAGCTCGCATTGAATTTTATTTTCATTGAAGAAATTTAGGCCCTATTAGCTTGACAAAAATAACATATATAAATTCATCACTCTGGCCAAAGAAACAACTACAACACTTATGTTTTCTTCTGAGTGTATGAACATTTTTTTCGGTCCTCCCTCTCTCTTTAAAGTTCACCAAAAGTCAAATCCAAAAAATCTTTGAAATCGGTCCACCCGTTTTGCTGTAATTAATTTTGGGCGGAAAATGGGGTAAATTTCCTATAGTGTGCTGTATTCAAATTTATGTTTTTTTTAGTACCAGAAATCACTCTGCAGAATTTTGGGATGATTGGCTCATAGCTTACCATGGCTCCAAAATAAATTGCCCTCCTGATAATCATTTAAGTTCAGCTTAAACTGTTACGAATCATGATATTTTACTCAAGCTAGTTAAAATTGCTAAAAAAAAAGCATTAAACTTTCTGATTGTAGGTCAATAATTTTATATAGGTCTAAACCGCAACCAATTTAATGCAGATGTCTGTTTTTATAAAGATAATAATAAATAGATTCATACAGATATTACTCCTAGAACATTCGAACTGTCGGCGAACGGTATCAAAGATTCGGCACAGCCGTATATAGCACTCTAACTTGTTTTTGCTGATTTTACCTCTACAAGTTCTGACAACACTGGTTGTAACCAGAATACCGAAACGTTCACTCATTTTTTAGTCATGAACGATCGAGAAAATTGAAAAATTTTGCTGCTTTTTCATCCTCATGAGGGTGACAAAAAAATGAATTTGTCAGATATGAAAAATTTGAAAAAATTCAAATTCAACTTCCTCATAAGAAAAAAAACTCGATTTGCCTGACGATTAACAGCGGGAAAATGAAGTAGTGGAGAGGCCTTATAAAAGGGCTTTGGGCGATAAAAAGTTTTCCAGCCGAATTCAAACTGGGTAATTTTCCCAAAGAGCAACCCGATATTCTGTGTGTGATTTGTTTTTGTAAAATTATTTGTTGGCTGGTGAACTTAAATGTGTTTTGCTTTTGTAAAATATTCTATGATGCCTCTAAAACGGTCAGTTTTTCTACAGTATCACTACAATTGTTCTGTTTTTTTAACGAAGAACCGAACATTATATAATGTTCGGTTCTTTCGGTTCTTGTGTATGTCTACACAATCAATAACAAAATAGATATCGTTCCTAGGTGTGTGAGCCGAATGTTAAATAATGTACTGTTTATTTTCGAATACTGGTATATAGGTTATTTGCATATAAATTGTGGCAAAACAATACTTTTTTAGTGTTTTCAAATAACTTTACCTACGTACATAAGAAAAGCGCTTTCAACAATAAAAACCTACAAACACGATTGGTACAGAAACCAAAATATTTTTACAAAAACAAAATACCGACAAGTTCTTGTGGCTATTTTTTTCTCAATAATTTCTGGCTATAGGTACGTCTTTTTAACGAAAGAATAACTGACCCTTTTTAAAGCATTAAAGAACTTTTTACACAAACAAAACAAATACCGTTGGTTAAATGCAAAACAATGTAGGTATTATTGGAAAATTTGAAATTGACTTGTTTTGTTGGTTACGATTCACGTTACATATTTTTATAAAATTTAAAACTTCTACCTTAAAAAATAACCAAGTTATTTACAAAATTAAAAATGACGTACCATCAAGTTATTATTTTCTTAAACAACATCACACCCAAAAAAAAAATTAGCAGAGTAGGTATTTAATTCTTTTTATAAGAGCACATTAATATTTTTTATAGTCAAAACTGGGTAATCTGTTTTATTACTGTTTCCACGGTGCAAGTGGAATTAGTGATCGATCTGACTGAAAATTATTGCACAAAAAAAAAATAAAAAAAAAATTCTGTAAAATTATAAAATAGCACTAAGAAAGCACTGTTATCTATGCTAAAGTTTATGGAGGGCGCGATTCTAGGCCAAAGATAATAGCAAAAGAAGTAGCGGTTCGAACGTGAAAAAAGTAGTTTTTTTGGCCATGTATAAAAAGGCGTAATTTTTTAGTCAAACTACTTTCAGAATTTTACGTAGCAATGTAACATTTTTTTCCCCTTTTTTTAAGCCAAAATCTGGGTCGATACGTGACATTTCGAACGTGAAATTTTTTCTGTAATAATTTAACTGAATAATGATCAAAATAAAATAAAAATTTACCGTTAATCCGAATAACATATTTCTCTTTGAACTCTTCCTTAGATTACAGACCATGTAAGAATTTTTTTTGGAATAATTTTTATCAAATATCACCACTTTTAAGAAAGATAAATATTAACGAAAACATACAATAAAACATTCTCACATATAAAAAATTACGTTTGCACAACTTTGCAGTCGGATTGTTCATCTAAGTGAACAAATTTATGAGTAAAATTATAAAACTAGTAAAATCTAAATATTTCTCTATAACAATATCGTAAAATAATCAGCTTTTAATAACTTTTAAATTTTCGGTCACGGTGGACCTTTTGACGGAAATGCCCATATGGAGACAAATATGTATGTATGTATCAGAGAACCTCAAAACTCACTATTTTTGTGCATTTATTCATACGCTAAAATTTACAATAACTCTATACATGCAAAACAAAGTTCAACGTTGGTAATTTTTTTTTCCTTTCGTACACATTTGATATTTTCATTTATTCGTTTTTTATTGAAAGTGCTTTATTTGCATTTTTGTTGCTCACGCAATATAACACAACTGAGTAAATTCAAAAGAGCACATTCTCTATACTTTTGTTTACATTAACAACAACAACAATAAACAACGATGAGACGCTTTTTCAAAATTAACAACAATAAAAACAACAATAACAAAAATACATTGTACCTACTACTACTACTACTGTACTTTTTGTTTCTATGGAAATTGTGTGTACCTACATAAGTATGTGTGTTTAGTTTCATTTAATTTTTTTTTTCTTGTACTACATTGTTAATGCTGAATAAATACATGAGTAATGATTGTTTGATTTCTGGCTCTTTCGTTTGTATTTTTTGTTTCTATACCAAACAATCATTTGCGCTCAGAACACTTAAGGCTCAACCATAATATGCATAGCCTTGCTTAACCTACTATCAAAAAATATCAAAAACTCTTTCAAATGTACTTAAGAAAACAAAAACCAAATAAAAAACATTTGATTCCGTACGGAATGTGCGATTAGATTCGCACCTTGCTTAAGCAAATGACAGTTTCATTAAACTTAGCAAAAAGTTTCCTTAAGTTCAATATGGTTTGCCTCATATCATTTGCATGTAATCGCACATTTTATTAAGCCAACTTAAGCACATTATGGTTGGGCCTTTAGAATCTTTATAAAAAAAAACGAAGGCAACGATTGTATAAATAACAAAGCACGATGTGCGTTATTTGAATGACTGCAAACCAGCAGCGAATATTTGCGGTTGCGCGAGTTTGACTGTATGACCGTAAGCGTGTGTATTTGTTGTCGTTAATTAAATGCGATTTTTTTTCAATTGCAAAAAGCTATTCTCTGGTATGTATATGAGTCAAATTGTTATTTGCAAAATTGTAAAGAAAAATTCGTAAAGATAATTCATTTTAAAAACATCAAAATAATATTAAATTTGAATGAAAAAAGATGGCGTTTTTAAATGAATTCATAGCTTAATTTAATGAAGTATATTATTTAGTTTAAACCACTACTTATCTATAATAATAGTTGCGTTCGAGAACACAAAAGTTTTTACTATTTTTTACTAAACTTTACTGCATTTAACGAAATTGCGTTCGAGTACATAAAATGCAGTAAATGAGACATAAATTGAGAGCGAAAAGTGACAGTTCTTGTCTGAGTATTTACAAATTTTTACTGCAGAAATGTTTGCAGTAAAATTTAGTAAATCAAATAAAAACATGTTTCAAAAGGTAAACAAACTAAAGTAAAAGTAAAGTAAAAAGCATACAAAGTGTGAAAAAATTGTTGAAGCATTTATTTGGCTAAATACTGTGCTCTGTGCTAAATACAAACTTTTGAAATTTTTTTTGTTATGTTAAATTTTTAGAGTTGTAAAAGTGCGATCATATATGCATTTTTCTGAACTCTCAAAATATCAAAACGTTTATATTTCGTGTAATGTTTCGCAATTGATTTTATTGTAAATGTAAAAAATTAAGATTTTGCAAATTATAAATAATTAATAATAATATAAATTAACGTAAATATATATTACATTGAAGTTTTTATTAACAAGTAGTTAAATAATTTTCAGCTAATTTATTACAAAAAAGGCAATTTGAGCAAATTAAGTAGCTTTGAGTAATTTTTCGATATATTTCAAAGTATTTTATTTGTTTTAAAGAAAACGTTTATTTTTAAGTTCTTTTAAAAAAGTTTTTTTAATTATATTTGTATGTATATGTGAGAGTAATGTTTATTTATTTATTTTTTTCATAATTATTAATATGAATTTAAATTTAAATAAACGACTCTTAAAGTTGTTTACACAGTTTTTTGTTTAAACATTTTATTCCATTCTATTTCAGACATATTTTTTAAATATGTTTTTCATTTAACCATTCTAAGCGTATTCTAAGCTGTTGTAAGTTTGTGTGGTTTGTGTATGTTTGAATATTCGATGGCCCAGTTGAAGTTGAAGAGAATTTATCGTCGATAGCGTCCCAAGTATGCTTTGCAGTTAGGGCATGTGTGATGAACGTCCATACAATCGTCAATGCAGCAGGGAATCAGACAGCAACCCAGCCAACATCTACAATATATAAAAAGAAGGTTTTAATTTAACGTAAATGTGTTGTTTTTAATAAGATTTCACTATAACGTACTAAATTCCCAATTTTTATTTTTGATAAATACACTGAAATTTATTGTTGATATTGAAGATATTATACAAATAAAACTGTAAAACGAATGAGAATTACAAAAGTTCAATTCTTACTTGCAAGCGATATGAAAGTTTAGACAAAACACCAACAATAAACAGTAACTGCCTGTTTAACGATTTCGAACGTCAACGTTCGCATGGAAAATTATATTGAAAACAAAAACAAAATTCTAAAATTTGCTTTTGTTTTAAATGTAATTTTCTATGCGAACGTTAACGTTCGAAATCGATGAACAGGCTGTAAGTTTATCTTTTCTTAGTAACAAAATGTTTTTCAATATTCGTAAATGTATGTTTTTGACCGAACTAAAGAAAATACGGAGATAAGATAATATACACTTTCTTGGGAAAAGAATAACAACTTGCGATTCATTTTGCGTAATATTTTGGCAATAATTGAATAACGTGCACAATATTTTTTGCATAATCTATTTAAAAATTGTTCTACTGTTTTAAAACTTACCCCAATAATGCAATTACAAAACCCGATAAATATGCAATCATTCCTGGTTCAGTACGTGTTGTAGTTTCGATTTCAGCATGACAAGATGGACATATCATATGTGTAGCCGTACGACCAATCGGCACAACTGTGGTAACAATATGGGCATTTGTGGTCGCTGCAGCATGTGTGGGTGGAGCTACGGGCGTAAAGGGGCCAACAGGTTTAACACCACCCACTGCCTCTTGGTAGGATGGTGGAGCCGAAGGTGGTGGCACATACGTGTATTGTGGTGGCGTGGGACCCGTTGCTTTACTCATTTTGCTTTAAGGCTTGGTGTATTCCGTTATTACTCTCTTTAATTCTTTTCTTTTTTAAATTTATTATTAACACTAGTTTTGTGTTGTCTTCTTGTGCGTACTTGTTTTTATGTTGCTGCTATTGTGGTTTTATAGTTTTTATAAAAGTATATATTTGGTTTAATACACAATACCTATTTGTAATTTCGAGAAAATGTTGGGTGGCGAAGTATATCAACTTTCCTTAGTAGGTACGCAATTTTACTTTTCAAAGTAAATGCAATGTTATTATTATTATTATGTATGTATATGTATAGTCTTTCCACTTTGTGCCTGTAAATAATAAAAAATAGAAGTGTTAAGAAGAAGAGCTTAACTAACGGAAATGCGGGTTTCCTTTGAAAGGAATACATATGAAGGTATCTATAATAAATGTTAATAGAAATAAATATCGCCCGCGTATGTATGTTACCATTAAATTATGTTTGTACTTAACATATACAGTAGAATCCCAATACATAATATGTAATCGCAAGGAACTAGCAACTTTTTTTTATCAATTATGTATAGGGATTTTCGGTTTAACGGGATTTTGGTTAACGAGGTAAAAATAAGAAAAACACGAATTAATGGGGTGCTTTTATTTATTTATTAGAACGAACAAATAAAAAAATACAAAACAACAAAACGATTTTTCATTAGAACAAAAAGAAAACAATAAAACAAAAACATATTAATGTGCATACCTACACAGAAAGAAAAACACTCGGGATAAATTAATCTTTTTATACTTACTTCAATCACGAATCGTACTTAAAAATTCAAGTACGAATAACACTAAAACGTACTCAAAACAATCCTAAATGGGATTACTTTAAAAAATCAATCCCGATATTTCTTGAAATAAGTATAAAATGCTTAAATCAAGTTCAAGAAAGATTAAACTTTTCGTTGATAGTGCCACTCTGAGAGTAAAATTACAAAATGAGGGTTTTAATCTCACAAAACTTTTTAGTCTCATCTCTCAGCATTGCATTCTTTTATGCGTGCGTACGTGTGTGTCTTTTCAAAATTTATTGTACATTTACAACAACGCAACACAAGTTCAGACCAAGGTATATTTATAGCAGGTAGTCTCGGAAAGCCAGCTGGTTATTTTTTATTTGCTTGTTTTGCGATACAAACTGTCAAAGTTGTATAGTAAACAAGTAAACAAGTTTTTTGTTTTATCTTTTGTCTCTTTTCAACCCCTTTGCTGTTTGACAGTTCGTATCATAAAACAACAATAAAAAGCCCTGTTGTTTGTTTTATTGTACAATTGTTGTAATCTCGCGGCTACCTGCTATAAATATACCTTGGTTCAGACAAAACGATTTGCTTTTTGTTTGTAGTAACAACAAAAACAACAGAACAAGAAGAAAAACATATACATATATATGTATGTGTTATTTTCACGTTTAACCCTCCAGCTTACACATTTTTTGACACTTGTAACCCTATGCACGCGTACATAGGATTTCTAAATGTGCCCTTCACTGATCTATACACATTAAACAAAGGTCTGGCCAGACTCATGTGTATCACGAAGGGCTAAAAAGTAAATTTGAAATTGGCTTCTCATTTAGTTTATATTTTTAGTTAAATATGTACATAAGATTTTTAAAGTTAAACCCATATCGGGCATGATGTTAGTGTTTTATCATTCTTTAACGTGTAAAAAGGGTAAGTAAATCAATCATAATAATTGTTTCTTTCTAATTTCTTTTTTGGTTTTTTCAAGCACAAATTGGAGATGAAATCAACTTCATAATACTTGAATCAAGCGCATTTTGGGATTGATTCAATGTTAGTTTTACTTAAATCAATCTCATTTTCGGATTATTTTAAGTACGAGTTCGGATTAAAACCATTTTATAATTCTTGAATCAAGCGTATTTTGAGATTGATTGAATCTTAGTTTTACTTAAATCAATCTCATTTTCGGATTACTTCAAGTACGAAATCGGGATTGAATATGGATTATTTAAGTATTTTGGGATTGAAAATCCGTACTTGAATCAATCTTTCTGTACTTGATTCAAGAAAATCCGTACTCACCGTACTATCAATCCCGCTTTGGATTGATTTGAGTACGTTTGGATTGATTTTTCTTTTGAGTGTACGTATTCAAGACAATAAACCATAAAAAAGTTAACGATAAATTCAGCTTTACATCCAAGTATGACTGAAGCTGTGATCATTTGCTAAAAATTGTTAAAAATTTGTTACAAGTAAATTAACAATTGACAATTGTTGCAAATTTTTAACAATTTTTAGTAAATGAACACAACTTTTGTAAAAATCAAAATATGTGCATGCATTGCATACATACATATGGGAGATTTCATGTCAAGTGACCTAACTTTTGAAATCGATGTCTTCCGATTTGGATGAAATTTGCAACAAGATTAGTCCTATTGAATAGTAGTTTAGACAAGTTTGACATTTTGGGCAAACAGGTGTCCTTTCTCATACATGTAACTTATAACCTAATGGTGGTGTTCGAAAAAACTTTTTTTATATTTAAAAATTATGGCTTGTTTTGTTTGGAGCTTCATTTTGTTTGGAACTGCATTTTCCATTTTTTTATATAACCAAAATTTCGAAATTTTGATATAAAGAAAACGTATAAACCTTCCAGTTTGGCAGTTGTGGGTAAAAAAAGTTTTTTTTATCTTAGTCTATAGCTGCAATTGTGCTGAAGGCAGAAAAACAAATTTTAAATTGGTTTTCGAGAAAAATTGTACATTCTAAAAGTTTTCGCCAAATATATATTAACGGTGACCATATTTTTCAAACGAAAAAAGGATATTTATGTACTTATTTTATTGTCTATGAAAAAATCAATAAAATATCCCTAAAAATTCATATAAAAAAAATTATGTAAAAGTCTTTAAAACAAAAAATTTTATAATTAAAAATAATTGATATATTTCTGTAAAAGTAATTTTTTTATATATAAAATATAAAACTTATTTAAATTCTGTACATTCCATTTGAAATTTGCACTTTGATTTTAAAAGTGATTCTTAAAAAACCATTTTAAATTGGCACTTTTCAATAATCCAAAAATGATTAGCAATTGAAAGTAATCTTTCTGTTGGCGCAATACAGAACGACAGATAAAAACAAAATGCTACATTCAAGCTTTATTATATTTTAACCTCCAATATCGTTTTCCTTCAATAGCCAAAATGTTCTATCTATATTTGATCCACTGATGTATCATCATTTCTCAGCCAATCAAAATGTAAAATTCTTGTAAACACTGCAGCCCATTTATTTAAATCGTCAATACAGAATACAACCTGCCAACTTTGTATGCCAAAATGGTTTTAATAGCCAATGGTAAAAACACATTTTCTTTGCGTGCAAAGATGTGCTACACTATCCAGCACATGGAGCATCAAAATAATTTTTGCAGTGTCATAGGGCTTTTTTGTTGAGAGAGAAAATATTCTTTTAATGGAACAAACAATTTTAGAATTCGATATAACGCTGCACATAGGTCAAAATTCAATATTTACGTGGCCAAAATTATTTGTTCACTTATATGTATCATTTCTGCGGGGTATTATACATATGTATGTCTCAGTGTTGAAAAATTCAGTACTTTGGTACTTTTTTCAGTACTTTTTCATATTAAAAATACCGCAGTACTTTTTTATCCTTCGAGATTTTTAACTGTAATGTGATCATTTCGATAGCAGGCTTTGGTTATCATGTATTTGTTGCAAAATTTATGTTGTTGTATTTAAAAAAAAAAATTAAAGACGTTAATATTGAAATGCAAAGCATGGACGCCAGGATTCATATTTTGCTTTCCAGAATAGGAATTTGTTCTTAAAACTGGCAAAAAAATCTATAAAAAGGGATGCATTGGATAATATGTTAGTGGAAAATTTAAATGAAATCCATATTTATAGAAACATGCAATGTTAAGGAAATGTTGTTTAAAGTAAAACAAACTGCGAAATCGTTTTATTCGACAATATGCGAAACATTAAGAACTAAATTTTGTTTTTAACATGAGACCTTAAAAGTAATAATCAGCTTCAATCCAAAAATATTTTGCCCGGAAAAGCCATTAGCATGTTATTAATGCTTTTTCAAACGATAAAGAAAACTATAATAATATCAATTCCGTATTCTAGCGGATCTTTCAGAAATAAAGCATTTCAGAACTGAATATATTTAAATTTCTTGGAAAAATATAGCCAATATTATGAACGAAACTTGAACGCACATTTTCAAATGCAAAATGATGTAAAAAGCAAAGGAAGAAATCGTTTACATGTAGAAACTGTTTCAAGTTTCATAAAAACTAAAGATCTATTAACTATTTCAAATATTTTTTTTTTAGAAAATACTGAAAAAACGTACCTTAAGCTGCTCATACACTTGCAATATAACTGTTCAACTGTTATCGCCAATGGGTTTGTGATATTCGAAGGTGACACAATATATTGGCAAAAATCGAAATAATAAAAGAAGTAAAATATACTGTGAAATGTGTTGGCAATAATGTACTTTGTTGTTTTGCTTTTAAGGTTGTGTTTTTGTTAATAAGAGTCGCGCCATATTTTAATTGAAACCATTGTGCCACTTATTAAATAATATGGGGCCATATAGAAATAATATGGCGAATAACACATACAATAATATTGTAAATTGATGGGGCGCTTGACGCTTATGTATAACAGAAATATTATTTACATGTGTACCGCAAATATAAATACTGTTTGCTATTAAATTCTTAGATAAATGAATTCTAATAAAATATTTGTTGTTCCTTTTATTTTCATAAATTATTGTTTTTTAACAAAAAGTCCCATTTGGTGGGAAAAATACTCTTTTAGTTGAAGTTCAGTACCATTTTAAAATTTCAATTTTGCAACACTGGTATGTCTCATATGAGTATTTTTTTTTTGATTAAGTTAGGTTTGTTTGAAAATTTAAGTAAAAAAAGTCATATGAAACGCACATAAACATTTATTTAAGAAACACACACAAAACAAAAGAAATTATGCAAAATTATTACAAACTGAGTGGAAAAAATATTGTACAATTAAATAGCAAATAAATTCTGTATTTGTTTTAATTCAATTGAAATATATGTATACACATAAACTGATTTTATACATCTGAGTCTGGTTCGTTGTTGTTCGAATCTGCCGGTAATAGCATCTTTAACATCTTCGGGCTTTGGAATGACAGTCCTATTTCTGTGAATCTACTTTAGCTCTGTTTCTTTACTCTACTTTGGGATCCCTCGGGATCCCAATTTGCACGAAAAGCGTTCCCGTACTTTTAATTTGTGTAAATGAGAGCGGAATTGAGAGAATAAAATTCTTCTTCTTCTTGCACGAAACAGCCCAGAATTTTTCTTCGTGCAAATTGTGTAAATTGTCAAACAGCTGTAAAACATAACCAAAACAATGAAATGCAAAGGAAAAAAATCATGAACCAAATTTTGGAAAAAGTGTTGTGGAGTGAAATAATGTACTTAAATATAAAGTTTTATGTTGAAATATTAGGAAAACATAGTTTTAGTTATTGTAAAAGTGTTTCTTTGGTTTAATTTTTGGTAAAATTAGTTTATTTCTGCAGGAAATATACAATTTCTCAAAAGTGGCATAAACTTTTATTGTTTTGTAAAAACTATCAAAACAATGACTTTTTATTTTGTGCTTAAAATTTGGTTTTTTCTGTTCCCGTACTTTTGTGTAATTTTTTCTCTTTATGAGAGAAATTTATGCTTGCTCTCATTTTCACGAACTTTACCCAAAAAGTAAAGAAACAGAGCTTTTATGTCCACTTATAATTGCCTCCAATATGACTTTAAGGCCCATTTTCACAACTTACCGATAGCTAAAGGTAGGATTTTATCGGACGTATAAAACGTGTTCCATTAGTGCAACTTTACTTTTACCTACCAGGTAGGATGGACCTTAATTTACTTTATCGCTCACTTTTGATTAAAGTAAAGTTTTAATAATGGAACAGTTTTCATAAGGCCGTTTAAAGTCTACTATAAGCTATCGGTAAGTTGTGAAAACGGGCCTTAATCTATAAATCAGTTCATAGTTTATCCCGGTTATATCTGCCGCCAAATGGGAATTTTCGAAAACCCGTCTACTGGTGTTACCATCATTGGTATCTCCGAAATTCCGAATTTATTTCATCTTCCTTAAGTGTCAAAAGCACTTCTTCCAAGAAAATGGATAGCCTAGTAACGATGTTGTCAATAATGCTTTGTAAGCTGCTTTCCACACAGGTACCTGTAACCCGTAAGCATTCCGTTGGTGGATAACATGTTTGTTTTGCTTGTTGCAATAAGTAATGTGGAGGATAAAATCCCTTATTTGTGTTTCGGATGATCTCTTACTGAATTCTTGTTAGCCTCAACGAACATAGCTAAAGCTTGTAGGGGTGTCAAGAGATTAGCATTACCTTAATTTTCTTTTTCGTCAACTGCATTTCTATGTATATTCGTGCGCTCGACTAGGAAAATTTGTTATTTCTTTCAGGATTTTCGACGTATCTCTTTTTCCTTTTACTCTTAAGTTTGTTTTTGCAGCGTGAACGATAACGTCAGTTCCAACAGTTGACCGGTTTTCCTCGGTTTTTCGACGTTTGCTTCGTTTACTTAATAGGAAGTTGAAAAGTTCCGTTCAACCAAGACTCGTTATTTTTTAAAAAAGCCTCTTCCTTTCTTTGGCTTTTCCCCATTTGTCCTTTCAGTTAGGATTCTCAGACCGGTCTTCTTCCCAGAAACGTGTTATTTTATGGGTTAATCTTACTTTATAAAATTCAATTTTGGCCGCGTAAATATTGCATTTTGACCTATGCATGGCATTAATGTTAACCAGCGTGTTTTGGGCAAATAAAACTTGTAGTTTCTGAGTTTAAAGAAGAAGTCATAATCTAACAAAGGACAATTCACTAAAAAAGAATAATCTACTGTCCATTTTTTTGAAAAAATCTTAAAGGACATCGTTTCTTAAAAAAAAAAGACGAATGGTCACCGTAGTTATATTGCAATTATGCTCAAGTTGTATATTGCAATTACGCTCAGTAGGTATACAGTTTGACTGAATTCAGTTGCTTTATCAAATACACAAACCTAGCTTTATAATAAAAAGTAACACCACAAAGTATACAGAGATGAAAAAAGTGACGTATGAAAAATGCCTAAATCATTTGCGAGGGCAGCTTTCGAAGAAAGAGAAAGAAAACGTTTTTTGTTAGTGAAGTGACAATGCGTAAAAACAGGCCGCTACTATCTACACAAATTGCATAATCAAAACAAAAAACGCAAAAACGGCAGCTTTCGAAGAAAAAGACAGAAAAAAGCACAATATTTTCTGTCTCGTGACGCCTCTGTATACTCTGTGGTAACACTTTGTTCAATAAAGTACCACATACAGAAGTACTTTGTAGTCGTTGGTGCAGCTGGTTATTTATATACATACATACATAAATTTTTTTTAAAGCGCACTAACTTTACAGTTAAGTAATTAAAAATCGTAGCTGTTGTAATAGTCATACTTACATTTAACATTACTTTGGCTCGTGCACTAGTAAACAATTACAGTTTTAAAACAAATTTAGCACACATACATTGGATGTGAAAAATTTCTTTGAAATATGATGTCACAACTATGCAAAAAAGCCCAGGGTCATTGGTAATAATTTAGAGTGTTACTTTGAATAGATTAACATTTTGAAATACTTAGGTACATAAAAGTAAAAATATAAAAGCTTATGATAAAATTAGATTTTGTTTAAAAACTTAATATTTTCTAAAGCGTTGTTTACTGAAATGTATTGCAATTACCTTTTCCATTTATGTTAATTTATTTTTAACGTTCAATACTTGACGAATACATATGTATGTAGGTACTTAAATTAAAATTTTCATCTTTTGTTTTACAAATAAACAACTACATACACATGCAGACAGCACAATATATTTTTTTTCACCTAAAAAACACTGATAAAAAACTAAAAAAAAACAATATTGGACGCGCTAGCGACCACATAAAAATAGAATTTCACATAATAATTAAATTTGTATCCGAATGTTTGAATTTATTCATACATATGTTTGTACATAGCAAACAAACGCATTCATGAATATCGTATCTATGTGCCTATATCAGTGTTGCCAATGAAGAATTCTGAAACTACACATGACTGTGTACCAAATTACACATTTTAAGCAAAATTACACATACAAATCGAAAAAGTGGCTTTGTTAGAATGAACTCAACTTTCAAAACCTAACTGATACTTCATATTTGTAATTTAATGGTTAGGTTTACAAAAAAGCAAAGTTTACATGTATAACCCACGTACACATGCGAAGTATTTACAAAATATTATTGAGTACTTTCTTGCTCTATAATCTCTAGAATTTACACGCCAATGAAGAATTCTGAAACTACACATGACTGTGTACCAAATTACACATTTTAAGCAAAATTACACATACAAATCGAAAAACTGGCTTTGTTAGAATGAACTCAACTTTCAAAACCTAACTGATACTTCATATTTGAAATTTAATGGTTAGGTTTACAAAAAAGCAAAGTTTACATGTGTAAAGGCACGTTCACACGCGAAGTATTTACAAAATATTATTGAGTACTTTCTTGCTCTATAATCTCTAGAATTTACACACTTTTTTTTATTAAATGGCTCAAAAAACAAAAGTCAAAGAAAATAAAATCAAATTTGACAGCTTATGTAAAACATTTTAAACAATTATATCGCGATAAACACACTATTTCTGTATATAAGTATGTATGTACTATATATGTATGTATGACTTTGCGGTATACACATATACAAATGGTATTATGGTCTTCTTGAAGATAGTTTATGGTTATTATTGATTGCTACGGAAAGTGAAAATAAGTCAGGGTTTAAAAAGCAAGTTTGACTGAAACTGATTACACATGGAACTCCTTACACACGGGCTACACATGTAAGTAAAAATTGCATAAAATATGTGTAATTATACATGGATTGGCAACACTGCTACATATACATACATATGTATCATTAAAGGTACATACATCCTACCTACATTTATTTATTTTTCAAAAGTGACCATCTGATGGATGCTACATGATGAGTCATTTTTAAACATTTTACGTAGTCAGTCAACTTTTATATCGGTACAAGATAAATACATATGTAGAAAAAATTGCAAACTATGTATATTCCACCACAGGTGGAAAAGGGTATATATAAGTTTGTCATTCCGTTTGTAATTTCTACAATAGTGATCTTAGACCATATAAAGTATATATATTCTGCGTCCTTATGAGGAGAGAAGTTGATTTAACGATGTCCGTCCGTCTGTCCGTCTTACGTTTGATATGTGTTTTCCGGAGACTCCAGACATGATAGCGGCTAGGTTGTTTAACATTTATGTATGTCACATATAGTCCACCATTTCGTGCTATTGAAATTCAGCAAGATCGGTCCACAAAAGGCTGAGATATGACCAAAAAACCACGACTGCCTCTAATTTTTCCAAAAAATCCCTTGTGGTTCTTGTATTTTTATTATGTATATCTGGAGCACGGCAAGAGCCAAAGTTTTCAAATAAGGTAATAACATTTAGGTTATAAATACACACCATCCCACAAAATGTGGGCCGGATTGGAGAAGGAGGCGTGTTACCTCCCATACAAAAAGTATTAAAAATTGTATAAAAACCTGAATTTTTTGACTGTAATATGACCTATGGTTACGCCTTATATATCAAAATATCGGTATATATATATATTTTTGATAGAAAATATTTTCTGAAAAACTCGGGAAAATCGGTTTAGATAAAAAGTTATGACCAAAATATTAATTTTTTTTTGAAAAATACCCATTTTCGGGAACCATAGATCTTCCCGAGTCCAAGTTTTATAACCAAAATAACTTTCAAATTTCTTCTTTAACACGTCGGTATATAAATCTGTCAAATCGGTTAAGAAATAGCAGAGTTATGACTAAAATACTGAAATCCCAAAAATTACTCTTTTTTATTATAATTAAGTTTGTTTTTTATATCCTTCACCGAAGGTCCTACACCCTATAAAGTATAAATATTCTGGGTCCTTATGAAAAGCGAAGTTCAAATCCGGTTTTCGTGTCTTCTCCCCCCCTTCGCATTTGTTTACAAATACTAGCATAATGCCCAATATGATTTTCGTTATCACCCTTCATTATTATTTTATATATTTATTTAACGAAATAATTTTAACAAATAGAAACTAGGAATTTTTGTGTTTTTTTGCTCCTTTAAAACTCGCCAAAAGAGATAAATCTACGGTATGACAACAGTGTCTTTACAAAAAGAAAACAAACAAAAAACTGTGTTGAGTTGTAAACAGTAAACGGTCCATATTTCATTTTAATGATATTTAAACAGCGTTCGTTCATGGTTCAGCTGTTTAGGGGGTGTATTAAGTTAGAAACTGTGAGTTCCCTGGTTCGAATCTTGGTTTTTTAAAAATACATTTTTTTATATTTTTATGTTCTAAAAACGATTTTTAAAAAATATTTACCAGTTTTCGCTTTTTAAATTTCATTTATAATGAAGTTTTAAGTATTGTTAATATGTATGTATGTATATGTAAAAATTATTTAGTTGCTCTGTATTCTGCTCGCACAATGGTGAAGGGTATATAAGATTCGGCACAGCCGAATATAGCACTCTTACTCGTTTTTTACTAGTTTTTGCAGGAGATCACAATATAATTTAATTATTATTTGGTAATGTATAGTGAGATCTGGGTTTGTGTTATAAATGAATTTTAAATGCTTAAGTTAACTTTATAAAAGTTGTTATTTTGTGTAACTAGTATTTCAATTGTATTTATGCATATGTTCACACATTTCTTAGCACAAACATATACAGCCAGCGTTTAAAATATTATTAAGTAGAAAAAAAAACTCAGTAAAGAACACAGGTTGCGTATTACTTTAATATTTTACAAAAAAACAACACAGTCGCATAACACAACAACAATAAGGGTGAATAATTTCGCTTTTAAGATAGCTTAAATTTGAAAAATAGATTGGAACTAAACCATTTATTATACGAATTAATAATTACTTTGTAAAGGTTTAAACTGCCATTTCTTCCACTTCTTCATTTGTCATTGGCCAAAAAAATCTGTTGCTGCTACTTCTGATTCATTAACGACCTGTTTGCACAGAGTATACAGAGGCGTCACGAGACAGAAAATATTGTGTTTTTTCTGTCTTTTTTTGCGTTTTTTGTTTTGATTATGCAATTTGTGTAGATAGTAGCGGCCTGTTTTTACGCATTGTCCCTTCACTAACAAAAAACGTTTTCTTTCTCTTTCTTCGAAAGCTGCCCTCGCAAATGATTTAGGCATTTTTCATACGTCACTTTTTTCATCTCTGTATACTTTGTGCTGTTTGTCTACTTGCGAAAGAAGACTTCGTTCGCTTATCTAACATTCAAAACAAAAACAAATTATAAACAAGTAACAAAGTATAGTCCAAGGCGAATTAACTCCAGGTAAGCTCAACTCAAGGCGAATTTATACAAGGTAAGTGCAACTCTACAACTACAAAGCAAGGCGAATTAACTCCATGTATTTTGTTTTTGCAATTTTCTCACAAGTTGTCAAATTTCAGTATAAAAACAAAACAATAATTTGACGTTTCGTGATTTTTGTGGATACAGCTGATGAACGGCTGACGAGTTGAGTTTACCTTCTTGAATTCGCCTTGGCTCAACTCGTCAGCCGTTCATCAGCTGTATCCACGGCGAATTAAAAAAATGGTGAAACGTCAAAATATTGTTTTGTTTCTATACTGAAATTTGACAACAAGTCAGAAAATTGCAAAAACAAAATACATGGGGCTTTTTATAGTTGTAGAGTTGCACTTACCTGTTATAAATTCGCCTTGGTAATGTCGGTCAAGCCCGATCTACAACAAAGTATTTAAAAACACATCATGCTTATGTGTCCATATAAATATGGATTTATTTACATATGTTTATAAACTTCATTAAAATCGGTTTGAAAGTGTATAAGAGGCAGAAATTGCCCCATATTTTTGAAAAGCTGCATAGCTTAAGTGTCCATATATATATGGATCTTTTTCCCTCGTGGTCCTACGATTAGGCCCATTTTCAATGGGCTTGGTCCTTGTACCAAAAAGAACCTATGTCCCAAATTTTATCAAGTTATTTCCAAAATTGCGACCTGTACTTTGCGCACATGGTTGCATGGATAGCCATCCAGCCGGACGGAGTTCGACTCAGAAAGTGATTCTGAGTCGATCGGTATACTTTAAAGTGGGTCTAGGACCAATATTTTAAGGCGTTACACACATCAGCACAAATGCATAATACCCTTTCCACTATTGTGGTGTGGGTATTAATATTGTTTTTGTTTTACATGTAATCTTAAACAGTCGCTGTCAAACCAACTCAAAAAGAGAAAAGTTCTACACAAATTTTGGTTTTTTTATCGAGAGTTTTTGGTTTCGACTGCAGTATTTTAAGCCTAAGTTACTCGCTATCGAATGCTATTATTTCAAATTCAATACATTTCATTCGATATCGAGTTTCGTGACACCAAAACAAATAATTTCGATAAATTTTGCTCGATATCGTATGCGGTGATAAGACCCCTGTATACAGCTTTCTACACCCAGAAAAAATAACATGGCGCAATGTTGACTCAGAATAAATTTCCAGGGACCGAAAATAACAGTTATATTTAAATTTTTAAACAAAAAAAGCATATAGAATTAAATGTCGAAAAACTGATTCAAGTATACCATATTGTTCCTCATGTACTTGTCAATGTTAAAATATATTGATTTTTATAATTTTGATTTTTATATTTTCGATCAAACTTAACAGTTATTTTTTGATTTTTATTTTTTTGAACAAAAATAACTGTTATTTTTTTATTTTTTATTTTTTTGAACAAAAATAACAGTTATTTTTTGATTTTTATTTTTTCGAGCAAAAATAAAAGTTATTCTCTGAAGAAATGAACGTGATTTAATAATTAAGTTGACTTTAAATTTTTATTTTAGTGTGTAATTATCATTGGAATTCCTTATGCACATTAAAATAATTATTAAAGTCATTTAAATTATTAAAACAAGTACATTTATTTAGAGAATAACTTTTATTTTTGCTCGAAAAAATAAAAATCAAAAACTAACTGTTATTTTTGTTCAAAAAAATAAAAATCAAAAATTAACTGTTATTTTTGATCGAAAAAATAAAAATCAAAAAATAACAGTTATTTTTGCTCAAAAAAATAAAAATCAAAAAATAACTTATTTTTGTTCAAAAAAATAAAAATAAAAAAATAACTGTTTTCATCTGACTTTTATGAAAAAAGGCTTAACTGTTACGGTCCCTGTAAATTTCTGCAAAAGGATGGAATTCATGTGAAATTATAATTTTTTCAAATTTAAATGAAAAATGTGAAAAATAACATGTGTAGCTTATTGGACTTTTTAACTTTTATATGAGGGGTATAGATGCATAGACTGCAATGTCCACTTTTTTCACAAACGTAACTAATAATACCTCTTAGTTGTATTTAATGAATGCTTCCAATAAGTGAATATGACTTTACCAGAAACACTTTTATCCCATAAAAAAGTTCAAAAATTAAGAATTGATGCAAAAACGGCAATGTCCATTGGAGATTGTCGTTTTTGCAATGATCACAGTTTGTTAAGCTCTTTTTTTCTCAACTATTTTCGAAAAAGCATGCTATTTTTTTATTTTGTTTTTTTTTTGCAAAACAAAACTAAAAATAAATTAAAAAATATAACAAATTATTTTTTATATGAAACAGTTAGTTTTATTGTTCATTTTATAACTTTGTCATTAGTCGTAATTATGGAGCTAAATTGTTATAAAGTTCCTCCAAATCAATCAAGAAAAACCTAAGCCTTTGTTAAGTTTAAGAATTTTATAACTACTGATTTTTTTTAAGTACTTGCCCATGCTAAAAAAGCAGCAATTTTCATTTGATTAGAGCAAACACAGCAATCTCCAATTTTATTATTACAATTGCCAGCAAACCGCTATACTTGCGTCATATCTTTATCATATTCTTATTTACTGAATAGCATGATATACAATACATAAATATGAATAGTCTTTGAGCTAGAGATTTTTACTATTTATTACGACAACTATAAATGTGGACATTGCAGTCTTTGCATCTATACCCCTCATATATACAGTATTCCACGGATAACTACCTCGCCATAAATGCTAATATTTTTGGGTAATTATGCGGGGAAAGTATTTTAACGAATACGCTTAACTACTTCATTGAGGTAATTATTAATTAATTAATTATTGTTAGTTCATATTTAGTATATGAAGATTCAATAAATAAATATTGAAAAACAAATTGAGGTATTTAAGCGAATACGTTGAAATACCTGAGTGAGGTAATTAAACGCATTTATTTCCAAGATACATATCTTAATTTTGATGTATGAAAAAAAGTTAAGACATAGGAATTTTTACATGTATCAGCTACATCTAAAGAGATAGCAATAAAAATCAATGGATATGCTGTATTAAATTTTTTTCTATAATGCTTTTTGAGATGTCCTGCCATATCCTACTAACAAAAGCGTGCACATACATACAAACTTATGATCAGGGAAACCGTAAATATGCAATTGCATGGTTTTTCTTGTGCGACCAATAAAGGCAGAAACAATATGTTTATCTGTTTTAGAGCTTTTTAAACATTTTAGTATCTATGAGGGGTACTGCTCCTCCTCTGTCTACCCATTTCTATATTAAAATTTATAGTTAACCATAATAGTAGCTTTAACCACGTTTGAAGGCTCTCCCTTTAATAGTTCTTCAGTTGAGCGATTTTAATATATGCATCCTATGGGTGGTATTTTCCCCCCTGCGCTTACCCGCTTTATTTTTACTTCCCCCGCTGCTATTTTGTATCAATTTTAGGGCTCAGAAGATCCTACTACCAAAAGTTCAACAAAATGCGTGCAGCGGCTCTTAAGATATGCGATATTTAATATTGGCATCCAATGGGGGGTACCAATTCCCCTGCCCCTATCCAAATTTCCTATTTTTTCTTACATAAGAACCTCCTCCTAATAATAACAAATAAAACAAAAAAAAAGAATTAGTGAAATCGGTCCAGCCATTCACGCGTGATGCCGCACAGTGGTATTTTTTTTGGCAAAAAGTCTATTTTTTTACAGTTATTTTTTAGAAATCTTATGATGCAATGCTGTAGAGAAGTGTTTCATTAGTAGAAAACCATGATTTATTTTCGAAAAAAATAAAATTTTGTATAAAAGAGTGTGGTAAAGTTATCTTAATATTATACAACGAAAACTGATGAAAATTTTACTACATTTCAGTTGTTTATACAATAAATATGGTTTAACTACGAATAGTTTTAGAGCATTCTTATAAAAATATAGTATTTTAAATTTAATAGGAAAGAAAAATTATTTAAATTACATATATAGTTTAATGTGCTGTTTCCAGGTGACAGGCAATTGATTGTGTAGCAAAATTTATATGAAAATCACTAAACTTTTTGAGTACTTTTCATATACATTTTACTACACAATCAATTGCTTGTCACCTGGAAACAACACATAAGAGATCTGAGCAAATCAAAATGACTCCAAAAAATTTAGCATTTGCAGTTTTCATTAGAAAAAAAATAAGTTAGCTTGGTCTACCTCCGTGTTAGTATATATATATGTCCTTTATTTATTTAAATACAATATAGATACAGCGATATAACATAAAAATGTGTTAGTACTACTACTAAATTAAAGTTTGGAATGTTTTCTTTAATTTTATGTAAAAAAATTCTTCGACTTTTTGCGATCGCTGAACAAACTTATAAATTTTGTGATAAAACTCACGTATTTTTTGTGAATATTTACAATAAATTGCAATGCATATTTACAGTAAAAGATTTTGTATACTTTTAGGCTTTTACTTTTACTTTTTAATAACTGATTGACTGCAATATCGAAAAAGTGCATAACAAAAAAAGAAAAACAAAACCATATGATTATTTGAAATAATAAAACCTAACTAATTTTTAAAATGGGTTCCTTTTGTGTTTCATATAGTGAATTGTGCAAGGAACTTATAAATTGCAATAATAATGTGGATTTATTAACTGATTTGATTTTGGGTTCTATGGACGGTGGGTGGAGGGCGTCGCCAATTTCGATTAAACTTTATATTTTTCTTAATTGAGCTAAATAAAGGCTCAGAGCAAAATTTCAAAAACTTTGGGCAAAAAAAAAATTTTGGGTTCCATGGGTGGTGGGTGGAGGGCGTGGCCAATTTTGATGAAACTTTATTTTTTATTTAATTGAGCTAAATAAAGGCTCAGAGCAAAATTTCAAAAACTTTGGGCCAAAAAAATATTTTGGGTTCTATGGGCGGTGGGTGGAGGGCGTGGCGAATTTTGATGAAACTTTATATTATTCTTAATTGAGCTAACCAAAGGCTCAGAGCAAAATTTCAACATTCTACGAGCACTCCTTATATTTTTTGCCAAACATTGTATGGACAAATCCCTCTGTGTGCCGTGACTAAGGGAAAAAGAGATTATTTTTTTTATATATATATAAGATATGCAAAAATTAAGAAAAAACAATTATATAAATTTATTCTGATACATAGAAATTTGGACGCATCGTTTAGTGAACCGATCGAATCAAACACTTTTTAAAGTGATCTTTTCGTGTCCGTCCGTACATCTCGCTGGTTGTCCATCTAAACATTGTGCGGAAAGTGAAGAAGTAGTTTTTAGATAATTTGATAAAATTTGGTAAATACGTCTTAATTGTCATAAGAACGAAACATATGTTAACTGTGAGAATCGGTCTATAATATCAAAAAGTCCCCATGCAAACTTCTTTCTTTATACCCATAAGCCATTCAATCATGTTCGTATTAAGATTCAATTTGGCCCAAAAAATCTTACTGCAAATTAAATATGGTTGAATCGGTTCAGATTTAAACATACAGCCTCCATTCAAATATCAATCCCTGAAATATTCAAGCTATTTTATCCTTTTAAATGTTAATATAATTTACATTTAGCGACCTTTTCTTTAATCCCTTAAATACAAAATATCTTAAATATTCGGCGTATCTAGATAATAATCACCTCATAACCTGACTTTATTCTGGTTAGACCAACATAAAGTTTATTTTAATCCAAATACTATATTGCGGAATATTTTGCTTTCAAATAAGCCATATTTTGCTTTTTGGGCATATTTTTAGGGCATATTTTCAAATTATTAACATGCAAACTTGGTTGCATTACTTGCTGTGTTGTTGTCAATTGTCAACCAAAAAAAAAAAAAGGCAATTAAACGAATGAAATTTAGGTGTAGTTTTGTTTTTGGGAGTTTTGGGCAAGCGTTTGGCAATTAAACGTTGATTTTTTTGTTTGAAAAATGGAAGAAAAAAATAGCGGACTTAAAACTCAAGATAAATAAGCATGAAAGCATTTAAGCGTGGTGTAATTAACCGGGTTATACTTTATAGTAAAATAATTTCAAAAATACTGCCAACACGTATTTTGAAAGCTTCAAAAATCCGCTAGCAATCGACTTGTTGTTTTGTATTTTGTTAATCAATCTATCAGTTTGTGCCTTGTTAACGGATCTTGCCCTTAATATTCGAATTTTTAGAAGAACTTCTAACATACATACATACATGTTCTGTTCCCCAGCAACAGTTTGGCTATATCCAAAAATATTTTACAGCTAAATCGTCTTTAAAATAATGCTAAAAATTGCAAAAAAAAAGTGCTCCTAGATGGGTCAAATGTATGACCAACCCCACTTTTTTAGTTATTTCAAACCGTTTTTGAGTTACGCGAATATATGCTGTGCAACCTCTTACATTTTCGAAATAACGTTATATCTTGAAAACAAGAGCTAACCTAAATTTCATTCGAAAAAAAAAAACGGTTAGCACCAGTGGATTCAACGTGCCCCAATTAGGGTAAAATGCCAGTTGCGCGACTGGTCTGCTTTTTGCCACTAGCACAGTGTACTTATTGCCCAAAATTGTAATATTAAAATTTTATTTTAAAATTATTTTTTTTAAGGTTGCGAAAGAAAAAAGAATCATATCTTAAAAAAAAAAAAAATACCTCCTTCATAGTTTCAGGATTGTTAAAGAACAGTTTGAGGTATAAACAAGTAAGAGAGCTATATTCGGCTGTGCCGAATCTTATATACCCTTCACCATTGTGGGAGCAGAATACAGAGCAACTAGACAAAAACTAAATAATTTTTACATATGTATACATACATAATTATAATACTTTAAACTCCATTATAAATTAAATTTAAAAAGCGAAAACTGGTAAATATGAAGGAACGTTGTTTGAATATCATTAAAATAAAATATGGCCCGTTTTATGTTCACTGTGTAGGGTTGTAATTACTTTTGTTCACCACAATAGCAAAGTTGTAAACCATAAAACTTATTTGAGTTGAGAACTGAAATATGGAAACATATTCACCAATATAGTTTGTGGCATGTAAGTATGCGTGTTTGTTTTCTTTTATCATTTTGGGGAGTTTTTAAGTAGCAAACAAACACACAAAAATTCCTAGATTTTGGTCATAACTTTTTTGTATCTGAACCGATTTTCCCGAGTTTTTTATAAAATATGTTCTACTAAAAATTTCCGATATTTTGGTATATAAATCATATCCATAGGACATATGGCAGCCTTAAAATTTAGGTTTTTATAAAATTTTTAATTTTTTTTGTACGGGAGGTACCACGCCCACTTTTCCAATCCCGCCCACATTTTGTAGGATGGTGTGTATTGGCAACCTAATTTTGTGTACCTAGTTTGGAAGATTTGGCTTTTTCCGTTCACCAGATATACAGCAAAAAGTAATAAAAATACAACAACCACAAGGGATTTTTGGGAAAAATTAGAGGTAGTCGTGGTTTTTTGCTCAGATCTCATCCATTTGTGGACCGATCTGGCTGAATTTCAATAGCAAAATTATAATAAGAATACCTGACAGAAAGATACCCCAACGAAGCTCCCATCATATCTGGGGGCTTCGGAAAACCCATTTCAACAGACAGACGGACAACCGGATTTGAACTTCGCTTTTCATAAGAACCCAGAATATATCTACTTTATAGGGTGTAGGATCAATATTGTAGAAATTACAAACGGAATGACAAAGTTATATATACCCTTTTACCTTCGGTGAAGGGTATAAAAAAAATAATTTTTGGGATTGCAGTATTTTGATCATAACTTAGCCATTTTTAAACCGATTTGAAAGATTTAAATACCCACGTGCTTAGGAAGAAATTTACCATTTACTTGACTTAAAAAGTTTGGACTCGGGAAGATCTATGATTCCCAAAAATGGATATTTTAATAAAAAACATTTTATTTTGGCCATAACTTTTTTGTGTCTGAACCGATTTTCCCGAGTCTTGTGTAAAATATGTTCTACTAAAAATTTCCAATATTTTGGTATGTAAGTCATATCCATAGGACATATGGTAGCCTTAAAATTTAGGTTTTTATACAATTTTTATTTTTTTTTGTACGGGAGGTACCACGCCCACTTCTCCAATCCCGCCCACATTTTGTAGGATGGTGTGTATTGGCAACCTAATTTTGTATACCTAGTTTGGAAGATTTGGCTTTTTCCGTTCACCAGATATACAGCAAAAAGTAATAAAAATACAACAACCACAAGGGATTTTTGGGAAAAATTAGAGGTAGTCGTGGTTTTTTGCTCATATCTCAGCCATTTGTGGACCGATCTGGCTGAATTTCAATAGCAAAATTATAATAAGAATACCTGACAGAAAGATACCCCAACGAAGCTCCCATCATATCTGGGGGCTTCGGAAAACCCATTTCAACAGACAGACTGACAGACAAACAGACGGACAACCGGATTTGAACTTCGCTTTTCATAAGAACCCAGAATATATCTACTTTATAGGGTGTAGGATCAATATTGTAGAAATTACAAACGGAATGACAAAGTTATATATACAGCCATGTCACAGAGTACAATTCCGTTCGGAAACGGAATTCATTCCGTATTTTGGTGCTTCAGAAAATGACGAAAAATGTTTCGGAATGAAACCATTTTTGTTTTCATGAACGATATGGGAGTTGTCTGTATCTAAAAGGCCATAAAACTATCAAAATACACTTTCCATCAACAAACAAATATGTTTTCTTCAATTCCGAACGGAATCATTCCGAACGGAATTGTACTCTGTGACATGGCCCATACCCTTTTACCTTCGGTGAAGGGTATAAAAAAATCAGCCAAATAAAAAAATAGGTTTTTTTCTTAGTCCGTTTTTAAGATTTTATATTTTGCAAATATTACACAGTAGGTGGAAGGTGGGGGGGGGGGGGGTAGCGCGTCCGGCGGGCGATCGTGGGGCGTTCGGCGTGCACCAGGCCCGTCACAACATGTTTACAAACTCCAAGGCATAGACGGCCTTCGGCAGAGCGCAAGGATTTTCTCCTATATGGTATAACAAAGACCAGCTTCGCTAACTCTGTATAGCTTCTCTGTACAGGTGATTGCAAATAATTGAAGTGTTGAAAAATGTTTACACTTTTGACCACATAGCTCGTTTTCTTATCGGTACACGATTAAACACTTTGTATAACACAAACATTTTTGAAAAATACAAACAAATTATTTTATGTAATCTTGTATATTTGTTTGATTTTTATTTTACTTATTTGTGGCGGGTTAATTTATTCAAAAGAACATGAATATTTTTTTTGCTATTGATTACTTAAGTACCCAACTACTTCACACTTTTACAACTCCAACAAATTAACATAACAAAAAAAGTTTCAAAAGTTGGTATTTAGCCAAATAAATGCTTCTAAACAAGTTTAAACAAAGTCGTGACCAAATGACTCTGATAGCTTCTTTATGTAAAATTTTCCGCTTAATCCGACTATGAAGTCAGAATTGTTAAAAGTAGAACAGTTTTTGAGATATTCCAAAACAACCGTTATTTGTGTTTTTAAAAAAGGTGATGTGACTGAAATGCAAATGTCTTCAAAAATTTTAAACGGATTATGTATTTCTATCTTTTTAGTGAAAGGTGTTCGGATTCAGCGGAAAATTGTACATAAAGATTAGGTATCTAATTCATTTGGTCAAAAAACTGTCACGAAGTGATATTTATTCACTTTTTGTTTTGATATAATTTTTATTTGAACTTTTCTTTTATTTAACAATTTTTTCACAATTTGTAAGCTTTTTGTTTGTTTACCTTTTGAAATATATGTTTATTGTTTTACTAAATTTTACTGCAAAAATTTCTGAAGTAAAAATTTGTAAATATGTAGGTACTCAGACAAGAACTGTCACTTTACGCTCTCAATTTGTGTTCTCATTAACTCTATTGTGTACTCGAACGCAATTTAGTAAAATTTTGTCAAACAATATGTGTATTTCAAGCAACAATAAATACTCTTTATTGTAATCAAAAAAATTGTAAACCAATTTCGCCATAATGTAGGGTTCGTAAACAATATTTAGCTGGGCTTCTGGGGTTACCTTATTAATGGTACGATTAATATTTTTACTTATTAATATTTTTTTATACATTTTACAAACAACTTTTGATATTTCTTTCTATTAAAAAAAAAACATTCTCAATTGTTTGCAATCTAAACAACAAGAGTTAAATTTGTCACGCAAATAATAAAAGGTCAATTTCAATAAATGATGCAAAACATTTGAATTCTTTAATAAATTAAAATAAATTCGAATACTTACAAAAAAGATTCACAAAGATTTTTTTATAAATTTTTATTTCACTACAAAATGACATCATTTATATAAAATTTAATCAAATCTATAAAACTTAAAAATTAAAATGATGAGCATTTAAACTAAGAAAAATATGAAGAGAGAAAAAATAAATAAAAAACTAGTCAATGTAGAAAGAAAAGTACTATAAAAAAATTAGTCACCTAAAACAGAAAGTGAGGGTAGTGCTTGAAACACACATGCCGGTTCTACGCACAAAATATTTATATGTAGGTACACGTAACAAATGCGATACGCAATTTTGAAACTCTTAAAGCATCTGTTCTAGTTTTTTTTACAGTACCTTAAATGGTTTTTTTTCAACAAAATTATGAGAAGTAAAAACAAGTAAGAATTTTATATTCGGCTATGCCGAATCTTATATGGCCTTTACCTTGGTGCGATAAGAAGAGAAAGTTATATATAAATACCGTTCTTTAGATATTAATAAAACAATTTTTTTATTTACCAACGCCGTCCACATTTTGTCGGATGTTGTCTATTGATAAACAAGATGTTTGTACTTAATTGGGAAACTTTGGCTTTCGCCGTTTTCCAGATATACGAAAAAACAACAACAAGGAATTTATGGGTAAAGTTAAAAGCAGTTTTGTTTTTTTCTCAAATCTCAGTCATTTATGGACCGATCTGGCTAAATGCCAAAACAAACTTTAACGGTATATGTACGGTGACCATATTTTTCAAACGAAAAAAAATGACAATTCGAAATGTAGTAAAAATGAAAAATCGTATCAAAGGTTATTGACTAGGTAATAAGATAATTTAGAGAATATGATATTAGCAAGTAGAACTTCATACATACTTTTAAAACACTGCAGCCCATTGATTTAAATCAGTGATAACCAAGTCCCGAACTAACCAAGCCCCGAACGCACGCACACAAAGATATTATGTACTTGTGTGCGGTCGCAGAGACCCAGCGGGAAAACTCAGAAGACGTTCATACTTCAGGCCTTTTTAAAGGCCTGCTTAAAAATTTTTTTGATTTAATTACTATTCTTACGTAACTGCTAAAGAATGCCTCATAGAAGGCCTCGGCTCTTTGGTATGAGAAGCGAGAAAAGAAGGAGTAACATTTTTTGTTTTGTTTTTTTTTTTGCACAAGCAAAAGCAAGAGAATTCAGATCCCTTTACAAAAACAAAGTAACATTTGTTATAAATCATTTTAGTTGAAGTCAGCGTTGCCAGAATTAAGATTTTATCTTATTTTTCAAGATTTTTTTAACAAAATAAGAGGGCTTGCCGTTTAACACTCGCAGCCATCGACGACTGCTGACGTCATTAGTCAAACATCAATCCTTAAACCAAATTGTATTAAACCTTTGGTAGATCGAAATTTGCTTTGAATGATTATCTATTTTAATTTATTTATTTCGATCTACCAAAGGCTTAATACAATTTGGTTTAAGGATTGATGTTTGACTAATGACGTCAGCAGTCGTCGATGGCTGCGAGTGTTAAACGGCAAGCCATCTGAGGAGATTGAGTGGTTGCAATCGAAACATGTCAGGGTAACCTGTCCGTAAAAACGCCTGGGTTCGAGCCCAGATTGAGTCAAGAATGAAAAATTATCAGTAAATTTTAATTAATTTTCATGTTGTAAAATTCCTTTCTTCATAAAAATAATTTAATGAAAATTAAATTTGATGAACTTAAGCCTAACACAGTACAACATTTTTCAGTTAATTGATTGCCAACTCAATTCTGTGAACTGTATGTGAAATTAGACCCAAAAAGAAGAATTTCTGCATCATTCGTTTTGTCTTCTTACCTGCGATTTGAAGTTAGTATCGATTTGAAGTTAGTACTATCGTATAGGGGAATTTATCACGTTTTAGGCCCTGTTGTTTGACATAGCTCGACAACCACTAGCCCAATTTAGTTGAAATAAATTTTAAAAAATTAAGAATTACAATTCCCTTAATCTGTTCATATATTGTTTTCCTATACAAGTAACACTTTCGAAGTTAAAAATGAATGTATGAAGGGAAAAAATTATTTTTTGCCTAAAAATTTAAATTTTTTTTTTTAAAAATACATAAAAAATCCAAAATGGAAAAAAGTTTCAAGTCTAGTTATTTTTTCGCAAAGTCACATAACCTATGAGCAAAATGAGACAAAGATCATAAAAATCGATGCACGCGTTTCGCTTTTATTCGCAATTGAGTAAAGGTATGAATTTCAAAAATCAGTTATAGCCACCACCCTTAAAATAAAAATAAAAATATAAATTAAAAAATTATCATGCAAAAAAAAACTTTATTTATAAAAACTTAATGAAAATAAAATAATATGCAATTAATACGCAATTATAATATGCATAAAAACAAAATTTAGAACATTTTTTCAATTATTGGCAATATCCATCCTTGTAGAAGTTGACGCTTGTGGTTCTGATGATCTTGTTTTCTTCGTAGGTTGTTCATATTCATGGTCTGAGTCTGTATCGTCATCCGAGATACACATACTATTCAAGGGCGTGTTTCTTTCACTGTGTCCACCAATTTCAATGTCTTCATCTTCGGTGCTTTCTTCAAACTGCATAATTGTGGAACTCCACCAACAAACCTCCGCAAGCAATGCATCCAATTTTTTTGCTTTTGAACCGCTTTTCAAATGGCATGGTCACCTGGTGGAACCTCTCTCCTTGTTCGTCTGATTCCTGAGGTGATTGTGCCAAAAAAGTATAGAGGTGGTGGTGCAAGAAATGCAATTTCAGCGTCATGGATGCACCGATTTTTTCGAAATAAAACAGCAACCTGTCCACTCGTTGCTGTATCTCTTCTCGCTGGACACGGTTCTTTCCTAGAACGCCTTCTATTACTTCTTTCAATGCGTTCCATGCATGTTGGTGGTCGTGATGCTCTGAAAGCAAATGTGTGAAAGAATCACTTTTGATCAATTTCCGAATATCAGGTCCATTGAGAATACCTGTTTTAAATACATAAGAAAAACGAAAAAATTATTGGTAATGCGAATGTATAGAAATTAACAAATTTAGATATGACAATATTGAAATACAGAGTACTATACGTACCGTTTTTAATTTTCTCATCACTGAGTTTCGGAAAGATGGATTTCAAACAGTCAAAGGCGCCGTTAACTTTTTTGACCACCACTTCAACGAATTTCCCAGCTATTCCCAGTTTCATGTGGAGCGGTGGCAACAAAATATCATCCAGGTCCTTTATCATAGGTTCATTGCGTAATTTTAATTGTTTGTTGAGCTCGGGAGTTCTTCCTTTCCAATCTTTACATTGATATTGATTTCCTTTGTATCGTGAATCCCAATTACAAAGGAAGCAGAAGTATTTTGGATATCCGCCCTTTTCTATAATCCCTTGTAGTATGTTGACCACCTTCAGATCGCAACAAATGTTCCATTTGTGTTCATCGTATTTGATTTTCTTCAAAATTTCGCCCAATGCTTCATACGTTTCCTTCATAGTTGTGCTGAATCCCAATGGAATGCATGGTTTTTTATTTTTTTTGTGCAGCAGCACAGCCTTCAAACTAGTAACTGAACCATCGATGAATAAACGCCAGTCGCCAGCGATATAATCCATTCCCAATTTTTTCACTAAACCTGGGATATCATGGCAGTACGTGAACGTATTTGCTTCGTCAACGGAATAAAATTTCTGAAAATCAGCTTGGCGTTGTCGGTATGATGTTGCGCTGACATTTTGCTGTGTGAGTTTTCTTCTCTTCAAAAATGATGTCAGCCATTCGGAGTCGTGTTGTGATAGTCCCAGCTTGGCCACAATGTAATCCATTTCGATTTGTGGTAGCGGTTGTGGTGCACTATTTTCAATATCGGGTATCCAATCAGCATCATCCAAATCGGTCGGATTGGTGAAAACGGTTTCGGCTAGCAGGGACACAGTATCCGCACTCGGAGGTTTAGGTGCATCGGTATCAGCAGGGCGTTGCACTGGAAGTGTGGCAGTAAATGCAGCAGTGTATACTTTTGTTTTCAATTGTTGTCTGTTTAATCCAGGACGAAAATTTATGCATGCATAGCACCTGGATTCATCATGTCCAGTTGTGTCTTCCACCCAAATTACTGGCTTCATAAAAGATAACTTTCTACTTTTTCCGTGAATTCATTTTAGAAGGGTAGTATAACAACTGTTGCACACTGTGTTCGGCGTAAAATTTGCACCACTTAAATCTGCTTCATCGAAATAATTACAATACGCGGTTTTGAATTGCTCAGTAAACAAATTTTTTCGATCTTTTTTCTGTATTTTTCGGACGATATGACCACAAACGTAACAATATTCATCCAAATATGGGCACTTGTTGTTTTCCATATTGATATATTTTATGTTTTGTTGTTATTCACTTTTAAAAAACTGGAGAAAAATCACTTTTACTGTTCGCGTTCGTCGGCACTGGCTGAATGCCAAAAATCGATCAATGCACACCTATAAATACTACGTATTTTTGAATATTTTACTGCCAGGTACTTATAAATGGGCGCATATTTTAAGGGCGGCTGGCTATATACCTGATTCAGCACTTGTACGTTTCAAACTGTGCAAAACTTTCCAAATAATGACCACCCTTAAATGTGGGTGCAATTTCTGTAAAAAAATCATATAGGTAGCCACCGGAAAACCCCAAATAATAAAAAGGTCCACTTTCCGTTTAATTGTCCACGTACATTTATTACCGCAATCATAAAAATCAAATAACCTTTTGTTTATTCCTTTTTTTTTAATTCTCAGAATCATGAAAAAGGTGTCAATGTTTTCTCCAAATAATGTTGTGCATATATCGAGCAAATTTTTGAAATTCATACATTTACTTAATTATGAATAAATGACAAACGCGTGCATCGATTTTTATGATCTTTGTCTCATTTTGCTCATAGGTTATGTGACTTTGCGAAAAAATAACTTGACTTGAAACTTTTTTCCATTTTGGATTTTTTATGTATTTTTAAAAAAAAAAATTAAATTTTTAGGCAAAAAATAATTTTTTCCCTTCATACATTCATTTTTAACTTCGAAAGTGTTACTTGTATAGGAAAACAATATATGAACAGATTAAGGGAATTGTAATTCTTAATTTTTTAAAATTTATTTCAACTAAATTGGGCTAGTGGTTGTCGAGCTATGTCAAACAACAGGGCCTAAAACGTGATAAATTCCCCTATACGATAGTACTAACTTCAAATCGATACTAACTTCAAATCGCAGGTAAGAAGACAAAACGAATGATGCAGAAATTCTTCTTTTTGGGTCTAATTTCACATACAGTTCACAGAATTGAGTTGGCAAATCATGTGTTGTACTGTGTAATTAAAAATATTAAAAATTTGGATTATATTTATTAACTTTTTATTTAATTGGGGTTTTTAGCTGTTCTAATTGTGGTCTGCCTAGACCAAGAGGAGTGGTACAAAGTTACAGTTAAGGGTTATGAAGCATTTGGTTTGAAAATACCACATTCCATGTTTATGATAGTTTGTAAAGAAAGTATCTATACATAAGTGCTTAAGAATATCTGTTTAAACGAGTACCAACATTATTTAAATAAAAATTCATTAGGAATATATTTAGGAAAATCCATAGTTTTCAGTGAGCGTTTTTTAAATGCAATTTTCTCAAAATGCCTTCGATATAACATCGGTATCAAAAAATATAATATTAAATTGAGAACCCTCAAGATTTAATATGATGTATGAGCTTCTTAGCTCCCAAATCAAAATTTTTTTGCCCAAAATTTATACATCTCTAATATAAGAATTTAATTACTTTCGATGAAACTTCTTTATATAGATGGACTTTTTTACGTTCTTATTTATTAGAAAGTAAGTGCATTTAAAATGTATTTTTTTGGAAAATATATAAATACCGCAATTAAGTATTTTAATTTAAGTATGTAGTTTCCATAACAAAAAGTAGTTTCTTTTAAAAAATTAATAATTTTTACTTTTTTGCCTTTGTTATACAAAATTTCAAGATTTTTCTCTTCAAAATAAGATTTTTTTTCGCTAAAAGAAGATTTTCCTTCCAAATCTTCTGGCAACGCTGGTTGAAGTGGAAAAGAGAAAGAGTAAAATTTTTTGTTTTGTTTTTTTTCGCCAAAGCGAAAGAATTCAGATCCCGTTATTAAAACAAAGTAGGTGCATATTAAAATACAAAATAAAAACAATTATGTAAATCATCTTAGTTGTGCTTAAAAGTTTTTTTCTTTATTAAAGGTATACTTTTATTTACAATCTATTTTACAATATTTAGCAATTTGATTATTTCAATAAAAAAAAGGTATCACATCTGTTATTAAACCACAATAAGTTTAATAAAATATATAAACATACGTTTGTAAAATAGGTATACATATGTATGTACTTATATAAGAAGTTAAGTGTTGTTTCATTTTCTATATTGGAGATCTGATATGTACATGAAGCCTATCCAGTCTTCTAATTTCATTTGTAAGGAAATATTCCTCAATGTTTTAGACTGATAGCCCTTCAATATGACCTTAAATGCATTTGTAGAAGAATGGTCTGAAAGTCCTTTTAAGAGCCATTAATTGAAAGGCCTTTTAACAAACCTTTCTTAAAAACCCTTCAAGATAACCTTTTTGCTAAGGCCTTTTGAAAGTCATTCTCTGGAAAGCCTTCTAAGAGCCATTTATTTGAAGTCCTTTAAGAAGCTCTAGGGGAAGAAAGGATAGCGGAAGGCCTTCTCCGCAATCACAACGCGTGTAAAAAAGATATGAGTATGGAATGGAGCGAGAAGGCCTTGTTTATCCAAAAGAAGGGGTACAGAGGCCTTCTGGAAGGCCCCCGTACTCCTTCTTTTTCCCGCTGGGGACTGATGATCAGTGTGACCACAACTAAAAAAAATTTAATGCTAAATGGGGATTAAAACAAAGCTAAAAATGCTAAAAATAAAATTTGAAAATGCTAAAAAAATGCTAAATTTTCTTAAATAATTGGATCATTTTAATGAATGAATTATGCATTAAATCTCCTTGAAAGTATTATATTTCTTTAAAATAAAATGAAGTTCATATAAAAAAAAAATTATATACATACATACATAGATTTATTTAATTAAAACAATTCAGTAGTTTGACAAAAGTAAGCGATTTTCTAACCAAAAAACAAAAGGCCCTATCTAAAAAATATTACATGACAAACGCTTAAAGCCCTAACCTACAGTTTGCAAAATATGCAACATTGTCAACTGTCAAAAAAACTGTTTAGGCGAAACCATAATGTGCTTAAGTTGGCTTAAGCAAATCTGCGAATACATGTAAATCATATAAGGCAAACCATATTGAACTTAAAGAAATTTGCTTAAGCAAAGTGCGATCGCACATACCGTACGGAATAAAATGTTTTTTGATTTTGTTTTTGTTTTTTTAAACACATTTGAGAGACTTTTTGTTAATTTTTGACAGTAGGTTAAGCAAGGCTATGCATATTATGGTTGGGCCTTTAGGTTTTACAAGAAAAGTAGAAGAAAAATAAATTATAAACAGTTTAAGGTGATTAAAAAACTTAACATTTTAAATGGTTTTTTGTAAAATTTTCAAAATGTTAGATAGGGTTTTTTGCCTTTTAGGTTACGATATACATACATATCTGTAGTAAATAATATCTGCAGTAAATAATAATGGCTAAAGTCGAAATTTCGTGTTTTGAGATATTAAGGGTTTTGTCTAAAATTAATTGTGTGTTGTATTGTGAAAGTTAAAATATATGAGCCGTTTATTTTGAAAGTGGCATTAGTCACTTTTTCAAAAAAAATCGAGTTACTAATAATAAATAATAATAATACTGAGAAAAATATCATTATCACGATGTATCAAATACAAGTGAATCTTCTCGAAAGTTAGCATCCATATTTTTAAACGTGTTAAAACGCAAACCCTTAAATATCTCGACTTAAAAACCGAAATGACTTATGCCACTTTCAAAATAAACGGCTCATATTAGTGCGTATACATACCTAGTTTTATTAATAATTACATTTTTGACTTGAAATTTAGCTGCGTCATAGATATTGAAGAAGATAATAAGAATATTGCCAGAGATATTTTATTACAATAATACAAAATATAAGTAAAAACAAAAATTGTCATTGAAAACATAAAAAGTTATATTGTGAAATAGCAATATATAAAATTTTTAAAATTAAAAAATGCTAAATAATGCTAAAAAATATTACAAAAATGCTGAAAATATTGCTAAATGCTATTTGAAAAATTCGCTGCTAAATCAAAATAAATAATGCTAAATTTAGCAGTGAAAATGCTAAATTTAGCAGTGAAAATGCTAAAAGGGTCACACTGCTGATGATAGTCTGATGTTTTGAAACGAACAAAGTTGTTGTATACAAGTGAATTGCCGACCGTGTCTGTGCAAAATATACGATTATTGACTGACTCGCGAGCCTGTGGAGTGGCTATCACTGATTTAAATCTTCAATACAGAATACTACCTGCCAACTAAGTATGCCAAAATGGTTTTAATAGCCAATGGTAAAGACATATTTACTTTGCGTGCAATTCATTTTAATTAAAAGTCCTTTAAAGTAAGAGCAGCCTCAAAAAAATTTTTTCTCTCAGTGGAACAAGTAATTTTAGAATTCTATCTTACACTGGCACTAATGGTAACCATCGTGTTTTGCTGTATTATTGTTGAAATTTTGAAGTTTTAGAAAAATAAAATTTAAGGCCTGTTCGTCGATAGCGAATGAAGACTTCGTTCGCTTAAATTACATTTAAAACAAAAACAAATTTTAAAATATTGTTTTTGTTTTGCATGTAAGTTAAGCGAACGAAGTCTTCATTCGCTATCGACGAACAGGCCATTATAGTTTTTGAATCTAGTCCTTTTTTGAAAAAAATCTTAAAGGACATCGTATCAAAAAATAGGACTGTCCTCTTTGAAAAGGACGAATGGTCACCGTAGATATATGTGACGTTAATTTACAACAACCTAGTCCCTAGCGCTGAGATACTATCAATAGATTACAAATATCAATAGAGAAAATATCCTTATCGAAATTATTCACCCCTATCGTGAATAACAAGTGGAATTTTTGTTCCCATAAAATGTTTATTCCCCTCGAAGGGGAAAAAGCAATCGTGAATCTCATGTGAAAAATTTTCCACGCTATCAGTTCCAGTGAATGTAAAACAAGAAGAAAGATTAGAAAAATTAAAAATCAATGAAATTTTTGTTCAAAAATATACAAGTAAATATTTTAAAGAAAAGTTGAAATAATAAAGCAAAATATTTAGTACTGGAGGGATAGTTTGATTACAACGTTAGTTTTTTGCACTTTTTAAATTTAATGTAGTAAAATATTTTCCAAAATTATGCCACCAAGTCAATCGAAAGCTTCACAAATCCGCAGGCAACTGGCCTGTTGTTTTGCATTTTGTTGAGCAATATATCGGTTTGTGCCTTATTAACTTTATTAACCCTTTATATTCGATTTATAGGAGGAGCTTCTTACATACATGTTCTGTTCCCTAGCAAAAATAAAGTGAGAAAATCTAAGGGAAATGTGAACAAATTACGAGGGAAAAAATTTTTCACGATAAGGGGAATTTTTTCCCGTGAACATTTTTTCACGTTATTATTCTCCTTTGAATTACAATTTTTCATTGGAGTTGTTCATGATCGCAAATATGCGAAAAGGGGAAAAATTACGAGGGAAAAATTATTCACGATAGGGGTGATTATTTAAAGTACAGTTGTGAAAACGTGTAAAAATAGCCATAATCACAGTTTCTCGCTTGTTTTTTTTTTTTTTAAATCAATTTCTTATCAAATAATTGATGTTTTTTTTGAATATTAACAAATTCATACCTACGCACATACTTAATATACACACAGAAAACAAATTGTTTGGAAAACGGTTGCAGTAATAAAATATTGATCAGGAAATATAATTTATTATTGCAACTATTAAAAATGTGTAACTCTAACTGATTTTTAATACTAATGACTATTAATGCGAAATTCTAAGTGAAATATGAGTCCTTCAATTCTTTTATTAGTTATGATAACTAATTTTATTTAATACTAAAAATTAGTACGAATAGTGTCAATTACAACCAAATTTATTGAAGTGCAATACTGAATATTGGTTATTGCAATTAATAATTTGCTTTTGTCAATAAATTTTATAATATAACTGCTTCTTCATTTATTGCAGCTAATTATTGATTATTAGTATGGTTTGGGTTCGTGTACAACAAATGAAAATATAATTATTTGGTATTCACAACCAAAAAAAAGCTATATGTATGTCCCAATTGTTTATTGTGAGTACTAAACTAATTATAAGCTGAATTTTCTGTCAAAAGCAAAAAACAAATTTTTTAATAATATCATATTTAAAAAATATTTGATCCGATCAACATCGTACATATGGGCTAACTCTCCAGCACGCTCTATAGACTCCAATAGATCACTAGTCCCGTCAAAATCTATATTCAACCTTCTGAGCTTATCCATCAAATACATTTTGGACTCGGCTGCTTTAGATGCTATCGAGGGGTCAGTCATCTTATTACTCCTCTACCAGTGATTTTACCACTATATTCAGCTCCGGGGTCACTAGGAATTTGGGCGAGGATAGGACACCTGTTGCTTCCTGCTTCATTTGACTGCGACTGTTTGGTAATAGATTTAAAGAAGCAAGTTCACGTTCTCTTTAATCTATTACCAAAAGTTCGCCAAACACGATAAGGGGGAATAATAAACAGTACATAAATAATAAATAAACACACAAAAAATGGAGGTTATTGGAATTATTTTGATTTTTCTATTTATAAATCGGGAAAATGGTTAATGCAACCGAAGGGAAGTCAATCAAATCTTTGGTTATGAACACCAATTATGTGTTAATTCAATTGCATCTATCATATATTCGGGTACATATAAGCATATTTTTGTTTTCTAAAAACAACACTACCAACCCACAATATCTGTGGTTATAACTGATAGTGTACTAAAATTCAAATATTGCTATCAAAAATATTATGCTAATAATCGAAATTTTCAGTAATTGTAACCGAATTGTGTGATAGTACATGCAACCGACGAAATTCGATTTGCGCCAAATTCGGTTGTGATTACGAATCTGTTTTCTCTGTGTAGTACATAAGTAAGTATTTCATTAAAATCCCTAGTTTTTTTCGAGCAAACTATGTAGATATTCCAGCGAACGTTTTTTAGTAAAAAAAAAAAAAAATAAATCCACTAAAAGGGTCCTGATGTATTTGGAAAACAACTACTCATTTTATCTAGTTATCTACATGTTTTAAATAGTACCAAAATATTTTTAAAAACTTTTTGTTTTACAGATTCAATGTAAAAACTTACAAAATGTCCAAGAATATAATCACCAAAAACTATCTAAATTAAACAGTTAATCACAAAAGTAAGTAAACAAGGTTATAATAAATAGTTTTCTTTCAAAAGACAAAAAAAAAAAAAAAATTGAAAAAATTTTTTAAAACATATTTTCAAGGCGAATTTATTACAGGTGGTCTTATAAGCCCAGGTGATAACTTTTTTTTTCGCCTCATCATTGTTGGATGTCAAAATTTGTTTATTATTTTTGTTTACATTTAAGTTAAAAACTTCAGCAGGCATGGAAAAAAATTTCAACATAAAAAAATAAATTTAAAAAAAAAGTAAAAAAGTGTAATGAAAATAAATTTAAAATAAACTGAAAAATCCGATTCATACTAGCGTTATATTTACTTGTTTTTAATTTTAACTAATGTTCAAAACTATTGTTGATTGTTGTTTAGTCTTACTAAAAATACATGAGTAATTGTTGTATGTATTACTTTTACTTAATATATGTAATTCATTTAATACTACCGTATTAACTTGTTTTTATATTGTAATTTTCTTACCTAAATTGATGTGTTCTTTTAAAACTAACAAATTCGAAATAAACTAATTGCCATTTTGCATTTCTTTTATAAGCTATCCTTTTGAGGAATAATTTTTATTGTTTTTAATTGTTATTGAGATATGGAACTAAAACAAGAGAGTATAGTCGGTCAACCCTTCATCACGGTATAAACCCTATTTGGGTACACGTCAGAACAAAATTATGTTAGGAGGTTAACATGCATGTTCATGTTCATCATCTTTATGAAATTTGTTCGCTTTTAATTGATTTTAGGAAGGGGGTTTATATGGGACCTTTAGACCCACCAGCACAACATTTTGTCATGTCGTAGTAGCTATCGTAAAACTCGTTGTCGCTAATTTTAATTTCAATACCATAATTTATTAGGAAGTTATGGCACTTAAAGCTGTTTTCGGGAATAGTATTTGTATGGGAGCTGTGGTCATATATGAACCGATTCCAATAACATTTGGGAGATGGTTTTGATTGCTATAAAATAAGTTTGGAGCCAATTTAATCTTAATACCAACGCAATAACACGGTTTAAAACCCAAAGACCCCATTCCGGAAAGAAACTTGTATTGGTGTTATGTGAAATTTTGGACCGATTCGCCCCATTTTCGATAGACTTGGTCCTCGTGCTAATTACAACTTATGTGCCAAATTTTATCAAATAATCTCCAAAATTCCAACCTGTACTACAGAAGGTTTACATTGGCAGCCACCCGGACGGACGGATATCGTTAGATCGATTCAGAAAGTGATTTAAGGTGGGTCTAGGGTGGGCACGGCCGTGAACCGATTTTGCTAATTTCTCTCCAGGGTTACCGTTCACAAAACTAAAGTCGCAATTTTACCCTTATTTAGCAGTTTTTTTGTGGAACCATTCACAGATTATTGTTCCTTTTGCAACAATTTAATTACTTTTTTGCAATCCTGTCATGTATACAATGTACCTATTTCAGAAATTTTTCGTAAAGTTTCAAAAATAGTTTTAGCAAAAAAGCTTTTCAAAATAAAAAAATTGTGTTTTTTTTATTATTATTTTAAATATACCGTTGACATCGCTTTAGGTTCTTCAAAGATAAGTAATATTTTGTGATACTATTCGAAAAACTGGGAACTAAAGTATAAATGGCTTAACTAAGAAATGGAGTTAAGGCGCTCTTTTGCAGTGCAAAAAAGGCTTCTGAAAATTAAAAAATGCATTTGACTGTTTTGTTTCAATTGTTTTTCTGTTTTGCTATGCTTTTTATTAATAAAAAACGTTAAAGAGATGTGCTCCTTATATTTTCTCAAACGACTTCTTTGTGAAAATTCACTCGCCTCTCATCATTAAACTCAGACTTTCTTGCTTTTAAAATATTATCAACACACAAGCTCGGTGTAGGAAACATAATACTTATATGATTTGAATGATGAACATTATTTACATATATGCGATTTATTTACTTGACTTTCACTATTAAAGAATAATATTTGTAAAACACTTTATAGACATTTAGTACAACTCAATTAACAAGATGTTGTTCTCAAGAATAATAAATCCATAACTTTATCTAAGACCCCTTTCACACTCGGAAAGTAACTTGCGCAACTCTTGGTTTGTTGACGTCAGCGGTAAGGTCGGGGAAAGGAAAACAATTTTGTACAGACTTTGTTGTTCTCGGCAAGAAACTTGCGCAACTAACTTACCGAGTCTAAAAGGGGTCTAATTAAGTTAAATTAGTTAATTTTTCACAACCAGTTTTTCCCATATGTCCGTATATTGCTACCGAAGCTATTTGTACCTAATTTAAAAGCTTTTATTGTTACTGTCCTCCAGATGGGCAGCAATGTTTTTTGTATATGAGTTTGAGGTGCCACGCCCACTTATTCAATTAAGAGAGAAGGCATACAAAATACTTTAGTGCTGCATAACAAATGTTTCATTCTATGCATACAAATGCAGTTTCCTATGTTTCATAATGTGTGCGAGGACAAAATAAAACTAGTAATAGACATTTTCCGCAATTTGCAAACGCCCGGCTCTAATGCAGTGAAACGCAATTAATATGTCTTAATGGTTCTCACATTTTAAATATTTTTCAAATTCCTAAATTCTAAATACCATTTTACTTCAAACATTTTTTCTTTTATTTAAAAAATCAATAACGTTTACTTGTGTATAAGCGTCAACACAATTTACCAGTACAATAAAGTTGCTTACTAAAATTGTTTGTGGTTAGTAGTTTGTCGTCACAAAAGTAGCTGTACTACTTTTTTAACGCATTTTCGGTTTATTGTATTACATTACTTAATTATTTTACTTTTTATTTTTTTTTTACGAGTATTAACCGCGTTTTTTATTTTAAATAATTAATTCAATATAATAGTACGATTACCGTTTAAATGGCCAATTTTTTATCTTCCTGCTGAATAGGTTACAGAAGTTAAATTGGATTTTCAAATTTTATATCATTAACTACTGAGTTTTTATTCGGTAAACCGTTAACGATTAAACCGGTTAATTTCAGTCGACTAACCGATTAACCGAAGTAACAAAATTTTTAATTTTTTGTAGTATTATTACATAATTTTTCGTGTTTCTAATTATTTGTTTTGTCTCATATACAAAAGGTATGTTGTTTTGAAAAAAATATTTTTCCTTCTAGCAATACATTCTTTAAATACAGTAAAAATAAGAAATTAAGGAATTCGGAAAGAATGTTCGGTGCTTTGCTTTGCCAGGATGAGTCAGATGATGAGCTGACAATAAAAGAAACCATCGATTGAAACACAAACAATCTTCTAACAGAATTAACCGAAGCAATTAAGTGTTTAACATTTTAAAAATTAAAACTGGACGACTCTAATGTCATAATGGAAGATTTTATATGTTAAGAGAAATACTGGAAAAGAACTGAGAAATTAGATAATCTGCGATAAATGAAAAAATTTCTTCGAAGTCAAGTTTTATCACAACCAAATTAATTTTCTTAAAGATTATTTTATAAGAAATCCTTAAACTATTGAAAAATGTATTAATAAAATGATCAGTTTATTTTTTATTTAATACATAATACATATGTATAAATTATAAAATATGAATTACATATTTGTGAATCACTTATTTGTTTGCTCGTTTTAGAATTGTTTTGTTTGTTATGTTGCCCCCTAATCTCTACACTGGGATTCCACGTCAGTGATGTTAAACACTTTTTTGAAAAGTCCTTAACAGCCCGAAAAAGTCCCTATTTTTCCCTACGCGTTTAAAAAATTGTCTCTACAAAAATCTCATTAACTTTAAAATGACAAAATATCAATAGAAATAAAACCACTTGTTTTGATGTATATAAATTTTATTTAAAGTTCACAGAAAAAATTAAAAATTTTCTCTAATCACCAATTTTATACCAAATTCATAGAATCAAGCAACCCATTTGTTGATTTTGCTCCTATTACCAAAATGATTATATTGATTACTTAAAATTGTAAAAATTTTATATTTTGAAGATTTTTTTTTCAATAAATGATATTTTTAATTTTAATTACAAAAATGATCAAAAAACTTTGCCGTTTCAAACAATGTGTTGATTGATTTTGACAATTTCCAACAACAATTACACAAGTTAAAATTATTTTATTTTAAATGAAATAATTTTTTGTTATTTGATTATTATTTTAATTCAAAACAAATAAAATGTTTATTAAATCAAAATTATATTTTTAATATTCGTTCAACAAAAAAAATAATTGATTGAATTATTACATTAATTAAGTTTAAATACTTTTTAAATAATTTTTTTAATTGATAAAAAATTACTAATAATTTTTTCTGTGTTGTTCCCAGCTAGCATTTGAGTGATAGTTTTTTTTTAAATATCACGTAAATGAGATTTCTCATATGGGTAAATCCAAAGTGTTGAACGTGCCAGTCGTACAGAGAACGGCTTTCTGCGATTGCAAAAAAATCGCAGTAAATGAACACCAACAAATACACTCGCTTGCGGTCATACAATCAAACTTGCGCAACCGCAAACATTCGATGCTGGTTTGCAGTCATTCAAATAATGCACATCGTGCTTTGTTATTTATTCCATCGTTTAGCTTCGTTTGTCAATTAAGATGTTTGTGTGTTTGGTCCGACAATGATTGTTTTGGCAAAGAAAAAAACATACAAACAAAAAAGCCAGAAATCAAGCAACTATTACTCATGTAGACATTCAGCAGTTACTATGTAGTGCCTTTTGACTTTACACAAATAAGTTATTTTGCGTGCGCAACAAAAATGCAAACAAATCACTTTCAATAAAAAACGAATATGTTCATGCAAAAATTAAATGTGTACGAAACGATGTAAAAATTACCAACGTTGAACTTTGTTTTGCAGGCAAAGAGTGAATGTAAATTTGTGCGTATGAATAAATCAAGAAAAATAGTGATTTTGCAGTTCTCTGCAGTCGTACGCATCAAAAATGTTTTGTGGCAAGCAATACTACTAAAATTTAATTTAATATTAAAAATTAACTGAATTGAATACATTTAGCATTAGACGCCACAAAAAGTTTGACAAATATCCAACATGTCTGCCAAATATTAAAAATTTTTTAAATTTCTGCAAACATTGCTTCAAATGTTTGTCCAAACAGCAAACACCCCATTTAACAACCCAACATTTTTGTACAAACGTAAAATGTTGACATGTTTGCCAAGCCATTTGTGAGGTTTATTATGCCCTTAAGCAATAATTGCAATCATTGCGCAATGGATTGCCACTCATGGCAAAATGCGGTCTATACGGCGCAAATTTAATTGAGCAATCAAAGTTGACGTTTGCCGCAATAAATATTGCTACGTGGATTTTCCGAATATGAAGCCAGAATTGTCAAAAGTAGAACAGTTTTTGAGATATTCCAAAATGCCCGTTATTTCTGTTTTTAAAAAAGATGATGTGACTGAAATGCAAATATCTTCAAACATTTTAAACGGATTATGTATTTCTTTTTTTTAATGAAAGATAATAAAATTACTAAAAAAATGGATTGCTAGTGAAGATTGGTCAAGAAATGATGAAGTTACAGGGGATAAAAGTTCAAACTCAATTATAAATTTGATGATTTTTTGCAATTTTGCTCTTTTCAACGCCAGCAGAGCAACGGTATTAATTTGTTCACGTTCTTATAATCCAACGGGTTGAGGTCTGGACTACCAGCTGACCAATCAACAGTTGATATGAAATCCGGAACGTTTTTTTAACACAGTCTTGAGTTGTTTTTGCTTTGTGACCTGGAGCAGTCTTGCTGGAAGGGCATGGCTTGTTGTTGAATAATGATTGGCTGAGAGGCTTCACAATGGGTTCCAAGACGATCGATTGGTACACATTGGCCGATGTTTTCACTTCTTTTTCGCAAAAATGGAGCTTGGCAACACCATCGTAGCTCACTCCCCACCATACCATAACAGACGCGGGATGGTGGCCTCTTTGAAACTTCGGGATGGGTTGGGATGCTTCTCTGGATGACCAAGCATACACACGATCATTCTGTTTATTGCACGATTCTTCTACGGTGAAGATGTTCTCGTCGGTAAACAGAATTTGCCTGTGAGCATTTTTCGTGTACCAGCTAAGTTACGATTTTGATTTTCGCTTGCGTTTTTCCTTTAATGCGGCCGTGAGCAGATGTCCAGTATGTCGCTTGTAAGCGCTGAGTCCCGAGTCTTCTTTGATAATGCGAGACATTGATTTCTGTGAAATTTGCATTTCACGCGACAAGATTTTCTGGTTTTTCGTTTCTTCACTGCTTTGATCACTTTCGGAGTTCTTACAGTGCGCAGACGGCCAGATCTTTGACGGTCTCGTACACCATCAGTATCCTTAAATAACTTCGCAGTACGATACACGAAATTGCGAGTGATTCCAAGCTTTCGCAACGTCTTTAAGATATCTCCTTTTTCCATGTTGCATTTTAGTAAGCCAACTACAACAATACGATTTTCAATGTCGCCCCATTCCATGATTGAAAACAATTAATCTCAAAAACTTTTAATGTCACAATGAAGTACAAACGCCAGCTTTCTAATAGCAGTCAATATAAAATGGATGCGCCCAGTGTTGCATTCATAATAAGTGCGATTACACGTGTACCAGTATTTATGACTTGACTAGGTATATAAATTCATATTTAATTATACATATGTATGTAGTTTTTCAAATAATTTTTTTTAATTTGACATGAAAAACCAATTTTTAACATAAATGGATATTTAAATATATTGGTGTAATTGGCCATTCATGTTTTAAAGTTTAAAATCTAATGTGGACAAACGTTTTTAAAGAAATTTAAAGAAAGTCGCAAGTTTGTTCAAACAATAACCTTACAAAAGTTTTATCATATAATAACTAGCACATTTTGTAATGCTTTGCAAAAATTATTTTATACATTTATACTAGAAAAACAAAAACACTAATTTTCAACAAAAATTATTTAATATTTTTATTTATTTTAATAAATTTGGTTGAAACAATTGTTGTCGTTTTTATTTGTGTGTATGTATCAGATTTTTCTGATCGGTAATGTTATAATTTTTAGTCGTAAACTAAATTAAAATACAGATACAGTCGATCCTGTCTATTGTACATGTGCTTTATTTTTTCCGCACACGAACTTAAAGTATAGCTATAATCGAACCTTTCTGTCGTTCGTGTGCTTTTATTTTTCCGTACACGTTACAACGATAAAGAATACAAATTAAAAATAAAAATAAAAAGGGAAAGTGAAGAAATTATAAGCAAGAATGATAGAATACAAGATTACGCCATGCGCATGATTAACTGTAAGATAACGTAGTTTGTCCCTGGCAAGGGTTGCTATGCCGAATATACCCTAAGATTTTCGAATTTTTAATAAAATATGCATGTATTTTGCAAGAGATGGTAACCCTGCAATTTAAAATAATTTTAAGTTTCTAGAAAAAATTTTATTTATTGTGTTTAAATTATGGATTTTAGCTAACATTTTATGAAAAACAATATTAAAACATGAACAAATTAAAAAAGCGTTACAGAAGTGTGTTACAACAATTTTAGCCCAAAGAAAAAATAAAACAATTGTATATAAACATGAAGTGTGCAGTGGGCAAATGCAAGCAAAAGCAATTAAAAAAATCAAGTGAGAAGTTGTACTAAAAAATAAAATTTTGTTTGGTTTTAATAGTGGTAATACAGAAATTTCTCAAAATATTTGTATAAGAAAGAGGAAATTTAATAAAATACCAAAAAAAATACAATATTTTGCTACAAAATAATTTGATGAACAAAATAATAAATTGGGAATTTAGAAGTCATACAAAAATCTTAATAGTAAATTTTGTATTCCCGTAAATAACTTTGATAATATACTTGCATGTGCCCGTGCAGAAAACTGAATTGCCAAATTAGTTTTTTTTTGTTGTTTTCTTGCGAAGACAATAGAATGAAACAATTTGTTTTTCAATTTTGTTTTTTCTTTTTACCCACTTACAACTACAATTCGAGTCGGAAAGAACCCAACCAAGGTATATTTATAGCAGGTAGCCGCGAGATTACAACAATTGTACAATAAAACAAACAACAGGGCTTATTATTGTTGTTTTATGATACGAACTGTCAAACAGCAAAGGGGTTGAAAAGAGACAAAAGATAAAAACAAAAAAATTGTTTACTATACAACTTTGACAGTTTGTATCGCAAAACAAGCAAATAAAAAATAACCAGCTGGCTTTCCGAGACTATCTGCTATAAATATACCTTGAACCCAACCAATTGTAGGGGGATGTAAGAAAAGATAAACTCACTGTTTATTGTTGGTGTTTTGTTTAAGCTTTGATATTGTTACAAGCAGGGCTGTCAGATATGGCGATTTCTCGCCAAACGTGGCGATTTTGAAACGTGTTTGGCGATGGGATTTCCTATTTGGCGACTGGCGACTTTTATGGCGATTTCTGATACAACTGGCGATTATCTTGGCTATATTTACCATTTTTATTATTTCGGCGATTTTGTTTAACAAGTTGTCATTTTTTTTTATAATTAAGATTGTTTTTTATACCCTTCACCGAAGGTCCTACACCCTATAAAGTATATATATTCTGGGTCCTTATGCAAAGCGAAGTTCAAATCCGCTATTTAAGTGAATTTTATATTCAGTCACTATTTAATTCTAATAGTATGTAGGTCAAAACTCCAGTAATGAAATCGGTGTGGCTGAAGTGTACGATATAATAACCTATCTGCAGTACTAATTAGTATGAATAAATAAAAATTTCTTTACACATGAATATTATATACATTAAATAATTACAGTAGTAGTTTCTTTTACTGGTTTAAGCAAAAACAAGTACTTAATGTTTGTTTAAATCACACTATGCAACAAAATTAAACTTTTATCGTGATTTTTGATAATTTATTTTTCTCTTTTTTTAGTGCGTAACGGTCCTCTAGGTACAAAAACTTTGTCATTTGTAATAGTACATCTTCAAAATTTTGCACACACATGCGTAAAGATATAGGGAATAAAAATCCATAAAAAACTCAATTTTGAAATTTTTGCAGATAGGTTATTAGGTCTTTAAGATGACGATATATGCGAGTATGTTCTACAATTTGAAATGAAAAGGATTTAAAATCGAACGAGATTTTGATTTCAATTATTAACAAAATGACTATAGTTTTTCCTATTTTTAAAAGTTGTTCTTGTAAAAATAATTGGTACTCAAAGTATGGAGTTTATAAAAAGGAGTATTTTCTTGAACTTTCTTTTCAGGCTCATTTTCAAAATTTGTTCCATTTTAAATCCACTTCATTTCGATTTACAGAACATACCCGATGATCTCCATTTTATGTTATTTAAAAAAAATTACAGAAACAAAACAAAATTTACTTCGGCGACTTTTTTGTATTTTTTCTCAGTTTTTGGCAATTTTTGACTGAAAAATTATACTAGCGTTTTTTGTATGCAGTATTTAATTTTAAAACAAGTAAGAGTGCTATATTCTGCTGTGCCGAATCTTATATACCCTTCACCATTGTGCGAGTAGAATAGAGAGCAACTAAATAATTTTTAAAAATATACATATGTACATATACATACATATTTACAATACTTAAAACTTCATTATAAATGAAATTTAAAAAGCGAAAACTGGTAAATATTTTTTTAAATCGTTTTTAGTTTCTATTTGTTAAAATTATTTCGTTAAATATATGAAATAATAAAGAAGGGTGATAACGAAAATCATAATGGGCATTATGCTAGTATATGTAAACAAATACGAAGGGGGCGTGAGGAGATTGGAAGAAGAGACGACAACCGGATTTGAACTTCGCTTTGCATAAGGACCCAGAATATATATACTTAATAGGGTGTAGGACCTTCGGTGAAGGGTATAAAAAACAAACTTAATTTTAAAAAAAGAGTAATTTTTGGGATTTCAGTATTTTGGTCATAACTCTGCTATTTCTTAACCGATTTGACAGATTTATATACCGACGTGTTAAAGAAGAAATTTGCCAGTTATTTTGACTATAAAACTTGGACTCGGGAAGATCTATGGTTCCTGAAAATGGGTATTTAAAAATAAAAAATAATATTTTGGTCATAACTTTTTCGTATCTGAACCGATTTTCCCGTGTTTTTCAGAAAATATTTGCTATTAAAAATTTCCGATCTTCTGATATATAAGGCGTAACTATAGGTCATATTACAGTCAAAAAATTCAGTTTTTTATAAAATTTTTAATACTTTTTGTATGAGAGGTACCACGCCTACTTCTCCAATCCCGCCCACATTTTGTAGGATGGTGTGTATTTATAACCTAAATGTTTGTACCTAATTTTAAAGCTTTGGCTCTTGCCGTTCTCTAGATATACAGAAAAAAGTAATAAAAATACAACAACCACAAGGGATTTTTTGGAAAAATTAGAGGCAGTCGTGGTTTTTTGGTCATATCTCAGCCCATTGTTGGACCGATCTGGCTGAATTTCAATAGCAAGAAATGGTGGACTATATGTGACATAAATTTTCAACCTATATTAAATAAATATTATTCATATGTATTGTTATTTATTTCTTAGCATTTTTTGTACTTAATTGTAATTTTATATAGAAGTTTACTATTTAGTAAGTAGCTTTAATTAACTGCATAAGACTTTGAGTGTTTAAAATTCTTATTCGCTTTAGGGTTTTATTAGTATAATATTTTTAGCTTTTCTAAAATCGTTGGAAAAGATTTTCTGATGATCTGGCCTAATGCTATGTTCATACGACGACAAAAACCACTCGTTTCGCTCTCTGAAACTAGATTGTCAAACATGCTGTTCATACGATTCATTCTTGTTTCATTTTGACATTTTTTTTTGTGTTGTTAGTGTGATTTTATTTAAAACAGATAAAAAAGTAATTAAAAGCTAAAAATATATTATTTAATACTTTTATTAATATTATTATTTGATAATTATCACTTTATTTTATTAAACATCAATTTTTATTTTGTATTTTATTTTGTTTTGATTTTTTTGAGAGCTAGTTCAGATAAACTAACGATAATTGTTATCAAAATTAGAGATGATAGTACATTTTTCCTGTTTCGCAGCCTGTTTCAAAATGAAACGACCTGTTTCGCTTACAAAATTTTGTATGGGGAAACAAGTCGTTTCAGTCATGTTTGGGGCGCGAAACAGGAATAAGAGAGCGAAACACGAATATTGCTGTCCGAGTGAACATGGTATAAGCAACCAGTGAAATGCGCATAGGAGCTAGCTTTCCCTCAACAATAAATTTCAGTGTATTTATCAAATATGAAAAATTGGGAATTTAGCACGTCATACAAAAATCTTAATAGTAAATTTTGTATTCCCGTAAATAACTTTGATAAAAATAATAAATTGTCACACTGTTATGTTACAACAACTATTTTTAGTTTGACATCTTGAAATTCGTAGCCAATAGGAAAGCAGTTTGCGTGACGTCATATGTGCGACATGCAATCTTCTATTCTATCATTCTTAATTATAAGTTTTTTGTATGATCGCGGTGCTACAATCCTCAAAATAAAAGGGAGCCAAGCAGGCAGGGTTGTTAGATGTGACGATTTTTCGTCATTTTGACGATTGTTTTGAGAAAATACAGTAAAATGACGATTGACGATTTTTTTACTAAAAGTAATAGTGCTATGACGATTTTCTGGGATCAATAAAACACTTACAAGAAAAATTTACAATTATATTGGAAACAGTCCAAAACGTAAGAAGTAAAAAAATCGAAATACAAAAATTATTGGAAATTAAACAAAAATAATTCTTCCCCCATCACTTTCATTAGAAGCATTATTTATTAGAATTCTACAATTATGTGAATACCATCGATACTGCAAAAAATATACACTAGAGCCCCGATTTGCGTGGTCCGCTTTTTAAAAATTGGTTAAATCCGCTTTGCGTTTAAAAGGGCTAATTTCCATTTAATTCTGTTAGGTAAGTAATTCTAAGTATAGTTGCGTGTTTGGAAGTAAGAAGATAGTTCTTACTAAGAATTTGTGTAGAAAAATGAGTGCAAAGAGAAGAAAATGCATTAAATTGGAACTAAAATTGGAAGTTACAAAACATTTCAGTTAAAAAAACTGTTGACAGAACCCTTGGTTGAGTACCTTCAACAGTAAAAACAATTTGCAATAGTTATAGCGCTAAAAATTAATCAATTAAAGATAGCCCGAGTTAATAGCAAATGAGATTTTATTTTTTATTTGCTGCCTTTTTTTAGAACGCGAGTGCAAAAGTGAATCGTGTAACTAACATTCAAAACAAAATACATCTTGAAATTTTGTTTTTGTTTTAAATGTTAGTTAAATGAGTCACTTTTGCACACGCGTTCAAAAAAAAAGCATTTAATGTTTTTGTGAATATGGATAAATGTAATATGTAAATAAATTTTTGTTATGTTTTTATGAAAATATATTTTTTCTTATGTATTTCTTTTCAAATCTATATATATATATAAAAGAAAGTGGTGTTAGTTACTACGTTTATAACTAAAGAACGGCTGGACCGATTTCGATGATTAAATATATTAAAAAAATAGGTGCCGCCATTGAAAATTAGTCAGTATGAATTAAATCGTAATCGAGCCGGCGAAGGTTTATAAGTTAATATAACCAATTTCAGACAGGTGGCGCCACTGAAAATGACTCGAACTGAGTTAAATCATTAACTGTGCATTTGATCATGCTATGATCTTTAGCACAGCTGTTGAGAATTACCATACAAAGGTGTCTAGGTTGGTATGACCAATTTCCGATAGGCGGCACCATTGAAAATTACTCAAAATAAATTATATCATTTGATCATGCTATGGTCTTTAGCAGTGATGTTAACCGTACGGTAATTACCCTTTTTTACGGTTATTTTGAGCCCCAAAAGGTAGCAAGGTAATTTCATTTAAAAAACGGTAATATCAAGATTTGGGTTTTTGATATTCATATAGGTACATACATATGAAGGCTTTATAATCCTAACTTTTGAGATGCGATTTTCATGAATGTAATACAAAAAGTTAAGAATGTTGTGGTTCTGAAAATGTTTAGGTTACAGTGATAAGTGTAAAATATGAAAAATTAAATAACTCATTGTATATAATTAATTGTATTTTTAACTTTTTGGTTGTTTCAAAATCAACAATTGTTTAAACATTTAAAATAGCCGTAATGTGATGCATTTAACTATAGTAATTATAAAAAATTTTCAGTAAAAGCAAAAATATTACATATTCATTTTGTATTAAAGGCATATAAAAAGGACTTTTAAACCAATGGTTTCATCATAAGAAGATGATAAAATAGCACTTTATTTTACAGCGGGTAGATATGAATATTGCGTGTCAATATTTTGGTTTAAAATGTATTTCAAAACAAAGCTTTTCATGAAAATTTTTTCATAAAACATATTAAAAATTTGAATAAATTAAAAAACCTTTGCGTACGGTAATTTCTTCTCAGAAAACGTAATTTTAAGAGGGCCGTACGGTAATGAAAAAAGTTAACATCACTGGTCTTTAGTAAAGTTGTTGCGCATGAGCCGGCAAAGGTTTATATGTTGGTATGAACAATTTCCGACAAGAAGTGCCATTGAAAATGGATCAAATCGTAAGCTATGCAATCGATCATGCTTTGATCTGTTAGCAAAAAAATTTCTAAAATATTCAAGAAAAAAGAAATTATAAAGAAAATTAATTTTCTCATACATTTTGTATGGAGTGCTAAAAGGAAAGTTTAAAGGAGAGAAAGTTCTCATTCCGAGAATTCCAATGATCCTAACCGATATGCTATTTGATTTTAAACGAATCAAATTTCCATTTCGTCTCGCATTCGCCATGACAATCAACAAATCCCAAGGGCAATCATTGAGTGTTTGTGGCCTAAATTTGGAGAACGACTGTTTTTCACACGGTCAACTCTATATCGCATGTTCCCGTGTCGGAAAGCCATCCTCTTTGTTCATTTTCGCGCCTGACAACAAAACGAAAAAAATTGTTTATCACAAAGTGCTTCAATGATATTCTCTTAACTTATTCAATAGTTAACTTATAATTCACATTTTCATATTCTTTTTTTTTAATATACCCAATAACAATACTTTTCTAGGCAAAACAACGTTTGCCGGGTCAGCTAGTGATTAATATATTTCAGCCCACTTTCTGAAACAAATAGAATAAAACTTAACCATACCACCTTCTTTATCATGAATAGAATTTCTTGCTAAAAATGTTGAACCAATCAATGCAATAAATTGTCTATAATTTTCAAAATTTATATATATAATATAATTGTTGTGTATAATTGTTGAATTGTTGAATAATTGTTGAAAATATGATTTATACAGGGAATCGTAAAAGGTTCATTCGATGATGATTTGACGAAAGATAAACAAAGTGTAGCATTGTTGTTTTTGTACTCTGAAAATTATCCAAGATTTTCTTAAGACTTGCATATTACAGCCGTACCTAAGAAAAGCGGCACGCATTTCCTAGTTTCTGAATAGAGCGGCCTGAACGCTTTGCAATTGGAAAACCCGATTTTGACAGCTCGTTTAAGAGTGAAGTTTGCCGCTATTTTTTGGTCAATCTAGCGTTTTTATCTCCATTTTTAATTTGGATTTTTTTGTGGGTTTTATTAAACAAAAAAGCTATTACTACTAAATATTAGCATTGGGCAAAATCTTTCATTTATGTGAATCTTTCAATATCTTTCAGAAAGGTTAACTGAATTAATTCATTCTTTTCTTTCACTTTTCTAAATGACACATAGTTTCAGAATGAAAGAATGAAGGTCTAGTTCTTTTGAGGAATGATTAAATTGCTATTTTAAAAATAAAAACGGTTTGTAAATTGAAATAAGATTTTAGTATCAATGTTAAAGAGTTGTTTTAGATATATACATACATATATTAAATATGGACAATTTTAGTACATATATTTATGTATGCTAAACTTCAGATTGGTTTTGAAAAATGTCATTCGTCAAAAAAGTAATTAAAAAAACTTTATTTCAATAAAAAACAAATAGAAGTGAAAACATAGCAAACAAGATAGATATGTAACAGAATATGAAAGCAAATAAAAATATGAAAGAAAAAAGATGAAACCGAAAGATGAAGGAAATGGAAAGAAAATACAGAAATATTTCATTCTTTGAGGGAGTTTATACGGAGTCTTTTCAGACATGTCTGTTTTTTACATTCTCTTTTGAACACGTTTCCAAAAACCTATTGTCTTCTTACGATGTCTTTCCAAACATGCCTGTTTTCATGTAAAATAGTCTAATTTACATATACATACAAATTAAAATCATTGAAATTCATATAAACAAACTTGAAAACTCATTTCATGTCTGTTTGGCAGCCCCTCTTTCTTTCCTACCCCGATCGCCTACAAACAAAACAAACGTGTTTGTTAGACATGTCTGAATAGACACCGTGTAAACTCCCTCTTTCACTTAAGCAAGGCGAATTGACTAGAAGGTGGGGTCGAGTCAACATGTGGTGTTTTTTTTTTCGGTGGTCGAGTTGTCAAAGTTTGTATACAAACTAGTTTTTTATGTAAACAAACCTGTTTTTTTTTACTAGCAATATTTTTGACAACCCGACCACAGAAGCATTGTAGTTGCAGAGTTGACCTCACCTTCTAGTCAATTCGCCTTGCACTTAAGTGAATCATTCAATTGAAGTAATTCATTCAAGAACGACGCAAGCCTACTACATATCAGACTTTGGAGACTGAAGAAAATCGTCACTTAATAAAAAAATCAGCAAATCGGCACTTTGCTTAAGGCCCAAATACATTGATCAAAATACTCATCAAGCATTGTGGTAGTATTAGTGAAAATATGTTTGTATGTGTCACACCGACGATGCTGGATGGAAAATCAAATAATTTAGATATGACGGAGAATATTACGTCAAGCACACGTACACGATGAATTCGCCGGCTGGACAAGCATTTGACAAGTGTATTTGGGCCTTTCTTTCGGAACACAAAATCGTCGAAATCACGATAAATCGCCAAATATGACAGCCCTGGAACCAAGTATTTCGTTTTTTCGAAAATTAGAGGACGGAAAGAACATTATTTCAATATTTTGGCTATGGTGCCGAATGTTTATCTCACAGTTTATTTAAATAAATAATGCATTTAAATAAAAAAAATAAAATATTTTTATTTATGTTCCACCAAGGCGAATTTACACAAGGTGAACTTATCTTGCTTCGTAAGCAACAGCTGATTACTAACCTTGTGTCAAAATGGTATACCGTCCTGTTGGTTCTGGGGAATCTTAACTAAATTCTTTAATTTTCGATTAAAATTGTGAAATTTAAAACTGTTTTAAGTTATAAAAATTCAAACAAACACAATTTAATATAAAAACAAAATTAAATATTTCCTTGAATTTTTGACACAACGTTAAAATGTTTAACAGTGTTGTAAAACGTTTTCAAAATAAGACCACCTTGTATGAATTCGCCTTGTGTTCCACATTGTATTATAATCCACATTTGAAAAACATTTGGCAACTACGTTTGAAAGCAAGTCGAAAATAAAGGCATTTTTCAATTTAAAAACAATTTCTCCTTTTTGTAGAGAATGCTATGATTTTCAAATCGTTATCAAATGTTTGTCGTACTTACATATATACATATGAATGTTATAAAATTGATTGCTTAATTGGCATATAAAATTTTTTTTTAAAAATTTTGCAAATATGAAAAAAAAATTTTTTTAGCAAAAAGCTTAAAAACTCCCCCTGTTTATTAAAGTTTTTCTTCTATATATAGGTATATAACTTACTACATTTACAGTTTTATGGCCATTTTCTCAATGTATCGACAAACTGTCTGTTACTTAATGTCAACATAAATTTATTGGACCGATAAACCGTCCGCTAACGATTTTGGGTTTCTCAATACATCGATAAAAAACATTGTTTTCAGCTGGCAACGCCACTCAAAATACATGTAAAAGTTGGGAGTCAGCTGATTGAATTTATCTGTACGGCAAATAAAAGACGTGGGCCAAGATAGCGTCGACGAAATAGCGTCGAATTTGGGAATTTAAAAACCGGGAAAAAAAAATACCCAAATTATGGTGTTTTTCAGAATAAGAACAAAAAGTTAGCGTCGAATTTAGGAATTTATGGGGATTTCCAAAGTAAAAAAAAAGTTAGCGTCGAATTTAGGAATTTAAAAAGGGGAAGTAAAAATAACTAATATTTTTAATAAAAATACAAAAAATAGTTTACACAAATTAAAAAATACACATTTAGGAACAAAATAAGCGATGCGTGCAAAAAATCGTTCGCTTAGTTCCCGAGATATTTGCGTGCATCCAAAATGGTCAGTAAAAAGCGTTGCTGATTTATCCCATGGAACACAGGCTTTTGCACGCTATAATCTGTATATATTCTGAAAGTAAATCGTTTTCCGCACAAAATGAGTGATGCGTGCAAAAAATCGTTCGGTTAGTTCCCGAGATATGTGGGTGCATCCAAAATGGTCAATAAAAAGCGTTGCTGATTTATCCCATGGAACACAGGCTTTTGCACGCTATAAACTGTATATATTCTGAAAGTAAATCATTTTCCGCACAAAATAAGCGATGCGTGCAAAAAATCGTTCGGTCAGTTCCCGAGATATGTGGGTGCATCCAAAATGGTCAGTAAAAAGCGTTGCTGATTTATCCCATGGAACACAGGCTTTTGCACGCTATAAACTGTATATATTCTGAAAGTAAATCATTTTCCGCACAAAATAAGCGATGCGTGCAAAAAATCGTTCGTTTAGTTCCAGAGATATTTGGGTGCATCCAAAATGGTCAGTAAAAAGCGTTGCTGATTTATCCCATGGAACACAGGCTTTTGCACGCTATAAACTGTATATATTCTGAAAGTAAATCGTTTTCCGCACAAAATGAGCGATGCGTGCAAAAAATCGTTCGGTTAGTTCCCGAGATATTTGGGTGCATCCAAAATGGTCAATAAAAAGCGTTGCTGATTTTCCCATGGAACACAGGCTTTTGCACGCTATAAACTGTATATATTCTGAAAGTAAATCATTTTCCGCACAAAATAAGCGATGCGTGCAAAAAATCGTTCGTTTAGTTCCAGAGATATTTGGGTGCATCCAAAATGGTCAGTAAAAAGCGTTGCTGATTTATCCCATGGAACACAGGCTTTTGCACGCTATAAACTGTATATATTCTGAAAGTAAATCGTTTTCCGCACAAAATGAGCGATGCGTGCAAAAAATCGTTCGGTTAGTTCCCAAGATATTTGGGTGCATCCAAAATGGTCAGTAAAAAGCGTTGCTGATTTATCCCATGGAACACAGGCTTTTGCACGCTATAAACTGTATATATTCTGAAAGTCAATCATTTTCCGCACAAAATAAGCGATGCGTGCAAAAAATCGTTCGTTTAGTTCCAGAGATATTTGGGTGCATCCAAAATGGTCAGTAAAAAGCGTTGCTGATTTATCCCATGGAACACAGGCTTTTGCACGCTATAAACTGTATATATTCTGAAAGTAAATCGTTTTCCGCACAAAATAAGCGATGCGTGCAAAAAATAGTTCGTTTAGTTCCAGAGATATTTGGGTGCATCCACAATGGTCAGTAAAAAGCGTTGCTGATTTATCCCATGGAACACAGGCTTTTGCACGCTATAAACTGTATATATTCTGAAAGTAAATCATTTTCCGCACAAAATAAGCGATGCGTGCAAAAAATCGTTCGTTTAGTTCCAGAGATATTTGGGTGCATCCAAAATGGTCAGTAAAAAGCGTTGCTGATTTATCCCATGGAACACAGGCTTTTGCACGCTATAGACTGTATATATTCTGAAAGTAAATCATTTTCCGCACAAAATAAGCGATGCGTGCACAAAATCGTTCGGTTAGTTCCCAAGATATTTGGGTGCATCCAAAATGGTCAGTAAAAAGCGTTGCTGATTTATCCCATGGAACACAGGCTTTTGCACGCTATAAACTGTATATATTCTGAAAGTAAATCGTTTTCCGCACAAAATGAGCGATGCGTGCAAAAAATCGTTCGGTTAGTTCCCGAGATAATTTCAGAATATATGCAGTTTATAGCGTGCAAAAGCCTGTGTTCCATGGGATAAATCAGCAACGCTTTTTACTGACCATTTTGGATGCACCCAAATATCTCTGGAACTAAACGAACGATTTTTTGCACGCGTCGCTTATTTTGTGCGGAAAATGATTTACTTTCAGAATATATACAGTTTATAGCGTGCAAAAGCCTGTGTTCCATGGGATAAATCAGCAACGCTTTTTACTGACCATTTTGGATGCACCCAAATATCTTGGGAACTAACCGAACGATTTTTTGCACGCATCGCTCATTTTGTGCGGAAAACGATTTACTTTCAGAATGTATACAGTTTATAGCGTGCAAAAGTCTGTGTTCCATGGGATAAATCAGCAACGCTTTTTACTGACCATTTTGGATGCACCCAAATATCTCTGGAACTAAACGAACGATTTTTTGCACGCATCGCTTATTTTGTGCGGCAAATGATTTACTTTCAGAATATATACAGTTTATAGCGTGCAAAAGCCTGTGTTCCATGGGATAAATCAGCAACGCTTTTTACTGACCATTTTGGATGCACCCAAATGTTTTGGGAACTAACCGAACGATTTTTTGCACGCATCGCTCATTTTGTGCGAAAAACGATTTACTTTCAGAATATATACAGTTTATAGCGTGCAAAAGCCTGTGTTCCATGGGATAAATCAGCAACGCTTTTTACTGACTATTTTGGATGCACCCAAATATCTCTGGAACTAAACGAACGATTTTTTGCACGCATCGCTTATTTTGTGCGGAAAATGATTTACTTTCAGAATATATACAGTTTATAGCGTGCAAAAGCCTGTGTTCCATGGGATAAATCAGCAACGCTTTTTACTGACCATTTTGGATGCACGCAAATATCTCGGGAACTAAGCGAACGATTTTTTGCACGCATCGCTTATTTTGTTCCTAAATGTGTATTTTTTAATTTGTTTAAACTATTTTTTGTATTTTTATTAAAAATATTAGTTATTTTTACTTCCCCTTTTTAAATTCCTAAATTCGACGCTAACTTTTTTTTTACTTTGGAAATCCCCATAAATTCCTAAATTCGACGCTAACTTTTTGTTCTTATTCTGAAAAACACCATAATTTGGGTATTTTGTTTTCCCGGTTTTTAAATTCCCAAATTCGACGCTATTTCGTCGACGCTATCTTGGCCCACGTAAATAAAAGGAAAATAAATAATTGGCAGATGAGTGCCGGTTAGCTTCGCGATAAAAACGAAGAAATGAGACATTGAGAAAACCAAATTTCTTCAATGTGCAGTTTTTCGTTGGGAAAAAAGATAATCGCCTAATGAGAAAATGGCCATTAAAGTCTTAAATTAAATAAAAAAAAAAAAAAAACTGTGTAGTTTTCAACACATTTTAAAATTTGTTAACCCTTTCGCTACTTTGTATCCATATGGATACACTCAACTGTAGAGGCATCAGACAATCTCCAGGTCAAAGAATTGGCTTAGATAGCGGCACGTTATTGTTTTTTAAGATCTTATGAATTATTTTTAATGAAAAACTCTTGGATTTTTGCAAAATTGATAAAAATATAGCATATTTAAAAAAACTTTTTTTTATATAAAATTTTTTTTGAAAAATACAATTTTTTTATTTCAAATAACATATACCCTGCTAGCATTTGGAAGATTGTTTTTTAAAAAATCAGAGTAATGAGTCTTTTTCGAGTACTTTTGGTGATCAAAAACTTATTAATCAGCTACACGCTTAAAAATAGACTCGAAAATGACTCACGCTTATGATTCTAAAGTGTTTGATTTAAAATGCAATAACAAATCGTATTGAAACCGTAAATGGATCATCTTGGGGCTTAACATATGAGTATTTAATGCGTTATTCATAATCGAAATTCTCGCAGCTAGAAGGTTGTAAACTGTTTGATCACAAACTGATTATGCATGCGTTCGAAAAGTGATTACTTTTTTTTGTTATTTCTGATCATATTTTGAGCAGATGGATAATTAAAAAGTGTTTGTTATTTTTTTGTATAGCAATCTACAACGAATCATCCAGGTGCTTAAAATGTGAGTATTTCAAACGTCATTTATAATCAAATTTTACGCAGCTAGAAGATTGAAAACTGCTTGGATATTTAAAAAGTACTTGTTAAGTTTTAACAGGAAATTTTTTTGTTTATTGTTTAGTAAATGTCTAAAAATTAAATTTTTCTTCATTCATAAAATTTTCACCGGAGTGATAGTTAAGTTGTGTCTTTTAAAATTGTAACTTAATAAGTGTGTGCATTAAATTGTAATTTGAAATAATTATAAAAAAAACTAAAACTACAAACATATACATATATAAAAAGTGTAAGAAAGACGCGAAAAAACTTCCTTTTAAATATATAAAGGAATTAAAAACCTTTGATGTTTTAGTGCAACAAGAAGAGGAAAAGCTGCAATAATTTGTAAGTATATAAATTTAAAAAAAACAAACAAACAATTAGACTAGCTTAATAGTCATACTAATTTCTTAAAAAACTTTTACATTTTCAGAAAGAATATATTGCAAAAACCGATGGTGTACGACCGGCCGAATTTTTAAGAGCTGCAGTTCGGAAATTGTTTTTAGATGATTAAGCTTGTTTGCGTAGTTACAACAACAATTAAAAGTAATATGTATATAATAACATATGTTATTAAAAAAAAACTTACAAATATTTTTCGTTTTAGATATTTGTCATCTTAAATTTAAAATTTAAGAGCACCGACAAAGAATGCCATTCCTTTCTACAAAAGCATTTTGTTCATGCTAAAAATAGGGTGGCAAGAAGAATTTTAGTATAATTTTATTTGTATTATTATTATTACTATAACTATTATTATTAGTATTATTATTATTATTATGTATCATTATTATTATTCTTATTATAATTATTATTATGATTAGCATTATTAGTGTTTTTTTTTTGTTGGATTAATTTATTAAAAATTAATTAATTTTTAATAAACATAAATGTTACATGCTGTGTAAGTTATTAAATTATTTAACTTTTTGTGCTTATTTTTAATATGTTTTTTTTAATAAACTTAAATGTACATATAAAAAAATTTATTTACTGCCTGTTTTTAGAAGGCGAGTGCAAAAGTGACTCGTTTAATTAACATTTCAAAATTTGTTTTTGTTTTAAATGTTAATTAAACGAGTCACTTTTACACTCGAGCTGAAAGAAGTCAAATACGATTACCAGTACCACTATGTAGAAATAACTCTTAAATTAATAGAAATAGACTAATAAATGACTCGAAAATGACTCGCATATGAAGCGAAATAAGACTAAAAAATTACTCGAAAAACGATCGCAAAAAAACATAGAAAAGGCTCTTAAATTAATAGAAATAGACTGATAAATTTTTATAAAAAGACTCCCAAATAACAAAAAAACTATTGATTAATGACTCATAGGCGATTAGAAATATGCCTTATATATGAATCGAAAAAGACGCAGAAAAGAAGTTAAAAAAGACTGATAAATGACTAGGAAATTATTCGAAAGTGATCATAAATACCATTAGAAAAGAGTCTAAAATGTCTCTAAGCTAATAAAAAAAACTTATCATAAATGACTCATCAAGAAGAGTCGCGGGTAGGGTACCATTTTCTACCGACAAAAGTATCATTTATGATCAGAAAATGAGCGCATATTCTGATTTTTTAATCGCATTGGAGAGTCAAAAAAGACTCGATTATGATTAAAAATTTTACAAAATGCTAGCTGGGTATGTATATGTATGACCATGTTTAAAAATAAACACATTTAACATAAAGAAAAAGGTTTATTTTAACTTTTTGCATCAATAGTTTTTTGTTTTAAGCCGGAAAAAAGCTGTGCAGATTTTTTAAACATAGTATGTATCCATATGGATACAAACGCAAGTTATGGTGTTGAATTATATACACACAACGCATATAAAATAATTTTAAGTTTGATGCTGCTTAGTGGTTTTTATATGGGGCCTTTTGCAAATTATGGACCGATCATCACGAAATTTATTAGTGTGGTTTCTAGTCTTATAAAACTGTGAAGTAATAAATTTTATTCTGATAGCATTATTTATTAAGGTTTTATGCGTTATATACTGTTTTCCGGGATTATGGCTTATATGGGTCTAAAAGTAAATTATGGTCCGATCTTCGCGAAATTTTACAGCATGATTTCCGCTCGAATAAAACGATTTTTTGCAAAATCTTTTAGAATTCCGTGCATTATTCCGTTATTTATGTTAGTTTTTTTAACAAAATTTCTTTACCATAACCGAAAGATGTATTCATATGGATACAGTCCAAAAAACACATTTAGGGTCAGAGACCTGCGCCGAAGCGGCTTAGCCGGCTGTTAGCCAGCCGCCGATAAAAATATTTGTAGCCACCGCCGCCGAAAATTCTTCGGCTAAAAATCGGCTTCAGCTTAGCCACCGATTACTTTGTAAATAATTTTTATTCTCTTTTTTAACACCTTGCCAATTTTTTTTTTTCATCAAAATTTTTAAAATAACGACATATAGGAAAATGAGTGAACACTGGTACAATCGTTGATTATTTTTTGTGATAACTATTCTGTGTATTTTCCCGCCGAAAAGTTTTAACTCTGTAAAAATTTGACCAAATCACTTTTGTTAAACAGCCTTAAGTGTTTATTGTGTATATGGCTGCAATTCAACATTAAATATATATGTGTGAGAATAACAAAAATTTACAGATGAAACTGATTCCAGCGATACGGTTGCCGAGATCAGCGAGTTCAATTCAGATTTCGTGCATTACGAAAATATCCTTAGCAAGAAAATTTAATTTAAGAGTAAAACGAAAATATGTTTGTTTGCGTCACTGAGGTATTCGTGTACGCGGTGAACACCTTCAACTACCCTTCAACGTGGTCAAAATTTTGGTGTGTCAATGTACCACATTGTGTCCTTTTTTAAGAGACCGTTTTAAGCCGAACAAAGAAAAAGAATGGGTGTTTTATATGTAAAAATTTTAAATTTTGTGCCTCTGGAATAGCTAATTATTCAATTAATGTTTGATTTCCTGTGTCATTGAAAACATGTGATTCTTGTTTAAACAAAAACATATTTTTATGCCATGAGTAGTGAATTATAGTATGAAAAATGGCTTAAATTGTTTGTTATAATATAAACACATGCAAATATGTTTACACAAATGTACATACATATAATTTTAATTTAGATATCCCATCGGCTTACAGCCACATCGGCTAACAGCCGGAGCGAGCCGCCGCCGATCATTTTTTTGCGTCAGCCGCCGCCGCCGATGAAGTCCCACGGCGCAGGCCTCTGTTTAGGGTCCATTCTTTTCAAAACCTATTGATTGTTGTTATTAGGGCCAATTATAATACAAATCCAAAAAATTTGATTTTTTTAGTAACCCAGTAAAAACTTGTAGCGAAAGGGTTAACATTAAATAAAGGTGTAAAATATTAAACATAAACCAAAACCGTTTCTTTTTTGTAAAAATATACACATATGTATGTACATCAGAGACCTGCGCAGTCAAGTTTTGTCGGCGGCGGCGGCTTGCAAAAATATTGCCGGCGGCGGCTCAAAGTCGGCTTAAGCCGACTTAAACTTAGGCCAATTTAAACATTATTTTTTTTTACCAACTTTCATAATTTAGTTTGAATAATAAAATTAATTTGCATATATACTTATTTTAATGCTTGTGGACTATTATCTTTTCCTAAAGGTGCTATCAGACGCGATGTATGTATTTTACATATGTACTGCACTTTTCTTACCCATATGTAATTCCGTATGTATGTCAAAATTTCCCTTTTACATACGATTCATAATTTTTGCTATCACACCTGCTTATGTTTTTCCTTATGACATAACCTATAAATGTAAACAAAAGCTGACTTAAAAAATAGAGCGTGTTCTAATCGAAAAAGTTACATATGTATTTCCACATGTATTTTACACATGCAAAGTTTCATATGTATCACACGATGTGTACAACTTTTACAGATGGAAAATTTGACAGTACATATGTAAAATACATACCGTTAAATGAGATTTTAAATTTGAAATTTGAAAATTGAAAATATGTATACAAGGACTATATCTTACTCATTTACATTTTTATTTATTAAAAAAAAACTGTTTTTATTAAACATAAAAAGAATGAAAAAAGTTTTTTTCTAGTTTTGGTTATGCATTTCTTGTAGGGAATATTCGTTTAAATGACTGTGAGCGGCGGCTGATTTTAAGCCGACTTTAGTCGATTAATTTCCGGCGGCGGCGGCTGTTAAATATTATCGGCGGCGCGGCTCAGGCGGCTTAAGCCGTCAAGGCGCAGGTCTCTAAAGTACATATGTACCTATAAGTACATTTGTATGTACTTATGTAGGTAAATACTTATCTACCTATTTCAGTTTTTTTCTCGAACAATGATCATTCCAAAAGAAGAAATTTTAGCAATGTGACGTCATTTAAATGTTTTGTATTCTATAAACAATACACTCACATATAAACAATATACATATCTTTAAACTAATTCGACTACGCAGGCGCTTTTCTTAAGAAAGACAAGAGAAAAAATAGCAAAAATAACAAGAAAATTTTTTACACTAGCGCTTATTTTTTTTTGTCATGTAAAAATGCGAACAAATAATTTCCATAAAATAATACCAACTTGTGAAATTGACGTCATCGACATTATAGAAATATTTTGCAATATATACTATACCTATGTACGTATGAATGTACTACGTACATAATACATACATATGTATGTACTCGAAAAAATTATGCAACTAATTTTTGTAAGGCATTTTTTTACGCTAGATATTTTTATTAAGACGTGTTGTTGCTGTTAGTTTTTGCCCAGTGTAGATATTTATTATTTATTTTCCCTTGTTAATATTTCCTCCATCCCTCGTTAACAGGACAAAAATACTTCTTACAGAAAAATAAACAGCAGTCACGAACAAAAACTGAAATTGCGATGAATTTTGTGTCTTGTTAAGGAAATAGGTATTGTGTTTTTTATAAAAACCAGTTTTTATTATTTACTTTAAAACATTTACTTTTCACTTCTTTCTATTTTAATATTTTTTCTTTAGAATTCCACTGTGTAAATAATTTAAATTTTCTAAGTATTTTATTACTTTGTTTTGCTTGCTGCGAATTTCCTTAAACAATACTTTTGTTAGTTGGTTTTATTTCTTTTTTGTAGAAAAACACTTGGGCATTGATACAAGTATTAAAATGATTTCACTTATTCACTCAGTGCAAATTTTGATTTATTATTTTATTAAAAAACAACACACGCGTGGAACTTTTGGATACAAAATAGAACGACTGAAAAAAATAAACTAAACATTGAGATTTTCACAAATAGTACTTTGCTATTTTAGTTAATGTCCAGGGCTGTTAAATGTGGCGATATCTCGCCAGACGTGGCAATTTTTTGTCAACTATTTGCCGATAGAATTTGCGTTTGGCAACTTGGCGATTTTATTGGCAATGTAAAGAAAAACGTAGTACACAGTACTTTTCGCTTAAAGTTACATAATTCGGTTGAAGACAAATCGTGGACATATGCTAATGTCAGCCGAAATTTCAAAAAAATTGCAAAATTGTAAGGTGGTATTTCCAGATTACTTCTCCGGTTAAAACAAAAAATTACGTGGTTGTGGAAGAAACCCATCGATATATGCCACTTTGAAGCATATAACCGAATTTAAATACAAGTAAGTTTTGTGAATATAGAAGATAAAAAATTCATATAAATTACACCGACAGTAGGCTTATGGGTTTGCAACAGAGTTGCATACTGTATAAAAAAAATAGTTAACATAAAAATAAGATATTTTATAACTGATACCAACCAAAAAAACTAATTTTTTACGAGTAGAAAACTAAAAATAACGTAGAAAATATTCCTAAGTGCTGGTTCACACTCTTCAAATTTTAGCCGTCAAGTCTTGAGTTTTTAGGAGAGCGAGGAAAAGAAATAAATGGCACATATCGATGCCTTACTTTCTCAACCTCGCATCTTAAAAATACGGTTTTGACTTTTTCATATCAAACGACTGCTATTTTTGTGTTCTAACAATGCAACAACTTATTATTTCAATACAATTTACATAGATGTAACCAATTCTTTAATAATTCCATTTTAACTTTAACCCAAACACCGAAATATACAAAGATAAAACGCTTTTTTTTCTCTCCTAAAAAGTTGTATTTTTTTAAGATATGAGTAAGTAAGGCATCGATATAGCAAATGTGCATATACCGCAAAATTAACTATAAAGTTAATACTTTATATTAAATTTACTTATAGCGGCAGAATAAACCGATAAAAAGACTATATCGCTAATGTGACTAAAAAAGGTAGTAACTATAAACGAAAAGTACTGTATCAGAATGGAAATCTGGTTAAATATTAAAGGCATTTAACAAAAAATTCTTATTTTGGCAAAACTTTTGACACATTGATATGGATAAAATATTTGACAGCCGCTTAAGCGGCTCATACACTTGCAATAAAATTGTTCAATTTTACGTATTGAAGAATTATATCACCAATGTGTATGTGATATTTGTAGGGTGCACAATATATTGGCAACAATAAAAAGACTTTTGATTTTTATTGCACAACGAAAAGAAAGTGAAATGTGTTGGCAATATTGCACAATGCTGCTTATGTTATTCCTATAGGTTATTTTTACCTTTTTATTGAATAAATGAAACCATTATGTGACTTATTGCATAATATAGGGCAAAATAAAAATAATATGTCGAATATCATATACAATAATATTTCAAGTGTTTAGAGAATTCCTGCAAAAATTGAAACAAAATATATATTTTTTAAACATATTAAGTAACTTATATTTTAATGAGTCGGAAAATGTTAACATGCCAGAAGATTTTTTGTTTTGTTTGATTTTTTTATGTTAGTATGTTTAATGTTATAACATGTATGTGTTTTATAAATAAAATCATTAAAAAAGTTTGAGCTATTATTTTCTTAAACGAATTTTTGTGCGACTTTATTTTTATTTCCAATGGTAACCCTTATCACAGATGTATTTTATTTTCGTTCAACAGCAGGGTTGCTAAAAATGGTACATTTGATTTTGATGAGATGGTTTCTTTCATGGTGGAATAAGCAGGTGGCATCGTTAAGGCAACAAATACAACATTACAACAAAAATGGAAATTATATCACCGTTTACGTCAAAAAATACGTTGAACAAAAATGAAAGCGTACCGCTGAACGTGATGAAATAAATAAATTTTTAGCCAATTTTTATTTAATTATGGTCATTATCTTATTTATTTTTATATAAAATTATCAAAAACTTTAATAAAATACAATACATAAACAAAACTTTGACATAAACCTAGACAAACAATGAAAGAGCAAAAAATCGTCTACTGGCGTAGTGCTGCCACCTGTTTATTTCACCATGGTTTGCTTGGTACTTATTTTAAGGTTCCCACAGACCAGGCAACATATGTCGAAACATGTGCTACTACTTTTGTTTCAGTTGTTACCACAGACGATGATACTAAAAACGAAGCATCAGTTTTATACCGTGTTCAGATATCCCTTTTTTATTGAGTCAATATTCGGTTAATTGACATAATTATCTTTCTGTTCACATATACACAATTTAGCTAACTCAATTTATATTACTACATACAACATTCAACGTAAACAAAAATGTACATGTATAAGAAAATGTAAACAACTTTTGACATCTTTAAGGAATAAACATCTGGTTTTTGCGCAGACCAAATGGATGGGCCTTTTTTTTGTTGTAATTTCAATTGCCAAATGTCAAAACACTGCTTAGTAAGTTGTGTTTTGCTTAATAAACACACTTGTTACAGTGTCGCATTTTAATTTTACTCAATATTTATAACAATTTCGTATTAATTGAGCAATAACTAAATTGCAATTTTGTATGGATAATTGAGCTCAATAATGGCATTTATTGCGTAAAACTCAATTAAGGTGCATATCTGAACACGGTATTACGTGTTTTTGTATACAAACATTTCTGCAAAGCAAAACAAAAAAAAATTACTTTTTTTATACTTATTACATTTTATGTCCCATCAATTTGGAAAATTCGTATATTCAACTCTATAATTGTTTTCCAATTCTCAAACTTTGCAATTGTTGCCAATTTTCGATCTCATTTTTAATAATTGAAGCACAGCCGCGAATAACGTTGTAAACGCCACATTTTGCAAAAACTGTTTTTTTGCAGATAACCGTTGACCTAACTCTCTTACACAGTTTAAACATCAAATCAACCAAAACTATGCACCTTTACGCCTTCAAAATGGCGTACAAAGTGCCAGCCAGTGGAAGAAAATTGCAAGTTACTAACAAAATGATGAAACCGAAATGGTTTTGCAGTGCAGAATAATGTTTTAAAAGCCTTTTGCATTAAAGTTTTTATTATCATTATTTTTAATAATAGAAAAAAACAATTTTTAAAACAAATAATGCTGCCTGTAAAAAAACGTTTTTTTGCTCTCCTGAAAAATTATTATTTTGTAACTTAAAACGTTTTTCGCGGCTGTGCTTCAATTGTTTTCCAATTCTCATAATTTGCAATTGTTGCCAATTTCCGATCTCATTTTGCTTATTTTTTTTCTCCGAGACTTTCAGAAGCACCTCACTCAGGACTGCCAGAAATTTTCAGCAAAAAATCTTAACAAAAAGTAATTTCAATTTTTGGGAATACAAAATATTAATTTCAAAAGATTTTGTTATTCGTGCTTAATTCCCAGTTTTTATTATTGATAAAAACACTTGAAATTTATTGTTGATGGGATAAGCTATTCCTATGCATTTCACTGGTTGCTTAGGCCAGATCATCAGGAAACTTCATCCATAAAGGTTTTAGACAAACTAAAGATATTAAACCAAATAAAACTGTTAAACGTATAAGAATTATAGCAACAGTTCTACTTGTAACAATATCAAAGTTTAAACAAAACACATCAACAATAAACAACAGTGGGTTCATCTCATCTTACATTTCCCCACTACAATTAGTTGAAATTCTCTCAACATTAATTGTAGTTGTAAGTAGGTTAAGAAAAACAAAATGAAAAAAACAACAACTTACAAAAGATGTTGTCAATTAAGTGTTTTTTTAGGCCGTGCACTGCCTGTTTATTATCAAAAAGTAATTTCAATTTTTGGGAATACAAAATTTTAATTTCAAAAGATTTTGTTATTCGTGTTTATTGATAATAAACAGGCAGTGCACGGCCTAAAAAAACACTTAATTGACAACATCTTTTGTAAGTTGTTGTTTTTTTCATTTTGTTTTTCTTAACCTACTTACAACTACAATTAATGTTGAGAGAATTTCAACTAATTGTAGTGGGGAAATGTAAGATGAGATGAACCCACTGTTGTTTATTGTTGATGTGTTTTGTTTAAACTTTGATATTGTTGCAAGTAGAACTGTTGCTATAATTCTTATACGTTTAACAGTTTTATTTGGTTTAATATCTTTAGTTTGTCTAAAACCTTTATGGATGAAGTTTCCTGATGATCTGGCCTAAGCAACCAGTGAAATGCATAGGAATAGCTTATCCCATCAACAATAAATTTCAAGTGTTTTTATCAATAATAAAAACTGGGAATTAAGCACGAATAACAAAATCTTTTGAAATTAAAATTTTGTATTCCCAAAAATTGAAATTACTTTTTGATAATAAACAGGCAGTGCACGGCCTAAAAAAACACTTAATTGACAACATCTTTTGTAAGTTGTTGTTTTTTTCATTTTGTTTTTCTTAACCTACTTACAACTACAATTAATGTTGAGAGAATTTCAACTAATTGTAGTGGGGAAATGTAAGATGAGATGAACCCACTGTTGTTTATTGTTGATGTGTTTTGTTTAAACTTTGATATTGTTACAAGTAGAACTGTTGCTATAATTCTTATACGTTTAACAGTTTTATTTGGTTTAATATCTTTAGTTTGTCTAAAACAGCCATCGGCAAAATCAGGGCGCCGCGTTTTCTCTTTTCTCTTTTATTCTCTTGTATGTTACGCATATAATCGCAAAATGTAATAGTATAGGTTGCCGATGGCAGCTTTAAATTCATTGTTCTCTTAATTTGTTGTTGGATTCTTAGGCTTTCAATTGTGCTGTTGTCTCTTTTCTCCGCATTATGTCCATCTTGTGTTCTCCCATTCTTGTCTCCAGTGTACGTTTTGTTGTTCCTATATAAATTAACTCGCATTGCTGTTTGTCATTTCCTTCACATTGTAATTGGCATGCAATGTTACTTTGTTTTTGTTTATTAATTGGCGCCTTAACTCTAGAAACAATTTTACTTAAGGCCAGTTTACACGGTAATACAATGTATTACGACTTTGTAGAATCAAAATATTATGAAATTCTCTCCGGGCTTAAAAGAAAAAAATAAAAATCTTTTGTAAGTATAATTCATGTTTACACGGATGGTATAAGTAAAATTAAAAATAATAACAAAAAAGCAGATGGTTGCAGTTTTACAATTTTTACACAAACAACATGAAAATTTCCTGAGTTGTTTTTGTAATTGTATAAAAATGCTACCAACTTCAATAAACTCCGTTAAAATATACCCCTGGTGTGATAAAAATACATAAGTTTCTAAAATGGTTTAGAAAAAAAGATTTACCGACCGCTTGTCAGTCATAATACATTGTATTACCGTGTAAATTGGCCTTTACTTGAGGGCTACACGATCAAGTTTTGCCTATCAAGTTTTAATACACTCACACTTTTTTACCAATACACTCATACTTTTAAAAATTGATACGAACTTGCCTCTAAAATTCTCTTGCCAGTGAGTGTATCAATTTTCGTTCAAGAAAACATCATGTTACAAATCTTTTGAAGTTGTTTTTGTTTTTTTTTTCACAAATATTTTGCCGGCAAAAGCTGAAGTTCTTTTTTTTTACAAATTGTTGCGGGAATTTTAAAATTTTTACTAAAAAGCTAAAAAAATAGTGAAATATGTTTATTAATAAAATTTATTTATAAAATTAATAAGCAAAATGATGTTCTGTGATTCATAGAGCTGTACAGAAGCCATGAAATTTTATGAATCTTTCATCATATAGGCGAAATGATTTGAAAATAAAAGCCTACGAGTCTATATGAAACAAAAATGCAAGTGGAAGAAGTAAAGAAAAAAATAAAGTCCCTTCGAACAGCCTACAGTGCAGAAAAATCAAAAGTGGAAAATAGCAAAACATTTTGAGTTGTTTTCTCGGCGACGACATCTTGAAAAAGTAAATTGCTTTCAACTTGCGCGCAGCCTACGTCACAGCTGCCAATTTTTGCATATTTTGACAAACAGTATATGTAAAAGACTATCAAGAAAAGCTTGATCGTGTTGCTGCAATGTTAATGTCAAATTGGGTTTGTATGCAAAACAGATGTTTTTTGTTTTTATTGACGACCGTATATTACTTGAGGGTTACACGATCAAGTTTTGGCTATCAAGTTTTAATACACTCACACTTTTTTACCAATACACTCATACTTTTAAAAATTGATACGAACTTGCCTCTAAAATTCTCTTGCCAGTGAGTGTATCAATTTTCGTTCAAGAAAACATCTTATTACAAATCTTTTGAAGTTGTTTTTGTTTTTTTTTTCACAAATATTTTGCCGGCAAAAGCTGAAGTTCTTTTATTTTACAAATTGTTGCGGGAATTTTAAAATTTTAACTAAAAACCTAAAAAAATAGTGAAATATGTTTATTAATAAAATTTATTTATAAAATTAATAAGCAAAATGATGTTCTGCGATTCATAGAGCTGTACAGAAGCCATGAAATTTGATGAATCTTTCATCATATAGGCGAAATGATTTGAAAATAAAAGCCTACGAGTCTATAGCTTCTGAAACAAAAATGCCAGTGGAAGAAGTAAAGAAAAAAATAAGGTCCCTTCGAACAGCCTACAGTGCAGAAAAATCAAAAGTGGAAAATAGCAAAACATTTTGAGTTGTTTTCTCGGCGACGACATCTTGAAAAAGTAAATTGCTTTCAACTTGCGTGCAGCCTACGTCACAGCTGTCAACTTTTGCATATTTTGACAATCAGTATATGTAAAAGACTATCAAGAAAATCTTGATCGTGTGGCTGCACTGTTATTGTTATCGGTAAAGGTGCTATTGGTAATAGGCAGTGTTGCCAAAACTTGGTGACCAAAAATGGCTAAATTTACGGCAAAAAATGGCTAAAAAATGGCTAAAAATGGGCTAAAAGCTTTTTTAAATAAAAACACATTAAAATTCAATAACAAAACAAAAATAATTAATTTAAAGTTGTTTACGATGAAATTGTGAGTTAAGATCAATTTGTTAAATAAGAATAAACGAAAATTAATATTAAAATAAATTAATATTAAAAAATTAAATCATCGAAAAATTCGATGTCGTTATTGTTCATTTCATAGGAATCACTCACTCTTTAGTTTTAAATAATCATAAGTTTTAAATAATTTGAAGGTAAATCATAATCACCACAACATTTACCCAACCTTTTAAGTCCAGATCTACAATAAAAACCAAGTAAGAAAGAATAGTCGGTTAAACCCGACCTTATGATACCCTACACCACATTAGAATCTTTGTACCAAGTTTTATCAAATAATCTCTAAATTGCGACCTGTTCTTTGCGCACAAGGTTTACATGGACAGCCAGCCAGTCGGACAAACATCGTTTATTCGACTCAGAAAGTGATTCGGAGTCAATAGGTATACGTAAAGGTGGGCTAAGGACCAATATTTGAAGGTGTTACAGACATCAGCACAAACGCATAGTACCCTCTCCACTATTGTGGTGGTGGTATAAATATTGTATTGTTATGTTATATTTACCTAATTGATAAAATCGAATTAACGGTTGCTTAATGTAACCAATTTCTCAAATTACTTTTAACGATGTTTACTTGGCTAAACACCCTCTCTACTTCAGCATTAGGCCATGGAAGTGAGAGCAACTTTATAGTCAATTCTGAAATATCTAAAACAATTTTGTTACCGCATGCATCCCTTTATTGAAATACTTGCAACCAGAAAGAAACAGCGATGTTTGTTCCCATATTTTGAAAGATGTTTCAGCGTCATAGTTTATAGCGATTTTCAACATTTGTAAAAGTTGTGATTTGAATGAAAGGCGTTTTAATTGTTAAAAATGTTTATTTTACTTTTATAAATTTTTATAATAAAATAAAAATTATATTTTTTAAAAGAAAAACGGCAAAAAAATTTATGTCTAAACTCATTTTTTAATGGCTAAACAGGGTGAAAAATGGCTAAATCTAGCCACTAAATGGCTAAATTGGCAACACTGGTAATAGGCAAACTAAAATAACTGATTTTTTTAAAAACAATTTTTTTGTACTAAAATATCCCAATAATGATTTAATAAATAGACAAAGGAGTTTCACATGCATGTGCACTTATATAAATGGTCAAGTCTTCATGTAAAGCGAACTTCGTTTAAAACGAACCATTTTGCCCAAACCCTTCAAGTTCGCTATAAGCGAAAAGTACTGTAATTATTATTTGGTTTTATACCTATAACATTTTATGTCCCATAAATTTGGAAAACTTGTTAATTAAATTATAATGTATTTCCAATTCTCATAATTTTCAATTATTGCCATTTTCCGATTGCTTACTTTATATTTTTTTCTCCGAGAGTTGCAAAAACACCGCAAGCAACAATTGCTCGCAAAAAGATGAGAAAGAAAAAACACTCAACATCGCTACACTCGATGAAACATTGTGTTTGGAAACATAAAATATCAAACAATTTTGATATTTGAGAAACAAAAAAGGTAACACGAATTTCCACCGGAAACATTTCTACACTCGTAATAACATAATGACAAACATGTCATGTTCCAACTAATGTTGTCTCGTCTGTGGGCACTATAGAAACTTGAACGTGTGACAGCAGCGCTTCATTTGAAGTTTTAATACATTGTGCAACTTTGTTGGTTGTTGTCTTCGCTTCGGAATGTTCACAGAATGATTCATAGTTTATTCATTTTAATTTTGTAATTTTTTAAACTAAATAAAAGTAACTGACATTGTATTATGTACTAGCACAATATAAGTTTTTAAAATACAAACTTAAAAATTAGTCTATGTTTTAGAAATTTACAATTTAATTTTATTTCATTTTATATTTTATGTGTACATATGTATATTTAAGATGCGGTAAATAATTTGATTAAAAAAAATATGTTAATCTGAATTTTACTTTAACCCAAGTTATAAAAAAAATAATTATTTGATTTAGTTAGCAAAAATTATGATTTCTTACAGATCTGTCAAATTGAAGCCATTTGTTATCTAAAATCATGGAATAATAATAACAAAGTAGATGCAATTTTGTTGGGAATCAAGTGTAAAACAATTGGTATTAAAGTTCGAATTTCAAGTTTCAAGGGTTGAGATATACTTTTGTTGCACTTGGGGTGTGTGTGAAACGGTAGCAAAGTTCTATGGTGAATTAAAATTGTCAAAAATTTCTACGCTAATGTCAAAATTTATACTAGCCCCCAGGGCAAGTGAAATTTTATTCACCTCAACAGTGTGAACAATTTACTTCCATGAGTACTTTGCTACACACAAAAAAAATCATAGGTAAAATTACCTAAAAATATGGTATAAAATTAACTAAGCGCAAGGGTAGCATGGCAGTATCTAAGTTTCTTGGGTAATAAAACGTTTTACTTAGGTAATTTCTATGTTCGAAAAAGTATCTAAATATTTTGTTAAAATTACTAAGAAACTTTGAAAATTTACCAATGATAGCAAAGTTAGTTTAAATTTATATTTTAGAAAATTTATCTAAGTTAAATTTTGTACAAGAACATAGGTTTTAGGTAAATTTACTACTATTTTTTTAACAAAAAAGCTTTTTTTAAAAAAAAACTCTATGTACTTTTTTTAGTTACAGACAGACTTTAAAGAAAATAACTACATTTTTAATTTCATTATATTTTATTTATCAATTCATAATATGTAACAATTAATTTAATGATCTACTGACACTTTTATATTAATTTTAACCTGTGAGCCCATGACTGCCCATAGTTTCCAAATAGGGTAAAATCTGGAACATTTTTGCCTCTTCCTTTGCAAGGAATTTGTGTGAAATACTTATTGTAGCTTGAGATGCGAATAATTAGGATTACATTAATAAGGATTAAAACTAATTTTGTCTTTGAAATCCATATTGATCCAGCATCGTGTCGTCCAAATTAATCATCTTCAATAAAAGTAATAAATAATTTTTGGTTTTACTGTTAATATTATTCTGTCTTATTTTTAAAAAGTTCAGCGGAGTTCCTAATCTTATGTTAATAATACTTACTTCCATACGTTGTATTTTTATCCTTGGTTGAATAGTTTTTAATTTAATTTTTTTAACTTTATATTTAAAAATTCCAAATTCATATTTATATTTGAATGTTTTTTTTTCACATCTGAAAATTCTAATTAAAAAATAAAATAAACATACATACATACATACATACATATAATAAAAAAATTCGAAGAAGATACCTAACCCAATTAGTAATATTAACAAAAATTTTAGGCAATACTTATTGTATAAATTACCAATTATTTAAGACAATAAAACTTAGTTTTTTCTTTTTATATAAAAATAAATTACCTATGCACGCCTTGGTAAAATTACCTTAATTATTTTTTTGTGTGTACCGTTTCACACACACCCTTGATTAGTAAAATATTTTAAAAATTGAATAGCATTTAAAAATACGTTTGAACTCAAGTTTAATTTTTAAATTTTAAGCACTTGAAATTAAATTTGTGAGTGCTTATTGGGAAATGTGTTCTTGAATGAACATTAGTGGCCCAAATTCAAATAAAGGGTTCTTTTTAAGAGACAAATCGGGGTAAATTTAGTACATTTTTCTTTTTGATAAATTTGGTATGCAAAATATGGGGTAGTTTTTAAGGATTACAATTGGTAGCTTTTCTCTAGTACTCTTGTTACTCATTTACTTTTGGTACTTTATCTCTTTCCGAAAAATTTGGTTGGAGATAGCTTATGGCTCAGATTAAAATTAAGGGGACTTTTTTAAAAAAATATGGAAAAATTTTTACTTTTGTTACCTCTTCTCTTTTCGATAAATTTAGTGTATTTACGTCTTCCGTCAAATTTGGAATACATACAGACTTAAGCCTACATTAACATACAGTAACATTTAGTATAGAGATAGAAAATGGCCCAGATTAATATATAGGGTACATTTTATGATGTAAAAAATTGATGTTTTTGGTACTTTTTCTTTTGATACAAAAATTTGGTATACAGATTGCCTATGGTCCAGCCGCCGGGATATACATATTTAGAGGCCCTTTGCTTTTCATACGGATAGTTAATTGTCGGTTTCTCAAGAGTATGTGTTGGCGAAAAATAATAATTTTTATAATGTTGCTTATTGAAATATTTTAACATAAGTTTTCTACGTCTAGAAAACTACATAAAATTTTTTTAATTTTTTTTTTTATAGGATAAGCCCTTTTATAGATATCGTTCCTGGGTGTGTGAGCCGAACGTTTAATAATGTACTGTTTATTTTCGAACACTGCTTTGTATTATGTCAGTATGTGCATCAGTGAGAGCAAGGCGAATTCATCCCAGGTAATCTCGGTACTACAACAAGTACAACTCGTACAAAAACCACAAGCAATTTGTTTTTGTAAAATCATTGTACAATGTCAAAAACAGAAATAAATCAAAACAGAAACAAAGATAATAAAAGAGAATAAACAAAATTTTGACATCCAACAGTGATTTTAGCTAATATCAGCAGGGCTTTTAAGACCACCTGTAATAAATTCGCCTTGAGTGAGAGAGTGAGAGTTGTAATATGTTTTCTAAATGTCAAACCCCAAGGCGAATTCATGTAAACGGTGGTGTCGATACTACAACAATTAACAACACCAAAAACACAACAATGTCTTTTGTTGCTGCTTTCGTTGGCCGATAAGTCAAAAACACAAGTAACTTTTGACATTCCTCTCTCTAATTTAAAAAAAAAAGTAGCACAGCTGTGCTTTCAACGCCACCTGAAAAATAAATTCGCCTTGGAGAGTAGTAATATGTTTTCTAAATGTCAAACCCCATACCAAACAAAAACCAAAAGCTAAACTCTCCTGATGCGATCACCTGTATGAATGTGGCTTGACACCAAACAAAAACTATTTTGTCAATAACTTTTACAAATACATTTTTTGAATCAGCTTAAACACAGCATACGCAATACAATGGCAAACGTTTGCAAATCTTTAAACGAGTTATCATTGCAAGGCCAATGGGATGATGTATTTATCTGTTTAAAAATTGATACCAATTCAACAATAGAATTGGCCAGTTTGAAAAGTAAGTAACAGGAAAAATTTAAAAATTTAAAAATTCAATAATTTGTTGTTTGTTTTTTTAAGTCTCAGAACTGCAAAATGATTTGTGGCTGGATGATCATAAGGCCACTCTAAATTCTTTGGAAATAATTTTGGGATTTATTCTGCTGTGTGACCAGATATTTTACATCCTCTTGTTGCTGTATTTGGGATTATTTGTATTAAAGTTTGTACATTTGCATGTGTTCGGCATATTAAAGGAGATGTTTTCCAAGACAAATGTTGCTTTAAAAATAAAAAAATTTAAATGTAAAATGCAGGAAAAAAAATAGAAATTACCCGTAAAAATTGTAAATAAACAAATATAATGCATTTGCTACGTTAAATTGAAAAAAAAAAAAAAAAAAAATGTAATACCCCAAAAATATTCAATATCATTCATTACTTTTTAGCAGAGATAAATTTTATTTTGGAAAAAAACAGTATTTCAGATTTTTTTTGCAAACAATAGATTTTTCGTTTCTTTGTTCGAGTTATTATTATTCAAGGCCAATAAAATTAATAAACTTTAAAATAATATTCGTTTTGGTTTTTATTCTTCATAGAATTAACACTTAATAGACAAAACCCCGAAAAATTCATACGATTTGATTGATTCGAAACATTATTAAGCAAAAAAAATTTATAAATAATGGAATTAATCTTAAAGCCCGGAGCATTTTTTGAACAAGTTTTGCCTTAAAACGTTGTCATGTTCTTTGGGTTTCATGTGTGACAGTAAAGAATTTTAATCATGAAATTTTAGTTACGAAAAAATAACAAAATCCACAATTTTATAATTTAGAAACAAAGTCAATCACATTTCATTAAAATTTTTAACAAATTGAATATTCCAGGAGTGTTCAATAAAGTTAATGTCGTTCTTAGTGTTTTTTATACGGATAAGTATTTAATATTTGATGCTCTAAATTTTTTAAATACTACAAGAAGAGGAGTAAAAATGTTCACTATTTTAAATTTTTTTAAATACCCAGATTTATTTCATAAAACCCGTTTCCCCTAATACCGGTTTTATACCGGTATAACGGTTTTGGTATTACAAAAATTATTTAAATTTCGCAAAGAATAAATAAAAGTTGAAAATTTTTAAAATTAAATTCAAAAATAAAAAAGAAAGGAAATTGATGTTTGCACCATGAAGAAGATTTGTGTCTAAAATAAAATTTGCGGTTATGCAGGTGGTCTGCTGATATTAGGTAAAATCACTGTTGGATGTCAAAATTTTGTTTATTCTCTTTTATTATCTTTGTTTCTGTTTTGTTTTATTTCAGTTTTTGACATTGTACAATGATTTTACAAAAACAAATTGCTTGTGGTTTTTGTACGAGTTGTACTTGTTGTAGAACCGAGATGAATTCGCCTTATTATAAATCTACATATATATAAATCGGCTAAGGCAAAACAGTTAAGAACACTTTCCTCCTCTGTATGTCAACCGATTTGAACAAAATATACACCATTTAAGAGGTATTTACTCTCAATAATTTCAGAGTTATAAGCGTTCAAAATTGTTACTAACAGAAATGCAATATAAATAAATAAAAATTTATTTTCAATTATCAAATAATAAAAAGTTAGGGTGATCGATTATTCGACATTTTTCAGAAACCGGTTTTCGAATATTTCGACTATATAAATCAGACCAGGCAAAACTGTTAAGAACGCTTTCTTCCTTTGTTTGTCAACCGAAGCTCTGTGGGGAGAAAAAGAGGAGAAATATGGGAAACTAAATTTCTTTTTTTTTTACTTTTCTGTGCTTCATGTGATCATTTTTAAATTTTCTATAATATAGAACATAGAAACATAAAATTAAACGTGCAACGTCCTGAGTGGAAGACAATATATAAAGGAGACTTTTTGATACTTTTTTGTTTTTCAATTGGTATTTTTTATACTGAACTTACAAAATTAAATTACTCACGTAGAAGATTAAATATGAACCGGAGGTTGGTCCCCCGCCAAATCGATCCACTTTGAAGGAAAAAATAAATGCTCGCAACAAATAAATTCATATATACTTAGATTAATTATGTTTTCTTCATATTTACAAAAAAAAAATCATGGTCGAATTTTGACCATAAGGCGAACACTAGTAAATATAAAGACACATTAAAAAAAATAATTTTTGCGTATCTTCTTTTTATCAAAATAAGTATGTACTATGAAGTTAAATTTAGATTTTAGCCAGTAAGAAAATCCGACCATATGATACCCTGCTCCATAGTATTTAAAAACACATTTACTAGAGTGCACCCTATTTGGGACCTATGGAGAATCATGCTTATGTGTCTATCGGGCATGTACTGACAGTCGCAAAACGCTTAACATTTGCGATCTTGACTTGAAATTGCATAATACGTGTACTGTAAATCGCAATCGCAAGAAGTTTGGTGACTTCAAATTGCGAAAGTGTGCTCAAGGGAACTTTAAAAAACTATGGCAGGTCGCAAGCAAAACCCACCAGTTTCAAAACACCATAAAATAAATTTGGCGTTTTGCGATTTCAAATCGTGTCTGAACATGGTCGTTAATAAATATGGATCTATCTATGCTTTAAATTCATTAAAATCGGTTTGATAGTTTCTGGAAGGCCGAAATTGCCCCCTATCTCCCTCGTAGTCCTACGATTTGGCCCATTTTCAATAGGCTTGGTCCTTGTGCTAAAAGGAACCTGTGTCAAATTTTATCAAATTATATCCATTTGCGACAAATTGCGACCTGTACTTTGCGCACATGGTTACATGGACAGCCAGCCAGCCAGCCGGACGGATATCGTTAAGGTGGGTCTAGAACCCATATTTTTTGGTGTTACACACGTCAGCACAAATGCATAGTACCCTCTCCACTATTGTGGTGTGGGTATAATAATTAATACAAATATTCAAGGCGAATTCATTACAGTAAAACTCGAAAAAAACTCACAAGCAATTTGTTTTTGTAAAATCATTGTACAATGTCAAAAACAGAAACAAAGATAATAAACAACATTTTGACATCCAACATTTATAAAGCTAAACAAAAAATTATCAGCAGGGCTTTTAAGACCACCCGTAATGAATTCGCCTTGCAAATATTTAATTAATAGAAGAAAATATTAAATGAATACTTCAAAAATTGTAAAGAACAAAATGAGAACTTATTTATACCGGTGTTTATAACTAACTGATCATATTATATGTATGTATGTAAAAACAATTTTTATTTTCCATTATCGATTATTTAGATCTTTTTAATTGATTCGATATATAAATTAAATTTTATGTACATATGCATGTATATTGGATAAAATTTTAATTATTTAAATTATATATGTATCAATAAAACAAATCCATATAATTAAATATGTTTTATTTCACTTAAAAACTTTTTTTTCTGAACAGTAGATAAAATCTGTTTTACTTTGGGCAAAACCTTGTAAGTTATTTTAATTTTTTTTAATAAAATGATTGATAACACTGTGCTGAACAGTAAATTACCAGCAAGTTTTTTGATCACTTTGCAAAGTTGTTTTTTTTTGTGAAGTTACGGTAATCTGAATATACAGGGTGCCCCGGTGCGCTGGTTGGTACACAGACAAAAATATTGGTAAGCCACTTTTGTTTGAAAATTTTTTTTTCTATAAATTTTATTACTGTTTCCATTAATATTTTTGTTTGAAAAAAAAAAAAAACAACACAACAAAAGAAAGTAAAAAACGATTTACTTGCTTGTTTAGAAACAACAACACTAAAAGAAAAATTAAGAGTGCTATATTCGGCTGTGCCGAATCTTTGATACCCTCCACCAACAGTTAGAATATTTTAGGTTTGGCCTTTTATGGGACCTAAAAATTATTAATTGATCTTTATAAACACGGGCGACAGTATTAAAATTTGTCGCTGCTTAACATAGCGTCTTCACCTGACAATTTTTTGTCATACCAAACGTCAAAGTCTATATAAAAAAAAACTCGAAAATTTTTGTCAGCGATTTTCTAATATGAAGTTTGACGTTTGGTATGACAAAAAATTGTCAGGTGAAGACGCTATGTAAGGACCATGTGGACGACATGTGTTTTACATCTGACTTGTCAACTTTGCAAGTGACATGTAACTGTACATGTCTGTCAAAATTGCTGTTTTAAATAAGGTGTATAATATTCGGTCACAAACGTACATTTAACTGCTTCTGACATTGTCTCTGGTTGTCCCGCATTGCTATTGCAGAAAACAAAGTACCCAGTAAAAAAAATTTGGGAATTTTGAGGCACTACAGAGAAAAAGCGCATAATCAAGCGCTTCAATTAGAGAGCTCTTATAAAGCAGTAAATGATAAAGAATAAAACATAAAAAAGCTGCTTTTTTAGTGCCGACAACGAAGAAGGTTATAAAGTGAAAAAAATAAAAATATATTATGGTTTACGAAAATGATTGAAAAAAGGCATTTAAACAAGTAAAAGCAAAACATCAATGGATTTGTTAATATAGTTAGCCCTTAAAAAAGCACTTTAGGAGCGCTTAGTTTGCATGTTAAAAGAAGCTCTTATTGTCAGCAGAAAATAGTCCTCCAAACCGGGAACACCCCATACAAAAATCAGGCATCCCATCAGCAGGTTTGAAGCGCTTTGAAGTATGAATTCATACAAAAAACCTGCTCCTTTTGGAGCACATTTTTAACTGGGTAGTTCTTGTTTTCAAAATACCGTGCGGCCGCCACAAAATTTTTTATTTGCGCCGTAAAAGAGTTCAGCCATCTTAACATTTTTTTCTTTTAATTCGAAGATACCAATACATACATAATTTCTATAAAATGGTGAAATGATCATACATACATATATCGGTATTGTAAAATGTTAACTTCAGCCGGCTTATAATTTCGTCAATACTGAACCGCCGCTGCCGGTTTCTTCCCGGCATAGATTTCTGACACAGCTGATGTCAGATGGTTTGCCAGAAGAAAATAGAGCACTCTCTAATTTAAATTTTGTCAGACGACTTTGCATCTGACTTTTACAGAAGCAATATTATAAAGGTAACACACGACATGTTTGTACATACTTTGCAGTGGGAAATTTAACAAGTCAGATTTTAAAAACATGTCGTGTACATGCTGCTTTAGACCTTCATATCTTGATTTGTTTTTTAGTTTTAGACGAACTTAAATTATTTATTATTTAAAGTGGTTTTCATAATGCTGCTTAATATGGGATCTAAGGTTTATTATGGGCCGATGATTACAAAATTGTATGGTATTATTTGTGGCTATGAAGCTAAATTGGACCAAATTTTACCACAATATCTAGTCAATGTTAAAATAACATGGCGAAATGTTGATTGAGAATCATGGTTAATTTCTGCAAAAGTATGGCCTTTATTTTAATTTACCATTATTTGATATTAATTTTAAATGAAAAATATTAAAATAACCTTAAATCACGTTTATTTAATATTATTCACTGTTAAAATAACATTGCTCAATATTGAATCCATAAAAACCTGTTTTATATTAAAATCAAAAGTATGCAAATAAAATATTCGAGCTTAAGGTCTTATTGTTTTATATAAAAAACTTTTTTTATAAATTTATTTTCACCAATATTTCGGCACTTCCTTTGAGTGCCTTCTTCAGGGTTTTTTTCTTTATAACAAAATTAACAATTTTTAAAAACAAAAATTAACAAAAAATGACAAAATTAAAAAATTTTTGTAATTGAATATAAAAATAATTTTCAAAACAAACTAGATCTATTACAATATTAATAAATTTTTAACTTCCGTTTCTATTTTTATAAATTAAATGTCTATAATTTTGTGCTACATTTTCAGTATCTGACTTAAAATTAATTCTCGACACTGACGGTACTCTTATAATTTGTAACATTTCCAACATAAATCTACGTTTTGTAATTATTTTCCGTGCTTAAAACTTTTGTATTATCAAAATCTGGATAATGGTTTAGATTAGCACAATGAGTTGATAAAGGTGTTTTTTGTTGAATATTTCTATACTTCTGATCTGATCTTTGTTGTACCTATATATACCATATTACACTGTCCACTATTATTACCCTTACAAGGTATCTGATAAACAATATTAGACATTTCCATCTTCTTTCGTTTTAGTAAATAGTTTACCTACTGTGTTGAAAGATTTATAAGCTATTTTGTATATTTTGTTATCATATATATCTGATTTTGCTAATCTTTCTGAAAATTTTGGAATATATGTTACTGATTTATAAATTTTTGGTTCCGTAATACTGTTCTGGTTGTTTAATCTGTAATTATTATGTTGTGTTAATAAATCTGTTATTAATTGCTTAGGGAAACTATTCTCTGTTAAAATGTTTGAAATCTTCCTTTTATTATCCCTATGAAACTCTGAATCACTTATTTTAAGAACTCTTTTTATAAAATTTTTAGCAGTATTAATTATTATTCTCCTTGGATGTTTTGAAAAATAATTGATAATTCTACCAGAAGATGTTGGTTTCTGATACCAATCTATTGATACTCCATTTCCATTTCTAATTATCAAGGTGTCTAAATACGATAGTCTTGAATTAACTTCCCTTTCAATTGTAAATTTAATATCCGAATGAAATGAGTTAAAAACATCCAACATTTGTTCCATTCCCGATTCCGGAATTATACAAAATAAATCGTCAACATATTTTGTCAAGATTTTCGGTTTTATACCTAACTTTCCTACACATACATCTAATAATTTTTCCATAACTATATCTGCTACAATTGGAGAAGCTGGCGAGCCCATAGGAAGTCCTTTCATTTGAATATATACGTGATTATCTAATTGAAAATATCTATTATCTATTATACAAAATCTTAGAATACGTAAGAATAAATCTTTTTCTATATTCGAATGTTCCCTTATTGTATTCCATTTTTCTTCTATTATATTTATAGCTAAATCTATTGGTATGCTTGGAAATAATGAAACTACATCAAGAGAAATTAACTTTTCATTATTAGTCAATGTAATATTTCTAATTCTATCCTTAAATTGAAGAGAATCCTTAATATTGTATTTCGAATTTTCTGTAATTTTCTTAAGAATTCTTCTTATATATTTGCATAGTTCATATGACGGAGAATTTATCATTGAACATATGGGTCTCAATGGAAAATCTATTTTATGAATCTTTGGAACACCGTATAACCTAGGTGCTATTGCTGTGTTAGTTTTAAGTTTATTCTTCTCCATAATTGTAACTATACCACTATTAAAAAGTTCCTGAACTAAATTATTATTTGTCCTTTCAAGTTTATTAGTAGGGTCCTTATCTAATCTCTTATAATTCGAATTATCCTTAACAATATCATTAATTCTTAAATCATAATCAACTTTATTCATCGCCACCGTTGTATTTCCTTTATCAGCATTTAAGATAACAATGTCTCTATTAGACCTCAAAAATCTATTCGTTTCCCTAACTTTGTCCAATATAAACTTATCACTATTAGTTAGTCTCATTTTATTAATGTGGTTTTCTATGTTTGTACAGTATTTATCGGATATAAGAAACTTAAAAAATCCAGGAAAAAAGTTTCTTATAAGCGTTTCTTTCTTATATACAACTATTTTATATAAGAAACTTATTTCTTATATAAGTAGATATGACCATAAGACTTTCATATTTTGGTTTTCTGTCTCTTTTTTTTTTTTGTTACATAGGGTCTTCGCCTGACAATTTTTTGTTATAATAAACGTCAAACTTTGACGTTTGGTATGACAAAAAATTGTCAGGTGAAGACCCCATGTTAACGTTTTTAACTTTTAAATAATTATTGTCTATGTCTTTTGAGTTTTCAACTATTTTAGATAACGTTGAAAGTCCAATATTACATTTTTTTGCAATTTCGTTTCTTTTTATACCGTTTTATATTTCTATTAAAATTTTAACTTTTGTTTTTATTGACAAAAAACACAAAGCTTCTCATGAATACCAGCTCGCTTATCTTAAACTAAAAGTAAAAAAAAACTTTGTTCTTGTTGTTAAACTGTCAGAAAACAGAGTTGTCCATGCAAACTACATAAATTCTGTGTTGCCGTTGGAAGTTTCTTATATAAATTGTTTTTCTATACATTTTGTAATTTTGGTGTTTAAGAAAAATGTTCTTTTATCAGTTTTTTTCTTATAAGCGTTTTTCTTATATGAAACCTTTTTTGTTAGAAAAATCACAAAAAAGACATGGTGTTTTTGAAAAGGTTTCTTATAAGCGTTTTGTTCTTATATGAGATGTTCTTATATCCGATAAATACTGTAGTCAGTTTTGTCCTCGCTATTTCCTGTTCCTCTTTTTCTTTAAGTGTCTGCACTAAGTCCTCACCTTCAGTTATAATCTTCAAAATTGGAAAATGTTTCTTTTCTGTTGGTAATATGTGTTTATGACCTAGTGAGAGAACCCATTGTGCCTCCATTGGTATATTTATGTTGGATTTGTTAACAAACCACTTATTATTTAATTTAATACCTATTTCCCTTTTCTGTGAATTAACTAGTTCTTGAAATTTCCTCTTATGTCTAAATTTTATTTTCTCACTAAAATTGTTTGCCAACTTATCTTCATATATTAGGAATCTTGTATAGCTTATCTCATCAAAATAATTTTTTAGTTGTTCTTCTATTATGCTACATTCCTTTTTAACCTCCTTCAATTCCTTATGTTTGTGTCTAATTCTTATGTTGAGAATCTTGTCTTGCAATTCTTGTACATATTTTGATGTTTTTTGACGGTATGACGGTAAATGTTCATTTTCATGCAAAATACAAGAAACGTTTTTAGTTGCATTTTTTATAAATTTTGGGATAATACCTGTATTACGGCAACGAATCAAAAAAGTTATAGTTGCTTTTATTTTTACTAATTTATCCCTTATCGTCTTATACCTATTAATGCATCTTCTGATTCTCTGGTTATTCTTAAAAGTGTGGAAATTGATTGTAGACGTGCTCATCATTTAATATATATAATATGTATTTTTATTCGACCTTTATTATTTTAATATGCAAATAAAATATTCGAGCTTAAGGTCTTATTGTTTTATATAAAAAACTTTTTTTATAAATTTATTTTCACCAATATTTCGGCACTTCCTTTGAGTGCCTTCTTCAGGGTTTTTTTCTTTATAACATAATTAACAATTTTTAAAAACAAAAATTAACAAAAAATGACAAAATTAAAAAATTTTTGTAATTGAATATAAAAATAATTTTCAAAACAAACTAGATCTATTACAATATTAATAAATTTTTAACTTCCGTTTCTATTTTTATAAATTAAATGTCTATAATTTTGTGCTACATTTTCAGTATCTGACTTAAAATTAATTCTCGACACTGACGGTACTCTTATAATTTGTAACATTTCCAACATAAATCTACGTTTTGTAATTATTTTCCGTGCTTAAAACTTTTGTATTATCAAAATCTGGATAATGGTTTAGATTAGCACAATGAGTTGATAAAGGTGTTTTTTGTTGAATATTTCTATACTTCTGATCTGATCTTTGTTGTACCTATATATACCATATTACACTGTCCACTATTATTACCCTTACAAGGTATCTGATAAACAATATTAGACATTTCCATCTTCTTAATTTTGTCTTTCGTTTTAGTAAATAGTTTACCTACTGTGTTGAAAGATTTATAAGCTATTTTGTATATTTTGTTATCATATATATCTGATTTTGCTAATCTTTCTGAAAATTTTGGAATATATGTTACTGATTTATAAATTTTTGGTTCCGTAATACTGTTCTGGTTGTTTAATCTGTAATTATTATGTTGTGTTAATAAATCTGTTATTAATTGCTTAGGGAAACTATTCTCTGTTAAAATGTTTGAAATCTTCCTTTTATTATCCCTATGAAACTCTGAATCACTTATTTTAAGAACTCTTTTTATAAAATTTTTAGCAGTATTAATTATTATTCTCCTTGGATGTTTTGAAAAATAATTGATAATTCTACCAGAAGATGTTGGTTTCTGATACCAATCTATTGATACTCCATTTCCATTTCTAATTATCAAGGTGTCTAAATACGATAGTCTTGAATTAACTTCCCTTTCAATTGTAAATTTAATATCCGAATGAAATGAGTTAAAAACATCCAACATTTGTTCCATTCCCGATTCCGGAATTATACAAAATAAATCGTCAACATATTTTGTCAAGATTTTCGGTTTTATACCTAACTTTCCTACACATACATCTAATAATTTTTCCATAACTATATCTGCTACAATTGGAGAAGCTGGCGAGCCCATAGGAAGTCCTTTCATTTGAATATATACGTGATTATCTAATTGAAAATATCTATTATCTATTATACAAAATCTTAGAATACGTAAGAATAAATCTTTTTCTATATTCGAATGTTCCCTTATTGTATTCCATTTTTCTTCTATTATATTTATAGCTAAATCTATTGGTATGCTTGGAAATAATGAAACTACATCAAGAGAAATTAACTTTTCATTATTAGTCAATGTAATATTTCTAATTCTATCCTTAAATTGAAGAGAATCCTTAATATTGTATTTCGAATTTTCTGTAATTTTCTTAAGAATTCTTCTTATATATTTGCATAGTTCATATGACGGAGAATTTATCATTGAACATATGGGTCTCAATGGAAAATCTATTTTATGAATCTTTGGAACACCGTATAACCTAGGTGCTATTGCTGTGTTAGTTTTAAGTTTATTCTTCTCCATAATTGTAACTATACCACTATTAAAAAGTTCCTGAACTAAATTATTATTTGTCCTTTCAAGTTTATTAGTAGGGTCCTTATCTAATCTCTTATAATTCGAATTATCCTTAACAATATCATTAATTCTTAAATCATAATCAACTTTATTCATCGCCACCGTTGTATTTCCTTTATCAGCATTTAAGATAACAATGTCTCTATTAGACCTCAAAAATCTATTCGTTTCCCTAACTTTGTCCAATATAAACTTATCACTATTAGTTAGTCTCATTTTATTAATGTGGTTTTCTATGTTTGTACAGTATTTATCGGATATAAGAAACTTAAAAAATCCAGGAAAAAAGTTTCTTATAAGCGTTTCTTTCTTATATACAACTATTTTATATAAGAAACTTATTTCTTATATAAGTAGATATGACCATAAGACTTTCATATTTTGGTTTTCTGTCTCTTTTTTTTTTTGTTACATAGGGTCTTCGCCTGACAATTTTTTGTTATAATAAACGTCAAACTTTGACGTTTGGTATGACAAAAAATTGTCAGGTGAAGACCCCATGTTAACGTTTTTAACTTTTAAATAATTATTGTCTATGTCTTTTGAGTTTTCAACTATTTTAGATAACGTTGAAAGTCCAATATTACATTTTTTTGCAATTTCGTTTCTTTTTATACCGTTTTATATTTCTATTAAAATTTTAACTTTTGTTTTTATTGACAAAAAACACAAAGCTTCTCATGAATACCAGCTCGCTTATCTTAAACTAAAAGTAAAAAAAAACTTTGTTCTTGTTGTTAAACTGTCAGAAAACAGAGTTGTCCATGCAAACTACATAAATTCTGTGTTGCCGTTGGAAGTTTCTTATATAAATTGTTTTTCTATACATTTTGTAATTTTGGTGTTTAAGAAAAATGTTCTTTTATCAGTTTTTTTCTTATAAGCGTTTTTCTTATATGAAACCTTTTTTGTTAGAAAAATCACAAAAAAGACATGGTGTTTTTGAAAAGGTTTCTTATAAGCGTTTTGTTCTTATATGAGATGTTCTTATATCCGATAAATACTGTAGTCAGTTTTGTCCTCGCTATTTCCTGTTCCTCTTTTTCTTTAAGTGTCTGCACTAAGTCCTCACCTTCAGTTATAATCTTCAAAATTGGAAAATGTTTCTTTTCTGTTGGTAATATGTGTTTATGACCTAGTGAGAGAACCCATTGTGCCTCCATTGGTATATTTATGTTGGATTTGTTAACAAACCACTTATTATTTAATTTAATACCTATTTCCCTTTTCTGTGAATTAACTAGTTCTTGAAATTTCCTCTTATGTCTAAATTTTATTTTCTCACTAAAATTGTTTGCCAACTTATCTTCATATATTAGGAATCTTGTATAGCTTATCTCATCAAAATAATTTTTTAGTTGTTCTTCTATTATGCTACATTCCTTTTTAACCTCCTTCAATTCCTTATGTTTGTGTCTAATTCTTATGTTGAGAATCTTGTCTTGCAATTCTTGTACATATTTTGATGTTTTTTGACGGTATGACGGTAAATGTTCATTTTCATGCAAAATACAAGAAACGTTTTTAGTTGCATTTTTTATAAATTTTGGGATAATACCTGTATTACGGCAACGAATCAAAAAAGTTATAGTTGCTTTTATTTTTACTAATTTATCCCTTATCGTCTTATACCTATTAATGCATCTTCTGATTCTCTGGTTATTCTTAAAAGTGTGGAAATTGATTGTAGACGTGCTCATCATTTAATATATATAATATGTATTTTTATTCGACCTTTATTATTTTAATATGCAAATAAAATATTCGAGCTTAAGGTCTTATTGTTTTATATAAAAAACTTTTTTTATAAATTTATTTTCACCAATATTTCGGCACTTCCTTTGAGTGCCTTCTTCAGGGTTTTTTTCTTTATAACATAATTAACAATTTTTAAAAACAAAAATTAACAAAAAATGACAAAATTAAAAAATTTTTGTAATTGAATATAAAAATAATTTTCAAAACAAACTAGATCTATTACAATATTAATAAATTTTTAACTTCCGTTTCTATTTTTATAAATTAAATGTCTATAATTTTGTGCTACATTTTCAGTATCTGACTTAAAATTAATTCTCGACACTGACGGTACTCTTATAATTTGTAACATTTCCAACATAAATCTACGTTTTGTAATTATTTTCCGTGCTTAAAACTTTTGTATTATCAAAATCTGGATAATGGTTTAGATTAGCACAATGAGTTGATAAAGGTGTTTTTTGTTGAATATTTCTATACTTCTGATCTGATCTTTGTTGTACCTATATATACCATATTACACTGTCCACTATTATTACCCTTACAAGGTATCTGATAAACAATATTAGACATTTCCATCTTCTTTCGTTTTAGTAAATAGTTTACCTACTGTGTTGAAAGATTTATAAGCTATTTTGTATATTTTGTTATCATATATATCTGATTTTGCTAATCTTTCTGAAAATTTTGGAATATATGTTACTGATTTATAAATTTTTGGTTCCGTAATACTGTTCTGGTTGTTTAATCTGTAATTATTATGTTGTGTTAATAAATCTGTTATTAATTGCTTAGGGAAACTATTCTCTGTTAAAATGTTTGAAATCTTCCTTTTATTATCCCTATGAAACTCTGAATCACTTATTTTAAGAACTCTTTTTATAAAATTTTTAGCAGTATTAATTATTATTCTCCTTGGATGTTTTGAAAAATAATTGATAATTCTACCAGAAGATGTTGGTTTCTGATACCAATCTATTGATACTCCATTTCCATTTCTAATTATCAAGGTGTCTAAATACGATAGTCTTGAATTAACTTCCCTTTCAATTGTAAATTTAATATCCGAATGAAATGAGTTAAAAACATCCAACATTTGTTCCATTCCCGATTCCGGAATTATACAAAATAAATCGTCAACATATTTTGTCAAGATTTTCGGTTTTATACCTAACTTTCCTACACATACATCTAATAATTTTTCCATAACTATATCTGCTACAATTGGAGAAGCTGGCGAGCCCATAGGAAGTCCTTTCATTTGAATATATACGTGATTATCTAATTGAAAATATCTATTATCTATTATACAAAATCTTAGAATACGTAAGAATAAATCTTTTTCTATATTCGAATGTTCCCTTATTGTATTCCATTTTTCTTCTATTATATTTATAGCTAAATCTATTGGTATGCTTGGAAATAATGAAACTACATCAAGAGAAATTAACTTTTCATTATTAGTCAATGTAATATTTCTAATTCTATCCTTAAATTGAAGAGAATCCTTAATATTGTATTTCGAATTTTCTGTAATTTTCTTAAGAATTCTTCTTATATATTTGCATAGTTCATATGACGGAGAATTTATCATTGAACATATGGGTCTCAATGGAAAATCTATTTTATGAATCTTTGGAACACCGTATAACCTAGGTGCTATTGCTGTGTTAGTTTTAAGTTTATTCTTCTCCATAATTGTAACTATACCACTATTAAAAAGTTCCTGAACTAAATTATTATTTGTCCTTTCAAGTTTATTAGTAGGGTCCTTATCTAATCTCTTATAATTCGAATTATCCTTAACAATATCATTAATTCTTAAATCATAATCAACTTTATTCATCGCCACCGTTGTATTTCCTTTATCAGCATTTAAGATAACAATGTCTCTATTAGACGGTACTCTTATAATTTGTAACATTTCCAACATAAATCTACGTTTTGTAATTATTTTCCGTGCTTAAAACTTTTGTATTATCAAAATCTGGATAATGGTTTAGATTAGCACAATGAGTTGATAAAGGTGTTTTTTGTTGAATATTTCTATACTTCTGATCTGATCTTTGTTGTACCTATATATACCATATTACACTGTCCACTATTATTACCCTTACAAGGTATCTGATAAACAATATTAGACATTTCCATCTTCTTAATTTTGTCTTTCGTTTTAGTAAATAGTTTACCTACTGTGTTGAAAGATTTATAAGCTATTTTGTATATTTTGTTATCATATATATCTGATTTTGCTAATCTTTCTGAAAATTTTGGAATATATGTTACTGATTTATAAATTTTTGGTTCCGTAATACTGTTCTGGTTGTTTAATCTGTAATTATTATGTTGTGTTAATAAATCTGTTATTAATTGCTTAGGGAAACTATTCTCTGTTAAAATGTTTGAAATCTTCCTTTTATTATCCCTATGAAACTCTGAATCACTTATTTTAAGAACTCTTTTTATAAAATTTTTAGCAGTATTAATTATTATTCTCCTTGGATGTTTTGAAAAATAATTGATAATTCTACCAGAAGATGTTGGTTTCTGATACCAATCTATTGATACTCCATTTCCATTTCTAATTATCAAGGTGTCTAAATACGATAGTCTTGAATTAACTTCCCTTTCAATTGTAAATTTAATATCCGAATGAAATGAGTTAAAAACATCCAACATTTGTTCCATTCCCGATTCCGGAATTATACAAAATAAATCGTCAACATATTTTGTCAAGATTTTCGGTTTTATACCTAACTTTCCTACACATACATCTAATAATTTTTCCATAACTATATCTGCTACAATTGGAGAAGCTGGCGAGCCCATAGGAAGTCCTTTCATTTGAATATATACGTGATTATCTAATTGAAAATATCTATTATCTATTATACAAAATCTTAGAATACGTAAGAATAAATCTTTTTCTATATTCGAATGTTCCCTTATTGTATTCCATTTTTCTTCTATTATATTTATAGCTAAATCTATTGGTATGCTTGGAAATAATGAAACTACATCAAGAGAAATTAACTTTTCATTATTAGTCAATGTAATATTTCTAATTCTATCCTTAAATTGAAGAGAATCCTTAATATTGTATTTCGAATTTTCTGTAATTTTCTTAAGAATTCTTCTTATATATTTGCATAGTTCATATGACGGAGAATTTATCATTGAACATATGGGTCTCAATGGAAAATCTATTTTATGAATCTTTGGAACACCGTATAACCTAGGTGCTATTGCTGTGTTAGTTTTAAGTTTATTCTTCTCCATAATTGTAACTATACCACTATTAAAAAGTTCCTGAACTAAATTATTATTTGTCCTTTCAAGTTTATTAGTAGGGTCCTTATCTAATCTCTTATAATTCGAATTATCCTTAACAATATCATTAATTCTTAAATCATAATCAACTTTATTCATCGCCACCGTTGTATTTCCTTTATCAGCATTTAAGATAACAATGTCTCTATTAGACCTCAAAAATCTATTCGTTTCCCTAACTTTGTCCAATATAAACTTATCACTATTAGTTAGTCTCATTTTATTAATGTGGTTTTCTATGTTTGTACAGTATTTATCGGATATAAGAAACTTAAAAAATCCAGGAAAAAAGTTTCTTATAAGCGTTTCTTTCTTATATACAACTATTTTATATAAGAAACTTATTTCTTATATAAGTAGATATGACCATAAGACTTTCATATTTTGGTTTTCTGTCTCTTTTTTTTTTTGTTACATAGGGTCTTCGCCTGACAATTTTTTGTTATAATAAACGTCAAACTTTGACGTTTGGTATGACAAAAAATTGTCAGGTGAAGACCCCATGTTAACGTTTTTAACTTTTAAATAATTATTGTCTATGTCTTTTGAGTTTTCAACTATTTTAGATAACGTTGAAAGTCCAATATTACATTTTTTTGCAATTTCGTTTCTTTTTATACCGTTTTATATTTCTATTAAAATTTTAACTTTTGTTTTTATTGACAAAAAACACAAAGCTTCTCATGAATACCAGCTCGCTTATCTTAAACTAAAAGTAAAAAAAAACTTTGTTCTTGTTGTTAAACTGTCAGAAAACAGAGTTGTCCATGCAAACTACATAAATTCTGTGTTGCCGTTGGAAGTTTCTTATATAAATTGTTTTTCTATACATTTTGTAATTTTGGTGTTTAAGAAAAATGTTCTTTTATCAGTTTTTTTCTTATAAGCGTTTTTCTTATATGAAACCTTTTTTGTTAGAAAAATCACAAAAAAGACATGGTGTTTTTGAAAAGGTTTCTTATAAGCGTTTTGTTCTTATATGAGATGTTCTTATATCCGATAAATACTGTAGTCAGTTTTGTCCTCGCTATTTCCTGTTCCTCTTTTTCTTTAAGTGTCTGCACTAAGTCCTCACCTTCAGTTATAATCTTCAAAATTGGAAAATGTTTCTTTTCTGTTGGTAATATGTGTTTATGACCTAGTGAGAGAACCCATTGTGCCTCCATTGGTATATTTATGTTGGATTTGTTAACAAACCACTTATTATTTAATTTAATACCTATTTCCCTTTTCTGTGAATTAACTAGTTCTTGAAATTTCCTCTTATGTCTAAATTTTATTTTCTCACTAAAATTGTTTGCCAACTTATCTTCATATATTAGGAATCTTGTATAGCTTATCTCATCAAAATAATTTTTTAGTTGTTCTTCTATTATGCTACATTCCTTTTTAACCTCCTTCAATTCCTTATGTTTGTGTCTAATTCTTATGTTGAGAATCTTGTCTTGCAATTCTTGTACATATTTTGATGTTTTTTGACGGTATGACGGTAAATGTTCATTTTCATGCAAAATACAAGAAACGTTTTTAGTTGCATTTTTTATAAATTTTGGGATAATACCTGTATTACGGCAACGAATCAAAAAAGTTATAGTTGCTTTTATTTTTACTAATTTATCCCTTATCGTCTTATACCTATTAATGCATCTTCTGATTCTCTGGTTATTCTTAAAAGTGTGGAAATTGATTGTAGACGTGCTCATCATTTAATATATATAATATGTATTTTTATTCGACCTTTATTATTTTAATATGCAAATAAAATATTCGAGCTTAAGGTCTTATTGTTTTATATAAAAAACTTTTTTTATAAATTTATTTTCACCAATATTTCGGCACTTCCTTTGAGTGCCTTCTTCAGGGTTTTTTTCTTTATAACATAATTAACAATTTTTAAAAACAAAAATTAACAAAAAATGACAAAATTAAAAAATTTTTGTAATTGAATATAAAAATAATTTTCAAAACAAACTAGATCTATTACAATATTAATAAATTTTTAACTTCCGTTTCTATTTTTATAAATTAAATGTCTATAATTTTGTGCTACATTTTCAGTATCTGACTTAAAATTAATTCTCGACACTGACGGTACTCTTATAATTTGTAACATTTCCAACATAAATCTACGTTTTGTAATTATTTTCCGTGCTTAAAACTTTTGTATTATCAAAATCTGGATAATGGTTTAGATTAGCACAATGAGTTGATAAAGGTGTTTTTTGTTGAATATTTCTATACTTCTGATCTGATCTTTGTTGTACCTATATATACCATATTACACTGTCCACTATTATTACCCTTACAAGGTATCTGATAAACAATATTAGACATTTCCATCTTCTTTCGTTTTAGTAAATAGTTTACCTACTGTGTTGAAAGATTTATAAGCTATTTTGTATATTTTGTTATCATATATATCTGATTTTGCTAATCTTTCTGAAAATTTTGGAATATATGTTACTGATTTATAAATTTTTGGTTCCGTAATACTGTTCTGGTTGTTTAATCTGTAATTATTATGTTGTGTTAATAAATCTGTTATTAATTGCTTAGGGAAACTATTCTCTGTTAAAATGTTTGAAATCTTCCTTTTATTATCCCTATGAAACTCTGAATCACTTATTTTAAGAACTCTTTTTATAAAATTTTTAGCAGTATTAATTATTATTCTCCTTGGATGTTTTGAAAAATAATTGATAATTCTACCAGAAGATGTTGGTTTCTGATACCAATCTATTGATACTCCATTTCCATTTCTAATTATCAAGGTGTCTAAATACGATAGTCTTGAATTAACTTCCCTTTCAATTGTAAATTTAATATCCGAATGAAATGAGTTAAAAACATCCAACATTTGTTCCATTCCCGATTCCGGAATTATACAAAATAAATCGTCAACATATTTTGTCAAGATTTTCGGTTTTATACCTAACTTTCCTACACATACATCTAATAATTTTTCCATAACTATATCTGCTACAATTGGAGAAGCTGGCGAGCCCATAGGAAGTCCTTTCATTTGAATATATACGTGATTATCTAATTGAAAATATCTATTATCTATTATACAAAATCTTAGAATACGTAAGAATAAATCTTTTTCTATATTCGAATGTTCCCTTATTGTATTCCATTTTTCTTCTATTATATTTATAGCTAAATCTATTGGTATGCTTGGAAATAATGAAACTACATCAAGAGAAATTAACTTTTCATTATTAGTCAATGTAATATTTCTAATTCTATCCTTAAATTGAAGAGAATCCTTAATATTGTATTTCGAATTTTCTGTAATTTTCTTAAGAATTCTTCTTATATATTTGCATAGTTCATATGACGGAGAATTTATCATTGAACATATGGGTCTCAATGGAAAATCTATTTTATGAATCTTTGGAACACCGTATAACCTAGGTGCTATTGCTGTGTTAGTTTTAAGTTTATTCTTCTCCATAATTGTAACTATACCACTATTAAAAAGTTCCTGAACTAAATTATTATTTGTCCTTTCAAGTTTATTAGTAGGGTCCTTATCTAATCTCTTATAATTCGAATTATCCTTAACAATATCATTAATTCTTAAATCATAATCAACTTTATTCATCGCCACCGTTGTATTTCCTTTATCAGCATTTAAGATAACAATGTCTCTATTAGACCTCAAAAATCTATTCGTTTCCCTAACTTTGTCCAATATAAACTTATCACTATTAGTTAGTCTCATTTTATTAATGTGGTTTTCTATGTTTGTACAGTATTTATCGGATATAAGAAACTTAAAAAATCCAGGAAAAAAGTTTCTTATAAGCGTTTCTTTCTTATATACAACTATTTTATATAAGAAATTTATTTCTTATATAAGTAGATATGACCATAAGACTTTCATATTTTGGTTTTCTGTCTCTTTTTTTTTTTGTTACATAGGGTCTTCGCCTGACAATTTTTTGTTATAATAAACGTCAAACTTTGACGTTTGGTATGACAAAAAATTGTCAGGTGAAGACCCCATGTTAACGTTTTTAACTTTTAAATAATTATTGTCTATGTCTTTTGAGTTTTCAACTATTTTAGATAACGTTGAAAGTCCAATATTACATTTTTTTGCAATTTCGTTTCTTTTTATACCGTTTTATATTTCTATTAAAATTTTAACTTTTGTTTTTATTGACAAAAAACACAAAGCTTCTCATGAATACCAGCTCGCTTATCTTAAACTAAAAGTAAAAAAAAACTTTGTTCTTGTTGTTAAACTGTCAGAAAACAGAGTTGTCCATGCAAACTACATAAATTCTGTGTTGCCGTTGGAAGTTTCTTATATAAATTGTTTTTCTATACATTTTGTAATTTTGGTGTTTAAGAAAAATGTTCTTTTATCAGTTTTTTTCTTATAAGCGTTTTTCTTATATGAAACCTTTTTTGTTAGAAAAATCACAAAAAAGACATGGTGTTTTTGAAAAGGTTTCTTATAAGCGTTTTGTTCTTATATGAGATGTTCTTATATCCGATAAATACTGTAGTCAGTTTTGTCCTCGCTATTTCCTGTTCCTCTTTTTCTTTAAGTGTCTGCACTAAGTCCTCACCTTCAGTTATAATCTTCAAAATTGGAAAATGTTTCTTTTCTGTTGGTAATATGTGTTTATGACCTAGTGAGAGAACCCATTGTGCCTCCATTGGTATATTTATGTTGGATTTGTTAACAAACCACTTATTATTTAATTTAATACCTATTTCCCTTTTCTGTGAATTAACTAGTTCTTGAAATTTCCTCTTATGTCTAAATTTTATTTTCTCACTAAAATTGTTTGCCAACTTATCTTCATATATTAGGAATCTTGTATAGCTTATCTCATCAAAATAATTTTTTAGTTGTTCTTCTATTATGCTACATTCCTTTTTAACCTCCTTCAATTCCTTATGTTTGTGTCTAATTCTTATGTTGAGAATCTTGTCTTGCAATTCTTGTACATATTTTGATGTTTTTTGACGGTATGACGGTAAATGTTCATTTTCATGCAAAATACAAGAAACGTTTTTAGTTGCATTTTTTATAAATTTTGGGATAATACCTGTATTACGGCAACGAATCAAAAAAGTTATAGTTGCTTTTATTTTTACTAATTTATCCCTTATCGTCTTATACCTATTAATGCATCTTCTGATTCTCTGGTTATTCTTAAAAGTGTGGAAATTGATTGTAGACGTGCTCATCATTTAATATATATAATATGTATTTTTATTCGACCTTTATTATTTTAATATGCAAATAAAATATTCGAGCTTAAGGTCTTATTGTTTTATATAAAAAACTTTTTTTATAAATTTATTTTCACCAATATTTCGGCACTTCCTTTGAGTGCCTTCTTCAGGGTTTTTTTCTTTATAACATAATTAACAATTTTTAAAAACAAAAATTAACAAAAAATGACAAAATTAAAAAATTTTTGTAATTGAATATAAAAATAATTTTCAAAACAAACTAGATCTATTACAATATTAATAAATTTTTAACTTCCGTTTCTATTTTTATAAATTAAATGTCTATAATTTTGTGCTACATTTTCAGTATCTGACTTAAAATTAATTCTCGACACTGACGGTACTCTTATAATTTGTAACATTTCCAACATAAATCTACGTTTTGTAATTATTTTCCGTGCTTAAAACTTTTGTATTATCAAAATCTGGATAATGGTTTAGATTAGCACAATGAGTTGATAAAGGTGTTTTTTGTTGAATATTTCTATACTTCTGATCTGATCTTTGTTGTACCTATATATACCATATTACACTGTCCACTATTATTACCCTTACAAGGTATCTGATAAACAATATTAGACATTTCCATCTTCTTAATTTTGTCTTTCGTTTTAGTAAATAGTTTACCTACTGTGTTGAAAGATTTATAAGCTATTTTGTATATTTTGTTATCATATATATCTGATTTTGCTAATCTTTCTGAAAATTTTGGAATATATGTTACTGATTTATAAATTTTTGGTTCCGTAATACTGTTCTGGTTGTTTAATCTGTAATTATTATGTTGTGTTAATAAATCTGTTATTAATTGCTTAGGGAAACTATTCTCTGTTAAAATGTTTGAAATCTTCCTTTTATTATCCCTATGAAACTCTGAATCACTTATTTTAAGAACTCTTTTTATAAAATTTTTAGCAGTATTAATTATTATTCTCCTTGGATGTTTTGAAAAATAATTGATAATTCTACCAGAAGATGTTGGTTTCTGATACCAATCTATTGATACTCCATTTCCATTTCTAATTATCAAGGTGTCTAAATACGATAGTCTTGAATTAACTTCCCTTTCAATTGTAAATTTAATATCCGAATGAAATGAGTTAAAAACATCCAACATTTGTTCCATTCCCGATTCCGGAATTATACAAAATAAATCGTCAACATATTTTGTCAAGATTTTCGGTTTTATACCTAACTTTCCTACACATACATCTAATAATTTTTCCATAACTATATCTGCTACAATTGGAGAAGCTGGCGAGCCCATAGGAAGTCCTTTCATTTGAATATATACGTGATTATCTAATTGAAAATATCTATTATCTATTATACAAAATCTTAGAATACGTAAGAATAAATCTTTTTCTATATTCGAATGTTCCCTTATTGTATTCCATTTTTCTTCTATTATATTTATAGCTAAATCTATTGGTATGCTTGGAAATAATGAAACTACATCAAGAGAAATTAACTTTTCATTATTAGTCAATGTAATATTTCTAATTCTATCCTTAAATTGAAGAGAATCCTTAATATTGTATTTCGAATTTTCTGTAATTTTCTTAAGAATTCTTCTTATATATTTGCATAGTTCATATGACGGAGAATTTATCATTGAACATATGGGTCTCAATGGAAAATCTATTTTATGAATCTTTGGAACACCGTATAACCTAGGTGCTATTGCTGTGTTAGTTTTAAGTTTATTCTTCTCCATAATTGTAACTATACCACTATTAAAAAGTTCCTGAACTAAATTATTATTTGTCCTTTCAAGTTTATTAGTAGGGTCCTTATCTAATCTCTTATAATTCGAATTATCCTTAACAATATCATTAATTCTTAAATCATAATCAACTTTATTCATCGCCACCGTTGTATTTCCTTTATCAGCATTTAATATAACAATGTCTCTATTAGACCTCAAAAATCTATTCGTTTCCCTAACTTTGTCCAATATAAACTTATCACTATTAGTTAGTCTCATTTTATTAATGTGGTTTTCTATGTTTGTACAGTATTTATCGGATATAAGAAACTTAAAAAATCCAGGAAAAAAGTTTCTTATAAGCGTTTCTTTCTTATATACAACTATTTTATATAAGAAACTTATTTCTTATATAAGTAGATATGACCATAAGACTTTCATATTTTGGTTTTCTGTCTCTTTTTTTTTTTTTTGTTACATAGGGTCTTCGCCTGACAATTTTTTGTTATAATAAACGTCAAACTTTGACGTTTGGTATGACAAAAAATTGTCAGGTGAAGACCCCATGTTAACGTTTTTAACTTTTAAATAATTATTGTCTATGTCTTTTGAGTTTTCAACTATTTTAGATAACGTTGAAAGTCCAATATTACATTTTTTTGCAATTTCGTTTCTTTTTATACCGTTTTATATTTCTATTAAAATTTTAACTTTTGTTTTTATTGACAAAAAACACAAAGCTTCTCATGAATACCAGCTCGCTTATCTTAAACTAAAAGTAAAAAAAAAACTTTGTTCTTGTTGTTAAACTGTCAGAAAACAGAGTTGTCCATGCAAACTACATAAATTCTGTGTTGCCGTTGGAAGTTTCTTATATAAATTGTTTTTCTATACATTTTGTAATTTTGGTGTTTAAGAAAAATGTTCTTTTATCAGTTTTTTTCTTATAAGCGTTTTTCTTATATGAAACCTTTTTTGTTAGAAAAATCACAAAAAAGACATGGTGTTTTTGAAAAGGTTTCTTATAAGCGTTTTGTTCTTATATAAGATGTTCTTATATCCGATAAATACTGTAGTCAGTTTTGTCCTCGCTATTTCCTGTTCCTCTTTTTCTTTAAGTGTCTGCACTAAGTCCTCACCTTCAGTTATAATCTTCAAAATTGGAAAATGTTTCTTTTCTGTTGGTAATATGTGTTTATGACCTAGTGAGAGAACCCATTGTGCCTCCATTGGTATATTTATGTTGGATTTGTTAACAAACCACTTATTATTTAATTTAATACCTATTTCCCTTTTCTGTGAATTAACTAGTTCTTGAAATTTCCTCTTATGTCTAAATTTTATTTTCTCACTAAAATTGTTTGCCAACTTATCTTCATATATTAGGAATCTTGTATAGCTTATCTCATCAAAATAATTTTTTAGTTGTTCTTCTATTATGCTACATTCCTTTTTAACCTCCTTCAATTCCTTATGTTTGTGTCTAATTCTTATGTTGAGAATCTTGTCTTGCAATTCTTGTACATATTTTGATGTTTTTTGACGGTATGACGGTAAATGTTCATTTTCATGCAAAATACAAGAAACGTTTTTAGTTGCATTTTTTATAAATTTTGGGATAATACCTGTATTACGGCAACGAATCAAAAAAGTTATAGTTGCTTTTATTTTTACTAATTTATCCCTTATCGTCTTATACCTATTAATGCATCTTCTGATTCTCTGGTTATTCTTAAAAGTGTGGAAATTGATTGTAGACGTGCTCATCATTTAATATATATAATATGTATTTTTATTCGACCTTTATTATTTTAATATGCAAATAAAATATTCGAGCTTAAGGTCTTATTGTTTTATATAAAAAACTTTTTTTATAAATTTATTTTCACCAATATTTCGGCACTTCCTTTGAGTGCCTTCTTCAGGGTTTTTTTCTTTATAACAAAATTAACAATTTTTAAAAACAAAAATTAACAAAAAATGACAAAATTAAAAAATTTTTGTAATTGAATATAAAAATAATTTTCAAAACAAACTAGATCTATTACAATATTAATAAATTTTTAACTTCCGTTTCTATTTTTATAAATTAATATTAAAATAATAAAGGTCGAATAAAAATACATATTATATACATTAAAATCAAAAGTTTATCCTGTTAAATTGACATACATACATACTTAAGTATGTACATTTTTTTATTTTCATGTTTAAAATATGTGATAAAAAGAAGACAATTCCCGCATACTTTTAATTACAATTATTTAGTTAAATAGTACATCAAGTTTTCAAAGTATAATGATGACGAAAACCATATCGGGCCATTCTGCTGATGCTTCTGTCAACAAAAGAGATACAAAGGAGATACAAAATAAGTGAAACATGTGCTACAGAGGTAAGTGTTTTGAATTATGCTTAAATAAATGCATATGTTGTCTTCACACTGTTATATCACACTTTAACCAATTTGATTCTACATGAAATTCACGCTGTTTCAACTTGAAATAACTTTCATTCAACGTGATTCGGATTGTTATTTCAGTATAAATGACATTTTGCTCTAACTTTACTGCAATGTTAAATTAACATGAATTATAGTTATTTTAAAAGAAAATAATGTTGTTCGCAAGTTACTGTAAAATCATGTTAAATGAAGCAAAATCACTACTGAAAAATGTAAAATCAACCTTGTTTTGAACGAATTTACATTGATTTTTTTCTGTGTGTTCGAATTAAAGCGCATTAATATAATTTCCCAGAGCGGGCTTTATATATTATGTCATATATCGCGAATTTGTCCCAAATCTTATATCAATCCGTACATTATGCCACCATTAATCATAGTTTTTGTAACTAAATTGTTAACATAATTTAGGGTGGTGGTTCCACATTTGGATTCATAACTTTCATCCTAAAGTTGAAATTTGCTCAAAAAGTGTCTTCTTTTAAAGTGCCATCTATGATATAATTGTCAAAAAATAAGTAATTTATAGGATGTTTAAAATCGTATGTAATTAAAATATTATTATCGTGTGATAAATTTACATAATAGTATCAGCTGATGAATATAATCAACACGTTTAGTAAAAAAAACATCGTGCACAGTATGAAAAAAGTATTGATAAAATTGCAGCTGAGAATGGTGTACGTCACGTTTTTACAATGGACGCTTTACCAGTAAAACTTTGTCAAAATATTAATGCATCAGCAATTTACTTTAAGCAACGCCTTCAGGTACACAGTTTTACTATTTATAATATACGCAGTAAAAATTCGCCTACAAAATAATGTGTTGAGTAATCAGAAAAACATAAGAGCACTGCCTCCAATTCTATTGAAAGAACCAATGAATTTTACAAGGTACATATGTCCCAATTTGAACGCATTTTTCCACTTTTTCACGTCACGATTTTAAATCCTATTAAAAAAATTATAACAAGAAATCATTATACCCACACCACAATAGTGGAGAGGGTATTATGCATTTGTGCTGATGTGTGTAACGCCTTAAAATATTGGTCCTAGACCCACCTTAAAGTATACCGATCGTCTTAGAATCACTTTCTGAGTCGAACTAACGATGTCCGTCCGGCTGGCTGGCTGGCTGTCCATGTAACCTTGTGCGCAAAGTACAGGTCGCAATTTTGGAGATAATTTGATGAAATTTGGGTCATAGGTTCTTATTGGCACAAGGACCAAGCCTATTGAAAATGGGCCGAATCGTAGGACCACGAAGGAAGATAGGGGGAAATTTCTTCCTCTTAGAAACTATCAAACCGATTTCAATGAAATGTAAAACATAGATAGAACCATATCTATATGGACACAAAATGTATGAATTTTTTTAAAAATAGGACCACGAGGGGAGATAGGGGCAATTTCTGCCTCTCGAACATATTTTAATAAAATTTAAAACATAGATAGATCCATATCTATATGGACACATTAGCTATACAGATTTTTAAAAACAAGACCACAAGGGGAGGTAGGGGGCAATTTCTGCCTCTCACAAACTTTCAAACCGATTTTCATGGAGTTTATAAGCATAGATAAATCTATATTTATATGGACACATAAGCATGATGTGTTTTTAAATACGGTGGTGTAGGGTATCATATGGTCGGGCTTGACCGACTATACTTTCTTACTTGTTTTAATTTGCAAAAGTTTTTGCAAAAATAAATCCGTGCCTTTATAAACTGTATGCTTTAATTTTTAAGGAAAAAATAAAGAAACGCGACACAAAGCAAATACATATGTATGTAAAGCAATGATGTCCTTTTTACAATGAATTGGAAATATGTTAATTAAGAAAACAATTTCCGCACAAAAAATATAATCAATCAATAAATGTTTTTGTACTCAAAAATCCAAATATTTGGCGAACACTATGTTTCAAAGCAAAGACCAAAATAGATAGAATCCATTCAATTTATGACGTAGAAATGCAGTAGAAAAAATTTACTTGAGCCACTGCCGTGTTAGCCTTATTTTAAGGTGTTATTAACAACTTTGTGAATTCCTTTAAGCCAAAAATCATATTTTCTAACTCCCTTATCTTTTAACAGTTGAAATTTTGATATCTTTTCCAAATAATAGAAGAAATAAACTTCTTCTTTAAATTTGGGTACTACGCCAATAATAAAACAAAAGACTTAAGACACAACACATGTATTTTTAATGAGTTTCTTGTTGCAGTCTTAAGTCTTTGTTTATTTCGTTAACACAGGCCAACAAATATTTTTATTTGTGTGGTTTGAAGTTTCTCAGGCAATTTTGATACCCATAGTACTGAGGTTCAATGCCTATAAATTCCTTTAATTATAATAATACTTTATATTATTATCCGTTTTTACAGTTTTTTTATTTCACAGTTTATAGCAAAGTATTTAAATTAACAGAAAAAAGGCTGGTAACATAAAAAAAAGCTTTTCTAAATTGTTCTGGTCTTCAAGCGCCATGCAGTTTGCTTAATCATACAAAAATAAACTGTCTTTTTAAACAATCAACCTTGAAAGAAACGCAAATAAATCAATTAAACTGAGACAAAAGTTAAAAAAGCAAACAATTATCGATTTGTTCAAATCTTAACATGATTAAGCGTCCAACATTTAACAAAATAAAAATTTAAACTGCTTACCAGGTTTGCATTAATTGTACTTATCTAGTTTTACACATGATCGCTAAACTTTGGCTTCTTGTCTTTAACCCTGACGACAAATCTTAGCAAAAGTCACATAACAAAATCTTGGTAAAGTTACGCATTTTTAAGGTAAATTTCTTGCTCTCAACTGGCAACAAAAAAAAAAAAAAAACCAATTCCAACACATCATATGCAACAATACACAATGAAAATAATTAATGACGATTTTTATTTAATTTAAACATACGTAAATACTAAATAATCGCAATTAAAGCAAACAATACAAGTGTTGACAACTGCACAATACTTTTTTGTACGATTTGCTAATTGAAAAAAATGCTTTGAATGGATTTAAATAGTAAAGACAATAATGTAAATTGAATGTGCGTATGGAATTGATTAATGAGTTATATGACTTTAACTTGCTTTAATTTAATTTAAAGAATTTGCAAATTTGGGTTACGCTCGTTTCAGATTAAAATTCATGTGGTTATATTCTATTTAAAACTTCTTACAAGTTGATTTGTTTTTCATTATTATAAAAGTATTTGTTATGTTAAACATTGTATATATTTAAATTACCCTGTTAACAGTTATCTGACATTGTAAAAAGTCATAAATCATAATTAATAAAGTGAACTTCTTGAAATGGTGTCAGGTTAAAAATTAAAAAAAAGTATTACAAAGTTAACGGCAAAGGAAAAAAAATTATATAAAAAAATTGATTATAAAATATTATGGATAAAAGACAGGCCTATTTGTAAATTAAATACAAAGTCATCAAATTTGGCCATGGAGTGGCAAAACTGGCTGGCACAATTTGAAATATCTTTGACGGCCTCAAATCTAAATGGAAAGAGCAGTGGCTGAAAGGTTCCTTTATTGCTTCACCACATGGGACCGGACTCGTTTATCTTATTTAACCCTCCGTCAAGAAAGACGAAGGGTTAGAGTTTATGAAATCGAGCTTGCAGAAGTGATAAAATACTTTAAAGGGCCAAATACACTTGTCAAATGCTTGTCCAGCGGGCGAATTCATCGTGTACGTGTGCTGGACGTAATATTCGCCGTCATATCAAAATTTTTTGATTTCCCATCCAGCATCGTCGGTGTGACACATACAAACACATTTTCACTAATCCAACCATAATGCTTGATGAGTATTTTGATCAATGTATTTGGGCCTTAACGAATGCTTCATACCCAAAGTTAACATTGCAATGGAGTGTCGTGCTTTCTTTTGTCGCAAACAGTGTTGCCAGTGGATTTTTCGAAAAAATACCTACAAAAAAAAAAAATCCGATTTTTCCCTACACGTTAAAAAAATTCCCCTTCAAAAATCCCTACGCATTATTATCATAAAAAAATAGAAGAAAAAAATTACTTAAAAAAAATAAATTTTATGTGAATAACATATATTAAAGCTTTGACATAAAATAAGTACAAAACTAAAAAAAAGTACATATGTATGTATGTATGTATGTACTTTTAATTAAATTCAATTAAAACTTTCAACATTAGGTGTGATCCCGTACTCAACGTTGGGAGCCTGCGGGATTTCATTCTTACCGAAAACTGTTCCTGCACTGATAGAAAAATGCATCTTCATATCGATGATGGCCTAACATCAGAATTGTGACATCAATGCTACTACAAATGGCATTCATGATGCAAGAAGTAACAGCAATCCAATGACTAACGTCTTCGTACAATTTTTTAATTTTTTACATGTCATCTATTTTTTTTTTTTTTTACCAACGTTTATTTAAAGAAAATTTTTGTAATAATTACTACAAATAAACAAAGTAATAGTATAAATAGCATATAACTGTACACTGTCCCATAAACGAGCTCTCTAGTATAATATATATAGGGCGATTCTATTCTAGACAACTTTTAACATCAATTTTCAAATCACACTATTTGACACTTTTTGATGCCAATTTAAAGTAAAATATCTATATTTTATAATAATATAATTTTTTTAGACGTAAGCTTAAATATAAATTTGTTGTTCACTTCGAATCATTAAGATTCATAGATTTGGCTTGAACAGAAAATTCATTGAATGTTGCACCCGTCATGGCTTAAAGAGAAAATTTCTTATTATTGGATTATATTTTTCTACGATGTTTGATTTGATAATCATCGTCTGATATCTCATCTTTCACAATAAAAAAGAATAATACAATAAAAGTTTAAAAATTAACAGAGTTTTGTGTTTTTGTGGTATGATCTTATGAAAGTGGGCCGATTTGGTTGCATCCGTCATGCACTTTAAAGCTCTCTCGTGGCTATTTGATCGTTTCATATAAATTCTTGTAAGTAGATAACAATAGTATATACAAAAATGTTACCCCTTCTAGAAATAACTTAATTGCAAATGTGTTTCTTTCTATTAGTAAAAGACGTTTAAAGCGTCTAAATGTTGCACCCGTCAGAATAGAATCGCCCTATAGGTATAAAATACAATATAAACATTTTTTAAAACTAATTATGATTCTTATACAAAATATATACAAGGTTATATCTGTTTTTTAATAACATATGTTTCGTAATGAAAAATTATTCAAAAAACATTACAGTAACAATTATTATAATAAAAGGAAAAGTCAGGAATTAAAAGAAGAAATTACGGTGTTTGACTAAGCCACCAGTATTTACTAATATTTAAATTTGGAAATATGTTCTTATCCTCACGAAAAAAGTTTGTATGGAATCTTCTGTTCTCAGCTGTCAGTTGCTTGCTAGTGATAGCCTTAATATTTGCTCTTCTATATATATGGAAAAATATAGGGACGCCTGTGTAGTTCTGTATAAAACTGTTCTTATCGAGGTACACAAATGCTTCAGGAGGAACATAACCATTTTGTAGTGTATTGGATATATGTATATTCGTCGTTGGCATAATAGGGAGCCATTATTAGATTATTTTCATAACGATCACAACAAGATCTAATATGCTCTCTAATAAGGTGTATGATGAAATTATCAATTCGGCTAATTTTGGCAGAATTGTAAGGTTTCGAATTACTTATAAATTTCGTAAATTCGCTACCCGGGGATCTGAATTGGGTACATGAATTGGGAATTTGTATTTTAAAAGTTTATATACATATAACGCCAGGAATCCAAATGCTATCGAACGCTTTTTCAAAATCGACAAGGCATGCGCCTGCACAGAGAGATTTATTTAAATTCCAATTAATGTTAGAAGTCAAAAGGTGTATTCCGTGAATCGTAGAATGTTTATACTTAAAACCGAATTGTCTATCATTAATCAGATTGTTATTCTGACAAAAATTAAAAATATTAATATTTATGCATATTTCAAAAACTTTGCTTATGTTTGGGAGCAAACTTATGGCTCTCAGATTTTTCGGATTGCTGGTGTCCTTATCTTTTTTGGGCAATACCACAACTTTAGCCAATTTCCATGCTCGGGGGAAATATGAGTTGTTAAGCATATTGTTAAATAACGTGCAGTAATCAAGTATTAATACATCAGGTATATTCTTTAATACTATATTTGGAATGGTATCAACACCAGACGAAAATTTATTTCTTAGATTTCTAAAAATATAGAAAATTTTTTCCTGTGTAATAAAAAAGTTCTCTGATTGTGAAGCACTTATTTGATTTGCCCTTTTATCTGAATTAAATGTCGTAAAACATGACTGGTTATATTCATAACTAGATTTTTCTGTTAAAAATCTGTTGAAACGATTGTCAACATCAACCTGTAAACTATTATTCTGGTCAATCTCTTTAAATGAATGGGTCTTTTCGAGAGATGCTCCTATTACATCTAAAATTTGCTGGTGATCTCTTATAATGAAGTTACCATTATCGCTCTCTGTAGTGAGGGGATTTACACCGACATAACTTAATAGGTTTTCATCTTCGTGACTAATTTTTACCACATCTATATCTACTGACAGCTTGGGTTTAAATAATTTTTTTACTTCACTAAACATATGTGAAGAATCTTTTTTATCTAAAATAGTTAGTTTATCTTTATAATAATTATTAACCGATACACTGAAATTTTCAACAATTAGTTTCTTAATTAATTTTAGTTTAGTTTTGTAGTAATTAAGTTCATAAGGAGTACATATAACTTCAAATCTATTATGCTTCTTTATTATAGTTAAAATTTTACTTTTTTCCGTATGTAGTTTCTTTATAATTGGATTAAGGCCCGTTTTCACAACTTACCGATAGCTAAAGGTAGGATTTAATCAGCCGTATAAGAAGTGTCCCATTAGTAAAACTTTACTTTAACCTAGCAGGTAGGATGATCCTTAACTTACTTTATCGCTCACATAAGGTTAAAGTAAAGTTTTAATAATGGAACTCTTTTTATAAGGCCGGTTAAAGTTAACTTTTAGCTATCGGTAAGTTGTGAAAACGGGCCTTACAATTTTATTTATTGTGTCTCTAATTTTAAATTTTGGGACTATTTTGTTGGTAGAATCTATAATCACATCGTTTATTTTGTTTAAATAATAATCAATTTCAGAGTTTGAGAGATTTCTTGTAGCAGGAGTGGGATCAGTGTTTTTATGTACATTTATAATATTTTTTTGGAATTTGTTCCAATTGGTTTTTTTATAATTAAATTGAGAATTGGGAGAATTAACAATAAAGGAAAAAGGGTGATCACTTGCATCATTTAAAAGTTCAATTATCAAGGCATTGTGGTCACTATCATAATCGAGAGATCTTAGAGAGTTAACGGTATTATTAACTCTGAGAAAAGGTAGACGAGAGTCTGCCAAACACAAATCTAAATACGAGCCACATCTTTGATATGAGGGGGTGGTTGAGGCATAAAGACTACATTTAAAAATTATTTCATTGTTTTCTAGCCATTCTTTCAAAAAATTACCTTTAGTATTGTTTATGTTATTGCCCCAGTCGGAGTGTTTACAATTCAAGTCACCCGACATTATATAATATACATATATTTGGGTTTTGTAAATTCAGAGATTTAAAAACAGAATTTAAATCGGGTATTAAAAAATTGCTGTTTTTACCTGAGGGGTAATAAGATATATTTGGGTTTTGTAAATTCAGAGATTTAAAAACAGAATTTAAATCGGGTATTAAAAAATTGCTGTTTTTACCTGAGGGGTAATAAGAGGATATAATATATAAGGTTTTATTAGACAATAGAGGTATTTTTATAATACACACTTCCAAGCATTTAAGTGAGTTGCCAATTATATGTGTGCAATTTTTGAATTTTATATCTTTTTTTATTAAAATTGCAGTACCACCACCTCTAGAGGCATTCGGCCTATCTTTACGAATTAGATCATAGTTTTCGAAATATAGTTTGTGTTTCGTATTTAGTTTTGTTTCGTTTAGCAAAACTATATCTGGATTATGCAAATTTATAAAGTTTAATAAATCATATCTTCTACTAATTTTTATAATAGAGTTTACATTAATTTCAATTATTTTAATGTTTTTTATAGTTGACTCATCCATTTTAATCCAACATTGAAAATATTGTGTCTATTCTACTTGTTTGTAGTTGTATTTGTTTATGTAGGTTTATTAGTTGATTTGATAAATTCTGCATGGTATTGTTGAGTTGTTCCAACATATGTTGAGTGGAGTTGGGACTGCTAGTGATTTGTTGGTTGTTCTTTAAAACGTTTGCAAAACTCATGGAAGGGGTAACATTTAGGGGTTTATTTAGTGATCTTTTTTCAGACAAACTTTGTTTTTTGGCACGGAGCCTTTTTTGCATCTCCTTGTATTTTTCGCATCCACGGTATGATGCAGGATGACCATATTTGAGACATAGTACGCAAAACAATTTTTCCCTTTCATTTTCCGAACTTTTTCTTGTTCGCATTTACCGATTTCGTGCATTTTATCACATTTTACACATCTAGGCTTTAAGAAGCAATTTGAAGCGCTATGAAAAAAAATCTGGCACTTCCTACATTGCGGAATTTCCGACTTTTTTAGAGGTTCCCACCGAATGCAACGATGGAAGAGTCCATTTATCGATTTAAGCTCATTCAGGCTGGTTTCACCACTAACTTGAATCAAATATATAGGGAGATTTTGTCCGTTCATGATAGACTTTTTGGTTTTAAATTGACTAACTTTTAAAATTTTCAAATGATCATTGTTATATTTACAAAGTTCCTGATATATCTCATCACAGTTCAAGTTAGCGCTGAGGCCTTTTAAAAGAAAAGTTTTAGTTTTTAAACTTTTGGGGGTAAACGTAAAAAATTCAGTTTTCGTTTTTTGAAGATAAGCTTTGACACGTAGGTAGTCATCAATAGAAGACATGAATAATGAAGTTTTTTATTAAGTTCTTTAATTTTAAAGTTTTTGATTTCTAGACCTTTTTCAATAAATTGAATTAATTCATTAGGTTCTACATTAAATATATTAAGTGGAGGAATTTTTTTGTTTTTGTTTTGATCTTGAATTGTTATTTTTTCACTGTTTGCTTTTTTTTCTGCTTGTGCAGAATTTTGAGATGTTGAAGGTTCATGATCATTTACATGTTTTTCAAATTTACTCAAGTATTCTTTATTGCAATGTTTATCATTGTCCAGAATAGCATAATAATTATTCTTAAGTTGTTTACTCATTGTGTCATATTGTGTTACACTTTTTCTTTTTCTTTCGTTTACAGAATTATCATTACTTTTTGAGACTTTTTATAGAGTTATCAATATTATTTTTGTCATTATTTATATTTGAGTTTGAAATATTATGTTCACTCATTACTTTTTGTTTTTGTTTTTTTAAGAGTCTCTGTCTCTTGTTTTAAGTTGTTGTAGAAAAAATATAATTTTAAGAAGTTGTAGCCGTTACAACAACACGTAAAAAATAAAAAACATATTGAAAACAAGCAATAATATTTTTTCCGTTAAACGTCCGTTTATCATGACAATCACGATTGAACTCACATGTCATCTATTTTATGACTATAGTGACATCAATTCGATGCCACATTTTGTATATAATTAACAGGGAAAGGAAGTTCATGCACTTAAAATCGCAAAATATGCGCATAAAACATGCACTAAAAATCGTAAAATATGCAAAAATAAAAGTAAAAAATATGCATTTAACATATATTTATTTAACCATATTTAACAAAATAAAAAACATAAATACATTTCATTCAATTTTAAAAACTTTAAACATAGTTTAAAAAGTAGTAGTAGATAAAGATATATTTACATATATAAATAAATAAGTTTTTTTTAAGTTATCAAATGTAAAACTCATTCTATTTGGTCTTAAAACAGTTTTAAGCATTGAAAATGTTCGTTCGAAATCAACGGATGTAATAGGTGGATATTTAAAAGTGGTCAACTCCTTTGTAGAATATTCAGTGTCTACAATTTTTTCTTTACTGGAAGGTAAATTAAAAATATTACCAATTTCTTTAAGTTTTTTAAATCCGGCATTCTTTTTTAAAACTGCATAAATTGTGGCTTTTATTTTTTCGCCGATTTGACCTTCTACTTTTCTTATTTTAATGACAGCGTCATCAACGAGTTTAACCGAGGTGTTCAATGATTTAAGCCCCTGAAGTTCGTTTATTGTCTCGACTAGAAACCCATTGTTTGAGTGTATAAATTCTAATTGAGCCTTTATATTAAGTACATTTACAATATTGTTTACTTTTTTATCGCGGCTGCATTATTTTCGTTAAAATTATTTACCACATCTTTAAATTCTTCAACATTTTTGGCATAATACTCAACTGCCTGCAACCAGGTACCCCATCTTGAAACGCAAAGGAGACTTTAAAATCTTTCATGCATGGCATGAGCTTAGCATGTGACATGTAACATTTTTGAGTAAGATATCTTAAAAAAAAGGTCAAGTAGAGCAAAATTTTATTTTTATTAAAGGATTCTAAAAGAGAAATTGAATCTTTGAAAGTTCGAGCTATTGAAGCATGATCCACCTTTTCCAACTTTATAATATTTAACAAAAATTTGTGTTTACTCTGTTCTTCTTCTGCATTCATGATCTTCTTCTGCATTCAAGATCCCAATTACGTAGACAACGAAACGTCCTTCAGTGTCCATTGCTTCGTCAATAGACAGCCACAAATTATGTCACATAATTCTTTCAACAATGTCACATAGTTGTATAGTGTACAATCTGCAGACACCAGAGCATTATACAATTCAAAATTAAATTTGCTAGTCTTATCCCCAAAAGTTGATTTTCTTGAAATTAAAGTTTGCGAAACGTTTTCATAAATCATAAATCTTGGTGTTTCTGGCTTTGAAGGTGCTGATTTACTTGAAATTTTTAAATGAAACACCTTTTTGTAAACTTTGCAAAAAAGTACTTTTCCTTCTATTTTGAAGACTCATAAATACACTTAGTCTGCTTTTACATTAAACGATTTTTGTCGTTGCGATTCTTACCTTATAGGCGAGAGGGGAGAGAGGAATTAAAAGGGGTACACAAGCGAGTGTACTCTTCGATTCATTTTGTTCGCTCATTCGTTCTCTTATTGTGCTCTCATTTGACGAAAAATGTATTGAAGTTCGGTTGCACAGAAAAAGTTTAAACGACAAAAATCGTACAATGTAAATATCAGACCGACTTCGAAGAAGAAACGACAATAATCGCAACGACAAAAATCGTATAATGTAAATTGGGACTTATTTAAAAGATTATTTTTTGATATTTTTTCTTTTGGCATTTTTTTGCTTAAAAACAATTTATTTTATTAATACTTTTTGGATTTTAGGTCATACTTCTTACACCGTAAATCAAAAATATTATGTTGAGTTCTATTTTTTCTTCGCCGAACATTATTTTTATTTGCTGTTTCTTCAAGTAAAAAATACCGCGAACAAAATGAAATGTCAAAAACTGTTTTATTGTTACTTCTACAATTATGTGCACAATTATACAAATTGTATAATTTTTGTATGTGCTACTTTTTAAAAGTAAAAGAAACAAGGTGAATTTATAATAAAATGTAGGTAATTCAGTACCAAACACCAACATGTTGTTTTTGCTCCTTGAAAATGTCGAAGTTAGCAGATTTTCCCATACTATTTTGACTGTTTGACAGCTTCAGGGCTGAAACAACTATAACCAGTTGATTCACTGACTGCACCTAAACTAAGAAAAGAGCAGTTTTTTTTTTATAAATATTACAAAATATGACGAAAAATGTGAATTTATAACAAAATATGACGAAAAATATGCATTTATATCAAAATATGCAAAAACATGCATTAAAAGCAAAATATGCAAAATTATGCACTAACAAATTGATGCCATTTTACTGGAAATATTGTGATTCGCAAAGATATTGACTTTAGGTGAGTCTCAGAGCACCGACAACAAACATGCATTTGCATGAAGTCCCTTGCCCTGGTTATATGTAACTCTGTTGTTGCTTTCTATACAAACTCATATTTTATTTTAAAATTGTCAACGCCACAATATACGAAGGGTTTGAAATTTAAAAATTCAGTATGAATTTCTATAGAAATCAACAACAAAATTATAAAATGTTTTGAATTTGTGTATGCTTTCAATGAAATTTTAGGCGTTGCGATGTGTTTTACGGAATAAGCAAACGAGCTTGTCATCTAAACCCCTTACGTAAAACAAAATGGATTATTATGCCAATTTGTGAAACCTTCGAAGAAGTGTCCTTTTTTATTTGTAGTACGGTAAAAAAATTTAATTAAATTAAATTAAAAATTACGTAAAAATTTTTTTTGAAGAAAATGAATCTAAAATTTTATGTTTCCTAAATTTTATGTTTTCCTAAATTCAAAAATAGTTATTTACTTTGGTAACCCTATTATGAAATTTTTCTTTTGTAAAATTTTAAGTTTTCCAAAAAAAATTTTTGTTCTTATTATATTTTTTTTTTGTGAATTTTCGAAAACGAAAAGTAGTACTAATTTTGCATAGAAACTATATGGCCACTAATTTCTGAATAACTTTGAAATAGTTGCAAATATTAAAAAATTTTTATTCGTATGACTTAAAGGAAATGTTATTCCTAATCGGTCTCAAGTTATGTTAAGGATTAAGCTTATGTCTTTCTCCAGCCCTGGCAACACTGATAGCAAAAAACATTTATTTTCAATGGAATGGTAAAAGGTAAATATGTATTTCCTAATTTAAAACTGAAAACTGCTTCTCCATAGTATTTTTATATTTTCGAAACGTATAACATGATTGCATTCTTGCATGAACATTTTATCAGTTTTCGTAAAAAAAAATATTGGAGTATTGCCACTAGACTCTTTCTAACACAAAATGTCGTTTTTAACAAATATCAATAATGGATTATTCTTAGTGTGACAGTTCTCTCTAAAACTGCATCATAACGCGCCCTAAACGCGAAAATAATCAAATTTTACAAGTTCTTGCTATAAAATGGTAACAGTACCTTATGTGACCATGACATTTTAGGACATGATGAAAGTGTTGCCAAGAAAATCATTTATTTAAAAACACGAAAATTTAAAATGATGTCGCTTACGTTATTTTTGCGTTTAGAGCTCGATAAGATCTTTGAAAAGAGGAGAAAATTGCTTTTTTGCCAACACAATCCCATTGTGCGTACATTTCCGTTCGACAGCGATTGGTTTATTTTTGAGGGTTTTGGGTGTTTTATAAAGAAGCCTTTACTGTATGAATACATGAACAAAATAAAGGCTCAGTTAGCCGGGAGTAACAGTAACGTTGCAAATCAGGGGCTTCATGTTGTTGTATGTTAAGCAATTAGAACGATTATAGTTAGCAGTAAGATGTTACGTTTCAATCTGTGAGAGATAGATTAGTCTTACTTTCTTACGATAAGTTTGCTGTAACTGTTACTCCCGGCTAACTAAGCCTTAATTGACAGTGACAGTGATTTGTACACATGCATGCCCTATGCTACTTAGAACCGTTAAAAAAAGAAATAAACTGCAGAATGAATAAGGGATAACTCAGAAATCGTCTTTTTTTATCACAAATACACATATTTAAAAGAAAAGTAAATAAAAAATAGTACACATTTCAAGTATTTTAATGCAAAAACTTGTAAACAAAGAAATAAAAACAAAAATAATACATTTAATTTCGTTATTGAACTGACATCACCCATAAAACCTAAAACAGAAGTAAGAGAGATCAAGTTTGGTCTGTATTTAAGCAGACAAGAGGTTGTTTTTTGTTTGCCCTTCCACGTAGTATTTTTAAATACATAAAATGCTAAACGAAACCACTCATTATTCAATTTGCATAAAGTTTGATATTATGTTATTTTTTATTGTTATTAAAATAAACAATTATAAAAAATCATAACTTTTATGCAAATTGCATAAATGTACATTTTATAAAGTGGCAAAACTTTTTTAACTTGTTTTCAAAAATGAGCCAACATGTTGCTATGAATTAGGAACCCTTTGTCTTACCAAAGAAACCCTTAAAGTAACCGTAACTTAAAAACTAGTTACAATGCTTACATTCGCTCTCTATCTCTTTATTTTGTTAGAATTTGACAGTGTGAGTGTAAAGTTGTGGTCTTTGTTTATATTACTCTGTTACAACAAAACACGGTATCATAGAAAAACGACTAGAAAAGAAGGGGTTTACAAACATCTTACTCATCAGGCAAGATAAACTATACTTCATAATTGGGTTAGTGAGACATATGTGCATTTTGTTGCAACTTCACGAGCACAAAATTTGTTTGGGAAATGTTGCCTGCTATTGAATTCAAACCTTCTCCTTTAATAGTTCTCTATAAACGGTATATTTCTCTTTTACAATGAAACATTGTACCAAGGCAGATTAAATTCGTCACTATCTAAAGTTTGTGTTTACAGAGCATATAAAATAAAGAAAATTAAACGCGCACACTAAAAAAATCTATCTATACTTAAAACAAGCCGTAGCGGTGTCAATAGTATGGTAAATACGGATTTCCTTAAATCAAGTACAGAATGTTTGATTCAAGTACGAATTGTTAACGTGCGCCGTGCTGAAAACAACCCGAAAAAGGGATTGACTGCAGTAAAAGTGAGGTGAAGTTTAATCTCTAACTATGCTTGATTCAAGAATCTCTAAGTTGGCTTAATCCCGAACTGGTACTTTAAATACTCCGAAAGTGGATTGAGTCCAGCCTAAACACTTACCTCAAAGAATCAGAGAGGGGCAATTTTATTTACTCACCCCCCCTCCTTCTTTACACATGTTTGATTCACCATTGTTGTATTCTCCCATTACTGTACAGAAGAACGCTCAATTATAAGAAACAGCATCGTGCCCGATATGGTTTTCGTAATAATTTTACTTTGAAAACATCAGATTTAACTAAATTATTTCAACAAATAGAATTGGGGAATTTTTGTTTCTTATTTTACTTTTTAAACATAAAAATAATATGTTTTTCTTCTTGTAGTGTTGTTGTTTCTACACAAAACAAGCAAACCGTGTTTGTTTCTACAACAAACTTTTACAAAATTCTTTTGACAATTTGAAATTCTGAATACGTTTCGCTCTCTCTAATGCACATATGTACCTTTGAAATACTACACAAAGATTTTCACAAAAATTCTACTCATCAGATAAAAAATCTCTAACACGAAATTTTGATGAAATATGACAGAGGTTGTATTTTTTAAAAAATAGAAAATTTGATGAACAATTTTTGTTTGTAATAGAGAGTGGCTTCTAAGAAAGTGATTTTTTGTTTTTAATAAAGTATAAAAAACGTCCGTTTATTCGAAACAAATATTACGAAAATCGTAATACACTGTACAAATTGTTCGAATCCGTAAATGATTTCTTTCGAATCGAAATACGCGGTAACCCCCCAGGGCTTCTCTTCCAATAGTTCTCTATGACCGGTATAATTTTCTTAACTTTATTCAATTACTCTTCATTAAATTTTTCTCTCTTTAACAATTTGTTTGTTTGTTTGTTGCTTGGCTTTTGTTTATTTCACTTCAAATACGAGTACGTTAACATTTCGTATTTTGTGTATATTTTAGCCAGTGTTGTTTGTGACTTTATTTTCCTTAACGTTGTTGTTTTAGTTGCTTTTATCTTGTTTCTAATTTTAAAGTGTTATTTTGAAAAAAAGACTTTGTGCTGAGTCGTTTGCATTTGGCAAATTCAGTGTGGCTCGTGTCTTCAAAGTGTTCTGTAACGTTTTAGCATTTTTAAACGCGTTTAATAAAAAGAATTTACAGTGAAATAATTGTAAGAATTATTATTTGTTTATAATAAATAAAAAAAAAAAATAAAAACTTTTAAGTAAAAAATTTGATTACGAATTTATAAAATTGCTCATAAAAAATTTTAATAATATTTAAGAGCCTTATTTTTGATGCCAATAAATTGCGAAAATAAAAGTTGACAAGTTAATTGTAAGAAATCAAGAGAGGAGTGTTCGAAAATTATTATTCTTAAATTAAAAATTGTGGATAATTTAAAAAATTAATAAACAAAACTGTTCGAAAAACTGTTGAATTAACATTTTTACATGAAAATATTTTTTATACGAAAAATTTTAATTTGGCTATTTTCTTATTTAAAATTATATAAAAAAAATCGGACAAATATTAAAAGAGATAAATTTAATAGAATTCGAATGGATATTAAAAATTATAATTAATTTAATATACATTTTGTTTGTGTTCTCATTTTCTTAAATTAAGATAACACTGTGGAACCGATGGGAAAAAATGTATGCAAAAACCGTTTTAATATGTTTTTTTTTTAACTAAATTCATCGTGTAGCTCCGATTCAGTGGGTACCAAAAATAATTGACTTGTTTAAACAAAAATATTTTGACAAATCAAAGTTTTTTTTCACAAAAAAAAAACTTAAAAAAACATTAGGCCAAAATATGTTGCAACTTTTGTTTAAATGTGTATTACCAGGAAAACCGTAAATATGCACTAAAAACCGTTTTATGCGCATTAAATATGCAGTCAAAACTTGAAAATATGCTGATAAATTTTTTAAAAACATGCCATAAAAAACAAATAAATTCAACAATTCGTTAGTATTTGCATAAATTAACAAGTAAAAAAGTATTGTCGACCTTATTTTACCCTACATCACAGTATTTACAGGAACATTTTTTAGGGTTCCCTATTTGAAACTTATGGGCAGTATTAGTACCACCAGAACAATATTATTCTTTGAGGTTAAAACATTTTTGAGAAAAAATTACTTTTTGTTTATCTTTTTTCAATTTGCAATAACCGATCTGTGACATTAGGAGTGTTTAGGAATAAAAACTTGAAAAACTTTAACCGCAGAGAACTCATGATTATATTAAATTCGGATAAAATTTCCAAAAGCCACCTTTAAAGTTTTCAATTGTTCTCCTATAAATCTAAACAAATAGACACACATAACACATAATTAGTTCAAAGCCAACAGCATTTATATAAAACCAAAAAAGTTAAATTATTTAAACAAATAATATCTTTTAAAATAGGATTTAAGTTTACAACAAGCATTTACAGAATCGTTTGAAATCCTATTTCTAATTTTTATTAAGAAGATTTTAATGAGACAACACGTTTCCTTTCTAAGAATGTTTGCCTTTGTAGTCGAAGAAACATTATAAATTCTGAAGACATTTTCAGTTTTCTTAGCACTTCCTTTAACTAACTTTTGTCATTATCTTTAAAAGAATCTAATCCGAAAATCTTTTATGCAAGTGCTCATTAAATTTTTTGCAGCAAGTGAGAACAACTTTTTTCGTTTTTATAAATTAAATCTGGGTCTTTAAACAAATTGAAAATTCTGTACATTTTGACTCCTCTTCTTTGGAAATTTCAGAGCATTAAACATTGCCTTACTTATCGGTTATGAATTGATATCTCTTTGGTGGGAAGCAAAACTGTCTTAAGTCAAAAACTGTAGTTTTTCGTTATGTAAAATTGAAAAATATTTATTCTTTGTGTTTTATTGACTTTTTTCTAAGAGCAGATGATAACGATTGGAAGGAGTTGTGGTAGACTAAAGTGATTGAAACCAAACAAAAGATAATTAAAAAGATTGAAATAAAGCCAATCTTAAACTCAAAATAAGTTTTTTTTTGACTTAACCCCTTTTGACCTTACGGCTTAAAGTTTCCATAATTAAACTAAAAAAAATCCCGGGAATTTTCGCACAAATTTCCCGGAACTTATTTCCCGAAAAATGTGCGGGATCCCGGGATTTTTCTTCCGGGAATTCCCGTATGAAAAACACTAATTTAATACTAACATAATTAGATGGTGAATAGTCTGTGTGCTCTTTATTCCGGAAAGATGTTTGTATGTAGACTGCCATTTTTCGTCCTTTTGATAATTTAAAGGTAAAGTTAAGAAGGCAGCCGTCACGAGGATGGCTCATTTGGGTCCTTATAGCGGTCCTTTTGTTATACCCTTAGCCAGTGACACGAGTCATCGACTGTGCCCTGGTACCCATGTCAGAGTAACCCTGGAATATTCAGCGATCTCATTTAAAGACATCCTGCATTCCACTGTCGTGAAGACATGTGAAGGTATGTACAGAATTCCATCAAATGATGTCTGAAATTGCGAACTGAACTTTGCGCACAAAGTTGACATGGGCAGGCAACCAGCCAGCCAGACTGGCATCGTTATATCGATTAACAAAGTGACTATGAGACGATCGGTATACTTGAAGGTGGGTCTAAAATCAATATTTTAATGAGCACATCAGCACAAACGCATAATACTCTCCCCACCTGTGGTTGGGTTGGTAAGAGAAAAACCTGTTAACCAACATTTAAATCAATTTTTTTTTCCGCTGCGCAAGTTTAAGCCTTTAATAAAAAAAAAAACAATAATTATGAAAATATGCTTCATAAAGGTTAAATATGCCTTATAAACTAAAAAAATTTTGCAAAAATTTTGTTCTGACTAAAACATGCAAAAAATGCTTAAAAGAATAAAATATGCAAAAGCATACACTTAACCAAAATTCAAAATTCATATTGTCTTTGGCTCCATTGGTCGCAAAAGTCTTTAAATTTCTTAAGCGCATCACACAACATTTTTGGAAACAAATCGTAACAATAAATTTGTATAATCATTTGTAAAAACATTCGATCTGATACCTTCCAAAATATTTAGATTCCTTTTTTGTCTCTCTATTGCTGATAAGCTGATGATGCTGTTTACTAGATATTGTCTTTACAAAAGAAAAAAAGAAAATGCTTTCTTAGTTTTCTTGTTTATTGATTGACATTGTTGGCAATTCAAAACTTTAGAGTCAGCTTTATTTCTAGAAGAAAGTGTTTAATTTGAAGAGAACGAAGATTTGGATTCTGATTTCATTTTAATTGCAATCAAATCGATTTCAATCAAAATTGGTTGCAATCAATTTTAACATAAATTGATTGCATTCATTACCGAGAAATCATGTGATTGCATTTAATTTTATTGTAATCATATACAGCTTTGATTAGAACCAACATTAATTTTACTTTTTTGATATATCCGAACGATATATTTTTATTCCAATGTAAACAATTTTAACCTGCTTACATACGCATTGATTTCATGTTATCACAATTCCAATTCTCAGAAAAAAGGCTTTAATAACCCAGAACCGTAATAAATAATTTTATTGTGGTGAAATTTTGTTTATAAGCTAGAAACTACTCTACTACAAGCATTATTTACCGTAGGTACATATAAAAGCCAGTCTCGGAGAACACTTGAATACGTTTGAAACTGTGAAAACAACAATTAAAATTGTTCCAATTTGATTTTATAAAAAATCACATTTTCATTGCAGTCAAAAATTTTGCAATAGGTTTCATATAAAGAGCCTCCCGCAAATCAATTCAAACGTCTTGAACCAAAACGAATAATGTGGTAGAATTTGGTGCAATTTAGTTTTGTATGACTAGAAATAAGACCATGCAAATTTTGTTTTGATCTGTCCAAGCTTTGATGATACTTCACTGAAATACGTTTCAGTTCTATTAATTTTAAAACTGAGCGTGACCAAGCGTGGGTTCCACACAAGCCAGCGAACAATAAAATATTATATTTGAAACAAAAGTTAAGACTGAGTTTCCTGACGTCATAGTGAGGCACTCACCTTAAAGTTCTGACCTTAACGCTACGCTAGCTGCCTGTTTTTAGAAAACGTAAGCAAGTGAGTGAGTGAGAAATTATATTGAAAAAAAAACAAATTTTCGTTTTTTATTGTTGTTTTCAATATAATTTCTCACTCACTCACTTGCTTACGTTTTCTAAAAACAGGCAGTAGAAGTTGCTTAAAAACGAAACATTAGAGTCTGTCTTTTAAAGAGCTTACGCATCTAATGAGCCACGTCTAAATGATTTGGAACGTGACTAAAATTTGTCAAAGCTGCAGGGAACTGAAGAGATTTGAATGTTATAAGCCAAATTTGTTTATTTGTGGGCGTTGCAGAAAGATAAGAAAAATATGTTTTTACCACCTTGTCATATAAAACATGAGCTCAAGAAAAAGTTTGAAAGAACAATCTATAGAGATGATCTTTTTATAAAGGGTGGTTAAATTTTAAGGGCCGATGTTGATTTTGAATAAAACACAAATTATGTAGGAAATTATTGGTCCAAATTTTCGATGGCGCTGAGGCATAATTGACGTTCTATGCCGTTAATGTGCCGAATTATTTCATCCTTTAGCTCTTGCACTGTTGCTGGCTTATAGACGTACATATTTTCTTTCAAATAACCCCACAGAAAGAAGTCCAACGGTGTCAAATCACATGATCTTGGCACCCAATTTACATCGCCACCACGGCCATTGAATTTGTCGCGCAAAAAAACCATTCCCAAAAAAAAAAAATTGACCTTCCGATGAAGCAGGTTTGTAAGGGAGAAATATAAAAGTTTCGCTTACCATTGCGCTTACGGAATACATGAATTTTATATGGCGAGTTCCCACTTTGAAGCAATACATTTTTGACACATAAAGCGCGTTATTGAGCGCATATAAAAATTGTTGGATGTAACGATAACCTTTACACACTGAATGCTTTGATACAGTTAATTTTTAGTATTCTCCCTTACAAACCAGCTTCGTAGTAAGGGAATGTCGTAGCACTTGAAATGTTATTTATTTTTTTAAAGTTGTTGAGAGTTCTTTCACTTACTTTACGGCATTTCTGTATGTCTTATTGCGTATCGCATAATTGTGCGCTTATTCTTTTAAATGATATATTCTAAATGATATATTGGGTTGTTTCGTTCGCATCCACATCTTCCAATTCGGGCCATAAAAAGTTCGTTATCACCTCACGATAGCGAACACCATTCACAGCAACTGCCTGACGGCCCAATGATGCCGCCAGCCCATAAACCGCACCAAACAGTTACTCTTTGTGGTGCATTGGTTTTTCGACAATCACTCTTGGATTTTCATTCGCCCAAATGAGGCAATTTTGCTTATTGACGAATCCAATGAGGTGAAAATGTGCCTCATCACTGAATCACGAAGTGCACGATATGCATTTGGATTTGAACGCTCATTTTCATAATAAGCCTGAAAAACTTTAACGCGTTGCTCGATTATGCATCTTTCAATGGTTCAAATCGAGTTATTCTGAAATTGAGAAATGTCAAATGAAATGCAGAAAAAAACTGACGTTTAGGTGTGGTTCACATTCAACACCGGCCCTTAAAATTTAACCACCCTTTATACAAACGAAAAATTTCCTAAACTAAATGTAACATAAATTTAAAAATGTTCGTTCTCTTATCAGGCAATTGATGAAAGATAAAATATTTAAGAAACACTAAGGGAATTGAAAAAATTGCCCTGGTAGTCTTTACAGCCGTATATACCATAACTAAACCTTTACTGTTAACCTTCTTGTTTAAAAAAATTAAGCAAAATTACTAATAGAACTCTTGATGGAAAATCAAACCAATTTAGATTCCAAATAAGAATTCGCCTTGATGTCAAGCATTTTCATAGTGATGGTGCCCTTAATAGAAATAAAAAAATGGAGATAAAACCGCTAGATTGACCAAAACCTACAAATTGTATGGGCATGACAGTTTTTGACAACTCGAAACGGGTGCCGCTGTTGTTAATGTACATAAAATTACTTAAAATACGAGTCATAACTGCAGCATGCTAATTTTACATTTACTGTAGTATCCTTATCCTTGTTTTAAACAAAACGAAAAGTTTTTCATGTTAGATATAAAAAGTTTTTTTATTAACCGGTATTTTATGCAGACGATGGATGGAATAGATTGTCATGAGAATTGCCGAACATTTCATTTATTATATAAAAACTAAATCAATTTTGTTCTGAAAAAGTTTCCTCAGAAAAATTTAGGTTAGACTGAACTGTAGCTTTATCTAAGAGGGTTTCATTCTTATTTCTACAAAGGCTTGGGCTTACAAAAATCTGATACACTAATATGCAATTTTTTTTTTATTTCCTAAAATTGAAGAGCTAAATTTTGGCCGAGTAATCACACATTATAGTCACGTTTATTTCAAGTACTTACTTTTTTTCTTGCCTCAGAATCGTTTATATACCACAAATAATCGCCAAATCTTTAATTTATTATGCGGTTAAAAATTGTCATTTAAAAAAAAATACACAAACATGTACTCAGGCACTGGTTACCATGTACGAGCTGGTGTAATTGCGCCACTTAAATAAGAAAAAAAAAACAAAAATGTCTAAAAACAAAGCAAAACGAGAAACTTAAGACTTAAATAACAAAAAATTATAATAAAGTTAATTTAACGTACACGTTGTGAGTGTGACATTTTATCATAATCAAGTGATCTTGAAATTTATGATATCACTGCAAACAGCGAACAAACAAATAAACAAAATGAAAATTTAAAAGATTTAACAAGAAAATGTCTCAAATTTAAACAGACAAACGTTAAAAGTCTTGACAGCTAAAATGGTGTGTAAAAATAAAATTTTGAGGGATTTTATGGTTAATGAACAATTCATTAAGAAAAAAGAAACAAAACATCATTTGACACCATCGCACCGCACCGCATACAAAATTGAATGCTGACGTCAAACCTTAGCCACAACAGTCAGTCGTCATTCCTGGCATTGTGTGGTTTGGTGCAGCAAACGGCTGACTGAAATTTATCTGTCATAAATATTAACAACAGAAAAAAGTAATTATTTTTAATTTTTGGTTAAGTCTTTGTATTTTCCCTCGCCCTTTTCTGTTGGGCGAAATGTGTTGAAAAGTCATAAGCGTTTGAAAGTAGTTCGTGGTTTAAAAACAAAGTTTTTTGATTTTATTTTAAGGATTATAAATTTTGGAAAACTTTCATTTTCGCAAACACTTTTTAATTGTTTGCAAAATAAAAAAAATGCTTAATAGAAAAAACTTTTTAAAACTAATACAATTGAATTAAACTGTAACAAAATTAAAAATTGTTATGCATTTTATGAAAAATAGCAATTATTATTCGAAATTATTTCAAGCACGTTTAACGGTCATAACTTCTCAATGATTTGAATGTTGGACAAACACAATTCAAGTTTATGTCTTAAGTCTTTTGTTTTCTTGTGCACGTTCGTATTAATTGTTTCGGACGGACTAGACTTGACTGGACTGCCTGCCTGCCTGCCACTTCCCACAAAGTAAATCGTTCTTTTGCATAATTTGTCCATTATTTTATATGGTTGACATTAAAATGTCTGCATTTTTATTTTACGTATTTTACCTTTTTTCAGTTGCATGATGTATTTGGATTTTTTTTGCGAAATTCACAAAAATTTCTTAAACACATTTATGGACAAGTACTTGGTTAATAGAGTAAAATATTTAGTATTTGTGTTTTACTAAGTAAACCGATTGTGTTAAAGTTTTTGCCAAGTTTTCTACAAATCTTTAGAAGTTTTTGGTTATTTGCAGAAAAATTTGTAACAGAAATTTCTACCATAAATAAACACTTGTTTTTATTTTATTTTTTGAAGCCGCATTGAAAATAAAACTTCATTCAGTATGGCCAGTAATTTTTTGTCTTTTTATTTGGTATGAAGCGAAATTTAAAAAAAGAAACATACAAAGTAAAAATCGTATAAAGGTGTGACTAGGTCATTTCTTGTTGTTGTGGTATATTTTAGACATTTAATCACTCTTGTTGTTGTCCATTATTTCCAACCAGCCGGGGAACCATTAGCCAGCTCTTTGTGCGTCTAATTGATTGTAAAACAATTGTTATAAATTCGTGCTTGATGAGAATTGTGATCGGTAAATAAAGAGAGAAAGAAGAAATAAAATCAAGCAGTTAATTTAATATATTTTAAATTCAACATGAAATTTATGCAGTTCGGTTTCATTTAACTTTTTTTTTTTTGGCTAAAGTGGCAGCACACAGTAAACTAAGCCAGCAGTCAAGTAGAGTCGATTGTAACTCTGTTTTGATAAACTTTTTTATTAGATATAATTTTTATTTTTTTTACAAATTTTAATTTCGAAACTTAAAGCAACAATTTGAGTCGTTTTTTTTGTACTTTTGTAGTAAAAGCACATTTTACCCCTACAAATTTATTGTTTTCATATAAGGAATATTTTTGAAAACATTTGTCTGTTTTAATTATCACCTTTTTGTAACAATTTACTTTTTTTTGCTTAAATGAATTCAGAGATATTTCAGTTGAAGTTTTTACTTTTTGTTTTAGAAACAGTGTATTTTGTGTATTGGGACATTTGTTTTAGTACCTAAATGGCGAAAAATTGTAGTATAATTTGCGAGTAGCTAAATAAAGCAATTGGTAACAACTAGTCAAACACGACAAGATGCAAGTTTTTTTTTTATTTTGGCAAAAGAATTAAAAATAATTTAAAAATAAGTAATTGAAATATTGTTAATTTTTACACAGAGAAAAAATAAAACAATAATCCTCAATTTGGGAAACGTTTCAATAGAAAATCCGAAATAATGAAAATAATTTTTCCTCAAAAAATCAAAAAACAAAACAAAATCTTTTTTTGTTCATCATCACCTGAAATTGTTAAATATAATTAAATAATTTTGCGGGCCTTTTTTTTTGTGTTTTTTGCCGATTTTATAGATTTTTTTTATGGTTTAAGAGTTTTTGTTTTTAAAGGCATAAATAAAAAAAGAGTTTTTATTCAGTTGTGGTTTTTTTAATATATGAGATTTTGACCAACTTTTGTTCAAATCACAATAGTGAAGAGAGTATAATTCATTTGTGCTGAAGTTTGTTCCATCTTAAAATATTGGTATACAGATCGTCTTTTATTCCTTTTCTGATTCGATCTAATGATGTCCGTCCGTCCGACTGGCAGGCTAGCTGGCTGTCCATGTAAAGCCTGTGCGCGAAGGTCATGTCGCAATTTTGGAGATAACTTCATGAAATTCAGTACAAAGACTCTTATTGTCACAAAGGCCGAACATTGATAATGGTGAGAATCGATTTATAATTTCACATAGCCCTCATACACGCTTGTTTCCGCAATAGAGTCTTTGTGCCCATAAGCCATCTTGTTGTTTGTTTGTTTCGATTTAAGTTTCCTAGCTGCGATAGCAGCAAGTTATTTGGCCGGTACATATTAGTACATAACGCCATCGCCAATTCCCGCTAGAATATACTAGCGTCGTTCAATTATACTTCAAGTGGAATTCCACCAATTATAGAAATTATATCTTCAAAATGTCTACAAAATCACAAGGTTAATGTCGAACCCCGAAAAAAACCGTAACGCGGTACAGTTATCCGACGCCAAACCATTAACCAAGGCAGGTGAGACGTAAAACGCAACAACGACAGACAAACAAGGACGGCCTGATTAGCCTTAAGAAATAATGCAAATGACGCGCGAGCTGCTTCTCCGCCGAGAGCAGTTTTACGATTGCATAAGCCATCTTATTATTTGTGTTTTAGAGTAAAATTTGTTCCAAACTTATTTTATTGCAATCTTAATCATAACTTCCTTCAAAATATTGGTATTGATATACAAATTGGCGACAATAACTTTTACGATAGAAACTTAGTCATGACCAAAATGGTGGGTCCAAAATTAACCATAGGTCCCATATGAACCCCTTCCTAAAATCACTTAAAGGCAAACAAATCTTATTGGATGAAGATATCAAAATAAACAGGGAACTTTACATGAATCTTCACATAGTTTTGTTCTCTCGAACATTTATTTATAAGTAATGTGGTGTAGGGTCGAGCTTGGGCGACTATACTTTCCTACTTGTTTTTATTTCGTATCTAGAATTGAAAAACAGTATTTTAATCCTTAAATAGTTAAGAAGTTGGTGTAAGGTACACACTTTACACCTGCACCCAGAGATCCTTCAGATACATTATGAATTCCTTTATTAGCCCTAACGGTTTAATCTGGCTTAACGCAGTACTGTGGTGTAGGGTATCATATGACCTACTTGTTTTTATTTGGTGTCTAGAATTGAAAAAAGTATTTTATTCCTTAACAAGTTAAGAAGTTGGTGTAAAGTACACACTTAACACCTGCTCCCAGATACACTTCAGGTCCATTATGAATCCCTTTATTAACTCTCTAACGGCTTAAGCTGGCAGCCATTATTTTTTGTGCCTTTTTAAGCAAAATTTTGAAATACTAATTTCTTGTTCATTGATTTAAACTAAAGATTTCATTCTTTTACTTACCATTAATTTCAAACAAAAACAAATTGTAAAATATTGTTTAATTTTTTTCAAATTTTTGTTGGGAAATAGAAGAACATGCAGTAACATTTGTAATTGTTATTCAATATTTGTTTTATATATTATTTTAATGTGAGTTAAATGGAGAATTTATTTAAACTTTTTTTTTCAAAACTTTTGTTTTTAAATTAATTTTTGTTAACATTAAAGTTCGGAAATGCATTTCAAAAAACTTGTCCTCTGACAGTTAGAGGGTTAAGACGCGTGAGGAAAAACATAGAATTTAGAGAAAATAAAAAAAAGAACGAGAAGACTGTAGCTATGACCGTTTGCTCTAATTTAATCCGGCTATGCCTATTATGAACCTATGCACGACATCAAGAGCGAATCATAAGACCTCGCCAAGCTTTTGTCTGGTTATTTCTGTCTACCGTTCTGTAACATAGAACACTGAGACAAAATGTACTTAACTATTGCTATCTCCCCAGTAGGAATGGGCAAAAATATCAGTCACATTTAAAAAAAAAAATAATCGATATATATATCGCCGATATTTAAAGTACCGATGTATCGATATTGAAATATGACTAACTAATTCGATATTTTTTAAGTCAGTCTTCATTAAAAACTCAAAATTTAAGCCGTTTTTCACACAATATGTTTTTTAAAGAATTGGCATCACTGCATGCATCATATCGCTCATTTGCTGCAAGACCGGCATTACTCAAAAAATGAAATTTTCGAGTTAGAGATGCAGAATTGTTAGCTTTGTTTTTCTTTATATTGTGTATTAAATTCATCTTTATATCTTTTATACTTTTCCAGTATAAAGAGAATGATTCTTCTTTTTTTAAGTAGCTAGAGCAAAGCAAAAACTTTAAATGCGTTTATCTCGAAATGGATTTTTTTGAGTTATGCCGGTCTTGCAGCAAATGAGCGATATGTTTTAGTAAACTTATATGAAGATCTAAAATGATTGGCATTTCTAAGAAGAAGAATCAAGAAAAAATCGGGGTTTTCACATTGCAGATTTCTAATTAGAACAGTAAAGTCAAACGAACTTGAAAAGGTTTATTTTATGCGGATTTGGAACAATATATGTGCCTATATATATTTGGAATAATAATTTGGTAATAGTTTCAGCAAAATACGTTCGATGTACATATCGATATATCGATATTTTTTAAATAATTAATATCGATACTCTTTAACATCTCTTATTTGAACATGCAGGAGCGCTCGAATCTGCTTTGCTTAGTTCCAGTCATAACCTTTCTGTGCATAATCCATTTTCTAATATTTCCCTAAAATAAGTATAACGAAAACGTAGTAAAAGTTGCACCTTATTCATTGCTGGTTCGTACATTGAAAGAATTTTCTTCGCAATACCAATGAATTTTGACATTAATCCCAAAATTGCATTAAAAAGGAACCTGCAGCGCTTCGTTCGATCAATGAAACCTGTTTCATTAAAATGTACTTAATGAAACATTACATTATACCTATGAATATTATTCATTGGATGAATACTTTCAATAAAGTAAACAATTTTTTATTTTTTTTATTTTATTTTTCTTATTTTATTTTATTTCTTATTTTTTTTGTCTCTGTCTAGCCTACCGGGGCAGTGTAGTTTTTGGATAAAAAAAACTATGTTTTTTACTCAATTAAGAGCGTAAATTTGAGATTAAATTGTCCATTACAACAATAACAACGTTGATTGAAAGTTTTTGTTTCATTACTATAATGAAATTTTTCATTGTCATAAAGAAAATTTAAATTTATGAAAGAATTTTAGAAATATGTTGCTTTTATAAAAAAATTTTTGTTATCATAAATTTAATGGCATATGACATTAGATGTATGAAATAATTAAATTTTAAATTTTTTGATTAACAATTAAACATTTTTTTAAGGAACCTATAATTTTGTATTAATTAATTAATATAGTTATGTTAATACATTGTTTTTTTATGTTCCCTATTAAAATTTTTTGTTTAACTTGGACAAACTTAAGTTTTCATATATCCAATGAATATTTTTAACGTAATAACGAAATCCAATGAAGCGATTTTTACGAAAATACTTCATTATAACTATGAAATTCCATTAACACAATGAAAATTTTCATTTACCCAAGGAAAATTTTTTTATGAAAATGATCCATTAAATATATGAAGCATTTTTCTTTCAGTATAGAAAGTTTCATTACCACCGATGTTGGAGTGGCCCGTTACCCAGCACAAACTTACTGTTTGATCACCCATGATTACACCTAGTGCTCTACTACAGTCGCCTATAAGTTAGATGTTACGAAAAAACCTTTCAGAGCTTTAAAAGCTGACTAGCTATCTACATTTAAATGTGTATAGTATCATCGGAATCTTTTCAATTAAATCTTTTTACTTGAGCGGAAATGTTGCAGTTCCGCTATTTAAAATATATTATAATAAATCCACTTTAACAACCCTTCACAAATCTACTCAATACCACAGACAAATTTCAATTAAGCAAATATTTTACATGTGTTCATGTAATCAAATCTGCTGTTCCAATACATTAGAGTGCACACTTTTTTAAAAGTTACTTAATTATACTTTAAATGAAATTTAATATTATTTTTAATAATTTTTTAATAAATTTTAAAATAACCATATAAAATTACAGCAAAAGAAACATCGAAAATAAGGCTTAAGAGTTTTTTTAAATCAATAAAAATATACAAAAAAAAAAAAAAAAAACTTTGCAATTTTATTAAATTTGAAACGAGTGTCTCCTAAATTTTAAAAAATTAAAAAAAATGTATTTAAAAAATACTTTTTTGTATAAAGTTAAGTTAAAAAAAAATTAAATAAAACAACTGTCATTAGCCAACCAACATTGAGCTTAAATATCAAGGTGTTTGTTTACCTTGTCATATTTTGTTGTCATTAATAAAATTAGCAGTGATTGAATGTGTTTGTGTGTAAATGGATATGCACATGTATGCATGTACATCAAGTTCAGTTTTATATAAAAATTATAAATTTATAGAAAGTGTTATTGCTGCTTTTTTATGGTTTAATTGTCATTTATTGTCTCATTAAATTTTTTTTAACAGTGACAAAATATAAATTTTCATTAATTGAATTCAAAAGTATTTAAACGAAAGAAAAGGATTGTTTTGCTGGCTGCCAAGGAGCCCCTTAAGTGTTATAACAATGGTAAGTTTTTTCGCTATATAAATGAATACATATTTTTCTTAAATTATTTGAATTGAATTACTAGATTTTAAGATTAATTTTGTAAATGACTTTTCAAGTTATGGTGCCACCCAGTAGTGTCTTTCATACCTGATCGGTACTCGTAATATTAAACAGGGTTCATACGTTTAAACTTTGCTGCTTGATTCCTTTTCAATTTCATTTTAAAGTTGTGAAAGTGGTCGCAAGCAGCATGTACGTAGTAATCTAGTTCAACTTGCTTCGATTAAATATTTTACAGCTTTATTCACAGCAAATCATTAGAAAAAATTAAGGAAACAGTAACCAAGAAAAGAACAAAACAAGCCAAAGAGTACAAGCATCTGCGTATCAACTAAATTACGTATACCTTCACTCTCCCAAAAAGTAAATGATTCACATGATAATTCGCTCAGTTTGTTAAAACACCAAAAAAAAAAAAAAAAATTAACACATAAAGGCAGACCCGAGTTCAAATCCCAACTGGGATAGTGAGTTTTTTTAAATCAACTCGCTTTTTTTAATGCATTATATAATGCAATCGTGAAGAGTTTTACAATGTTATCTGACCCAAAGTGCACCATACAGTTATCGATGCGTAGACAAAAAACAAGCTGTGCATCGTTAAACCTGATGTGCATTTTTGACTTTGGCCGCAAAGTATTATGATGTCTTCTATATAAAAATTATTTGTTAACAGTGAAGACAAAAACAAAAAAAAAAAAAAAACCGTCGTGGGGATGCAAGCGAGATTTCAAGTGTAGACGTGGTTGTGTTTGTGTTGTGGCAGCTAAACCAAATGTTTCTACACAGAAAAAAAAATTTAAGAATCAGTAAAGGAATTCAGTGAATCAAACCCATATTTTTTTAAACAGGAACTGTCAGGAACAGAATTGTGAATTTAAACACAAGCATTTGTAAAAATTAATTTTTTTTTTGTGGATATATCGTCAGTTGATTATTTAATTGTCATATGTGGATACAAATTACAAACAACATACGACAATTAAATAATCAACCGACGATATGTATTTATATGCCAAAGTTTATGTGTCCAGATTAAAAAACGGCGAGTTGTAAAACAAAAAGTACCAAACAGTTATTCTCATCATTGAAAAAGTACCAGTTAAAGAACGAAAAGTACCTTGCATGTACTATTTTATGTTTCTATGTCAAATACTAACGAAAATTTAAAAAGTACCAGTTAAAGAACAAAAAAGTACCAAAAGCCCTCTAAAAGCTTCTCATTCACTAAGGACCTTACACGTTTCATTCACTCAGGACCTTGCACGTTTAATTTTATGTTTCTAGGTCTAGGGATGGGCGAATTGAAAAAATATATCGATATATATCGAATCGATATTTTTTAAGAGTATCGATATTAATTATTTAAAAAATATCGATATACCGATACATCGAACGTATTTTGCTGAAACTATTACCAAATATAATTCCAAATATATGTATATGGGCACATATACTGTTCCAAATCCGTTTAAAATAAATCTTTTCAAGTTCGTTTGACTTTACTGTTCTAATTAGAAATCTGCAATGTAAAAACCCCGATTTATTCGTGATTTCTCTTCTTAAGTTTAAAAAGACATATGATGCATGCAGTGATGCCAATACTTTAAAAAACATATTGTTTGAAAAATGGCTAAAATTTTGAGTTTTTAATGAAGACTGACTTTAAAAAATATCGAATTCGATAGCCGTATTTCGATATCGATATATCAGTATTTTAAATATCGGCGATTTATATCGATTACTTTTTTTAAATATCGATATTTTGATATATCAATATTTTTTGCCCATTCCTATCTAGGTCCAAATATCAGTTAAAGAACAAAAAAGTACCAAAGAATTCACTCACAGGTTTTTATCCACTCAGAACATTGCATGTTGGATTTAATGTTTATAGGTAAAATATTAACTATAATTAAAGAAAAAACCTGTTGTAAAACAAAAAGCTAAAGAAAGGAATTAAATTTCCCATATTTCCCCCTTTTTGGTGCTTTTTTCTCCCCATTAAAGTATCAAGAATTTTAATATTATAGTGGAAGCCCATTAATTAATACGTATGTATATGTCAAAGAATGGAGAAAAATATTTTGTAAAAATGTACCAAAAGAAGCTAAGACTTTCGCCCTTGAAAGTTCGAATTTGTCCTTTTTATATTAGTTTCGAATGTGATATAAAGTTTATTTCTATGTTTATGTGTTTAAGTTCCAAAAGGTATCATCCGTTTACTCTCTAAAAGGGCCGAATTTCAAAAAAGTACCAAACACCTATCCGCTTATTTTTCTAAAGTATAACGATAAGTATTACTGTTTTTGGTATCTCTTTTAGTTCTGGAGATAAAAGGTTACCAAATTTACCAGTTTTTACCCCCTTAACATTCGAATTTTGAAAAATCACGCTGTGCGATGACCAATCAGTCAGTTAAGTTACAATTTTAATTTATAGATTAAACAAAAAAGTTGTAAAACCTTTTTAAAAATTTTAAACAAACTTGTTTAAAGAAACAAATAATATTATTATTAAATTTGGATGCCAATTTCGGAAAAAACTTTTCGCTGAATCTCTAAAAATATAAAATGGTATTTGTATAAAACAAAAACATAAAATTTTTTACATTTTACATTTTTTATCACCCACCAAGAAACGATTAGAACCCCACCCAGCAGCAGCGAAAATGAAGAGCAGGAGAGAGCTTCCGTACACCACCCATATGTATTTAATTTATTTTGGAATAACAAGAATAATTTTTTAAGCAAGATGAAGTTATTCTCTCACATCTATCTTCTTAATTCAATCACTTTTGCTGGGTTTCCTTTCCTTGGTTACAGAAGAACTTTGAATACATGGTTTTCTTCATCGTTCTACTTTAAACCAGTGTTCGAAAATAAACAGTACATTATTTAACGTTCGGCTCACACACCCAGGAACAATATCTGTTTTTTTTAGTAATTGTGTAGACATACACAACCCTTAATACCGTTCGTAACTATTTTCAAGAAAAAACCGAACATTAAAAAACAGAACAATTATAGTGATACTGTAGACAAACATTATATTTTAATGTTTTATAATGTTTTTTTCGTGTGTGTATTTTGTTTTTGTAAAAATGTTTTTTTTACCAGCCAAAAGGGACGAACATTAACTAGCCGAACCGAACACATTGAAGATTTAAAAAAAAAACCGAACGGAATTAAATGTTCACATCTTTTGTTGAGTTTGATAAAAACAGTAATATTTTTGTGTTCGAAAGATGACTAACAGGGAAACGTTATTTTTTTTTAATGATTTTCTACACAAATACTATTAGCGTTTGTGTTTTCCACAAATCTACCGAACCGAACATTAAAAAACGATATGTAGTGTTTATTTTCAAACACTGCTTTTAACACTTGATGTTTTTAACTTATCAACTTTAACAAAAAGGATTCGGGAAATTATCTTTTTTTCTTTATGTTTTTATCATTAAACAAGATAATTATACACTGGGAAATAAGATTTTACACTGGGAAAATTTACAACATTTTAGACCGCGCATAATACTGCCAAACTAGGCAGCACGGAATTTAGTACTCGCTAAAGAGAATCAAGTAAATTTCAAATCGTCACTTACATTTTGACGGTCGTACGAAACCAATTTCTTCGGAGTTAATCTACACTTATAAAATTATTACAGTAACTGATTGTGGGTTATTAAATTCGTTTTCTGTTCTGTTAAAATTGAATAAAAATATAGTTATTTTCCAAATAATTTTATTTTTTAACATTTATGTTTGTTATTCAAAAATCAAACTACCAAAAACTAATGTTTTATCGTATTTATTTTGTTATGTAGTTTGATTTTTGTCGTTTAAAATATATTTTGTAACAGTAAAAATCATTCAATTTTAAGGAATATGTTGTTCAAAAACTAAAAAATTTAAAAATGAATGTAAAAATCATTTGTTTTAAATGAAATGTAAATGATCCGTTTTTTAAATGAATTTTAAGTTGTTTAAAATGAATTTTCGTTTGAATTTAACTACATAATATTTTGAGTGTAATACTTACCATAACTTGCCTAAAACTTACGTTGTGTAGTTCATATTAACTGAGGAATAAAGCTAAATACATATTGGAAAAATTATAAACACTTACTTAGGTTATTTCTTTCAACGGTAGTCCCATAAAAAAGATGACCATGAGTCAAGATTCGGTGCCTTTTTTCAAAAAGCTAATCCGTCTCTTTTTTTTTCCCATTCTTAAACTATAATTGCTTAGTACGTATGAGAAATTACAGTACTTAATCGCTTAAAATTAAACGCAATGTTTGCTAAGAAATTATAAAAAAAATGTATGAGCACACCCGCCTAATTTTGGGCGAATTATTAGTCTAGCCTACAAAAATCAAACTAGACGTAATAGAAAAAACTAAAAACGGATTTAAATTTAGCGCCTTAAAATCTTTATACTCAATATATTTTTGTTTAAAATGATTTTTTTTTGCTAATTAGTGTTATTACCCCTATAATTTCGTTTAATTAATTACTTCGTTTAAAAAGCAAGTCCTATTTAATTTTAAACTTAATTTTTTTAAATACATAAGTACATTATGTATGTGTGTATGTATGTGGTAATAATATTTTCGAAATACTTAATCATTTTATTAAATCCATTTTGCAATCAATTGCTTTGAAGTTTGACTCTTAAGCCTTTTGTTGGATGCAAAATGTTTAAATAAAGTTCAAAACTAAAATTAGGGGTAATCAATTATTTATTTATGTTAATTTATTAACCATCATCATCATCAGCAGCACGGAAATGGGTATTACAGATACATTTGATCTTTTCCACATAAATTGTGTATCTAAAAAGTTGGAATATATTTCTCAGGGTTATTGTTGATGGATGTCAACAGTAATTGACTAGAACAAATCGAAATTTAAATAATTCAACAAATTGAGTATTTTTTTATTTATTTATTTAAAGAAATATTAATTTCAAATCAGATATGATTAATGATATTAAGTTTTCAGACAAGGCGAATTCATTTTTCAGGGGGCGTTAAAAGCTTAGCTGAGATATTTTTTCGTACTCAGGGAGAGGAATGGCTAAAGTTGCTTGTACTTTTGGTGTTGTACTTGTTGTAAACAGTATCGCTACCACCGTTACCATGAATTCGTCTTGTTTCCAGGCTTTAAAGTGCATAATGAAAATGAAACAAGTAAGAGTGATATATTCGGCAGTGCCGAATCTTTGTTACCCTCCACCGACAGTTAGAATACTTCAGGCGTGGACCCTACATGAGATCTATATATTATTAATTATTCATTTTAAAAACGGACGTCAGTATTAAAATTGGTTGCGGTTTAACCCTTGATATGTAACATTATTGACCGACAATCAGATATCGATGCCTTACTTTCTCAACCTCGTATCTTAAAAAAATATAATTTGTTAGGAGAGAAAAAAAAAAAACGTTTTATCTTTGTATACTTCGGTGTTTGGGTTAAAGTTAAAATGGAAATATTAAAGAATTGGTTACATCTATGTATATTGTATTGAAATAATAAGTTGTTGCACTGGTAGAACACAAAAATAGCAGCCGTTTGATATGAAAAAGTCAAAACCGCATTTTTAAGATACGAGGTTGAGAAAGTAAGGCATCGATATGCTTTTATTTCTAGTCATATAAAACTTCATTTGAACAAATTTGACAAAAATATTATGATTCTTAACAGTTAAAGCCGAACTAAAATTATTTTCGGGAGGGGAGTTTATATTCGACCCATGGTAAGTTATAGACCAATCATCACAAAATTCTGTCCTGGTATTAAAATACCTAAATTAAAGAAAATTTCTGTATAGTAGCGAAATTGTTATAGCGTTTTATAGTTTAAAGTGGGTTTCTGCTTAATATGAACCCTAAGGGAAATTTTAGACAGATTATTGCAATAATTTCATGGTATTAATCGGACCACAACTTCTATATCTGCTACGGTTTTAGGCGAATTTAAATAATTTTCCATTGTAGCCTTATGAATATACGAATGACCACATTCTGCTTCAAAAACATTATTCGTTGCGGCTTTAGGAGTTCTAAACTGTTTTCAGAGAACATGCTTTATATCTTCACAAAATTTAGCAATTTGACTTCTAAATATTTATATAGAAGGAATTTTTGCCAAATCTTTTATCAATCTGTGCATTATTACTTTATTTTTGTTAGCTTTTGTAACAAAAGAATCAATTTTTAAGGGTGGTGATTCCACCTTTGGACTCATAACTCATAACTACTGAAACTCATAAGGAATTTCAAACTTAGAATATCCTCGTTTATCACTCCCTGCACACAAATGAAAGATATCCCCTAAAGCAAAACTATTCCCTAAATTGTCATATAGAAGAAAATAATTTTTAATCAAATACGTCAGAAAAAAATATAACCAAACAACAGAAATTGGAAGATTTGCACAGAAAGTGGATATATTAATAAAAGAAGCCAGATGTGAAAGAAAATATTCCATCGTTTCTCGAAAAGTGAGAAAAAAGTGTGCCTGTAACTCATGTCAAAAACTATCACAAGATATTATGTCGTTACGCTATAAATGTCATAACATTGCACTTTAAGCCGATGTGACATTGCAGACGTTGAGAACGCCAGTTACACATATCGTTGACGACGACCAAAATTTACAAAAATTGAAAATTTTGCGACTTTAATGTTTGTTGTTTGCAAACGAGCTTTGAAAATTCGTAAATTTTATAAAAATGTTAAAAGCAAAATAATAAAGCAATGAAAAAAATGCCAAGCATAAAATATTATTATTATTCTTTACATTTTGCATTTTTAATCGTTTTTTAGTGTTCTCGCTCCATTTTTGTTCGTAAGTTTATTTGACAGTTCAAAGCGGGAACTTTTCTCACAAAAATGTTACAGACACACTTTTTCTGTAAATTGTCGATTAATTTCCTTACATGACAGCTAGTATTCGCCAAAAAAAGTTACAGACACAGTTTAGTGAGAAAAGCAGCTGTTTGTTTCAATATATGGCATTTTTGTTTAATTTCACCCATCTCAATCGAAAAGTTTCTCGACGCGAGAATTACAGACATGGGCACAGGATTGCCAAACATAGAACCGAGTTAAAGAATATCTGTCCCTGCCTTTTTTTCCACTTAATTCTAAGGATGAGTGGACTTAGTATTAGGAAAATGCGAAAAATTTTGTAAGTACATATTGAGGTTTAAATTTTTTATATGATGGCAATTAAAAAAATTATAAACATAAAAAAAGTTTTTAGAAAGAGTCGAAAGCAAAGACATGGCTTCTTTTGTGAGAGATGCCTTAACAAGAGTCTCTATCGATGGTCTGACAACAAAGTTTACATGGACTGCATATAGCAATAGCATAATAATCAAAACAATTAGAGGCAATATTCATTTGAAATGTTTTTAATGATAACCACTAAATCGAATTTATCAAAATCAAAACAAAAATATTTCAAAATACAAAATCTTCTTTTTATGTGCACAATGATATTTTGGCGATATCTTCCTATTTTCTTATAAATGGTGATATGGCGATATTGCTAGTTTATCATCTAGCAGAATCGCTTTCGTATTGCTAAGGAGTATTGCCATCTAGACACGTTTCTTCCCGAAGGAAGTATCTTCCGCCATACGAAATCGTTTATTGCCGCAATAATCTTTTCATCCAGATAATACGTTTGGCAATACATATGGAGTATTTCTGTGTTTGCTGGGACAAGTGGTGGTAGAAGGTATACAAATATGTGTGTTTGTACAACTTTTATTTTTATTTTTTTGAATTGCATCATTATTAGCTATTTAAAGAAGAGAAGTACATATTTATGTACAGCTGTAAGACCATGTAATACTTGTTTAAGAAATTAAATATTCATTGTGGCGTTACGCCTCTTAGTTGGATGAGACAACAGTTCGTGCCTTTTTAATCACTTTGCTTAACAAGCTTTTTGTTTCTTTCATTGAAACTTAAATGCATGAATTCTTGAGCTGGAGTTTAATTTATAATGCACTGCGAGAATTTGTAATAAAATTTTTTAGGGAAATATTTAGCAAAACATAATAATAATCAGAAAAGAGGAAATAAAACGCATACTCCTGGAATTACCTTCCCAAAATTAGAATAAAATGGTTCCCAAAAATTAACGGTGCATTTTGTGGGCAGAATGAAATAACACTCCCCACCAATTAGCCGCCCAAAATGATAAAGAAATAAGCATCTAAAGTTGAGCAATTATTGTGTAATGAAATAATTCCCTAATGAATTCCCATCGATATAAAATAAAATCCTTAACTAAATAAATTAAAAGTAAAAAACCTTTTTAAGAAACAAGCTTTTATTTGAATGCGCTAAAAAAAAATAATTTTTTGCTTTAAAACTTTTACTATCAACTTATAACGTCATTACACGATTTATATGATATAAAAGCTTGTCGCGAGATATACAGGCATGTCACAAATTCCGATCGGAATGGTTTTAATTCTGTATGTTCAATTCCGTTCGATTTAGTTTTAGCTTCTTCAGATTCCGATCGATTTTGCTAAATGTGTTTTTTTTTATAACAACTCTGGCTTTACAATTGGATATGGCAACTTAACATATACACCATATGATTTTTGTGTTATGTATGGCAATGTTCAGCGTAGAAATGAAAAAAGTGGTTTGTGAGGAAAAAAAGGTGGCAACGCAACGGTAAAGAATTTATTATGCTTTTAATAAAATCAATATAATGTAAAATAAATAAACCAAAAGTGTGTTATTTCTTCAATCTATATCATAAAAAACATTTATTTATCCATAAAAAATAGTTTAAAGTAGTTTTTTCGGTTATAAAATACTGAAACAATCAATTCCACTTAGAAAACCAAAAGTGGTTTCATTCCGAAAAATTTTTCGTTTTCTGAAGAAGCAAAATACGGAATTAAAACCACTTTCGATGGGAATGGAATTCTATGACAGGCCTGATAAGTACTTCTATTTAGTTCATTTAAAAATCAAGTTATTAATTTATTTGTTTTTCTGCACAAGTAAATCTCGCGACAAGTTTTTATTTTATATCGATCGGTTGAAGATTGCAGCTTCAAAATTGAGTTGCAAGATTTCACCCGAACATACATACATTTTAAGTAAAATAAAAACTTTTAATTAAAAAAAGAATAAAAATACTCCTTTATTTGCATCTTATTCAATATTGAAATAACTTCTCATTTAGAAAATCGGATTTAGTCCCTTCAACCCCCTGGTTTTAGACAAGATAAAAAAATAACTTTAAAAAAATACTGATTTAAAAAGAAACTGGTTTTTTGAACGATATTCGCCAGCTTGGAGATAAAAGTCTGTAGAATATGTTGGGTATTGTTTTTTTAGTGCCACATTTTTAGTTTTCATTTCTGGCGAATTAAAACCCTACAACCGATTTACGCCAAATTAAGTTTTTTTCTGCACTTAAACTCTTGAGTAAAATTTTGCTACGATTTTCCTTTTAATAAAGCTTTTCGGTTTACTCCCTTTATAATAAACCTTTGAGTTCTTTTAATTGCAAATCTCTATATACATATAAATCGGCAAAGGCAAAACAGTTAGAACACTTAACTCCTCTGTATGTCAACCGATTTGAAAAAAATATACACCATTTGAAAAATATTTACTTACAGAAGAGCACAATATATATTTAATTAAAATCAGTTCCATACTTTCAGAGTTATACGCATTCTTATTTGCCACTAACACATATGCAGAACACACAAATAAAAAAATTAGTTTTTTCCAATGATCAAATAATACACAGGGTGGCCGATTATTCGACATTTTCAAGAAACCGGTTTTCGAATACTTCGAGAATATAAATCTTACATATAAATCGACACAGGCAAACCAGTTAGAATTTCGACCATTAGGTAAACACTTGCCAACATAAATACACACAATTATTCAACTTAACACACTTTATTGCAATTAGTTATAATGTTCAAAACATTTAGACAATATTGTTAGTAACGAACTGAACCGTTTATTGTCTCCAAACAAACTAAACATTTATGAGTGAGCCTGTATTTATAGTTCATAACCGGTAGTAGTAGTAGCACTAGTAGATTCAAGAACCTTCTAGCCGGTTCTAGATTATTCTCTTCGAATTATTACTTTATAAATTGAATGTATTTAACTCAACTATTTTAACAAATAGAAATATGAAGTCATTTCTGAAAAATTGTAGGAATAGAACTATTACAAAAAAGCTTTATAAAATACATAACTGAAATTTAGCTCATAGAATAAATTCGAAAAATGAAAAATGTCGAATATAATATAAAGTTACCTTCTGAAGGAAATAATTCCCAGTTTCTATTTGTTAAAATAGTTGAGTTAAATACATTCAATTTATAAAGTAATAATTCGAAGAGAATAATCTAGAACCGGCTAGAAGGTTCTTGAATCTACTAGTGCTACTACTACTACCGGTTATGAACTATAAATACAGGCTCACTCATAAATGTTTAGTTTGTTTGGAGACAATAAACGGTTCAGTTCGTTACTAACTAACTAATTTTCCAAATACGAAAATGGGCGATTTATTTCAATTGTTAAGATTGGGGTTATGAGGCTCAGGGCTAATAAATCAGTGCAAGTTAAACTCTCTTTTTGTTTTAAAATGTGTTTAAACAAGCAAATCGTCAATTCAGCAAACATCTAAACCATCTCTAATCGCGAAAAATCCGGCGTTTAAACTACTAATACAAACCATATGAATTTGACAACATTTATCGTAGTGCTGCCATATTATTATTTTATACACTACATATAATATATGTTTTTAAACTACATATAGTATATGGGGCACTGATTTACAGCTGTTGAGTTAAAACTACATAGAAAATTAAGTCTTATTCAACTTAACCAATGTTTAAACGTTCACTGATTTATCAGGCATAAGAATAGTATAGCAGGTATTTGTTTTGTCAAATTTTACAGAGATATCAGGCTCTATATGGGCAAATCCCAGAAACAGTCCACCAACCAAAAATTTTTCAAATGAATTTTTTTTAAGGGAATATACGACTAGATGTATAATTTTATTTTTATATTAAAAAATATGTATTTCAATGATCATTAATGCAATAATTTTTACCAAGTCCGACCCCACTGCTGATTTCTTAATGTTATACGTGAATTTAGCATTATTTTAGGTGATTTTTGTGCTTAAAATAGCTTTTACAGCAGACTTATCAAAATATAAATTTCGTTAAAAAAAAGTTGATATCCATTAGTTAAGAAATTAGTTTAAGAAATGCAATGCATAAAAATATGATTTGTTTTGTTAAAATAAATAAAATATAATAATAAAATACTACTGGAAAAACTGTAGCGTGCGTTATGTAGCGTGCGTCACAAAGGGTTCACGGCTTTTGTCAAAAAATCACAACATTTTTTGCTGCGAATAAGTGCGTTTAGAATTCTCTTATAGTCATCTTTCTTTTAGCAATTAGATTTTGTATACCTTATCATGCCAAATTCGCTAAAAATTAGGAAAACGCACTTCAACCTTTGAAGTTACTTCCAATTTTTGTAGCGTGCGTCGCAAAACTTTGTGATCAATTATTTCGCAACAAATAGTTGCTAAGAAATTATGATATATGCCATTCGTAAGTTCATATGGTGCCGTGCAATAAAGCCATAGGAAATAAAGCAGTGTGGCCTTATTTCTCAATGGAGTGAGACACAAGGCCATATGGCTTTGTTTTCATGTAAGGAGTAAAATAAAGCCATACATGGCCTTATTTCCCATTTAAATTTTTTTCTTTTAATATAATTCTAATTTATTTAAAAATTGTTTTGTTGTTTTTTCTCTATTTGTATATACATATTAAATACTAGCTGACCCGGCAAACGTTGTTGTAAGTGTATATATAAGTTGAAGCTATCTTTTTTGAAAGACCAACAAATGTTTATATATTTTAATCGGAAAACGCGTGCGAATGTAGCGTTCGTCACGCAGGATTTGCCCATATGAGATTTATAATTCTTAAACAGTTTTTTTTTGGGTAGAAGGACTTAGAGTTAGCTCTGAAGCTACCGTGAGAACTTTTGTCAAAGAATACTAAATTTAATGGAAGTTAACTTAAGAGCAACCAACATTTATAAGAATGTTGGCTAGATGAAATAATGGACCTCGTTCTAAATATAAATGAAACTTTGAATGATGTTGGCGTAGGCTAACAAATGAAATAAGTCCCAAATCCCCTGGTAAAATAAAAAAAAACATATTTAAAAAGTAACCGATTATTAATAATAAACCCATATAAAAGACCATGGAATATGTTTGTTTATTATCTATTTGAGCTTGCGTAAATTGAATATCGTTAAGGTTTTTGATGTTTTCTTTCAATCCTTTCTGTTAACCTAATAAATATTAACTAATTAATCAAAAAGTTTAAATTTGCATCGTTGCCTCCTACTGGCTTATAAATTATAAGCTGAAAAAACAATATTTACAAATGAGAACACGCAAACAATATATTCTCAACTCAATTAATCAATCACAAGATTTCTATTAAATCCAAATTTTTTCTCACAGTTTTAACTCGTCTCTTCAAACTCCTAATTAGTTTTTTAATACATGATTTTGCACAAAACAGCTTTTATTAATAGACATTTTTGTTTAATTCACTAAAACGTATTTCAGAAAAATATTTAACTTATTTTGCCAAAAAAACACAAAAAAAAAAAAAACAAAAAAATAAAAAATTCAATTAATCATATTTTATGATCGTAATAATCGTTTTGTTAAGTATCTTTACAATCTGCATACAATTTAACACACATTTCATTTGAAAACAGTTGAAATGTCAACAACCTCTTGAGTGTTGCAGTGTGAGTGAATTTATTGGGTGCCAAATGTTTGAATGATGTTTAAGTAAAACAAAAATATTTAAATAATGTAAATGATTGATTGCTAATGAAATTTATATTTAAAATTCGAATTCTTTGTAACACATTAGAAGTAATTTAATTAAAAATATTAATATAAATTTTTTTAACAGCAACTTAAAAAAAAATTCCCAAAAAGATAATAATAAAAGTTGCAGTATTTCTCTCTTAATATATAAATTGAATAATTTGAAATCGTATCCCAGTAACAAATGTGCTCCAAAAGCAGCAGGTTTTATGTATGAAGTTATACCTCAAATCGCTTCAAACCTGCTGATGGGATGCCTGATTTTTGTATGAAGTGTTCACAGTTTGAAGAACTGATAATAAGCGCTTCATTTAACATGCAAACAAAGCACTCCTGAAGTGCTTTTTTTAAGTGCTAACTATAAAAAAATATCCTGTAGTGTACCTTTTAACTGTCCACTGCCTACCCAAAAACCACTCTAAAACACATTCATACCACCCCAATAATAGTAGGGTGAATGCTATTAACAAAGTTCAAATAACTGCATTCACTACAATCCACTAATGTTTTGCTTTAACTTGTTTAAATGCATTTTTTCAATAATTTTCGTAAACCATAATATATTTAATAACTTTTAAAACCTTCTTCGTTGTCAGCACTAAAATAGCAGTTTTTTTTGTACCCTGTAGTAAATAAAATAGTCAGTTGCAAAAAACACTAACTATAAATTAACTTTTTTTTAAATGACTACAAATTGGTTTAAATCTCATGCAGATATCAACCAAAAAGGCACACGTAAAACACAAATAAAATCAAAATAAGTAAAACAAGCATGCCATGAAATCAAATGAAAAAAAATATATAAAAACATTCTAAAATAATTAAAAATTAAATCAATACAAATCTGTTTATGTACTAGCAATTATGTGGCATATTTATTTCAGGACTACTATAGATCATCATTTTGGGCAGTTTAATGCAAAATTTTCATAAATAATTGTTTCTATATCAAAATATATAAAGATATACATATGTATGTATGCATGTTCATATGTACATATATTTTTTTGACAAAAATTATTTAAAATTTAAATAATTTATTATGAACTGACAATACTTTTAATTAATTACAAATAGGTTGAAAAATAAGTAGTTAGTAGTCAGTTAAAAAGTCATGCAAAGATGGCCAATTGACTACTGCCTATGACATGCCCATGTTAAAATAATGAGTCGTCGACAAGCAAAAAAGTCATTTATTCAACTAGATGTGGTTATAAAAAAACCAGTTTAGAGTTAGTTATAAATGTGTTTGACTTCCTACAGGGTATATTCTATTCTTTATCATTTACTGCTGTATAAGAGCTCTCTTATTGAAGCGCTCGATTACGCGCTTTTTTTTCTCAAATGCTTCAAAAAACCCATATTTTTTTACTGGGATATTTAAGTTTCGAATATAATCGGTAGGTTCATATTAAAGGCCTTGTGTTATTGTTCCCTTATGCATTTATGTTTAAAATTTTAAACTTAAATCTCAAACTCTAAATAAATCATACAGTTTTGTCGATGAAGTTGTATTTAAAAGTCCAAGACCCGTTTTCACAACATATTTTAAATATCGTGCTGTTTCTAATAATGCACTTAGCAGAAATTTCGATGTCGTAGTTGATGTCCGCCAGGGCTGCGTATTGTATTGATTGCTCTTTAACAACGTTTTAGATGTTATAGTTTGCAAGCACCTCAAACAGAGGTATCAGCTGGCTCCTTAGCCAGCAGCTTGAGTGTCTTCAGTATGCAGAAGATATCTGCCTCCTTTTATAAAGAATGACAGCGAAATTAAAATCCCTTGAAACAGAGGCTGCAAAAGCTGGCTTAAAAATAAACATAAAGAAGAGTAAAAGAATGCGTTGCAACACTCTAAATTCAAGCAGATTCCGTATAGAGAACACTGAACTGGAGGAAGTCACATAATTTTACTACTGTTAAAATATGAAATAAAAAAAATGTGTATATTTTAACATGAGCGGCGCTGCCCGACTTTGCTGCTGGCGACTCGACTTCAGTTGTGTTCCCGTCCGTAATCTACCTCTTAGACGTTTCTTTACGAAACTACAAATTTAATTCCTGTTTCACTATTAAAAATATTTCTATCAGAAATCGAATTGTCCGATTTAAGCCTAAAATACTTTAACAATGTTCAAAAGTTCTACTTTAGATTTTAAGATGAAATTGCTTTGAATCAATAAAACTCACACTTGAAAGAAGTATTTAAATAAAATTTTGTTTTAAAAATCGAAATCAAACTTCGCAAATCCCTAAAGCAAAAACACATTTTATTTGAAGATTAGAATCTTGAAGAAGATAATCTTTATTTGAAGAATGTTGACCATTTATGGCTTAATGTAAATTAAGTTGTTAGGATAATGCAAACTTAAAAAGCCTGTTTCAAAGTGGCACAGTATCCGAAATTTTTTAATTTCTAAACAAGATATTATCTTTTTAGCCCAAAAATCACATTTTAAATATATTTATGTATGTTAGTTTTAAGGGTAATTTACTATAAAATTATGACAGTTTTACTAGCTTAATACAATTTATTTAAATATTTAATGCCGTCATAAATTTAATTAACCACAATGGCTTAAAAACAAAAGATCTAAGAAACAAACTTGAATTTTATCAAGTTCTTTTTTTTTAAATTACACGGTGCTACAAATGAGCACTTGTTTTTATACTTAAAAAGCGACCTATTGTAGGTTATAGACCTTACTGAGTAGATCATAAGTCAATTTTAAAAAGTTCGGAAACACCCTCAAATTTCGGAGTTATTCCGAAAAAAACATTTTTGGGTAGGTTCGAGTACTTATGAACACGTAACTCAGTTGATTATTATCCAATTTTTATTTTTTAAACGGTTTCAGAAAGAAGAGACATGTGCCTTTCTAAATGTATACACTTTTTGTAGTGATATTCTTAATTATATCTGATTTTAATTTGATTTTTCTCGATTTTTCAAATTTGGTGCCATTTTTTTAAATTAGTTTGTTTAGAAACATACCAAAGTTTTGAGTTAAACCAGCTTTCATTTAATAAAGTTACAATTGACATAAAATGCTTACAAAACAAAAAAATTTGGGGTGAGGATTTGAGATGGCATAAGTGGTGCCAAGACTTTAAAGTCGGATTAAAAATGAAGCCACTGTCAAGCCATGAACACCGATATGCGATTTGATGAGATAAGACTTTAAATGGCAGCGCTATATATAAAAAACCAAAAGGGCTGTATTTGGGGGCGTGGCAGAAAAAAATACAAATATTTCCTGTGTTAAAAACTTTATTGACATATCTTTCATTCTACGGGGAGACTGGCATAATTTTTGTTTTTTATGGAGGTTGACCCGGTCTATTGAACAATATTTGAAAAAGTTAATTTTTCACTTTTGTAAAACCTTAATAACTTTTTTATTTTTTGTTCGATTTTATTAAATGAAAGCTGGTTTAACTCACAACTAAATTAGCTTTAATAGTGTGTATACATATTGGTATGTTTCCAAACAAACTTATTAAAAAAAATGGCACCAAATTTGAAAAATCGAGAAAAAATCAAATTAAAATCAGATATAGGGCCATGTTACAGAGTACAATTCCGTTCGGAATGATTCCGTTCGGAATTGAAGAAAACATATTTGTTTGTTGATGGAAAGTGTATTTTGATAGATTTATGGCCTTTCAGATACAGACAACTCCCATACCGTTCATGAAAACAAAAATGGTTTCATTCCGAAACATTTTTTCGTCATTTTCTGAAGCACCAAAATACGGAATGAATTCCGTTTCCGAACGGAATTGTACTCTGTGACATGGCTGATAATTAAGAATATCACTACAAAAATTGTATACACATACCAAAAAGTGTATACATTTAGAAAGGCACACGTCTCTTCTTTCTGAAACCATTATCCATATAAAAATCGGATAAAAATCAACTGAGTTACGTGTTCATAAGTACTCGAACCTACCCGAAAATGGATTTTTCAGAAAAACTCCGAAATTTGAGGGTGTTTCCAAACATTTAAAAACTGATTTGAGATCTACTCAAAAAGGCCTTCAACTTACACTAGGTCATTTTCCAAGTATATTTTCACTGTAGCACCGTGTTATTAGTGATAATTTTCAAAATTTTTGTTTAAAATAAACTTTAATTGAAAGTAAAAATTCTCTTATATACAGTTTGATATTTTGTTTTTTGTCAATTTGCTTTATGTTTCTACTTTATTTTAATTTCAAAAAGCTCATAAATTTAAACGATATTAAGTTGTAATAAAAATTATAAATAATTTTAAGTTTTTTAACTTGTCACATTGTCTGGCAGATAATTATTGTTGCCATTTCAAGCACATATTGGCAATTCGTTATCTTTAATGTTAGAAATAAGTTAAACTTTAGTGAAAAATGCCAGATTTCTGCGATCTCAAACTACAGATAACAATTCATAATTATACACACATTTTAATGGGAATTTTGAATTATTACACATAATTTGTGAACACACACACGCTTACACAGTCTTGAATCGATATTTGCACACGATTCTTAAATTAATTTTCTGAAAAAATTACTTTAAAGAATTTTTTATTTAAATATGTGACTATGAATATTCAAATCAATTAAAATTAAAACAAGCAAAACCCGAACACCTTCAATTATTGATAATTTCTTAATTAATGTAAATTTATTGTAAATTTATTTTTTGAAAAATAAAATCGTTAAAGTTTTCATGAAAAGTTTAAAAAAAAAAACAATGTAAATGAATCAAGTTAATGAAAACACCTTCAGAGGACTTGTGGTTTATTTTATGAACAGGAAATATGTGTAATTTTTGTTGTTTCTTTTGTTTTTGCTTGTAAAATAAAATTCAATCTAAATTTAAATGTATTTTGAAACAATAATCTCTTTGTTTTTATCGTGTTTTGATTTGTTTACCTCGCTCGATACAGTTCATGTAAAATATTTTACGCCTTATTTTTGTTAATTACTTAAAGAATTTATACGAAATTTGAATTTTTTTCTTTGTTGTACAGAGAGTTTTCCATTGACTGCAGTGATGTTAACTTTTATTTTTTCATTACCGTACGGCCCTCTAAAAATTACCGTTTTTGAGAAGAAATTACCGTACGCAAAGGTTTTTTAATTTAACCATTCACAGCAGTATTCAAAAACAATTTATTTAAATTTTAAATGTGTTTTATGAAAAATTTTAATAAAATCTTTGTTTTAAAATACATTTACATAAAACCAAAATTAATGTTTTTTTTATCAATAAGACATTATAATCATTATTTAAATAAAATTCTAACGTTACTAACAGACTGATTCATCATCGGACAGCCTAAACGACTGAAGCTATAAAGTTTAAATTTGGACCGGAGGTTGGCTTCTCGCGAAATCGTTTAACCGAAGCTGAATTTTTTAAAATTCGAATATCACAAGAGAATATAAACTCAAAATTTTTTATATTTTACGTTTGTAAAAAAATTGACACGCAATATTCACATCAACCCGCTGTAAAATATAGTGCTATTTTGTCATCTTCTTATGATGAAACGATTGTCTTAAAAGTTCTTTTTCATATGCTTTTAAAACAAAATTAATATGTAATAGTTTTGCTTCTATTGAAAAGTTTTAATATACACTATAGTTAAAAGTTTAAAATAAAATTAATAATATATTATATAATATAATAATAATATATATAATAATATATATGTGTTCATAATAGAGCAACAATTTCTTTTGTAACTACACACGTTTTGCATCAAGAAACCGTTCGCAAATTGTAGCCACAACAATATTGTGCATTTATTTTTATTTTTTTTAACATTTTGTTAAAATTTTCATTCAAAACTAAATAAAATTATTTTAAACGTCAGAAACAATTTCATACAAATTGTTGCTGAAGTTCCAGTTGGCTCAAGTTAAGTTACATTTTTAAAAAAATTTTAGTTACACTTTTGTTCTAAAAATGAAAGGAAAATATATGAAATACTTTGGGAAGAAAAAAGATAGAAGAAAAAACGAAATTGTTTTTTTGATTGTGAACGTAGCTTTATTTAATTTTTCATATTTGACACTTATCATTGTAACCTAAGCATTTTCAGAATCACAATCAGAGCAACAATTTCGTTTGTTCTTTTATCTTTTTTCTTCCCAAAGTATTTCATATATTTTCCTTAAATTTTTCGAACAAAAATGTAACTAAAGTTGAGTCTACTTTAATTCAGCAACAATTTGTATGAAATAGTTTCTGACGTTTAAAATAATTTTATTTAGTTTTGAATGAAAATTTTAACATAATGTTGTAAAAAATAATAATAAATTCATAATATTGTTGTGGCAAAAATTTGCAAACGGTTTCTTAATGTAAAATGTGTGTGATTGCAAAAGAAATTGTTGCTCTATTAACACCAAGTGAAAACGTTTTTTTGATTGTGAAAAAAGCTTAACATTCTCAATTTTTCCTATAACATTCCTCTTTTTTTGAAACCAGCCGTTGAAAATCAATTCTAAAAAGTTAAAATCATAAATACTTCATATGTTAATGTGTATATGAATATCAAAAACCCAAATCTTGATATTACCGTATTTTAAATTAAATTACCTTGCTACCTTTTGGGGCTCAAAATTACCGTAAAAAAGGGTAATTACCGTACGGTTAACATCACTGATTGACTGCAATAATTTTGATGAAACACGTGTTTTGTTTGAACTGTACCAAAAATAGAAATAAATTGTTTTGTACGTTCTCGACTAGTACATTAATTTTTGAAATTTTTTTTGTCTGTTTCATCATCTTTTTCTTTCAAGTACTGTGTGTTTATTTATAACTTGACATTTATGAATTCTGACAACAGAGACATAAAACTGTACAAAAACAAAGTTTTAAATTAAAACAAGTAAAAAAGTGTATTCGGTTGAGTCGGAATTTATAAAACACTTAACCAGAGTATTTACAGAAACACATTCGAGAGTGTGCCCTATTTCGGACTCATAGAAAGTCATGGGCCCACCAAAACCAATATTTGTAAAAAAGTTTTGGCATTCAAATTCATTTTCAAGTGTTGCATTTGTATGGTTAACAATTAACCACTTCAAATAAAATTTGGTAGGCTGATTTAGGTAGAAATTGAATATTTTTTGGCCAAATTCAATAAATAAATGCCAACATAAAAATTGTGTATGAAGGTTGGCACTTAAGCTAAAATTACTTTTGCTATAAAATAAATAAGGTTATTAAAAAATAAAACGAAAATTTAAAATTTTTGCGGCAATAAGATGGTTTTTAGGCACAAAAACTAAATTTCAAAAAGAAGCTTGTACGTGGCTATGTATAATTGTGGGCCAATTCCCACCATTTTTTATTATAGATCTAGTAGGAAGTACTTTCTGAGTCGATCTAACGATATCCGTCCGTCTGGCTGGTTCTCTGCCCATTTAAACCTAGTGCGCAAGGTACAGGGCGTAATATTAAAGACAATAGCATTTGCCGAAAGTAACTTTGTCGATAGCTACATTTTGTCGTGTAAAAGTTTTGTGCTGATATATCGATAATTGAACATAGTTCCACATATAAACAACCAGGGATGGAAAATGACTTTTATAATTTGTACCAACTATGAAAACAAAATGAACTTTTCAGGCCATGTCGGTAGCATTTTTTAATATTTATCAAAAAAAAAACAAGTTTAACAAAAATGGGTATAAAAATTAAAAAGTGCACAAAAAATATAACATAAAAATAATAAAGATTACATAAATACATAAAGGATATTTATCAAATTCCCGAAAAGCTAACAGATACGGCTTCAATTTCTTACTTGACCTTCATTATAGATAATTTGTATGTTAATTAAAAGAAGTGCTTTCAAGATTTTATTAATATTAGGGCAGTTGTCACAACTTACCGATATCTAAAGTTTGAATTTTATCGGCCATTTAAAAATTGTTCAATTATTACAACTTTACTTTAACCTAAAGTGAGTCGTTAGTTAAAGAAAGGTTCAACCTACCTAGTAGGTTAAAGAAAAATTATGATAATTGAACACTTTTAATACGCCTAATCAAATTCTTCCTTTTGCTAGCTGTAAGTTTTAAAAACGTGCCTAAGCCTTTTACACCACATACAATCATAACAAACGCAAAGTTGGCAACAAGTGCTAATGAATACCTGTTAAAACGTTTAATGCATTCTGGGCAACGAACACTTCTCCAATAAAGCCCACATTTTCTCGGATAGTGTGTACCTAATTTAAAAACTTTTGGTCTTTGCGTTCTCTAGATATAAGGAAAAACAGACAGACAGACGGACATCGTTAAATCAACTTCACTTAACTTGTATGTATTTCTTTTGTGTAACAAAACCCGAAAAAGTGTAAGGAAAAACAAAACAAAAAAAATGTTATTTTCGGTGATGGATATAAAACAACAACAAGAGATTTTATGGGAAAAATTAGAAGAAGTCGTGGTTCATTTGTGATCTGACAAATAAAATGTGCTATAAATGTGTAACAACCTAGTCCCCATCATTTCTGGGGGCTTCGGAAAACCGATTTCAACGGTAAGATGGACAGACGGACATCATTAAATCAACTTCGCTACTTATGAGGATAAACGGTCTAACATTAATATTGTTGAAATTACAAATGGAATGACAACCTTTTTGCCTGTGGTGAAGGGTGTAACAAATCCCATAAAGATTTAGTAAGCTCAGTAATATCGGGCACAAAGAACTCTAATTTAAATCTTAACCCCAGAACATAATTTTAGACGAGCCGTGATTGATCATTGGTCTGCAGTAGGGTACATCCTCTAAAAAATTTGTTTGCTAATACTGTGGTGTACTTAACGATTTACAATAGACTCAAAAATTCCAGTCTTAATGACTTTTTAAAAAAATTACGACTTAAAACAATGTTGACTTTGTCTAAAATATTTTTATTTATTTGAAAAAACTTTTTTAAATATTTTATTTTTTTATTTTTTTTTACTAAAAAAAACTTGTTGTGTTAAAATCTTCCAATACATATTTATTTAACTTTAATAAACTTGAGCTTGTCTTCAAGATAGTAATGAGAAAATTTTATTTGAAAAGAAAACAACATGTCAGATACTAAATTGCTTAAAATCTTGTCTTAACTTAAATCATTAAATCAAAACTAAATACTTTGACTTTTTCTCCAACTCATTTAATTAACGATTTTTTGTTGTTACAATTGTTGCAAAATGATTTGACAAAAAAAAAAAAAATTATTTTTTTTATAGAAAACCAAACATTTCACAACATTTTTTTTCTCTCTAAATAATCTTAATTAAAAACAACAATTTACGAAAACAAGCGCCTTTTAATCTTTACTTTGTTTTTAAAATATATATTTTTCTTATTAACAAAAGTTTTTTAATATGAACATAAATAAATAATAAGAAAACTTAAAAAATTATCTAACAAGAAATAATAATAGACTCCAAATTGGAAAGAAACTGAACAAAATAAACAAAAAACTCAAAATAAATAATCAGTAGTATCTAACCAAATAGTAGCCGGAACGTATAAATTCAAAATGTCTGAAACAATAACTGCACAAAGCCCACAAAAAGGTCAGTTGGGGGGTCAAGCTTATTTAAGAATTTATTTTATGGCCAGAGTTTGATAACGAAAATAAACAATAATTCAAAATAAAGTTATTACAAAATATTGCTGGTTAGTTTTTAATAAAAAAAAAAAAAGAAAAAAACCATAAAGCAAGCTTTTTCTATGTCTTTATGATGAACATAGTAACTTATAATTTGTGTTTTAAATAATCTTGTACTTCTCAGATTTTGGTTGTACAAATTTATTTTTGAGTGTTTTTCGCTATTTAAAAATATGGGCATTTCCATCATGTCGAACGTGACCATCGTACACATTTAAAGTTAAAAAAAGTCAAAATAAAACGTATATTTATTTTGGGAATAGATTCAAGTTATAGCTTTTAATTAGCCCTATAATTGGTGCTATTTTTCATTTTGATAAATTGTTTCGTTTTCAAGAAATTGCAAAAAAACAAGGCATTTGAAAGTGACGAAAACAGAAGTGGTTTTTGTGGCCATTTTTTCGAATACCGATTTCAGCGAAACCTGAGGCAATATTTGAAAGCAAAAATTGTAGAATGTTATGCACTCATATCTCTTAAATATGGCTGTCATTTTAAATAAAAATAATGTATACTTTTTTTTTATATTAAGCTTTAATCGCTGTCGCACGTGATCTGTCGCACATGACATTTTTTTCCATCATGATATATATGTTGATTAGACCGGGTCGACCTCCATACAAAAAAAAAAGTTGTGCCAGTCAGCCCCTAGAATGAAAGATATGTCAATGAAGTTTCTAAAACAGGAAACTTTTTTTTTGCCACGCCCCAAAATACAGCCCTTTTGGTTTTTTATATTTAGCGCTGCCATTTAAAGTCCGATCTCATCATATTGCATATCGTTTTTCATGCCTTGATAGTGGCTTCATTTTTGTCTTTAGTGACTTTTTAATCCGACCTCAAATTCTGGGCGCTACTTATGCCATCTCAGATCCTTCCCCCAAATGTCCAATTTTTTTTACGTGCCAATAAAGTCCTTCTTAAACTACGTATGTATAGATTTTAATATGCCCACTTTTATTACACGCCTACAAATTAAGCCCCTTTTTTCTTTTTCACACACATACTACATTAAATCAGGTAAAGCCAATACAAGCAATAATATTTTCATCAGTCACGTCCTAAAATAAAAGGTATATTTATTAAGTTTGAAAAACTTAAAAAAAATGTTTTTGCCACGCCCTAAATTACAGCCCTTTTTGTTTTATATACATATATAGCATCGTCATTTAAAGTCTAATCTCATCGTATCGTATATCATTGTTAATGGCTAGAATAGGCTTTATTTTTGAATTAGGGCTTTTTTTTGCTCATCTAGACTTAAATGATTGAAATATATATATTAACATAAATAAATCATTTACATATATAAAAAATTGTTTTCAAATTACAACAACTTTATATAAGTACCAAGATCACAAATCTTGCTATTTTACAGAATTTTTTTTTTATTTTATTTCTAACGTATGATTTTAAACTGCAAACAGTTAATGATATAGAAACATACTACGATTTTAAGCACATGGACTTTAATATAATTTCTAACGAATTTTATAAAATTGATTGGGATTTGATCTATTATATGCCACTTGTTGAAGACCAATTAAACTTTTTTGAACACAATTTGTTGCACATTTTTAATATGTCTGTGCCTGTGAAAAAAATTAATAAAAATTTTAAAAACAAACCATGGTTTAATATGGATATAAAACGAATGATTTCTCGCAGGGATTTTGCATACAAAAGCTGGAAGCGATTTAAAACATCGTATTTACATGAAGAGTATTGTAAGATGAGAACAGAAGTCAACAAAAAGATACGATGTGCTAAAGCTGCGTATTATTACCATCGTTTTAATTCTGCTGTAGGATCGTCAAAAACTTGGAAGACTATTCGTGAAATAGGTGTTGGAAAAACTCAACCAAATACTTCCACTAAAATAGATGTGGAAATGCTTAACGAGTCGTTTATAAATACTCCTAATGTTCCCGCAAATTATAATTTCTATAATGACATTCACAATCCCACACCAGATGAAAACAGGTTTTACTTCAATTGTGTAACGCAGTTAGATGTACTCTCAAGCTGTTGTGCTGTAAAATCGAATGCTGTTGGATATGATGGATTGCATCCCAAATTTGTTAAAGCTATGTTGCCTGCAGTGTTACCTTATCTAACATATATTTTTAACACAATAATTACGAAAAGTGAATTTCCAAAAAATTGGAAATATGCCAAAATTATTCCTATACCAAAGTCCAATAATGATTTCAGGCCTGTTGCAATTCTACCATATTTATCGAAGGTGTATGAAAAGCTGCTTTACCAACAAATGAACAAATACCTACATGATAATACTTTGCTAACTGATAGACAATCAGGTTTTCGTAGTAAGCACAGTTGCGTTACCGCCCTTATTGATGTGTCGGAAGATATACGTGAAAGTATTGATGATGGTGATATATGTTTTCTTGTTCTTTTAGATCACTCTAAAGCATTTGACACGGTCGACCACAATATTCTATGCACGAAACTTTTAACAATGTTTAATTTTTTATCCTCGTCAACCAAACTCATATCGTCTTACTTATCTGGACGTTTCCAATCTGTGTTTTCTAATAACCAAAATTCACGTGCTTTGCCTGTGATTAAGGGTGTGCCTCAAGGCTCATTTCTGGGTCCACTTCTTTTTTCGATCTATATTAATGATCTAGTTAAACATCTATCATACTGCAGAATTCATTTGTATGCTGACGATGTGCAGATATATATAAATAGTAAAATAGAGAAAATTACTACTTGCGTGGATAAATTGAATGTAGATCTGGCTAATGTACACACTTGGGCAACAGCTAATGGACTATGCATTAATCCATCTAAATCGAAATGCCTAATTATAACCCGTAAGTCAGTACACTTGATTACTGAACCAACAGTATCTATTAATAATCAACCAATTCAAGTTGTAAACTCAACCAAAAATTTGGGTATCATCTTTAATAATACTCTTTCTTGGTCTGATCATATTAATGCCGCAGCCGGAAAAACCTACTCCATGATACGTACACTTTGGACTACTCAATACCTTACCCCACTCAATATTCGTATTTTGCTTGCCAAAACCTATCTTATACCTACTTTGTTGTATGGATGTGAAGTGTTTGCCAACCTTGATTCTACTACTAAGAAAAAACTTACCGTGACTTATAACTCCATATTAAGATATGTTTTCAACTTAAGAAAATATGATCACATCTCAGCATTTGAGAAACGTCTTTTTGGGGTTAACATTATTGATCTTTTGGAGATAAGAACTTTGTTACTTTTTCATAAAATTCGATCTAGAAGATATAATGATTTGATACAAATCAGATATAGAACCTCTTTCTCTGAACATCATTTTTATATTTTTGCTATACGTCTTTGGAACGAGCTACCGCCAAATCTACAATTTATTAGTAACGCTTTGCAATTCAAAAAAGAAATTTTTAAACATTACAATTAATTATAATTGTTTTTGATTTGTCTTATAATTGTATGAAGTATGCTTGTATTGCTCTTGCCAATGTAGTTTTTTTCATAATTTTTTATAAATTTTTTTTAATTTTTTGTTACTTATTATAAAATTATTTTAAATTCTTTAATATTATTTTTTTTTACTGTAATAATTATGCTAATTATCATTGTAATAATTCTGTGCGATAATAATAAGATTCTAATTCTTGTAGCACAGAAACACAAATTAAATAAATAAATAAATAAATAAATAAAATAATATTATAAAAAATCTCTGTTTGGCCTGGTAATTTGATGAGCTTTCTACTTTTTCTTTCGACGCATTGATAGGAAATGATGTTTTTCAATGTCGCACATGACATCGAAATATGAGATAATACAAAGAAAAAAATTACAGTTATTTGCAATCGAATAGTTTCTTGTGCATTCTATTTTGACTCTTTGTACCTTCCGAAAGGTTTTAGAGAGAAAAAGTCAATGCATAATGTCTCTCTTAAAGAACTGTTATCATAGCAAAACGTATAATAGAAATATCCAAATAAGAAAAGTTGCACTTGTTCCACTTTGCATTCATATATCTTGATATGGGTTATAAATAGGGTTTTTTCCCGGGATTTCCCGTCACTTATTATATTTCCCGTTTTCCCGGGATTTTTGTTGCGGGATTCCGGGAAATAAAAAGTTCTTCATAGTTTCAGAAAACAGCTATTTTTACTCTGAAATTTAGTTTTCTTTTCTCTAAAAATTAGCATCTGTGGATGGGTTGTCGATTAGATCAATTATAAGAAATGTGTACAAACGTAAATCAATGTCTCTTGCAGCAATAAATCTATTAAAAGCAGAATGGGCAGTGCAACAGTTGATAATTAATAAATTTAGTGAAGTGATGAATTGATAAAGAACATAAATTCAAAATAAGATGCAGGCAGTAAATTCTCATTGACCATGGACAAGTCTTAAAAATAGGATATACATAAACATATCGCTCCGTTATTGCAACATGGTCGTATCTACAAAAAAAAAAAATCGAGCTTGGTAATATATCCGGGAAGTGCGGGGAAACCGAAATAAAAAAATAATGAAACTCGTGTAAGTTACTAAAACATACAAATTGAAAAATACATTGTCCTAAAGATTACAGATGGACCTAATGAAAAGAAATAGTTTGTAAGAAGTAGTCCGGATGATGCTATTTTTTGCATCAACCTTGACATCAGAAGCATGCAACAACGGTGCACTTTTAATTATTTGTCCAACCTCGGTAAAAAAGTAAACGAAATTTTTCGGAAACATGGTAATCAGTAAACAAAATCAGAAATATTCTCTTTGGCGACTCACTAAACGCTTTGAGTGTGTCAGAAAGTAATTTCCTACGCCGTTAAAAATGTTAATATATTTATTAAAATATTTTATATATTTTATGATTTTACTTTTTGATCTCATATCTTGAGTACCTCAATTGTTATGTTTATTTTATCTTGAACTAGATCATCATAATACGGAATTTACTTATAATAGCCAAAGGTAATAATAATTCAAGTTCCGCTTTCAATCTTCAATTAATTTTTGTAGTATTTAAGCATTTATTTTACTTACTTTGTAAACAAGTTCCCTCACGTTTGTTTATAAAAGTTTTTTTCATTAATAAAACCAAGTTAACTTTGTATTATTTGTATGGAGCGGGATCCCGGGAAATTTAAAAATTTTTCCCGCTTTCCCGGGAATCGAAAAACTCCGGGAAAAAAAAACTCTAGTTATAAATAAATATAAATTTTTTTTACTTTTATTAAATTTGATTGTTTTCCTGTTAAAATATGATAAAACAAAGTATTTTCAAGAAATTAAAATTTTTTTGTTGCGGTGGACCTTTCGGTGGAAATGCCCATATGTAAGTTTTTTTTAACGGAAATTAGCAAATCTTTGAAAAATTATACAAAAAACAAGTTTTCCATTGTTTTTTTTTTTATTATAATTAACAATCAATTTAATATATTTTTGAAACTCTTAATTTCAATACAGAAAAATGATAAATACCCGTCTTCACGCTTAAACAACACACCATTTTGTGCGAACACATAAATTTGGCTCGTGTAGACTGCTGTTGTCGATGTTTTGCTCTTGTTCAGAGTTGCTTAAAAATTCCAATAAAATGTTTTTCTTATTTTGCAAAGTATTAATGGTACATTTTAAAAAGTAGGCGCACATTTATTCGATGGAAATTAGCCATAAAGAATACTGTAGTAAGTGAACGAATTAAAAATATAAATAAAATTTAGAGCACTACATTCCATACTGCATTCCCTTACAACAAAGCATATTTGAACGGAATAATATATAAGGATAACTGATTATAAAAAATTTTATATGTAAAACTGAGCGTTTAACTCACCAGTTTTTATATGTGTTGAATAAAGCGCTTTCCGTGTTCAAAATTTATTGTTTCAAAGTGGGAACTCGCCATACGAAGAAAAAACATGATTGAAGTATGGTTAAGAAAACAATATTAAAATCCCCACAATGACCACAGACAAACTATGATTGTTCTTATCGCTACCTTTCTCACGATGAATACAATAAAATGTTTACCTTCCTTGAAACTTGAAATATGTTTGAATCTTACAAAATAATGTTTAAATAAAATTAAGCTACAGTCATACACTAATACAAATTATGGTTACTGAAATCATATTATTGTTAACGGTAACCATATCCTTCATCCAAAAGCCTCAGCCATATTATGCTTGAATCCAAAGATGTTGTAGCAAATTTTGTTGGGGTTAGTTTTCATCATATTATGGCTTATTTAAACTAAATTCGGGTTAATATGAACCAAATTATGGTTAATTTCTACTAAATAAGGCTTAATTTTAATCATATTATGGCAATGTTTATCCATAATATGGTTACCTGCAAACATTTACATTGTTAATATTCAATCTAGTATGCTGCTCTTTAAATATGGTTACCTCCAACCATATAATTTTTCTGCGTGCATATGAAATTCATGTCTTCTGTAAGCGATATTATACACACAGAAAAAAAATCAATGTAAATTCGTTCAAAACAAGGTTGATTTTACATTTTTCAGTAGTGATTTTGCTTCATTGTTGTTTCATGTTAATTTAACATGATTTTACAATAACTTGCGAACAGCATTTTTTCTTTTCAAATAACTATAATTCATGTTAATTTTACTTTGCAGTAAAGTTAGAGCAAAATGTCATTTATATTGAATTAACTATCCTAATCACGTTGAATGAAAGTTATTTCAAGTTGAAACAACGTGAATTTCATGTAGAATCAAATTGGTTGGAGTGTGATATAACAGTGTGAAGACAACATATGCATTTATTTAAGAATAATTCAAAACACATGTTTCACTTATTTTATATCTCCTTTGTTAACAGAAGCATCAGCAGAATGGCCCGATATGGTTTTCGTCATCATTCTACTTTGTAAACTTGAATAAATAGTTTTAATTAAAAGAATACGGGAATTGTCTTCTTTTTATAACATATTTTAAACATGAAAATAAAACAAGTTAGAGTGCTATATTCGGCTGTGCCGAATCTTTGATACCCTCCACCGACAGTTCGAATGTTTAAGGAGTAATATCTGTATGATGTTATTATAATCTTAAACTGTGACGATTTGTTATTAATTATGGTTTAAGGCAACCCAACTGTTTTCCGGTAGAAGGGTTTATATGGGGCCTAGGGTAAATTATGGACCGATCATCACGAAATTTCACAGCGTCATTTCTAGTCCTTTAAAACTGCGACGTACCAATTTCTGTTATGATAGCATTATTAATTATGGTTTTAGGTGTACTGAACTGTTTTCCGGGAGTAGGGTTTCTATGGGGCCTAGGGTAAATTATGTACCGATCTTCACGAAATTTCACAGTATCATTTATAGTCCTATAAAACTGTGACGTACCAAAGTTTGTTACGCTAGCGTTATTTTTTACGGTTTTAGGCGTACTAAACTGTTTTCCGGGAGTAGGGTTTATATGGGGCCCAGGGTAAATTATGGACCGATCTTCACGAAATTACACAGTTTTATTTCTTGTCCTATAAAACTTTGATGTACCAAATTTTGTTATGATAGCATTATTTTTTACGGATTTAGGCGTACTAAACTGTTTTCCGGGAGTAAGGTTTATATGGGGCCCAGGGTAAGTTATGGACCGATCTTCACGAAATAACACAATTTTATTTCTTGTCCAATAAAACTTTGATGTACCATATTTTGTTATGATAGCATTATTTTTTACGTTTTTAGGCGTACTAAGTTGTTTTCCGGGAGTAAAGTTTATATGGGGCCTATGGTAAATTATGAACCGATCTTCACGAAAATTCAAAGATTTATTTTTAGTTCTATAAAACTTTGATGTACCAAATTTTGTTATGATAGCATTATTTTCTACGTTTTTAGGCGTACTAAGTTGTTTTCCGGAAGTAGGTTTTATATGGGGCCTATGGTAAACTATGGACCGATCTTCACGAAACTTAACAGTTTAATTTCTAGTCCTATGTAACTGTGACTTGCCAAAATTTGTAATGATAGCATTGTTAGTTAGGGTTTTAGGCTTCATATACTGTTTTTCGGGAGTAGGGCTTATATGGGGCCTAGGGTAAATTATTGACGGATCTTCACGAAATTTCACAGCGTGATTTCCAGTTGAATAGAACGAATTGTTGCGAAATCTTGTATCATTCTGTGCATTTTTTCACCATTTATGTTAGTTTTTGTAACAAAATTATCAATTTTTTTTAGGTGGTGGTTCCACATTTTGATTCATAGCTCAGATCCTATTGAACCGATTTTGCTGAATTTCAATCCCAAACTGCTTAGGATAACTACAAGCAATTTGACATCAAGTTTGTTGATTTCTTTTGAGTTTTTCGAAAGTGAGCGTGTTTTCAACAGACGGACAGACGGACAGACAGACGGACATGGCTAAATCGACTTAAAATTACTCAAGGACCCAGAATATATATACTTTATAGGGTCTGAGATGAATAGTAAAAAAGTTTCACACGGAATGACAAACTGAATATACCCTCTTCACAACTAATTGTGGTGGAGGGTATAAAAATGTACATACTTAAGTATGTATGCATGTTAATTTAACAAGATTAACTTTTGATTTTATACAAAACAGGTTTTTATGGATTCAATATTGAGCAATGTTATTTTAACAGTGAATAATATTAAATAAACGTGATTTAAGGTTATTTTAATATTTTTCATTTAAAATTAATATCAAATAATGGTAAATTTAAATAAAGGCCATACTTTTGCAGAAATTTACCCTGATTCTCAATCAACATTTCGCCATGTTATTTTAACATTGGTATTTTTTTCTGTGTGTTACATTTCTCCCTTTAAAATCTGCTACGTTTGAAGCTAAATTTTCATTGGGATTTGTTTGCAAAATGATGTCTAACATCAATGATAATATTAACATTCATCCTACCTGGTAGAATAAAGTAAAGTTGTAATAATGGAACACTTTTTATACGGCCGATGAAATCCTACCTTTAGCTATCGGTAAGTTGTGAAAACAGGCCTAAGACTGTCATGTCAATAGTACAGCCTAAAACACTAAAGAATTGATCGATTCATGTAAGTTGTTGACAAATTTGATTCCATTGTTCTCATCCACCATTAGTGGTGAATGAGAGTATAATAAGTTCGTCATTCCGTGTAATACTTTTTTTATCATTCATATAAAACCCTATAAAGCATATATATTTCGGCTCCTTGAGTAATTCTAAGTCGATTTAGCCACGTCCATCTGTCTGTCCGTCTGTTGAAAACACGCTTGTACGCCTTAAACTTTAACCTATAAGTTATTTTTAGCATACTTTGGGCTTCCGTAGTCAAATAAGGTTTTAAATCACAGTAGAAAATGTTGTGAAGGTCATCGGTGCATAATTTACCATATTCCCCATAGAAACTTGGTCAAATTTAGCTTCATATGGTCAGAAATAATACCATTTAATTTTGTAATAATTGGTCCGTAATATATCTTAAGTCTCATATTAAGCAGCCTTTTGAAAACTACTTTAAAACTTTAAAACACTAGAACAAATATCACTACTTTATCGATATTTGTTTTAATTTAGGTTTTCAATACCAGAAATCTGTAGAGTGATTTTGTGATGATAATTTAACATGGGTCCAGTATAAATTCTCGTTTTGGAAAAATTTTAAGTTCGGCAAAACCTGTTACGAATCCTGATATTTAAATTTGCTCAAATTAAGTTTTTTTTGACTAAAAATAAAGTCATCAAGCTTTGTTACTGTCGATCAATAATGTTACATATGAAGGTCTAAGCCGCCTGTCAGTGGAGGGTATTAAAGATTCGGGACAGCCGAATATAGCACTCTTACTTGTTTCTTATTAAAAAAAAAAATCAATGGGTCACTTTAATTTATTAATACAAGTGCCATTTATGATTAAATAAAGTTTTAAAAATTCATAATTTTTTAATTACAAATAAAATTTATTAATTGAATTCATTAGATAAAATGTTAAACGCATAAATAACAATAGACTTTGTTGAAATAATTTAAACGATAAAATTACACATTTTATTGAAAATCAAATAAATAAATGTTTTCATAATTATAAAAATATATGTGCATTACAACTTTGTTAATGTAAAAAAGATATAAATAATAAGAAGTGAAAAGAAAAATATTCAAATTTATATGTATCCCAGCAAATTATTAAGAAAAAATATAAATACAAACGTACAATGCACATTTAGCAAGGTTGAAGGCCCAACTATAATATGCATAAGCTGGCTTAAGCTTCTGTCAACAACTAACAAAAAGCCTCTCAAAAGCATTTAAAAAAACCAAAATTAAATCAAAAAATATTTTATTTCGTACGGAAAGTGCGATCTGTTTCGCACTTTTCTTAAGCAAATGCCAGTTTCATAAAATTAACCAAAAACTTTTCTTAAGTTCAATATGGTTCGCCACATATGAATCACATGTATTCGCACAATTGCTGACAAAATCTGGTATAAACGGTACCCATTATAAACTGGTGGTCTCTGACACCACAGTGCCTCGTAAATAGGACAGTAAGTAACCTAAGTTTTTCCTTCTCAAGCAGAAGCAGCTTACCTGCTTTAGCACGGGACGGGGCCACAAATCTCTTAGAATGCCCCAGCCCGGAAATGAACGTACTCATAATATGACCAATAGGAACGCCAAAAAAGGCTCAAGGCCTTTCAGGCGCGGATCCAGCTCGAGTCTTACGGGGGGGGGGGGGGGGGGGAATTTTGTATGATACAAAAAAGTAAAAAATTTGTTTTTAAAAGTTTATTAAAAACAATATATGTATGTATATTATATAAAAAAAAAAACAATAGGGTTAAATAAAATATAAGATCGGTTCAATATAAATTAAAATAAATTAATCTTTTTAAATAAGTAAATTGTGATTTCCTTGTGAGGCAAATTGAGATAGTACAGTCTATCTTCGGTCATTGTTGATCTGAGCCATGTTTTTATTCGACGAAGGGTAGGAAATGACCTCTCGCTTGTAGCATTACTGACGAGCATTGACACCAAAATTTGAAATATTTTTCTTAGATTTGGGAAGATGTCTTCATCACAGTTTATTAAAGCATCTACAGTGTTATCTGATAGATTTTCAGATTTTTTCCATGTTTGTTGCCAATGCAACAGTTCAGGCTCAAGTTAAAATGTGTTTATCTCGTTTATCAAATATAATCAGCTCATCAGCTAGTTGTGGTTTTAAAATAAATGGTATATGGGCAAATCTCAAAAACAGTCCACAAACCAAAAATTTTTCATATTAATTTTTTTTAGATGTATAATTTAATTTTTACATTTAAAAATATGTATTTCGACGATCATTAATATAATAATTTTTACCAAATATAACCCCTTCCCTGATCTCTTGATGTTACACATGAATTTAACATTATTTTAGGTGCTTTTTGAGCTTAAAATAGCACTTACAGCCAGCAGACTCCTCGCAATATAAATTTCGTTAAAAAAAAAAGATTGTTATTCATTCATCCATTCATTAATGATCACAAAATTAGTTTATATATATAATTTGTTTTGTTAAAATAAATAAAATTGGGTTTATTATATAGTACTAAAAAAAACTGTAGCGTGCGTTGTAAGGCGTGCGTCACAAAGGGTTCACGGATTTTATCAAAAAATTACAACATTATTAGAGTTCTCTTATATTCATCTTTCTTTTAGGAATAAGACTTTGTATACCTTATGATGCAAAATTCGCAAAAAATTAGGAAAACACCCTTCAACTTTTAAAGTTGCTGGCGTGCGTAACAAAACTTTGTGATTAATTATTTCGCAACAAATGCTTGCTAAGAAATTATGATATATGCCATTCGTAAGTACATATTAATGTCACTAAATACTATATATAAGTTGAAGCTATCTCGTTTGAAAGGCCAAAAAAAAATGGAAAACACGAGCGAGTGTAGCGTTCGTTACGCAGGATTTGTTCATATGACTTGATTACACTTTGAGGTTGAAGTTTAGGTATGTTCAATACATTTAGGATATCTATTGGGAAAGATGTTTTGTGATCTTCTAAAATAAATTCAATTAAAGGAATGTAACCTACAACTCGGTAGTAATCTTCAACATTTTGGAAGTGATTATTTCGTTCAAATTTTGTCTTTTCGATTGGAACCTCGACACAAATAACTTTAACTTTTTCAAAAATCGCTTTAAATTGTTCTTCGGCTTTATTTCTTTTTTCTTCAAGGCACATGATAAAAATTTTGATAAGGCTTGATCCTTTTTTAATATCTATATCTTGCTTTTGTAAACTGATACTAAGTGGCTGTGTTACAATAGGTATCACACTTAAATGTATATTCCGCAAATAAATTTAAAAGTAATAAGTGAGCTCCTTAATATAAAGGTAGAGATACTACTTCCTTTCCACTCAGATATTTTTCCAAAGGTTCTACTATATGATGTACACTTGTTGCAAAGACGCATAATGAAGAGAGTTTGGCTCCCAAATACTTTGCTAAAACTGTTTTTCGCTTGGGATGATTATATTTAAAAAAATTTTGTCGTTTCTTTAACAAATGATAAAACTTTTTGTATTAATGGCACTTTATTGCTTTTAGAAATTGAGTTGTTCGATTTATGGGAATAGCAAGGCGTTTGTTTCGCATTTGTCGCTTTTCCAGAAATTTTGAACAGCTCCATTTTCCGCTGACATCAGAGGACACCTATCTGTTCCATCTCCTACACAATATTTTAGGTCAAGACCAAAATTTGTCAAAGTTTTAAGAACTATTGATGATAGTGCCTTCGCATCAATTGACACATCAACGTCATCAATATCTTTTGAAGCCTCTTCAAATGCGTTTACAACAAAGCCAATAAATTCTTCCCTAAAAACTTTTTGTTGTATGTTGAAATGTCTCAAAGATAAGGAAATCTGGCTTTTCCCCGACAAATCAGTGCTTTCGTCAAAAATTATCGAATAGAATTTTGATTCATATAACACATAAATATATACATAAATATTGCAAATACTAAGGCTTTTTAATAATTTAGCCGCACGCATTATTAAGTCAAACGTTTAGTCTTTGAATATAGATGACACCTGCTGGGATTGAATGTAGAGTAATAAGTAATTGAATGCGGTAAACTAAATGTTTCTTTGGAAATATCTAATAAATAACTATTAGGATTAAGATGTGGATACTTATTGAAAATCGTTAGACATTCAATAAAAAAAATAAAAAATACTTATTGAAAATTTCGTTAGAGATTCCATAAAAAAAAACCTTGCTGGGATTTCCAAAAATTTTGTACATTAAAAAAAATATTATAATGGGAATTCTTGTATTATCGAAATTAACAAAACATATTTTTATAATTTACGGGGGGGAAATTTCCTTATTTCCCCCCCCCCCCCCCTGAATCCGCGCCTGAGGCGTTTATATGAATGGCAAGCGCACCTGTTTACCAAGAAGCCAGCCCTTTTATTGCCCTTTACGTCTGGTGAATAGTACAAGACTAGTTTTCGCGGGGTTAATCTTAAGGTCCCTTTCTCTGCAACAAACAAGTGCGCCTTATTAATTTGCCTTGCGTACGTATTTTGCTGCCGACTTTACATTTGAGTTTATCAGCTATAAAATAAAAAAATCACGGATGAAAGCAAATAATTGCCATTTTTTGCTGGGCAGTTTTATGTCTCGATACAAAATTTACATGACTTAATGGCTTGCAAATAAATTTCTATTAAACTATAATAATAATGAATAGAAGTTTCAATAATTTTAAATTGCATTCAGTGTCAAGTTATTAATTTTTTTGCCAGCACCAAGCAATTTGTTGCGCCTGCAGTGTCAGAGTTCTTGAGCAGCAAAAGAAAGAAAAACTAATTGAATGTTTCTTTATGTTTGATTTGCACTTGGTCTCTAAACCTTGTTTCATTTCGATTTAATAATCGTTGGTTGGAAGGTGAAACAATAATAATTAATAAGAAATAAAATAAACAATAAATAATATCTACGTTTTAGAAATAAAATGTTAAGGTTTTAAAAAAAGCGGAAATATGCTTGTCCAAGTACATTCAGAAATATTGTGTTAAAACTAGTGGCTCACTTATGGAACTTCATAGTAAAGATTGTGTTGGGAAAAACAATTTATTAAAATGTTGCATTGAGTGAACAAAGTGACCCTAGTTCTACAACAAAATAAACAATTAAAAAAGCAGTCAATTTTGTTATTGAAAGTTGAAAGAATTCAACTTTGAAAATAAGACAAATCCATTTTATAAATGTCAAGAAAAAAATTTAAATACGCATTGACAAACTCTACGCAAAACACTACCCCTCGTATTCATAAATCATTATTAAATTTAACAAACGTTTGTTGAGGAAAACTTTCATAGGAAAATCTGTTTATCAAATTTAAAAATTTTTATGAATACGGCAGTTCAATCTTAAAAAAGAAAATCATCTCGAAGATATCGCACTGGTTCCTCTAAACCAGTGATAACCAAGCCCCGAACGCACGCAAACAAAAATATTATGTACTTGGGTGTGGTCGCAGAGACTGATGATAGCCTGATGTTTTGAAACGAACAAAGTTGTTGTATACATGTGAATTGCCGACCGTGTCTGTGTGAAAAATACGATTATTAACTTACTCGCGAGCCTATGGAGTGGTTATCACTGCTCTAAACTCTACACATTTTCTGGAAAACGATGAACAGTGGTCATATCCACCAACTGCAAACATTTTAGGTCAATTTCTCTATTATTTTGCAAAAAAAAAAAAAGAAAAAAAGAAAAAAAAAAAACAATTGTATTCCTCTTTGTGATATAAGAGTATGTATGTACAAATAAAAAAAAAAAGTTTTTTGTCGATGCTGACAATTTTTAATTTTAAGTTAACACCTAAAGAGCATGTAAACAAGTTTTATAAAAATCATGTTGAGCTAGGAAGAGTTGTCAATATCCACCTCTAGAATGTTAAACCACGAACTCTTCCAGATCTGGCGCTAAGTTTATTATTCAAACATTTTGAATTTTTACAATATTGTAAACTGAAATTGTTGTACCCTTCATAACAGGTGGTAATATCTATGATAGATCTTATAATGATGGGGATGAGAATGTTATAAATTTATGTCACATTTCTAACATTCGCATATGCCTTATTTGTCGCTTAGATTTTTTCAATATTTGCACGTCTTTTAGTGCTATTAAACAAGAAATGCGTCTAATCTATCTCCCTAAATGGGTGCATTGCTCGCCCGTTGAAAGTAAAACATGGTGTTCCACAGGGATCGGTCCTTGGACCACTTTTATATTCGCTATACGCAAATGACCTACCACAAAGTCTTCTTTATTCGAAAATTCAATTGTATGCTGACGACGTTCTACTATACCTCAGCAGTCCTAGGGACTCATACCTTACAAGTGTAAACCATTTAAATTTTGATTTGGGAAACATTTTCAATTGGGCTTCGGCTAATGGATTGAAACTAAATTCTGAAAAATCTAAATGTTTGGTGATAAGTAGAAAAATGTAGTAACGGATGATGATCTGAATATTTATATTGGAGATGCTAGAATTTCTCTTGTTGCCACGGTTAAAAATCTAGGGATAACAATGAATAGGACGTTGACTTGGTCGGATCACATCAATCAGGCTTGTGGCAGGATATATGGTATGTTAAGGGGATTGTGGATCACACAATATTTTACACCACTTGGAATAAGAACTTTAATTGCGAAAACTTGTCTACTACTGACGCTACTGTATGCCTCTGGAATATATGCTGGCTGCAACTCCCGGGATATGAGAAAACTTACAATTACGTATAATAATATTATTCGTTTCGTTTTTGGTCTGAAAAAAATTGATAGAATAAGTTCGTTTACTTCATTTACCATTTAATAATTTTCTTAAATTTAGGAATGTTATCTTCCTACACAGGATTATGATAACAAAAGAACCAAAGTACCTGTACGATCGTTTGCGGTTCACAAGATCGCTTAGGGGGAAATCTATTATACAATTTCGTCATCAAAGTCACGCATCAGAATGCCAGAATTTTTTATATTTAGTATACGTCTCTGGAATCAACTTTCAAATCATTTGCAAACAACTTACAGCGCAGTAAAATTTAGAAAATTACTTGCCGATTATTTTTCCTAAAGTTTATCGTTATCATATTTGATTGTATTGCTGTTATATTATTGCATCTACTTATTATTATTATTATTATTATTAACATTTCCCAGTAAACCAAGCGATATTGTTACGATATCGAAATGATATCATATAGGTTATAGAAAGTATCATAAGTGATAATCGTTTACGAATCGAAAACGATAGTTTTTACGGACTAATTTGTACCTTTCCTTATAATATCGTTTTTCCATAAGATTATGATATCGTTTTCGATATCATAATTTCCAATAATAACGATAGTGAAATCGCATTTTTAAATTTTTCGAAAAACTATCGTTTTATTATACTGATAATGAAATTATATGAAACTAATAACAAGGTAAAATTTTCATCTTAAAAATAAAAATATTTTTAATTTTTATTTTTGAAATATATTTATTATCGATATATATATAGTCATATGTCTGTATGTATGTGTATTGTATACGTTTAAAAACATGTATCTTAGCGATTTATCATCTCGCAATAAATAAATTTTTGTTTAAAGTGTTATTTAAATTTTTCTGCAACAAAAATGTTAAAAATTAAAGAAAAATTCTTAAAATATAATAGCTAATACTTACAGTTTTTTGTTATATTTATAGGATAATTCGATCACAATGTGCATACATATTTTAATAAAAACTTTTTTTTTTAATTTTTATATTATTCTTTGTTAAAATAATTTATTATGTTTGAAAATATTTGAGGTTTTTTTCAAATGTTTGTTTTTAAATTGGAAAAAAATATTTTGATAAAATGATGTCGTAACGATATCGTTTTAAATATTAGTATATACTATTATACACGCCGTAAAATATAATATCGTTTTCGCTATCATATCGTTCTATGGTTTATTGGGTTAATATATTTTTTTTTTACCTATTTATTATATTATTAATCTTTTTTTAATTTAGTTAAGTTGTGTACCCTACCATTGCTGAATATCCTATCTGTCTAGTATAACCTTTCTGATTCTAATACTATAATTCATAATATATTATATCTTATTTTATTAGAAAGCCAACTACATTGTGAAAAAAAAAATAAAATAGTAACTCGCTAATGTGCATATACAGTGCTCCTGCAAAAATCGACTTATTGAAGAGACAAAAAGCGTCAGGCCAACGTTTAAAAATTGTTAAAATTTATTTGAAGAAATTAGGATTAGGTTGATTGCCGGCCCTTTGGTGGTATTTTTGTGATACTCAGCGCCAATGCCCACCCTAAAGAGCACTTGTTCTAAAGTTGCCATTGTTCTAAAGTTGCCTCTGTTCTAAAGTTGCCTTTGTAGATTTCAAACAATTGGTTTTCTTTATGAAAAAAAGAAGCATTGTTAGTTCTATCCCAGATAGATCATCGAAACAGACAAACACTTGTATCCCCAGGTATATCTCCCTAATGTACTACATTCTACGATATTGAGTAGAGTATGTCATCCATTTCATAAATAATGATGGTGTGAACGTAACAGTTAAATGTGAGCGGCTTAGAAAGATGATTAGTTCCTGGCATTCATCTTGGTGAAATGTGATTTCTACGCAACGCTATAATTTTACTCAAAGAAACTCTTGATCAGTGTTCGAAAATAAACAGAACATAATTTAGCGTTCGGCTCACACACCCAAGAACGATATCTATTTTTTTAGTGATTGTGTAGACGAACACAACCCTTAATACCGTTCGCAACTATTTTCAAGAATAAGCCGAACATTATATGAGGCCGTCTGCTCAAAAGTGGTGTAGGCCACATTACATTTATTTCATATTTGTGTGGCTTATGGCTACTTTAGTATTATAACTAGAGCAAAAATAAATCACAAACTTTTGCAACGCTTTCGGTTAGTGATTGGTAAAACAAGAGACAAGCCAGTTTCTTATTTAATTTTCGCAGTTTTGATCGATTTGGCGTAGATAAGTCACGGTTAGGCTTACACCCCTTTTGCGCTGACGGCCTCATATAGTGTTCTGTTCTTCGTTTTAAAACAGAACAATTGTAGTGATACTTCAGACAAACATTATGTTTTAATGTTCAATAATGTTTCTTTTTTTTAATTGATAAAGAAATGAACAAACAAAAATTTTTAACAACGACCGCACCACGAACAGCTTGTTTGGGTATTGTGTATATGTTTTGTTTGTGTAAAATTATTTTGCTAGTTTTTTTTTGTATGTGCATTTTGTTTTTGTAAAAAATTTTTGGTTTTTTTTACCTGCCAAAAGTGACGAACATTACCCCCCGTTTCCACATGCAAGTGCAAGTTCGAAAAACTCAATACACTGACACTTTTTCACTAACGTTCACACAATTTTTTTACTTTCTGCCAATCGGCTCTTTGCTCGATTTTTCGTTGATAGTACGTATACACTATTTGCATGTGGAAAGGTGGGGTCAATGAGCCGAGCCGAACACAATAAAGTTTTTGGATTAAAAAAAAAAAAAACTAACGGAAATAAATGTTCCCATCTTATGTTGACTTGGATCATTTTTGTGTTCGAAAGATGACAAACAGGGAAACGTTATTTTTTTTAATGATTTTCTACACAAACATTATTAGCGTTTGTGTTTTCCACAAATCCACCAAACCGAACACTATGGAGCAATATTTAGTGTTTATTTTCGAACACTGCTTTTGATGAACGAATTTGAATTTAATTAGTAACCAAGATCATGTGATTTTAACCCATAAGATTATTTTCTTTCGGGTTATGGAAAGTCACTCGTCTACAATTTAAAATTAAATTAACATTTTTCTCATGTTTAAAATATTTAAATTTTAGTTACTGCTTAGTTCTACTATTTAGTAGCGTTAATTTAAGACTTCAAATTACAATTATATCTAATTACTTTAAGTCCGTGGTTTTATGCTATTGTAATCATTATTCCTTTCTGATCGGTTTTCCGTCTAACATAACTTGAAAAGGACAGAAGTTTTGTTGTCTTTTTCAACAAGTAAAAAAAGTACGATTCTAAAACAACAAAAAATTTAAAAACATTTTCGTGTACTCACTGACTTGGTCATAAAGTTTAAAGTTTAAAGTTTAAAACTAATGTATTTCTAACATTCCTTGAAGATTAAAAGCAAATAGAAAAAATTTGATGATCTCTAGCATCATTTGTTACTCCAACATTTTTGGTAATAACGTTTATCGAAGTTTATTAAAAAACAAAAAACCATTTAAAGGCTGAACATCTTTTTTGGCACCTACAGTAAATAAATACATAAGATTAATTAATTTTAACTTTTTTCCAACGCTTCCGACAAGTACTTTGTTTCAATTAAAACCGAAAACGCAAATATTTTATGTTTCTTTCAATGACACAGCTTTAAACGAAATTTATGAGGTATGAAGAATATAATTTTGCCCGAATATTTATTGGGCTTAGAGTTTGTTTGTTAACATGCTTTAGGCCTTTTAAAGTTAAATTACACGTTTTGAGACTGCTTTTGTTCTTAAATGTTACTTTTTGCTTTTAAAATACAAATTGTAGCAATATTTGTACATTTCGTGAAGTGTCTCTGGGTGTTGTTTGTTTTAATGTCTGAATGAGTGTTAAGAAAAGTTTAATTTTGTTTTTGTTGTTTATGTTGCTTTTTTGCTTGACCCTGAACTTGAAGTTTTGCTGTGTTTTTTTTTTCAAATTAACAATATAAATTATTGTTATTTGATGTTGATTTATCGTTAGACATCAGATTTGCAGGTAGTATAAATCAGGCTTCCACAAAAGCAAACTGATACATACAATTTCATTGCAGTTATTGGAGCATAAAAGGCAAACAGTATCTATGTATCTAAACAAATACAAGCATGTTTATGTTTACAAATATGGCTGAGTAATTGTTAATGTTTACATATTGTATGTATGTTTGCGTGTGTATATATCTCTGTTGGGTTTCAAGTTAATTGTATTAATAGCAGTATGTTGAACTTTTAAAGTTTTAAACAAATTTCAAATCTGATCATTTCAGTTTTAAAAAATTTCAACAGGTGCTATTAACTGCATAGATAATTTGTTAAACTCGTGGCGGTTTAGAACATATTGCACTAATATTGACTAATCTCTAGATTATGTATTAAAAACTGTAATTATTTTTTTATTTTTAAAGATTTTTTTTGAAATTGTTAAAATATAGTAAAAATTGGATGTTAGCGCTAATTTTAATTTTTGGTTACTGTTAACTTAATTTAATAATAAAACTAAATAAATGAATAAAAAAAAAAAACAATGAAAAGTATTTTTAACAATAGATTTTGTATTTTTATACCCACACAACAAAATTGATTATTGGCGCTCAGGCTTGCCAGAAGAATTTAAATTAAAAGTGCTAAATCGACAGAAAAGAAGTGCTTAATTGTTCTACAGTTAAAAACAAAAGTGCTAGTTTTTTAACATTGATTTTTATGAATATAATAAAAACTTTACAATTGAAACTTTATTTAAATATTCATTTTGTTTAATATAAAAAGTTTTTTTAATGTTACAATAAGTTAAATAAAGTTGTTAAAACCATGATAGAATAAGTACAAGGTTACCCATGAAATGTCAAATTATTTTTTTAAATTTTTGACGCTTGTTTTAATTTTTTCCTTATTTTCTTTTGTTTGACGTTATACGAGTTTTCAAATTGAGAACAAAATTTCATGGTTAAAACTAAATTTGAATCATGACATTTTCATCTTTCTCATATACCAACTCATTTTGGCCCTTTTCAGATGAACCGCAATATTATCAGATGTTTAAAGTGCGTCAACAAAGGTTGTTTAATTTTGAACCTTCTTTTATGCGTATAACTTAACATTGTTTCGAATCTAAAAAGTATTCGATTACGACTGCCATAATTTGCCCTCTGTTTTCATTCTAGGTCTCAGTTTACTCAAGGCGAATTGACTAGAAGGTGGGGCAAGTCAATATATGGTGTTTTTTCGGTGGTCGAATTGTCAAAGTTTGTATACAAACTAGTTTTTTATTTAAACAAACCTTTTTTACAAGCAATATCATTTACAATCTGACCACAAAAGCAGTCTTGGTGTAGAGTTGACCTCACCTTCTACTCAATTCGCCTTGAGTTTTTTTTTATTAAGCCCAATAAACAATTTTGATTTATTTGTTTATAGGAATAAAAGTAACTGTATTTGTTTCAGTGCAAAAAAACAGAATGCGCCAAAGTTGCAAAAAAGGTAGCGTGTGTATATGTTGGAATTTTTCTTGATGCACTTAAAGAACTGATACTTTACTTGAATCGATTATGTGAGTTTTTTAGTAGTTTTGGGATCTAAAAAAAAGTGCTAAAAATGCTAAATAATAATAAAAATGTGCTAAACTAGCACTTAGCACTTTTTTGAAATTCTTAGTGCTAAATCAGAAAAAAATGTGCTAAATCTAGCACTAAAAGTGCTAAACTGGCAAGCCTGTTGGCGCGAGACCTTGTAATTTAATAACATTTGGTACAAACGTTTCAATTATCATAAGGACGAAACCTATTGAAAATTTTAAATATCGTTCCATTATTCCACATGGCCCCAATGCGAATTTGGCAATGCTTCTCCCGAAAATAGCTTTAATGCCAAAACTTTCGTATAAATGCTAGTATTGACATAAAAACTGGCGACAATAATTTCTTTGATAGCCTAAATCATGACAAAATATTGTGCTGGTAGGTCCAAAATAAACCATAGATCTCATAAAAGCCCCCTTCCTAAAATGATTATAGAATAATTTTGTTTTTGCGGGTCCACTATTGTCCATGGTTCCCAAATGGAATGGATTTGTTCGAAATAACTTAGAAACAAATATTTTTGAATTCGCTCTTACCGTTCCTGAATTATACTGATTTTCAGATTTGTACCCAGTTTATGATATTTTTTGTTACTCTTACCCAACAAACAAATAAAAATCAAACGTTTTGCTTTTACTTTACCCTATAAGCTCTTAAATTATGCTTGAGCACCCATAAAAATCCAGCAAATTTTTTTTTAGGAGACAATACTGTTAAATTCCATTTTACATGAATTTTCGATTTTACGCTATAAAATAAAAAAAATGAAAAAGGTTAGACGCAATACTAAGAAGATTTAAAAAAGCTCTGTTAAAAAACATGAACAGGTATTGCGGAACTTTGGAAGGTTGGATAGTTGGCTTGTTAGAGATTAATGGATGTAGGATTAGTTTTTTCTAAAAAGTAAATGTAAGCCAACTAGTTTTGTGTGTTTCCTGTTCTTTCTATACTTGGATTCATAATTTCTCGTCGCCAGGAGTTAAAGTTCAGATTTTTGGGGTAGAAAATATATGAAGACTCAGGGTTAGATTAAGTATAAAAATTAACTTTATTGATGATGATTAAAATTAGTTGGGGTTACTAACGTTATTTTAGCAAATTCTTATTCGAATATAAAATTACAGCGTTTAATAATTTACAATAATACTTTATCGTTACATTAAAACTCTTATTTTTAGGACATTAATTTTAATGTAATTATGCCAATAAATTCAGTTAGAAATACAAAATGCTTTTAAATTTCAAAATAAATAAAATTTTCTTTACAAAATTTGATTTCACTGCCTTTTGCAGTATTTATTTAATAACATTTATTATTTTAAAACATTAATATTTATTTAAATTATACTGTTTAGTAACTACAATTGCAATAAAATAAAAACTAATCGCTGTACGATTAAGGCGAAAATGCCAAGTATTTTTTTTTCGTTCCCAATTTGCACTAAAATATCTTCCCAAATTTTAAGTCATTTTACAAAATGATCATAAAGATTTGTTTTTGAGCAAAACGTGGAAGGACAAATTAAATTTTTTAAATTGTACTAATTAGATAATTAAATTGTACTTTATGGCGGCATGAAATAATCCCCCAAAATATAACACCCCAAAAAAATAATGAAATAACCCCCCAAAAGTTTGTACAGAGAACAACAAAAACGATTTTTGGGGGATTATTTCATTTTGTTAGGGGTGTTATTTCATTTTTTTTAATTGGGGTACTATTTCATATGAAATTATTCCCCAAAAAATCATTATGAAATAAAGCCCCAATATATTTTTTTGGGGACTATTTCATTTTCAAATTTATAATGAAAACGTTTTTGGGCGCAAGGATTTATTCACTTTGGTATACAGAACACCGGCTTCGATAAATAAAGCTGCCCTGCATAGCCGGCCTTTGGCCGGGCGCAATGGTTTTCTTCTATATGGTATACCAAATACCGGCTTCGCTAACTAAAGCTTCTCTGCGTAGCCGGGTCGATTCGGTATTTTTATACTATAGAGGAGAAAATCGTGGCGCTATGCAGAGAAGCTGTAGTTAGCGAGGCCGGTGTTTGGTATACCATAGAGGAAAAAGTTATTGCGCCCGGCCCAAGGCCGGCTATGCAGCAAAGCCTTAGTCGGCGAAGCTTGTGCCTGATGTATCAAACCATGATATCTATCGCGTGATTCTTTAAAGCAAAACTGTATAATTAATTGTATTACATATATTGGGCTCTTATTCATTTCAGTAATTGGGGGTTTATTCATATGAAATAAGCTCCCAAAAATTAGGGAATTATTTCCTTTATGTTTGTGGCGTTATTTCATTTCGTTTGGGGTTAATTTCATTTTAATAATTGGGGCTTTATTGCATATGAAATAAGGCCTAAGTAAAAAATCTTACACAAACCAGGGGTAGGGATGGGCAAATTGAAAAAATATATCGATATATATCGAATCGATATTTTTTAAGAGTTTCGAAATTGATTATTTAAAAAATATCGATATATCGAACGTATTTTGCTGAAACTATTACCAATTTAAAAAATATATGCACAAATCTTATTATTATTCCAAATATATATAGGCACATAAATATACTGTTCCAAAGCCGCGTAAAATAAATCCTTTCAAGTACGTTTTACTTTACTGTTTTAATAAGAAATCTGCAATGTGAAATCCCCACTTTTTCTTAATTTTTCTTCTTATTAATTATATACATATTTATATTATTCTTATTAGTTTAAAAAAACATATGATGCATGCACTGATGCCAATTTTTAAAAAAACATATTGTTTGAAAAACGGCTAAAATTTTAAGTTTTTAATGAAGACTGACTTTAAAAAATATCGAATTCGATAGTCGTATTTTAATATCGATGTATCGATATATCGGTATTTTAAATATCGGCGATACATATCGATTTTTTCTTTTTAAATATGGATATTTTGATATATCGATATTTTTTGCCCATTCCTAACCAGGGGCCAAATAATAGCATTCGATATCGATCGAAATTACAAAACAATTTAGGTGCCATAATTTGGACCCAGGTATAATAAGAGGCGGCATGAAATGACCCCCCACGAAATAAGTCCCCAAAAAAATTATGAAATAATTCCCGGCGGTGCGCAAAATGACCCCAGGAAATATGGTCCCAAAAGGAAAATGAAAAACGGCCCCAAAATTTTACATGAGACACAACAACACGCAATTTTGGCGCCACTTTTTGGTTTTTTTTGGGGTTATGTTTCGTTTTTTCGTTAGGGTGTTTTTGCATTTTAAGTGGAATGAAAAATGACTCCAATATCAAGGAATGAAAAATGGCCCCAAATAAAATCACAATTTTTACTTTGGGGCTATTTTTCGTCTACAAAAAAAAAAAAAAAATGCAAATTTTAAGAAATGAAAAATCACCCCAACATTTTTACACAAATTTTATAAATTTCTATGTAAAAGTTTCTAGGGATAGTATAAAAAACCCGAATTCTTATACCAAAGTAGGGAAAATCCTTGCCGGTTATGCAGAGATGCTTTAGTCAGCGAAGCCGGTGTTCATTATACCATAGAGAAGAAAATCCTTTCACCCGGCCGAAGGCCGTCTATACACAGCAGCTTAAGTTAGCGAAGCCAGTGTTCGTTATACCATAGAGAAGAAAATCCTTGCGTCTGGCTGAAGACCGGCTATAACGTGAAGCTTTAGTAAGCAAAGCCAGTGTTCGTTATACCATAGAGAAAAAATCCTTGCGCATGGCCGAAAGCCCAACCATGCTACCAATCGTACGATTTTTAAAACCAAAACTGTAAAACTATCCGAATTTTGAAATCGGGATTCGAAATTTTGGGATTTTTAGTTTCGGGCATATGAAATCCACCGAAAATGTTTAAGGTAACTTTCTTTGTGTTCTTTTTTGGCGTTCAAATTCATTATAAATTTTGAGGTGATTTTTCATAATGAAGAATAACCCCAAATTTAGGGTTATATTTCATTTTATTTTTAGGGTTATTTTTAATTTTGTTGGAGTAAGTTTTCATTAACAAAATGGGGCCATATTGCATTATGAAAAATGGCCCCAAATTTGGGGTCAATTTTCATTTAATTTTTTGGGGCCATATTTCGCAGCGCCATAATTCTCCAATTTTCGGGGTCTTATTTCATTATTTCTTATTTTGAAATGAAATGAAACCCCAACGAAATGAAATAACTCCCCAAATCAAAATGTAATAAATCCCCACTTTCTGAAATGAAATAAATCCAAAAAAAGTATTCAAAACATTCAATCTATTCAAAATATAGATTTATTTGGATGCAGTGTTATAAAGCCACGGGCAATAAAGCCATATGGACTTATTTCTCAATGGAATGAGAAATTAAATTATATGGCTTTATTGCCTACACTCAAGTGCAATATCACCATAACCGTTTAGTAACCAAAGTGGAAATAACGCCACAACAGTGTAATTGTTATGTAACAAATTGCCAAATGAATGAGTTGCCGTTGTCAAGTGTTGAGCAGATTTTAAAAAGGAGCAGGAAGGAGGGGAAGCGTGACCGGCGGGCGCGCGCGGTGTGCCCGCGACATACGCGGCAGGTCCGCTCTATATTGCATTTAACCGCCGTTCTTCAATATATTGAAAGCATTTTTGTCTGTTGCTATGACCAACTCTTCAAGTTTTCTGTGATACTTTACTTACTTAAGAACTTATCAAAAGAGAAAGTAACGGTACTGACTGTGTATGAAGAAATGTTAGTTTATATCAGCACGTTTTTTATTATTACAAGCCATTGTCAATTCAATATATTATCCGCGTGTTACAAGCAAACATCATCAAAAAATTAAATCAAATAATAAAATGGAAGAGGACTAAATATACGAATATAAATTAATACCTGGATTTGTTTTTATAAAGTTATGGCGTGAAAAAATCTGTTTCACATTCACCGACGAATTATGTTATATCTGGAAACATAAGTTCATTAATTTTAAGTTCAATTCTCCAACCCTAGACCAGTAGTTTTCGGTAGTGTTGCAATGCTTTATCATATCTGCAAGGGAATGACTTAAATTAAAAAAAATTTGTTTTTTTGAGATTTATTTTATAGTAAAATAAAAGCTTTAAATATTTATTTAGGTTCTAACTGAGCTCTACAAAAGTTTCGTAGATTACGTAGCAAAAGCATCGCAATATCTTTTTCTATAATGAATTCAAATTCATGTTTTAACTCATAATTCTTTACAGTTAGGCAAAACGGTGTTAAGTCAGAAACAGTAGTTTTTTGTAATGTTAATATAAAAATTATTGATTTGCGTAATTAATTGACATAATGCCCAAAGAGCCAATGATGACGATTGGAAGCAGATGTGCAAGACTAAAGTGATTTACACCAAAAGAAATAGAGAAAACAAATTGTGTAAAACCCAATTAAAAGCTTAAATTCAGTTTTTGACTCAATACCTTTTTGCCTAACGAAAAAGAGCTTAAACAAGATTTGTAAACCGTAAAAAAGTTTGTTAATTAATATTATTAATTTTAAACCCACTGTGCAATAAACGCTATTGCTTATGCCAGCTTATTAATAATATTTATTGTTTGTTTCTCCATTGTTATTTGATTTGTAACATCGAATTTGCATATTAAATAATGTTTGAGCATCTCATTAATAGAAGTTTTTCTATTATTTTAACAAAATTTCACAAGAGAATAAAAAAACATCCGTTTAAATTTTATCTAAGTTCAAGGCTAAATAAAAATATAAAAACAGTTTCTCTTTTCTAACATGTTTTTTTTTAATTTTTCGTTGCAAATTAAAAACATTGTTGCCGTTTAACGTAGCATAAGTTTTTTTTACTTATTAATAATTTTTTTATTCATTTCACACTAAAGCCATCAATTAAAATCAACCTTGACTGTCGTCGTGTGGCAGACATAATACATGCTTCATGTCAAATTAAGTGCATTGAAGCGAAGTTGTTGCTGCTGTAGTTCCTTTTGGTTTTTCTCTCTATATTTTGTCAAATTATAAACTCTAAATACGTGCAGTCAACTGAAGTGAAATAAAGTGTAATTATTTAAAATAAATAATAATAATACTTCTCATATGAGTTCGCGTAATACGAATGCTAAATGAATGAGCGATTATATTTATTTATGATACATACCACATTTACAAAAAAACTTTGTTTGAATTCGTGTTAATAATAATTGCCAATAATCGATGATGAAGAAGGCGATGACGAAATAAAAGCATTACAAGTGCTTTGGTTCTCTTTACAAACATGTCATTTGAAATTCTTTAGGGGAAATTTGTTTGTTTGCTAAAAACTAAAGACTTAAGTAACAAACTTGTTAATAATAGTGTTTAATCGGTTTCTTTAAGAAACGAAAAAAGTAACTTGTATTTTTAAAATGTACACATACAAAACTATTAAATCTTTATTACTATTTATTATTTTTTTTAATGTGAAATAATTTTTCAAGAAATATTAGAAAAAGGACTGGCTCTCACTTGATTTATTTACAATTTTACGTGTTTCTACATACTGATTTAATGTATTGCCAGTTAAAGAGTATTTAAGAGAGCTGTTATTTAATATATCTTAAACCTTATAGTAATAAAGTTCTGTATGGCTTCCGTTCATGTAGTAGATAAGTCATTCCTACTATAGCATGTTAAGACGTAGGTCATGGTTAAGTTGCTGTTGCGGAATCTTGGTTTGGTTAAGTTCCTAATAAAACGCTTACAAGTTAGTTTTGAGCTGGGTTGCAACTTCTTGGACAATTACCCAAACTTGTTGTAATTTTTACTGTAATGGGTAGATCGTGGGTTATATTTTTAAGGTATAAATTAGGTTTAATTTGAAGGTCCTTCGTTTTAGAGAAAAAATATAAATATTTAATTTCAGTGATAACATTTCACACATTTAAGACCGTCGTAGTTTTCAAGGTAAAGCGATTATTTATTAATTAATAATTTTGAGCCAAAAGAAAGGAAACGAAGTTGGAACTCTGATAGATGAAATGGGTGCAGAAAAAAAAATCTTGGACACACCCAGCAAACTGAAAGAAAAGCATAGATCTCTGATAATACATGGGACCTCAAACAACAAAGAAACAAATTAAAACAAAAACAACTGATTTATGTCAGTTTAAAATCCCAGTATAATGTCGTTGCAAGGAAAGCGAAAAGATCCACGTAAAGACAAAGTAATATTTTTTGAATCAACTGGAAAAAAGCCGAATATACCGCAGTTGCAAACAATATAAGGCAATTGCACCTAATCTGAGAAGACTAACCAGCCATACACTTAGGAAAAATCATGCCATACATGCATGTAAAGATTAGTCCATAAAGGAGTAGACGTACTTCAAATATATGATTAAAAGTGGTCGATTTAACATTACGATGTCCTAGGAGTGGACTATATAACCCAGTTTTGAATTACAAAGGAGAAGTCTAAAAACGTATATATACTCTAGAGGGTAAGTTTTAACTTCGTCGTTTCACTACAAACTCTTTTTAACAATGACATGATCCATGCGTGCATTACATTGGCCCAGTCCAGGGAAAATGGATCATTTAGTTCAAAATTATCTGCAGGGTGGACAATTACTAATGAACGCAGATGCTCAAGCCTCATGATGAAAACAACTTTTTCAAGAAATCAGCAACGTAGCAGAAGTTACACTTTGTCATGACCCCATTGATATAACTATACTCCCAATCGAAAACATTAATAGTGATACCCCAAACATTGAGGAGAATCAAGCTGAATATACCAGCGGAACTTCTGCAATCTAACCGTACGACGCAGTGCAATATGTTTAGCCCTGGGAAGAAAAGGTGTACCCGTTAAAATTATAAACATGAAATCAATGTAAGAAAATGCTAAGCTTCAAGTTCGACATAATGGTCAAATAAGTGAACAATTCACAGCTAAAATAGAGTTCAAAAAAAGCCTGACCACTTTCGCCTCTATTGTTTGCATTTGTCGTAGATGACATCATGGTGGAGCTAAGGAAACAAAAAAGGCATATCCTGTGGATTTAACCGTCATCTCGAAGATCTTGACTTTGCAGACAACATCTGCTTCCTCTCTCACAAATTTAATGATAAACAGGATAAAATCAATGATCTGGTCCCACTACGCTCGAAGACCAACGTTGCCAAGTGGAATAAATAAAGGACAAAATATAGGTTTTCAAAATCTTGGTAACTTATGGCGACAACATGGAATCTTAGATTTGGATAAATAAAAGCTTCATAGTGATTAAGAACCCGAAGTTTATTGGAAAAAGGAATTTAAACTAAAAAATAACTTGGGGGAAGATATGTTTTAAATTTTGCAAAAAGTAATAAGTTTTATTTTTATTTTCCTATTTTCAAATACTTCAGTTGGGAACCAGCTTGTCGTCTGAAACCATAACTGGAATTTTATTTATTAAAAAAGGTACAAAAAGGCAATGAAACATTTTGAACTTTTCCCCGATAACTGCAACCAAGTGTGGAAATTTTTTTTTATTTGATTTCGAGCTTTTTATGTTATTTTTGTTAATTTATTTTAAGTAGTATGACTAATATCAAGGCGAATTTCCCTAGAGGAAGCGAACTGACATCAAAGTAGTCCCGTGATAGGTCTGTGGTGGTAGAGACCGGTTCTAGTTCTAATACTTTATATGAATAAGACCTATCACTTTTACATGGGGTTGTCATTGGAGGGGGTCAATTGACACCATACCAGTCACAGATCTATTCTCAATGAAAATTTAAAATTATGAATTTCTTTTTTAATATATGATATTTTCAGTTTTGATTAAAAATATTTGCGATTTAAAAAAAACTATTAATTGATTTAATTAACAAAAAATCTTTATTTTATTAAATTACCTTAAGTTAAAATTATTTTATTTAAAACGATAAAAAAAACAAATAGCATTTTGATTTATTTAATCAATATTTTAATTACATATTATTTTTGAAGCAATTAAAATGTTAATTGAATTAAATATTTTTTTTTGAAGACACTAATTAAATAATAATATTTTTCAAACAAATTATTTAATTGATGAAAAACTACTGAAAATGTTTTCTGCGTTGAAACGATTTCGGATTGATTGTTGATATTAAAATTTGATTGCTAGTGCCAATTTAAAAAGGATGTTAGCGATTGGCTTGACTTATTATTCGCTAGGCTTGATGAATTACCATATATTATCAAACCATTGTCCATTTAAAAATTAAATCTTATAATTCGTGTCATTATGTTTACAAGACGGTTAAGAGTCAGCACGGGGATATTAAAAACAACTTTTATAAATCTGAAAGGATGTTTTAATTCATCACTGAGGTTGGGTATGTAACACATTTAAATTTATTTTAACATGTGTTCGTTATGCATATGTATTAGTCCTTAAAAATTGGGCTTTTCATGAGAGTTAAAACACTCTCTGGCAAAATGTATTGGATATAATCCTCGAATTTTTAGGTAGTTGCGAACTTGTATTTGTGCTATAAATGAGTATTGTGCCTCATGGCGAGATCTATATGACTCATAACGTTTTCCTATACTTTACTTGTAAATTTTTATAAATATAACAAATACACGTGTATGGTACTCTAAACACAATTTAGGACTTTACTCCAAAGAATACAACTAAACCTGTTTTAGGTGAAATCAAGGCTAAATTTTTAATGGCTAAAAAAGATTGTATTAAGTAACTTTAGAAATATACTCATATAATTAAACTCGTACTCATCTTAACGGATGTTACAAATGACAAAACAATCTCATATTGAATTGATAAACGTACTCGTGACGATAAACACAATTTTGGTCAAGAAAACAGATGCTGCTGACACGTTTTCTGTCTCACCTTGAGGATTTTATTTTAATACTTAAGGTTTTTAAATAAAATTTTCAAATCAAAACAGAAAATTAAATCAATATGTTATTTATTGCGTTCAACTGAAAGCAATATTTAATTTTAAAATTGATTGTTAAGAAAAAGTTAAATTTACTGTAAATACAAGCTTTAACTAATTTAGACTATTGAAAGTTTAGTAAATTTTCTAATACATAAATATTTTTTAGAGCACAGCTTAGCTTAAGGCCAATCCTAACTAAATGCATGACAAACATTTTGTTTTTAGAGAGTGTGTGTCTTTAATCACACATCACCAACAACATCATCATCATCATCATCATCAGCATCACCGTCATTGTTGTTGTTGCCCCAATTCAACTAATAAATTTAATTATAATTTATCAGTAGTTTACAGTTTTTGCTTGTTAAGAATGTTTTGTTGAAATTTAGTAAATTATTACTTTGATTCATTCACTCATCCACACAGACATTCAGTCACTTAAATTTAATACTAACTTTAGTTTTTTTACGAGTTTTAAAAAGTACAATAATAAAAATGTTTGCAGTATTAATTTTAATTTTTTTTTGGTTTACAATTTTTGCTTCTTTTTAGTTTTATTTCAAACTTCTCGTGTGTCCATTGCAAAATAAACGTTTCAAAAAATAATAATGATGCAGCTTTTATGTTTTGGAGGCATATGATTTTTTTTAGTTTTTTCGGTTTAGATTTTTTTTAAAATTTGATTTTTGGTTTATTGTTAAAGATTACATAATATTGGAATAAAAGTGGTAGCCATAAATAATCAGATGCTACTACATGGCAGAAGTTAAGTTGGAAAAAAATAGAACGGATTTTTTGAAAGGCTTTATTTTTTGTTTTTTGTCTCCACTCAGATTAAGATTTGCCTGTTGTAAAATCTTATTGAAATAAAACTGCAATGTTTGCATTTTTTTTGATTTTTAAAAGTTATTGTTAAATGGATAAATTTGTATATACATAATAAACATATATTATTTTGCAATATAGATCGATGAAGGATGAGCTCTGTATTATTAAATATTTAAGTTACGACTAGATATCCATTTAATATCAATTATTTAACAAAAGAAGATAAAATGTGCATTGAAAGTTTTATACGTCTGATTATAAGAAAACAAATCTTCCAGTTGACGTCCTGGACAAACAAGGATGTTTTTTGGACGACATGTCCTTCGATGTCCTGATTGGCATTTCAATGGCTTGCTGTAAGCTCTCATTAAACTCGAGTCGTACAAAAGTGAGAACACCTGATTGATGGCCAGGACTCTTTCCACATGCTACTTGGTTTCTGTAGGGACCAAATAAGGACATTGATATCGATAATGACGGGCCACTGGGTGAAAGAGACCCATGCGAGAAGGATGGGCCTGGTTTATAATGACTACTGCATAAGTTATCAATTAAAAAAATTGTTTATATAATTCTACATAACAAATTGTGGAGAGAATATAATTTACTTTGTTCTACTTTAAGCTTTTATTTACTTTGAATTATTATTTAAATATTTTGGGAGAATTTAATACAAAAAGAAGAAGAAACCTTCAACTGTAATAAAGTTAACATTTTTTTAGTATCCACAGCTTTATCTTAATAAATAATAAAAAGGTACCTTAAATGATGACATATAAAATTATTTTAAATATTATTTTTGTATGCAATACAAAAAAAAAAAAATAACCAAAAAGATTTATATGTTCGAATTTCCGAAAAGTACCAAAACTAGTTTGAGCACGCAGAGAAAAAACATGGTTGTAGTATGGTTATAATAATTATAATTAAACTCTTCTTATAATTTTAATAACTTCATTTCCTTTCATTCATTAACTGAGACACATGGGTCTGCAATCACGCCTGTTTCAATTTCACAATTAAAGGCTTGAGAACAACCTTTCCACCTGAGAGATCAAGACCGCCGTAATAAGAACACATTATGGTTACCGCAATTGCAACAAACAAACTTTTGTTATATTTAACATTAATTTTTTCACGATTAATAATATTTTATTTAGCTTCCTTTAAACTTCAAATATGGTTGAATTTAACAATGTAATGTTCCAATAAAATAAAGCTAACACCATACACTTAATTATATTATGGTTACTTTAACCATATTATTGTCACCGGCAACCATATTGTGGTTAAATTCATCCATCCAAAAGCCAAAACCATATTATATTTGTCTGCAAACATGTAATGATTAATATGTCGTCAGCTCATTACTGGTTTGACCTACCGACCATTTTAAAAAAAATGAGTTAGGTATGAGGAATATATTTTTTTAATACCCTCTTTCTTAATCAAAAACCTGTTTCGCGAACATTTTTATGGTTTCTGAGATATAAAGCATTCATTTTGCTGCATATCAACTGTTTCAAAATTTTTTAAGTACTGTTTTGCTCTACAAGCCATTGTTTGGCGATTGCAGCAAATTCTTCATACAAAAACGTACAGAATAAATTTTACTGTTGCTTTGCTGCATTGCCGTAAGAAAATAAAAGTAGTTAAAGCAAAAGCAAAGTAAAATGACAACAAGAAAATAAATTGGTGAAAAATTGTTTTATAATGGACCCAACCAAGTGTACGGTTTGCTATTATTTGTGTTTTTAGCCTACCTAAGGGAAATGCTTCAAAATTTTACTACAAACGAAAATTAAATATGTTTAATCTTACCGCAACCATTATTATGTCATATATAACAACTTTTACTTATTGTGCCTTTTTGACGAAAGCTCATAGCGGTCGGAGTGGTAACAATATTGCTAGTGCTTAATTTAAAATTTTAAATGAATTAATAAAAGAGAGTCCACTTATTAAAACTTTAACATTATGGAGGGATTCTTGCGTACCTCAAAATAAAAATCGAATTAACGCAACCGCAATCAAAATGTTCTTTAAACAAAATAATATTGATGCCGTAATACAAAAGTCTTCAGAACCAGAACATTCTTTACTTTAAGAAGTGGACTGTGTCCATGGTGTTATTGACCGGTACTCAAAGAATATTGAAATTCATAGTCCTCTTCATTTACTAAATTTGCTTAAAACAATGCCAAATAATATAACAAAACTTAAAGTTATGGAAATGTTTCTGGAAAATTTTCGGACATACTCGTTGGAAGCAAATAAAATGGACTTTTGAAAAGTCCCTTTTGCTAAAATTAAAGTACTTCTATATAGTTAAAATAATGATTTATGTATATATTGTAAAACTTCTAGCAGAGAGGAAAAATATAAAAATGCAATTTTGGTTAAGTCTGCATCAAAAAATTGTTTGAAAACTCCTGAGAATTTGTTGACGAATGTTTTGAAAATATCGAAACCATCATTTATTTCCACGTGTTGATAAAGCTTATTATAAAAATTTAATCCATACTAAGTTTTAAATTTTCTTTTTACTTTTGCATTATTTAAGTTGTTTAATTTGTGGCTTTTTATGTAACTTTTCATAACAGCAGAACTGTTTTTTCTGTTTTTGTAAAGTAAAATCAGATAAAAAAAACTATAAAAAAATTCATCACAACAAGTTACTCAATACACAGCAATAAGTATACGTATGCAGCACAAAAAGCCACTTTTTTAATTTTTTTTTAGAAAAGTGGCGTATGCGGCACAAACAATATTTTTCATTTTCAAAAAAATACTATTAAATTCTAACTTTATTCATGAAAGTGCGCAAAAATTTGCATTTTTCTTCAAAACATATACCGGAAGCAGTGGTAAAAATAAAAAAAAAATTCTATCGGGTACAATTTGAGAAATCTTCATGTAAATCTTCTGTGTCGTTTTTCTCCACTCCGACTTTTTGGCATATGCGCCAAACCAATTCTGAGCTGACGATGTATTAACAATAATATGTTCAAAGTTAAAATATTTGAAAACATAGTATGTTTAATTTTTAATTTAAAATAATATGTTTAAAGCAACAATATTATGGTTGTTTTGCTTTCTACAATAGTTGAATGTTTTTCAAATGCATACTTGCTTGGTGTGCTTAAAATTCTCATTCATTTTATTTTAATTATTGAATTTAGCATTTAGTATTATGAAAAAGTAAAACAGAAGAAGTGCTAATGAAGGTCGTCATAGAATGGAAAATTATTTTAATGGGATTAATTACACTATGGAACATTTTTGGGATTATTGTCTGGGGGGTGAGAAATTCCAAGTCAGGGTGATGGTACTAGGTCAGTATAGTAAAACCCTGAAAGGGTTTGGCGTTCGTATGTGTCAGTTTTTTTTATGACATTTTAAATTTTTTCCTTATCTTGATGTTTTTTTGTTTAACATAATTCGAGAACCACTTGTCCGATTTTGCAAAAACAAACTCAAAAAAATTTAGAATTACAATTTCTTTAATCCGTTCATATAACGTTTTTCTTTATAATCAACAGTTTTGCCGGTAAAAATAAATTTGTGGAGAATTATAATTGATAAGTGCAAAAAAATGTTCAAGCCTGGATGTATGCAGCAGATTTTGTCACAAACCTGCACTGCAATTTTTGTGACTTTTTTTAAGCGATCGGTGAAAATCGTCGGACTTTTGTTTGTTATTTGAAAGAATACACCCACATTCAGTGATGCCAACAGTAGGGGATTTCCCCTTTTCTAGGGATTTTTTTTCGGATCATTTTTATCATCAATGGGATCTTAATAACTTCTTTTTATGGTGTAATCATAATATGATGGGGCTGAATCTTGTGAAATGCAAAAGCGTGCGTTTTTATAGAAATAACTGTATTGCTGTTAATTATGCTTTTGGTGGTCATCAAATGGAGTTGGTTGATTCGTTTCTTGATATTGGAGTCTTACTGGATCCTAAATTAAACTTTGTTTCTCATATTACATTAACTGTTAATAAAGCTCGAGGCGTTCTTGGCTTTATTAAGCGCTGGGTTAAAAATTCCATACATAACGAAGCAACTTTACGTATCACTCGTTAGACCAATCTTAGAATATGGGTCAATCATTTGGGATCCATTTTACAACATTCACAATTCTCGTATTGAATCGGTCCAAAAACAATTTTTATTATTCTGTTTACGTGATCTTCATTGGAGTTACTCGACAAACTTTCCTTCCTATGCTAGAAGACTGGCATTAATAAAATTACCATCGCTCAAAAGTCGTAGTACAATGTTAAATGTTTCTTTTTGTGATTTTCTGTAGAGTCCGCTAAATTTAATATACCTTGTCGCAATACGCGTCATTATAATCTGCTTTTTGTTAAATTTTTTTAGAGAAAATTACGCTATTGCTGATCCTTTTTCGAGGTTATGTAGACAATTTAATTCTATGTCACAATTTGTTGATTTTTCTTATTGTTTTTCTTTATTCGTAAATTTTTATGTACTACATATATTCTGTAAATTTGTAGTATATTTTAAAATGCATATTGTTATTCATTAATTTTAAGTCAATATTGTTATTAGTCAGTAAGGATAATATCCATTGAATAAATAAATAAATAAATAAATAAATAAATATGCCCTAAAATAAAAAATTGTGTCCTCTTTTCCCTACGGTTGAAATTTTCCGAAAAAAAATCCCTAGAAAAGGGGAAATCCCCTACTGTTGGCATCACTGAATGTGGGTGTATTCTTTCAAATAACAAACAAAAGTCCGACGATTTTCACCGATCGCTTAAAAAAAGTCACAAAAATTGCAGTGCAGGTTTGTGATAAAATCTGCTGCATACATCCAGGCTTGAACATTTTTTTGCACTTATCAATTATAATCCTCCACAAATTTATTTTTACCGGCAAAACTGTTGATTATAAAGAAAAACGTTATATGAACGGATTAAAGAAATTGTAATTCTAAATTTTTTTGGAGTTTGTTTTAGCAAAATCGGACAAGTGGTTCTCGAGTTATGTTAAACAAAAAAACATCAAGATAAGGAAAAAATTTAAAATGTCATAAAAAAAAAACTGACACATACGAACGCCAAACCCTTTGAGGGTTTTAATATACTGACCTAGTACCATCACCCTGACTTGGAATTTCTCACCCCCCAGATTGGCTGTTGTACTGTGTTATAGAAGTAGAACCTAACACGTAACAGGAAAAAAACTAAACAGAACACTTAGTAAACAAATGGGAAAAATGGATAAAATAAATAAATAAATAACTATTACATGGTTAAGTTTGACCATAGTATTGTTATTTCTGACCATTATATGGTTACCTTTGTCAAAATGTTGGACATTTTTGACCATTTCATGGTTAATTTTAAACATAATATGATAAATTTTATGACCATTAAATTGGTTACTATTTACAAAAATATGGTTCAATTGAACAAATTATGGTTAATTTTTACCAAATTATGGATGATTTCGGAACATTTTTGTTAGTTTTTACTCTATTATGGTCATAATTAACCATAAAAAGGTAACCTGCAAACATAAACATTGTTAAAATCCAATTATAGTATGTTACTCTTAGAATATGGTTATCTCCAACCATATTTTTTTATGCGTGAGGAGAATACAATTTAAATTTTATTTCTTTCTTTTTAACTTAAGAAGATAAACGGTTACCAAAAAAAGTTGCCTGTTAAAATTAAAAAAAAAACCAAACTTTTGTTTTGAGTTAATAATTATGTTTTTTGAATTCTACGTCTACCTCTGATAGATCTAAGCGTAACCGAGTTTACCATTTCTAACCCCTTAGGATTTGTATTTCCAAAACCCCATCTAAATGTATACACACATCGGAACGGGACTTTACATGAAAAATTTCAAGTCTCTGTCTTCAGTTGTTTGGGCTGGATAAAGATCACATTCATTTAAAAAACTCTGGTTAATACTTAGTTTTGATACTTATCAGTTGCAGTTGTCATTAAGACTTATTAGAAGGGAAGACCATTTACTAGCCCGTTTTTAAAAGACCAACCATTAAAAAGTACAAGTACAGTGAGAGCAAACTTAGCTTACATTCCTTTTTATGCATAAATTAATTTTTACAGAAATGTTTTTTATTTAGAGAATTTCTAGTGTGTCTTTGTGTTATTTCAAAACCCACTGACCACATTGACTTGATACGAATACATAACCTATTCTATCCTTTTAAATGGACGAGAAGAGTATTAAATTATTTCTAACATTTTTAAGAATTCATTAATTAATGCCATTTTAACAATAAATAATTTTAAATTGTTAAATATCTCGACTGAAGCTTTTAATGACTTCTTAATACAATGTATTTGCTTTAAACTTAAAGCAGCTTGAAAGGGCCATAATTATCCGTATTTTTGCAGGTAAAACAACTTTGAAAGCTTAACAATCAATAACATACAATAAATATAATTGAAAAAAAATCACTTTTTTTTACTTGTTTGCGCCTTGTTCGTGCTAAATATTGAAATAAATAATGCGATATTTTTTATAGTTTTTATATGTACAATTGTACATTTTTGCTAACTTAAAAATCAAGGGAATAAAGTTATAAATTTATAAACTTGAATTTAAATTTGTATGATTTGAAATGCAAATTTTGTATCTCAATGTAACTTAGTAATCTATTCATTGAATTGAGGAATTCATTGAATAAATAAGGCAAACAAATTTTAAAATTCATCACTTGAAAGAATTTTATTAGAGCAAATGTGAAAAAAATTGTGGAAATAAATTCTTCTAAAAGCAAACACGTAATATAAAACAATTAATTTAACAAAAAAAAGATTACATACTGCTTTAGAGTCCAACACGGTTTCCGTTTTAAAAATAAGTAAACCCAAAAAGAATATTTTACTCATTTTAATTAAAACTAATGGCGATTTCTTTTCTGAGAAATATGTTGCATGAATGTTACATGCTCTACACAAAAGAGATAGAGCATGTTACATTTATGCAACATATTTCTCAGAAAAGAAATCGCCATAAGTCTACACGCAGAGAAAAAATATGTTTAAATATGGTCACCTCCAACAATACTATGTTTAAAGACAATTTTTGCCATATTATGTTTAATTTAACTATATTATTGTCAACAGCAACCATATTATGGTTAAAATAGTCCTCCATCAAGAAGCCACAACCATATTATGGTTGCCTCTAAACATGTTATGGTTAAATATGACAATAATTTGTTTTTAAATTAACAATAGTATTTTCCTCTTTTTCAAGAGCAACATGCTATGGTTGAAAACCAACCATGCTATTACAAATATTAAACATATTTTAGTTATTATTAACCATAATATGTTCGGAGGCAACCATAATATGGTTGTGGCTTCTTGATGGAGGACTTTTTTTTAACCATAATATGGTTGTCGTTGACAATAATATGGTTAAATTGAACATTAAACATAGTATTGTTGGAGGTGACCATATTTAAACATGTTTTTTCTCTGGGTGTAGTAATTGACAAGTTTTAGCTTTTATATTCATTTCTTTATGATATTGAAAAATATATAGAATAAGATTTTTTCATATTTGTTGATGTTTTAAAAAATATTTCACTCTGCCTTGAGGAAATGGTGCTGATATGTACATGTGTATGAGCACGATATGTACAAATAATTACAATGAATATTCATTAACAAGTTGTAATGCAAACTGCATAAAAAAAGTGAACCTCAAATGCATTATCTCAGTAAACCAGCTCCATGCAATTGAATGCAAAAAGAAGAAAGAAAAAAATATAAATTTTTCACTGACACTGGGTTACTAGACTAACGCTTTACAGATTGAACATGTTGCTTGCCAGAGATGTTGCATAAATTACTAAAACCGACCACAAACGACAGAAAGAAAAATAAATAAACATGAAGCATGAAATTGTAAATAGAGAAAAAAAACATCAACTAAATGAAAATTATGAAAATAAATTAAATGAAAACGTTAAAAAAGTTGAACACAAAGACATGAGAGAATGATGTGTTTATTGGAATGCAATTGATAAATAATTTATGATGTCATTGTTTTTTGTTTGAGAGTAACTGAGTGACTAACTGACTGACTAATCAAATGACTGACTGCCAGACAGTGACATGTTTTGTTTATTGTGGCTTGTTGTACATCAATATTCGTTATATGAGTTAATAATTAAATAACACTTGTATTAAATTTTCCTTTTATTTAATATACTTGAATGAAGCGAACAAGCAATTGTTTATGGAAAAAATGCTAAACTAATTGACAATTATTTCCAATAACTTGAATTATGGTGTCAAGTTCAATGAATGATTGAAATGAAAATTGTTAACAAAAAAATTAATTACCAATTAATTGTTTAAATGTATAACAGTAAGTGGCATAACAATAAATAACAAACAGCTGGAAAAGTATATTTACTTAATTAATTACATTTTAAAACTATAAAAAATAAGGACTTACATCGTTAAAAAAATTAACACTTGTTGTTCTTTTTTTCAAAGAAATTCGAATTGTTATGTTATCAAAAGACTTAAGCGACAAACTTGTTTTTTTAACTCTACACCAAGAAAACAAAAGATTGTTTAATAAAGCGATTAAAAATTTTCTTACACCTAAAGCGATTGTTTACTATGCCTTAAGCCAATAACATTTTTAAGAATTTAAATATGGGCTGATAAATTGCGCTACAAATATACATTTCCTAAAAAAACTTTATCTACTTTTTTCAAAGTATATTTTTTAGTTTTTTAAAGTTGATTCAAAATTAACACATTAATAAACGGGGGGTGCTTTAAACCCATGGTAGATAAGACCATGATGAATGGGAGATAGAGCCATGATGGCCTCATTGCCAAATCATTGAGAGGTAAGGTCATGTTTAAAATTTTGCGAATTGAGAGATATAGCCATATTGTAGATAAGGCCATGATGGCATTATTGCTCAATTGAATGGGAGATAAAGCCATAATGGCCTTATTGCCCAATAATTGAGAGGTAAGGTCATATTTAAAATTTTGCGAAATGAGAAATATAGCCATATTTTTTTTTTCGCAAATGAGAGATAAAGCCATATTTTTTCAGAATATTGTTATGCATGGTGTAAACATTCTGTAAAAGGGAAAATCCTTAGGTATCATTGAAAAACATTTTTTTATTCTTGTGACGCACGCAGGAAAACTTTATTCAGCGAAGCCACCTGCCGCGTCCTACTTGAGGAAAAAACCCCTCAGCACGTCCGCAGGTCGCCACGCCAGATGTCAATACTTATCAATGATAGATAAAGACATCATGGCCTTATATACCATGGTATTTAAGAACACCCCCCCCCCCTAATTAACTTACATATAAAACATTTCACGCAACGTATTTAATCGATAAAAAACGAATGAAAAAATTGTATGGTTAAAAAAAAGTTTTGCTTCTTGGTAGTAAGTTTGTCTATCAGTAAGAGGGTTGCGAGTTCGATTCGCATTAGACACTACTGCTATCCGTACTCATATAATAAAAAAGTGTTTTAGCTAATAAAACGTAGTGTAGAGGTAAAATACACGACATATCCCCTATTAAAATCAAATCTTAACCACTTGTTCGTGTACAATATTTTATGTTAAAAGACTTGTAAACTAGTTACTTATTCCTTTACTGGCAGTATCTTATTTCAGCAGATAATTTCTATAACTGTTAACAAAGAACAAAAAAAATTAGCATAAAGATATAAAATAAAAATAACGACACAAAAAAAAAACAACAGCAGAAAATTGTTAAATGATCTGCTAAAAAACGACGTGTGTTTAAATGAATTTTGTTGTTGTTAAATTTAACAAATAAATCATACAAAAATATTTTGAAAAAATCATTAAAAAACCACAAAAACTCGCTCTGCAGAAGGTGTGAAGTAATAATTTTAAATAAAAATAACTAAATACATAATTAAGCAATGGCATGACAGATACGACGTTGACAAAATACTTTATAACAATTTAAATAATGTTGCATTGTTTAATAATATATTTCTTGTTTTTATACCCTTCACCACAGATGGAAAGTGTATATATAAGTTTGTCATTCCGTTTGTAATTTCTACAATATTGATGTTAGACCTTTTAAAGTGTATATATTCTGGGTCCCTATAAGTAGCAAACGATTTCCGTCTGTCCGTTCGTCAGTGTGCCCGTTGAAATAAGTTTTCCGAAGACCCCAAGTATGATGGGGGCTAGGTTATTATACATTTACGTCACATATAGTTCGGAATTGCTTGCTATTGAAATTCAGGCAGATCGGTCCATAAATGGTAGAGATATGAGCCACGACTGCCTCTTATTTTTCCCATTAAATCCTTTGTTGTTGTTTTTTTTATATCCATCACCGTAAATAATAGTTCTTTTTATGGCCATTTTCTCATTAGGCGATTATCTTTTTTCCCAACGAAAAACTGCATATTAAAGAAATTTGGTTTTCTCAATGTCTCATATGCTTCGATTTTATCGCAAAGCTAACCGGTACTCATCTGCCAATTATTTATTTTGCTTTTATTTGCCGTACAGATAAATTCAATCAGCTGACTCCCAACTTTTACATGTATTTTGCGTGGCGTTGCCAGCTGAAAACTTTGTTTTTTGTCGGTATATTGAGAAACCCAAAATCGTTAACGGACAGTTTATCGGTCCAATAAATTTATGTTGACATTAAGCAACAGACTGTTTGTCGATACATTGAGAAAATGGCCATTAGACTTTTTTTGCGTTCTGTTGCTGTTACACTTAACAAATACGTACATGTACAGCACAGTTGGTTTAACGTGGTCCGTATGTTTTTCTGTATATCTGTGTATCTGGTTCTTTTATTATTTTACTTCTTACACATAACAAATCCATACATGTAAAGCGAAGTTGCAAAAACGATGTCCGTCTGTCTGTATATTTTTCCTTATGTCTGGAGATCGGAAATACCATAAGTGCCCAAATAAGGTTCACAATATCCGATAAAACGTGGGCGGTATTGAAGAAGTGTGCGTGGCCCAAAATAGATTTATTTACATCTTATTTAAAAAGGGAGTTACATAACTTTCTGTTCTTATTGCACCATGATGAAGGGTATATAAAAATCGGCATAGCCAAATTTAGCACTCTTATTTGCTTTTTTTTCAAAAATTTAGCCAAAATGAATTCAATCATAAGTTTAAATTTAGAATTTAACGAGTTGTATTTCTTTTCTCCCGTTGCAGCTTTCACATCTGAATTATTTGCTAGTCACTGCTACCTGTTTTGCTAGTGTTTGTACGGCGATTCGAGTGGAATGGAATACGAATACAGGGCCCATAATACCACCAACTCCTAGAACAACTGTTAGACCTGTGCCTCCCTTTAGAGAGCCGGCTCCTGTGTGGGAGGATCTAAGTAATGATATACCCAACCCAAATCCTTATGTGTAAGTGAGAGATATTCGAAAAGAAATAAGTAAAATACAAACAAAAAGACTTTAAATACTTGTTGCAGCAAAATTTATTTGAAATTAACGTTTTTGTTTTATTTGCGAACAGACTGACAAAAAGCCTGAAGACGCAAATATTTTTTTAAAAATGATTAATAATGCAAACGTTTAATTTTTAATTGATTTATTCATTTAGGAAGTGATTCATGATTTAATTCAATAATCAACCAAATAAAACTAAATAAAAATAAAAAGATTCCTTTTGAAAAATCTATCTTAAATACTATTTTTTTTCTGACTAACAAAAGACCTTTATAAACCAACTTCATCTATGATTAATTTCTTCTTTTTCATAACTATCTTTTTTGGATTTGTTGTTTATTGATTAGTTATGTACCACCACCACCTTCACGTCCCAAACAACGGCTAAATACAAATGTCAACTATAATAGCAACGACAACACCAACAAAAACTATGGAACCATTGTAGTGCCACAAAATACAAACTCCTACTATCCACACAATAACAACAACAATAACAACTCACCTCAAGTAGCAAGTTTGTCACCTCAATATGTGCCCAATGTGGGTACGAGATATGTGGCTGTAGTGCCAACCTCCGTCACTACAAAATCATCAACAGCAGTCAACAAATATGCACAACCGTCAACGGCCAATGCACTTTCACCGGATGACAACAAAACCTCCTATAAGTTGCAAGGCAAATACAACGTCAAAACGAAAAAATACAAAGCTTACGAGAAGGTCAAATATGTGCCAGTTAATTATGTAAGACTCTATAATTATCGTTATTTCTAAATACAAATTAAGCTTCTTTATAACTTTAATATGATTTTCTTTTCTATTTTTTGTTTGTGTATTTTTATTAAAAAACAAAAAGACATTTTAAAGTTTATACCATAATATTTCTGCCTCAGTGAAGCTTTAAACGAATATAAATATTTTATGGCTTTATTAATATTAATATTACAATTATCTCCAATAAAAAAAAAAAAAAAATTCTAGTTTTTAAGTTTAAGCGAAACAAGAAGCAACAACAATAATAAAAAATATTTTGATAATAATTTTGTAAAAAATTACTTCCCCAACAACAACAAAAATAAAAAATCTTAATCCCGTGGTGTTTTTTATTCCTTCAACGGCATGTTGTTTCACATTAACACTAATAACATATCATTTCATTAACTCCCCCTCTCCTTCTCCTCACCAGACATCTTTCATTTTTCGACAATTTAATTACTTTCTTTAAGTATTCTTCATTTAAGCCCAGCGATAATACAACTTCTGCTGCACAACCAGAAGCACTTTCGGATGACAAGAAATTCAATCAAGAACAGGATTTGCCTGCTAAAAATTACACAAACAAATGGTCATCTCCCTTTCTTTCGATCACTACCAACTCAACCCCCATGCAGACTTCGACGCCCAAAAAATCTTACACCAAGCATGTCTATGCCAAGGATGCGGCGGCAATCAAACCAAAAGAGAAATTCAATAATTCTGTGGATAAGGCCAAGAAAAGTTGAATACGTGTTTAAGTTAAATATCTAGATTTTTAATTGTTATTAATTTTATACAGTTTCTTATTTTTGTATCTTTCCACGAGCACAAACAATAGAGATAAAACATACAAATTTATACTTAAACGAATTTCTAAAAGATTGTTGTTGAAAGCAAAATTTTATGAATTATTTTTGCCATATTTTTATTGGTATTCACACACAAGATAATCGAGAAGAAAAATTCACCAAATTTTTGTAAATTAATAAAAAAAAAAAAAATTATTTGTAAATAAAAGCAGTATAATTTACTTTATATAATTGACGAGTTATTATGTACGTGGTTTTATTTTGTATTGAAAGTAAGTATCATGGAAAAAATATCGAATAAGCAGTTCTTAAATTCTTACATACTTGTTCCCATGACGAAATAAACAGGGTGCAATACTACGTCAGATGAAGATTGTTTTGCTCTGGCATTGTTAGTCCAATATTATCCAATCTGAAGTAGTGTTAAAATTTTTGATAACTTAATTAAAAATAAATAAGTTTTAATCCTAGTTATATTAAAATAGGCTAAAACTGGAAATTTATTTAAACGGCAAATTGTAATTTTGCGTATCCGTATTTAAATCAATCCGAAACGGTATCAATAGTGCGGCAAGTACGGATTTTCTTGAATCAAGTGCAGAAAAATTGATTCGAGTGCGAAATACTTAACTTATCCATATTTAATCCCGAATTCGTACTTGAAATAATCTAAAAATGAGATTAATTTAAGTAAAACTAGGATAAAATTAATCACAAAATGCGATTGATTCAAGTATAATACAGTTGATTTAATCCCGCATTCGTACTTGAAATAATACGAGAGTGAAATTAGGTTGACTGTAACCTAAAACACTTATCCTAGAGACAGAGGAAGAATATTATTATGATTGATTTACTTGCCCTTTAACACCTTACAGGGTTTCTATTATAAAACATATTTTCTACTTTTAAAATTCGATGCACATCTTCTATATAATAAAAATGAAAAGTTTTCTGTTGCTGATCGCATAACTTGAGAACGGCTTGACCGATTTGGACGATTTTTCTCTAAAATGATCGCCATGGTCCAACTTAGGTTTTTACGTAAAGAAAAAATTGCCCCGCCCACATTTACGCCCACTTTGTTCGATTTACCTAAAATCAGAAAACGGCTCCATCGATCATTAGTAATCAGCTACCGAGCGAAGCCGGGGCGACCAGCTAGTATTTAACTAAAAATATAAACTTTTGCTTCTTATTACACACAAGATGTTCGTAGTGCGGTCGCTGCTAAAATGTATTGTTTGTTCATTTCTTTATCAATGTAAAAAAATAAACATTAAAGAACAGAACACTCTTTCTTGAAAATAGTTACAAACGGAATTAAGGATTGTGTTCGCCTACATAATCACTAAAAAAATAGATATCGTTCTTGGGTGTGTGAACCGAAATCTAAATAATGTACCACTGATCAAAATACACTTTTAATCAGCAAACAAATATGTACTCCTTGATTCCGAACGGAATTGTACTCTGTGACATGGTTGATAATCCAGATCGCTGTGGGCATCAATGGATTAAATTTAAAAAATCATTTAATAATAATATTCATTTAAATATTTCAATTTTAGCCTTATTTTGGAGCTGTCGAGTTGACAACCTTGGATGAGACTTATAAGTTATATGAGATTAAAACGCTCTCTTTGTAATTTTACTCTCAGGGTGGCACTACCGACGAAAAGTTTAAACTTATTTTTACTTGGTTTAAGAATTTCATTCTCGATAAGGATTGTTTTAAGTACGTTTTATTGTTATTCGTGCTTAAACTTTTAAGTACAGCTTAAAGTAAGTATACAAAACTCAATATATCCCTGTGTTTTTCTTTCTGCGTAGGAAATATCTCAAAAAAAGTTATTTCTCAAAATTCTGATCAAAAAGTTATTCTTATTTTCAGGACTCGTTAATAGTTATTATTTTTGACTTTTTAATGGAAAAAAGCAACTACAAGAAGTTATCAGAGAGACAAGTCATAAAGGTGTTATGATACTTGCTATTTTTTGTATTGGATTTTTTTAGGATTGACTGAATGAAACAACAAATGCGAGAAAGAACAAGAAATACAATTTTATAAAATGTAAACAAAACAAACAATACTGCCCATGTTTTTCCCCCACAAAAAACCGTCATAAAAGCTAAAAATCGCAAAAAACAAGTTAAAACCCGTTTCTTTCGATCAAAAACTAAAAAAATTGGCAACAATGCTAACAATTAATCTGGAAATGTCAATTTTAAGTTAAAAAATTTTATATTTTTTTTGACAGTCTTAGATTATTTATCGATAACACATGTATATTTGTTTGACATTTCAAGATTTTTTATGATATAATCATACTCTTTGCACTTAGTCAGTTTTCCTATGCAAATATATTTGCACTGTTCTCCAATATAGAAAAAATACAAAAAATAGAAAGTATCATAACAGCTTAAACAATATTTTCATCGTGTTCTTAAATTTATATGCTTTTTAAACTAAAAAAAAATTTTTTTTGGAGAAATAATTGTTATTTACATCAATCGATTTCCAAATTATCGTTTTAAAAGGTGTGATACATTTCAAGCGATTTAAAAATCCGTTGCTGAATTATAGAGTTTTTTTTTTTGTTAAAAAAAAAACAGTACAAATAAATAAGGAGAGCCATAAAATATCGAAACAATTCCAATTTTTATTTTTTTTTGTTTTTTCTTTACTGAATACTATTCTTTCTGCATATTAAAATATTTATAGCCATTGTTATAAAAATTTTTTTAAATGCTAATAATTATGTTATAATATTATAGTACAGATCAAAAGGAAGAAATTTCACGTCTAAACAATAAACAACTTCGGAATACTAGTGAAACATTTTTTAAAAACTGATACTGTTTGGTTTTAAACATCGGCTTTTATCACAGTCCTGATTTCTTTATTTCTTTAATTTAATTTAGTTTCTTTAATTTCTTTATCACGTCCCTTTTCTGAAGGTAAAAGGGTATGTGTAAGTTTGTAATCCTTTTTGTAATTTCTACAATATTGATCTTAGACCCTATAAAGTAATATATTTTTGGTCCTTATGAGGAGCAAAGTTGATTAAACGATGCCCGTCTATCCATTAAATTGGGTTTTTCGAAGACCCCAGATATAATTGGGACTTTGTAGGTCTATATTTATGTCACATATAGTCTGGAATTGTTTGCTATTAAAATTCAGCCTGATAGGTCGATAAATGGCTAAGATATAAGCAATAACCCCGACTATCTATACTTTTACCCAAAAATCCCTTGTTGTTTTTTTTATTATATTTTTATGCATATCTGGAGAACAACAACCCCCCAACAATTAAATTCCGAATTTTATTTTTGTCTCATTTTGGAAAAAGTTCGAAATTATTGTACAGGTGTATGTATAAAATGTCTTGCCGAACATGTAATACTGAAATTTTTTATTTGACGAGAACAAAACACAAGATTGGATCGGCCTGCTTTTAACATCTGACAAAAAGTTTGTTCTTCAATATATAAAAAATATGTTGTATATAAATCAAAAAGTGTGTTCTTCAAAATATTAAAAACAAAAATATACATAAACCTAAATTTGTTAATAGATTGATATTAAATAAATGAACAACATGAATGACCAAATTCCAATTTCTTTTGTTTGTTTTTCACAAAAAATTTACATACATATATAAAATACCCTTGCCGATTTATTTACATCAAGTTTTTACGATTTCTTTATTTGACGTTTTTTTTTCAAAACAATTTTATAACACCGAATCCATTTAAATTTTATATCACTGACAGCCTACCAACAATGTAATGCTTTCTTTTGTTTTTACTATAAAATAATAGAAAAAATAATTATTAAAACTTAAATTTTTACTGTCCTGATAAGAAGCGATTTTTTCCCAACTTCGTCTGGCAACATTATATATAAACAGAAGCCATCTTTTTACAGGGCACTATCAACACTCTCGGTTTATAAAGTGCAATGCCATAAGACATTTAATGCTTTAAACACATTCACCACAGCAGGATACACGAACACAAGACTACAAATGCTGCTGGGTGCAATTTTAGTCGTGTAGTTAGCTGCTGAATTATATTGAAGACGGCAGCTACAATTGAAAAAATATAAACAGCTGTTTTTTTAACTGTCTGTTTATATTTCAGTGGTGTTACTATCACTTCTTTTACTTTTATAAAATAAAAACATGCATAACTTGAGGGCTACACGATCAAGTTTTGCCTATCAAATTTTAATACACTCACACTTTTTTACCAATACACTCATACTTTTAAAAATTGATACGAACTTGCCTCTAAAATTCTCTTGCCAGTGAGTGTATCAATTTTCGTTCAAGAAAACATCTTATTACAAATCTTTGAAGTTGTTTTTGTTTTTTTTTTTCACAAATATTTTGCCGGCAAAAGCTGAAGTTCTTTTTTTTTTTTACAAATTGTTGCGGGAATTTTAAAATTTTAACTAAAAACCTAAAAAAATAGTGAAATATGTTTATTAATAAAATTTATTTATAAAATTAATAAGCAAAATGATGTTCTGCGATTCATAGAGCTGTACAGAAGCCATGAAATTTTATGAATCTTTCATCATATAGGTAGGCGAAATGATTTGAAAATAAAAGCCTACGAGTCTATAGCTTCTGAAACAAAAATGCCAGTGGAAGAAGTAAAGAAAAAAATAAAGTCCCTTCGAATAGCCTACAGTGCAGAAAAATCAAAAGTGGAAAATAGCAAAACATTTTGAGTTGTTTTCTCGGCGACGACATCTTGAAAAAGTAAATTGCTTTCAACTTGCGCGCAGCTTACGTCACAGCTGCCAAATTTTGCATATTTTGACAAACAGTATATGTAAAAGACTATCAAGAAAAGCTTGATCGTGTGGCTGCAATGAAATTGCAGACTTTTATACAAACTTAATTTAAGATTATAAATATATAAATACTTATTTATAATACATTTTATAACGTTTGAACAATTGAATTTATTATAAAACATAATAAATATTATAATTTTGATGTTTTTGAAAGCAATAAACAATATAATCTTAACGGCAGATTAAATAAAAAAAATACATATGTATATACTACATTAAAAATAAAAAAAATTTCCGTCAACGAGCGTGGTATAGGTCGTAAAAGTTTCAGAACACTTTGGGTACGTACGTTAATGCATGAAAACTATTTTTCAATGCTGCAGTGATTCAAAATGTTGTTGCTGATGCGTAATTACCAGTTGCGGTTGTGATGCTGATACTTTTTTACTGCACAACAGCTTTGCAAAGTTTGAATTTCAAAAGTTTAATAAGCAAACATAAAATAATAATAATAATGTTATTAACAATCAATGTTGCCAAAACTTGGTGACCAATAATGGCTAAATTTACGGAAAAAATGGCTAAAAAATGGCTAAAAAATGGCTAAAAGTTTTTTTTAATAAAAACACATTAAAATTCTATAACAAAACAGAAATAATTCATTTAAAGTTGTTTACTATAAAATTGTGAGTTAAGATCAATTTGTTAAATAAGAATAAACGTAAATTAATATTAAAAAATTAAATCATCGCAAAATTCGATGTCGTTATTGTTCATTTTATAGGAATCACTCATTAGTTTCAAATAATCATTAGTTTTAAATAATTTGAAGGTAAATCATATTCACGACAACATTTACCCAACCTTTTGAGTCCAGCAGCCGTATTCCGTAATTCGCTTAAGCTAAATCTCTATCGCTAAAAATCTATAAAGCTGATTAAGCGATTTTTGGCTACGAATGCAATTCTGTTACATGCATTGCTAAATTTGGTAATGGCATAAAAATTTAATTCGCCGCAGTTATGGCTTTTAATTTCATCGCTAAAATTTATAAATTTTGTATTCTTGTATTATAAATTTAATAGTGGAATACTGTTCCTTTATTTTGAAAGATGTTTCAGCGTCATAGTTTATAGCGATTTTCATCATTTGTAAAAGTTGTGATTTAAATTAAAGGCGTTTTAATTGTTCAAAATGTTTATTTTACTTTTATAAATTTGTATAATAAAATAAAAATTATTCTTTTAAAAGAAAAACGGAAAAAATTTTATTGCTAAACAAGTTGAATTATGTAATGGCTAAACCGGGTGAAAAATGGCTGAATCTAGCCACTAAACGGCTAAATAGGCAACACTGTTAACAATAACGATGTCAACAGTTTTCTTATAAATGCAAGAAAAAGCATCACAAAAGAAAAAAAAAAAAACCATTTCTTTTATGTCAAAAGTTATTGCTTCAGAAAATTAACTGCAGCATAATTGCCAAAATTTGCTGCAGAGCTGCGGCATCACTGCGTAAACAAAATTTTGACACATAAAAGTAATGCCAAGTTTCTTAAAAGTGATGTTTTTTCTAACATTATACTTTACTTCTGCGCAAGTGATACCCAACAACTTCATTTTTGGTAATAACTGGATCAAAGAAGTACTGGTATTATTATAAACTAGTGCCGGTTCACACACGTCAAGTTTGACTTGTCAAGTCTTGATCTTTTAGGAGAGAAGGGAAAAGAGAAGGCCATTTCTTTTCCCCTCTTTCCTAAAAACTCAAGACTTGACGAGTCAAACTTGACGTGTGAACCGGCACCTACTTCGAAATATCTTTCACATGATGTATTAAAAATTCCGTTAAGAGCAAATTTCAAAAATAAATATTTCTTGAAAGATTTTCTTAAAAACTTAAAATTTTATTAATATATTTATTAAAATATAACCTGCCGTATTCATAAAAAATTAAATAAGTTTTAAATGTGTTTTGAGGCAAAATTTTCACACAAATTTTTCTTGAAATACAATTCAAAAGACTATGTTTAGGGAAAAATACTTTATGATTTTATAAACCATATTTTTATTAACTGCATCATATATAAAGCCTTTAATTATTTTATTTTGGAATTATTTATAAGTTTGAGTAAAAAATATATGTGGTATTAATTTATGTGCTTGTTACATATTTAATTATTGTTATATGTACATAATTAATTAATTAAGTGTTCCGCAAGGTCGAAAGCCCACAATACAGAAAAAGTTTATTAAGCAAATATCTAAGGGTTAAATAAATAAATATCGACATAAACTAAAGATAAAGCCAATTTTGTGAAAAAAAATGTAAGCCACAGAGTATGAATATATAAAATTACCTCTTAAATGGAGAATCGGCATCCTTTGAACGCCATGTAAAACACATTTTGAAGATTTTTCAAATGATTCCAGTATTTTATAGGTCCATTTTTCACCTAAATAGATATGGGTAAAGTATTTTGCAACTTTTACGACCTATAACTCCTTAACGAGGAGCGTTGGCGCGAACAACATGTTCCTTTAGAACTTCTTTCAAGAATACTAAAAAAAAATAAAAATATCAATTTGGGGTTGAGCCGAGTTAATATTCTTGTTTTAAGCCAATTCTTTTCTGTTAAACAAAAAAAAAAAAAAATTTTTATTTAAAGCACTCATTCTTTAAATATTTTTTTTATTAGCAACCCTTTTTCTGCTTTGTAGTGGACAAAAATAGAAATTAGTTTAATTTGACTACAACGACAAAATAAGCGCAGACAACAACCTGCAGCTATGCAGCCGCGGCGTCGTGAAAATAACCATTGCGATATACACACATCGCTCATTTGCTGCAAGACCGGCATAACTCAAAAAAATCCATTTCGAGATAAACGCATTTAAAGTTTTTGATTTGCTCTAACTACTTAGAAAAAAAGAAGACACATTCTCTTCAAACTGGGAAAATAGAAAAGATATAAAGATGAATTTAATATACAATATAAAGAAAAATAAAGCGAAAAATTCTGCATCTCTAACTCCAAAATTTCATTTTTTGAGTTATGCCGGTCTTGCAGCAAATGAGCGACATGTATTCTATTTTTGACATATTGAAGTCGGTAGCTTGCTGTCTCGAATGTGTTTTAAGCATAAGGGTGAATTTTTTTAGAATAAAACACTCTGACCTTTTAGAGAGCTGAGCAGTTTTAAGAAACGAACAACAAATTGCATTTTTTTAAATAAAATGTGAAATTTTTTGTAGAAAAGAAAACACCATTAAAGAAAACGACAAATCGCCCAAAGTGAGTTATTACATAAAAATTATGCAAAATAGCCCAAAAAATTAGATGTATTGTTTATGTAAAATCACCCAAATTTGTATGGAACAGTTTTGGGCGATTTTTCATAAATCGATGGTTTTCTTCTGCAACCACGTAACTCGATTTGTACCGATTTTTTGTTTTAACCGGAAAAGTAATCAGTAAATAACGCCTTACAATTTTGGAACTTTTTTGTTTGGCAGAATATCGGAATTTTTCCTAATTCTTGGATTATAAAAGAATATATAGCAAAAAGTTTCAAATATTTGGTAAAAAAAAAGTATTTTGTCTCTCCTGAAAAGTAGTTGTTTTTGAGTTACAAGGTTGCGGAAGAAAACCATCGATATGTATTGCTTTGGGTTATTTTACTGGGAGCCGCTTTAAGGGCCATATTTAATGGTGGCACATTTTGAAGCGAAATATTTTTTTTTCGAAAATGTGCACAATACACATTTCGTTTAAACCGGTTGAGTCAGAACTACTTTCTGAATCGATATAGCTAAGTCCGTCCATTTGGCTGGCTGGCTGGCATATACGAAATAAATCCTTTAAGTCGATTAACGATTGCAAATCAGACCATTTAAATTGTAAACAATTTTAGTTATCTGACGACATCTACTATCAAATGTGTTTTAAAATGTTTGTTTATAAGGCTAGTGACAAATGCTATGCGGTACAGTTCATCACACAATTTAAATAGATTTGTAAGAATATGTTCAATCCACTGAGTACATGTTTCTTTTAAAACTTTCCAATATAATATACAAATTTTGTATAATACTCCTAGTATTTGAAATTTACCTCAGCTAGTCTGCGGGAATTTGTGATGTTTACTTGTCTGTCGTATGTGCAGTATGTACACAAATAATTGGTTTTGCAATAAAATAAACATACTCACATTATCTTTTGTTTCCACTCTCTTAAGTGCGTTTGTGTTTAATTACTTTGTTAACTTTTTACAGGATTTTTTATACCCGCAATATCACTACAGTAAAGCATTTGCTTTTTGATTCTATAAACTCACAAACTAACGTTTTTGACAGCGACACTAGAGTACAGAGTTTGATATATTTTGCAATGATTTGAATGTTTGTCCAAATGGAATTGTATAGGCCTCTACTTTATAAGTCATCGTCCAGACTTCGTCCAGAATTTTTGTTGCGGCAATTCTTGAGTTTATTGTTGAGAGGGGTGAGAAGACTGGAGAGTGTTTCTAAGTTTCATGGACTCTGCAACTCTGTTTTGTTTTGTTATTCCCACACTTTTTAACTTGAAGTTGGCTCTAGGTGTATATGTTTTTACATATAAAATTTAAAGAAAGGATAAAAGACAAGACAAGATAAAAATACAAAAATTGCAAAACTATAATTTCATAATCTGTAGTGGAATTCTCTAACTTTTAACAACTAACGTTAACGTTAATTTTACCGGCACAGTTTATTGCTTACGGCAACAATACAGCAATTCAGTAACTAAATTTAAACAACATAGCTAAAAATATCAATCAAGTGGCATCTTTGTTAATTAATTAGTATATTTAACGAACACTGCAAACTACTTCTCGTGTGGAACGACTTCAAGTACTTTCGAAACTAACAAAACCCCATTTAGGATTTGATAGTCTAGCGAAAATTGCAAAAAATCGGAAAATTTGCAAAAATAGCGAAAATTTTTAACATTTCAAAAAAGCCATAAAATTGATTAAAAGTCGCTAAAACTATAAGGAATTGCAAAAATTCGGTAAAAATTGTTAAACTAGCGGAAATTCGCAAAAATTTGCAAACAGCGGGTATTTATTAAAAATCGTTAAAGCTCTAAAGAACCACAGGAAAAAATCGCTTATAACGCGAACATGGATAAAATTCGCGAAAAATTGCAAACTTGGTTTTTACCTTAAAATTTATTTGAAATCGCTTAAAAAACAAGTTGTCGGAATATATAAATTTTTTTTTGCAAAAATAGCGAAAATTCGCGAAATTTTTTAATATTTCGAACAAACCATAAAATTTATTTAAATTCACTTAAACTATAAGGAATGGCAAAAATCCGGTAAAAATTGCTAAATTAGGGGAAATTCGCAAATATTTGTTAACAGCGAAATGATGGCAAAGTCTACTATTTATTAAAAATCGTTCAAGCTGTAAAGAATCAGAAAACTTACAGGAATAAAAAGCTTCTACCGCCAACGTGGCTATAATTCGCGAATAATTGCAAACTTGGAGAGAAGCAAAAAAATTTATTTGAAATCATTAAATCGGTTAAAAAAACAAAATGTCGGAAAATAACAAAAAAAAAAAAAAAAATGCAAAAACAGCGAAAATTCGCGAAATTTTTTAATACTTCAACCAAACCATAAAATTGATTTGAAGTCACTTTTACTATAAGGAATAGCAAAAATTCGGTAAAAATTGCTAAATTAGTGGAAATTTGCAAAAATTAGCTAACATGATTGGAAAGTCTACCACTTATTTTATGTGTAGAAAAGAAAACACTTTTAGTGATTTCCATAAGCTGCATCTAAAATGTAATATTTTTAATGCTTTTTGGTAAATTCGCAAAAAAAAACCAAATTGTTTAATATTATTTTTGCAAAATGTATGTAATGACCGTGAATTTTAAAAAGGTTAATGTGGCTTTTATTTGTCAAAATTTTTGTTTGTTTGTTTTTTTTTTTTAAATAACTACGAATTTAAAAATAAACAATGAAAAATATTTTGCTGTTAAGATAACTTAAATACCTGACGTTAATATAGAACTTAGCAGTAAACGTTATTGTTAAAAAAGTTACTGAATAAAATTTACGTTAACTTTGCTGTTAAATATTTTTAACAATTTAAATTATGTTAAAATTGAATAGAGAATCGCACTACTGGACACTAATGCAATTTCAAAGCATAACTTTTAAAAATTGCAGCAACAAAAATTTCAAGTCTGGACGATGACTAAGCGCATGAAAGAGGAGTCTAGTACAAGACACATCTTTAGACGGAAATAAAAGGCAAACTTTAAGAATGTCAGTATAGCTAATTATGCCCTAGAGTGGAACCTCCAAGAATTTTGGCAAATCGATAGGTCTAAAAATACATGGCGCCGAACCATAGTAAATGAATTAGTAAGACTAGATCATTTGTATTATTAGGTTATATTGGTAAGGTTATATGTTGGTTATATTTAAGCAGAATAATACAACATCAATTTATCACCGTCGGTTCACAATGGATCAAAATTCCCATACAGACCCTTAGCCATTAGATCACGTTAGTATTACGGTAAATTTGGCCACTTACGTCTTTTATGTTTCATAAAATGTTAATTGTGTTTCAGTCGATCTATTTATATGGGCATTTCCTGGGGTCACGAACGTACGTTCGAACGCTTTTGATGTACAAATAATATAGAAAAAAAAACTTTTCCTAGAATTTTTTTTCGATTTGATAGCATTTGGGTGGCTCTATGTTTAGTGCAAAATATGGATTTCATCGAGTTTAAGTTTTCATAATAAGAGTTATAAACGTGTGGTCTCGAACGTACGCAAAATAGGAGTCAACTTTGGCCACAGAATACTAACAGAACTGTCACGAGACGGAATATATTGCGTCTCTTTCTAAGAAAGCTGCCCTTTTGCATTTCTCTTTTCATCATCTTCTATGCCGCAATACAATGAACACAAATTTATTTAGTTAAAATTTATTTGCAAAACTGTTGTAAAAATGAACTTTTAAGTTCACCACAATTAAATACATTTTTTTTGCACAAAAAACAACGTTTTTGAACTAATGCATTTGTTTAACGTGGCTTGTGGTTTGTGTTTTGTTTTTTTTTTTTGTTGATTGTTGCGGCCTGCTTTTACACCTTGCCACTTCACTACCAAAAAAAAGTTTCTGTCTCTTTCTTCGAAAGCTGCCATCGCAAATGATTTGGACCTTTTTCACACGTCACTTTTTCCAGTTCTTAATCATAATAAATTTCATAACTGTCATAAAAAATAAAAAAAATTAAAATTTTTTTCATGAATTTTTTATTTTGTGGCTTTTTACAATTTTTATACCCACACCCAAGGCGAATTTATTACAGGTGGTCTTAAAAGCCCTGCTGATATTATTTAAAATCACTGTTGGGTGTCAAAATTTTGTTTATTCTCTTTTATTATCTTTGTTTCTGTTTTGTTTTATTCCTGTATTTGACATTGTACAATGATTTTCCAAAAACAAATTGCTTGTGGTTTTTGTACGAGTTGTACTTGTTGTAGTACCGAGATAACCTGGGATGAATTCGCCTTGCCCACACCATAATAGTAGAGAGGGTATTATGCATTTGTGTGTAACGCCTTCAAATATTGGTCCTAGACCCACCTTAAAGTATACCGATCGACTCAGAATCAATTTCTGAGTCGAACTAACGATGTCCGTCCGGCTGGCTGGCTGTCCATGTAAACTTGTGCGCAAGGACAGGTCGCAATTTTTGAGATAATTTGCCAAATCGTAGGACTACGAGGGAAGATAGGGGGAAATGTTTTCCTCTCAGAAGTTATCAAACCGATTTTAATGAAATTTGAAACATACATAGAACCATATCTTTATGGACACAAAAGGGATGCATTTTTTAAATAATATTACCACGAGGGGAGATAGGGCAAATTTCTGCCTCTCAAACCGATTTTAATGAAATTCAAAACATAGATAGATCCATATCTATATGGACTCATAAGCTATACAGTTTTTAAAAAATAGGACCACAAGGGGAGGTAGGAAACAATTTCTGCCTCTCACAAAATTTTAAACCGATTTTAATAACTTTAATAAACATAGATAAATCAATATTTGTATGGACATATAAGCATGATGTGTTTTTTAATATTGTGGTGTAGGGTATCATATGGTCGGGCTTGACCGACTATACTTTCTTACTTGTTCTTAATTTTAATGAAATAGCGGAGTTCAATAAAGGCTTGCAAAAAAACAAATGCAAAATCTGTGGTTTTCATGGGCAACCGCGTATGCCCATTTTTCCGATTTTGAGATGTTGATGCCATATTGCCTAATTTTAAACGCTTTTTACATGTTTCTAAAAATTTTTGAAAAAGATGGATCAATTCCGATTTTTTAACGTAATGACAAATTTTAAAAAGTGCAATACCTAGTCCATAGTTTGATTTAGAATAGTTTTTCGGCTCTCCGGAAAAATTTGTTTTAAGACATAAGCGGTTGCCTATGAAAACCGCAGAAATATCGTAGCACTTTTATTAATTATAACGAAGTCTCTATGTGTTTTGTTGTTGGATTTTACAACAAAAAAAATACGATATTTTGCATTTGCACTATTAAATCAGTAAAATCTTAATTTCTTTAAACTAATTTTTTAAATTGTTTAACCGCTCACATATAAAATAAACGACACAACTGATTTAAAATTATTTTACAAAAGACGCTAACATATTATTATTAGAGTAAAAATAGTTTGGTTGCATCTTAAACATAATATGATAAATGTATAGAAAGTTATCATGTTCAGGCTATTCTATATATCATGATATGGTTGTGAGTAATATAATATGTTTTTAAAGTTATTATAATTTAGTTGTTAGAAAAATAATTTTTTTTCGGTCAACAATACTCAAATTTATAATTGCGATAAACATTGATATGTTACCATTAACTCTAATATTGTTGATATTAAATAAAAATAACAGTTATTTGTGTACGACAACAATATATTGTCACATTAAACATAGTGTTGTTGCCGTAACCATGCCCAACCATATTTTTTCTATGCGTGTAGGCATGCACAACGTCTGGGAGCCGGATATTATAATTACTATCGCAACTGCAATGGCGTAAACAAGAAGGAAAAAGGCGTAAACCACCTTCTCTGTCCTGCATCGGAGGAAGGTCGACGGCCCGAAATAGGATCCACTGCATTTATCGGATTGTATTATATGTCTAGCGCTGAATTGAAACGGATTTTAAACTATGATAGAAGTTCGGGTTTTCTACGGAGGGGGTTCTGTTTAGTGAAACTCCATGGTATCACAATGGATTATTAGTACTTACTGCAATTTTAACTTAACTTAACCAATCATTCTTGTTTTTATTAATATTAATTTATTAATATATTAAAGTTATTAACTGGTTTTGGTGTTTAATTACAAAGAAACTATGGACATTTAGTACGATTTAATACAGTACTTAAATACCTTTCAGTAGCTTTAATATATTGGAGCTGTTCGTATCAAATTTCTAAACGAATTAGGATCTAAACGATTGTTAGGAAAATTATTATGTAACATGAAAGACACATGAAGCAAGATTCAAATAGATTTCTGTTATCAGATTTTCGTGCTGGGTCCAATCAGCGTCGCAAAATGTATTTACAATATTAAACAAAACCTCTTAAAATTCAGTTATTGACATTTTTAAAAACATTTTAATGGTCAATAAACTTTATTTTGTTTATATTTTGGTAGCATTATATTAATATTTTTCTCATTAACTTTAAAAAAAATCAAACAAATAAAGAAAAAAAGAAATAAAAACGAAATTGCTCACAACGCAAAATACAATTATGCATAATCACAATTGAAACAAGAAATTAAAAATCATAAAATAAAAATTAAGAACATTTTATTTAAAAATAAATTTTATTTTTTTAATTTAACACACTTCATGAAAAAGAACAAAAAAAAAAAAAAGGTTAATGCATGATACAAATCAATTTATGCGCGTAAAAACAACTGGAAATGAACACAATACAAAAACAACAGAAACGTGATACAAACAATTTTAATAAAATAAAAAAATAAAAAATAATTTATATATTTTTCAATTAATAACATTTGTTTGTTGTTGTTTTTTTCAAGTTACTGTTGCCACAATTTTAAAATTATTAGATATTAAAATTAAATAACAGACGCCACTGGTTGCTGTAACATTATCGGCAGTTTGGGCTGCTTCCGATTTATCAGACGAATGTGTGTTACACTGTGCGGAGTTCGGGTCTGTACAACACTTTGAAAACCACTGTCGCCTACAACTTGGTAATGCACCATACGCACCATGCCGTTGGGTTCCAGTAATCCATATTGACCCATTACTTTGTCGCCTTGACGTTCCTCCAAGTGCATCATGTGAACTTTGCTGGGCGGATGATCGATGAAGTAATGAAATTTGTAGTTTAACTGGAAGTACAAGAAATTGCATAAGTCAGAGCATGTTTTTACATGCACAGAAAATTTAAATAAGCCAATATTTGTAATAAAGTATGAATATGCACAGACGGAGGTAGTGCACTAATTTTGCAGTTTCAACTTATAACCAGTGATAGTGCAAAATTATTGCAATCATTCTGTTGATTTAGAGTGATGGATTGAAAATTAGGAGCCTCACTAAACATGAGAGTTAGTGATGTTAAAAAATTTTGCACTCAAAAAAAAAAAAAAATAATAATAGTTTGATATAAAAAAAAGTAAAAACTAAAAATTTTGAATTGCCAAATTGGTTTTTTTTTTGTTGTTTTCTTGCGAAGACAATAGAATGAAACAATTTGTTTTTTAATTTTATTTTTTCTTTTTACCCACTTACAACTACAATTCGAGTCGGAAAGAACCCAACCAATTGTAGGGGGATGTAAGAAAAGATAAACTCACAGTTTATTGTTGGTGTTTTGTTAAAGCTTTGATATTGTTATAAGTAAGACTTTGAGTGTTTAAAATTCTTATTTGCTTTAGGGTTTTATTTGTATAATATTTTAAGCTTTTCTAAAATCTTTGGAAAAGGTTTCCTGATGATCTGGCCTAAGCAACCAGTGAAATGCGCATATAAGCTAGCTTTCCCTCAACAATAAATTTCAGTGTATTTATCAAATATGAAAAATTGGGAATTTAGCACGTCATACAAAAATCTTGATAATAAATTTTGTATTCCCGTAAATAACTTTGATAGCAATTTTTTAGTTTATTGGTGAGAGGGTGAGGATATATAAAAAACGCAAAAAGGAGAAAAGCAAAGACAAAGTGAAAATACAAAAATCGCAAAACTAGAATTTCATAATCTCAACACTAATGCAATTTCAAAGCAGAACTTTAAAAAATTCCAGCAACAAAAATTGCAAGTCTCGACGATGACTTATTGAAAAAATTTCCTTTGCTTAATTTCCTTTGTTTGCGCATTTCATCGCAGAAATCTAAAACCATGCATGTACAAAACTATATTTTTTAACAGTCGGCTCATGTGTCGACCGTTGTCGTTCATTTGAGTTTTCAACGACAGATAGCAGATGTGCGCCCTATTAAACATTTTCAGCACGACAAGTCTATCGACGATGCAAGCGACCGATAACGTAACAGTTTTCGTACAAAGTTGCGGTCCACTAAGAAATATTAAGCGACCATAAATGTCAAAGTCATTCACTTGTGTTGTGGTTGTAGGCAATCCCGCCTATCGGGATTAAACTTAAGAGAATCCATGCTAAAGACTAAACTAGTTTATTTTCCATGTTTGGTGTCAAGTGTTGCCTTGACATATTATTTTTTAATCTTATTAATATGGGTTTGAACGCAAAAAGTTGCAAAATTTAGGACAGAAACAGGAATCACGGTCCATAGAGTATGTGTATAATTTTTTTCGAAATCGGCGCACTAGTTTTAGAGTTTAGCGGTAACGTACATTGTTAACTGCTTGTGTAGCACAGAGTTGTACTTGTATGACTTAATTTAAATTTTTTGGTGATTCGTATTTTCAAACAAGCGTTGAAATTATGAAATAGTTGATGTGACGACCGATAGTTAGTGAGCCGCTTAAGGCCGAGGCCACGCAATGAGCGGCTAAGCGGTGAACGGCAAAAACTTAAAACTTATAAAATACTGCTGAAGTGGCCACGCAATTAGCGGCACGTGAGCGAAATTTCTGAGCGTTTAAGCGTGTCCGCTTAGTAATAAAACTTGTTCTAATTTTGAGTTGTCTTCTGAGCGGCAAAGAATAAACATGGCAAAAGTGTATGTGGAGCTTATAATTTTATCTGTACGAAGCCGACCGCTATTATGGCAATACAGATTACCATATGTTTTGTTAACTTTTAACAAAATCTGCTGTTAACTTTTTGAAACACATAATCAAAGGATTTCACAGACATACGGCAGTATTTCCAAAATCAGTCTGAAAATTTGCTTGATTTATAGGATGAGCACCTAATCTTTTTTTTTTCTTAAACGCATCAAATTCTTATAAATGTGAATACGATTTTCGCGTAATAACATGAAACAAACCTCTCTTGACAATGGCATTTTAGCAACTAACCGCTCAGAAATGACGCTCAGTAATAAGCCACTTGCCGCTCAAACTCGCAGTTCTGTCGCTAACGCTTAACTGCTCTCCGCTTTACCGATCATTGCGTGGCCTCGGCCTAAGAGAACGATAGTAAGTTTTTTCACTTTAGTTGTTAATCGACATCGTGAGCTTATGCTTATATGCATCTTTTTAATTGCAAGTTAAAATTTTATAATATTTAAATTGTGTGAAGATTTTGTGCATTCAATCGCAGTTAGCGATTTTATTGAGTGATAGTGCAATGCTGATTTAAATAAATATTTAATGTACAACCCCCAACTATGGTAGATATGCATGTCAAAAATGAATGAAAAAATAATCATTGCCATTTTGTTGTTCTGTAAAAATTGTTACTAAAAATTCAGAAAACATTTATTTTTAAGATTTAAAATTAAAATAAACAACTATCGCACACCTTTAAATAATAATCGAAATAATCGAAAATTTGCCAATACTATTTCGAATAGGAGAGATTAGCCCAAAAGGTGGTTAAAATTATATCTTTATTAAGAGGTTGGTTGCTAAACTGTAAAGTATTAATTAAAAAAAAAAAAAAACTTATGTAGGTACCAGAGAAAGCCAAAAAGTTATATTTTTAATACTTATAACCTATTCATACGCCACCGAGCACGAGTGCAGGCAGGTATGACTACCAATAAGTATGAGCATGAATAAGTTTTTATATCGACCGGTATGAGTATGAACAAACACGCATGCTTATGGGTAATCCTTTGAATGCGTATGAGTAAAGGCATGTATCGTAAGTATCGACAAGTAACTTCAACATTTTGTATGGTTATTTTAAAGCAAGCAGTATTGCCACGACCTAAAAATTTATGTTAAAGTTATATTAAAACATAAATATTTGCTATCAATTTAAAATAATGCTTCTAAAGCTATAATAAATTATAATCTATTTTACGAAAGAGGTTTTATATAAAAATAATTAAAAAAGGAGGCTATCAACTATTTTGGGATCTTTCCTGTTTCTTTTTTTATGTTTCCAGCTTTTTCATAAAATTCTTGATTCTTATTAAGACAACCGTGGATACCTTGTGGAGTTGTTTTTCCACCATAGCATGATGTCGAAGTCTTCTTTAAGGCTAACATTTTCGTTGGCATACTGATTGACTTCAGCAATTAAATTTTAAACCATTTTTTAACGTCTTAAAAATGCAACTGGCAACAGATAAACTACTCAAACTATATAATAAATGAATGTTATATATAAGTTTTTGTTAAGCTAATTGGGCCTAATGTATTAATGTAAATAAAAAACCTTTTTTTACATGTTTCTCCCAACATTTCGTCAATTATTTGTTGACATCTTCAGGGGTTGTAATTACTAGTTAGTTTTTCACATTAAATGTTGCACAGCTTACATAAAACATAAAACATTTACTATATAATTAAATTAAACACACAACTTAAATTAATATCACAGTTTATCTTTTCTATTTTATTGCAACTCTGTAGCTAAAGGAATGAATGTGTTTACCTGTGATATCTCATTTCTTAACTGCGATTCGATTTTTTTTTGGATTACGGTAACTTTTTCTGTTTTTATTAAGAACGACTAAAATGACACGACGTATTTTAATTTGCATCCATTTAGTAATTTTTTTAGATTTTCTTAAATAAGAACGCAAATCTTTATATCACAGAAATTTTTTTAAAGTCAACAATCGTTTTTCAATAAAATTTTGTTGAATTGTACTCAAACGATTTTGAAAAAACGTATTTATTTGTGATTCAGCAATTTGGAAAAAAAATTCTGGCAACATTTATGAAAAAATTTAACAAAAAAAAATTGTTTGAAGTCAATGCTATAACTATGGGTGTGTCTGAATATGTGCGAGCAAGAAACACAATAAGTATGATAACATACATGAATGAAATCAAATGCGCATGGATATACACAAGTATGAGAATAAACAGATACGAGTACGCACACGTATTGAAAATTGTCGATATGTGCTAGAGTACTTTAATTTTTTTTATACTCATTGGCTTTCTCTGGTAGGTACCTATTTATATAACTATATATACCTTATTATCATCTGGATGATTACGATAATTTGCATAATATTCCGCATGTAGAGGATTAACCAAACCCAATGAATTCCTTGTTACCAACAGCAGCAGCATTAATGTTGTTAAGACCAACAAATTGAGTTTATTATGAACCATATTTCATTAAGATTGCTACAAAGGAGAAAAATGAAAAAAAAGAGAAAGATTAATAAAATAATTGTAAATAGACCCTTTTCTAGATGTTGGATTATTATTCGTTATATAACACTTTAATAAACATCTCTTTCCGCTCTTTTGTTTTGCTTTTTCGTGTTGGCTATTTGGGTTTCTTGATTTAGTTGAAACTATGGCAGGTTATATCTTAGTCACGTTAAACAATTTTCCATGAAACGTTTTACAAATTATTAACAAACATTTTTCACACTTGCTGCCACTTAAACGAAGTCAGTCAGTATTGTTTTGTTTGGCACCATTGACGTGATTTTTGTGTCGAAGTAGACGAACTTAATCAATTTGTTAAAAACAACCAAAGAAATCCACCAAGTACAATAGCTACGTGTTTGTTAGTTATAGTTAGTAAGTATTACTCTTTCTATTGCTACCGCTATTACTTTCAGTTAGTTTAGGTCTCGATCTTTCTATTTGATAATCATCTTGAAAAATGTTTGTAGTTTATAAATTTATTTTCTTTTCTTTTGCAATTTAAAGGTTCAGTGAATTGACCCTTTTTTTGTTTTGCACTCGTTACTGGGTACTTTAAACTGTAAATGTTTACAATTTAACTTAAAGTGTTCAAAGGTGTTTCTCTTTAAGTTAAAAATCTTTTTATTCATTCACTCATGATGTGGCATAAGAAAGAAATCTTTTTTTTTTTTATTAAATTTCAACAATTTACATGATCATGATGACGTTGATACGATTAAAACTATTTTATTGTATATGTATATAATTTCCTTAAAAATTTTCATGAGGAGCTCTTTTGAATGTTTGTAGCTTAAATAACATTATGCCATGATAAAAAGTCAACGATTGCACGGAGGTTGTTGGTGTTTGTAAGTACGTTTCAATTACAGATTGAATGTATCAGCGGTAAAATGTAAATATTATGGCAATAAAGTTAAGAAAGACATGTTTTTTAAAAAAAAAAATGTTATCCAGTTATGCGTTGGAAATCGATTTTGAAACAAAACGATTTAAAGCCGATAATATCGTTTCAAGTATTTTTAAATATTAACTTCTTATACATTGTCCTTTTATTTCCTCTCTTTATATACATTTTTTTTAATTTTACATGTATTTTGAACAAAAAATTTGGACTTTTACATTGAGATCGTTTTTAAGACCCCTCGAAATTCATTAAGCCTTTTAAAAAGGATCGTTTCGAAATCGATCCATTTTCGTCACATACCTGATTATATTTTAGTTCTATTTTATAACAAATTTAACTAAAAAACAAGTAAGAGTGCTATATTCGGCTATGCCGAAAGTTCTGAATGCAGATAAGGGAAATATTACAGTTGCGATGAATAGACATGACTATAGTTCGAGAATGAATGATATTCTTAGTGATGACTCCGCATATAAAATATTGACAAAAGACCCAACGAATAAACTACAACAGATAAATAATGATATAGTGGAGAAATTATTTAAATTGGAGATAATAACACCTTTTGAAAAGAAAAAACTTAAAACAACAACTGCTACAGCACCCAAATTATATGGAGTTCCGAAAGTGCACAAGGAAACATTTCCATTAAGACCAATTTGTTCGAGCATCAATGCTCCATCTCATGAACTAAGCAGATATATAACGGGAATTCTTAGAAAGATAACAGAAAATTCAGTATATAATGTAAAGAACTCATTACAATTTAAAAATAGGATTAAAAATATCAAAATACAAAATGAAGAGAATTTCGTTAGATGTAATATCATTGTTCCCTAGTATACCTATATTATAGAAGAAAAAGGGAATATAATTAGAGAACATACTACTATTGAAAGGGAATTATCTTTTAGAATTCTCAAATTTTGCATAGTTGATAGTATATATTTTCAATATAATAACAAAATTTATTCTCAACAAAAAGGATTGCCTATGGGTTCTCCAGCTTCTCCAGTTGTAGCGGATATAGTTATGGAGGAGCTACTTGATACATGTATTAGAAGATTATCTATTAAACCAAAAATTATTACAAAATATGTAGATGATTTATTTTGTATTATTTCAGAATGTGAAATAGAAAATATGTTAAACATATTTAACTCCTTTCACCAGAAAGGGAATGTAATCATAAACTTCCATATTTAGACGCATTAGTTATAAGAAAGGAGAATAACTTATTAGTTGATTGGTACCAAAAGCCAATTTCTTCAGGAAGAATTATTAATTATTATTCGAAACATCCAAGAAGGGTTATTACAAATACTGCCAAAAATTTTATAGATAAGGTTCTAAATATTAGTGATATAATTTTTCATAGGAATAATAAGATGAGAATTAAAAATATTTTAGGGGATAATAATTTCCCGCGGGAATTGATTTGTAATTTGATTGGACAGTACAAAGGACATAGGGAAGGTAGTGTGAATACGGTAACTGAACCTAAAATTTATAAGTCTTTAACTTATGTACCAATGTTTTCAGAACGATTGCAAAATTCTAATATTTATGATATGAATAATTATAGGATGGTTCATAAAACATTTAATACATTGGATAGATTATTCAGTAAAGTGAAAGATAAGACAGAAAAATTAGATAAATCTAAAATTATTTACAAGATACCTTGTAAGGGTAAGGATAATGAAGTATGTGGTAAAGTATATATAGGTACCACAAAAAACAAATTACGAACTAGATTAGCAGGACATAGATCTGATCAAAAATACAAACATGTATCTTCTCAAAAAACTGCATTGTCATCGCATTGTGCCAATTTCAATCATACACCAGATTTTGAAAATACAACAGTTTTAAATACAGAAACAAACTACAAACGACGCTACATGTTAGAAATGTTGCAAATTATAAACATACCAATGGAACAAAGAATTAATTTTAAGACGGATACGGACAATGTAGCTCAAAATTACAGACATTTAATTTATAAGAATAAGATAGGAAATTAAATAAGTTTATAAAAATGTAATAGAATAATTTTTGTTTCCTGTGTATAATTTTTTATTAATTTTCATAATTGACAATTTGTTGTTTCATTTAATTTTGTTTGTTAAAAATTGTTTGAAATATAAAAAACCAAAAATCCCTGAAGAAGCTATCAATTGAGATAGCGAAATATTGGATACATTTTAAATAAATAATTTTTATATAAAACGGACCTTGAGCTTGAAAAAATATTGAAAGGAAATATTATCATTAATTTTAATATTAATTTCAAAAGATTTTGTTATTCGTGCTTAATTCCCAGTTTTTATTCTTGATAAAAACACTTGAAATTTATTGTTGATGGGATAAGCTATTCCTATGCATTTCACTGGTTGCTTAGGCCAGATCATCAGGAAACTTCATCCATAAAGATTTTAGAAAAACTTAATTTTGTATTCCCAAAAATTAAAATTACTTTTTGATAATAAACAGGCAAGTGCACGGCCTAAAAAAACACTTAATTGACAACATCTTTTGTAAGTTGTTGTTTGTTTTTTATTTTGTTTTTCTTTACCTACTAACAACTACAATTAATGTTGAGAGAATTTCAACTAATTATAGTGGGGAATGTAAGATGAGATAAACCCACTGTTGTTTATTGTTGATGTGTTTTGCTAAAGCTTTGATATTGTTACAAGTAAAACTGTTGCTATAATTCTTATACGTTTAACAGTTTTATTTGGTTTAATATCTTTAGTTTTTCTAAAATCTTTATGGATGAAGTTTCCTGATGATCTGGCCTAAGCAACCAGTGAAATGCATAGGAATAGCTTATCCCATCAACAATAAATTTCAAGTGTTTTTATCAAGAATAAAAACTGGGAATTAAGCACGAATAACAAAATCTTTTAAAATTAATATTTTGTATTCCCAAAAATTGAAATTACTTTTTGATAATTAATTTTAATAATTAAAAAAAAAATTTTAAATAAGTAATCCTGCCTTGTAAAAACGTTTTTTGCTCCCCTGAAAAATAATTATTTTGTCACTTACGACGTTATTCGAGGCTGTGCTTCAAGTGAGTATGAGAAAATACCCTTTTTTTGCATCTGCGTTAAGTACTTTTTTATGCCAGCAAGAATTTTTTTTATAAACTTTTTTCTTCTGTTTGCGTATAATTTGTGTTTTATTTGGGGTATTCACAAGGTGTGCTATCATGATACATTGTCATAATGTTCTAACATTTTACAATGGTTTAAAAATATTGTGGTTGCTTTGTAAACATAAAGTGCCTAAGGCCCGTTTTCACAACATACCGATAGCGAAAAGTACACTTTAACAGGCCTTTTAACAATTGTTCTGTTATTAAAATTTAACTTCAACCTAAAGTGAGCGATAAAGAAAATTAAGGTTCATCCTACTTGGTAGGTTAAAGTAAAGTTGTAATAATGAAACACTTTTTATACGGCCGATAAAATCCTACCTTTAGCTATCGGTAAGTTGTGAAAACGGGCCTTAAATTTATAAAACTTTGCTTGCTATGTTTATTGTGCTGTCGTTATTAATCCGAACAGACCTGCGCTGAACGGCTGAGCCGAGCCGCATTAGTTTTTGTAAGCCGTCGCCGCTGATGGTAAAATTTTATCCGGCTTACTTCCGAATTTAACCTGCGGCTAGCAAATTTTTGCAACAAATCACTTGCGGCGTCAAATTTGATCGGCTTAGGACTCTGCTGTTTGGTATACAAACAAAATAAAATTTATTTGTGATTTGCGTCTGAAAAATGGAAAATAGTCAGTTCATGGATTCGAATTAAAAAATATTTTTATTTTTGGTGAACATGTATTTATTTTGTAAATGTGTTTTAAATCAACGGATTTAAATTCAAATAGCACACTGAATTATGAGGGGTTGTTCATAACAGTCGTATTTTTCATGTTATTATTTTAAGACATATGACTTTATGACACCTTGTGAATCCGCCCTTCGCTTAAAATTCTCGAACTCGTTTTCTTTCAAGTGTTGATTAAAATACATAAAATTTATGTTGCAGTAATGGAAAACTAATTGAGTTCAATATACTCCACTGTCAATTAAAAAATCGCTTAATAAAGTGGAACGTAACAAACATTTAACAAGAATAAAAAAAAAACGAATTAAAATAACAACTTGATTTAAAAACAAGTAAGAGTGCTATATTCGGCTGTGCCGAATCTTATATACCCTTCACCATTGTGCGAGCAGAATACAGAGCAACTAGACAAAAACTTAATAAATTTTACATACCTATACATACATATTTACAATACTTAAAACTTCATTATAAATAAAATTTAAAAAGCGAAAACTGATAAATATTTTTTTAAATCGTTTTTAGAACATAAAAAAATAAAAATATTAAAAAAAAAAAATTTTCTTTTTAAAAAACCAAGATTCAAACCAGGGAACTCTCAGTTTCTAACACACCCTCTAGACAACTGAACCATGAAGGAACGTTAATCGAATATCATTAAAAACGGACGGACGGACATGGTTAAATCAAGTTCTCTCCTCATAAGGACCCAGAATATATATACTTTATAGGGTCTTAGATCAATATTGCAGAAATTACAAACGGAATGACAAACTTATATATACCCTTTTCCACCTGAGGTGAAGGGTATAAAAAGGGTAAATTAGATAAACAGAAATAATACTGCTGATATTTTCCATATTATCGTTCAGTTTAAACTTTCGAACACATTATTGTTAATTTTTAACCAAATTAATGGTCAATTTACACTATAATATTTTCACCAATTAATATTTCCATTGCTTAAGTTTAACCAGAGCAAGTTGGTCTCAAAATATGGTTACCTCAAAACATGTCTTTTCCTGCGTGTGTGTTTAAGCTTTGTTTCAGTAATAATTTAGTTTTGCTAAAACACCTTTGGCACCATTTTTTTTGGATCAATTTTGCAATTCGCCAATTTGTAAAGCCGAGAACAAATATTCTAAAATGACAACAACGCTGTTCGCAATTACTCCAAAATATTGTTTTCTGGGCGCAAGAATGATTCTTTTGAAATCAGATTAAATGTAACAATGAGTTACATGTTTCCATTTCTGACTATTAAAATCTTAATTAATATTAATGAAAACTTAAAAACCAGCACACACTTTATTATGAAATATGTATGAACAATTATTTATTTATACTTTAATAATAAACATCTTGACATTTTTTCCCAGATTATATAAGACTGACTTAAGAAGAACAATGCACGTAACAAAAATGCATATAAATTTTATATGTTTTGTTTCAATTGAAATTGCGAAATCCAATTACATACTTTAATTAAAATTTCAACGAAATTGCATATTAAAACTGTCCCACTTTTTAAATTTATTTAATTGCGAAACAAATTAAAAAATATATCATAAAATTTCGATAACCAAATTTCTTTCAAAGCGACTTAAACCTGTTGCCCAAATATGAACGTAATAAAGGAAAAGAAGAAAATTTTTCACTTTTTCAAATTGCAACATCAAAAACAGAGTGTGAAATGATTTTTAATTTTGTTTTTATTAATTTATGCAAAATAAACAAACTGCAAACAACCAACAAATAATTTTCTGTTAGCATTTTTTAAAATACTGCACGCTTGGCATTAGACTCAGAAGACTGTAGTAATTAAGTCTTATTGTTTTAACAACTTTGAAGATTTTTATGAAGGTGGCATTTATAATGCAAAAACAAAAAAAAAAAAAAAAAAAAACAAAAAAAACCCAACTTTACTGAAAACCCTCCATCAGTGTTGTTATTTCAATAGTTAGTTATTAAGATGCCATGAAATTTTGTTTGCAAATTAACCCTAACAATGGCGAGAAGAATAGAATGTGGAGCATGATCACATTATTTTAATTAAAAATTGTAATTAATATTTATATTAATCAATATAATATAATATAAACTGTTTCGTTTAATTTCGTACAATTGAATTTGAATGCAAAACGAGTAGAAAAATAATTAGAAGTATTGAAAAACCAATTGTTCCCTTTCGCATATGGTATGGGCGCTATCGCATTAACATCATTCAGATGTATGGCTAAAAATTAGATGCATTTTTTGTTTTTTGCTCAATCTCAGTCATTTGTGGACCAATCTGGCTGAATTTTAATAACCAGCTATTTTGGACCTTATGTGATATAAATGTATAACAGCCTAGTTCCTCTAACATCTAGGGTCTTAGCAAAATCTATTTCAACAGTCAGGCGGACAGACGATTTGACGAGTATCGTTTAATCAACTCACAAGGACCCAGAATATATTTACTTTTTAGGGGGTATTATCAATATTATAGAAATGATAAACTAAACGAGCAACTTGTAAACCGTATAATGTCGCAGAAATTATATTGTGTGATTTTTTTCAAATTTTGAGCGTTTATTGGAAAAAATTGGTACAACTATAAAACATTCAAGTTATTAGTCATCCTTAGCAAACTTTTAGTTGTTTGAAAACATTATAATTTATTTATTGTGTTAATTGAATCAATCTGTTTCGTCAGTTCTCAAAGGTTTGTTGTAGACAGCAAAAGGCAAATAGACCTAGAGCACAACGCTTTACCGGAAAACAACACGTCCTAATTAAAGAGTATGCAAAATACAACAATTTCGTTCCTTTATTTCCGAATAAAACAAAACACTGTTACTCTTTTGGTCTCTTCATATACAATTTAAACTTTAGTTTTACTGGCACGTTTTATATAACAATAAATGATGAATGCGTTTTGCTTGGCTCTGATCACAAAATCTTTATTTTTCACAGCTTAACCCCTATTTAGGTGGGCTTAATAGGAAACATAAAGTAAAATATGAACTGATCATCAAAAAAGAAATTTTTTTAAATTTAAATCCAATTTTTATGTTTTTTAATTGAATCTATGAAATAACAACAATTTTGTTTTTAGTTGAACTATTAATTTTTAATTTTTGATATTCTTTAAATAGGCTTGAGTTTATCAAATTTAATTTTCATTAAATTATTTTCACTGGGGGAAGGAATTTTTTCAACTTGGAATTTTTATTAAAATAAAATAAAAACTGGGAATTAAGCACGAATAACAAAAACTTTTGAAATTAGAATTTTGTATTCCCAAAAATTAAATTACTTTTTGATAACAAACAGGCAAGTGCACGGCCTAAAAAAACACTTAATTGACAAAATCTTTTGTAAGTTGTTGTTGTTTTTATATTGTTTTTCTTAACCTACTTAAAACTACAATTAATGTTGATAGAATTTCAACTAATTGTAGTGGGGAATGTAAGATGAGATAAACCCACTGTTTATTGTTGATGTGTTTTGTTTAAACTTTGATATTATTACAAGTAGAACTGTTGCTATAAGTCTTATACGTTTAACAGTTTTATTTGGTTTAATATCTTTAGTTTTTCTAAAATCTTTATGGATGAAGTTTCCTGATTGTCTGGCCTAAGCAACCAGTGAAATGCGCCTAGGAATAGCTTATCCCATCAACAATAAATTTCAAGTGTTTTTATCAAGAATAAAAACTGGGAATTAAGCACGAATAACAAAAACTTTTGAAATTAAAATTTTGTATTCCCAAAAATTGAAATTACTTTTCGATATTAAAATTTATTGATAATTATTCCTGGCTGAGCGGGGATTTGAACCCTTGATTAATTGTTTGCTCCATTTAACAATTTTATGAATTATTATTTAATGTTCTTTTAATTACTTGAGGTAAATTAATAAAATATAGATTTTTTGTTTAGTATTTTTTTAACTGAATCAATCAACACATTGTTTGAAATCTCAATAATTTTTTTTTTTAAATTAAATTTAACAATATAATTTATTGAAAAAAAATTAAAATTTTAAATGTTTACAGCTTTAAGTAATCAATATAATCATTTTGGTAAAAGATGCAAAATCAATAAATTATTTGCCTGATTCTACGAATTTGGTGATTAAAAACAATTTTTATTTTTTCTGTGAAACTTTTCTGGCAACATAGATGTAGATAAAAGATTTCTGGTCATTCAATTTTGCATACCCTGCTCTAACTTGAAGCGTATGCCAGTGAGACAGTTCTGTATCGGTCGAAGCGAATGCTACACGGATAGAATTATTAACTAAATATGGCTAGAACAAAGAACATTTTGCATGATTCTCGTCCACGCCAAACACAACTTATTGTAAATATGAACAATAAGAACAAAATATGTTAAAATCAAGAAATTATTTCTTGATTTTTGATTTTCTTGTTTTAAGAAACGAAATTGATTTCTTAATAAAATAAACTTCTTTCCGTGTTGTGGGACGGGTGAGACAAAACTCCTTAACGACTATTTTCTAAATATTTTATGAGTGATCTTGTCTTGATGGAATATTACGGTTTCTTATCTGGTTGCATATTCTTGCCGTTTTCCGCCAATACTTGCTTCAAATTAATCTATTGTGTATGTTGCAGGTCCCTGTGATAGTCAGGCTCGATTTTGTTGGACAAAATTTTGGTCCCACAATATATAAAACATTACCTTGTCGCCATTTATTTTTGGCTTTGGCATGGATTTAGTTAGTTGTCCGGGTTTCGTATGCGTTTTCTTGCACTTCAGATTATAATAGTGCATTCATTTGCTAATGATTTGATTCAAAAGCGTTTTCTTTTTAGGGCGTTCATGCAGCATTCCGGAAATGAAATATCGTGAATCCTGCTTCTTGCAAACGTTTGGAAAGTCCAATGTGTTTTTTACATGTAAAGCATTGCCAATTCATCATCCGTAAATTGTTTTGTTGACTTGGGTGGGGTATGTCAATTGTGTTAAAATTACCAATTTCGAGCCTCAGCCCACTTAAATCGATTAAACATGTTCTGATCAAGCTTTGATGTACTTTAGTTGCACATAAAAAAGAAAAATCTCTCAGAAATAACGCTTTGTTGGCAAAGCCTAGAGTTCAAACATGTGAAAGGCAACAGACGCATGTAGTTCAAAATAACATCAGGACCAAATGGGCATGCAGATTTTCACATTCCGTGTACCATAGACATAAGTCAGAATAAATAACAAATCTTGACCCTCCAAATGCCATATAAGTAAGTTAAGACACAAACCAAATGTAAGAATTTTCTGTTGTCAATCCCGCATTTCTATATTATACAATATAAGCCGAATTCGAGAAATCAAATATACCTTTAATACCTTTAAAAAGATAAAAAAAAGTACACCTACCCAATGCGTAGTATGTTTGTTTCATCATTTCGTTTGTAAAATATCGAAGTAAGCGTCTTAAAGGTATTAATTGTTTTTTCTTGTAGAAAAGATGATCTTCTATAAGATGTGTATTTGTCTCTTCCAATCACAATTGAACATTCTAAAGAAGACATATTTGTGAGAATTTGTATTCAATTTTTTTTAAAACTTAAAATCGCGCATATGGGCCAGATTTGAAAATAGCCGCTATTTTATTATAATCGCAAAATAAGTTAACACAGCAGTCAATTAAGACTAGAACAGGCATGTCCCTCTTCAAGTAAGAAAACCACTAGCCATATGAATTAAAATTTGCAATTCAATACGAAAACGTTTTTATTTCGAAATATAGATTTCAAAGAAAAAGATTAAAATAGTGTTTAAAGCAGTTGTCGAAAATAAACAGAATATTATTTAGCGTTCGGCTCAGACACCCAGGAACGATATCTATTTTTTTAGTGTTTGTGTAGACGAACACAATCCTTAATACCGAGTTTGGTGTGGAATATATAAGCTTAAATACTATATTAAAATATCACTTAATAAAATTTGCTGGATCGCAACAAGAAATTTGTTGAAAATCTGTGCATATATCGAAAATACCCCAAATATGGAGCACTTTTTAAAAAAATATTAACAATATTTGCAAAACATTTATCTAAAAAACATTAATGCAATTATGTAGCCAAATACCTGAAGTTGATGGTTCCATTTTAATTAAATTACTTTTAGAACGCTTAATAAGAATTATCAGCACCCAAAATATCTCAATTTTCAGTTTTAGGCACACACAGAAAAAAAATCAATGTAAAATCGTCGAAAACAAAGTTGATTTTACCGTTTTCGGTAGTGATTTTGCTTCATTGTTGTTTCATGTTAATTTAACATGATTTTACAATAACTTGCGAACAACATTTTTTTTCTTTTAAAATAACTATAATTCATGTTAACTTAACATTGCAGTAAAATTAGAGCAAACTATAATTTTTATTGAAATAATAATCCGAATCACGTTGAATGAAAGTTATTTAAATCTGAAACAACGTGAATTTCATGTAGAATCAAATTGGTTGGAGTGTGATATAACAGTCTGAAGAAGCTTCAGAGGCAACATATGCATTTATTTAAGAATAATTCAAAACCCTTACCCCTGGTAACACATGTTTCACTTATTTTGTATTCTTCTTTGTTAACAAAAGCATCAGCAGAATCGCCCGATATGGTTTTCGTCTTCATTCTACTTTGAAAACTTGATGTACTATTTAACTAAATTATTTTAATTAAAAGAATACGGGAATGGTCTTCTTTTTAAACATGTTTTAAACATGAAAATAAAAAAGATTTACATACTTAAGTATGTATGCATGTTAATTTAACAAGATAAACTTTTGATTTTAATATAAAACAGGTTTTTATTGATTCAATATTAAACAATGTTATTTTAACAGTGATTTAAGGTTATTTTAATATTTTTCATTTAAAATTAATACGAAATAGTGATAAATTTAAACAAAAGGGCATACTTTTGCAGAAATTTACTATGATTTTCAATCAACATTTCGCCATGTTAATTTAACATTGGTATTTTTTTCTGTGAGCACGGCACGAAATATTTTGAAAAATTATTTCACTTTGGCAGCTCACAGTCGATAGAGTAATTTACTCAAAACAAAAGTTTTTGGCAAATAGTGATGTATAATTTAATTACCTTTCACCCAGTACCACACACGAATGTGTAGGATAAAGTCCAGCTTTTGAATTAATCCTCACTTTTGGTACATTTCAATCCTCTGTGCGTCGTAACTATTTTCAGCATTGTTCTGTTCTTCGTTACAAAATAAAACAAATGTAGCGATACTGTAGACAAACATTATATTTTAATGTTCTATAATGTTTCTTTTTTTACATTGATAAAGAAATGAACCAACAAAATCTTTTAGCAACGACCGCAGCACGAACAGCTTGTGTGTGTATTGTGTATGTATATGTTTTGTTTGTGTAAAATTATTTTGCTGGCTTTTTGTTGTTTTGTATATGTATTATTAGCGTTTGTGTTCTCCACAAATCTGCCGAGCCGAACACTAAGGAACGATATTTAGTGTTTGTTTTCGAACACTGGTTTAAAGATGTTTTTTTTAAAAGTTTTTCCAAATCGTACAAAAATCATTTGACACCTTTTAAATTAATTGAGATATTCGCACTGATATCGCTTATAAAATCGCTCTCATATAAAACTTGTATAACATTACACGGTCCTGTCTATAAAATCCTTTTTATTTTTTAAAACAACGCTTTGCTGTAACCGCTGTATAAAACCTTCACGCTTAATTTAGGGTTAAAGAAATCTTATTGCAAATACGGTTTAGTTTATTTTATAATAAAAAATGCATATAAATTACAAAATATTGCATGTGTTTTTCCAAAGAAATTAAGTTGGTCATTTCTTTTTAAAACTCATTCTCTCTATACAATTTCTATTGATACTTTTATGTTGGTTTTATGGCAATTTTATGTCTGGCCTGTGAAAACAAGTTGCGAAATGTTATTTGTAAACTCTTACTCCAGCCAGAGTGACTCCTCTTGGTATTGTGTCACTGGGAAATGTCAAAACAGGTAGACTAAACTCAACTAAAACAAAAACATATTTTTTTTCAGTTTTTGATACAACATTAATAAGAGAGTCTTACCAAACTGGACTTTTGGGTTTCGGTAAGTTTGGCATGATTTCGTTGAAGAAGAAAAACTAAATAAAATTTCGTAATATTTTAAGTAAAAGCTTTTACTGGTTGAATCATTTGATGTTTATTTTGTTTTAGCTGGTGGCACAATTTCAGCTTCTGATGGATGAAAACGGCTACCAAACGAAATAACAATGTAACGAATATAAAAAAAAAAAAACTTCAAACTTTTAACTAATGAATCGAAAATACATTTTTGAAAAATATTTTATTTTTTATCAGACTAAAGATGGATTCATTTCAAACGCCATCTATTTCTCTCATTGGATCTTTGATGAGTGGCAAGTAGTTGTTGGTTTTTTTTGCTTTTTTTTTTTGTAAAAACCCATAAAAGTAATAAAATATATTTATTTGTACAAAACAATAATAATGATTTTAACACTCGCTTGCTAAAGGTGAAAAGTTTAATTTGTTTGTCTGTGTGGTTTTTCTCTTTTATTTTTTAATTTAATAAAATTTTTAATTTGATGTAGAAGTTGGTATTTGAAAGGTTTAAATATGGTTGAAAAATTTTGTGTTTAAAAAAAGTTAGTGGTGTGTAATTTTTATTGACATTTTTGTTTTGGTGTGAAACCACAAAGTAGGATTTCTTAAAACTTATGAAATTATAGTTTAATGAAAACTTTATATGGGAACTTATATTATGGAAAATAAAATTGAAATTTTATTACAGTTTAAGTATATACAAAAATATTTTATATTACAAGAAGGAAATTTAAAAAAAGTTAACATCTGCCAAAAAACTGGCGGTAATTTTGATAATTAAAAATGCTGTTAAAGTAGTTTTAAAATTGTTTTTATAAATTCATAATGGTTAACACTACCTGTTTAAAATAATACTGAGAGGTGGTCTAACCATAATGCTCGATGTCAATTGTGAGTCATGCCTTAACGTCAAGTTTTATGCCCAACTTTATATGACATTTCCTTGTTTCAGGGTTTGACAAATTTTAAATTCTAATTTGTCAATACGCCGAATGGTTGGTTGAACAGCCAGAAGTGAATGGCGACTTTGTAAAGAAAATTATCTTCAGCGACGAGGCACACTTTCCCCTCAGTGGATTTGTTAAATTTGAGCAAATGAGAATCCACGACTGATTGTTGCGAAGTCGATGCATTGGCTGGCGGATTCATCGGACCGTACTTCTTTGAAAATGAGGTTGGCAAAGCCGTTACCGTGAATGGTGTTCGCTATCGCGAGATGATTACGGCCTTCTTGTGGCCAGAAATTGAGGATACGGACCTAGACGATGTGTGGTGCTGCTTGCCACACAGCCAACGCAATTCAATGGCCGTGTTATCCACGATCATGTGATTAAACACCGTTGGACTTCTTTAATTGCGGATCTTTGAGATCATTCGGCACATTAACGGCATTGAATCTCAATTATTTCTCAAAGTCATTAAAAATATGAACCATCGGATAGGAGTGTCCCGCCGAAGTTGTGGCGAGCATTTGCCCGATATTTTGTTCCACACATAATTGTCATAGATCCTTCTGTCATAGTTAAAAAAATATTAAGATAATTCTCTGAAAACTTTTTGTTTTATGTACAATTAACATCGTGCGTTTTGGTTGGACCACCCTTTATAAATGTTTTAATCCAGTACCATAGATGATTGTTATCTTTTGAATTGGATAAGCTCAGTGTATTTATATTTTGGATCGTTGCCTTAAAGATGGATGCTTCAGCTTTTCCTTTGTCTTATGGAATCTTATTTAAGTCATACTATACGTTAAGTAAATGTCGATTTATTTCGTTTATTTTAATACACCCATTGTGCATGACCACAATTGTATATAAATATCCTGATCTACAGCTGTATAATATTTTTAACATCCAGGAAATATTATAAATCAGGACAACCCTTACAAATAAAATAATGAATCATTTGTAACACATATTATTAATTAACACGCATGCGATATTTTTCTGAAATAAACGTAAAAGTTAAGTTCATTGTCTCGTTACATTCATCACCAATTCCAGAACAAACTTCTATATCCAAAAAATTAAAATTGTGTTCTGATGACGTAACAGCTTTTACCATTAAAACTTTGAATGCTGTGTAATAAACTAACTTAAGCATATTAAATCTAAAATTAAAAAACTTTACATCATTTAATAAAATTATTAATTAAAATTTATTGATTTCAACACTTAAAACTTCCCACAAACTGACTTAAAAGAAAACAATGGAACTTACAAAACACACATACAAAAGCCAATTAAAATAACGTTTTTATTTTTTTTTTACAATTAGGAGTACGGAAATTGATCAATAATCAATGAATACTCCACCACACAGAAAAAATTAAATATAATCAAATGAACAAAATACCAAAAACTGAACCTCAATAAAAAACATGCTCCCAACAAATACAGCCAATCACGATTTAAATGTTTTCAATGCAAATTAACCAGACATACAGACAATAATGGCCAAAAATGAAAAGAAAATCAAAACTTTAGATGTTAACAAAAAAACTTAAAGACCAAGTTTAACCGAATAAACAGACACAAATTTACATAAATCTCAAATGAAAACCAAAATTGAAAATTGTAGTAACAATGACTTTGGTACTACAAGTAAATCAAAATGCAACACAAAAATATAAAAAATGTGGCAGTAGAAGAAAACAGTTCGACCATGGATTTATTGTCGACTTAAACGAATTTAAGGAACTTTACACAAAAGTTTTTAAAAATAAATTAATGTGAATTAAAATATAAAAAATAATCTGAGATTGAACGAACCTCAGATTTTCAAAAGACATAAACGATTTACAGCGCAATGAAGTACTAACTTTTAACTAACGAGTCTACCGCACGGACATTTTCGATTTTCTATCTTCTTTGGCTGTAGGAAATATCGCCCAAAGAAAAATGGCCTAAAAAAATAAATGAAAAATCGCCCAAAAAAATTCAATGTAAAATTGGGACTGAATTCATATGAAAAGTGACCCAACATTTTTGGGCTATTTTTCGTTATTATTGGGTGATTTTTCGTTTTTTAAATTTGGTGATTTTTCATTATGAAAAATCACCCAAAAATATTATATGAAAAATAGCCCATTTTTCAGGCCATTCTTCATTTTTAAAATTTCGTCAAAATCTTACATACTATTAGTCTAAATCATTCATTATTAGTATACGTCGAATTCCTAAATGTTATTTATAAAAATAACGGGACATATTGCAAAAAGGTGGCATGTCATAACGTCCAGTGTCATAGTGTCCGTGGACAAACTCGAAAGCATAGCCGCCCTTAGGCCGGGCGCAAGGATTTTCTCCTCTTTCATAAATCAAGTACTGGCTTCGCTAACTAAAGCTTCTCTGCACAGCCGGCCTTCGGCCGGGCGCAAGGATTTTGTTCTTTATGGTATAACAAAAATCGGCTTCGCTAACTAAAGCTTCTCTGCATAGCCGGCCTTCGGCCGGGCGCAAGGATTTTGTCCTTTATGGTTTAACAAATACTGGCTTCGCTAACTAAAGCTTATCTGCGAAGTCGGCCTTCGTTCGGAAACAAGGCAGATTTTAGAAGCTTTACTTAGCGAAACCGGTACTTGTTATACCATAAAGCAACAAATCCTTGCGCCCGCCCAAAGCCGTCTGCGCAGAGAAGCTTTAGTTAGCGAAGCCGGTTTTTGTTATACCATAGAGTAGAAAATACTTGCGCCTGGCCGAAGGCCGGCTATGCCGAGACGCTTTAGTAAGCGCTGCCGGTATTTGTTACATCATAGGGGAGAAAATCCTTGTGCCCAAAAGTGTTTTAGTTATATGCCTAATATATGCACGCAGAGAAAAAACAACAAAACCATTTTTAAATGTTTAATTTAACCATATCATTGTCACCGACAACCATATTATGGTAAAATAAGTTTCTTTAAAAATAGTTTTGTTGGTTGTGACCATAATAAAACATGGTTTTCACTGCGTGTATGTAGATCTTTTTTTGTATTAAACATCTTTAGTAATTATGGACCTTATGTCATGTTTAAAAATTACATAATGTCCATTTGCAAAGTGTCTTAATGCCCACGGACGTTATGACATTTTCAAAAGTGTCACAGTGTCCATGGACATTATGACACTGGACTTTATGACATGCCACCTTGCAAAAACCTATATTCTGTTTTGAGTAATTGATTATAACTATGCAGTGATTAATTAATATTTAACTATTGAATAGTGCACAAAGTTTGGCGGAGGGCTCAAATAGGTATTACTGTCCATACTGCCGCGCAGCTGTTGAAGATACAATGCAATTTTTTACATAAAACTTACATTTGTATGTTACTAAATTTATATGAATAATACACACTGTTTTGCAAATTGGTTAATTTTTAATATTTTTTTTTTGGGAAAAAATTCTTTTTTTCTTTTTGGATCATTTTTCATTTTTATTTTGGGCCCTTTTTCGTGTCTTTTGGGGTAAAATTTCATATATAACTTTTTGGGTCATTTTTTATGTTCTTTTGGGCGATTCTTCATTTGGGCGATTTTTCATTTTTTTTGGGACATTTTTCTTTGGGCGATTTTTCCTACAGCCATCTTCTTTATACATCTTCTCTATATAATAAAAATGAAACGTTGTCTGTTGCTGATCGCATAACTTGAGAACGGCTTGACCGATTTGGACGATTTTCTCTTTAAAATAATCACCATGGTCCAACTTAGGTTCTTAAGGCAAGAAAATTTTGCCCCGCCTACTTTAAAGCCCACTTTTTTCGATTAACCTAAAATCAAGAAACCGCTCCATCGATTTCACTAATTTTTTTTTCAAATGTTCGTATTAATCTGTTTTAAGTTTTCATCGAAAGAAATATTTACCACGCCTTCTGTTACGCCCACTTTTGCTATTTATTTTACCGATTTGAACGATTTTTTCTTTAAAACGATCGCCATGGTCCAACTTAGGTTTTTACGGAAAGCAAATATTGCCCCGCCCACTTTTTTCGATTTATTATTTTATTTTAATAAAAAAGAAAATCGTTTTGTTTGTATGTTTGTAGCTTCATGTATTTTTTATATTCCCAAAAAACTCCTTAACCACTGAATCAATTTTCCTGACTACCCGACACTTAAAGTATGTTATAAATAAAAGTCCAAATAAAAGTTTTCTAATTAAGTACAAATGGCTGAATTGTCAATACGCCATATCTTTCAAAAAGTGGACAGAGAAGAATTGGGCGTGGCACCTTCCATACAAAGATAATGTAAATATATGAAAACGATAACTCACGCAAAACATGGTTGTGGTAAACATAATCTAAGAGCAACATATTATGATAAGATTCATGATTGAAGTCACCATATTAAGATTATTATTGAATCATATTATGACTAAATATACTCGTAATATTACATCATAATATTTTTCCCTAAATCATATCATTATTCTGTTAATCATACTAAGTTAAGAAGTAATCATATTATCATCATGTTAATCATAATAAGCTAAGAAATTAATCATATTATTGTCATGTTAATCATGATAAGCTAAGAAGCAATCATATTATAATCATGTTAATCATAATAAATTTAGAAGCAATCATATTATGAAATAACTGTCATAAAAATATAAAATAAATTAATTTTTTTTTCATTGATTTTTTATTTTGTGGCTTTTTACAATTTGCCTTAATGTAAATTAAATAGCAGAGTTCAATAAAAGGCTTGCAAAAGAGCAAATGAAAAATCTCTGGTTTTCATGGACAACTGCGGATGTCCATTTTTCCGATTTTGAGATGTTGATGCCATATTGCCTAATTTTCAACGCTCTTTACATGTTTCTAAAAATTTTTGAAATGATAAATTTTAAAAAGTGCAATACGTAGCCAATAGTTTGAACTAGAATGGTATTTCGGCTCTACTGAAAAATTTGTTTTAAGACAAACGTGGTTGCCCATGAAAACCACAGAAATATCGTAACACTTTTATTATATATAACTAAATCTCTGTGTGTGTTGTTGTTGGATTTTACAAAAAGCTACGTTACTTTGCATTTGCACTATTAAATCACTTATACAGAATGAACTCCGCAAATATTTAAATTTTTTTTATTTCTTTAAACTTATTTTGTTTTATGGGAATTTATCTTTAAATTGTTGAACTGCTCACATATAAAATAAACGACACAACTGATACAACATTATTTTACAAATGGCTCTAACATAATATTATTAGAGTAAAAATAGTTTGATTGCATCTTAAACATAATATGATAAATGTATAGAAAGTTATCATGTTATGGCTATTAAATATCATGATATAGTTGTGAGAAATATAATATGTTTAGAAAGTTATCATAATAAAGTTGTTAGAAAAATAATTATTTTTCGGTCAACAATACTCAAATTCATAATTGCGATAAACATTGATATGTTACCAGTAACTCTAATATTGTTGATATTAAATAGAAATAACAATTATTTGTGTACGACAACAATATATTGTTACATTAAACATAGTGTTGTTGCCGTAAGCATGCCCAACTATATTTTTTTCTGCGTGCAGTAAAGTTTTCAAGTTTTGTACAAACAGTTTGGTTGTCGGTACACAACAACACCAAAAATATTGGATGAACTAGAAAAGTAGGCGTGGCACCTCTTAGTAAAAGACATTGACTGGGAAACATTTACAATAAAAATTTCCAAATTTGCAGGACTTTGGAGTCGGAGTTGAAGAGTAGGGGTTAAAGTTTTTGTACTCGAGTCGTAGTCGGAGTCGAAACAATTACACTGCTTTAAAAATTTTTAATTTGGAAAAATACCAAGAACACCACATGCCTAGATAAGTTAATTGGGACCTCCTGAACACGAAAATCGCTGTAATTTTTTTTCCTAAGTACATTTTTTTAGATAACGGTATATTGTGTTTTTCGGTGTATGGTCCCACTCAAACCCTTGTGGAGCCCAACCAAAAAGTTCGATCGAAATGAATGGCATATCGTTGGAAAGGTAATCGAATGCCTTTTCCATCGATATGCTAAAAATTTCTATCTGGCACCTCAAAGTTCAAAAAATTTCATTACGTTTTTTTCAAAATTTTTAATTTTCATTTCGTTTTTTTACCACGTTATATTAAATATCTGGAATATTTTATTTCTTAACCAAATAGTATATTTAATTACCAACATTTTAAGCGCAATTTGAAAAAAATCGGATGAAAAATAAAGTTTTTATTAAGGATTTTGTGGAACGACAATATTTTCCTCTCATATAAAATTCCGTGTTTTTTAAATACGTTTAAAATGATGGACATAAAATTCGAATTTTTAAATTGGCTATAAGAGGGTCTGCTTTTTGAAATTTTGAAGTCAGAAAATAAGGACCAGTATACTTTACATACGAGTAGTTGAGTTTCAAAAATTAAAAAGTTGAGATAACATCTTATTTTGACAGATCTTTTAGCAATTTATGAGAATGAATATACAGATTGTATCGAAGCATGTCCTCTTCTATGTTTTTATGTGACCTAAAATTTCTTTAGCAAAACTCGCTGGTTCACTGTTTTAACCTTTCTGTTTGAATTTTGCCAAGATATCTTTAATGAAATTTGCAAACAAGTTGTTTTTTATTTATCGTATATTTACAAATATTTTTGTAGCCATGTTCATATATGTGACTTGAAATCTGCTGTAGCTCCTGTGGTAAAAGCATTAAGTGAACTACATTTTAAGTTCCAACCTTCAAGGTGAATAATAATAGAAAAAAAGGAAAAGGAACTTGAAAAAATACATGACATTGTTTCAGGTATAATTCCCATTAATGTGGGGGTTACCCGAAAAATGATTTGAAAATGCTAAACACTACTCCCTTTGGGGAAAATTAGAGAGGTAATAAAGAATTACAATTTCAAATTTCGGTCTTGGACAATATTAATATTGATTATCGAACGGAAAAAAGTAATGGCGAGTACACTAAAGAAAAATACTTCAATATAGTTGCTTAAAAATTCATATTTTTTTAACGCTGCAGGTGGGAGATAGACTACATTAAGCCACATTTTTTAAACTTTACAGCAGACCGCAAAAACATGTTGAAAATAACAGATACTTCCATTTCTGTATTAAAAATTTGACTTTGTTTGAATACTTTATATGACTTTATATGCTGTCCTTAATAAAAACCCGTCATATCGACCCATTTGCGCGAAATTATCGTATATGCCAATTTTTTTGAAATTGAGTTTTTGATGCAATCGTTCTACATTCAAAGAGACGTCGCCTGACAAAATATTGTAGGCGAATTCCACTTCGTTGCTCCAAAAATTGAATGTATATTTTCATATTTATATTGCAAGTGATAGCAGAGAAAAGTATAAAAATGGCTCTCCTGTAAAATTTGGTTTTTGTAACATACGATAATTTCGCGCAAAGGGGTCGATATAAGGTAACTTATATTTACTTATTTAATTGGACTTGGTGCTCTATACCTCCCATGATGGTGTTGGTACAGTTTCATCCCATGAGACAAACAGCACCAATTTAAACAACAAAAGGGGTGCTATTTCTCAAAAATAATAGAAGGCTTACAACATTTTTGTACGTTACGTTTCTCATCAAAATGTGTTATAAAAATTGTAGAATTAACAACTGAAGATGCATCTGCATGTTTTAATAAAAATATATTAATTTTTCTGAGAATGATTAACAAAGTTGGCCGAAATATTTGACTTAATAAATAAAACAAAAAAAAAAAAAAAAAAAAAAAAATGGCAGTGCTTTAATTTATGTATTTATATTAAAAACAAAAGACCCCGCTTTACAATTTACAAAAAAGGACTCCTTATGTTCTTTGCCTCTACAAATTCAGTGGTAAGTAACACTAAGGACACTTGATGCCCTTTACGTCTAAGCAAGTTGGACTTGGTGCTGTTTTCAACTTTTCTATCTCGAAAACTACATTGGATAGGACTTATGGAAATAAGTGTATTTCGAAAAAGATGTGAATTGGTGTAGTTTATCTCTCCCCTACAGAACTATTGTTACATTTTTTAGTACTGTTCGTATAATCTTAATAAATTACATATATAAATTTAGTCTTTTAAAATATACTTAAGTTTAATGCTTAATTTCCCCGATGGGCTATAGTGTGTTGCAAAAATAGTTAGATCCCATATGGATTGAAGCAAAACTCTTTTCTTTCACAAATTCGTAACAAAACTCGTTTGTACCAAAATTAAATCCATTAAATTTTTATATTTCAGTTGGCTTCAATTTTTCAACTGTTGAGTTATAAGTCAAGAATGGCCATTTATGGAAGATAGAGGGTTTTGCTATTTAGAAATAATCATTAAGGCGCCCGTACACGACATGTATTTGTCATCTGACATGTCAAATTTTCAAGTCACATGTAATTGTTCATGTCTGTCAAAATTGCTGTTTTACATAAGGTTTATAATATTCGGTCACAAACGTACATGTAATTTGCTTCTGACATAGTCTCTGTTTTGTTTTGCATTGTTATTGCAGTAACCAAAGTAGTTCTCGGTTTCAAAATAGCTTTCTGCCGCCACGAAAATATTTATTTGCGCCGTAAAATAATTTAGCCATCCTAACATTTTTTTCTTTTATTTTAAAGATACCAATTTAGAATTTTATAATGAAACGGTTTTTATATATATATTTACATAAATTCTATTCAATGGTAAGATGAGCATACATAAATTGGTATTGTAAAATTTTAACTTCAGCCGGCTAATGATTCCGTCAATAGTTGACGCCGCTGCCAGTTTCTTCCCGGCATAGATTTCTGATGTCAGATGGTTTGTCAGAAGAAAATAGAGCACGCTCTAATTGAAATTTTGTCAGATGACTTTGCGTCTGTCTTTTACAGAAGCAAAGTTAAAAAGGTATGTGTTTTGCAGTGGGAAATTTGACATGTCAGATGACAAAAACATGTCGTCTATACGCTCCTTTAGCGGAGCTCAATATTAGGCTTGCAACAGAACAAATTCAAAATACTGTAGCACTTTAATAGAATCTAATGGAAACGCTGTGTATTTTTTTGTTTTATTTAACAAAAGAGCTTGGATATTTTGCATTTGTACTTTTGCAAGACGAAAGCTTAGTGATTTCTATTCAGAGATAGATGGTTTTGCATTAAAGAAAATTTGGTGTGTAATATAGAGAAAAAACCAAAATTACAATTAAATCCCAAATTTTATTTTTTTATATTTCCTAATTAGTGCCACATACGATACACACTTAAGCAACTATTTTACAATCAAAAAGTAATTTTCGTAAAAATTAAAGATAGGATGTTTTGAATATAACCTCTCGATATTTTATTTTAAAGACTTCAGCAAAACACACTGGATTAGGCTAGTAAAATTTAATAGTGCATAAAAAATATTCCTGAAAAAAATTGATGGAATGGCCCTTTTAAAGTATGAGGGCTTTATGGATTGTAATTTTACTTAAAGTACGCATTCAAATTAATATGAAAATTTTATAAAATATTTAGAGAAAAAGAAAAACAACTTCTTAACCAAAAAAAATTTCACAGCAAACTTAAAAAAATTGCTCGCTAAATTTTATATATTATTTTAGAGCCTTCTTTCAGTAACGACTAGTAACGTTTGCCGTGGGAATCGGCTAGATATGAAGGCATGAATCACACAGCATGTAACGTTTGGAACAAACTTCCACACATATTTTGTTAAAATAACGAAATATATACAAACATATTGTTGCGTATACTGTTTTTATACACAACTCCAATATATTGGAGCTGCGGTTTTAAGATCGTTTTTCTTAAATTTTTTTACAATGTCTTTTATTTTTTGTTTGTTTTAATATTTCCAAAATAAAACTCCCGAAAACAGCGATCTGACAGACTGCGATAACTGGAGGGGTATAACGCTTCTGAACACAGTCTACAAAATTATGGGGGCTATCATTAGCAAAAGGCTGCAGATCATTAAAAGTTTTCTTCACCCAAACCGCAATTGCGTAGATCAGGCAAATACACTTCGAGTCATAAGCGTACAATCAGTCGAATAACGATCACCTCTGTAGTCTTTATAGGCTTCCAAAAAGCCTTTCGCATGATTAAACGTAGGGCAATATGGTCTGCCTTGAAAACTTACGGAATCCGCATGAATAAATAATAAACCTCATAAAAACCATGCGTTATAATTCAGGTTCGTCACAATGGACAACGTTTGTGAAAAACAAGCTTTTATTTTATTATCCCTATTATTTGCATTAGTTCTTGAAAGCGTTATGACCGCAATCTGTAAAAGGAGAAGTTTGATAGTCTGGAGGTTTCACCGCCATCTAAAAAAACCTTGATTATGCGGATGATATTTTCCTCATTTCCCACAAACTCAGTGGCATGCAGAGCAAGATAAATGACCTGATTACTTGATGCAAATTATTGGCTTGGAGGGCAATGTTCAAAAAACAAAGGCCATGCATAGCAACAGTATTATCAACAACAAATTATATATTAAGAACTTTGAAATAAAATATGTCGATAGCTTCTGCTATTTTGGTTGTATCATGGTAGCACAAGGCGAATATGAAGAAGATGTAAAATGGCTTTCGTGTGCTTGAACAAAGTATGGAGTTAAAATGCATGTGCATTATATATGGTAGCGAAACATGGCTTATATCTAGCTTTATTGCGAGGAGACTGCAAACGCAAATAAACAAATTTTTATGTTTCATACTGGTCTAATAGAATAACTAAGACCGAACTATCGGCTAACAAATAATGAGCCGGAAGTGGAGGTAGGTGCGTCCCAATTTTCGCTTACCCCGCGGAACTTAGTTCATTAAATTGTCAGTTGCGTATATAACTTTGAACAGGCTTTTTTTAATTTGGTTATTATTTCCCAAACTAATATTTAGAATCTCTATAAATCTTTGGTTTTTACTCAAATCCTAACCAAGTTTGTTGCGACGACAGGATAGTCGGTGTGTCTAGCTCATCTTTTATCCTTGAGATTCCAGCTATTGCTTGACAATATCACTTTAGGATTATTTTTCAATTTAATTACTTGTACAAGTAATAATTAATTTTTATTTCAATATGTGCATAATATACATTTTTTTCTCTTATGTTACCAATACCCGACAAAAATCAACATGTCGTTCTATTGTAAATCTAAACGGAACGAAAAATATAATAAATCAAAAAACAAAAAACTTTTCCATACAAGACAAACTTTTTGAACTGAAGTTCAGGGCGAAACCCAAAACATTGTGCCAGTAAGAAAGAGCATGAGTATGGATACCAGGCCAGACAAAAAGTTACACAAATATCGTAGACAGACTAACCGACCAAACAAAAACTGTTACAAAATTGCAAGGAGTTTTATTTTTTTTGTAAAATGGAAAGGAAGCTTTCAACACCAGGTAAAAGTTCAAAATTTTACTTGCAATGTAATAAATTATTAAGGGAAAAAATGAAATGAAATTTAATTCAAAACAAAAAGAAAAAAAAAATCTATCAATACAAATACTTGCAACAAATCCAAAAGCAAATTTACAATTAAGACAATAATTAAACTCTAACTTACCTTTACTTTTTTTTTTGTTTCTTCTTAAAAGTCACTGAAAAGAAATAAAACTAAAACTTGTTTAACAAAAATGTTGAACTTTCAATATTTCGAGGTTTTAAACAGGCACAAAAAAGCAATTTGAATAAAAATTTGCATTTAATTCTTCTTTTTCTTAGAGTTTTTTTTTTGGCAACTCATAAAACAGTTAAAATCACAGTTGCAGCAGTTTTTTTTTTTAAATTTTGCACAATATTTTTATTTTTTGTTAAATACACTTGAATTGAAACATTGATCTCATTGATACAATTGCCAAATACACGCTTGTACTCCGAACCAAACAACAACAAGCAAACACATCTGATTCACTCACATCACGTATACGTACAAGTGTGATCACACATTTATGTTGTGTATGTATGATTCTTGTCTGATGATTGTATGACTTTGTACATTTATTTGTTTATTTCCATTTTTTTTATTTGTGCAATTCGTAGATTGTTTGTTTATATCCCCGTCAATCGATTAAATTATTTGTTTATATGTCTGTCCGTCTGTCTCTTTAGCGTTTTTGTTCGTGAAACCAATTTAAAATCGAAAATATTCTTCAATTGCTTAAAAATTTTAGATTTTAGAAGAAAAACGTTGCGTTAGTTTTGTTTGATGATGTTATTTTAACGTATGCCAAACTTAAAATGTTTATGGTGAACGTTCAAATTTATGTGTAATACTGAAAAAACTGGGTTTAATACTAAAAAACAAATGTGTTTCTTATATTTTTTCATTTCAGTTAACTTATTTATTTATTTTTTTTTTGTTTTGTTCATACCGAACCTTTAAGAAGATGTTGTACAAATTTTTTTTTGTTCGTTTAACAATGCAGTGCAGTTCAGTTCATATCAGTTGAATGCGGCGCTATTGTTGTAGTTGTTTCCCTCACATAGAGAATATAAAGAATGCAATCGCTTTGGAATTTCTCATTTAGAATTAATAGAATTAAATTGCAGTGTAATTTAATAAACTTTTTATTAAAAATGTATCTTAATTATTGGGTTAATAGATTAAATGGTGTTGGTGTTTAATTTTATTCACTACTTTTTTAGCTTTTAACATTTTTTACATTAGTATTATTTGCGTTACAATAAAAAAAAAAACACTAACTCGAGTTGATGTGGAAAAGGCGTGTGCATTAGGACACGAAAAAAAATGTCAAGGCACAGGCCATTACCACTCCCCCACCCCCAGAATTGTTAAATGTATTGTAGATATACGTTGCATAAAGTTTTAGGATTATCAAAAAATGTTAACAGGCGCCGAAGCAACGCTGAAGTTAAGTTTGAAAGTGCATTTACAACACGCAAAGAAAAAACATGGTTGTGGTAAACATATTCTAAGAGCAACATATTATGATAAGAATTATGATTGTAGCCACCATATTAAGATTATTATTTAATCATATTATGACTAAATATACTCGTACTATTACATCATAATATTTTTCCCTTAATCATATTATTATTCTGTAAATCATACTAAGTTAAGAAGTAATCAAATTATTGTCATGTTAATCATAAAAAGCTAAGAAATTAATCATATTATTGTCATGTTAATCATAATAAGCTAAGAAGTAATCATATTATCATCATGTTAATCATAATAAATTTAGAAGCAATCATATTATGATATAGCACCTTTCATAGCTGTCATAAAAATACAAAATAAATTTAAATATTTTTGAATCGATTTTTTATTTTGTGTCTTTTTACAATTTTTCTTAATGGTAATCAAATAGCGGAGTTCAATATAAGGCTTGCAAAAGAGCAAATGAAAAATCTGTGGTTTTCATGGGCAACCGCGTGTGTCCATTTTTCCGATTTTGAGATGTTGATGCCATATCGCCTAATTTTAAAAGCTCTTTACATTTTTTTTAAAAAGATGGATCAATTCCGGTTTTTTAACGTAATCACAAAGTTTAAAAAATGCAATACCTAGCCCGTAGTTTGATCTCGAATGGTTTTTCTGCTTTCCTGAACAATTTGTTTTAAGACATACGCGATTGCCCATGAAAACCACAGAAATATCGTAGCACTTTTATAAAATATAACGAAATCTCTGTGTGTTTTGTTGTTGGATTTTACAAAAAAAACTATGATATTTTGCATTTGCACTATTACATCACTAATATTTGAATGAACTCCGCTAATATTTTAATTTTTTAATTTCTTTAAACTTATTTTTTTTATGGAATTTTATCTTTTAATTGTTTAACCGCTCACAAATAAAAAAACGACACAACTTCTTCAAAATTATTTTACAAATGGCGCTAACATAATATGATTAGAGTAAAAATAGTTTGATTGCATCTTTAACATAATATGATATATGTATAGAAAGTTATCATGTTATGGCTATTAAATATCATGATATAGTTGTGAGAAATATAATATGTTTAGAAAGTTATCATAATAAAGTTGTTAGAAAAATAATTATTTTTCGGTCAACAATACTCAAATTCATAATTGCGATAAACATTGATATGTTTACAGTAACTATAATATTGTTGATATTAAATAAAAATAACAATTATTTGTGTACGACAACAATATATTGTTACATTAAACATAGTGTTGTTGCCGTAACCATGCCCAACCATATTTTTTCTCTGCGTGAAGGAGAACAATTTTTTTTTTTTTTTAGTTTTTGTAAACATTTTGCCATTTAAGAATTACTTTTGAAATTAAGTATAAGAATATCGAGATGTGTACGTCATTAGCTTTCTAATGAGTTATAAAAGACAAAATTAGGTAAAAATATGTTAAAGTTATTAAAATTTCCCCAGACCATTAACAAGTTTCGGGCCACTTGAACAAAGAATGTAGAAACAAAATTAACATTTTGTAAGAAATATTTGAATAAGATCTAATTTTTACATAAAATTTACCCGCATTAATTTGTATATGTGTTTTTGTCTTCGTAGGATACTGTTAACCGATCGCCGGTAAGACAAAAAAAAAAGTTTTTTAACGACCGTTTTTAAATTCTATTTTCAAATATTTAAAAATTTTGTTAAACAAACTTAAGAATTTTTTGATCACCACTTTGGCATTTATTGAGAATGTAATAGGGACTAAAAATATATAAAAATTATGTCAATACCTCTTTTTAAATATAGCCCAATATGTGTTTATCCAGCTGTAGGATATCAGCTTGTGTGTAGGCATTCAAAGGAACTGCCAGAAAAGTTTTGAGAATTGGAAATATAAAAAAGGCTGTTATAGCCGTTTGACGTTCTTAATCAAAGTCTGTCTTTATTAACAAACTATACTAGTTTATATACTAAAATTCAAGTATCGATCAGCATTATTGAATTGATTCTTTTTCCGCATTTAGCAAGGTTCAACAGCCGTTGATTGTGCTGACGCTTGCATATAGTGTCTTTGCATTAGTGGTCATTAAACTAACAATAAAAATAAAAAAGGTTTAACGAATAAAATATCTTACATTATCTACAGTTTAGTACGTAAGGTACGTAAGTTTAAAGAATCTGTTAATTTGATAGGTCTACAACTCATTTGATGTATGTTAATGACGATAAATTCAAAGTTTCATAATAGACCAGAAATATTTAAAAAAAATAAGATTTTTTTTGTCGTGCTTAATAGTGATCGATACCTTTAACAGAATTGAATATTTGAAATAACGAACGAAATAACGAACTATAAAAAAATTCGTGAAATTTTTAAAATATTAGTGCGGAACTCTAAAATTTTCGACAATTATTGACATTCTCATGGAAATGCCCATATGGCAAGTTTTTTTTAAATAAATATTTAAATATAAATAATTTCTTATTAACTGGACAGCACGATACAAAATTATAAAGTTTTCGGGCAGAAAATCCTTAGAAAGAATAAAATATCCTGAAAAACTCAATTTCTTCCAAATGTTTCGTTCCTTATAGAATTTCTTCCTTTACCGCTCTGCTTCCCATCATACAGAACTTTTTTTCTAACAAATACATGAATAAATAAATTTTTTCTTTATATTTGCTTTTTCATTTTATAATGGGATGTGACAATAACAATGCTGTTGTAATGCTGCATGTACAGCTGCACTGCACTCCATAATACACATCCATACAAACACGTGTATGTTGCACATAAAACTGCACTCTTTTTTTTTTTTTTTTTTGTTGAAGGTAATTCGTGCAATTTGTATGAATTTGAGAGCATAAAAACAAAACGAAAACGAAATGAAAAAATAGCTAATACTTTTAATAAGTATAAAGAAATACCGAAATATAAATAAAATACTACGAGTACAAACAACAAACAATTAAGACTTTAAGAGAAAAAAATCAAAAAATTAGAAGGGCTTTATTTAACATTTCAAATTTAAGAATCGTGGTGGTGGTGGCATGCTTCACAGAAGAATCATAAGAAAATCTTTATACTCGTTTTCGTTTTTATGTAGTCTCAATTTAAATAACAAGATATTTGCATGTGCTTTCGAGATATTCATAAATAAGATAAAATATTAAAACAGAAAAAAATACAAAACTGTTAACACAACATGACCCGATTATTAATTATGTTACGAACATTTTACATATTCGAAATTAAATCGCTCTATTCTTGAGGGTTGGTTCAAAGTAAATGGTCTTCTTGTAAAAATACTAATAATAATCATAATAAATACTTAGTTATAATAGTAATCATTTTCAGAGCTTTCAAACTTTGTTAACAACTAAGTTATTTTTATGTTGTTAAGTTATTTTAACCACCTTTGAAGACTCTCCCTTTAATAGTTCTTCAGTAGAGAGATATTTAATATCATATGAGAGGTATTTTCCCCCCTGCGCCTACCCGCTTTATTTTTATTTTCAAAAGTGTAGTATACCATAAGAGTGACTTCTACAAAGTTTGAACATTCTTACTATAACAGTTCTTAAGATAAAAGTATTAAACATCTTCGTTCTGTGGGGGGGGGGGGGGTAACACTTCCCCCGCTGCTATATTATTTCAAATTTGGCGCTCAGAAGATTGTACTACCAAAAGTTCAACAGAAAGCGCGCAGCGGCTCTTTTTAATATTTCTATATATGAGGGGTACTGCTCCTCCTCTATCTACCCCGCCCATTTTTATATTGAAATTTATAGTTTACCATTATAGTAGCTTTAACCACGTTTGAAGACTCTCCCTTTAAAAGTTCTTCAGTTGAGCAATATTTAGTATATGCATCCTACGGGAGGTGTTTCCCCCTGCGCCTACCCGCTTTATTTTTATTTTCAAAAGTGTAGTATACCATAAGAGTGACTTCCACAAAATTTTAAACATTCTCACTATAACAGTTCTTAAGATATGCGATATTAAACATTGGCGTCCTATGGTGGGTACCACTTCCCCCGCTGCTTTTTTGTTTCAATTTTGGGGCTCAGAAGATCCTACTACCAAAAGTTCAACAAAATGCGTGCAGTGGCTTCTATTAATATTTCTATCTATGAGGGGTACTGCTCATCCCCTGTGTACCCCGCCTATTTTTATATTGAAATTTATAGTTTACCCTAATAGTAGCTCTAACCACGTTTGAAGACTTTCCCTGTAATAGTTCTTCAGTTGAGCGATATTTAATGTATGCATCCTATGGGAGGAGTTTGCCCCATGCGCCTACCCGCTTTATTTTTATTTTCAAAAGTGAAGTATACCATAAGAGTGACTTCCACAAAGTTTGAACATTCTCACTATAACAGTTCTTTAGATATGCGATATTAAACATTGGCATCCTATGGTGGATACCACTTCCTCCGCTGCTATTTTATTTAAATTTTGGGGTTCAGAAGATCCTACTACAAAATGCGTGCAGCGGCTCTTATTAATATTTCTATCTATGAGGGGTACTGCTCCTCCCCTGTCTACCCCGCCCATTTTTTATATTGAAATTTATAGTTTACCATAATAGTAGCTTTAACCACGTTTGAAGACTCTTCCTTTAATAGTTCTTCAGTTGAGCGATATTTAATATATGCATCCTATGGAAGGTAAAAGTGTAGTATACCATAAGAGTGACTTCTACAAAGTTTGAACATTCTCAATTTTTTTTCCATTTTGGGGCTCAGAAGATCCTACTACCAAAAGTTCAACAAAATGCGTACAGCGGCTCTTAAGATATGCGATAATTAATATTGGCATTCTATGGGGGTACCAATTCCCCTGCCCCTATCGAAAAAATAAGTAACCTAGTTTATTTTAAGAGCTCAGGTGATGTTACTGTAAAAATTTCAGGAAAATCTGTTCAGTAGTTTAGGAGTCTATAAGCCAACAAACAAACAAACAAACACACATACAAACATTTTCATTTTTATACAGTATTATTCGGATATAAGAACATCTCATATAAGAACAAAACGCTTATAAGAAACATTTTCAAAACCACCATGTCTTTTTTGTGATTTTTCTAACAAAAAGGTTTCATATAAGAAAAACGCTTATAAGAAAAAACTGATATAAGAACATTTTTCTTTAACACCAAAATCACAAAATGTGTAGAAAAAGAATTTATATAAGAAACTTCCAACGGCAACACATAATTTATATAGTTTGCATGGACAACTCTGTTTTCTGACAGTTTTACAAAAAGAACAAAGTTTTTTTTTTTACTTTTAAGCTAGAGGTCCACACCACGCGTTACTCGCTTTTTCGCAGCATACGCAGCTGTCAAAAAAGTAGAATCTGTGTAGTTATACGTAGTAGGTTACATGCACATGTGTTTTTTGTCAATAAAAACAAAAGTTAAAAATTTAAAAGAATACAAAACGGTATAAAAAGAAGCGAAATTGCAAAAAAATATAATATTGGACTTTCAACGTTTTCTAAAATAGTGAAAAACTCAAAAGACATAGACAATAATTATTTAAAAGTTAGAAACGTTAACATGGGGTCTTCACCTGACAATTTTTTGTCATACCAAACGTCAAAGTCCATATAAAAAAACTTTGAAATTTTTGTCAGCGTTTTTTTTTCATATGAAGTTTGACGTTTATTATAACAAAAAATTGTCAGGTGATGACCCTATGTAACATAAAAAGAGACAGGAAACCAAAATATGAAAGTCTTATGGCCATAGATACTTATAAAAGAAATAAGTTTCTTATATAAAATAGTTGTATATAAGAAAGAAACTCTTATAAGAAACTTTTTTCCTGGATTTTTTAAGTTTCTTATATCTGATAAATACTGTATATGTATATAGATGCGATTTTTATAAAAAATTCGGCACAATGTTGTGGGAAAATTTTAACTACAGTAAATCAATAAGAAACTAAACAAAACTAACTATAACAAATTTGCCCTTAAAACCTTTTCATACACTCTACCACTAGTGGTGAAGAGGGTGTGGTAAGTTTGTCATTCCATGAAAAACTTTTTTAATATTCATATCGAGCCCTAACAGCGAAAATAACGTAAGCGACATGATTTTAAATTTACGTTTTTTTTAATAAATGACTTTATTGGCAACACTTGCACCATCTCCTAAAATATCATGGTCACATAATGCACCGTTACGATTTTATAGCAAAAACAATTTTAATGTAAGCGACAAATTTCATACAAAATTAATATGAAATAAAACAAAAAAGCTCTCTCCTGTAAAATTTGATTTTTGTCGCTTACATTATTTTCGCGGTTAGGGGTCGATATAATACCCTTTGAACTATATACATATGTATGAATTATATCGGTTCTTGAGCAACATTACGTCGATTAAGTCATATCCTTCTGTTGGAATTACGCTCACTTCCGATGCAATCTACAGATACTAAAACTTTTTTATTAAATTGTTTTTAGTTTTCCTAAGCAGTTTGGTTGATTAAAATACAGCACAATCGATACAGTAGAAAAAGATTTTTGAACCTAAGTGACGAGCGACCTCACTAAAAAAGTGTATTTTTATACAAAAACCGACATAAATTGCTGGGAGAATGCACCGATTGTAGTGTCTAGAAACTTTTCAATTAAAAGGTGAGAAATTAAACAAAAATGTCATAAATTGAAACAAATAGCTGTTTTTTTCACTTAACCGCGTTTGTAACATTTTTGGCGAGTAATATCTGTCTCGTAAGGAATTTATTCGGCAATTCAAAGAAAAAGTGTGTCTGAAAAATTTTTGTGAGAAAGTTCCCGCTTTGAACTGTCAAATAAACTTACGAACAAAAACGAAATGATAAAAAATTTTAACACTAAAAAATATATTGAAAATGCAATGAAAATAACATGGAAGAGGTCAGTATTTTGCTTTTGTCTTTAGAGTATTTTTTTTAACAACAAACATTGAAGTCGCACTTTACATTATTTGGGATAGCCGACGGTTTTATTTTCGCTGCCATCGTTGGCAAATTTTCAATTTTCGTAAATTTCGGTCGCCGCCAATGATATGTGTGATTGAAGTCTTAACGTCCGCAATTTTACGTCGGCTTGGAGTGGAATATTATGACATTTATTTTTTCTCACTGCCTGTTTTCAAAATAAAAATTTTCGCTTGGGAATTTATATTGAATAAATATATTTTTGTTTTAAATATAAATTTCTAAACAAAAATGTTAATATTAGTCTGAAAAACAGGCAGTTAATCTCCTTTAATAGTTTTCGACATGAGTTACAGACGCACTTTTTTCTCACTTTTCGAGATGGAATATTTTGTTTCACATCTTTTTGATGCGAGAAGTTCTCACCAAAGTTAACGAGCATGGGTCAGTTCACAAATCAAATCTCAAACACGTTTTTAAAATCAGTTTTTTGCCTCTCCTGAACGTTTGTGAATTTTAAGTTATGGCTGTTTATGATTAAGTGTACGCTATCTTATTTAAACTTTGTAAAATAAATTTCAGGGGCCGAAGTTGAAAGTGAACCACATCTAAACGTCAAGTTTTTATCTGCATTTAAAGTTATTCAGGCTTATTATGAAAATGTGCGTTCAAATCAAAATGCATCATCGGGCCGTATTTTTTCCAAAATGACGCCGGTTAAGCAGTTACTATCAATGGTGTTCGCTATCGTGAGATGATAACGAACTTTTTATGGCCCGAATTGGAAGATATGGATGTGGACGATAAGTGGTTTCAACAGGTCGGTGCTGGATGAGATAATTCGGCACAATAACGCCAAATAACGTCAATTATGCCTCAGCGTCATAAAAAATTTGGACCATCGGATGGGGGTGTGCCACTGAGGTCACGGCGGCTATTTGGCCGATATTTTGCTACATGCACAATTGAACCATGCCAAGATTATTATAATAAAAAGAAATGATAATAATTTCCTAAGTAATATGTATTTTATTTAAAATCAACATCGGCCCTTAAAATATAACCACCCTTTACGACTAGAAATAAAATCATAAAACTTTGTGATGATCGGCCCGTAACTTGGCATAAGTTCCATATGAAACATTCTTTTGATTCTAACACTGCAAGGCCAGTTTTTTTAAAAATTGGTTTATAATGTATAGATCACATATAAAGCCCCCTTCTGAAATATTCTTGCTTCGGTGAAGGGGATCAAAGCTAAAGTTAAAGTGCTATAACTTGTTTATACTTAAAATTTCTTAGTTTTGCTCAGTTCTGTAGTGCAATGTAGTTTTTTACAAATTTGCTTTTAATTACTATTATTTTTTTTAATAACCAAGAAATCTACTAACATTTGACCTCTAAAACTTAATAGCTTCAGTCGCAAATTGTTATCAAAGTTTAATTACAATTAACATTTGTTCTAGAAACCAAACTTGATCCATCACTCCAAGAGACTTATGATCTTCTAACGAACTCATCATTTCAATCAAAAAAATTGAGAAAAAGATTTTGACATTAAACTAAAAAACACTATTTAAATCCGTGTTATAGCGCATTAATTTGCTAGTGTTGTAATTAATATGCAATTTAATTCTTACACACGATTTATTTTATAAAACCCTCAATCTTGAGTACAAAGAAATATTTTAATTTGTAATCTTCGGATTAACCAAAACGTAAGACAAGATCGAATCCAAGTTGTTCTTTGGATGATATGATTTGTTTACAACATTCATTCCACTTATCATTCTGTCAAGCCGACATCATAAATTTGTATCTGTGGGTATGAATGTGTGTGTGTCTGTGTCTATTTATTACCATCCGTCCGTCTGCCTGTATGTTGGGCCTGTTGCCTTAAGTTTTTCAGTTTTCTTTGCATCTTAAAAGTTGAGAGACAAGCAATAAAAAGCTTAAGTAAATATAAACTGCAACTTAAATTCAGTGGGTGTTTTAAAACAAAAGTGATGTTTAGTTTTTATTTTTTTTATTATTTTTTTTGATCTGCTCTAAAGATATTTATCTATGAACTCAATTTATGCGATACAATGTAAAATGAATACAAGCAAATAAAGTGAATTGTAACAATTACTCAAAGATACAGTGAAATGTGTATCTAAGAATATTTTTTAATTGTGAACGGAATTTTAAATTAGTGTAAGTAATTTTGTTTACTTTGTATGAAATATTTGAAAATTGCAAATCATTTTATAAGACATTTGCACTAAACTGGAATATTGAAATTATTTTTTTTTATAAAATAATTATCCCATTTTTTCGAAAATACTTTACAAATACTTTCATAGTAATTTTTTTAAAAATTCCAAAAAATTGTGATGAAAGAGTTTTGTTTTAAAATTTTTGAATTTACAGGTTACCTCGACATAATATGCTTAGACGACCGTTAGAATTTACGAAAAGGTTAGCTATCAAACGAAGAGTCAAAATGCGCTTACTTTTTGACATTCATATACTCTGGCAAGTCATTGTGAATAAAGTTACGCTTGTACAACGCTACTAAATTATCCTAATTCATTTTAGTTAATGTTTGATCGCAAAATTTTTGGCTTAACGGACTTAATAAATATAATTGACACACATGGATTAAGATCTACACTCACAATATTATTACAGTAACGGACTGTAGTTTATTTAAGAAATATTCCGTTCAGTAATTTTTAAATAAATAAACATTTAAAATTCCAAGCAAATTTATTTTTAACTGATTCTAACAGTTATTAAAAAAACTAAGTGCATATTAATACGGACTTTCAGTTGCAGTTAATATTGTCCGTTGATTGAGTTAAATTCTTCTTTATGTTAAATTAAATTAAAATGTAATTTAAAGCAACGAAAAGTCATTTAATTTTTACTTTCCAAAATTAAACCGCGAATTCCGTAAAAACAAATAAATATTCAGTTATCTTACATAAATTAATTGTCAAAAAATTAACTACATATTCAGTAAAAACAATTAAATATTCAGTTAATTAAATGAACTTTTTGTTAAAAATAAATGAAAAATAAGTAGACCGCTTTTGAATTGAATTTTCATTTATTTTATATTACAATTTCAGTTAATTTACGTACAGAATATTGTGAGTGTATCAATACAGAATAGTTTCTATAGTGCATATTATATCCAGAAATAAAGCTGGAACTCGCGCTACGGATTGAAGATTTTTGTTCGAGAATATGGGTGAAATTTATCCGGGCGAAATGTTGTTTCAACAAGACAACCGCAACTATCGACTTATTGAAATTGATTTTGAGAAATGGATCTGTCAGTTGCTCTTCCAGGTCGTGCGATTCGACAACTTTCGATTTCACTGATTTAAGCTGACAAACCGCCAAGAAGTGGCGTGTTGGATGCGAGCATTGTTTGTGTTTTTTGCGACGTACCGCCACCAATTCTGGAAAAAGTTCCCAAAATTCGTCCCCAGAATGCGCTTCGTCAAAAACAACAATGGTTCAAAATAATTTTCAAATGTTAATGCCGTCTATTGATCTTTCTAATACATTTTTTTTTCATTGTAATAATTTTTACAATTTCAAATTATATTTTCAATTCGTTTATTTATGATAATATGTACAGGAATTTATAAGTGTGTTTTAAGTAATGTAGAGAGTTTAGATATGCATGATCTTTTCTACTCAAATATTATAATTTTTTGATTAAATTAATTAGCAATAATTAACAGTTTAAGATCTAGAGAAAAATTATATAAAAAAACTCTTTAAGAGAAAAAAAAAAAAAAAAAAAAAAATTGTAAAGATAAAATAAACTTAAAAATAAACTAGTCTAAAGGTGCTACCATGATATTACTGATATGTTGGTATTGTGATATTTGACATCTTTGGTCGAAGTTTAGTTTAAGCCGTTGTATCTTCACGTCCACCATTTCGATGCTGTTTATATTATGCAATCTTCTAGTAGAGAAATGCCATGGAAGGTTATACATCATTTTTAGTATCTTATTTTGAGCGATTTGTAAGTTTTTTATATGACATTTTGCTATGGTTGCCCAAACTGGAGCCCCGTAAAACATTATTGAATGAAATATGACCTTAAGCATAACAATTTTATTTTCTCGACTAAGTTTGGATTTTTTATTGATAAAAGGAAAAAGTATTCTCTTGGCTATATTTATTTTATTTATGACATAAGCAACATGTTCTTTAAAGTTAAGTTTTGAATCTAAGATAACACCTAAATATTTGACTTTAGGCTCCCAAGAAATATTGCTTGTTTCAAAACGTAAAGAATGTTGAGGAATATAACAGTCTTTTCTTTTTCTTGTAAAAAATATAGCTTGCGTTTTAGAGCTATTTATGACGATTTTCCATTTAATGAAATAATTTCGAACAATAGTTAATGAAGATTGAAGATTAATAATTATATCTTCCGCTAAGACTCCCGAACATAGTAATGCTGTATCGTCAGCAAATATAGACGTTGTACAGTGTTGAAAAACTGGAAAATCTGATGTGTATATGTTGTAGAGAATGGGTGATAAGCAGGAGCCCTGTGGGCAGCCAGATGTAACACCCACTTTATTGGAGAAACATTTGCCAATATGTACTCTGTACTCACGATTTTTTAAAAAACTTTTTATTATTTTTATGAGCGGGGTGGGGAAGTTGCAATTTGTCATTTTAAAAACAAGGGCATCATGCCAAACAGAATCAAATGCTGCTTTTACATCTAATAACACCATACCCGTTGATTTTCCGTTATTAAAATTTGATTTGACTATGTTTTTGATTCTAAGTAAATCATGAGATGTGTTGAGGCCATTTCTAAATCCAAACTGTTGGTTTGGAAATATGTTATTATCATCAATAAATGAGCATAATTTATTTTCTAGCAACTTACTAACGGATGGTAGAAGGCTAATTGGGCGATAAGACTGTGGAGAGTTGCTAGGCTTATTAGGTTTGGCGATAGGTATAACCATAGCTTCTTTCCAACAGTTTGGAAAATAAGCGTTTTTTAAGCACGAGTTAAGTATTGACAAAAGTAATTTTATACCATTATTAGGGAGATTTTTAATGCACAGATTATTGATTTTATCAATACCTGGTGCTTTTCTATTTTTTAGTTTTTTAATAATATTTTTTATGTCAGGTTCTGCTATTTCAAGATCAGGGTAATCATTATAGGTGTCAGTTTCTAGATGCTGAATACAGTTGTTAACATCATGTATTGTTTCAGAATCGCTTAGATTTACTGAGTATGAATTATTCATTTTGAATGTTTCAGCTAGTAAGTTGCATTTTTCTATACATGAAGCGTATTGAGTACTGTTGCTTAAGCCTAGATTACACTATCTCACAAGTCTTACGTATTCCATAATACTTTGTGAGATAGAAATCAAATGAGTTTTGTTGCGACTGTCAAAAAATTTAATGTAACATGACAGTTTGTGTTCACACCATCACACAAAGTATAAACACTTACACATGAAATAAAATGCAACCCTGATCCAATGAAAAGTATTATTGTTTAGAAATTTTTCAAAAAACGATGAAGTCGTATGGGATGTCAAACTTTTTTCATAATACTTGTCATTTTTGTGACACATTGCATTCACACTATCACACTTTGTCATTTTACTTGAGTTTTTGACATGTATTAATACAAAGTATAATAGTGTAATCTAGCCTTTAGTAGCGTTGGTATTTGTTTTGATTTCTTCTTTATAACTTTTGTGATGTTCCAAAAGGGGGAAGAACCTTTTTCTAGAGTTGCCAGATGATTATTCCAAGACGAATTCCTAAATTTAATGATTTCGTATTGTATAAGTTGATTAAGATGTTTCATTTCAGTTTTATCAGCTAGGTTTCTATAACGAATCCAATTTCTTCTGAAATAATTTCTGGACGTAATCAAATTTTGAATTTGTATTGGAAACGATTTATGGTAAAATGTTATTTCCTTTTTTGGTACACTTACATCTATGGCGTTTTTAATAGCATTGTTTAAAGTTGTTATCATTTCGTCAATAATATTTGTTTCTGATGACACATTAAAATTTAGATTTCTAAGAGAATCATTTATGTTTTTTGTGTATCTTTTCCAGTTAGTTTTTGAATAAACCAGCTTGTAGTTTTCCTCGTTATTGAATCTGAAATTATATCAGGCTTAAATATACCCTTTACAAAGTTTGATTTAATTTTTCTAGTTAAAAAATTCAAGATTTGTAGGAATCAAGGCGAATTCATCCCTGGTAATCTCGGTACTACAACAAGTACACATGATATTTTTTATTTATGTGAGATTGATAGAAAAATTATTTAAAATTTCAATTCCGTTCGGAATGATTCCGTTCGGAATTGAAGAAAACATATTTGTTTGTTGATGGAAAGTGTATTTTGATAGTTTCTGGCCTTTCAGATACAGGCAACTCACATACCGTTCATGAAAACCAAAATGGTTTCATTCCGAAACATTTTTCGTCATTTTCTGAAGCACCAAAATAGAATTTTAAGTTGAAAGTAAGATATGTTTTCATTTTATAAGTGCTGGTAAAGCCTAGATTACACTATCTCACAAGCCTTACGTATTCCATAATACTTTGTGAGATAGAAATCTAATGAGTTTTGTTGCGACTGTCAAAAAATCTAATGTAACATGACAGTTCGTGTTCACACCATCTCACAAAGTATAAACACTCACACATGAAATAAAATGCAACCCAGATCCAATGAAAAGTATTATTGTTTTGAAATTTTTCAAAAAACGATGAAGTCGTATGGGATGTCAAACTTGTTTCTTAATACTTGTCATTTTCGTGACACATTGCATTCACACTATCACACTTTGTCATATTACTTGAGTTTTTGGCATGTATTAATACAAAGTATAATAGTGTAATCTAGCCTTAACCTCGCAATTAAACAACAACTTTCCTTAATTTGCCAACATTAAATCATTTGCCAATAGGAATACAGTAAGCGTGACGTCATTTGTGAACATGAGCAGAGGATTTAAATTTTGTTTTCGAGATGGCGTAATCCCAATAAAAATTTTTATCATTTTGCGAAGCACTAATGGTAAATTTATAAAAATAAGCGCACAATTATGCGCTACGCAATAAGACATACAGAGATGTAGTAAAGTAAGTGAAGGAAATCAAGTTTATAAAAGTAAAAAATAACATTTCAAGTGCTACGGCATTCCGTTTCTGCGAAGCAGGTTTGTAAGGGAGAATAATAAAAATAACTGTAAAAAAAACATTCAGTGTGTAAAGAAGAACGCAACGTTTACCAGTTTTCATTTGCGTTGAATAAAGCGCTTTTTATGTCAAAAATGTATTGGTTCAAAGTGGGAACTCACCAAATAAAATTCATTCCTTCCGTAAGCGAGATTACATTACATTTCTCCTTTTTTTTTCCTTACAAACCTGATTCGTTTGAACTCAATTTTTTTATTGGGATCTTTATTTCTATAATTTTTGACAATAGCGTATAAAAAGCTTTTGATGGACTGCAATATGGAAGGTACTTAGAAGAAAGAACGTAGATGAAGATCTCATTAGTGTTTATAAAACGTTTATATATATTGCCACAATTTCGTAAAACTTGCACGGCAGAATACTGGAGACGAATGTTTATTTAATTGAGGAGGTTATGCCGTTAATAATGGAAAACAATATGAGCTAAATGGCCTCCATGGCTACGCTTGCAGAACTTTATTTTTATAATGAAACTAGCTGACCCGACAGACGTTGTCCTGTCATAATTAGGAAAAATGTTTGCGTTCGATTTTTAAAATGTGTGCGGGGCAAAATCTTTCCGTAAAAACCTAAGTTGGACCGTGGCAATCATTTTAAATAAAATATCGTCCAAATCGGTCAATCCGTTCTCAAGTTATGCCCTTAATAGAAAAAGTGGGCGTAAAAGTAGGCGTGGTAAATTTTTCTTTCGATGAAAACATAAAATGGATTTTCTTTTCGTATAAATCTTAGTTGGACCATGGCGATAATTTTTAAGAAAAAGTCATCCAAATTATATAGATGTCATTGGTGGTGCAATATGAAAATTGAGTTTTGCCACGCCCCTCCGCCCGCAGACCGAAAATCAAAAAACAGACTTCACAGTGTCACCCGCCTGAATATTTTGAAGATTTCCTGCAAATTTCATCAAAATCGGCCCAGCCGTTTTGGAGTCCAAACGTTACATACATACACACATCCTGTTTTATATATATAGATTTTCATTTACATTTGCTGCTGCGGGCCACACAAGTTATGACATCAAAGCTTTTTATATAAAAAGCTTCCTGATCGTGTGTTTTTCCGAAGAGGCGCTCACAATTTGCCAACGAGATCTTGTGATTTAAAACTGTTCGACTTGTTTAATGAACGTAATTATGTAAATCCTGCAAGTTTAGCCGCAGCGGCCTTGTGACTGACCTTTTTTTGTTATTATTAATTGTTTTTTTAATATATGAAACTTAAGCTTTTTAGGTCATATCTTAAGCTTAGTCTAGACGATATGTTGAATCAGCAAATGTATGCTTACACTCATATGCTTAAAAATTATAACAAATGCCTCTATCAGCATATTTAATATGTTAGGTGTCTAGACGATATGCTGAAAATACCAAATTTTTCAAATTGATCATATGTCAGCAAATGATATTTCAACATATAAATAAAGGTGCTATCAGACGGTATGTATTTTACATATGTACTGTCACTTTTCTTACCCATATGTAATTCCGTATGTATGTCAAAATTTCCATTTTACATACGATTCATAATTTTTGCTATCACACCTGCTTATGTTTTTCCTTATGACATAACCTATAAATGTAAACAAAAGCTGACTATTGTTTACGTTTCAAAACAAACCAGTTGTTTTGTTTATATTTGCCACAGGAAAATAGAGCGTGTTCTAATCGAAAAAGTTACATATGTATTTCCACATGTATTTTACACATGCATAGTCTCATATGTATCACACGATGTGTACAACTTTTACAGATGGAAAATTTGACTGTACATATGTAAAATACATCCCGTCTGATAGCACCTTAAGCATACAAATTTTGTGTCTACACGATATGTTGAATTTTGTTTGTTGCTATGTATGTTGAGTAATGAGAACATTTGTTTAAAAATTAAAAATTCATTTGACAATTCTCTTTTTTTATTATTTTATTTAAAATTTGTTATCAATAATCGCCTTTATTGCAAAAATGAATAGTTTTAGTGTAATTTACACTTAATAAGTAAAAGTGCTTTATTGGGCTGGGTCAAATCCGCAAAAAATCAAAATATTTAAAGACTGGATTGATCTCTAAATTATTAGTAAAGTCTCACAGTTAATTATTTTATTTCAGTTCTACCACTATGGTAAATATTTGTTCCCATACAAATACCACTCCCAAACATTTTACCAATACCATAACGTCCTTAAAAATGTTGATCGGTTGAGTTATTTTTAGTATTAAAAACATAAATAAGACCAAATTTCAATACAATTTTGCAAATTTTTTAACGGTTTTACGGGAGCTATAGTGAGTTTTTTTTTTGCCGATTATCACAAAATTGCATCGTGTTATATTATTATATATATTATTAGCTAAATTGGACTATATTTTTCCCCAATATCAATATTTTTTACGGTTTTGGCGTATTTAAATGATTTCCCAGAGTGGGCTTTACACGGAGCTGATGGTAAGTTGTTGGCCGATCTTCTCCAAATTTAGTTGTGTGATTTCTAGTTTTATGAAAATAAGGCCGACCAAATTTTACTATAATAGCGTTATTCGGTACGTCTTAAGGTACGGTCACATATGGCAAACAATTGTCAAATTTTGTTTGCCGGCATTTTTAAAAAAATTGTTAAAAAAAATAAAAATTTTATTTGCTGGTCACACTACGCACATTTATTTGCCCATTTTTGTTTGTTCAAACAGAAATTAAATAGATTCAAATAAAAAATGGGAAAACATGTTTGCCCTGTGTTCACATATAAAAATATTTGCCTAAAAATAAATATTTGAACAAATTGTCAAAAATAAAAATTAAATAAATAAAATTAATTCTTATTAAAACTAAAAATTATCATTTTGATGCAAAATATTGAAACTTTTATGGTTTTATGGCATAGAAGAGCGAGAACAACAGTTTTAAAAGTAAAAAAGGATTTACATAACAAATAAAGAGATAAATGCAATTTGGCGAAGTAATTTCCAGTCTAATACAACTAAATTAAACTATATTATGAACTTAAGCAATATTTGTTACGGTTTAGTTACGCAAGCAATAAAGTGTTTTTAGACAGTGGATCTATTGTAAATTATAGACCGATCTTCACGAAATTTAGTTGTATGATTTCTAGGCATATAAATTGAGTTTGTGCAAAATTTAACGATAAAAGGTGCATTCCGCCACCAATTTACGTTAGTTCTTGTTACAGAAATATCGATTTTTCGGGAGGTTGTTTCACATTTTAGTCCAAAACGCTTTTCCTACTGAACCAAAAGTGCTTAATTTCAATCCAAACTGCTTAAAAGAACTTGAGTGAACTTGCCACCAAAATTTTTATTTTTCGTCAGCATCCTTTTATTAATCGATATAACAATGTTCATCCGTCCGGTTAGCTGTCCATGTTAACCTTATTCGCAAAGTACATGTCGCAATTTTTGAGATAGTCGGGTGTGTTCTAAAATCCGAATTCACTCGAAAGTGGATTAATTTAGCATTTCTTGTGTTCTGCAATTCACCACCACATGTTTTTATTCGTTTTCAATTAGGGTAGTAAGGGGTTAGTGAAAGTAAAACAAATCGACTTTTATTCTTATATTTGAGAACATTTGAAGCAAAAACAGAATTTTGCAAATATCGCGAATTTTTGCAAATTTCCACTGATTTCGCAATTTTTACAGAATTTTTGCCATTCCTTGTAGTGTTAGGGACCTTTAATCAACTTTAAGGCTTATTCCAAATATATTAAATATTTTCGCGCATTTTCACAATTTTTAAAATTTTTTGTTTTTCCAACATTTTGTTTTTTGACCGATACATTTTTGGGTTTGCTTCCAACTTTGCAATTTTTCGTGCTTTTCTGCTAATTTAGCAATTTTTATCAAATTTTTGACATTCCTTATAATTTTAGGGACTTTTAATCAATTTTATCTATTTTTGCAAATTTTTTGCAATTTTCGCATATCTTTGTTGCGTTTTTCGGCAATCGTCGCCATTATTAAGATAGCCCCACCGTGGTCACCTATTTTACAGGGCACTATCAAAGAAAACATCATCAATTTTTTTTCCTGCACAAGAACTTCGAATACACAAAAACATGCGGATTTCAGAACACCAATTTCTGAATTATGCGGATTCCAAAAACACACCTGATAGTAATGAAATGCTGTTTATATTGTCATAAGAGGTGGAAAGAACCGGTCAATAATTTCATATAGCCCCCATAAAAACTTATTTCTGGAGAAGAGTCCTTGTGCCCATAGACAATCTATTATCACCTTACCAAATGTTATTGCAATCGATCCATATTTTACCATAGCTCTTATACAAATACCACTTCTGTAAATAGCTTTTAATGTCATAATCATCTTATAAATGTCGGTTTTGGCAATTATTTCTATAATAGCTTGTATGTCGTGTCAAAATTTCGTCTTGTTAGGCCGAGAATTGGTTCTAGGTCACTTGCTACAATCACTTCAAGACGAAAATAAATCTCATAAAGGTGTCTATGTCGGTATATTTTTTGGCGCTAATATGTTTTATATAAAACTTAAATTCATTATATAATTTTATTTTGGCGGGTCTCTGATTGTCCAATGACCCCAAACTGGTACACTCTCAAAAATTTATCTATTCATATAGATACGCCATGCTTGCAATTCATAATTCGTAACATAGGCTCATAGAAATTACCCATTTACTTAAGAAAAATGTATTTTGTAACATCTTGAATCCTATTTACCGCGCAACTCTTTGTTCTTACAAAATTTTTGTAAGAACAAATATTTATTTGCCTAAAAACAAGGAAAATATTTGACGTTAAATGGTCACATTAGGAGCATTTTTGTTTGCTAGCAAATAATTTTGTTTGCCCAAAATCAGCTGTTTTTCTGTTTGCCCCTCAAAAATATTTTGTGGTCAGATTAGGGCAAACAAATATTTGATATTTTTTGACAAATGTTTGCCATATGTGACCGTACCTTTAGGCATATTTAAGTATATCCGAGAATGGGTTTAACATGGGCCCTATGGTAAATTATGGAGTGATCATCTTAGTGTAATATCTAGTCATAGAAAGTTCTTGCAAAATTAAATAGCAATCGCTTCATTCTGTCGCCAAATTTTGTTAGTTTCTTTAACAGAAATATCAATTTTTAAGGGTGTTGGGGTTCTGGTTTAAAAGAAGAATATTTACTCAGCTGATCGAAGTCTTTGCTTGATATACCATAAAATTAAGAACCCTTATGCCAGTCGAAGACCGGCAATAAGAAAAAAATGTATTAAGCGAAGCTGATGTTTGTCATACCATATAGTTAATACCTATTATGAAGCAATTACAATTACTCAAACCTATATATTAAACAAAAAGATTTATTAGAATATAAATGTAACTTTTATAGCTTCAGAATTTTATACGCTACTGTACCATGCATTATATTATATGAAAGCTTGAAGCGTTCTCTAGAAAATATTATATGTAGAAAAAATACCTTAATATCGACAAAATTTTGAGATAAGAGCCGTTTTGACAAATTACATTAGTAACTAAAAATATTTTTTGAAATTGGTTCTTAATGGATTAATAATTCGGCATGTTTTATATACCACGCGAAAGGTATTTGGAAACACGCTTCAGCGCTACCCATATTGCTGAGATCAAATGTATACTTCAGGAGATATTGGTTAAGAATTTATCAACTTTTATGTTCTACATCTCTAAAACAAAGTTCGTGGGCCAACATTTTTATTTTCAAAGCACTTCTAAATGCAATCTTTTGTTTGCCGATGATCTTGATAAGTTTTGTAAAAATTTAAAAAAAATACCAATTTTTATCTATTTTATATGCTACCAAATTTGCCGTATGCTGAAAAGCTTGCATACGACTTTCAACAAATAACATATTTGTCAACATACGTAGAAAATTTGTTGAAAAGTAAAAATATTTGCCGTATTCACAAAACCCCTTGTATCGTTGTATCTATTGTATGTTGTATAAAAAACCAATAGTAAACTATGTATTTTAATACAACAATACAATTGATACAGCGATACAAGGGGCTTTGTGAATACGGTAATTGTGTCTAGACGATATGCTATAATTGTGAACAAACGTTTGCTGACTTCGTTAACAAATGCCTGTCATATGTTGGTAAGCATACGTTTGTTGAAAAAATTTGGTGTCTACACGATATGTTGGCGCTGAAAGCAAATTTTTCAACATAAATTTGCTGATTCAACATATCGTGTAGACTTAGCTTTACATTTAAAAAAATTTCAAGTAAATACAATTTAAAATTATAATACAATTTAAAATTATAAATTGATTAAAGGCGATTTTTAAATGTTTATAATTTATTTTTCTTCAATTTTTTTTTGTAAAATCTACCAGTTGTTTTGACAATGTTGCTTATTATGCAAACTGGTAGTTAGGTCTCTTAGCGTTTATCATATAATCTTTTGTAGGTAGAACCTTTGTTTTCTTAATAAAATCACTGATTTTGGTCGAAAGACTCCAAAATTCATTGTGGACATTTGTGTTGATGCAAAACAGCAGAATTAATGAAAAGTCGATATTTAATTTTTGGTTAGTTGGGGCCTTTTGCGTTTAAAGTAACGATATAACAAATTTCTTCAAACGTTTTCTTCTCTAATCTATATTATTTGTATTTTTATTGAAGTAAAAAAAAAAAAAAACTTTATAAAATAGTAAGCTGTAAAAATTATTATTTATAGCGGTATTAATTTTAAGGCAGCTGACGTTTTGGGAAAAAACCAAAAACAATAAAAAGTCTTAAATAATTAAAAAAAAAAAAATTTGGTAACAACCATCATAAAAATTATGTCGTATTTTGTAATTCTGGGTGTTCTTATTGCAATTTTATTAGTTGCTAACATATTTTATAACCAATACTTATTTCAAATGTGTATTGGGTTGGTAGAAAAGTAATTTCGTTATTGTTTTATAAACTTTTAAAATTAGACCTGAGTTGTGAAATCATGTCCTATTTTGAGTTGCTTGCCTGTTCTGAAATAAAACAAAGGGATTTATAAAACTTACTTGAATGTAAGATTTGAAAGGTTTAAGGCAGTGCCTTGAAACCAACGAAATATTTAACTTAACTTTATAGTTGCTACTATTCCATTATGCCAGAGAACTTCTCTGTGTCTATCATTTCTAGTTCGAAAAAAGTATTTGAAAGTCGATTGCCCCGGGGTAATGTTTCTTGCTTAGCAAAACTAGCCCGTAATTGCAATGTTCGAAATTGATATCCCTCCGATCCAATTGTCTGGCTCTATTTAATTCTAAGCTTTTGTTGTTGTACACTTTGCATTTAATTTATATTATTTTCATATGTTACCAATTAACCTTATTAATTTATCATAAACGTATTTAATTATTATGGAATTTTCATACCAAAATATAAATTTGCATACATCGATATTTAATAAAATTAAAAATGTATACGTCAACCAGATCGGAATATTTAAACGCTACTGGTTTTTTTGTAGTTTAATTTTTAATTTTTTTTTCAAATATTAAGTGTGGTGTAATAGAACGTGTGTTTAAATGTTGGACTAATATCTAAGATATAATTAGAAAAAAAAAATTTTTTTTTATAAGCTAATAAAATTTAATTATTATTTGTATTGTTTTAAACAAAAAATTGTTATATTGATTGTAATTTATTAGTTGGCGAACAGTGTAAACGTGACGGAATAATGTTGAGTTTTATGCATCAATACATGTGGGTGTTTATCCATTTTGCTTTATTAAAAATCAAGTTTATTTTTTATTATAACAAATATTATTATTAAATTGGCTTCTATCCACCCCTACTACAAAAGACGAACAACGACGACTATGGCACAATATGTATTTTCTAAGTCGTTATTGGCAACAATCGATTATTATTGACAATCGCTTTTATGTCGACGTCGAGTAGAATCAAAAAGGAGTTATGGAATTTAAAGCTATTTTCGGAAATCGTATTTATATGGAAGCTGTATTTAAATATGGACCGATTGCTATAAAATTAAGTTAGGGCCGAGTTCAATCAAAATACCAGCACAAAATAGCACAAAAACGCTGTTGAAGAAAGAAATTTGTGTGAGGGCTATGTGAAACGATAAACGGATTTCACTATTTTCAAAACGCTTGGTTTTAAAACTATTAAAACATATGTAACGAATTTTATAAGATTATCTCTACAATTGCGACCTTTGCTTTTTGTAAAAGTTTATGGGGCAGACCAGCTGGACGGACAGACATCGTTTTATCGATTCAGAAAGGGATTCTTTTTCGATCGGTATGCTAAAGTGTATGTCGAGAATCAATAGTTTTGTATGGTTTATACACTATAATACTCTCTCCAATAAGGTGTTGCCTTATAGGCCATTTACATTACAACGAAATCTAGTAAATTTAATTTGAAATCTTCCACAAAATCTACATCGTTTGCATTATACTTTTTTACATTAGCGAGATTTTGTTTTTATAACAAAAACATCTGGCTAAAAGTTTTTTGTGTAACACATACATACATACATTAAAAAAATGTGCATATTATTTTTTAGTAGATTTTGTTTCGTATGGAAGATCCAGTCAAAAACAACTTGATTTGGCTCGAAATCTGGTAAGTCTAGATTTCGTTGTAGTGGTAATGGCCTTGTTCGTATTACCATGGTAACAGATGAGACTTTTGTTAACCGTTGTTATTAATGGTCTCCCAGTTTTATTCCATATAAGCTCGAGGTATTGACTGCTCCTTTACCCATAAATTAACGCCAATGCTGACATTCTCTGGTCACCCTTAATTGGGTCCCCGGACACAGGGACATACATGGGAACTGCATGGCGGATTCGTTGGCGTATGCAGGTACCACCTTGAATCGGGACGGTTCCACATATTTTGTAGGTGCTTCACTCCCAAGGTGTAAGCAACTTATGGCGCACAGGTTTCATCTTATCGCCAGTCAAAGGTGGCACGATGAAACCACCTGTGGGGAAACCAGGAAAATCTGGGCCATCATAGATGACAAAAGGACACGGCGGTCATTACAGCTGTCCAGACATCATCTATGAATCCTAATTGCGGTTATAACTGGCCACTGGCGCATTGGGAGATACGCCCAGAGGCTGGGGCTCCCTTATAATGACTTCGGAGACTTGAGACTCAAAATGTTTGGTCGAAGAGCCTTTGGGGACAAAACTTGTCTCTCTGATGTTGATGTAAACAGGATATACTCCTTTATTGCGGCAAGGACACATTGAAGAAAGCAAATAAGACTTTGAATTACTGTCGAAGTGGTAACATCGTCGATTTGATGCGCTAACAACGACCTACTTTTAACTTACGACTTAAAATTTATGTTGATTCAGGTAAATTTCTTTAAAATATTTCAAAGTTCTAAAATAGTTAATAAAATGTTTAAGGGCATTGTTTTCTCCACTCCTTATTTTAAATTTAATTTTTAATTTATTTAACATTAAATTTAAATTTACTTATAACATAATTCTCATTAATTTTTACAAGAACATTGTAAGATAAATGAACGGAACCGTTTGACAAAATGCCTGCCACTGGCGATTAAAAAATTAATTATTTCTTCAGTTATTTATTTAAGAATTAATCAATAATGGTTTTAATTTATAAGACAATCATAATGTCTTTGATTTATGAGCATTTGAATTTATTTAAATTCGACTTTCAAGCGTAAAAAACACATCCAACAATTGTTGTTAATAAGTGGAAAACCCCCATATTCGAATTGATTTGACTTTAGAAAAAAAAAAAAACAAAATACAACAAGATTCCTAATAAAAAAGCGAAGTGTAAATTATTATTTTACAATTATCTAACAAACGTTGCGATGGTTTTTCTTTTAAGAAGAATTTATATTGCAGTTAACCTTGAAATTGAGTTTGGTCTCAACTTCATTCATCTTGTAACATTTTACTTTTAGTAAAAATAAGAGTGTTAAAAAGCTTAACTGACCGTTCTTCAGCCAACTCCACTGTCTGCCAGTGTGACCAGCCACAAAACAAAACAAATTAATTATAAATTACAAACTTAACCAAAGTCAATTACAAGAGGTTAACAGATCAGATAAACCGCTTACAGCTCACAAATCGTTGAAATTGAATTTAGCTGACAATTTGTACCTCAAGTAAATGAAATTAAACGGTCAGAAGCTTTTTAAATTGTTATTCAGTGTAAACATCACATGTAGTCTATAAGTTCAAGTACTTTATTTTTTTCCAGTTTAAAAGCAGAAAAAATTAGCAGTTAATTAATGATGTTTATCACCTGCAGGGAATTTTTTGATTCATAAATAAAAAAAAACATGTAAACACTTTGAAATTGTTGAAAAAAAGAAACTGTTAATAATAATTATAATTGGTTCTTAGTTTTTTCTGACTACGTGGGTCGTTCAACAGTTTGAAGATACAGTAGGTGATAAGAGATTATTATCAGGGAACCCATAAATATGCAATTGCATGTTTTTCCTTGTGCGATCAATGAATATATTTATCCGTTTTAGACCTTTTAATGAATTTTGGCATCGATTTGTTAATGCATATTTCTGCATATTTTACCGTTTTTGTGCATAATTTAGTAAAACGAGCATTTTTGGAGCATTTTTTTTAAGTTTTCAGCGCATATTTCCCTTTTAAATGCATATTTTGGTACATGTTAAACTGTTTTAGATTTAGTTAACAGATGGTTCTTTTGTTTTTAAATATGTATTTGTATACCCAACGTGCTGCTTCAATTTCGCCATCTACATGTTATATTTACTCTAAAATTTCAAGACAAAGCAGGTTGTTGTTATGCGATGTGTATAACGCATACAAATCTTGACCAATCTTTTAGTATACCGGCTCAGAATAACTTTTTAAAGTGATCTAACAATGTCCATCCGTCCGTCTGGCTGGTTATCTACTTGTATACATTTTTCAATTTTGTAGATAATTTGGTCAAATATGGACGAAGTCTATAATTTCACATATTCCCCATAAATATTTCTTTCCACATTGTGTCTGTAAACCATCTAATTATGTAGGTATTTAAATGAAATTTGCTCCAAAAATATTTTACTGCAACATAAATTATTTTCCAATCGGTTCACATTTGCCAAAAACTCCCATTCTTCAATGTGAACATTAATTAAAAATTTAGCGATCGTACCTTAAATCCCTTTATGGCAAAAAACCATATGGATGTTAGTATCTAGATTATATTCGGAGCAAATATCTGTTATATAAATTTTAAACAAATATGGGCTTAAGCGTTAATATTTTAAGGTTTTTTTTTTTAATTTTCATATTAAATTGTTGAATACTTTGTCTTCAAATAAGCAATTTTTTTATTTTTTTGTGGCATTATATTTAACAATATTCAGGGCATTTTTTCCAGTTTTTACTACATAATTAATGCGCATAAAACGCGTTTTTCAGAGCATATTTCTGGATTCCCTGAATTTTATAAATAACTTTGGATAACTTTGCTTATTATTAAAAAAACCCTTTTTAGAATTATTGGACAACTCAAGTTTACATGTTTGCGCCAAACATATTTCAGTATCCCCAAAACCCAGGCAGATAGTTTTGTTACAAGACTCGCAAATGCCCTTAAATAAATTAAGGAATTGCTCAATTGATTTTGTTTGGTACTTATGTTAACATTTCTGAATTTCAAGATAAACTAGAAATCTCATTAATAGAATTTCCGCAAATAAACCTTTTAAATAATTTAGGAACCCTTATCAATGAAGTCGTTTTGAATTTTACTACTTAACCAGTGGTCTGCGCAGGAAAAATGTTGACAGCCTCTGCCTTAGGCGTCTCCATCAACAAATTACCAAAATGCATTTACATACCTACAATTTCTTGGCATTTTATTGTCCAAAAATTTGCAAACGACATCTTGAATGTCTGATTTTTTGCAGAAAAGTTTTTATTCAAAGTAAATGACTTTGAGCTTAAATTTCCTAAAATTTTTAACCACACCCTCGCTTGAACTACTTAATTGCATGTAGGTATGAATTATAGATTTGAATTTTGAAAAGTGTAACATAATTTTGTATTTGACATTCAACTCAAAGAAGAAAAAAGAAAAAAATATAAAACAAAATTCTTCTATAAAATATTGTCTGCTAACATGTGATTTATTTAGATTTGTATGTTTGAAATACTAAAATATATTTAAATTACGTTTCAAATTAAAAAAATAACAAACTTAAATTAACATATAAATGCATTTAAATTATTACAAATGCATTGTGAATTAATTGTGATTTAATGCAAATCTATTAAAAGTATAGTTACTTCAAGGCAGCAGGGCACTTCAAATGCTCTACAAAAATTTCATAAATATCTAATAAAACACTTTCCATTTCCATTTCGTTTTCATTTAATTTATTTGTTTTAAATTTATTAGAAATCTTATGAAAATTACCTTCTTAAATCTATTGAAACATCTGAAGTTGAAATGTAGCAAACCGTCTTACAAAATAGCAGTGTGTAGCAGCCAGCAATAAATGGGCTGATTAAACCAAGTAGCCAAACGTATTTCCTTTGTAAGAGGCATGATGTTGTTTGTATAAAGTGGTTTTTAATGGAAATAAAGCTTGAAATAAAAATGTTGATTTAAATCGCGCATAAAAAAGTAAAAGAACTAGATTTTTATATTCGCTGATTAAAATTTCTGTAAACAAGAATTTTTTTATTGTTTATATTTATTGACAGCAGCAACAATGTCCAGCCATCCCCGTGATATGTATCTGGGCACAAGTCTACATGTGGGAACATTTGTAAGCCTCAGACCTACGTTAACAAGTGGTTGTTCTTTAATACCTGCCAACGAAAAGATTGGCGGTATATTGAATTTGTCATTGCATTTGTAACACATCAAAATTATCATCGTCATGTCCGTCCATATGTTTAAAGCATGATAGAGCAGGAGTAAAAGACGTAGAAAGATTAAATTTGGGTAAAATGGTTTTTGAACGACAGATTTGTTTGGTATTGAAAATGTGAAAATGGATCCATTAATTTACCTAGACAAAGGGCTGGACAAAATACATGCGTTGAGTGTCTTTGAAATTTAATATAAAAAATACATGTTATACACGACTTAAGTGTATTTGATATACAAATACACCAATACCCCGGCTTGCGTCGGTAATTGGGACCGGAAAAACTGGACGCAAACCGTAGCAGGATTTTCCAGACATTTGTATTGATTTTCGTTTAGTTGGTGTCGAGATTCAAAATTTGACCTGAAAAAATAGATTTTGATTTGATAGACTTTATAACGCATAGTTTTATTTGAGATCTACAAATAAAGTTAGAGTTTTCTTTTGAATAATCTTTTGTTTTAAGGGCATTCATCGCTGATTTTGATCTTCAATCCTAATAGTAAAGGCTCAATTTTTCTCCCATTTTTGTAACCTGTTTATGTTGTAACGATGTTCTTGTTTCACCAAATTTCTTAATTTTATAAGCGTCACTGGAACAGCAAATGGATTTTATTGTAGAAGGGGCTAGTTCAAGGTCTCGTTCAATATAAACAGCATTTTCCCCTGCTTTAAAACGACGCAACTTCGAAAACGAAGCTAAACGAAGCGACGCAAACCGGGGTATTGGTGTAGGTCCTACCTAACAAACATTATAATCTGACTTTTTTTCAAGTTCCGATGTTTTTCATCAAAGTGCATCACCACCAAAAAAATAAGACTTTTTGAATATTTTGTTAGTAAGGGCTTTTTGCGTTTTGCGCCCATTTACTACAATAATAACTTAACTCAAAAAAAGTAATTTCGAGATAAGCGTGTTTAAAGTTATTAATTTGCTCTAACCACTAAGAAAAAATAACGGCACATTCTCTTCAAGCGAGGAAAATATAAAAGATATAAAGATGAATTGTATACACAACATAAGGAAAACCATTGCGAACAATTCTGCATCACTAAGTCCAAAACTTAGTTTTTGAGTTAAAGTAAATAAGCGAATTGTTTAAAGGTATGTATAAAGTTCACTTTAGTAACAGCTTCAGTGCTAAACTTGTATTTCCTTTCACGTTCACTGAATTTTAAAATGTAAAAGGTGCTTTTTAAGCCCGATAGAAGTAATGGAGGGGTTAGCTGTCGAACGAACTGTCATACTGCGCTCACTTTTTGACACTTAAGATCAGAAAACTCTGGAAAATCATCGTAAATATATCAAAGCTTGAAAAGCTTGAATTGCCAGCACCGAAATTATTGTGCTGCTGGCAACTTAACTTCAGTTGTGTTGCCATCCGTAATCGATCTATTACTTTGCAAAATCGATTCGCGCTCATATTTGTTAATAAACAAAATATCTTCATGTGGAGTGTTGCCAATCCTACAGACTCTATAATTTTTAGAAAAATGCACAGTTTGGTGAGTTCATCGGACCTAATTTCTTCCAAAATTAAGAAAGTTAAACAATCTTTTTTACAATTTTAGCTTCTAGAACAATTGTGATTTTTGTTTGAACTGTTAATTTTTAATTTTTGTTATTTTTAGTTAGGCTTGAGTTCATCAAATTTAATTTTTATTAAATTATTTTTACTGAGGGAAGGAATTTTTTACTGAAGGAAGGAAATTTTTATTAAAATTGGTCCAGGGTCCAGGGTTGAATTTACATGTTTCAAGAATCACCACATTCTTTCATCAGAATTCTTTGAGTTCTAACCTCTGTACCACTGCGTTGCCTGTCAGCCAACAGTCAAACATCAATCTTAAGCCAGTGGTACTGGTGGTTCGACATTTTAAAAGAACACCCTTTTGCATCAGACACGCCTTTAATATATATGGGGATTAGTGTAGGAATCTGCGATTTTAAAACTGACGATTGAAAACTTATCAGAATTAGGGTGTGTCTCTTTTATATTATCATTTAGGAAGCTGAGAAACTCTCACTCCAGGTTTGGAATCTTAACAAGAGCAGTAAAATAATCGTCTTCTTTATTAGTGCTGCTGTTTCTACTGATGTCGGGCATTACATCGCGTTTCATTTAATATTCCCCGAAGGCATTAATTTCAAGATTTTAAATTCTTTGCCTCTTATCTGTTGTAATGCTATTTTGTAATAAGCTCTTTTTAATTGTTGTATAACGCAAATGAATCAAATTGTTACCCTGGAACCGATCAAAACTGGTTCTTACAGACATTGGGATATTCAAACTTTTTTCATAGTAACGATTGTTGCCCTGAGTGTAATCTAATGATATGGAAATTGGTTTAAACACAAATATGAATTTCTCTAAAACTTCCAATTCTATAGCCGAGAAATGGTTGTTTCTACCTCTCTTATCAAGAGAGAGTTTATTCCTCAGGGACAAGGACATAATAAACTTTTGTCAGACGAAGGCAGTAGCGGGCCAGAAAATGCATTACATTCTGCTGGTGTCTAATAATTGTAAGTTTGTCTGTACTATTATATGTATTGCTGTCCAAAGGAAATCTAAGGTAAATGTAACAAGCATAAACAATATAATAGTCTGGTAGTGTATAAAGTCATTTCTGAAAAATTGAAGGAATAGAATTATTACAAAAAAGCTTTATAAAATACATAACTGAAATTTAGCTCATATAATAAATTCGAAAAATAAAATATGTTGAATATAATATAAAGTTGCCTTCGAAAGGAAATAATTCCCAGTTTCAATATTTTATATCGATACCTTCCAATAAGAATGTATTAAGCAACATTTCTAAAATTGTGTAGGAAACGAAAAAAAAAAACGTCTCATTTAGTTATTTATTTGTGTATTTTATTGAAAGGAACATATTTGGAAAGCGATTTTCAGAATACAAATATATTTAAAAATGCGGCTTAGCATAATTTCTTTGGCGGATAATACAATTACAGGGTGCAACATTATTCCAGTGAGAAAACTTGACGGTTGACGCAATTTTATTTTCTCTCTAGTTTCCTTTGCATCCATGATAGGGCAGCGAAACCCAGGCCAAAATGTGGCGCTTAACTTCTAGTATAGTTCCACATCAAAAAGTCATTTTCGAAAAAAGTGTCGCTTAATACATTCTTATGGGAAGGTATCGATAAAATAAACAGTTGTATTTAAAATAAAAATGTGTGGTTTTTTTAAATGCAAAATCTTCTTTTTATCATCCTTATGATATTTTGGCGATATCTTCCTATTTGCTAATAAGTTGTTATCTGGCAATATTGCTAGTTTATCATCTAGAATAATCGCTTTCGTATTGCTTAGAGATATTGTTATCGAGACACGTTTCTTACCGAAGGAAATATCTTCCGCAATACGAAATGGATTATTGCCGTAATAATATTTTTCATCCAGGCAATTCGTTTGGCAAAACATATGGAGTATTTCTGTGTTTGCTGGGATAAATACAAAATACGTATGTATTTGTATTTCAAATACAACCCAGGTAGCATATCGAGGGTTATTTTTCAAATAGTGCTATCTGAAATTTTTCAAAAAAATTTTTTTTATAGAAACGTGTTCACGGACGGAAGGGTCATCTGTCTTTTAATTTGAAAAAAAAAAATTTCCCAAAACGTTTTTTTTTTTCATAAATGTTGTTTTGTGCTATCTAACACAGACGTTTTTTGTTTGGGTAAAAAAATGATGAAAAGTGTTATTACAAAGTAGACATATTATACATCAAAGGGTTGGGAATTGAGTCTAGATTTCATAAACTAATATTTATATTCGTTGTAGAAATTTAGCAAAAAACTGCAAAAAATTGTTTTATGAGTTTTTGTAAACAAAATAAATTTTATTATTAAGATTTTTGTATGACGTGCTAAATTCCAAATTTTTTATATTTGATAAATACACTGAATTTTATTGTTGAGGGAAAGCTAGCTTCTATGCGCATTTCACTGGTTGCGTAGGCCAGATCATCAGGAAACCTTTTCCAAAGATTTTAGAAAAGCTAAAAATATTATACAAATAAAACCCTAAAGCGAATAAGAATTTCAAACACTCAAAGTCTTACTTGTATTAATATCAAAGCTTAAACAAAACACCAACAATAAACAGTGAGTTTATCTTTTCTTACATCCCCCTACAATTGGTTGGGTTCTTTCCGACTCGAATTGAAGTTGTAAAATCTTTGTTAGCTAATATTATTTAATGAAATTTTACAAGAAAATACATGTTGTAATGCTTAATACAAACCAGCTCAAAATTTTATTAAACTTACAAAACGAATCCCACAATTCCCAAAAAAACAGCCGAAAATTCCCTAAAATTAGTGTTTTTTAGAAATATAATGGCTACCAAGCACGGGTCTTAAGCGGCCCATACACTTGCAATATTAGTGTATATGATATTCGCCATATTATTTCAATGTTTTCCTATATTGTGCAATAAGTCGCACAATGGTTTCATTCATTCAATAAAAAGGTGAACATAAACTATAGGAATAACATAAACAGCATTATACAATGTTGGCCAATACATTTCACTGTCTTTTCGTTGTGTAATAAAAATCTTTTGATTGTTGCCAATATATTGTGCTACCATTTAATGTCGCATACACATTGGCGATATAATTATACAATACGTAAAATTGAACAATTTTATTGCAAGTGTATGAGCCGATTTAGTATTCATATTGCACAATTATTATACACATATCGGTTCATACAAAGTCGAACGATTAGCCCAAAATTGGACCGTCCGAATGGACCACCTAAGACAAAGTCATGGCCAAAATTTACTTGTACATGATATTATACAAATAAAACTGTTAAGCGAATTTATTTGTATATATCTTTAAATTTTCTTTGGATGAAGTTTCCTGATGATCTGGCCTATGCAACCAGTGAAATGCGTATGTTAATAGTTTATCCCATCAGCAATATTTTTCAGTGTTTTTATCAAAAATAAAAATACGGAATTAGGCACGACAAACAAAATCTTGTTGATAATTCACAAAAACATATTTTAAACAAATTATGATAAATTTGAGTCTTAAATTTCCAAAATACTGGACCAATTATGGAGTACTCGGCAAGCGCATTTCTCTAAAAAATTATTTTTAGCATCCAGCTAAAATTAAGAATAAAAGATCGTTTTTAGTTTTTGTTATACCTGAGATGTCCTAATTTGGGAACCTATAGCACCTCTCCTGCTAAGTCTATAGACCTCAAATCCAAGACCTCAACTCGACTACAACTTTTTATTTTCACCTCAAACTGACTTCCAATCGGACCAACCGTTTATAAAATATAGAATTATTTGCATTTTTTCCAAATTTCCCACACTGTGCAGCGATCATATAAATAGAAGCGAAACCCTTACAATCTGGCCCACGTTCTTTTCAACTAAGCAAACGGATGCATTGTCTGCTATTTATTTATCATTTTTAATAACATTGTAAAATAAAGTTTAGTTATTACTCCTAGAGTTATCGAAAAAATCAGTTTTTTCGCTCTCCTGTAAAATTGTGATTTTTCAGATACCACTATTTGAAAAATAACCCTCGATATGGCTGATTATTTCTTGAAAAAATCACCCAAATGATTCTTTACAGATCAGTTTTGATGATTAAAAACTGATTTATCACCTGAGTGATTAAAAACGGATTCATATATGATTCATTTATATGTATTAATAATGATTTTTAAATATTTTGAATTTTTGTTTTTTTAAATGTAAGTGCAAATTGTTTCTATCTTCTTTGCGAAAACCCAATTTTACTTTTGTTTGGTTCAAAAGCCATAATGGGGTTGATTTTTCGGAGAAAAATTAAAAAAAAAACATGATAATTAAAAAATGATATGAAATATAATCAAAAACGATTCAATAATGATTAGAAAAACTAACATTAAAATGATCAAAGAGGAATCAGAAAATTTTATCACAAGGGTAGGGTACCATTTTCTCGCAACGAGAGTATCATTTATAATACAGCGCTAAATTTTGAGTTAGATATTTAGTCGAATTTATTTATTTAATTTTATTATCGTACTCAATAATGCTGCAGTCCTGTTACTAAATATGTATAAAATATTATCGAAAGTAAAAAGAGCCATTATTCTAACTGGCTTTGTTATAAATTAAATTCTTATTTTTATCCACTTTGCTAATAAACACCTCTATTTTTAATCCAAAAAGAATAAAAAGGCTGTAGGAAATATCGCCCAAAGAAAAATGGTCCAAAAAAAAAAAAAAAAAAATTAAAAATCGCCCAAAAGAACATGAAAAATTACCCAAACAGTTAAATATGAAATTTTGCCCAAACAAAACGAAAAAGGGTCCAAAAAAAAAGGAAAAATTACCCAAAAAGCAAAAACGAATTAAAAAAAAAAAAAAAAATACCCAATTTGCAAAAAACCAACAAAACTATTTTTAAAGAAACTTATTTTACCAAAACAAAAAACCGGCTTCGCTATCTAAAGCTTCTCTGCATAGCCGGTCTTCGGCCGGGCCCAAGGATTTTCTACTCTATGATATAACAAAAACCGGCTTCGCTAACTTAAGCTTCTCTGCATAGTCAGAAAATTGTAACACAAATGATTCATTCATGTGATTCATCGGTAGGGTACCATTTTCTTACAACGATAGTATCATTTATGGTTGAAAAGTGAGCTCATATACGGGTATTTTGCCCTTGAAGCTGATTCCTAAATGATTAGATTATGATACAAAATGCAAGCTGGGACTGCACAACCCTGCCTAGGCACTATACAAAAGTATTTATAAGATAAGACTTGAGATGAGCTTAAGCAACAAAATTAGCATAAATAACTATTATTTTACAACTATTTCATCTCGCCCCCACACAAATTTAAAATTCTTTATTTTTATTTTAACTTCCTCGTCTTTTTTTAATTTCACAATAGATTATTAAATGAAATATAATTTCCATTTTTCTAAAACAAAAAAAAAAAAAAAAAAAATCAGAGAAACGTGAGTAATTTAAATATTAACTTTGATAATAATGATCTAGATAATAGAAGGCAGTTTAATGACACTAATTGCAATGGCAACATTGTAAAGCTTTAATGTGATTTGGGTTTTATTCTTTTCGGATTAAAAATAGTGGTGTTTATTAGCAAAGTGGATAAAAATAAGAATTTAATTTATAACAAAGCCAGTTAGAATAATGGCTCTTTTTACTTTCGATAATATTTTATACATATTTAGTAACAGAACTGCAGCATTATCGAGTACGATAATAAAATTAAAGAAATAAATTCGACTAAATATCTAACTCAAAATTAAGCGCGGCGAATGAACTTGAAAAAAATTGAAAAATATATAAATTAAAAATTTTTTTTTTGCTTGAGTGTCTTCACTTTCAATTAAAATTTTTGTCTATTTTAACCAAACCACGGATTATTTATTTTGCTGCAATGTCATTTTTAATAGTTCTTAAGTTTGAGAATGTGCACTAAGTAGTAAAAAATTATTGTCATAGGATGTTCTCAAAAATAGATGTGTGATTAATTGCTACAGTGGTAAGTAGAATCTCTTATTTGAAGTAGGTGATATTTAAATAATTATTCTGCAATATACATTTTTTAGCTACCACTACTACTGTCAAGCCACTGTTTGCACTTCTGAGTTTAATCTTTCAGATTCAATAAAGAAATAATAATAATTACTATACAAAGACAGTGATTGTGACTATAAGAGCATGCTAAATGTTAAATTAATGACACAAAGATGATAATTTATTACTAACGGGGTTTTTTTCCACTAATGATTTAATTGATATTTAGCATTAGTTACAATCATAAGCGGAACTGATAATATTATAATATAAAAACTGTCTAATAAACTTGGTGTTATAACGAGATAAATTTAATTGTAGTTTGAAATATGAAGCAAAAGGTTAGAAAGAAATTTAATTTAGTTAAAAGTTTAGTAAGTTTTTTTTTTTAAATAAGTAGGTCTTTGTAAATTAAATGTTAATAGCTAAATGTTAAATACTATGATTTCTTTTGGTGATCTAACAAAAAAAAAAAAAAAAAAACGTTTTAATATTTTTAAACTTTAAACAAAAGGTGAGAAAGAAGGCAAATAAAATGCGAATTCATTAATCATGTACGTAATTACGTTTGTTGCTTAAGTCTTTTGTTTTGCAGAAACTACTTGAATTTGTTTCGGAAGCCTAAAGATATGCTTGGTTTTTTAGAACTATTAAATACAATTCTTTTGGTTAGGGCAAGCTTACTTTTATGTTTAAGTGTACTTTAAAACCATTTTGAAGCTCATCATTTTTGTTGTTGGATTCACTACGAGCTTTATTTTGAAATCTGTGTTTGCCTATGATTAAAGCTTTTTCGCTTTTATATTTAAAATTTTCTTTTGCTTAATTGTTTGCAATCTTTTTTTTCTTGCGCATACTATTTATTATGTTGTGCAATTGATAACAGCGTTAGAAAATGAGTTCAAAGTTGTTTATTATTTTCTTTGCCTTGTTTTTGCAAGACAAAAACAAAAATAAAGAAAAATCGTAGACCATGAAAATGAAATGGTCTCGTAAATTTTTACCAATTTACAGGAAGTTAGGAAAAAGTATTTTTTATGTGTATTTTAACATACCAGTTCACTAAATTACTTTTTATTAACTTTTTTTGTGCATATTTTAAAATTGTGTTGTAATATGGATTTGTTTTCTGTTTTATAAATTTGTAATTATTCTTTTTTGTCATCAGCGATTAAATAATTATGCTGCCCACGTTTTATTTTTCTATTTTACATTTATTAGAATATTATTTAACATTATTATTCTTTAAAAGCCTACTCTACTAAATATTATTTATGGCATATTTTTGATTTGCATTGTTTTATAGAAGTTTTAATTATTTTTGAGATTGATGTGTATTGTATTTTTATACCTCCCTGTGCTCCCTGTGCTCCATGGCAATTGCAATATGATGACAATCAGTAACTTAATGATTTAAAATCTTGATTTGTAATTTCTGTAAAGGAAAAAGTTTACTTTTTTAAATAAAAAATTTTATATTTTACATATTTTTTGGTTACATCTAATGGTTATATCGTAGTGGATTATTCGATAATAAATTTTTAAAAGAAATATTAAGCATTGAATCATTTGAGACACAAAGATCTCTAACAAAATAGTTAATAATAAAATCTAAATTTATATAATAAATGGGAGATTTTTAACAACAAATATTAAACATTTCATTAACACTAACACTAAATATTAAACCGCATTAAAGGACACTTAGAGCCAACTATCAGCTCATGTCAAGCCGGCTTCCGCAGTGGTTCCTCGTATTTTCATTGAGCAGTGCGTAAAGTTCAATTCCAAACTATATCTGCTGTTTATAGATTTTGAAAAAGCGTTTGATTCAATTAATCGAGAATGTATTGGGTTAGCCTTGCGAAGAAGAAATATACCTGAAAATTTAACTACTTAACTTAAAAAGAGCTATAACCATGCTAGGTGCTTTGTCCTTCATAAGGGAAATCTTTGTGACCCATTTATGGTGAAGAGTGGAGTGCGCCATTGTTGCATATTGTCACCTCTTTTATTTCTTGTGGTTGTGGAACATGTTCTCAATGATATTGAAAATAAAAGACAAGGAATACAATGGCAAATCAACAATCGTTACCTCAACTACCTGGCGTACGCAGACGATATTTGTTCAGAAACAGCTGCAATACACAGGGCTAAAAATAAATGCAGCCAAAACAAAAACACTAAGTATCGGTGCAACAACAGTTCCCATGACCATCAACAACCAGACATTTGGGACAAGCGACCAATTCTGCTAGCTAGGATGCGAGATTTCTGCAAATGGAGGAACCGAAGTCGATGTAGTCGCTAGAATAAACAAGGCTAGGTCATCTTTGGCTTACTAGCCCCAATCTGGCAAAGTAATAAAATCAGCCAAACCACAAAGCTGAGAATATTCGAAGCAAATGTTAAATCGGTTCTCTTATATGGATGTACAACCTGGAAGGTCACAAGCGACAATACCAGACGACCCAAAACTTTTATTAACCGCTGCCTAAGAAGAATATTACGCATCTTTTGGCCTAGCAAATACAAACCAATTACAAGTAGCAACCGAAATGCGTAAACCAAAGTGGCAGTTAATAGGACACACCCTCCGTCGAAATGACACCAATCCCAATAAAATTTTTTATTATATTGCGAAGCACTAATGATACATTTAAAAAAATAAGCGCAGAATTATGCGCTACGCAATAAGACATACAGAAATGCAGTAAACTAAGTGAAATAACTCTCAACAACTTTTATAAAAAAAAAAATAACATTTCAAGTGCCACGGAATTCCCTTACTACGAAGCAGGTTTGTAAGGGAGAATACTAAAAAATAACTGTATCAAAACATTCAGTGTGTAAAGTTGATCGTTACATCCAACAATTTTTTTATGCGCTGAATAATGCGCTTCATGTGTCAAAAATGTATTGCTTCAAAGTGGGAACTCGCCATATCAAATTCATGTCTTCCGTATGCGCAATGGTAAGCGCAACTCTTATGTTTCTCCCTTACAAACCTGCTTCGTTGGAAGCTCCATTTTTTACTCTAAATAAGCTCTTGGATGGAACCCATTTCAACAAGATGGTAGAGAAAGCGGCAGGCCACTTACAACATGGAGACATTCAACGAAATCCGAAATGAGCCAACTGGGTATATCTTGGCATATTGCTCAAAACCGGGTCAGATGGAGAACAGTTATTATTGGCGCCCTATGCTCCAGTGGGAGTCAGAGGAATGCCGAAGGTAAAAAGGGTATATATAAGTAATTTTTGGGGATTCAGTATTTCGGTTATAACTCAGCCATTTTTTAACTGATTTGACAGATTTATATACCGACGTGTTTAAGAAGAAATTTACCATTTACTTGAGTTATAAAACTTGGACTCGGGGAGATCTATGGTTCCCGAAAGTGGGTATTTAAAAAAAAAAATTTAATTTTGGTCATAACTTTTTTGTATCTGAACCGATTTTTCCGAGTTTTTTATAAAATATGTTCTACTAAAAATTTCCGATATTTTTATAAGTCATATCCATACGACGTATGGCAGCCCTAAAATTTTGATGTTTTTTAGCCCATTTTTCAAATCGATGTATCTCGATTCCTAGACGTGACCCAGCGAAACGCCGGTACACGCATGACTTCTTTTTTACCGATATAACATTTCCCGTTGGTTTCATCCCATCCCGGTTTTGACTGTCGCATAGTGTTAATAATTAAAACTGAAAAAACATTTTTAATTAAACTTGAAAAGAAAATAAATCTTTTGTTCTTATACAACACAAAACAATAAAATCCTTTTTTGGTCACAAAATCTCGTTTACTGTCAAATCTAGGTATCTACCGTCTTGATTGAAGTTTCGTTTTTCTTTTCCCATAAAATCATGGATGCTTCTGACACTATTTTCACGAACATAAATGTTGTAAGAATACAGTAATATGCTGTTTTGCCACACAACGCTCTGTTTTTATTTCCAAAATTTAACAAAATTGTAGTTCGATACGCGGGCTCTTACGCTAAAACTAAATAAATATTATTAATATTATTATATTAAATATTTACGCTATTAAAAGCAGGGTTTAAAAAACAGCAGTCAAAACCAAAAACTGTCGAACAAAAAACGAAAATTTGTGTACAACTTTTCGATTTTTGAGTTGGTTTGACAGCAACTGTTTACATTTAAAAAATCATAAACAAAAGCATCAGTTTTTGTTGGCCAATGACAAATAAATAAGTGGAAGAAATTGCAGTTTTTTTACTTTGACTGCAATTATTTTTATCGCTGATTAGAAGTCTATACGAGAAAAAAATGTGTTTTACACCCTACTGGCCATGTAAACATTGTGCGCTAACAATAGTTCGTAATTTTAAAAATAATTTGATATGCAGGTTCTATTGCCAATGGTGAGATTCAGTCTATAGTTTTATAGAACCCATACAAGCTTCCATTCGGAAAAGAGTCTCTGTGCCCATACCCAATGTTTTTATGTTGGAATTAAAATAAAATTTGGGCCAAACTTATTCTGGTGAAATCTCAATCATATTACCAAATTTCATTGGATTTCATATTCGACTACAGCTCATATATAAAAACTACTTAAAGAAAAAATTTTTAATGACATAACTTCCTTATAAATGTTGGTAGTATTGGCATAAAATCCTGATAAAATGTTGTGCGGGTAGATCCAAAATTAACCGCAGGTCCCATATAAATTCCCTTCCTCAAATCACTCAAATCAGAGAGTGCCCCGGTAGACTAGCTAGTAGTGAGCTAGGCTATCAACCCCGGGGTTGCGGGTTCGATTCCCGCCAGAGACTCTGGTTTCTTTCCTGCAGACAAGCGTCAAGCTTCGCGGGGATTAGCATAGGGAATTAAAAAAAAAAAAAAAAAAAAAAAAAAATTTAATTTAAAAAAAAAAAAAAAAAAAAAAAAACCAAGAGGCATATAAATAAAGATATCTAATTAACAACCTGCACAAGGAACTCTTACATGAATGTTAACCTCATAACATAATTTTGTTCTGCTGGGTCCATGATTGCCCTTGGGACGCAATAAGGGTACATTTTCGAAAATTGGTTTGTATATACTGTGGTGTATATAAAGGGTATCATAAGGTCGGGCTTGACCAACTATACTTTATTAATCGATTTACTATCAAATAGCGATGTATTTTCGATTTAAAGGCAGCATGAAACATTATTTTATTTACTCTCAGAGCAAGTTAAACTCTATTTCTGGTTTAAAATGTGTTTAAACCAACAAATCTATAAATCACTAAACATATAAACCATCTTTAAACGCATAAAATTGGGCCTTTAAACTACCAATGCAAAACATATGAATTTGATAAGATCTAACGTAGTGCTGCCACATGTTATTTTTTAACAACATATAATACCTGGGGCATTGATTTATAGTTGTTGAGTTTAAACTACATATAAATTCAAGTTTAGTTCAACTAAAGCAGCGTTTAAACCATCAGTAATTTATTGGCCATTAGTTTATTAAACAAATACAAAATTTGAATATGAGATACTTTTTGTGTCAAAACGCCACCGGGACCATCCATCAGTGATCGTCGGCAAAGTTTGTCTGCTTAAGAGAGATTACACTGAATATATCGAGTACTTACCGCAAAAAAAGCTTAAACGACATTACGATTGTACAGCAAAAACCATTTTAGCTTAAGCGTCAACCTTCATGCACAATTTTTATGAAATATAATAAAAACGGGGAATGTAAGAAAAGATAAACTCACTGTTTATTGTTGGTGTTTTGTTTAAGCTTTGATATTGTTACAAGTAAGACTTTGTAATTCTTATTCGCTTTAGAGTTTTATTTGTATAATATTGTTTGCTTTTCTAAAATCGTTGGCAAAGGGTTTCTGATGAGCTGGCCTAAGCACCAGTGAAAAGCTTTCCCTCAACAATAAATTTCAGTGTATGTATCAAATATGGAAAAATTGGGAATTTTGCACGTCATACAGGAATCTTATTAATAATAAATTTTGTATTCCCAAAAATAACTTTGATAATAAAAAAAAACCTTCTCCTGTTTTGTCGTGTTTTTGTCGCTTAACCTTTTTTTTTGCGATAAGGGCTCGATAGACATATAACTTTTTTAATACCGGTAGGAGGATTATACCATCTGCATTGGATCCCTTTTGAATCTGATATCTGCAAAATCATTTTATTTTTTACATACGTCGAGAGCCATACAGATATTTCCATAAAGTGTATACGAATAAATTGGCGGTTTTTGATTAAAAGAATACTTCTATGGTTGATTGATCACTTATTGTAGCATCTAATACTGTTTAAAATGTAAGCATTCGAATTTTATAACAAACATTTATAAAGAGTTTTGGAAAACTAGACAGATTTACAAATTTTGATAAAATTTTTGTTTGCTAGAAACTAAAGTTGTTTCTGTAGTTATTTGGATCGCTGAACACAGATCTGCAGTTCTTTTTTTATCAGTTCTAGATTTCGTGATGTAGCGTTATGTTAATAAGGACTTAAGGCACATAAAGAAGCATAACTAGAGAGGAGGTTTTGCTATTCAGTTAAAAAATTCGATGTTCGTTAACAGGTCGTATAAACATTGTTGCTTAATTTGCTCAGTAGTTTCAGAGATATCATTAAAGTTTGTCCCTAAAAAATAAAAGTTTTTTAAAAAATTTTTAGTTTTCAAAAATTCATAAAAAAATAAAGACACAACAAAGAGCCAACTTTTTTGTCCAGTAGCATGTAGTTAAATATATTCCAAAGGAATTTGAAATTAGTGGAAGTTGGTTGGATTTTTCAGTGCAGAGCTTTCGAATTTATTTCAAATTTAGTGAGAGAATAGCAAAAAACTTCGAAGCAATAGATATGATGCAAAATTTTTGAGTTTGGGTTTGTGTGTACTGTTGTATGGGAATTTTAATTACTATCAGTTCTGGCTTGTCACCAAATTGTGAATAAAATCAAAAGTTGTGAGCCAAATTCAGTGAAAGACGCCTGCCTTTATTACTTTGGACGATGTTTAGCTACATTCTACTGGACAAAAAGCTCGCTCGTTGTTGTATTGTTAATTTTTATGAATTCTTTATGTAAAATAAGCAATTTTATAAGGAATATTTTTTTTTTGCCAAGCTCTTTGGATATCTTTGAAGCTACTACGCAGATTTAGAAATATTGATTGCACGCTTAAAGAAAATTTTGTTGTCGAATTTTTAATTTTTTATTTTGTATTATGCTGAATAGAACAAAGCCCTCTCAAGTTATATTAATATATGTCCTGCAAGTGCTTTTATTTTTGATATAACGTTACCTTGCAAATACTATTGCAGAAAGAAAATTCAATTGATGCATTGAAAATCTGTGTATCATGTAGTCAGCGACTCTCTTAATAAAAAGATCTTTAGCTCGGCTATATTCTGTTTGATCTTTTTTTTTATCCAATATTTACTTAAAATGGTAAAAGGATTTTGAAAATTTATAAACCAAAACAAAGATGAGATTATAAAATTGAATTTGCTTAAAAATTAAATTTTTTTATGGTTCTCCAATTAGTTGTGAGTCACACGTTAACATAAAGTTTTGTGCCCGATTTTATTTGACATTGCTTTGTTTCAGTATTTAACTAATTCAATTGGAAAGGACCACGATTGAGCATTGCGTTAAGATTGTTGAAGCCTTTCACGAAAATTGACATTCAATTCAAAGTGCACATGTGCATGATCGCGCAACGGTTTATGGCCTGACGGCGTCATCGGGCCGTACTTCTTCGAATATAAGGTCGGCCACGCAGTTACTGTGTATGGTGTTGTTGTGGCCATATATTGAGGATATGACCTGGACGATGTGTGCCACTTGCCACCTGCCACGCAACCAACGAAACAATGGCTGTTTTTCGGATAGAGGAATGCCACCGAAGCCGTGGCGAGCATTTGGCTGATATTTTGCTTCACACATAATTGAGGCTTTCAGGACAGAAGTGGTGTAACCCACAGTGTAATTTGGTAATGGTTCTGATGTAAGATATGTTCTTTGCACTGTTCTTTACAGTGCAATAGTCGAGTAAGCAAACTGTTAGTATCCAAAACAGATGGCGCTAGAAACATAGTTTTTGCACGGGCCGTTACAACCATGTACTATAGTGCAAGAGTAGTGTTAACTCCTCATTATCTCATAATAAGTAGTCTGGAGTTACACAACTTCTGCGCTATTAGCCTCACTTGTCATAGATCCTTCTAAAGTAATAAAAAATATTAAGAACATTTTTGTCAAATTTACAATTAACATTGTGCGTTTTGGTTGGACCACCCTTTAGTTTAAATCTAAATGCCAGCTATTTTCCACATCAACATATTTTACTCTTATGTTAAATTTGCCTGGCTAGGACCACTTGTATTTTAAATGCAGCTGTTTGTGGCTATAGAAAAAACTCACATTAACGAACCCCTGGGCCTGGCTGGGACTACTTTTTTACAATTGTATGGAGTTTTATTATGGCTATAGCAGAACATTTTGTTGTCAAATAGAATAATTCTTCGAACAAAAAGTAAAGAAAGAATTCTTATACATTTCGTTTTGATTTAATTTGATTTAATATAATAGGGCCGGGTCTGGCCTGACCCAGGTATACACTTAAGGGTTAATAAAACACACAATTTTTATATAAAAATTTAATTTACATACAGTTATTTTACAAATAATTATTTTTCATTACACAAGACTTAACAACTAAAATTCGTCATATTGTATAAAAATAAAACATGTCGCTGCTGAAGCACCTTACGGACTATTTATACAAACAAAGAAAGATCCAATAAAATTACTACTAATAATTAAAAGACATAAATTATGAGAGTGAAGAGAGAAAAGAGACAAGTGTTTGTAATTATCTTTTCTTTAAATAATTAACAAAACAGTTGTACTAGTAAATTAAATAAAAAAATTTAGTTTTTCGTTGCTGCACTCAAAATAGATACGACAAAAAATCTAATAGTGTCCAGCATAATGAGGATGACCACCATAATGAGCACCATCACCATATGAAGCATACTGGGGAATATATTCATACTGGTTGTTGCTGTAGTAGCCATCATCATAGTCGTAATTTATGGGAGCAATATATTGTTTTTGAACTGAAAGTAGAGAAAAAGGAGGAATTAATCAAGGTGTTAAGTTTGAAATTAAAATCAAGTAATTTGCTAATTACATTTTGATCATGTACAGTAAATTATTTACATAAATTCATAACTTAAAAAATAAGTCATAAGTTGTTATTAAAAGTAGAAACTGCTACTGGTGGTAGCATATTTAATTTATAGTGGGAAAATTTCGTTGAAAACTTACTCAATTATTCTGTTGTTGTAAATGTAAACAATAGGAAAAAGATATGGATAAAGATTATATTGAAACAACATAATGATTGTTTTGTTTTAATTGCAAACAGCCTATACTGACTTACTTTGCAGAATTTTCCTTTTGCTTGTCAATATAACACACAATATAACACAGTAATTTTAGTGTTAGACTTTTAATTTTTAAAAACTCTTTTTTAACATAGTGTAGCAGGGCAAAATAGCTAAAAAGTTCGTTATATATAAATTAAAGTAAATTAGTTAAAATAGTAAGTGAAGTAATAAAGGCAAGGGGCTTGAGATGATTTTCAATGGCGGATGGCCACACAGCATTTAGAGCACTATCTTCTTTAAAGGTCTAATTTACATCTTTAAACATTATTGGGAAACATACTGATATGAATTTGTATTTTGTGGAAAACGAAAAGGCTGACTGCTTGGCAAACAGAGGCGCTCACCGACCATTTATAGGTCCTGAGCTTATTTACGGCATCGCTTTCGGTTACATTAAGGGGACGATAAAAGCATGGTTCTAACATGAATTTCTTCACACATGGACGAATACTCTCGGGTTGATACAGTCCAAGACATTTGTGACCCTGTCCCGTAGCAAGACTGTTAAGCTACTTCTGCTTGAGTAGGGGAAGCTAAGGCTACTTTTTGACCTATATACGGAACACTGTGGTCTTAGGTACCAATAGTTTAATGGGTAATGTACCAAATTATGCAGATTTTGTGAGGTTGAGGAGGAAACCTCGGAACATCTTCTCTGCTGGTGTCCCGTCTTGGAGACTACCTGGCGGAAATTTTTCGGAATGCAACTGATGTGCTGATGTGATGTGTGAATTTACGATCTTTCAACAGGCAGGGTAATTGGATTCACACGTAGCCTGAAATGGCATGGTATTATACATGGGCTGCACAAAAGACCTTCTGGGTTGCGGTGCTTATGGCCTTCTAACTATCAATCTTATACTAATGAATTGATGCATTTTTGGTTTTTTATTTGTCTAGTCGTTTAAAATTAAGTTTTCATTTCGTAGAAGGGTTTATTTCTTAAGTCTTTTGTATATGCAGAACATGTGTTTTTTATTCTAAGTTGGGTGAAAAAATTTGTATTTTCTACCTTTAATCGATTCTTAATGTGTTCATTATATGTTTGTAATAAGTATTAATGCACATTATTTCTCACATAACAACTGAGGTATTGTAATGTTTCTTTCAAGCAAAAAAAAAAAAACAAAAAAAAAAAAAAAACACATATTAAAAATTTATTTAGAGATTAGAAGAAGAAACAACAAATTTCATACACAATTATTATATCACACTGCCTGCATAAATTTGACATGCAGCATCTTCTTTTTGTTTGGATTTACGTTATGATTTATTTTACGTTTGTTTTTCTTCAATCAGATTTGTACCAAAAGCTAGTGAGAAAATTATATCAAATATTTGCATAGAAATAGAAAAAGAAATACAAACAAAAAAGCAACATTTGCAACATAATGTTTCTACTTAATAAAGTTGAAAATTCACAACTCTTGCAATTTGTGTATGTAATTTAAGCTTTTTAGTAAATTTTTATATTTTTTTTTCTTTTTTATTTGTTTTAGTGGGAAATTTTGTTGTATTTTAGAATACAATTAACCCAATTTTTTTTTTTTTGTAAGCATATTTTTTTATTCGTTAGCACTGTCTAATTGCAAACGCTGCTATTGAATAAGGAAAATTTTATTGCATAAATTTTGTTTACAATGATTCAAATTAAAAAAAACTGTTGAATCAAATTGAGTTATTTAGTTTTTGTTAAAAAAATAAAAATATTTAGTGTTTTCAAGCATGCTTCTTAAGTCTTTTGTTTAATGAATATTTTGATCATGTAAAAATCGCAAGTATTGAAATGTAATTGAAAGGATTTCATTTTAATTATTGCAATTTGTTTAATTAAAAGCCTCAGATTTATTATAATTTAATTTTAAAAAGGTTAAAGTTGCTAATCAACAATTTTGTTATTTAAAATTTTTTCCCATGAATTTAAACAATCGATCTAAGTTCTTAATAAAATTTATTTTGTTTTTAATGAAAAACTAATTTTATTTATAGAACATCTATAGCAGAGCTGTAATAGATTGCATTCGATTAATGATTGCTAATTTTTAAATGCAATCGAAACGACAAAAAATACTGAACAAATTATTTAAAATAAATTTATAAATTAATTGACTGCGATCGATTTGATTGCAATTTATTCCAGAATTGCAATTAAAATTAAATCCGAATAAATATCTTTGTTATCTTCAAATAAAACTTCTTCTTCTAAAAATAAAGCAGACTCTGAGAATTTTGAATTGCCAGCAATGTCAAGTTTTCTTTGCAATCTTTAGATTCCAAGTGTATTTTATTTCTCTGGACTTTCCTTAAATGTAGTTGTGATTTCAGAGGAATCAATTGAAATCTCATGGTTTCAATAAAAACTTGATTGCAATCGAATTAATGGCAATTAAATTAAATGCTTTCAAAGACTTCTTAAAGTTAGCATTTTAAAATGATTGCACTTACAAACTCTTGCAGTTTTGAGAAGATTTTATTTTTTAAATTTAAAACTCTTTGAAATCAAATAATGAAATCAGTTTGATTGAAATCATTTTGAGTTCAATGCCAATTGATTGCACATTTTTACAGCTCTGATCTGCAGTAGTAAAACAATTTTTTTTAAGAAACTAAATATTTTTTTTTTAACCTCGGACACAGAAACTTTAATTGTTGCTGAAAATATTCCAGTGCGTTAGAGAAAGCATTTTAAATTTAATCCTGGTATAAAGTTCCTGAATATATGGGATAGAAACTTGATATTGGTATTGAAAATCAAACAAAGTAATAAAGTTTTTTACATACTCCTCTGATTGAAATACAACTTAAGTAAAGCAATCTTAAGATTCTTAAGGAAAGGGCCCTGCGCAACGAAAACATATACACACAAAGTTGATAGAAATAAGGAGTATTGCCCTTGTTCCATGATTACATGATTTTAATCACACGAAAGTATTTTCAGCAGTAGCAATTTGTCTATTAACGAAATAACATTATTTTTCATTGTTGATTTTAATATTTAAAATTAAAAAAATATAGATAAGAAATTACAATCGTCAAGTCCGACTATATGATACCCTACTCCACAGTATTTAGCAGGGCTGTGGATTCAGAGTTGAGGTTTTTGTACCGGAGTCGGAGTCAAAGTACCCACAAAAACTCACCGACTCCAAAATTTTTCTGCATAAAAAATTCATTTTAATATTTTCCAAAATAAAAATTCTTCAAAACTGGCGTGTCGTATTTAAAATATCGATTTGAAATTTTTACAGAATAATTTTCTTGCTATGCTTAACCACTTAAAAGGTACTGCATACAAAAAAGAGTTTAAAGTCAAATTCGGACCAGACTCATATACATCAATGTAAGAGTAGGAGTCGCGGAGTCGGAGGTTGAGTCGGAGTCAGACTTAAAACATTTCAGCGGTTGGAGTCGGAGTAAGAACTATTTTTTGATGACTTCACAGCCCTGGTATTTAGAAACAAATTTTCGAGAGTGGACCCTATTTGGGATCCATGGTTTGTGTTGAATATTATCAAAAAAAAAATTAAATATTTTTCTTTTCAAGTGATAAAGGGACCTACCATTACAAAATTTTTGCTATGACATAGTAGCTATTACAAAAGCAAACGATGCCAAATTTTATATCAATATAAGCGTTTATAAGGAAGGTTTAGCTTTTAAAGCTTTTTCCGGGAGCGATATTTGTAATGGAGGTCTGGTCAAATATGGACATATGGATATAAAATAAACTTTGTAAAACGATTTAGGTTGCAATAAAATATTTTTGAGCCAAATTTTATCTTAATACCAACATAATAAGATAGTTTGTGGGCACAAAGACTATTGTGGAAAAAAATTTTGTTTGAGGGCTTTGGAAAATAATAGACCGATCTTCATCATTCGCAAAAAGCTTCGTTGTTATGACAATTGCTCGAACTATATTCAAAATTGCGACCGTCTTTTGCGCGCAAGATATCATCGACAGACAGCCAGCCAGACAGCTGATCGAACGGACATCGTAACAATGACTCAGGAAGTGATTCTAAGTCGATCGGTATACTTAAAGCTGTACTTGTGTTAAATATACCAGCACAAATGCATAATAATTTCTCCACTATTATGGTGTGGGTAAAAAAAATATGAAAAAGACTTAGCACCATTATTACAACTTTGCGTAAGTAAAAGTTTGTATGGGACGTATGAAAAGTTGTCTACTATTCCAACTTTGCTTTAAGGTTAATTGAGTGATTAATTAAAGGCAAGTTCATTCAACCGGTTAAGTTATAATAACGAAACACTTTTTATGTATCCGATAAAATGGTACTTTTAACTAACGCCAAGTTCTAATAACGGCCTTTAAAGGCTTTACAAATTTGTTTGCAAACTTTTAAAATTTTTTTTTAATAAATTTCAGAATTTTGCTTTACAATTATTGGTCACTGTCTGTTTTTTACCACAGTGTCTTTAGCAAATTAATGGATTCAATAAAAAACAACTGTAACGAATGAAATGACTTTTATATTCTCTTGCCTTTTCTGCTGTTAAGCACTATTACTTGCAAATTTATAAGAAAAAGATTATTTATTGCAACCTTTATCATCGATTTTAGCAATTTTTGGTCAATATTTGATCAATATTTGCAATTAATAAATTACGTTGATAAATGAAAACAGAAAAAAAATTGAGAGCATAAAAAAATGATCTTGCTACATTGACAACAACAAGGTCTGACATGATAAAATATTGGACGGAATTGTAGTGGTGCATTAATTATGAAAATAGTTTTTTTTGTGTAAAGGAAAACACTTGGGCTGTTCACGGAAGGCAGGTTATAGGGTTATATGGCTATGTATTTCTGTTAACAGCAACAAAATACATTGTTGTTCTTAACATAATCAAATACCCATATAACCTGATAATCAGCCTTTCATTAACCACCCTACTAAATATTATTTATTTAAAATTAACTAAGAAACAAAAACAACAACAATTATTTACTACTTAAAGATCAATAAACATGTTCATAATCTCCTTGATAGTCTATTCTATCAATTCCTTGGTCATAATCACTATCATCCTCGTAAACACCACCCACTTGCTGCTGTTCATTATCGGGTCGTAATTTAAGCATTTGACCATTATTGTAGTTGACATGACGTCGGAATAATTTCAACATACGATATGTGTCAATGCCTGCCACGTTGAATTCGAATGTGGGAATTTTCAAATGCAGTGATAAATATGAAAAAGAAGAAGAAGAAAAAAGACAATGCAGTTTTTCTATTTCTGTTCATTTGTATGAGAATGTAAATTTTCTGTTTTTTTTTTTGCTTTTTGTAAAATATTAAGAAAAATACAATTAACATACATTGTGGCAAAAAATATTGCTAATTGTTTTTTATTTTCAATCGCAATTTATTGGGTGAGGGTTTCTAGAGGTGTCGAAAGGTTTGAGGGGTCTTAATAAAGTGCATTGAGGCATTAGACAGTGACTTATTTTGCGCCAACTATAAGCCGCGGGGATTTGGAGTTTTATTCAAGAGGGGCATTAAAGTGCTTTTTTAAAGTGCTATTGATTGATATTTTTCCAATTTTTTTTATTTTTTTGTTAATTAAAAATAACTCTTACCGTAAGGAGCTGGGGAGGCTACCACAACTGGTGCTGGTGCCACATGTTTAACTATTGGTTGATAAGATAATACAGGCTTAGGAGCTATAACAACTGGCTTCGCTACTGCATGCACTGTGGGTCCTGATTTGGTAACAACAGCATTGAAACCATTAATAGCATCAGCAGTGTAGTCAACAGTGCGTATAGAACCATCAGGTTCAACTAGAGAGTATTGCCCTGTGAAAAGGGAATTAAAAATGGGTTAATAGACATAACATTTTATTCACTTATAGTTTTAATAACTACCTTTTACAACATCACCATCGCGAGTTTCATGCTGAGATTTGACATCACCTGTTGTATGATCAGCTACACCATAGTTAAAGGCATATTTTGGATGATCCTGGAAAAAATAAATGTTTTTTAGTTATTATAAACTTTTCTTTAAACAGCTTTGATTATGTAGGTAGGTCAGACTTAAGGTTGTTTTTATTTCGTATGTATAAGCCAAAAAATATGCATGTGTTTGTTCAATTTTCTTTCTTTTATATGGAGACAATTTGGAATTTTCTGTAAACACAAAAAATTTAAAGAGCCACGATTACAACTTGTTAAATGTGCCTTGATCAAACCTTTTTAAGGTTGATTTTTTAAAAGGAATTATTATGTAATATTTATTTAATTTTAAAATGATCAAAAAGAAGCAGGAGCTTCTTCAATACATGTACAGTTAATGTCACATTGTTATAAAAGGACAACAATGACAATAAGAAAGAAATGCTTAAGTCTACTTTTTTATTCCTATTCCTATATAAACATAACTTCTCTGCGGTTATAGTTTTTTAAGTTTTTATTCCAAAATATTCCTAACTCTTATCCAATGTCGTTGCACATTGAAAATAAATGAAAAATCGTACAAAATAAATAAAACTTGGGCCTGGTATACTTTTAAAGCATGAAGATCTTAAAGGTGCCATTTACTCAAATTAAGCCTTTTTTCCCCATTTGCCACAGATATATTCGGCCATGTTTTGACAATAGCATTATTTAAAATCGCAAAACGTCAGATTTGCGATCTACCATAATTTTTTAATATTATTCTAGTTCCCTTAATCATACTACATCAAACTTCTTGCGATTTCGATTTACAGAACATCTATAATGCGAATTCAAGTCAGAATCAAAACTGTTAAGCATTTTGCGACCGTCAAAACATGCCCTATAGACATTTATACTATGTATTTTTTTAAAGTATCATTACGTGCTACATAAAGCTTAACATCATTTGAATCAATTTTAATTTTTCAAAAGCTATTAATTTTTCAATACCACTACACAGAAAAAATTCTCCAAAATTTTTTACCAATTAAAGCATTAATCAAAAATAAAATCAGTTTATTTAATCAAGTGAATTAAACATTTAATCAAGTAATTTAAACGTTTAATAAATACTATTAACTTGTTTTATTGATACTATTAATTTGTTTACTGGTGCAAATTTAATTGATTTTTTAATTAATATCACAAATTTTTTAATTGAAATCAATTTTTATTTTTTTCTGTGTAGAGCATATGGCGCCAAGCTTTTGGTCACTTAACAAGGATTGTTTACATTTGGGCTCATTAAGGTTCGGGTTTTGAGATCTCAGTTAAACTAGGTTTATTTAATCTGAAAACTCATTATGTGCCGCCATTATCAAGTTTGTATAGAAAATGTTGACGGAACAGCTTAGTTTTGCTTCAAATGTTGGTATTTTTTTGAAATAATAAAAAAATCAAATTTCGACGGAAAAATACGAGTTTCAGACTACGTTAAACTAAGCATAAACTTAGTCCACATCACAAAAACCCAGACTAAGGCCTAATAAATCGGACTAAGATAAACTCTCGTTTTGGGTTTAAATGGCCTTAAACCAACAAATCTATAAATTGGGCGTTTTAACTACAAATACAGACCATATGAATTTGATAAGATTGGTCGTAGTGCTGCCACACGTTATTTTTTTAACTATATATAATTTATGGGACACTGCTTTATAGTTGTTGAGTTTAAACTACATATAAATTCAAGTTTAGTTCAACTATACCAGCGTTTAAACCATCAGTGATATATTAGCCATAAGCCTTCGTCCAGACATGCAATTTTTTTTTGCTACAAGTTTTTAAAATTCTGCTTTGCAATTGCATAGTGTCCAGATTATCAAATTTTAGTCTTGCAATTTTTGTATTTTTATCTTGCCTTTTACTCTTCTTCGTTAATATTTCATATGTACATATATACACAAACACCTACCGCCAACTTCAAATTGAAAAGTATGTATGAGCAATAACAAGCAAAACAGAATTGCAGAGTACATGAAACTGTGTACCCCTCTCTAATCTTTTTACCACTCTCCCCCAAAAATTCAATAATTACTGCAACAATTGAACGATGACTAATTGAAACAAATTTGGAAATTATTGATCTAAGAATGGAGTAGTTACTTGAGATTTGAAACACTTTACTTTAAGTTCGAATAAAAGTTTTTGTTTTTGTATTTTAACACTAAACTGCTTGTGGTTCTATCACGCTTGGAGGAGAAAGGATAAGAAAAGTGGAGGGCAAAATGCTCAAAATATATCTGTTCTTATCATTTCATGTGTTTTCTTTAAATTTTGAAATTGGCCGTATATTTTCCATTTTTATAAAAAGATTGTAATTTTTTTTTAATAAATATAAAAATATTGAGTCCTTTTTTTTTTTGATTTATCACAAAATTGGTATAAAATATTTTCTCTTCCACACTCACATAATAATCCACGGCATAACCTGGTCGTGCATAAACCACACTGGCACTTAAAGCTACAAAAAGGACGATAACTTTGCTTGTGGCGGACATATTTATTTTTTGTATCTTTGATTTTTTAAGCACTTAAAAAATAATGCACTGTTTTTGGTAAATCGGAGGAGATTTGAAAATCGCAAGTGATTCGTTTGATAATCTGAAAATTAAAAACAAACCAAAATAAATTTATTTTCACTATTTATATAATAATTTTTTTTTTTTTTTGGAATAGAAATATTTAAATACTTTTGGTATTTCGTAGACACCGTTTGAACACTTTGAAATTGCCCGGAATACTGTAACAATTCTAAGATCAAGTTTGCATTTTATACGCAAAAAAACTCTAAAACAACCACCAACTATTTGTTTTTGTTAATTTTAATATTTTTCTCTTTTCATTTAGTATCTGTGAGTTCAAAAATGAGCAGATACGAGTACCAGTGCTTTAAGGCATAAAATAAAAGCTGGTAGATGGCTTACGACTGATAGCTTTCAGTTAGTTAAGGGGTACAAGCATAACAACAACAATAGTAATAACATTTACTACATGTTTATTGTAATATTCTCTTTCATTTATTATATTAAACTTAGTTTTTGTATAAGATGTATTCAATACTGAAATACCTCTGAGACTGTGATATGGCTTTTCGTGTTATTGGGATTAGCTGACTTAGCCAAGTGTAACCAAAGTTGTAGAAGAGTTTTTGTGTTTCCTGTGTTTTAGATTTGCGGAAGAACTGTGGTGAATAAAGGTGTATTAATGAAGAGAGAACGTGTTTTGATTTATAGGGCTGAAATATTAACAAATATTTTGGCGAAAAATTTAAATATCTTTTTTTTTTTTTTGGTTGGTTCCCATTAGTCTGCAAAACTTTGTGAGAAAACTTTTTATTTAATTAAGTGCTATAGTTTGTTCAGTTTGTTCTAGGAATTTTTCGCTTTCATAAATATTAATGTAAGCACAAGTAATTTATTCATTTAACGGGAGTATTAGTCAATTATAAATGTGAAGTGTGTATTAAGTAGTGGATTGGGTATTAAAGTAATGATCAATTATAAACCGATACCAACAAAATGTAGGATTAAATCTAATTTTCTGTAAACTTTAATTTAAGGAAATATTTGGGTTTTATTCGGAAAGTAAATTTGTATTGTTTATTGCTTACCAGGTTCAAATTAGCCCAAAACCAGGCAGATAGGAAATTATAATTTAATTGATTTTCCCATTCCTTTACAAATTAACTATGCTACCCTGCAGATAATGTCACTAGTGTATCTGTACTGATTCACTATTGACACAGTCATCAGTAGTAGTGACTTATTATACCCCAGGCAATGTTATTTACAATAGACATTTAACATGTGAGTGTCATTGGAAATCTACTACTGACATTGGTGCTACTGATTAGGTAGTTCCTTTGGGAACATAGTAGACATTGGAACCAGATAATCCCTAGTACATTTTAGTAAAAGTAGTCTACACTTTTTGTAAGAATACGAAATAATTACAATTTTTTTTTATTATGTCTTTAACTTTAATAGGAATTGTACTTCTCAGTTGTTATTAATAAAATCTTTTTCGTATTAAAGCCAAATATAGTCGCAAATGTAATGTAGTGTAGACACTTCGTTGACAATGTCACCAATAAAGTCGACAAAACTGGTGACTTGAAGACACTTGCACCCAGGTTTCCTTCAGGGTAGTTACAAAAATATCAATATACAAATTTATAAGACACTGAAGTATCTCATATCTTCATATTGTGGGATATATTGGGAATGGGTTTTTAAAAAGGGACCAATTTGTCAAAACATTTTGTAATATTGTAATAGCTAAATCTAAAGTAATAATAATAATTGCGGTTAAGGGAAATTGAAGAAATAATGATTTTATTTCTTTGTTTAATCAACTATTCAATTTAGGAATTCAACTGAAACCACACATTTCCTAAAAGCGTCATAGCCGAATGTCAAACTGCTTCATCAAATTTATGAACAGTAATGGACTAAATTATTGGCACAGTAAAAAGTTTCAGCTTTACAATTGATTAAATGGTCGTATTTAAGCGATTAATAAATAAATATTTTTACTTGGTAGAATGATGAACTTCCCACAAAATTCACTTTGATTCATAGAAAAATTATTCGGTTTTGCCACTTTTTTGATTAAACGTGAAATAGTAGAAATAACGGTACTTCTAAAATTTAATGGTTTTCACTAGTCAAAGTGCGAATGTCATCGTGCCTTGAATTATCAAAAAAAAAAAAAAATTATTGATATTATGAAAAATGGGTAACAAACAGAAGAAAGCGACAGAATCTCAGCTCAAAGTTATGCTTTATTTGCACTATCAAGGCAAATTTTAAGGGAGTCTTAAATATTCAAGCATCCGTGAGCAGCCAGAATATCAGACAAGTCAAAGTCAGTAAAATATACTCAACACAGATCGCTGCGGAGATTAAGCAATAGTTTGGAATAGACTATCATCCCATTACGGTCCGGAGACCACTACATGAGGCAATCAACAATTGTCGTGTTGCTAGACATTAACCTTTAATTACACTGTGATAGTCAAAAAAATGAACTTCGATGAATCCTTTTCGAACTATTAGGGGGGAGTCCCCTGAGTGCGAAAGTACATTTGGAAGTGTCAGATTGGCTCCAGTTTTTGAGGAATCGGTTCATATCCATTTTTCATGAATATAGCTTAGTCTGTGCTATTTCAAAAAATTTTATTCGACTGTATTATTTTTTTTTGCTTAATTAACTTTCCTTTTAGGAATGTTTTGACTTTTTTTTTTCCAAAATTTCACGTAATTCAAACCATTAATGTCGATCAAAAGTAACGATTTTTGACCATTTTTTCAGGATTTTTCTAGCATAGACCTCAAGTTAAGCTTCAAAATCAAAATATTAAACTTTTGTTTATTTGTTTCGTTTTTTTCTTAAGATAATTAATTAAAATTAAACAACTTTACTAAAATATCTTTGTACAATGACGTTAATATTTATATGTTTAAATAAATCATGACGATTTCATCAAGTTTCAGGTCAGTTAGAGCATTGGTAAAGTGGAAAAAGATTCAATTCTCTTTTAGCAGAACTTTGCTAGAATTTGCAATCCGAGTTGGATGATGAAGATTAGCATGATATGTAACGGTTATTTTTACATTTTGAGTATTTGTTGTTAGAACAACTTATAAGAAGGACAAAAATAGACACCAGATTTGAAAATTAGCTTAGACTTAGCTAAAAATGGTTAAAAATCGTTACTTTTGATCGACATTAATGGTTTAAATTACGTGAAATTTTGAAAAAGGCAAAGAAAAAAACCAATACAGTCGAATAAATACATTTTGAAATAGCGCGGACTAAGCTGTATCCATGAAAAATTGATATATACCGATTTCTCAAAAACTGGAGCCAACTCAAAAAATGTGAGTTTTATGCCAATTTCACCAATTTTATTTAAATATCCATTCATATTTAAATATAGTTTTTCATATATATAACTTTATTTGACATGAAAAACGAATTTTAGACATACATAAATTGATATTTTAATAAATTGGTGATATCGGCCATTAGAGTCAGTTTAAAGTGTGACCATGAATGCATCTAAAATCGCCTCAAAGATAAAATTCAAAAATATCCTTTTTTGACCTAATCTTCTAAAACGGAATATATCACTAGATTCCACGACACAAATTTAAGTTTACGTGTCCCTCCATTTCGGTGTGTCAATTTCGCATACAGAATTGAGTGAATATATTAGTCTTCTGTGCAAAGTTCTACGTTACAAATCTAAGATATGTAGTTAAAGAGTAGGGGCTTAAATTAGAGTTTGCTCAAAACCGTAAAAATGTGAAACCGCAGTTTCGGTTTTAAAATGATTAAAGCCGGTCGGTTTCGGTTCGGTTTCGGTTTTGAAAATGCCAAAGTTAAACTTCATACATAAAAATATATATTTTTCTTATTTGTTTCAATGCAGGTACTTTTATTAAGCCTTGTATACCTTTTTTGACTTTTTTCCAGGTTTTTTTTATAAATTTTATTAATTATATCAAAACGAAACATTATGTTTTCCTCAATCAAAGTGTTTTTTACAAGAAAATTAGAAAAAAAGTGTAAACACCGTGGGCGTCGCAATTGGCCAAATGCAAATTTTGTTTATAAAATCAAAATGAAACGTATCAAAAAGCATGCGCAGCACATAAGAATTCTTTCTTTACTGTTTTTTCGAACAATTATTCCACTTTCCGACAAAATTTTCCTGCTATAGCCATAAAACTCCATACATATCAAAGTAGTCCCAGCCTTGCCCAGGGGTTCGTTAGTGTGAGTTTTTTCTGTAGCCTCAAAAACTCCATACAAAATTCTATTGGTCCCAGCTAGGTGGTAGTTTGTGCCACACAAATTAGGCGTCTACTTAAGAGTTATAAAGGTTACATTTGTTCTTCTTAAGGTACGGTCACATATGGCAAACATTTGTCAAAAAGTATCAAATATTTGTTTGCCCTAATCTGACCACAAAATATTTTTGAGGGGCAAACAGAAAAACAGCTGATTTTGGGCAAACAAAATTATTTGCTAGCAAACAAAAATGCTCCTAATGTGACCATTTAACGTCAAATGTTTTCCTTGTTTTTAGGCAAATAAATATTTGTTCTTACAAAAATTTTGTAAGAACAAACAGCGGCAAACAAAAAGCTTTAAAATAAAATTATTGAATAAAATTGAAAAAGTTAACACAATTAAATAAGTTTTTAATGACGAAAAAACTTATTTATGTAAAAATTTTTTCCTGTGTTCTCTTTTTAGCAAAGAGTTGCGCGGTAAATAGGATTCAAGATGTTACAAAATACATTTTTCTTAAGTAAATGGGTAATTTCTATGAGCCTATGTTACGAATTATGAATTGCAAGCATGGCGTTTCTATATAAAATAGATACATTTTTGAGAGTGTACCAGTTTGGGGTCATTGGACAATCAGAGGCCCGCCAAAAATAAATTATATAATGAATTTAAGTTTTATATAAAACATATTAGCGCCAAATAATATACCGACATAGACACCTTTATTAGATTTATTTTCGTCTTGAAGTGATTGTAGCAAGTGACCTAGAACCAATTCTCGGCCTAACAAGACGAAATTTTGACACGACATACAAGCTATTATGGAAATTATTGCCAAAACCAACATTTATAAGATTATTATGACATTAAAAGCTATTTACAGAAGTGGTATTTGTATAAGAGTTAAGGTAAAATATGGATCGATTACAATAACATTTGGTAAGGTGATAATAGATTGTCTATGGGCACAAGGACTCTCTCCAGAAATAAGTTTTTATGTGTGCTATGTGAAATTATTGACCGATTCTTTCCACCTCTTATGATAATAAAAACGTAAACAACATTTTATTACTATCAGGTGTGATTTTAAAATCCGCATAATACAGAAATTGGTGTTCTGAAATCCGCATGTTTTTGTGTATTCGAAATTCTTGTGCAGGAAAAAAAATTTATGATGTTTTCTTTGATAGTAAAATAGGTGACTACGGTTTATATATGGGGCTATCTTAATAATGGCGGCGATTACCGAAAAGCGCAACAATTGCAAAAAATTTGGAAAAATAGCGATCAATTTTAATATTTCAAACAAGCCATAAAAATAATTAAAAGTCCCTAAAATTATAAGGAATGGCAAAAATTCGATAAAAATTGCTAAATTAGCGGAAAATCATGAAAAATTGCAAAGTTGGAAGCAAACCCAAAAATGTATCGGTTAAAAAACAAAATGTCGGAAAAAACAAAAAAAAACAAGTTAGAGTGCTATATTCGGCTGTGCCGAATCTTTGATACCCTCCACCGACACTTCGAATGTTTTAGGACTGATATCTGTATGATGTCTATTTATTATTATAATCTTTGTAAAAACAGACATCTGCATTAAAATTTGTTGCGGTTTAGACCTATATAAAATTATTGATCGACAATCAGAATCAATTTTAAAAAGTTTGAGTAGAATATCAGTTTAAGATGAACTTAAATGATTTTCAAGAGAACAAATTATATAAAAGCCATGGTAAGCTATGAAGCAATCATCCCAAATTCTGCAGAACGATTTCTGGTATTAAAAAACATAAATTTCAATACAGCGGTGCAATTAGTTTAAGCGTTTGCAGTAAATTTCAGAAGGCTGCTAAAATGGAATCTAAGGAAAATTATGGACCGTATATCACAAAATTGCATTTTCTGGCCATATAAAGCTTAACTGGAAGAAAGTTTACCGCGTATTTAATTATTTTACCAGAGTGGGCTTTATATGAGGCCTATGGTAAGTTATGCACCGATCTTCACCAAATTTCACAGTGTCATTTCTAGTTCTATAAAACTGTGATGTATCAAATTTTGTTATGATAGCGTTAGTTTTTACGTTTTTAGGCGTACTTAACTGTTTTCCGGAAGTAGGCTTTATATGGGGCCTAGGGTAAATTATGGACCGATCTCCGATCTCACAGTCTTATTTTTAGTTCTAAAAAATGTTGATGTACCAAATTTTGTTATGATAGCATTATTGTTTACGGATTTAGGCGTACTTAACTGTTTTCTGGAAGTAGGTTTTATATGGGGTCTATGGTAAATTATGGACCGATCTTCAAGAAACTTATTAGATTCATTTCTAGTCCTATTTAACTGTGACGTGCCAAAATTTGTTATGATAGCATTGTTAGATAGGGTTTTAGGCTTACTATACTGTTTTCCGGGAGTAGGGCTTATATGGGGCCTAGGGTAAATCAGACGTATCTTCAAGAAATTTTACAGCGTGATTTCCAGTTAAATAAAACCAACTATTGCGAAATCTTATATCATTCTGTGCATTTTTCCACCATTTATGTTAGTTTTTGTAACAAAATTATCAATTTTTTTTAGGTGGTGGTTCCACATTTTGATTCATAGCTCAGGTCCTATTAAACCGATTTTGCTGGATTTCAATCCCAAACTGCTTAGGATAACTACAAGCAATTTGACACTAAGTTTGTATATTTCTTTTGAGTTTTTCGAAAGTGAGCGTGTTTTCAACAGACGGACAGACGGACAGACGGACAGACAGACGGACATGGCTAAATCGACTTAAAATTACTCATGGACCCAGAATATATATACTTTATAGGGTCTGAGATGAATAATAAAAAAGTTTCACACGGAATGACAAACTTAATATACCCTCTTCACAACTAATTGTGGTGGAGGGTATAAAAAAAATTATAAAAATAGCGAAAATGCTCGAAAATATTTAATATTTCGAACAAGCCATAAAATTGATTAAAAGTCCCTAACACTATAAGGAATGGCAAAAATTCTGGAAAAATTTGCTTAATCAGTGGAAATTTGCAAAAATTCGCGATATTCATAATCTAAATTCATATAACTAAATTTCGTAAAGATCTGTCAATAATTTACAATAGAACCACTGTCTAAAAACACTTTATTGCTTGAGTCTAAAACCGTTACGAATAATGCTTTAGCTTCATAGTTTAGTTTAATTTAGTTGTATAAGACTGGAAATTACTTTGCCAAATTGCCTTCATCCCTTTATTTGTTATCTTAATCCTCTTTTACTTTAAAAACTGCTGTTCTCGCTCTTCTGTACCATAAAACCATAAAAGTTTCAATATTTTGCATCAAAATTTTAATTTTTGGATTTAGTAAAAAGGAATTTTATTTATTTAATTTTTATTTTTGACAATTGGTTCAAATATTTTTTTAGGCAAATATTTTTATATGTGAACACAGGGCAAACATGTTTTCCCATATTTTATTTGCAGCTATTTTATATCTGCTTGAACAAACAAAAATGAGCAAATAAATGTGGGTAGTGTGACCAGCAAATAAAATTTTTATTTTTTTCAACAAATTTTTTAAAAATGCCGGCAAACAAAATTTTAAAATTGTTTGCCATATGTGACCGTACCTTTAGTACTTATTTTGAATTTTAAGAATTTTGGAATACCTTGCCACTGTTGCAAGCTGTTATGTATAAAGTTTTTGTATATGAAGCTCCAGTATTATGTATAATTTGCAATTTCTTTAATCATAAATATATTGTTAAAGTAAATCCTAAAACCGAGGTTTTTTTGTCGGTTTTCGGTTTCGGTTTTTATGCATTTAAAACCGCGGTTTCGATTTCGGTTAAAACCGAACAGCAATCCCTAGCTTAAATACAGATGTGGAAAAAAGTGAAGTGTTGAAAGGTTTTAATACAAGCAAGTAGCGTACGAAAGCTCAAACACAAGTGTTAGTTTAAATATTTAATAAATATCAATCGATTTCGGCTCAAAGGAATTGAAACGGCTCAAATAAATTTCCCATACATACTTTTTCCAACAAGAACTAGACATAAATGTTGCTTATTTCCTTAGTAAATTAATAACTTAGAAATAACTTATACTTGTTTGCTATTAATACAAAAATTGAAAAAATAATTGAAGTGTTTTTATGATTTGAATGTCTAAAGTTGGTAAAATACAATTCCAATATTCCACAGTTTATCTCTAAAAAATTTCTGCTAATCTTTGTTATTTATTAGTGTGTATTTGCAAAAACGAATTATATGTAACAAAAAAAATTTGTTTCTCTATTTCCTTAACGAAACATAAATAGGATTTGATTTAAAAAAAAATATACTAATTAAGTTGGTACATATTTAATTTCGACTTCCCTTTAACAACATTTATTGACCAGTTGTTTGTGCAATTATCTATTTTTCATTAAATAGATATAAGAACTCTATCGTTTTTCGATTTCATTAGTTTATAAATTGTATTCCATAAATATTGTTTTGTATTTTTTATTGAACTTAAATGTTAAGCAATTGCTCATTTTTAATTGACCATAATCTTGTAATTAAAGACTTTAATACATATTATGACATTTAAGAAACTTTAAATGACTTGTAGCTTGTCGGTGGAAAAAAAGTAAAACTTTAAAACGACAATACACAGCAATTGAACAATTTACAGTTGCGCATACTATAAGTGGGACACCTGATAAAAATACTTTGTTTACATACTTTCCCCCGTATTTATAAACAATTATTAAATTTAACAAACGTTTATTAAGGAGAATTTTCATACAAAATTTGTTTTGTAAACCTTTATTAAATTTAAAATTTTTTTTATTAATACAGGCGTCTTGTGTTATTATTTTATTTAGGTCTTAAATAACTTTGGATAGTTTTATTAATACAATTGAAGTACAAATCAATATAAATAATTTTAGTTTTAATTTTGTATTCTTACTATTTTTTTAATTTTATACGATTGAGCAGAAAGCCAAGTTTTCTAAGTAGTCAAAGTTTAATAGTTTAAATCCAAAGAACATTTCGAAATTTTTTTTAATACCAGAAATTCACCATCATGAAATCAAGTTTTTAGTTATTGGGATCTGTTAGTGACTTATCTCAGAGTGGAATACCTCTTGAAGAACGAAGCCAAGATAATAGTGAACTTAATAAGGAGAGCGTTAATGGTGGGTACCCTGAAACATTAACTCGTGAACGTGACACTCAGCTTCAAATGTCCAGAACACAGAATACTACAGAACTGTCACGAGACGGAAGATTTTGCGTTTTTTTTTTGTCTCTATCAAAGAAAGCAGCCCTTTTGCATTTCTCTTTTCATCATCTTCTATGCCGCAATACAATGAACACAAATTTATTTAGTTAAGATTTATTTGCAAAACTGTTGTAAAAATTAACTCTTAAGTTCACCACAACACGAGTAAATAATATTTAAGCAAGTAAATAACATTATAAAACAAAACAATATTACTAAATACATTTTTTTGCACAAAAAAAAAAAAAACAACGTTTGTTGAACTAATGCATTTGTTTAAGATGGTTTGTGTTTTGTTATTTTTGTTTTGATTACGCCATTTGTGTTGATTGTTGCGGCCTGCTTTTACACCTTGCCACTCCACTACCAAAAAAGCTTTCTGTCTCTTTCTTCGGAAGCTGCCCTCGCAACTGATTTGGGCCTTTTTCACACGTCACTTTTTACAGTTCTGTGTATTCTGTGGTCCAGAACTTCAATGCTATTCTCTGCATGCGAAACAAAAACAGATTAATTGCTGTTTCCGCACAAATAGTACATGAAATTTTGCCGCTAGTCTGTGCAACCCGCTTTTGTGAATAATTTACTGAACTATTACCAATCGTTCAGTGACTTATAGCCCACCCTGTATATAGAGTGAAAATACTTAAATTAAACTCAAACCTTTATTCTGAGCTCAAGACTTCGCATCATAAGTATTTTGCTTTGTGTCCCACTAACATTGTGAGTAGCTGTATGTTTAAGTACAAGACGATTTGTATGGTTCTCATTGTTTTTCTTTTTTTTTAATTTATTTTTTTGCTAATAGACTTTTTTTGTTTTCTTTCTGATCTACTTTTTTTCGTTTATACTTTAATTTGTACTTTGTCTCATAAACTGATTTCCATAGAATTACGTGCAACCTTGGCAAATATTTATAAGACTCAATTTGTTTTTTAAGTATTTATTTAATGCCCTACACACCGCATAATGGCAATGGAAGGCAAGTGTTAATTACTCTATACTCCAGTGTGAATAATTTGAACAATTTGCAAAGAATCTTTTTAATATTAAAAGAACTAATCTTTGGTTACCAAAGTTCATTTGTGGTTTTAACCTTCAAAAGTTCATTTATTTAATTTCGTGGTAGATCAAATTTTTTTTTGGAAAACAATGTTGATAATAGTTGCCGATTTAGACAGATGGACACACAGAACATACATACATATATTAATTTAAGGTTTAAGGACTTGCTTAATTATGCCAAGTAAAAAATGTGGTCTAAAAGAGTTTTTTCTTCGCTTACAAGCCTGCTGATGCGGTGCATGATTTTTGTTGGGGAGTTCCCGGTTTGAAGGACTACTTTCTGCTGATAAAGGAGCTTTTTTTAACCTAGCAAAACTTGCAAAACAAAGCCATAATTAGCGAGAGGGGCTCGTTGATTTTTGTCTTGTAGTTGACTTTCGTTGTCACACGTTAGTGTGTGTGCAGGGGTTTGCAAATTTTTTCGCATTAACCCTTCTTTCTTATCAACTCTGAAAAAGGCAGCTATTTTATTCATAAACATTCATTTTCTCTGAAGATGTAAAAGTCCATATTATTGGGTACTTGCTACATTCTGCGAATAGAATAAGCGACGGGGACAATTCAGCGATTTCAAGAGGGGGTCTCAGGAGGTGTCGTTTTGGAGCTTCAGTTGTCAATGGTTCTCGGAACGACGTGGTGAGTAATTGGTGCCACTTAATAGCTAATCTGAACAACTGAAAAAATAGAATGCATATCTGGAGGCTCCAAGCGGCAACCTCGATACCAGAATCGGAAGTGATCGGCTAATCACGGGTGTACTAAAACTCTTCTGATTAAAGAAACCACTACGAATGAAAAGGTGCGAATGGAAGGATTGGGTTACGGCCCTTTGTTCTAAATTTAATCTATAGAAATCTATAATTTATTCCGGACCTCTTCTACCTTTCAATGAAGTGGTATGACAAACACTTAGCCAGGGGCCTCAGCTCTGAGCTGTCTCGAAAGAGTATCTGTCATATTATCCCACCAAGATACTTGTCTTTGTTATTTTTCACCGACGTACTGTACTTTATAGTTACCCATGACCAGCTCAGAAATACAAGTAACATTTTTAATATTTCTTAAAGCAAATTCACTTAAAATAGTACTCACAATTTAAGTTTTTAAAAATTTTTAAAAAATAGCTACATTTTTGTTTGAAAAATGTTCTAGTCAATTTGATAAAATCATTCCCTTCAGTTTTAATATTTCTGCTCTCTGCGTTTTTATTCTTTTCATTAGATTCACATGATCTAGAAAAATTGTTTTGAGTTTGAGTTGTAGTTTTTGTTTTGTTTGATTTGACCCTGTTTAAGAATTTGTAATTGAAACTTTCAAGAAATAAATAAGAGTATTGAACTTAATTTAAACTTTTATTTTAAGCTTTAAATCTAATAATAGATTGCAATTTAGATGTGATAAATGAGCCGTAATAAGGATTAAAATGTTTACAGTAATTTAATAATCATCATCATAATATTAATAGGCAAGTTGATTTCTTTTGCTCCCTTTTACGACTATACTATTCATTGGATTTTAACAAATGATACATCATTCGAAAGATATTTTTTAGTAGAAGAGAAGAGAAGTAAATTTCATTAAAATCGGGTTAGTTACTAAACGATCAATTGTGAATAAGTCCAAAATTATTCTTTATATTTATTTACTTTTTCTAGAAAGGGTCTATAAGAACCCAAAGAGTTTTATACACATTTTTTGAACATTGCATATACCTAAAAGGAATGGGAAATAATATGTTTTTATGACAATATATATATAAGATAGTGCCAAAACGGAAGAAATATAATTCCCACTAAAATGACTCCCTGCCATATAAATACAAGCAATACCTGCATGCAAACGACCATCAGAGTTGTAAAAGATTGCCATCGATTTAATTACAGTCACATGATTTATCGTTAATAATTGCTTACTTGTTGATTGCATTGATGATAGTTTGAAATCGTAAAATCATATAATAAATAAGATTGAATGACTTTTTTTTTAAATCAATTCATATATTAATTGATTGCAATAAAATTTGATTGTAATCATATTGCAATTAAATAAAATAATTGCAATCAAAACTAAATAAGAATCAAAATCTTCCTTCTCTTTAAATGAAACTCCTTCTTATGACTACTTTATTTTATTAATGTTTATGTTTTTTTTTTGTTTACAACCTCTAGATTCCAAGAAGTGTTTGAAAATAAATATTATACACTGTTCTGTAGTGTTCTGTTCGATAGATATGTAACAAACACAAACGTTAATAGTGATTGTGTAGTGAAACATTCGAACAGAAAATTAGTGATGTACTTATCCAACTCAGCAAAAAGATGAAAACATGTTACTGCGTTCTGTTTTGTTTTTATCACAAACTTCGTTGTGTTCGGTTCAGCACATTAATGTTTGCTTGTTGCAGTTGTGCCAAGCGCTCTTTTAGCTTGAAAGGAAAACAAAAAATTTTTACAAAAGCAAAACATCTACATATAGGAAAAAAAACAAGAAGCCAGCAAAAAATGTTTATATTATTGCTGTTGTTGTGAAAATTGCCGAGCAACAACAACAATACTAGCGAAAAGCAGTAAACATTAAACTAAAACATATGCCTACAGGCAAAACAAATATGGTTGGAAGTAAACTATTCTAAGACGAACATAACAAATTTTTATTTTAACAATGTTTATTTTTGCAGGCATTAAGTCATAATATGGGTGAAATAAACTAAATTTGCCCAAAATCAACCATGATATGGTCAAACTTAACCAAATTATGTTCAAAATTAGCCATAATATGGTCAACAATTTCTAGAATTTGGACAAAAGTAACCATATTATGGTCATAAATAACAATAATTTTGACAATGGTAATATGGTTCTTTATTTTAGCCATTTTTTCAGTTTGTTTATTAAATGCCAAGTAATAATTTTATATCGTTTTTTTTACTGTTATGTGAGGAACAACTTTTATAAGCAATTCCCTTTAATGAATTGTTCAACATGTGACGACCTTCATTAACATTCCTTCTGTTTTACAAGTTCATACTACTACGAAAATTAATTTACTTTAATTAAAAAATAAAATAAAATGAATGAGAATTTTAAGCAAACCAAGCAAACATACAATATTTTAAAATATTATAATTTCAAACATATTATTGTTATTATTTACTATAGCATATTTGGACACAATCATAATATGGTTATGGCTTTTGGATATAATAATATAAGTGTATGGTTGTAGCTTTATTTTATGGGTAATAGGATGCTCCTATTTGGGTGAAATGTATGACCAACCCCACTTTATTATTTATTGCGGAATTTCGTTTTTTTTTTGTTATTTCAATAAACTGAACCGTTTTTAAGTTACTCGAATATATGCTGTGCAACCTCCTACATTTTGGAAATAACGGTATATCTTGAAAACAAGAGCTAACCTTACAAAAAAAGGTTAGCACCACTGATTTTAACCAATTAGGTTAAAATGCCAGGTGCCCGGCATGTCTGTTTTTTGCAACTGGCACAGTGTACTTATTGCTCAAAATTACAATTTTAAAATTCTATTTTAAGATTATTTTTTTAAAGTTTGCGAAAGAAAAAAAAAAATCATATCTTAAAAAAGAAAAAACACACCTCCTGCAAAGTTTCAGGATTTTTAAAGAACAGTTTGAGGTATTATATAAAAAAATCAGCCAAATAAAAAATTAGGTTTTTGAATTAGTCCGTTTTTAAAATTTAATAGTTTGCAGATATTACATTTTTCAAAAAAAAATTTTTCAATAAATGGTGACATGACATAGGTAAAATGACATTAAAATCATCTTCGTATGTCACGTAGTTTTCGAGATATTGAAGAAATAAGCTCAACACATTCGGCTAATTCGGCGAAATTATGACAATTTGATATGACATAACTTTTGAAAAAAAAAATTTTTAATTTTTCTCGTTCATAAATGTTCCTTATAAGAAAAAAGGAACCTTCTCACCAAATTTCACTCTTGGTCGATTTGACATGGAATTAATCTTAAAAAAGTTAAATGTTAAAAACAACAAAAGTTTGTTTGTTGCCATTGCGGGGACCACAATATATTTTTTTTAACCTACTTCAATCACTACAATTGATCTGTTTTACAACCAAAAACAAAACACTTAAAATGTATGTTACTTTCTAGAAAATAATTATGAACTGTATTAAGGGTTTGGTATAAATAGATATCGTTTGTGGGTGTAAGAGCAGTACGCTAAGTAGTGTTCTGTTTTTTTTTGGAACATTGATTTCAAGTATAAATGGGATTGTGATTTAAGAAGAATCAATTAATCGCATATCTAATAAAAATTTGATTGAAATCGAATTGATTGCAACCAAATAATTTGCATTTAATGATTTCTAATAAAAATGGTTTTAAAATGATTGCAATCACAAAATATTACAATTTTTACAAGATTTCATTATGAAATGATTTTGAAATAAAGGGAACGAAATAATTTTGGTTGAAATCATTTTGATTTTAATGCCAATTAATTGCAGCTGTTTACAACTAAACAGTTATACATTTAAATAAAAGAACATCTTTTGACAATATTTCAAACAAGTAAACCCTTTCTTCACAAAATTGGAATCTGTAATTACTTCATACGTGCCACTTGGTGTTGTGCTTACATAGAAGACAGGATAGCAAAATTCTTAAAAAATGCACGATCGCTATGATCAACCAAAGTAATTAGTGAGAGATCTTTAAGTTATCAATGTAAGGGCCTAAAGAATATCGGTTCTCTAGGTGCTGTTGCCTAACAACAGGCTCCTAGGCAAAGACATGTAAGAAATTGGCGTGCGTTATATTATCCTTATATAAAAATGGATAACTTCTACAGTGGGAATTCTGTCTAGCTAGAGCGTTATGTTATAACGGTGAACCAAATAAATAATCTAACTGCCATTTTAACCCAACATTAACACGGTTTAATCGAAAACGAATTTTTAAGAATTTTTACTTGAATCATTTAATTTTAATGCAGTAATTAGTTTGTCTCTATAATCTTATTCTTTCCCAAGAACTATTAAAAAACCGTTGATATTTAAATTTAGAATTTGTAAATTATTTTGACAAAAGCTCTTAAAACTCATTTGAATTTTGTGTGCCCAAATTTAAAATAATAAATTCGTTGGTTCCCACAATTAACGCATTCCGCTAAATACAACTTAGACTTGACTTTAAGTCTCAATATAAATTCGTACAATGTACTTGTGAGTTTTTTTTTAATTCTTATGCAAATTTAAATATTTTCCATAAATTTTTTCTTTTAATGTTTTTTTTTTTGTATTTTCCCTACAACATTTTTTTATAGTTTTATTTTATAAAGTGATTTTTTTCTGCTACCAACGACCTTCACAGTAAATTTAAAATAAAAAATAATTGTATAAATAAAATACAAGTAAACCGAAAAAGAAAACAAAAACATGTAACAGGTTATTTTTTTAAATGTTCTATTAAATTCAAAAAAATATTAACCTCGAATGGAATTGAATTCAAAGCGAGTCAGGCAACCAACGAAAACTCTCATGCGTGTTTAAGGATTTTGGGTTTAATTAAAAAAAAATATATGAAATTAAAATACTGCTGAAAAGAAAACCCTTTTAATTAATAGTCCAAAAGTCCAAAGCAGAAGATTCGTGGTCACAAGTTTTATAAAAACTGTGATAAAAACACGAAATTCCAAAAAGTTACAGAATACTTTAATTTAATGGAAAAAGAGTCACATGTAATAACAATAATTAAAGTTGGAGCATCAGTTATTGTTTACTGTTTAGTTGCCAGTCGCCCTGTCTGTTTGATTGTTAATAAGTTAGTCAGTCAGCCATGTTAGCAATGACATTCAGTACATAGCTTTTTGTGTAAATTTCAACTTGTTCAGTGAAGATGTTGCAACTTTCTGCCATGGATGGCTAAAAACTTTGTTTTCCTAATTTTTGTAGTTTTTATTTTTATATCAAGTTAACACATTTCTTTTGTCCGTCCAATGCTTAATACTTTGCACTTGACACAAAAATCACATTTTTTGTTCACGTTTTTATTTTGAATTCATTAGCCACCGTTGCCGAAGTTGGTGCAATCTTGGTGTCTGACGTTGAACGTCAAACACCGCTGGTTAAGTTTGAACAATGAAAATGTAACAGCTTGTTAAACATCAGTAGCCATAAATTAATTGCTATCTCCACCTAACAGCAGTGACCAGATGGATAGATTGTGTTAATTTAAGTTTTCTTTATATTTAACTGAACTTTGCATTGAAAATTGCAAAAAAAAAATTATTTGGTTTTTTTTTTTATTAAAATACAAAAATACTTTTTTGTGCAAGCATGGGATTATTGTATTGGCATTGAGTTGGCAAAGGTATCGATCAGAAACAATTATCAGTAACTTTTGTGGTCGATGAAAAAAGATGTCAGCTCAAATTGCACAAGTGAAGGTTATAATCGTTGACACTTTAAGAGTATAAAGTTTTATTTGTATTATACGATTTGCAAAAGTATGGTAAAGCTAATTAGAGCATTATCTGCAAAGAAAGAATAGATTAGTATCTTTGTGCTATTAGAAGAAAAACAAGTTAGAGTGCTATATTCGGCTGTGTCGAATCTTTGATACCCTCCACCGACAGCTCGAATGTTTTAGGAGTAATATCTATATGATGTCTATTTATTATTAATTTATTTTTATAAAAACAGACATCTGCATCAAAATTGGTTGCGGTTTAGACCAATATTAAATTTTTGACTAACAATCAGAAAGTTTTATGACTTTTTTAGCAATTTTAACTAGCTTGAGTAAAATATCATGATTCGTAACAGTTTAAGCTGAACTTAAATGATTTTCAGGGGAGCAATTTATATTGGAGCCATGGTAAGCGATGAACCAATCATCCCGAAATTCTGCAGAGTGGTCTCTAGTATTAAAAAACATAAGTTTCAATACAGCGGAGCAATTAGTTTTAGCGTTTGCAGTGAATTTCAAGGCTGTTAATGTGGGATATAAGGTAAATTATTGACCGTATATCACAAAATTGCATAACATTTTTTATTGGCCATATGAAGCTAAGCTGGAAGAAAGTTTCTAGTCCTATTAAACTGTGACGAGCCAAAATTTGTTATGATATCACTATTAATTATGGTTTTAGGCGTACTAAACTGTTTTCAGGGAGTAGGTTTTATATGGGGCCTAGGGTAAATTACGGACCGCTCATCGCGAAATTTCACAGTGTCATTTCAAGTCCTATAAAACTGTGACGTAACAAATTTTGTTGTGATAGCATTACTTTTTACGGTTTTATGCGTACTTAACTGTATAATAGCATTATTTTTTACGGTTTTAGGCGTACTAAACTGTTTTCCGGGAGTTGGGTTTATATGGGGCCCAAGATAAATGATGGACCAAACTTCACTAAGCTTTACAGTGCCATTTCATGTTCTATTAAACTGTGACGTGCCAAAATTTGTGATGATAGCATTGTTTGTTAGGATTTTAGGCGTACTATACTGTTTTCCGGGGGTATGGCTTATATGGGGCCTAGGGTAAATTATAGCCAGATCTTCACGAAACTCTACAGAGTAATTTTCAGTCAAATAAAACGAATTCTTGCAAAATCTTATATCATTCTGTGCATTTTTCTACCATTTATGTTAGTTTTTGTAACAAAATTATACATTTTTTTAAGTGGTGGTTCCACATTTTGATTCATATCTCTGATCCTACTGAACCGATTTTGCTGGATTGCAATCCCAGACGGCTTAGGATAACTACAAGCAATTTACCACCAAGTTTGTTTGTGTCTTTTGAGTTTTTCGAAAATGAGCGTGTTTTCAACAGACGGACATGGTTAAATCGACTTAGAATTACTCAAGGACCCGGAATATATACACTTTATGGGGTCTGAGATGAATAATAAAAAAGTTTCACACGGAATGACACACTTAGTATACCCTCTTCACAAATAATTGGGGTGGAGGGCATAAAAATCTTTTTTATACTTACAAAAGATGTGTTCAATAACATTATACAAAAGTTTGAAGGGACTATTGCTTTCTGTGTTCTCTGTAAGATACATATTTCACATATTATTTAAACATTGGAGCCCCAGAGCTATCAGTAGACTTCCTATTCAATATTTTGTTAGTTTGTTATTAAGCTCAAGATATTATAGAAAATTTCGTTTTATCAAACATTTTGCAGAGTTGTATTTATTGAATGATATGAACGGTGCTTAAACAAGGGCCATTCGGAATAGATCTCCAAAAATCCCACCAACAAATCTTTTACAAATGTGAGTATCGAGTAAAAAAAGACAACTTTCATATAAAGCAAGTTTGAATGCTATATTCGGCCGTGCCGAATCTTTGGTAGCCCCCACCGACAGTTAGAATATTTCTTTATTTCAGACCTACTAATTTAAATTTAGAAATAAAGTTTTAATAATAATTTTGGTAAAGGGTAAAAGTAGATACAATTCTATCAGCTCTAGTTTTCATGATATAACTTTTTATACCCTCCACTTATGACCTCCAACTACCCAAATTTTTTTTCCAAAAAATTTTTTTTTTTATCAAAATTTTTTATTACTGTTATAGTTATTGCAAAAAAAAAAACTCCCAAATTTTTTTAAGTATTTAGAGAGTAAAACTTTTCCATAGGAATTTAAAAAAATAAAAAGAAGTAAAACTGTTTCATACAGATTTATTAAAATAAAAAAAAAAAAATACTTAAAAAATTTGGGAGTTTTTTTATTTTGGCAATAACTATAACAGTAAATAAAAAATTTTGATAAAAAACCAAATTTTTGAAAAAAAATTTGGGTAATTGGTGTAATTGGAGGTCATAAGTGGAGGGTATAAAAAGTTATATCATGAAAACTAGAGCTGATAGAGACAAACTGACTACAGTTTTGAATTCAGCGCACCCAAATTAACTAGAATCAGTTGATAAATTCAAAGAAGCCAATTGAGTGTTGGCCTGTGTTTTATAAGTTTTAAATCTAAATAAATAAAAGTAAATCTTCTATAATGGTACCTTCAACATCAGGTATTATAGTACATATATAGTGAATTTTTTTTTTTTTAAATTATGTGTAAAGATTTTTAATAATTTTTTTAAAAAAGGTCCAACATTTTGATAATTTTCGCATTTAATGGGCCACAAGAAGATACGGTATATTGTTTATGAGCCGATGTACACGAAATTTTACAGTGTGATTTCTAGTCATATGAAACAATGACAGATCCCATTCAAATTCAATGGCATCATTCCGCCACTATTTATGTTAGTTTTTGTAAAAAATTGATAATTGATTAATGGGTGGTGGCTCCACATTTGTATTCATTACTTTTATCCTTTTGAATCGATTTTTCTGGACTTGAATTCCAAACTACTTAGGATAACTAAAAACAATGATACTGATATTGTTCTTGTCTTTTGAGGTTTTCGAAAGTGCGCATGTTTTCAACAGGCGAACATGGCTAAATCGACTTAAAATTACTCAAGGGCCCAGAAAATATGATCAGTAGTTTTTTTATCAATTAAAAAAATTGTTTAAAAAGTATTTCAGTTTAATTATTATGATAATTATATCAATTATTTTTTATTTGTTGAAGAAAAATTAAAATATAATTTTCATTTAATTAACATTTTTGTTGTTTTGAAATAAATTTTTAATTAAAGTTATAATTAAATAATAAAAAATCTTAATTGATTTTTTCGTATAAAATAAAATATTCTTAACTTTGGTATTAGGTAAAAAATCAAAAAATGGGTTGCTTGATTCTATAAATTTGGTGATTAGAGACAATATTTTTCTGTGTATAATTTATCTGGTCTTAGATGAATATTAAAAAAGTTTTACTCGGAATGACAAACTTACCCTCTTTACACCTAGTTACGCAGGGTATAAGCAAACCAGTAAGAAAGTATAGCCGATCGCGCCTGACCAATTAATACCCTACACCATAATATTAATCATATTTTGCATCCATAGACAATCATGGACACGAACAAATAAACTGGTGGTTTGGGCTAAAACTTATATAAGAGTTATTTGTGCCGAATATTATCTAGATATCGACATCTCTATGTGAAATTTTTTTCGTCTTCAAGCAACTTAAGTGAGGGGATGTTAAGTCAATTCTGAACCTACCAGCATTTAATAGCTATTATATAATTTATCGTAGCCAAATTTTATGTCGATGACAACATTTATAAGGAAGTTATAACAGTAAAAGCTATTTGTGGTATTTGTTTTTATATGGGACCTGTGCTTAAATATGAACCGATTCCGATAAAACTTGGTTAGATGATGAAGGTTGTAAGCAAATATAAGTCGTAATACCAAATATCAAATTAAACAAAAGAAGATTCTACCCAGTGATACCCAACGTTCGTCGCTATGCGGACCTTTTAAGTTATTTTACAATTGTTGCAGACATTTTAGTAAATGTAAATGGAAAAGTCCTTTGATACGCCACATAGATAAGAGGATGTAGAATAGGAGTTATAATTACTCGAAAAATATCCAATGCAAAAAGGACCTATATTTTAAGGTGTTACAAACATCAGGACATATGCATAATACCCCTCTCAACTATTGTGGTGTGGGTATAAAAACAGAAGAATTGAAAAAACTCTTGAGGAATTTCTATTCATAGTTGGGTTGGCTGTATATTTGAAAATTTTAATAAAGAGTTTAAAAAAACTTTAACAAACAAACGTTTTGTAATTCATTTCGGAGAAACAACGAAACGCTAAAAAGCCTATGGGACATTCTCCTTGCAAACAAAGTGGTGATATAAATTTTTGTGATGATGTGTTTTTGACACTATTGAAAATAAACCGTCGATAGTTTATTAAAATCTTTATTTTACAGCTGTGTTAACCATGCCACAGATAAAAAATAAAATTCCAAAAAAACTATATCGTTCATATGTTCCCTGAATGTTAAATTGTTTCAGTATCACCTCAAAAGTACATAATATATTGTCTTTAAACTTGCTTTAAAAAGTTAAACAAAAAAGAAGCAACTTAACCAAACTGTCTGAATATACTTTGTAACTCCCAACTCTGTTAATTAAAACAAAATTTTCCAGTAGGGTGTTCATTTATTTATGACCCTTTGTCATTTTATGCATAATATTTTTACATAATTATAAGATAAACATTTTCATTTCTGGACAATTATTTTCTTATTTGTAAATATTTTTAATAAACATTTCATATAAAATTTTAAGTTAAAGTTCATTTGAGTTAAAGTAGCTACATAAGACGTTGCAATAGTTGATTTAAATCAAGTTTAATTTTAATAAGAGGGTATTTTTACCGCATTATTTTTAATAAATTTTGAAACAATTTTTAAACAAATTTACTGTGAGACACATTTTAAATGAAATAACATTTTTAACATTTACATTTTTGATGACATAAGAGACCGCAAAATTAAGTTTATACTATATTTTTTGCGTTGGAACTATTCTAAAAAGTTAATAATTTTTTTTTTAAATCAATCGTTTTTGTATTAACTTTAAGATTTGCATGTTTGTTTCTTAAGTCTTTTGTACTCTACGAGAATTCACGTCTTAATATTTTTTTTAAGTGAATAGTTTTTTTATGATTAAACAATAAACATAAAATATTTTGTGGTATTTTTACAAAATATAAGTAAAATTAAAAAAAATCTTAGAGAACAAATTATTTAATTTAAGCGAATTTTTAACGTTTAACTTCAATTTACTAGATTAGTATTTCAATGTAGGAAATTTTTTAAGGTTTATTGTTTCGACAGAAATAAAACTGACTGTCAGATCTGTAACTTTTTCATCATTTGTGTTTAACATGGTGATTAAAAAACAGGCTAGAATGCTACATTAAGCTATGCCGAATCTTTGATACTCTATATATTATTAATTTATCTTTATAACAAGTAAGAAAGTATAGTCGGTCAAGCCCGACCATATGATACCCTACATCACAGTATTTAAAAACACGTCATGCTTATATGTCCATATAAATATGGTTATCAATGTTTATAAACTTCATTTAAATCGGGTTCAAAGTTTGTGAGAGGCAGAAATTGCCCCCTACCTCCCCTTGTATAGCTTATGTGTCCATATAGATATGGATCTATCTATGTTTTAAATTTCATTAAAATCGTTTTGAGAGGCAAAAATTGCCCCTATCTCCCCTCGTGTTCCTATTTTTTAAAAAATGCATCCTTTTTGTGTCCAAAAAGATATGGTTTTATCTATGTTTTAAATGTCATTAAAATCGGTTTGATAGTTTCTGAGAGCAAGAAATTTCCCCCTATCTTCCCTCGTGGTCCCACGATTTGGCTAATTTTCAATAGGATTGGTCCTTGTGCCAATTAGAATCTTTGTCCCAAATTTTATCAAATTATCTCCAAAATTGCGACCTGTACTTTGCGCACTAAGTTACATGGATAGCCAGCCTGCCAGCCAGCCTGCCAGACAGCCAGCCGGACGGACGGACATTGTTAGTTTGACTCAGAAAGTGATTCTTTTAGCCGCACTGAAATGTTTTTGAGGAGGAAAATTTTACAAATTTGAATACATTTGAATACAGCAGTGAAATTGGTTTTAATGTTTCTGAAATTCACTTCGGAAGGCTGATAAATATAGGATCTAAGTTAAATTATGGACCGTATATCACAAAATTGCATGACATTTTTTCTTAGTCATGCTTAGTTGGAAGAAATTTTACCGCAATATCTATATCTGCTACGGTTTTAGGCATTTTTAATTAATTTCCCAGAATAGGGTTTATATGGGGCCTTTAGTAAATAATGGACCGATATTCACGAATATTGATAGTGTTATATCTAGTCATAATAAACAGTGACGTACCAAGTTGTATTATGACAACACTATTTATAACGATTTTATGCGTACTAAACGGTTTTCCGGGATAAGGGTTTATATGGGGCCATGGTTAATTATGGAGCGAACTTCAAAAATTTAACAATATGATTTCCAGTCATATAAAACAAATTTGTGCAAAATCTTATATCATTCCGTGCATTATTCCACCATTCATGTTAGTTTTTGTAACAAAATCATCAATCTTTTAGGGTGGTTTTCATTTTGATTCATAGCTCTGATCCTACTAATCCGATTTTGCAGTTTTTCAATACCAAACTTTTTATAATAACTTCAAGCCATATTAGACCAAGTTTGTTATTTTCTGTTGAGTAGCATATATTGTTGAATTTGTAGTTTTTGTTAGCGTAGATACATTTATAGACAGAGGTGATTCATTTCTTTATATCGTGTGACGAAACCTCTGCAATAAAACAAAGTAACACTTAAGTATTTAAACTGTTGTACAGGTTCAAAGCTGTATTCACTTATCCTTAGATTTTGGACGTTTGTGTTCTTCTTGATTTGATGAAATATTAAGTTAAGTCAACCATCACTTGAATCCCAATACTTTTAGTGAACTCGTTTAAACGCAAAAATGTGTCCGTTACATTCCTTGAATCGCGTGCAACTATGGAAATGTCATCAGCATATGCATTTGTGTAGATTTTTGGCATATAGTCCCACCCTGATTAGCTGCCCTTATTGCGAAGTGTAGCAATTAATTAAATATTAGTGTTAAGAGTGCAACTCCTTATTTCACACTTGACCGTATTTCGAACTCTTTTGAAAGTTTACCTTGGATAAAAACTTTTGCTTTTGTTGGATCTAATGCTGCATAAATAGGAATTATTAGCTTTGCCGGTAACCCTAATCTGACAGAGTCGAATGTTTGTTTGAAATCAATAAAAAGGCAATACACATCATGTCCTCGTTCCTGGCTGTTCTCAAATATCTGACTAGTGCAAAACACTGGCCAGTTGTAGATTTAACTTTTCGGAAACCACATTGATAATCTCCTTTGATATCCTCCGCAACTACGCTCAGTCGTGCATAAAGCTCATTTGTAAAAATTTTATACGCCACGTTTAATAAAGAGATTCCCCGGAAATGCGTGCAGTTTTATCCCCCTTTTTATGCAATGGGCAAATCAAGCTTCCCAACCACACTGTTGGGAAAACCTCCCTCTTCCATATGTTAGTTATCAAACCGAACAATTGGCGGTATAGAGTTTCTCCTCCAAATTTTATCAGAATCGCTGTAATGGAATCATCTCCGCTAGTTTTCAGTTTCCTCATTACATCTTTTATTTTCATAAAAGTAGGCGCTGTCACATAATTTTCTGCAGTGTGCACTTGATGTTAGGGATCGGCTTCCATTTTTGGGTCATTATTTAACAAGTTACAAAAGTATTCATGCCACCTTTTTAATATTTCATCTTCCTGCAATATCACATTTTCATTTTCTGACAGACAAATGCTCGTTTTTGCCTGAAAAGGGAGTGTGTTTGTCTTAATATTTCGGTAGAATTTTGCTGTGTTTTCATGAGCATGAGTTTCCATATTCGTTTTTTGAAGCTTTTCTTTGTTCTTCGTTCCTGTAGTTTCTGTATCAATATATATCCGGTATGCTTCGTTTTTTTTTTGCTCCACAAGGTTCCTGCATGCAAAGAAAAAACATGGTTGTGGTAAACATATTCCAAGAGCAACTTAATATGATAAGATTCATGATTGAAGTCAACATATTACGATTATTATTGAATCGTATTATGACCAAATATATTCGTAATATTACATCACATTATTTTTTCCTTAATCATATTATATTCATGTTAATCATAATAAATTAAGAAGAAATCATTTTATGATACGGCACCTTTCATAACAATAACAAATAAATTAAAATTTTTTTGCATCGATCTTTTATTTTGTGGAAGAACTTTACAATTTTTCTTAATGTAAATACAATAGCGGAGTTCAATATAAGGGTGCATACAGAGTGGCCGCTTGTTGCCGAGCCGGGCCGACTGACGCTTATTGCGAGAACCAATGCGGGAAAACTGGTACTTACAAGTTAGTACAAATAAGCGCGAACAGGTCATAGTGGGCGTCAAGCTGGTCAGAGCGCAAAGCTGATTGAATGCGAGAAAACAGTTGCAGAGCGTATTTCAGCGCCGAAGACATTGTTAATGCTATGTGGATATGATTTCAACTTATTTGGAAAACATTTAAAAAAAATTTAAAACAAAAATTTTAGAAAAAGTAAATAAAACATGTAGTCAAAAAATTAATTATGCACACTTAAACTTGTTTCCCGCATGAACAAGTTCTCGCAATAAGCGTCAGTCGGCTCGGCAACAAGCGGCCACTCTGTACGACCCTAAAGGCTCAGTTAGTCTTTACTCTCTGTTTCGTGCCGTTCTGTTAAGAAATTGTAATAGTTACTTTTTCCGTAGTAACTAATGACAAATTTATTAGCTTTGCACCGCCCATTGTTTGATTTTAATAACTTTAATTCACATAAATTTGAAAAAATTAAATTTTATGAATTCTTAAAATCAAAAAACAGTTTATTTCAAAATCAATATGTATTTTTTATTATAACAAAAACAAGTCAGCTGATTCGTAACAGAACAGAAAGTAAAGACTAGTTCTGCCTTAAGGCTTGCAAAAGAGCAAATGCAAAATATCTCTGTGTGTTTTGTTGTCGGATTTTACAAAAGGGTTATGATATTTAGCATTTGCACTATTGCAAGATTAGCACTTATCCTTTTTTTTTAATTTCTTTCAACTTATTTTTTTATGGGAATTTTTCTTTTTATCAAAGTTATTTTTGGGAATACAAAATTTATTATTATAAGATTTCTGTATGACGTGCTTAGTTCCCATTTTTTCATATTTGATGAATACACTAAGATATATTGTTGAGGGAAAGCTAGCTTCTATGCGCATTTCACTGGTTGCTTAGGCCAGAAGCCAAAAATATTATAGAAATAAAACCCTCATCACTCACTAACAAATAATTCGATGGTATAATTAAAACAGACGACACAACTGATTCAAACTTATTTTACAAGTTGCGCTAACATAATATTATTAGAGTAAAGATATATGCATGTATTCACAAAAAATTTTAAAATTTAATAAAGGTTTAAAGAACAAATATACTATGAAAATTATCCGTAATAAACGTTTGTTAAATTTAATAATTGTTTATGAATACGGGGGATATTGTTTTCTACTAAAGCATACTACAACTACAAATATAGAATCTTATCATGTTATGGTTGTAAGAATTTTAATATGTTTTCAAAGTTATCGTTAATTAGTTGTTAGAAAAATAATTATTTTTCAGTCAAAAATACTCAAATTTATAATTGCGATAAACTTTGATATGTTAACAGTAACTATAATATTGCTGAAAATAAAAATTTTTTTGTGCCACAACAATATATTGTTACAATAAACATAGTCTAGTAGCCGTAACCATGCCCAACCATATTATTTCTCTGCGTGTGCATTCATTTGTACCAGTCTGATCTTTAATGTTTTCTCCTAAAACCAATTGTCCTAGTGGCTGCGACTTTAATTGTTTCCCAAACATTCAGTCATTCTAAATGTGGTTGGTTCTCTAATGTGGCTGACACTTCACGTTGGTAGGTTTTTCTCGCCTCTTCGTTATTGATAAGCGCATCGGTGTTCCACTTAACTGGTTTGAAAGTATTTTCTGCATTTATCTTGGATATCCCTTGTCGAATTTTAATTTTAAGTAGGAAGTGATCAGATTCACAATTTGTTCCTCTGCAGGATCTAACGCCGAGCACTGAGTTAGTATGCCCTTTATCTACTAGAACGTTCACTATGATTGTCTTTACATTGTGTATAGAATTTATCTTTATATCTTCCCGTGTCGTTATTTTTCTAATAAGCCCGAGCAAATTAAAAACTTTAATCACGTTTTTTCAAAATGTATTTTTTTTTCGAGTTATGACGATATTGCTGCATTTGAGCGATATAACGCGCCGGTGTTGATTCCATTTTACAACACATGTAGCTTTTTTGCAGGGGTTAACTGGTATAAAAAATAACATATTATTCAAAGTGCTAAATGGAAGTCTAAGTCGCGTGACAAAAGGGCTTTATGTAATTTAAATATTTAATTTAGGAAATTTCTTAGCATAAAACGATTTAGGCCTTAAATGAAAAACACAACTCACATTAATTTTGTTATAGTTTTCCGACATCATTAAGCCATCTAATCTCGGTGTAAATCTGCATAGTAAATTTTTCATAGCATATTTTTTTAATTTATTAAACAAACAATAAGTTAAATTTTGAAATGTTATTTTTCAAAACTTATTTGATTTGAAATTCATTTGTAGCATTTCCTCGTTACAAATGAGCAAAACGTTTACCAAAATTATGTAAATTTTTTTTTAGTTTTTTAAAACAAAATAGTTCTTAATTTCTAAAAAGAACGTTTAAAAACTAAATCTAACAAAATCCCTTCCTTATTCCGTCATTTAAGTAGGAAACACATGTACAAACAAAGTTCTACTAAAATTAATATATCAATTTATGATCATGATAAAATTTCATTCTTTAAATTCTCAACACACAAACTCTTCCTAGTTTGAATTAAATCATAATCCATTTTTTCCCACAAAATGTGTTCAAAAAAAACAAATAAAAATTTGTTAAAACAATTATTTTTAGAGTTATAAAGTCAACGAGGCGTTAAATATTATTTAAATTAAATTAAATATTTTCAGCCAGAAAAGACTTTTAAAACAAGTGATTAAAGAGGATTAGGCTAAATAAGAAAATTAAATTTAATAAAACGTTTTACTAAACCGGCTTTATTTAATTCTGAAAATTAAAATTTTAAGATACATAAATTATAAAAAAGTGTAAAAAGATCTAAAAAATTATCTTTTAGAGTAATTTTGAATAATCAAGGTTGCTGAGTTATTTTTTCGTAGACCCTGTAAAACGTTGGCTTCTTTTTTTATGTTAGTTTAAATTTTTGACTCTTAAAGACAGATGTGTTGTATTTTAAACTGATCTAATAACCTTTCGATTTTTTTTAAGCTAAATGCTTTAACAAACGTATTTTGCTATTATTCAAAAATACGTTATTTAACTATTTCTAAATATCAAACAATATCATGTTTAAACATCTTCTTTGATCAAATTTTTTCCAGCAATCAATAAATGACACTTGTTCATTTGTTGCTCTTTTCTAAGAGTTTTTGCACTTTTTTCTGCTACAATTGATGTATTGAGTTTTTAGATTAATTTTTTTTTGCTAAAAGCAATCTGATGACATTCAAGTTTAAATTGGAATTCGATGTTACAGTTGCGTATTCTGTTGTCAACTTGTAGTTTTATTGATTTGTATTAATTCATTTTATTATTTAGTTTTTATAAAAAAACCAGTGTCTGACACGTCCATCCACATGGCAAGTAAACTTTATTATTGATTCATGAATTCTTTACAAATATATGATTTGAATTGTGCCTTGTACTACTAGTGTCCATATCTTTATCTGGTCTTTAATAATTGTGATGAGTAGACCAGTAGGCATTTCAATCGGAATTAGTGACTCTTCACCAAATATTATTATTATTATACCCTCCACCACAATTAGTTGTGAAGAGGGCATATTAAGTTTGTCATTCCGTGTGAAACTTTTTTATTATTCATCTCAGACCATAAAGTATATATATTCTGGGTCCTTGAGTAATTCTAAGCCATGTCCGTCTGTCCGTCTGTTGAAAACACGCTCACTTTTGAACAACTCAAAAGAAATGAACAAACTTGGTGCCAAATTGCTTGTAGTTATCCTAAGCAGTTTGGGATTGAAATCCAGCAAAATCGGTTCAGTAGGACCAGAGCTTTGAATCAAAATGTGGAACCACCATCTAAAAAAAAATGATAATTTTGTTACAAAAAATAACATAAATGCTGGAACAAGGCACGGAATGAGATAAGATTTTGCAAAAATTTGTTTTATTTGACTGGAAATCACGCTGTTAAATTTCGTGAAGATCCGTCCATAATTTACCGTAAGCCCCATATAAATACTACTCCCGGAAAACAGTTTAGTACGCCTAAAACCGTAAAAAATAATGCAATCATAACAAATACCCTAGGCCCCATAGAAACCCTACTCCCGGAAGACAGTTTAGTACACCTAAATCCATAATTAATAATGCTATCATAACAGAAATTGGTACGTCACAGTTTTAAAGGACTAGAAATGACGCTGTGAAATTTCGTGATGATCGGTCCTTAACTTACCCTAGGCCCCATATAAACCCTACTACCGAAAAACAGTTTAGTCGCCTAAAACCATAATTAAACGTCACAGTTTAAGGTAATAATAACATCATACAGATTTACTCCTTAAACATTCGAACTGTCGGTGGAGGTTATCAAAGATTCGGCACAGCCGAATATAGCGCTCTAACTTGTTTTTTTTTTTTATCAAATTTCTTTGTTTACCAATTTTTTTTTTAAATAAAATTTTTTAAGAAATTTTGTTTAATTTTATTTGACGAAAGAAAATTCAAAAAAAGTGTGACCAGTTAATTGATCAAACCTTAAATTTTTTTGAACCATTTCTATTGATAAACTTTATTTGTAAGAAGATAATTGTAGAATGCAATTTAAAAGCTGTTAAATGATATTTAATCTAGCCAAAGGTTTGGCAGAAGAAAATTTGTTTTTAATAAAACTAGGCGTCACGTGTAGGACGTCAAATGTTTTATAGGTGTGAACATAGCTTAAATCATTAAAATGTGCATGTCTTATAAAGCACACAGGGCCTGTTTAATAACTAAAAACAAATTCCGGGTTTGTGCAAAAATCTTTATGTTGCTCTAGATTTTTCCCAGCTACTTCTAATTCTAACTGCCTTTTCCATGAAGAAGCTCCACATTCTCTTCTCCGGCTTCTTTGCGAGTAATACTCGATTGCGTGCTTTGTGATGTTATTGCTCGGCCTCAGTAGAGTATGCCCAATCTATAGGGTTTTGATTAGATTGTTCCCATAGTCTGGCCTGAAAATGCTCAGAGGTTTACGGAGGATTTGATTTACAAACGATTGGATCATTTGAATATTACTGCGAGTTGTATTCCAAGTAAAATAGCCATAAAGTAGCGACGAATTCACGTTTGATTTAAAAATGTGCAGTTTTGCAAGCTTCAACATTTATGAAGATTTTTAAAAGGTTGACCGATCCCCACTTGACCCGTTTTACGCGCTTGATCTGATGTGGAAAATTTTTACATTACCGTCTGCCATATGGCCTTATCTCATGGGGATCTTAACCACTGAGTAGCAAACAATGTGTTTATCATCGGTCCCACGATGGCTCAGAAATTGATTCCATTGGCCAAAAGTCTAATTGTTTGTTATTTCCAAATTTTGTGTAGTGGCACCAAATATTTATTTTAGAAAAAATTTTATTTTTTTTAATTTTGATGTTTCTGCTAACACATATAAAAAAAGACTGTTTCTGGAACTTTCACGAAATCAATCTTCTATGTAATTGTTTTATATTGTTGTGTTGAATATTCATTAAAGGTTCATATTCATGAGATCTAAAAATTTATTTCTATGAAGCTTGTTGTGTAGTATTTTCTTTATGAACATAAAATAAATCATTATTTGTACTCTAGAAGTTAATAAATATCCACTTTATATTTTTTTCTTCTGTGTAAACTTATTAATGTATTAATTCTTAGTATTTTCGAATTTTTTTTTATTATTTTATTACTTATGCGTATATGTATGTATACACGCATATATGGGTATGCAAGTACATATGTGTGTATACATGTTTTTTTTCATATAACTTTCTGAATCGTTCGTTTTGGGATTTTTCATAGCTAAAACTCTTACATTTTAATTAAGCTATCTAACCCTTTTGTAATTATATTTAACTTTAATATATTTTTAATTTTTATATAATACATTCATATATTAATTTATTTACAATTGTTAGTAGAAATTTGTAACCGATTATGGCCTTTAAAGGCTAGGTTATACGTAATGTAAAAATAAAATAAATAAAATAAATAATTTGTTCAGAATAAAATTATCATTTCTCTCAAATTATTAGCGATAATTTTCGTTCTATTGGTAGAATGTACTCTTTAAGAAATGGTTTGCTGTATCACTGTAGACCATTAGAAAGGTGAAAGTGTTCTCTTTAATCGGATGTACATATACTTTTGTACCAGCCTGAACTACACAGAAAGAATAACACTGGGGATAAATTAATCTTTTTATACTTACTTTAATCACGAATCGTACTTAAAAATTCAAGTACGAATAACACTAAAACGTACTTAAATCAATCCTAAATGGGATTAGGGATGAAACGATACCTCTAAGGTATCGATACTTTTACTCGATGTGGTATCGCTCGTAAAGTATCGATACCTACTTAGTATCGAAAAAAAAGTATCGATACTTACTTGTATCGGTACTTGTATCGATTTAAAAACGTTCTTATTAGTGTTTTAGTGCTATACAATACAATAAGAACTGCGACTTGGGTTGCCAGATATCAAAAGTTAAATAACGGGACAATAGAAAAAATTCACCTGGATTTTAAAAAAATAACTGGATAATTTGAAAAAGTACTTAACTATAAGAAACTATAAAATTTTACTTCAGATTTTATTTTGCAATAAAAAAAATTTTTAAAAAGCAAAGAAACGTAACACTTCAGTCTTATATCATATTACAAAATTAAAATCAGGTCGAATTTGCTACAAGTGGCAGCGAAAAGTCTGCTGACTTTGACAGTTCGAACCAATTTGTTTTGGTTTCATAATATATTATTTATGAATAGTTGACATTTCGAGACGTTAACATCAGCTGTTTCTGTGGTTTTTGTTTTGTAGTAGTATTGCTGCCACCGTTTATATAAATTCAACTTGGTATACATTAAATTTAATTAAAAAAAAAAGTACATAAACAGCCATGTTACGAATCGAGTAAAATTCAAATCAATAGAGATTTCCAGTTAAATTTTTGTTTAAATTACCGACGTTTTTTATTTTGAGGTAAGTTCTAATAATAATTAGATGTACTCATAGTATGAAGTATATAAAACAAAATAATTTAATGAACTTTCAACACTGGATCGTTTTTAAAGTTTGTTCGATTTTGAATTCACTCGAATTCGAATTTTTTTTTTGTATTGTTATTTGAAGAATTTAATAACTCTATTACTTTAGTTGTAAGCAAAAATGTTTGAAACATTTTGCAACTTTCATCAAAATTTTGTATTATTAAAATTGTAGCCTTTATTCGGTCATATGAATGGATTCTTGTGAATAAAGATTATCAGAAATACCTCAAGTGCATGCACAAAAAGTATTGCTAGATGGCATGACTTACAAACGAGATCAATTTATATAAGTTTGTACGTTATTTTTATCGCATTTTTGAAAAACTGGACCTCTATCTCATTATTTGGAAAGTTTGTCGACAAAATAGAAATTGTTTTCTTACAATTTTTTCTTAGTATATGATTTTGTTCTAAACAATAATAAAAATAAATAAAAAAGTTATTTTTCAAAATTAAATAAAGTTTTTTAACTGGACAAATGGTCAATCCAGGCTGTCTGGCAGCCCTGACAAAGACCTACACAAAGTGTAAAGTTTGAGACCACTTTAATTTACCACCAAATATCAATTTCCTTTCGAAGAATCTTTTTTATCTTAGGAAACAAAATTTTATAGAACGTTCAGGATAACAACCTTTTATTTACCTTTTATTCCAACAATGAACAATGTTACTATGAATTTATTTTCAATGTAAATATGTATTTTATTTTTAAATTTATAAATATATAATAAAGGGGGGTTAAACCATAATCCACGATAATTGTGAGTCATCTTAACGTCAAGTTTTTTGCGCAACTTAAATTGACCTTTCTTTGTTTCAGTATTTAAGAACTTCTATCATTGAGAGGTACACAATTGAGCAGCTCGTTAAAATTTTTAAAGCTTTGGAAAATAATCAAAAATTTAAGATTAATGTCAATTCCAAAGTGAAACGATTACTTTTGACCAATACCGAGTATTTTTTGCCGATACTACTTTGTAGTCGGTTCCTAAGTATCGATTACAAAAAAACTTGGTACTTATATAAAAGTATCGAATATGTACTTGTATTTACTCGTATCGTTTCATCCCTAAATGGGATTACTTTAAAAAATCAATCCCGATATTTCTTGAAATAAGTATAAAATGCTTAAATCAAGTACAAAAAAGATTAAACTTTTCGTTGATAGTGCCACTCTGAGAGTAAAATTACAAAATGAGGGTTTTAATCTCATAAAACTTATTAGTCTCATCTCTCAGCATTGCATTCTTTTATGCGTGCGTACGTATATGTTTTCAAAATTTATTGTACAATTACAACAACACAACACAACACAAGGTTGAACAAAACAATTTGCTTTTTGTTTGTAGTAACAACAAAAACAACAGAACAAGAAGAAAAATATATACGTATACATGTATGTATTATTTTCATGTTTAACCCTCCGGCTTACGCATGTTTTGATGATCTATACACATTTAACAAAGGTCTGGCCAGACCCATGTGTACCACGAAGGGTTAAAAAAGTATATTTGAAATCTTGCTTCTCATTTAGTTTATATTTTTGGTTAAATATGTACATAGAATTTTTAAAGTAAAAACAATAGGGCATGATGTTGGTGTTTTAGCATTTTTAAGGTGTGAAAAGGGTAAGTAATTCAATCATGATAATTTTGTCTTTCTAATTCTTTTTTGGTTTTTTTCAAGCGCAAATTGGAGATAAATCAACTTTATAATTCTTGAATCAAGCGAGTTTTGAGATTGATTAAATCTTAGTTTCACTTAAATCAATCGCATTTTCGGATTACTTCAAGTACGAAATCGGGATTGAATATGGATAATTTAAGTATTTTGGGATTAAAATCCTTACTTGAATCAATCTTTCTGTACTTGATTTAAGAAAATCCGTACTCACCGTACTATCAATCCCACTTCGGATTGATTTGAGTACGTTTGGATTGATTTTTCATTTGAGTGTAGGAATGGGCAAAAATATCGATATATCAAACTATCGATATTTAAAAAAAAATAATCGATATATATCGCCGATATTTAAAATACCGATATATTGATATTGAAATACTACTATCGAATTCGATAATTTTTAAAGTCAGTCTTCATTAAAAACTCAAAATTTTAGCCGTTTTTCAAACAATATGTTTTTAAGAATTGGCATCACTGCATGGATCATTTGTTTTTTTAAACTAATATGAAGATCTAAAATGATTGGCATTTATAAGAAGAAGAATTAAGAAAAAAGCGGGGTTGTCACATTACAGATTTCTAATTAAAACAGTAAAGTCAAACGAACTTGAAAAGATTTATTTTATGCGGATTTGGAACAATATATGTGCCTATATAAATATATATCTACATAAATAAAAATGAAATGCAGTCCGTTGCTAAGCGAGAACGGCTTTCCTTCAATTTGAGTTTTGAAGTATGTAAGAAAAGATAAACTGACTGTTTTTTGTTGCTGTTTTGTTTAATCTTTGGTATAATTACGCGTAAGACTCTTGAGTGTTTATAATTCCTATTCGCTTAACAATTTTATTTGAATAATATCTTAAGCTTTTCTAAAATCTTTGGATGGAGTTTCCTGATGACCTGGCCTAAGCAACCAGTGAAATGCGCCTAGGAATAGCTTGTCCCACCAACAATAAATTTCAGATTATCAATATATCAGAATTGGGAATTTAGCACATTAAAACTAAATCTTATTAATGAAAACATTTTTTGACTCCCAAGAAAACCTTTGATAGCTATATTTTTGGGTTTCTTCTCAAGCTGCAAATATGAAATATAAAAAGTTATTTGTCTGTCCTGTAAAATCCGCTGAATGGAAGTTTGATGGTTTGCATATTAAGCCGACGATATGTTTAACTAAAAATTGTTTTGCTTCTACCGAACATTTTTAAGTTTTGAGGCAATACCCTCTTCATAAATTAGATTTCATTGAATTGATTTTCCTTATGGGTAAAAAAAATACGTTATTAAAAAAATAATAGAACAAAAATATTCAAGACGTGATTTATTAGAACCTAAATCAGAGCATTATGCAAGTAATTCACTTAATACTTACTTAATCTGTTTAAAAAAATTAAATAAGTTTTTACTTATTCATATAAACTATTAATTTGTATTTTTCATTTGTGTTAGAATCGAAACGTTTTTCTTATGAGTTGCTTCACAAAACTAGATTATTTCTTTGAACAAAGCCCGTTTTTTGAAAAGATATTTTTCATTTTGCATGTTCAATACATGTGTGGCTTTAAACAGGAAATGACTCAATTATAATTAATGTATTAAAATCAATTATGCCTTAAATAGTTTGTAAATAATAAATGCCTTGTTGTACAAGCAAAAAATGTGAGATCTCATTTTGTAAACACTTTAAAGTATGCAAACTGTTTTCACTTAAAAGATCCTAATATATTTTTTAAATTCAATACATACTTTTAGGAGGCCATAAACGTATTTAGTTACCCCTTTGATGAACAATTTTATGGAATTAAATCAAAAGACTTAAGTAAAAAACGTTATAATTTTGTGTTACGGCGTTTTATTTTTAATTAACTGCAGTTGCGTAAATATTTTTTAATAAAACCGCAAAAAATATTTAAAACCGCAAAAAATATTTAATTTTCCATTTGTTTTATTAACCTGGAATATCTTTAATTTAAAAAACAATTTTCATTTTCTTTTAAAAGTTTTTACTTTTTATGCCAGAAAAACTATGTGGCATAATAAAGATTATGATTTTTCACTTGAACTCTAAAACATTTTAATATTTAATAATAATAATTGCAAATATGAATACAATTTAATAAATTGTCTGCTTTTAAAACGTCAAAAAGCATGTGAATGTTTGCGACTGAAATCATAAATTTGGTCGACACAATATAAAACACGCTGCTCTAACCAAAAAGAGTTGTGATTTTGCCAAATAAGGGGATATCTTGAAAAAAAGTGACATCAAAAAGAAATGGTATGAAAACAATAAGGCAAAAAGCAAAAAAACAAAGATAAAAAAGTTGGGAGCACAGAAAAAATTATTGCCGAATTATTTTCAAACTAACGCTTGTTTGAAGTTTTTTTCAATTTCTACAAATGTTTTTACGGATTAATTATTATTTTTATTTGATTTTTATTTAACCAACAAAAATGTTGACAACTATTGAAAAATAGTTTATAATTTTGTATGAAATATTTAACGCTCTTTAATGTTGTCGTCTTTTTGCTTTTTTTTATTTGATTATAAGCAACACTTCTTTATGTGAAATATAAGAACAACAACAGAAAAGAAATATGTTATTTTTGGACGCTTTAAAAAAGTACAACAATAATAAAATAATAAAAAAACAAAAACAATAGCAGGTAAAACAATCTTTGATACCCTCCACTTCGAATGTTTTAGGAGTAATATCTGTATGATGTCTATTTATTATTATAATATTTATAAAAACAGACATCTGCATTAAAATTGGTTGCGTAAGTAAGTAAGTAAGTAAGACTGCTAAAATGGAATCTAAGGTAAATTATGGACCGTATATCACAAAATTGCATAACATTTTTTCTGGCCATATGAAGCTTAACTGGAAGAAAGTTTACCGCGAAATTAATTATTTTGCCAGAGTGGGCTTTATATGAGGCCTATGGTAAATGATGCACCGATCTTCACGAAATTTCACAGTATCATTACTAGTTCTATAAAACTGTGATGTACCCACTTTTGTCATCATAGCGTTATTTTTTACGTTTTTAGCCGTACTAATCTGTTTTCCGGGAGTAGGGTTTATATGGGGCCCAGGGTATGTGATGGACCAATCTTCACGAAATTTCACAGTCTTATTTCTAGTCCTGTTAAACTTTTATGTTCCAAATTTTGCTATGATAGCATTATTTTTTACGGATTTAGGCGTACTGAGCTCTTTTCCGGGAGTAAGGTTTATATCACAAAATTTTAAAGTCTTATTTCTCGTTCAATAAAACTGTGATGTAGAAAATTTTGTTATGATAGCATTCTTTTTTATGGTTTTAGGCGCACTAAACTGTTTTCCGGGAGTAGGGTTTATATGGGGCCTACGGTAAATTATAGACCGATCTTCACGAAATTTCACAGTGGTGGTTCCACATTTTGATTCATAGCTCTGATCCTTCTGAGCCGATTTTGCTGGATTTCAATCCTAAACTGCTAAGGATAACGGCTCCATGAAAAGCCCCCCAATGAAATAACGCCCAGGAAATAACCCCCAATGAAATAAACCCCCAAAAAAAAGGAAATAACACCCAAAAGCTGTGAATGAAATAAAATTGAAAAATAAATGAAGTAAACCCCAAAACGAAAACGAAACAACCCCCAATATTTGGAAGTTATTTCATATGAAATAACACCCAATGATGAAAATGAAATAACCCTCAATGAAATAAACCCCATCAGCAACAAAAATGAAATTATGCCCAAAATTCATAAAAGAGTCAGTTTAACCAAGGATGAAGTCAATATGGACCAACATCAAAGTCGCAAAATTAATGAAATGCATCGTGTGGAGGCCCGCAGGCGTCTTCTTCATAATAAGGATATATTCGGTTCAAAAATTTTGCCGCAGTAGATCCTTCTAGCCCCTCTATTTTTGCAGTTCGGAAGACAATTTGCCTTTTACGTTTGGCCTTTACACAACTACATCCACTGTTTAAATATAATTGTTTTTCACTTAAAGAATATAGAAAATTGCTATTTCTTCGTTTTCCACTAACAACTTCGAATTCCATTTTTTGAAATATTAACACGAGATGATGTAAAGCGTCCGAACTTCGATGCACAACTGAAAATATTTTATGTTTTACAACAACTCAACTCAACATGGAGGGCAGATTTTACTTCTATGTTGACACTGTTATTCCAAAAAACAGATACTTAAATTCTCAAAAAAAAAAAAAAGGAAAAAGATCAAACTAAGCAAATGAAATAAACCCCAAATAAAATGAAATAACCTCCAAAAACAAACAGCTTTAAAAATGAAATAACCCCCGAATCAAAAATGAAATAACACCCAAATTAAGCACGCGATGAAACAAGCCCCGAATTTTAAAAATTTGTTGGGTGTTATTTCATTGGAGATTATTTCATAATTTGAAAACCCCAAATGAGGAATGAAATAATTCCTAAAAAAAATGAAAAACGGCCCAAAAAAATTGGGAGTCATTTTATATGAAATAACAACCAAAATGTATGAAAAAAAATTGGGGAAAATTTCATTTCTCGTTTGGGCGTTATTTCATTGGGGGTCTTTTCGTGAAGCCTAGGATAACTACAATCAATTTGACACCCAGTTTGTTTAGTTCTTTTGAGTTTTTCGAAAGTGAGCGTGTTTTCAAGAGACGGACAGACAGACAGACATGGCTAAATCGACTTAGAATTACTCAAGGACCCAGAATATATATACTTTATGGGGTCTGAGATGAATAATAAAAAAAGTTTCACACGGAATGACAAACTTAGTATACCCTCTTCAGAACTAATTGTGGTGGAGGGTATAAAAACTTTTCGTTTTTTTTAAACAACAGGAACAACAACAACATTATAAGAAACAAAATAAATTTTTGGTTGGTTTCAAAGTTGGTAAAAAAGAATGAAAAACAAAGTCCCGTATTAAATTTTTTAAAACTGTTTAGTTAAATACATCAAATACAAAAATAGAATAATTACCATGGAAACCATAAACATGCAATTGCATGTTTTTCCTTGTGCGACCAATGAAGGCAGAAATAATAAAGGGTGCGTTCGTAAATGCATCACTGCGCTGCATCAGTGATTTCAAATCGTTATATATTTATCAGTGAAGTAAATGTGGACCAAAAAATTGTGAAATACTCCACAAAAATAATAGTCATACAATAAAAAAATATTATAATTATTTTTTATCGGCTTTAAAAAAGTTTGCTTTTCTGATGCAGCGCAGTGATGCATTTACGAACGTAACCGTATTTATCCGTTTTAGATCTTTTTATGAATTTTAGCATCGATTTGTAAGTGCATATTTTTGAATATTTTACCGTTTGCAGCATTTAGTTAGAAAAGCCTTTATGCAGCATTTTTTATGTTTATAGCGCACATTTAATTTTTTACTCTAACATTGTAAGACAAAGCAGGTTGTCATTAAAGATAAATGTTATGCGATTAGTATCTAGACCAGGGGTCACCAACTGGCGGACAGCGGTCCGGATCCGGACCGTAGACCTATTTTATGCGGATCTTGGGTTAACAATACAAAATATTTTACATTACACAGTACAACACATGATTTGCCAACTCAATTCTGTGAACTGTATGTGAAATTAGACCCAAAAAGAAGAATTTCTGCATCATTCGTTTTGTCTTCTTACCTGCGATTTGAAGTTAGTATCGATTTGAAGTTAGTACTATCGTATAGGGGAATTTATCACGTTTTAGGCCCTGTTGTTTGACATAGCTCGACAACCACTAGCCCAATTTAGTTGAAATAAATTTTAAAAAATTAAGAATTACAATTCCCTTAATCTGTTCATATATTGTTTTCCTATACAAGTAACACTTTCGAAGTTAAAAATGAATGTATGAAGGGAAAAAATTATTTTTTGCCTAAGAATTAAAATTTTTTTTTTTTTAAATACATAAAAAATCCAAAATGGAAAAAAGTTTCAAGTCTAGTTATTTTTTCGCAAAGTCACATAACCTATGAGCAAAATGAGACAAAGATCATAAAAATCGATGCACGCGTTTCGCTTTTATTCGCAATTGAGTAAAGGTATGAATTTCAAAAATCAGTTATAGCCACCACCCTTAAAATAAAAATAAAAATATAAATTAAAAAATTATCATGCAAAAAAAAACTTTATTTATAAAAACTTAATGAAAATAAAATAATATGCAATTAATACGCAATTATAATATGCATAAAAACAAAATTTAGAACATTTTTTCAATTATTGGCAATATCCATCCTTGTAGAAGTTGACGCTTGTGGTTCTGATGATCTTGTTTTCTTCGTAGGTTGTTCATATTCCTGGTCTGAGTCTGTATCGTCATCCGAGATACACATACTATTCAAGGGCGTGTTTCTTTCACTGTGTCCACCAATTTCAATGTCTTCATCTTCGGTGCTTTCTTCAAACTGCATAATTGTGGAACTCCACCAACAAACCTCCGCAAGCAATGCATCCAATTTTTTGCTTTTGAACCGCTTTTCAAATGGCATGGTCACCTGGTGGAACCTCTCTCCTTGTTCGTCTGATTCCTGAGGTGATTGTGCCAAAAAAGTATCGAGGTGGTGGTGCAAGAAATGCAATTTCAGCGTCATGGATGCACCGATTTTTTCGAAATAAAACAGCAACCTGTCCATTCGTTGCTGTATCTCTTCTCGCTGGACACGGTTCTTTCCTAGAACGCCTTCTATTACTTCTTTCAATGCGTTCCATGCATGTTGGTGGTCGTGATGCTCTGAAAGCAAATGTGTGAAAGAATCACTTTTGATCAATTTCGCAATTGGTAATGCGAATGTATAGAAATTAACAAATTTAGATATGACAATATTGAAATACAGAGTACGATACGTACCGTTTTTAATTTTCTCATCACTGAGTTTCGGAAAGATGGATTTCAAACAGTCAAAGGCGCCGTTAACTTTTTTGACCACCACTTCAACGAATTTCCCAGCTATTCCCAGTTTCATGTGGAGCGGTGGCAACAAAATATCATCCAGGTCCTTTATCATAGGTTCATTGCGTAATTTTAATTGTTTGTTGAGCTCGGGAGTCCTTCCTTTCCAATCTTTACATTGATATTGATTTCCTTTGTATCGTGAATCCCAATTACAAAGGAAGCAGAAGTATTTTGGATATCCGCCCTTTTCTATAATCCCTTGTAGTATGTTGACCACCTTCAGATCGCAACAAATGTTCCATTTGTGTTCATCGTATTTGATTTTCTTCAAAATTTCGCCCAATGCTTCATACGTTTCCTTCATAGTTGTGCTGAATCCCAATGGAATGCATGGTTTTTTATTTTTTTTGTGCAGCAGCACAGCCTTCAAACTAGTAACAGAACCATCGATGAATAAACGCCAGTCGCCAGCGATATAATCCATTCCCAATTTTTTCACTAAACCTGGGATATCATGGCAGTACGTGAACGTATTTGCTGACATTTTGCTGTGTGAGTTTTCTTCTCTTCAAAAATGATGTCAGCCATTCGGAGTCGTGTTGTGATAGTCCCAGCTTGGCCACAATGTAATCCATTTCGATTTGTGGTAGCGGTTGTGGTGCACTATTTTCAATATCGGGTATCCAATCAGCATCATCCAAATCGGTCGGATTGGTGAAAACGGTTTCGGCTAGCAGGGACACAGTATCCGCACTCGGAGGTTTAGGTGCATCGGTATCAGCAGGGCGTTGCACTGGAAGTGTGGCAGTAAATGCAGCAGTGTATACTTTTGTTTTCAATTGTTGTCTGTTTAATCCAGGACGAAAATTTATGCATGCATAGCACCTGGATTCATCATGTCCAGTTGTGTCTTCCACCCAAATTACTGGCTTCATAAAAGATAACTTTCTACTTTTTCCGTGAATCCATTTTAGAAGGGTAGTATAACAACTGTTGCACTCTGTGTTCGGCGTAAAATTTGCACCACTTAAATCTGCTTCATCGAAATAATTACAATACGCGGTTTTGAATTGCTCAGTAAACAAATTGTTTCGATCTTTTTTCTGTATTTTTCGGACGATATGACCACAAACGTAACAATATTCATCCAAATATGGGCACTTGTTGTTTTCCATATTGATATATTTTATGTTTTGTTGTTATTCACTTTTAAAAAACTGGAGAAAAATCACTTTTACTGTTCGCGTTCGTCGGCACTGGCTGAATGCCAAAAATCGATCAATGCACACCTATAAATACTACGTATTTTTGAATATTTTACTGCCAGGTACTTATAAATGGGCGCATATTTTAAGGGCGGCTGGCTATATACCTGATTCAGCACTTGTACGTTTCAAACTGTGCAAAACTTTCCAAATAATGACCACCCTTAAATGTGGGTGCAATTTCTGTAAAAAAATCATATAGGTAGCCACCGGAAAAACCCAAATAATAAAAAGGTCCACTTTCCGTTTAATTGTCCACGTACATTTATTACCGCAATCATAAAAATCAAATAACCTTTTGTTTATTCCTTTTTTTTTAATTCTCAGAATCATGAAAAAGGTGTCAATGTGTTCTCCAAATAATGTTGTGCATATCTCGAGCAAATTTTTGAAATTCATACATTTACTTAATTGTGAATAAATGACAAACGCGTGATCTTTGTCTCATTTTGCTCATAGGTTATGTGACTTTGCGAAAAAATAACTAGACTTGAAACTTTTTTCCATTTTGGATTTTTTATGTATTTTTAAAAAAAAAATTTAAATTTTTAGGCAAAAAATAATTTTTTCCCTTCATACATTCATTTTTAACTTCGAAAGTGTTACTTGTATAGGAAAACAATATATGAACAGATTAAGGGAATTGTAATTCTTAATTTTTTAAAATTTATTTCAACTAAATTGGGCTAGTGGTTGTCGAGCTATGTCAAACAACAGGGCCTAAAACGTGATAAATTCCCCTATACGATAGTACTAACTTCAAATCGATACTAACTTCAAATCGCAGGTAAGAAGACAAAACGAATGATGCAGAAATTCTTCTTTTTGGGTCTAATTTCACATACAGTTCACAGAATTGAGTTGGCAATCAATTAACTGAAAAATGTTGTACTGTGTTATGTAACAACAAATTCATGAGAAATATATTACTTAAGTTTTCTTACTGATAAAGAAAACATAACTTCCATTGCTTTCTTATTAGAAATTTTTAAACACATCAATGATCTGAACTGTAAACTTCAAGGCAAAGGAAAACATTGATCTGGATAATGTACGACTGCACTTCCCTAATTTAAAAAAAAATCTGCAATGACAACGAGCTTAACGTCGGCCAATACAAGACGTTCATTGAGGATCTAAAATCGAAATTGAAAACAGATTCGCAGATTTTAAGAAATTTAGGAATGTCATCGTTAGTTATCCTCAGTAACATTTACTCTCTGAATCCTGGGGATTAATGGAGTAATAAAGCTACAAATATTTTCGGGAGTAATAAAGCTTCTCTCCAGATGGAAATGATAGATTTCCAAGAAAATACAGTTTTAAAACACCAAAAACAGGAAGTTTTTTGCAAAGAGTTTTGTATAAAATTTGCTTGTGCTAATTAATACCCAGAATTAAAAAAAATTGCCTTGAAACTTCTCAATTTGTTTGGGTCAACATATGTTTGTGAAGCTGCATTTTCTAAGATGAACTTCATTAAAAATAAACTCCGGAACAGACTTGCCGATGAACATCTCCAAGATTTAATGAGAATAGCCTGTACAAGCTTTACTTTAAACTTCACACGGATAGTCCAAGACAAAAAATGTAATTTTTCTCATTAATATTGTAAAAACCCTTAGAACTTACTTCATTTTATTCAAAGCATTTGTTTGTGGTGAACTTATTTCATATACATATTATAAAATAAATTACTTAAAATACCTACTTTGTAAAAAAACTACTTTGTTATTTAAAATATTTTCATCATATTAGCATTGATTTTAAAGTTTATTTTTTTTTTTGATTTTGAGAACTTAAATAATTTTGGTAATTCCTTTTCATTTTATTGTGTAAATGAATATGAATTACTCGATGCGTTTGATAGGGTAAATTCTAGATCAGTTGGTATTGATGAAATTCCAATTAAATTCATTAAACTAATTTATCCATTTATGTCTGAATACATAATATTTTTTGTAAATACTATATTGACCTCTTCTAAATTTCCTTCTTATTGGAAAACTGCTAGGGTTGTTCCAATTCCGAAATCTAGAGTGGTTCATGGACCAGAGGATCTTAGACCGATCTCGATATTATCTGCTTTGTCTAAAGTGGTTGAACATATAGTAAAGAACCAAATTCTGAATGAAGTTTCAAATTCTATTTATGTTAAGCAGTTTGCGTTTCGGAAAGGCTTTAATACAACTTCCCTGCTTCTTACTTTGACTGATAATATTAGGCAGAATGTAAATGAGGATACTCTTAGTGCTCTTATTTCTCTTGATCTTTCAAAAGCATTTAACTCTATTGACCATTTTGTTCTTATTAGGAAACTTAATAATGAATTTAATTTTTCGAAAACGGCTTGTAAACTTATACTATCTTACCTTGAAAATCGGTCTCAATTTTTAGTTTTGAATGGGATAAGATCTGCAGTACAAACACTTTCTTCTGGAGTACCTCAAGGTTCCGTCTTAGGTCCTCTTTTGTTTACTTTGTATATAAACAGTTTACCTTCTTATGTTAACTCTGGAATGTGTGATTCTTTTTTATTTGCTGATGATGTTTTTCTGCTTTTTAAGGGATCTTTTGATTTTCAAGATGTTTTTGAGAATAATATTAACTTTTGTCTAAAGCGTGTTCTTGAGTGGACTTCAAACAACTCCTTAACTATTAATCCTTCTAAGAGCAAAGCCATTATGTTTGGCCCTACGAATCGGTTTATTCTAGAAATTGACATTTGTTTGGATGATGTGCGTATTGATTTTGTGGATAGATTAAAATGTTTAGGTATTATATTAGACTCCAGACTTTCTTTTAGTTATCATATTGATTTGTTGAGTTCTAGACTCTATGGTATGTTACGTAGAATTTATTCAATTAATTTGTATTTGCCTTTTCATATCAAAGCTAGACTGTCGTGGGCCTTGTTAATATCTCAAATTTTTTATGGGTTTGAGGTTTATTCTGGCACATGTGCGATGCACTTGAGGAGAATTAATCGCTTGATTAACGTAGTTGTACGTTTTGTTTATAGTATTCGGCGTCGAGATCATATTTCTCGGTTTTTTAAGGATTTTTTTGGCTTAACTTTTGTGGACCTAGTTAAATATCGTAGTTTAGCGTTTTTCTATAAGGTTATGAAAGATAGAAGACCACTACCATTATTTAATTCTTTTATCTTCTCGCGTTCGAGTAGGAACCCACAACTTTTGATTCCTAGAATTTCTTCTACCTTGTTTGAAAGATCTTTTAGGATTAGGATTGCGAGGTGGTGGAATCAACTACCTTTTGAATTGCGTATCTTTTCGCACTCTAATAATGTTTTTCGTTTAAAACTCTTGCGTTTTTTTTTGACTGATGATTTTTTGCATTCAGGAACTATCTTGCTAGTATATGGACATCCATATTTGTACTTATGCTTATGTAGGGATATATACGAGTGTGGGTATGCGCTAAGACTTGTCATATTTTCTGTACTGAATTGGACCTTTACTTTACTTTTCTTTAATTAAATTTTAATTTATTCTATGTATTGGCTGGGGAGCTAATGTTTAATATGGTAGGGATGTTTTTATTTTTAGTAGATTGGCATTTATTTGAAAATAAGTTTTTTATATTATATAGAATGCTATGTAGTTTTAAAATCTTAGGTGTTTTTAAATGGTATGTAATATTTTTATATTGGCCATGGAGGCTTTATATTACATGTTTTTCAAATAAATAAATAAATAAATAAATAAATAAATAAATAAATAAATAAATTAATAAAACCATTTTATTTTCGTATAAAAAATACTTTTTATTAATTGGAATTTAGTGTTTGAGCTAAATTAGTTTTATTTAACTTCAATAATTACTAAAAATTGGTAACCCCGAGAATTTAAACCATGTCTGTAAACAGCTCTGCAGATGAATTTGCATCACTTTCGGCACAAAGCAATGAGATAGCACGAGTTTCCGTTAAGGTTCCGCCGTTTTGGAAGATGAATCCAGCTTTATGGTTCAAGCAAGTCGAAAGTCAATTCATCACCGCTGGAATCACGTCAGATTCAACAAAATTCCATACGATTGTCGGTTCTTTTGGGGTAAATATTCTCTGTGAGGTAAGCGATATAATTTTGCAACCTCCGAAGAACAACATGTATGTGACTCTAAAGCAACGGTTGCAAGAACGTTTCACTGATTCTGAAGAAAAACAGTTGAAAAAGCTCTTGCGCGAAAAAATCTATGGATGCAGCGTTTACCTAAACAAATGCAAGCTATTTTGTCAGTAAGTAGTGAATCGCTTAGTAAATTAGCGCTAATGGCAGACAAAATTGCCGACACTTCGGAATCATGGGAAGTAAATGCAGTTTCCACATTGTCAACGAATAGTTCCTTAGAGAAAAAGGTGGATGCTCTTACTAAACAAGTTGAAGCTTTAGCTCGAGGGCGCTTTCGTTCAAAAAGCCGTGGGCGTAATGTTCAACAGTCGAGGAGAGAAGATCCATCCTCGTGTAGCAAAGATAAGCCATATTGTTGGTACCATTTTAAATTTAGGGACAAAGCCATGAAATGTGTCAAGCCATGCACATTCCCCAATACGAATTCGGAAAACCACTAGGCTCCTCGTCCAGGGTGACAGACGGGGAAAGCCGAGTAATTTGTCGCCTTTTTCTTCAAGACAAATTTTCTAATTTAAAATTTCTTGTATATACAGGCGCTGACGTTTCTGTATTTCCTGCCATTTCGTCTCAACTTCAACAAAACCTTTCACCATTAAAATTATTTGCTGCAAACCAATCGCCAATTAAAACCTGTGGAAAGAAAACTATTACATTACATTTAGGCCTGAAGAGAAACTTTCGGTGGACTTTTATTCTGGCTTTGAAACAGCCAATAATCGGTTCCGATTTTTTGAGCCATTTTGGATTATTAGTAGACGTTAAACATAATCGACTAATTGATAATTGTTCTCAGTCTCAATGCGAAGGTTCTTTATATACAGAAGCCGTTCCTTTAAAAATCAAATCTATCCAAGAAGACTCATATTTTTCTTCATTGATAAGTCAATTTTCTGATTTGACAGAACCTCCATCTTTTACAGAAAATGTTAAACATCATATCCAAACAAAAGGGCTTCCAGTATTAGCTAAAGCTCGCAGGTTATCGCCTGAAAAATTACAAATTGTTAAAAAAGAGTTCCAAAAAATGGTTAAGCAAGGAATATGTAGACCATCAAGAAGTTCTTGGGCGAGTCCTCAGCATCTTGTAATGAAATCAAATGGAGAGTGGCGTCCATGTGGTGATTATCGCCGATAGAATTCTGTGACTGTTCCTGATCGTTATCCGGTCCCCCATATCCATGATTTTGGAAATATGCTTTGTGGTAAGGTTATATTCAGCAAGGGTTAAAGCTTACCATCAAATACCTGTTGAAAGTAATGATGTTGAGAAAACCGCTATTATAACGCCGATAGGTTTGTTTGAATTTCCGTGTATGACGTTTGACCTGTGCAACGCTGCGCAAACCTTTCAACGGTTATTATTTAACAAAATAATGCATCGGAACCCATCCGTTTTATTTTTCCATTGATACAGTATCTAAACATTTTATTTAAATAGTTCAGTTTATTACCTTCCGGACCGCAACGGTCGCGATTTTTTAAAAAACGGACCTTAAATGAAAATAGTTGGTGACCGCTGATCTAGACCAATCTTTTAGTATTCCAATCGACTCAGAACCACTTTTTAAAGTGATCTAACGATGCCCATCCGTCCGTCTGGCTGGTTGTCTGTCCATGTAAGACTTGTGCGCAAAGTTCCAATATTGTATATAATTTGATCAAATATCGACGAAGTCCATGCAAATGGTAAGCATCGGTCTATAATTTCAGATACAAATTAGACTCTTTGTATCCGCAAGCTATGTTATTAAGATGATATTTAAATTAAATTCGTTCCAAAAATAGTTTACTGCAAATGAAACTATTTTCGAATCGGTTCACATTTTCTCAAAGCTTTCATCCTTTAATAGCTTTAACTTCCTTTTAAATGTTAACATCAGTTAAAAATTTAGCGACAGTACCTAAAATCCCTTTAAGACAAAAATCTATATGGATGTTAATATATATGTAGATAATATACGGCGAAAACATCTCTTATATGAATTTTAACCTAATATGGGTTTGAGCGATACAATTGTTAAGTTTTTTTTTTTTTAATTTTGTTATTAAAGTGTTGAATATTGTGTCTTTAAATGAGCAATTTTTAATTTTAAGGGCATATTTTTCGCATTTTTTAGGGCATAAAACGCGTTATTTCTGGTTTCCCTGATGATGACGAAAAACATATCGAGTCGGTCTGCGGCCGTTTTTGGTTACATTTCTTCTTCTTAAGCAAAGGAAAGGATACAGCAACAGTGAGTGATGATAAAAAACATTGTATGTATAACAGGCGCACCTAAACAAGAGCGAAAGGCGGTACGTTTTCTTCCGCTTAGCTTTTACGCTAATATGCCATACCTAAACAAGAGCTTCAACGTTGTGCCACAAACAGTAGTGTTAACTTTCTTGTTTAATAAAACCCATATAATAGTAATAAAAATAAAAAACTGCTAGATTGATAAAAAAATAGCTAAATTGCCATTATTTATTAACAATAGCGGCCTACTTCACTATTAAACGCGCTGACAAAATCGGATTTTTCAATTGTAAAGCGTTGACGCCGCGCTATTTAGGGATGCTTCATACAAACTGTATGGGCATGAAGTTTTTGACAGCTAGAAAACGCTTTCCGCTCTTGTTTAGGGATGGCTGTAAATAAGAAGACTTCGTTCTAAAATAATTCCAACAAAACAATGTGTCTCAAAGCCAGCCGGCCGCTCTGCTTCATCTTCTCCTTCAGTGCTTGCTTGTGTGCGCGTCATTGCTTGTGCTAGTAAGAACTTTGTTAAGCAATTTGAATTGACTTAAGCGTGCCGAATCTAAATCGGTTCACAGATTAGTTCTACCACGTCTAGTTTATTTTATATTTCGCCCGCAAAAAGGACATTAGCTTATACATTTTTTTATAACTTGTGAACGATTTGCCCGATTTTTATCAAAATACTTACAGATAATTATGAATTTTATATGAAAAATTTATTTTAGGCCATCCAAATAACATTTATTTATATTTCCAACTGTTTCGGAGTTATTAAAAAATGAGATGCCAAAAATTTTTTGCAAAGTTAGTACTATTTTTGTTTTGATAAATTCATGCAAATATTATCGGTCATGTTCTAGAAATCGAAACTACGTTAAATTGAAATTGAATTCTTTTTTTTAAACTCTTCCGTGCTAAAAATTCATAAAAATCATGGTAGAATAAGTACAAGGTATAGTTATTAGAAATTATGTTCTCAATTTCAAAACCCATATAACGTTAAACAAAAGAAAGTATGGAAAAAAATTAAAACAAGCTTCTAAAATCAAATAAATTATTTTCACATTACATGAGTAAACAATGACAACTCTCCTTTTCCTTTTATATCCCAGCAAAAACTTTACTTACAATCCTACTTTTAATGACTTCAAGAATTCATTACTTTGTAGCTTTATTCGCCACTTTTTGGATTATTAGTTATATATTAAATAATAACTTTATTATTATATCTTAAATATACAGAAAAATTTATATTTTCATTATGACAATAAAAATGTCATTATAGTCAAAAAACATAGTTTTTTAATACAAAAACTACACTGCCCCGGTAGACTAGCTGGTAGAGAGCTAGTCTATCAGCACCGAGGTTGCGGGATCAAATCCCGCCAGAGACAGAAATAAAAATAAAATAAAGTAAAATAGAATAAGAAAAAATACAAATAAAATAATTAAAAAAAAAAAAAAAAAAAAAAAATTAAAAAAAAAATGAAAAATATATATTTTTATAAAAATTTTAAGTATAAAAAAAACATATTATTTTTTAGATTATAATAGGCTAAATTATAAAGGATTACTTTTGGGACATCTCGAACAAAAATAAGTACTTTTTCTAGTAGAAAAGTTAGTAGACGGCTCGTCAAATTCTCATTATTTTTCTGCTTATTTTGTAAGCAAAGTTTTTGCTGGGATACTTCATACTTTGAGGACTACTCTCCTCTACCGAAACTGCTTTTAACATCAGGAAAAGTTTCGTTCATTTTTACACAAATTCAATTGAAAATCTTCATCGATTTCACATGATTTCGGCCGTATTGGTACAAAAATTTAAAATTTGTATCGGTGGACAAATAATGATTTTATTCACAATTCATTAAAATTGTTATTTATGAAGTATGCAGAAATTTCATAAAAGTGCTTTTATGTGTAACTGCCATGCAAAATAAAATTTGGCGATTTTTGTGGATTTTTTTTTTGCAAAAATTTACAAAAATTAAATTTGGCGAATGTTGGAGATTTCCGGTAATTTGGTAACGAAGAAAAAATATTTCGTGTAAGCTATTTTATACATTAATATATTTAAACAGTGTAATTTACACTTAAGCTAGAAGTTTTAATAAAACAGAAAGCGCAAAAGAATATCTCCTCATTTTGTTAAAAGTAGCAAAAATTACAAAAAGTATCTCATTGGATGCATTTCGTAAAATTAGCAAATTGCTACATTATCAGCACCAACGGTAACGCTGTTTGCTACCATTAAATTTAAAGCATAGATTCATTAAAATTTTGTTAACTTTCCTATACTCACGTTAAAATATGAAATATATATACTCGGACATAAGTGTGTTTGGGCAGCCTACAAAACTTTATTAGTTAAAAAATATTAACAAAACTCCATTTAATATTTAAAATTTACATTTTTAGTAATATTAACAAAACTTTGAGAGAAAAAACCTTTTTATTGAAGACTAATAGCTAAAAATTAAATTTCTATAAAAAACGTCGGCCTCGCAGACCAAATATTGCTGTATGCCCCCTTGACTTCATAAATTTTGAAACCGCTCTAAATTGCAGTATATAGAGAATGATAAAGCTAACAGAAATGACATCTCTCACTCTTCATTCATAACACTGTACGCCAAATGGTAGGGGTCAGTGATCGGGAAGGGTTCAAACTACCGGGGAAAGTTATACGTGTCCCTGCGTTTCGCTGGGGCACGTCTAGGAATCGAGATATATCGATTTGAAAAATGGGCTAAAAAACATCAAAAATTTAGGGCTACCATACTTTCTATGGATATGACTTATATAGAAAAATATCGGACATTTTTAGTTGAACATATTTTATAAAAAAGTCGGAAAAATCGGTTCAGATACAAAAAAGTTATGACCAAAATTACCTTCACCAAAGGTAAAAGGGGTATATATAAGTAATTTTTGGGGATTCAGTATTTCGGTTATAACTCAGCTTTTTTAACCGATTTGACAGATTTATATACCGACGTGCTTAAGAAGAAATTAACCATTTACTTGAGTTATAAAGCTTAGACTCGGGGAGATCTATGGTTCCCGAAAGTGGGTATTTAAAAAAAAAAAAATTAATTTTGGTTTTTATAAAAATTTTGATGTTTTTTAGCCCATTTTGCAAATCGATATATCTCGATTCCTAGACGTGACCCAGCGAAACGCCGGGACACGTATAACTTCTTTTTTACCGATATAACATTTCCCGTTGGTTTCATCCAATCCCGATTTTGACTGTCGCATAGTGTAATAAAAAAAATTAAAATTCGATAAGTCGGTCTCACAGACCGTATGCATGAATATAGGGAGGTTAAGATACTAGACAAAGATGGACAAGAGTTTAATTATATAAAAATATTATTCCCAAATTTTTCTATGTCAAAAATTCAAGTAAGGCTGCATGAAATTTATTCTGATTGATTGCCTGGAACTTTCCAAATTATGAAGAAATTATTTGTCATTTACTAACCAACTATTCAAAAATCACTAAGTGGAAATATAAAGTATTTTTTGTATGGTTAAGATAATTTTATGAGCAAAAATTAAAAATAAATTCCCAAAAATAACTTTATTAAAAATTAATAATTTCGAGCCCAAAAATGTGTCTGAAAATACACATTCTACACTCTCATTTGGTCTTTTCCACGTTAAGCCTTTGTAAATTTAGTCACAAGCAAAGTGAACGATTTGGGATTATGAGGCAAACATTTGACGGCAGTTTTTATTTTGTTTCTTATACGAGAATCAAGCCCTTATAGTCGAAATGTACAAAAAAGAAGTCGAAATAATTTTTAGATAATTTATTTAACTTTGTAAAATTTATTAATTAAAAGCAGCTAAGCTAAATTTATACCTCTAGATAAATTCGCAATATTTACCAAAAACATGTATATTCACTTCATTAGAAATTTAATGGCCGTATGTTTATATATTTTCGTGGAATATAAAATAGTTCATTAAGTTTACCAATCCAGTGCCCGTGTTCTGTAACTCACGCGTCGAGAAACTTTTCGATCGAAATGTGTGAAATGAAACAAAAATACAATAAATTGAAACAAACAGCTGTTTTTCTCACTTAACTGTGTCTGTAACTTTTTTTGAAGAGTACCAGCTGTCACGTAAGGAAATTACTTGCAGAGAAAGTGTGTCTGTAACATTTTTATGAGAAAAGTTTTCGCTTTGAACTGTCACGAAAAAAATGGGGCGAGAAAAAACTTAAACGCTAAAAAACAAATAAAAATGAAAATACAAAGAATAATAATATTTTCTTCTTGGCACATTTTTTATTGTTTAATTATTTTGCTTTTAACATTTGTTTAAAATATACGAATGTTTTCAAAGAGGGGGGGGGGGGTGCTTTGATGGCTGTATCTCTCATTCAATAGGAAGATAAAGCCTTTTTTTCATTTGGATGGGAGATAAAGCCTTCATGGACTCAGCTCACATTAGCAATATTAGAAAATGGCTTTATCTCTCATTTCAGTTCCAGAGACACTAAAATTAAGTATTGAAATCTGGCTTCGCATACTAAAGTTTTTCTGCGTGACGGCCTGCGGACGTGCTTAGGGGTTTTTTCCTCCAGTAGGACGTGGCAGGTGGCTTCGCTGACTAAAGTTTTCCTGCGTGCGTCACAAGAATAAAAAATTGTTTTTCAATGATAGCTAAGGATTTTCCCTTTTACAGAATGTTTACACCATGCATAACAATTTTCTGAAAAAATATGGCTTTATCTCTCATTTGCGAAAAAGATATGCCTATATCCCTCATTTCGCAAAATTTTAAATATGACCTTACCTCTTAATTATTGGATAATAAGGCCATTATGGGTTGATCTCCCATTCAGTTAAGCAATAATGCCATCAGGGCCTTATCTACCATGGTTTTAATGCAACCCCCCTTTCAAAGATCGTTTACAAACAACAAACATTAAAACTTGGTAAAGCCGACGGTTCTATTTTCGCTACCGTTGTTGAACAATTTTTAATTTTAGTAAATTTTGGTCGCCACCAACGATATGTGTTACCGGCGTTCTCAACTTCTGCAATGTCACATCGGCTTCGAGTACAATGTTATGACATTTATAACGTAACGACGTAATCTCTTTTTATAGTTTTCGCCATGAGTTACAGACACACTTTTTTCTCACTTTTCGAGAAACGATGGAATATTTTGTGTCACATCTTTTCGATGCGAGAAGTTCTCACTATAGTCACAGAACATGGGTACAGTAATAAATTTTACACAAATTTTAATTTTGCAACAAAAAAAAAATGTTATTCTTCTTCGTCGAAAATAACCTGGAGACCTTAAAACAAATTAAAAATAACTTAAAATTAGCTACAAAACAACTAAAACTTTTATCATTAAAATTAACTTTTGACAAAATTGGAGTTATAAAAAACTTCTGTAGAAATCTCTCTAAAATCATAAATTGTGAATTCAATCAGCATTTTTCGAAATTTTTTAAGTTAAAAAAAAAACATTTTCCAATTTTGCAAAAAAAAAAAAAAAAAAAAAAAATATTTTCCGTCATTGCGGTCTGAATTATTTCAAAACCGTTGATTATATAAGAAAAATATTATTTTTTTAATTCCCTCAGCTTTTCTGCAGAAAGAAACCAGAGTCTCTGGCGGAAATCGAACCCGCAACCCCGGCGCTGATAAACTAGCTCACCAACAGCTATCCTACCGAGGCTCTTGAAGCTACTTACCATTTCTGGTAATAGAATTGAATATCCTCTTCCTAAGTTATGATAAAATTGGTAGAACAGCCTTTTCAGAAAACCCCAAAAACTTAAAAAAAATTTATTTTATAGAATTTTAAATTTCGACTATTTTTTAGTTAATCGGACATAACACATGAAAAAATATAGTTTTACTCCTTTTAATTTTTCCTGTTGCCTCGTGTAATCGATCGAAAAGGAATTTTTTAGATCCCCTTGTTTCGTCGCAAAAAAGTTGCACTAATACATGAAAACATTTATATACGTGTGAGCAAACTAAATGTAAACAAAGCAAAAATGTTTTTGCAAAGAAAAATATAACAAGAGCTCTGCAGTGTACTGGATAATTGTAGGAAAGGCACATAAACAGGAGAAACGTGTTGTCTTGTTTATCTAATAAATAAACTTTGCATTTTTATAAAAAAGTCAATTGAATGTTACACAAGTGTTTGAATCGACTGTTTGATCTTTCTAGTTAGAGTGAAAACAACATGCGATGGCTTTTACTTTTTCAACCGATGATTCATTCACTTGCAAGTTGGTGAATTTGTCACAGCTGTTAATAGACAAATTCTATAAATTTTTTATATACTTTATTCCCATTGTTAATCACTTAATTATGTATTAATTATCTAATTAATTTTCCAACAATTTAACCCAATAAAATTCATTATAATCAACCTTCACCAAGTGAAATTGAATAATTTTCGATTAAAAATAAATAAAACCATAAATGAATTTAAGTTTTTTTTCTTTGTTTTATTAAATTTACTACATTTTTTTCCTTTATTTCAGAGCGTTTAAACGCGTTTCATTTAATCATAATCGTATTTTACTTATAAATAACATTTAAGCAAAAGTATTAATTAAAAACACATAATTAAATACAATACACGTTGTAGTTGTTGTGGGTCTATTTCTTTTCTTTTTTAACTTCAGTACTAGAGGCAATTTTGCTTTGCTTTGTTGTGGAATGGAGTGGAGTCGTCATGATATTGAAACAAAAACAAAAATTATGTTTCAATGAATAAAAGAGTATTAAAAGTAATGAACTGATGAAGGCAGTGATGAATTAAAAGTTAATGAATAAATCGGTAGGTATGTATGTATGTATGTATGTACATATGTTGTTATGAGTAACTGGAGTTGACATTCATAAATATATTGTGTATATTTGTATAAATAGAGTGGTTGAGTACATTGAAAGAGTGTGTGTAAATAAGACGTTTTATTTAAGTTATTAAGGATAGAGATAGAGAGCGGTAGGAAAGTTATATATACAAAAGTATGCGTATGAGTTGAGTAGACTTTGCCATTTCACTGCTTTTTATCCTTCGACTTCTTCTTATACTAAAATATTCTTTTTCTTCTTTGCTTTATCCAAGTTTTAATATTTAACAATAAGCCTATATATCATCGAGGTCGTCAACGGGCAGAAAGTATTTAGTAGATTTGAGGACTTTTTTTATAGGGGTTTGTGGGATTTTTAACTTACTAAACTAAATAATTTACAAAGATTTTGCGGTTTTATTTTTGTCTACGGGAAAGTAAAAATGGCTTCTTAATAATGACCATGACCACCATGACCAGCATAACCGCCATAACCATGTCCTACAGCTACGGCAGCTGGGGCATGATGCGCCACAGAGGCATAGGGAATGGCAGGGGCAGCAGCAACATGATGAGCTACAGCGGGACCAGAATGAGCATAAACGGCGGGCGCAGCATGAGAGTAGACTGCAGCAGGAGCAGCATGTACTACAGGGGCAGGGGCATGAGCGTGAACGGTGGGGGCTGTTTTGTGGACAACAGCATTGAAGCCATTGTGGTCATCAGCGGTGTATTCAACGGTACGTACTGAACCATCAGGTTCCACCAAAGAGTAAGAGCCCTTCACTACATCACCATCACGTACTTCGTGTTGGGATTTAACATCTCCAGTATGTGAATCAGCAACACCATAGTTGTAGTGATATTTGGGGTAAGACTGGAAATAGAAATTATAAAAAAAAATATTATAAAATTTTAATTTGTTAAAACTTTTTCTACTTTAAAAAATTTCAACTACGATTGTTTCTTTGAAAAAAACAAATATTTTATTATCCCCTCGGGTAATAAACAAATTGTAAACATTAAAACTCTGAGCATCAATTGTGTGTGATTCAAATTCAAACGCACAACTTTAAAACAATAAGCAATTTTTTTTTGATAAAACACAAAACAGTTTATTAAAGCGTCAGCAGTAGCAACAGTTGACTGCCATTGTGCCATAATATTACCGGCTTTGAAAAACATTTTTGCAAGATTATGCCAGCGATATGTGCTGTAAGTCACATGTTCATGTTCACATACTCAAGCAAATTTGATGTGCTACATTTGATTATAGCTTTTATCCACCGAAGTATGTCAATTTACATGATTAAACATTGAATAGAAATAAAAGTAAAACAACAAAAAAAAAAAAAAAAAACGATCAAAATAAAAGAAATAATAGAATTACAAAAACATGCAAAAAAATAATATGTTGCAAGAGGCATATTGTGTTTTAACAGTGCCGATGAAATAAATTTTTGTATGAAATTAAATGATTATTGAATTAAAGTAAAAATTGATAATGAAACAAGAATATTTGCATTTCTTTCAGTAGCAACAAAAAAGGATTTTAAAAGATATACAAATAAACTACTTTTATCTCAACTTGAGTGTTTCACATTGACACATACATGTAATATTTAGAAAAACTAAGATGCAATATTTTTTTATTGTTAAAAAACAAAAGACTTAAGCAACAAACATAAAGTTTCCAATATGAAAATTTTTTGGCGCTTTTGCATTTAAATTTTCATTTTTTTTTTTACAATTTCTAACTTTACATTTAAGCTTACAGCAACATTTCCATAGACATTTGCTAAAATATTTAGGTGCTTTTGGTACATTGCCATTAACTAATTACTAATATTTGCGTGTGCAGACATGCAATATTTGAAAATTTCCCACAACAACCCACAGATACCGTGGTAAATGCACATCAATTCATTATTTATGTCACTTAGTATTGTCTGCAAATAATTCTGCACTTTTTGTTATATGTCACAATTATCATATTTACATATATTATAAAAGCACTTACTGCTTTTAGCAACATTAACTGGTTGCAGTTATAAAAAATAAAACCAGACAATAGTTTGGTTGGAAACAGCCATGAAATATTTTGTCGCAATACTTTGTGGGAGAGTTTTTCAAGTCGTAGCTTCACTTTAACTGAATTTTTTTTTTAACTTTTAGTTACTTCGAATATAAAAAATCTAACATATTATTACAATAAAGCTGGAAGGTTGCTGAAAGTCACTTGGATTAGAATCAAGTGAAGAAATAAAAAAGAACGTTCTCAATTATTTATTAATATGATGCCACTTATTTAATTATTTACTGTGCAATACTTTATGAAAAACGGCAAAAACAATTAGGTGATTCAAAACATTATCCTTAAAGATGTCAGCCAGATATTTTAAATTGCATATTTGATTGAACATTTGCAATAAAGTAACATTGCTTTAAATTATGTTGTTAGAATTGTAAAAAACATTCATATCCTGTTCCTTAAAGCAAACGAGCAGCAGAGCAGCGGACAACCATAGTTTAGTTTTCCTTTTTATATTAGAGCTCTTTCAGTACTCGTAATAAAGGAATTTATGGTACTTCTATTCTTAATAGAACTAACTAATTGAATAATTATGATGATTTTATTAAATTTTTTCGCTGTTATCCTTTTCTTTATAATATAAATTTTTCTAGCAACTTACATGATAATCCAAACCCTCATCGGGATGAGCACCGTGGCCATATGCAGCTGGTCCAGCAGCATACAAGGCAGGACCTGCATGGCCACCGTGTAGGACACCAGCGGTGGCAACACCCACAACAGCTAAACAGATCAAGGACTGAAATAAAAACAAACAAACACTTTTATTAAACACAATTCACAATACACTCAAGCAACTTCTAAGCTTATAGAACATTTTTATATTATAGCAAATGCATAATGATTTGATCCTTATTTTTTAACTTTTTTTTCATTAACTTTACTTGGCACAAACACTCACTTTAAAAAAAGCCATTTTTGAATTTAAGGATTTGCTTTGTAAATTAGTTTAGTGTTTTAAAAAAAAACTAGAGGTCTAGACGACTCAATGTATTGTAGTCAACTGATAACTAGAACCAAGAAGGAAATTGCTTTTATATACAAAATATTTCAGCAAAACTAAACCCCAAAACTCTTGAAATACTCTCGTCGCATACAGAAACACACACAGACTCCACCCGTAGTTAAAAAAAAATAGTAACAAATAAAATAAAACAACAAAATTAAAAAAAAAAAAATATGAAAAACTAAACAAAAACAACTCAACATTAAAGAGGGTTAAAAGCTAAACAGCAACAGAAACTACAACATTATGTTTTACTTGTACTAAGTCGGCTAACAGCAACAACAATAAAAAGAAATCTACAAAAATTAAACTATAAAACCAACAGCAAATAAACACTGTCAAAGCTGGCAGAATTAGATTAAATAATAATAATAAACATAAAAAAAACAAAAAATAAAGTAACCAACAGCAGCAGCAACAACAAAAAGTATTGCATGCATACGAGTACTAACAACAAATACTCTGAGTAAAATTTTTACTCTTACTTGTTGCCCGTTTACATGGTGATATGTGTGTGTACTTTACTATTTTAATCTTCCAAGCGCATGCACAGTGGTATCAATTGATTTTTGATTAGCAGAACAATAACACCTGTGGAAGAAGTCAAACCCTTATGGACGTTTTCGCATTACACGATTATTTTTTTCTCAATGTTTCATTTGCTTCTACACAGAAAGAAAAACACTGGGGATAAATTAATCTTTTTATACTTACTTTAATCACGAATCGTTCTTAAAAATTCAAGTACGAATAACACTAAAACGTACTTAAATCAATCCTAAATGGGATTAGGGATGAAACGATACCTCTAAGGTATCGATACTTTTACTCGATGTGGTATCGCTCTTAAAGTATCGATACCTACTTAGTATCGAAAAAAAAGTATCGATACTTACTTGTATCGGTACTTGTATCGATTTAAAAACGTTTTTATTAGTGTTTTAGTGCTATACAATACAATAAGAACTACGACTTGGGTTGCCAGATATCAAAAGTCAAATAACTGGACAATAGAAAAAATTCACCTGGATTTTAAAAAAATAACTGGATAATTTAAAAAAGTACTTAACTATAAGAAAATATAAAATTTTACTTCAGATTTTATTTTGCAATAAAAAAAAATTTTAAAAAGCAAAGAAACGTAACACTTCAGTCTTATATCATATTACAAAATTAAAATCAGGTCGAATTTGCTACAAGTGGCAGTGAAAAGTCTGCTGACTTTGACAGTTCGAACCAATTTGTTTTGGTTTCATAAAATATTATTTATGTATAGTTGACATTTCGAGACGTTAACATCAGCTGTTTCTGTGGTTTTTGTTTTGTTGTAGTATTGCTGCCACCGTTTATATAAATTCAACTTGGTATATATTAAATTAAATCAAAAAAAAAAAGTACATAAACAGCCATGTTACGAATCGAGTAAAATTCAAATCAATAGAGATTTCAGTTAAATTTTTGTTTAAATTACCGACGTTTTTTATTTTGAGGTAAGTTCTAATAATAATTAGATGTACTCATAGTATGAAGTATATAAAACAAAATAATTTAATGAACTTTCAACACTGGATCGTTTTTAAAGTTTGTTCGATTTTGAATTCACTCGAATTCGAATTTTTTTTTTGTATTGTTATTTGAAGAATTTAATAACTCTATTACTTTAGTTGTAAGCAAAAATGTTTGAAACATTTTGCAACTTTCATCAAAATTTTGTATTATTAAAATTGTAGGCTTTATTCGGTCATATGAATGGATTCTTGTGAATAAAGATTATCAGAAATACCTCAAGTGCATGCACAAAAAGTATTGCTAGATGGCATGACTTACAAACGAGATCAATTTATATAAGTTTGTATGTTATTTTTATCGCATTTTTGAAAAACTGGACCTCTATCTCATTAATTGGAAGGTTTGTCGACAAAATAGAAATTGTTTTCTTACAATTTTTTCTTAGTATATGATTTTGTTCTAAACAATAATAAAAATAAATAAAAAAGTTATTTTTCAAAATTAAATAAAGTTTTTTAACTGGACAAATGGTCAATCCAGGTCGTCTGGCAGCCCTGACATAGACCTACACAAAGTGTAAAGTTTGAGACCACTTTAATTTACAACCAAATATCAATTTCTTTTCGAAGAATCTTTTTTATCTTAGGAAACAAAATTTTATAGAACGTTCAGGATAACAACCTTTTATTTACCTTTTATTCCAACAATGAACAATGTTACTATGAATTTATTTTCAATGTAAATATGTATTTTATTTTTAAATTTATAAATATATAATAAAGGGGGGTTAAACCATAATACACGATAATTGTGAGTCATCTTAACGTCAAGTTTTTTGCGCAACTTAAATTGACCTTTCTTTGTTTCAGTATTTAAGAACTTCTATCATTGAGAGGTACACAATTGAGCAGCTCGTTAAAATTGTTAAAGCTTTGGAAAATAATCAAAAATTTAAGATTAATGTCAATTCCAAAGTGAAACGATTACTTTTGACCAATACCGAGTATTTTTTTGCCGATACTACTTTGTAGTCGGTTCCTAAGTATCGATTACAAAAAAACTTGGTACTTATATAAAAGTATCGAATATGTACTTGTATTTACTCGTATCGTTTCATCCCTAAATGGGATTACTTTAAAAAATCAATCCCGATATTTCTTGAAATAAGTATAAAATGCTTAAATCAAGTACAAAAAAGGTTAAAGTTTTCGTTGATAGTGCCACTCTGAGAGTAAAATTACAAAATGAGGGTTTTAATCTCATAAAACTTATTAGTCTCATCTCTCAGCATTGCATTCTTTTATGCGTGCGTACGTATGTGTTTTCAAAATTTATTGTACAATTACAACAACACAACACAAGTTCGAACAAAACGATTTGCTTTTTGTTTGTAGTAACAACAAAAACAACAGAACAAGAAGAAAAATATATACGTATACATGTATGTATTATTTTCATGTTTAACCCTCCGGCTTACGCATGTTTTGATTATCTATACACATTTAACAAAGGTCTGGCCAGACCCATGTGTACCACGAAGGGTTAAAAAAGTATATTTGAAATCTTGCTTCTCATTTAGTTTATATTTTTAGTTAAATATGTACATAAGATTTTTAAAGTAAAAACAATAGGGCATGATGTTGGTGTTTTAGCATTCTTTAAGGTGTGAAAAGGGTAAGTAATTCAATCATGATAATTTTGTCTTTCTAATTCTTTTTTGGTTTTTTTCAAGCGCAAATTGGAGATAAATCAACTTTATAATTCTTGAATCAAGCGAGTTTTGAGATTGATTAAATCTTAGTTTTACTTAAATCAATCTCATTTTCGGATTACTTCAAGTACGAAATCGGGATTGAATATGGATAATTTAAGTATTTTGGGATTAAAATCCTTACTTGAATCAATCTTTCTGTACTTGATTTAAGAAAATCCGTACTCACCGTACTATCAATCCCACTTCGGATTGATTTGAGTACGTTTGGATTGATTTTTCTTTTGAGTGTATTCTGTTGCAAAGCTAACCACAGATAAAACCAATCTGCTGACTCCCAACTTTTACATGTATTTTGAGAGGTGCTGCCAACTGAAAACAATGTTTTTTCTATGTATATTGACAAGCCCAAAATCGTTAACGGAAAGTGTATCGTTCTAATAAATTTATATTGACATTAAATTACAGAAAGTTTTTCGATACATTGAGCAAATTAGAGGGGTGCTTTAAAACCATGTGAGATAAGGCCATGATGGCTTTATTGCTCAATTTAATGGGAGATGTGACGCACGCAGGAAAACTTTATTCAGCGAAGCCACCTGCCGCGTCCTACTGGAGGAAAAAATCCCTAAGCACGGCCGCAGGCCCCCACACAGAAAAACTTTAGTATTCGATTCTTTAGTATTTAATACTTAACTTAAGTGTCTCCGGAACTGAAACGAGAGATAATATTGCTAATGTGAGCTAAGGCCATGATGGATTTATCTCACATTCAAATGCAAAAAAAAAGGCTTTATCTCCCTATTGAATGAGAGATAAAGCCATCATGGCCTTATCTCACATGGTATGAAAGCAACATCTTAAAACTTCCTTAGCAAAAAAACTTGATAGTCCTTTTACAATTGATTGTAATGGAGAGATTGTGAAGAAAGAGTGCAAACATAACATATTTTTAGAATGTAAAAATGTCTTTGGAAGTAGAAAATATAAGAATATATAAAATTTTCCAGTTTCCAGAGCAATTTCCTCAAGTTAAACAGCTGAGATATGCTATAAAACCATTATTTTATAAAATTATAGACTTTTTTATAATAATAAAATTTGGAAAAACATCCTGTGCAATGTGTTAACTTAATTTAGGGTTTTGCTCTCCTCAACAATTATTCGAGATTTACCTGAATAAAATAAAATAACGACTTCAAAGCTTATTCTCTTTAAAACTACTCCTTAGTGGTCCAAAGGTGGGTTATATGGTCCTCTCCTAGGACAACGTAATATTTAATAGACCATGTTTTTTCTATACGTTCGGGTTACTTTTGGACTAGTCCTGGTCCCTTGTGGGCTACTCTTTCCACGCGTGTTTGGACTGGTCCTATTATTTGCAGGTCGCCTATAAGATGAAAAATTATGGTACTTTTTTGTTAAAACAAGAGTATGAAAACAAACAAAACATTTCGCAAACGTTTGCAAAGTGTACAAAACTATTCAAAATTTTTAAATTGTATTGTACATGAGCAAAACTAAAAAAAAACTTTTCAAGTGTCAAAGAGAGAAAACGAAACAGTTGGCTTTCCACTCATCTGCATTATTTAATTTATCGTTACAATCGTACATCTGAGTACAAAACAGATAGAGAAACGTTTTGTTTTGAGTAATTGATTTAGTTCTTGTTTGGTTTTTGTAGTGGCATAACAAGAGTAATATCCACAATACCTTGTCCAAAAAATGATTTGTTACGTAATTTTTTATTCTTTTTTCTTTGAATTACTTTTTATTTAATTTAATTTGTTTTTTTTTTTAATTACTATGGTAGTCAAAATAAGCATTAATTAAAACAAAAAAACCTAAAAACCTCTCTTTTTATTTCACTTAGAAACAATAGTAGTTAGTAATTCAATTGCTAAACGTTTGTCAAACGTTTTTTCTCTGAATGTTTCCATATTATTCTTACTCTTTTCTTTTGCAGCTGTGTACGTTTATATTAGTGTACAATTTGCGCTCATGAGCAAATATAATGCAAAACAAAATGGCACAATCATTCTCATTGTTTTGGTTTTGTTTTTGTTTTACTCACTGCAAAGAACAAAACAAAACGACAGCAAACGTTTCGTTTTGTTTGTTTTCGTACTCTGGTTAAAACCTAGACACATAAACTTTGGCAAAAATATATGCCCACGGAAGAAAGGGAGATGTTAGCGAAGTAGCGGGTAAAATGCTAGTAGCATATACATTCAAGGCTTAACATTTCTTTTTATATCCAAAATCGCGATGGTAATTTAAACCTATTGTACAGAAAGTGTGCACTTAAAAAGGGGCTTCCATATTGCCAGCTGTGGAGTGGTTTTAAGAGGTATGCTTTCCAAATAAACTTATCAATACTTTCGTTATTTTTAACGTTCTTCCAATAACTGACTTTTTTAAATTCTTTTCGGGCTGTTCTAGGCTTAAAACCCGCAAATTCATTTACTATTAAGCCCCTCTTGCCCATTTGGTGCGGTTACATTTATTGTTTTGCTTTCATATCGACAACGATTGAAAGGACGAATAAATTTTGGATCGAGACTAATAATTATAACAATTGGCAACAAAACATTTCCTGACTTACTGGTTTTGCTATGAATACCATATTGATATATCCGTTCTCAAACGCTGAAGTTGAGGAGACTTTTGTGTCCGATTTTTAGGATATTATTTAAATCTATATTTAGCTAATTTTCATATAAACTTTTCAGTGTTATATACAAAATTTTATTTAATTAAGATTAAGTATGCCATGAACTTCTCCATAAAAAAAAAATATCATGAAAAGGTGGTCTTAAAAAACAGCAGACTGTTATTGCTTTGCCTGTTGTTGTTGTGATATTGGGGCCACCCTGCGATGTTTTACTCAATTAAACATAAATTGAATTTAAATCTACCGGATTGATGATTAACGGCCCATTTCACCAAGTTCAGTTATAATTAACTAACAGTTATAACTGTCAAGAACATATTGTTAAGTAGAAGTTATAGTAATACACAGTTTGTTTTAACTGAACTTGGTGAAATTGGCCGTAAGTTTCATTCAATTGTTTAGTTAAAAACATAATTTTTTTATTGCAAACGATTTTAAATATTTAAATGATTCAAAATCAAACTTACAAATTGGGTATTAGTGTCATGATTTATATTAAAATAAAATATTGTAAAAGACATTTACTGCCGGTTCTTAGAAATAAATAAAAATTTTCGTTTGGGAATTTAAAAAAAAAAATAAATTTCAAGCGAAAATTTTTATTTTCAAAAACCTCCAGTTAATCAAGTATGTGTATATACAATACTAAGTGATGATCCTCAAAATTTAATGAAAATTGTTTGCTCTAAAAGTATTCCATTCGTTATTATCCCTTTTATTATAAAATTTATCGAAAGTCTCGTTAAATAAGATTATCAAGCAAACTATTTATATAACTTGTTATTATAAGATTTTGAAAAACTTCAAGCTACATTTCTGCAGCATATTTATTTTTTTACCCTTCAGCCCACTGTACCTAATCATTTGTTTTATTGTTAAAGTGGCGGTGAACCAACCTTATTTTTCTATACTGTAATTTTGAGCACAATTTTTCTATGTCTAATATTGAAAGCGAGAGTATTTGTTTGCGAAAAGAAGTTAAATCAGTCTATGATTACAATTTGATTTGTTTGGTAGTGTCTGTAATTGGTCTTAGACAGAAACGAAAATAAAAAAAAGAATATTGCGGCTGCTGTTTTTTTCCGAATTTAAAACGATGTGTGTGTTTTCGGTGACTTTGTGTCTTAATTTGTTGTTTGATATCTTCTTGTGAAAAGTCGTACGTAAATTAATGAATGAATGAAAATCTAAATTTGGTTGTCATTTAGTTTGTTTTTTTTTCTATTTCTATTCCTTTGCAACAATATTCTTGCATAAAATCATAACGTGCAGATGGATGTATTAAACAATAAATAAAATTCACACCTTTTTTTCTTATTGTCATTGGATCCATTTTATTTTTCATTAATTCTAGATTAATGACTAATAAAAAATAACTTAAATTGGATTAAGACTCGCAATAAAAATAACTAAAATTTAAATTGTGTTTTCGTATGCAATTTAAAAGTTTTTTTGAAAGGAGTTTTTACTAAGAATTTAATTATTAATGTAATTGTGATTTAATATTTTTTTTGTTTTATTTAAATTGTTTTAAAACAAAATGTTTGAAAACCGGAAACTTAGAAGATCTTTAAAAAATTTTGTGGCAGTTTTTAGGTAAAAGTTATAATTTTGTTTTTGTGTTGATTGGTATTAAAATTCGTAAATAAAATGTATCCTACTTATATTGGTTCTATGAACTTTTTATTTTAATTTAATATGGTTTTTTTTAAAGGTTTGTATTAATTAATTAAATCTTAAAATACCATGTTCTATATCAGCGGTCACCAACTACTTATATTTGTGGTCCGATTTTTAAAAAATCACGACTGTCGCGGTCCGGAAGGTGAACTATTTAAACGAATGGGTTGCGATGCATTATTTTATTAAATAATAAACAAATGCATTGAATAAGAAGAAGTAAGTACTAAGGGTTTTTACAATATTAATGAGAAAACTTACATTTTTTGTCTTGGAACATCCGTCTGAAGTTTGAGGTAAAGCTTGTGCAGGCTATTCTCATTAAATATTGGAGATGTTCATCAGCAAGTATGTTCAGGAATTTATTTTTAATGAAGTTCATCTTAGAAAATGCTGCTTAACAAACATATGTTGACCCAAACAAAGTGAGAAGTTTCAAGGCTAATTTTTTTAATGCTGGGTATTTATTAGCTCAAACAAATTTTATCCAAAACTCTTTACAAGAAACTTTCTGTTATTGGTGTTTAAAACTGTATTTTCTTGGAAATCTATCATTTCCATCTGGAGAGAAGCTTTATTACTCCCGAAAATATTTGCAGCTTCATTACTCCATTCATCCGCCAATTGGTGACCCCTGTTCTATATATTAAGAGAAACTTTTAAAAATTATTTAATATTAAACATGAATTTAGAAAATGCCAACGAATCCAGTTTACGTCTTTTTAATTTTTTTTTTCACAAATTTGGTAGATTTTGCTAGTGAGATCAAGTAGTGTCAAGATATCTCTTCGCGTAAGGATAGTTCTTGGAACGGGGTACATTATGGTTATTTAAATCAACCATTAAAAAAAATTTAATTTCGCGTACAAGGTATACTAAAATAATTATCTGTGCCAACTTTAATATCGATAGCAGTATTCATAAGCAATTAATGCAGAATGTTAACTGAATACCGATTTGTTAGACTGATTTAACTACGTGACAGCATTTTTTTTTTTTTTTGTCATCCGACTATATTGTCATTTATCTAGGCACAAAGCGTATTCAAAATTCATTCTTACTGTTGCCCATTTTAAATGACTTAACATTTCTTCAGGATGCTAATTAAAAATTATTTTTTTCATATCATTATGAAACAGATTATGAAATGAAATGTATTCTCCTGATTATTGTCTCTAAAGGAAAGAATTTCATAGGATAGAATACAAGATGTAGGCTATAATATTTTAGAAAATAAAAAAGCACTCAACTATGAAGAAATCTTCCGAAGCTTAATTTGGAACTTTGGAAAAATGGGTGTTAACATGTAACGGCAAATCATTTTTTTTTGGATAGTCACGAAGATGTATGTGGGAACTGGTAGCAACGCCCGGATCACCCGGAGTGGCCGCACTTTTTAGAAATGATACACTGCAATATTAGAACTAACGAATGGAAGCTCACGAGAACTAGGGTGTGGCTCTAACGAGCAACAGGTTAGTGTCGAAGTGGATTAAAGGACAGGTTTTTAGAGTACTTTGGACTATCGAGCAGTGAACATTTAAATTAAATCTTAACCACATTTCAATACATTTTATTTGAATAAATATTTTTAATTTAATAATTCATAAAAACAACAGTGTTTTCATTAAAAACCCTAAATGTATTTCCAGAAAATCTAGAAAATTTCAGTGCTGGGCATGGCGATATCCACCAGGATATCTTAACAATTCCAAATCGATTTAAGGGAAAAAACTTTTGTCACATGCTAACAGAATCTTGCTGGGCACATTGTCGCGATTCTAATACCAAACATAAGCGGAAAAGCGAAAGAATTTATTTTATTAAATTTATCGGGTGATTTTTTAAGAGCTATAGGAAAGTTTTAAAAAAACACATACAATTCAGAAAAATGCATGAAATCTTTATTTGAATCGATAGTGCGGTCCATGTAATTTAATGTTGTAAGAATATTTCGTGCAAATGTTGACCGTGACTGCGCCTCAAATGGTCCATCCGCTTAGTCCAATTTTGGCATACTCTCTCCAACATTTCGGACGGTATCTCATGAATAAATGCTTCAATGTTGTCTTCCAATGCGTCAAAAATATTCTAAAAGCGTTAAATCGTACGATCTATGCGGCCAATTGAACGGTCCCGAACGTGAAATAAAATGTTCACCGAACTCGCCTCTCAATAAGTCCATTGTTAAGCGTGCTGCGTGGCATGTGGCACCGTCTTGTTGAAACCACATGTCATGCAAGTCAAGCTCTTGCGTTTTGAGTAAAAAAAGTTGGATATCATCTTACGGTAGCGCTTACTATTCACAGTTACGTTACGATTCGCATCATCTGTGAAGAAGTACCGTCCAATGATACCACCAGCCCATAAACCGCACAAAACTGTGACTTTTTCTGGATGCATTGGTAGCTCTTGCAATGCTTGTGGCTGATATTCACTCCAAAATCGACAATTCTGCTTATTAAGGTACCCATTGAGCCAAAAATGAGCTTCGTCGCTGAACACAAGAAGCGCGCGATGAACAGAGGACGCATAAATAAAATTCAATAATTTGCAAGCGTTGTTCGTTTGTAAGGCGATTCATGGTTAAATTATAGACCAAACTGAAGATGTTTGACAGTGAAACAAAATACGAAACGTGCGTCAGCTGTTTAAGCCAGTGTTGCCAAAAAGATAATAGCTAAAAAATCACCCGATATAATTATGTTTTTTTTATCATTTTTATAAAATTCACTACTAAAAAGATAAAAAATAAACGGGTATTTTATCGAAAGTTAATTTTTTATTTCTAAAGAAATTAATTTTATACCGGGACAAAAAACACAACATTATAAAATATCGTAGTCCTAAATAGTTGACTTAAGGCCACATCATATAATTTTAAGCACTTTTTTGTCTAAAGACTTTCTACGATATGGAAGGATATTTTTTTCAAATGACATTTTTTTAAAATTTTTGTTTAGGGAACGTACAGTAAATTTTTGTATAAAATTCTATGGAGTTTCCTCTTTACTTTGATACAAATATTGTTTAACAGTTATTTTATTTTGATATAAAAAAATTACTTTAAATAGGCATCCAGAAATGTTTAGTTCTTAAAAAAAAACCCAGGAAATAAAAAACTATGTATTCAGTTTGACTATATTTTGTGCTGAGACTAATGGGAATATAGTCGAATTGCTGGCAAAAAATATATATTTTAAATATGTCACACAGTGTAATGAGCGCTAAAGGCAATTTTCGAAAGTACATTTGTACGAGGGCTAAAAATATGTCTGATCTAATTTGCACTTTTACAATAGTTTTTCTTTTCCTTGGGATTAAAAAAGCTAACATAAAAATTAATCGATAAAAAAAAGAACTACTGCGAGACATTTATTTTGAGACAATCAATTAAAACAGTGTATTAAATAACAATAAATTTAAGTTTTATATTCTTAGCTCGTAGAGGGGAGAACTGCCTTTAATTTGAAGTTGTCTAAGATGAACATTTTTAAACTGGTTTTGCAGCAACATTCAAATAAGGTACATAAAGATCATGTCAAATTCAAATATTTTCAAATTATAAGAAAGATAGCCTTTTTTTATAATATAGGGTGCCGTGGTAAGCTAGTTCGTAGTGAGCTAGTCTATCATTGTTAGGTATGCAGGTTTGATTTTTGCCAGAGATTCTGGTTCTGCTAAAGTTCTATCGCACAATACACCCAGAGAAAAACATGTTTAAATATGGTCACCTCCAACAAAACTATTTTTAAAGAAAATTTTAAAAATATTATGATTCATGTAAAAATATTATTGTCACCGACAACCATATTATGGTTGAATTAGTACTCCATCAAGAAGCCACAACCATACTATGGTTGCCTTCGAACGAGTTGTGGTAAAAAATAACTAAAACATGCTTAACACTTATTATAGCATGGTTGGTTTCCAACCATAGCATGTTGCTCTTGGGAAAGAGGAAAATGCTATTGTTAATTTTAAAACAAATAATTGTCATATTTAACCAAAACATGTTTAGAGGTAACCATAATATGGTTTTTACGTCTTGATGGAGAACTAATTGAACCATTATATGGTTGTAGGTGACAATGATATGGTTATATTAACCATAATATGTTTAAAATTTTATTTAAAAATAGTTTTGTTGGAGGTGACCATATTTAAACATGTTTTTTCTCTGCGTGTATCTCAGTTAATAAAGCTAAAATAAAGTTTTAAATTCTATTTCTAATAGTTAAAAAAAATTAATTAAATACATACGTTGACAAAAATTAACTACGACACACAGACAGACAGACGGACATCGTTATACTGACTAACGAAGGAATTCTACGTTAAAAAGTTTTAAAATAATTGAAGTCTCAACGTATTTTTATAAAACAAATTCAGTCAGAAATAATTTCGTAGCAAAAAAAACCAAGTAGAAATAGTATGTAAAACAAAAGACTTAAGTCACAAACTTGTTGGAATATTACAGTTACATTGCATTTGCATGTATTCATATTCATACTTGTGTGTGCTTGGGAATTAAGTTTATTTTAAATTTAGTTTAAAAATTTACATTTTATAAAAGGAAATTAATTAAGTTCCATTGACACCCAAAAAAGAAAAAATTGGAAAATTACAATGATGTGTCAGTAATCGTGGCTTTAACTCTAAAATAAACATAATAAATTAAAACACTAAAGGAACCAAAAATAACCATGATAAAAAGAATGACTGTTATTCAATTTAAAGTATGTAACAAAAACATAAAGTCCGCATTCAAGTAAACTAAATCCTGACTGCAGCCCAACTCAAATGTAAAATTTAAATATGTATTTAAATAAATATTTAAAGACTATCTATTGGTAACTATATGATTAATTATTTAATTAAGCATAAATAAAGCAAACGAGTGTTTGATTTTATTTATGTATGAATTTACTTTTTGCCATCTGTCAGATATGAAAAACAAAACAGTTTGTTCAAGTCTTTCGATCCGCCTCAATTAAGTTAACTGAAGCTTGAAAATCTTTCATAGACTCTTTTTTTTTAGCCGTCATTTGACATCTGTGTTTATTTTTTTTTTCTTTTGTTTTATGTCTTGATTACCGTTATTGCTGTTTATTATTGATCCGTTACATGTCGTGATAACCTTGATATGATTACATGAATTTAATTATTTAAATAAATTCAAACGGAAAACATGACAACCACAAAAATTTCATTACAAAATATTTATTTGCCCAGGCCGTATAATATTATTAAAATGGTTTATAGTCAACAAAAGAATAAATAAACTTTAATAAAATGATAATAAATATTTATTTAATATTTTAGAAATGATCTAAAAATAAATGATGCAGAACTTGAGGTTTAATAATTTTTTTTTATTTTGTATTTCGCGTTTAGTCAACTCTGTAGAAATTTATTGTTCTTTAAACAAAACATAAACATTTAATGCACTTTTTTCTACATTTTGGTTTTATGGTTAAAATTTCATAAAAGAAAAAAAAAAAATCATAGAAATAAAAAACTTTGCGAAGTTTTGTGGTCTTGGATCACTCCCACAGTTATTTTTTATTACAACAATAAAATTATGTAATATGTGTATGTGTATGAATTGTGCTCTTTTTTAAGTTATACGAGTACAAAGATACTTATTGAGAAAACATTTTATTAAATTGACAATTATTTGTTGTGGCAAATTTTTATGAAATAATCTTTTTTAGTTCTTTTTAACTTTAAGGTTTTAGATTACAATTTTGTCTGAAGATACAACTTAACAAATAACTAGACACTTATTATAATATAAAAAATAAATCGATTTTATTATGTAATTGCATATGAATGCGCTATTATTGAAGTAGGTTTTACTCTATACTTCCATGTGTCTTGGAGCCAATTAATCAAAACTTACAAATACTGTACTACAAGTGAAATTCCTCAAATATTTATTTATTCCACTTGGGAATACATGGGTTTTTATAGAAAATTTAAACTTAATCTATCCTTAAATATTATTTCCATTTCATCCAAAAACCTCTTAAACTGTCTTATTTTTGTCTTTCCTAGACAGCCTTCAACCTGATTATTTCGAGTTAAAAATACAATGCAGAATTATGGAAAAAAGCCGTTAAAAATCAGCTTATCAATAGGAGTAATTGCTTTGAAAACAGAGCCAGCAAAGTGGAAGCTGCATCAGGGGCAAATACGATGTGGCCCAAAAATTGTGGCTAGATGTACGTTCCTAAATAAATAAAATAAGAGATCTAACTATGTGTCTACATTTGTACTTCAAGTTGTACGAATAAAATGTCGACGAAAGTGGAAAAGAACATAATAAACTAATGTGCTCAGCTATTCAAGACAAAGTCTTGACAGAAACAGTGCGAAAAAATAGAAGAAAAGGAAGAAACATGTAAATAAAATTTAAAAATTATAATTAATTACATCAAATTTCGAACCACCAGTACCATTGGTTAAAGATTGATGTTTGACTGTTGGCTGGCAGGCACCGCAGTGGTGCAAAGGGTAGAACGCAAAGAATTCTGACACAGAAAAAAATAAAACTTGATTTCAATTGAAAAATTTGTGGTATTAATTAAAAAGTTAATTAGATTTGCACCCGTAAACAAATTTTAGTGTTAATTAAAATTTCAATTCACTTAATTAAACGTTTAACTGACTTAATTAAAGGTTTAATTCCATTGATTAAATTTTTAATCAAAACTGGTTTTTTTTTATTAATGCTTTAATTGGTGAAAAATTTTGGAGAATTTTTTCTTAGGATGATAAGAATGTGGTTATTCTGGAAACGTGCATTCAACTCGAGTTCGAGCCTCAGTTCAGCCAAGAATAGAAATTATCAGTAAATTTTTTATACCCTCCACCACAATTAGTTGTGAAGAGGGTATATTCAGTTTGTCATTCCGTGTGAAACTTTTTTAATATTCATCTCAGACCCTATAAAGTATATATATTCTGGGTCCTTGAGTAATTTTAAGTCGATTTAGCCATGTCCGTCTGTCCGTCTGTCCGTCTGTTGAAAACACGCTCACTTTCGAAAAACTCAAAAGAAATCAACAAACTTGGTGTCAAATTGCTTGTAGTTATCCTAAGCAGTTTGGGATTGAAATTCAGCAAAATCGGTTCAATAGGATCTGAGCTATGAATCAAAATGTGGAACCACCACCTAAAAAAAATTGATAATTTTGTTACAAAAACTAACATAAATGGTGGAAAAATGCACAGAATGATATAAGATTTCGCAACAATTCGTTTTATTCAACTGGAAATTACGCTGTGAAATTTCGTGAAGATCCGTCAATAATTTACCCTACGCCCCATATAAGCCCTACTCCCGGAAAACAGTATATTAAGCCTAAAACCCTAACTAACAATGCTATCATTACAAATTTTGGCAAGTCACAGTTACATAGGACTAGAAATTAAACTGTTAAGTTTCGTGAAGATCGGTCCATAATTTACCATAGGCCCCATATAAAACCTACTTCCGGAAAACAACTTAGTACGCCTAAAAACGTAAAAAATAATGTTATCATAACAAACTTTGGTACATCAAAGTTTTATAGAACTAAAAATAAATCTTTGAAATTTCGTGAAGACCGGTTCATAATTTACCATAGGCCCCATATAAACTTTACTCCCGGAAAACAACTTAGTACGCCTAAAAACGTAAAAAATAATGCAATCATAACAAATGTTGGCCCGTCACAGTTTTATAGGACTATAAATGATACTATGAAATTTCGTGAAGATCGGTACATAATTTACCCTAGGCCCCATAGAAACCCCTTCTCCCGGAAAACAGTTCAGTACACCTAAAACCATAATTAATAATGCTATCATAACAGAAATTGGTACGTCACAGTTTTAAAGGACTAGAAATGACGCTGTGAAATTTCGTAATGATCGGTCCATAATTTACCCTAGGCCCCATATAAACCCTTCTACCGGAAAATAGTTTGGTTGCCTTAAACCATAATAAATAACAAATCGTCACAGTTTAAGATAATAATAACATCATACAGATATTACTCCTTAAACATTCGAACTGTCGGTGGAGGGTATCAAAGATTCGGCATAGCCGAATATAGCACTCTAACTTGTTTTAATTTCATGTTGTAAAATTCCTTCCTTCATCAAAAATAATGAAATGAAAATTAAATTTTATGAACTCAAGCCTAACTTAATATCAAAATTTCAAATTATAAATAAAAAACATTATTTTTACATTTGGATTGTATTTTCCTGATATCAAGTTTTTTTTAATTAAGGAAAAAAATTATATCGGCCACACTGTCAGAATTGATGACCATACGGGCCTAATTTATGGCATTTTCCATCACTTTTGCAAGAACTGCCGGCATTCCTGACGGATATTCTTTTTTATGACTTCACGTATCTGTTGCCATCATAGACTAGTGACTTTAAGAAAAAACAAGTAGAAGCTTAGAAGTGTAAAATCTAGCGATCTTGTTGGTTAGAGCAAATCATCAAAACGAGGGATTAGGTGACCTGGAAATGCAGCCCACAGAATTTTGGTTGTAGGTTGTAAAGTACGCGCTCTATTCATAAGTTTTCTAGTCCTAATGCGTCAAGCTGAGGTAAGAGAAAATCGTTCAGCATGACCCCATAGCTCTCGCCCGATGACGCATCTTGTGCAAACACCACATCATGCAGTTACTTTTAGCGGCTCATTCACGTACCCACAGAGATGGAAGTTGTTTACCTCGTCGTCAAAGTTCACGATGGCTTGAGCAAGGGATACACTTCCTTCGTTTCTTAATGACGTATATTTTGTATCGGTTTACGTTACAAATGTCAAAAGAACTGACATTTACCACCATTTGCAAAAATTATAGAATCTTCTTTATAACATCTTTCTTTGTATATCAGTTAATAGGAAGACTGCGTAGAACAAATCCTTAGGGATAAGCAAGCAAGATATTGATCATATGGAAACTGCTCTGAGCAAACAAATATTCTCTGGGTTATAAACGCGAACACAATTGTAATTATTTTCCAACAATTTTATAAAAGCTTTAGATTCTTTAAGAGGAAGAGCTACATGGGATGTATTAAAGATCAAGGGCGTGCCATTAAAATTAATCAATGTTATCCAACCAATGTACTTATTATTTATTAACTCGCCAAGCAATAGTAACTCAGACCTTCAGCCTGTTGAAGTAAGAAAAGCCAGAGTCTCTGGCAGTAAGCGAATTCGCAACGCTCGCACTGATTGAGCTGCTTACTGACAAATAGCCTACTGGTGCACCCAACCATGATTTATTTGTTTGACATTTTTGTTGCAATTTGACTAAAAAGACATTTAAACTGTAAAACATTCACTGACACTATTTTACGGTATGAAAAGTTTTTATGAAAAAATGGACTGATATTTCAGGCTATCAGCGTAGAAGTGGTGTAACCCCAGACTACTTATTATGAGATAATGAGGAGTTAACACTACTCTTGCACTATAGAACTTGTATATAACGGCCCATGCAAAAACTATGTTTCTAACGCCATCTGTTTTGGATACAAACAGTTCTTTCACCAGAACCGTAACCAAATTAAATTGTGGGTTACACCACTTCTGCGCTGATAGCCTCATTAAAAATAAGTTAATCGAGAAAAAATTCCAAGTCTTCTGAAACTTTAAAATCAACTTTTGTTTGACATATAAACAAGCTTAATTGCCTGATTTTGGATGACGAACGTCAAATTTGTTCGTTTAAACAAAACAAATTTTTGAAGTTTGAATTCCGTTGTACTTATACATACATTTAGAATTGTTATAATATTTTTTTTTTTTTGACAGTATTACAAAGTTCCCAGTTGACACCAATTTTATACGTAAACGGTGTTTTTAAGCCCGATAGAACTTACGAAAGTGTAAGCTGTCAAACGAACTATAATACAACGCTCACATTTATGATCTATATACTTTGACAAATCATGATAAATAGATTCACGCTGCAACAGCGCTAATAAACTATTTAAATTAAATTTAAAATTCAGTCATTGATTGGCGTAACTAATAGACTACTTCGTAATTTGTATGGCACACGGCCAGGCGCGGATCTAGCTTGAGCCCTAGGGGGGGGGGGAATTTTGTATGATACAAAAAAGTAAAAACTTAGTTTTTCAAAGTTTATTAAAAAAATATGTGTAAAAGGGTAAGTCCTTTTTGCAATTTTTGCGAATATCAAATTCTTCATCGCAAAGCCGTACAGAGCTTGAAAAAATATTAAGAAATTATGATTAGTATTGTGGTTATTTTATTGAACTATTTATGGTTTTTAATCCAAATTTTTAATATTTTTAATTAGGCTTAAGTTCATGAAATTTAAATTTTCATTAAATTATTTTTATGAAGAAAGGAATTTTACAACATGAAAATTAATTAAAATTGTTATTGATAATCTTTCATTCTTGACGTGGCTGGGGCTCGAACCCCGGCCGGCAGGTTACCATGACATGTTTCGATTGCAACCACTCAATCTCCTCAGATGGATTTGCCGTCTTACACTCGCAGCCATCGACGAAATTATGTATTACTTTTTCGCGATCGTGAAGAAAGTTTCCGCACAAAACGCGATAAAGTTTTGAATTTCAATTTTTCTCCTTACTATACAAAATTAACATTTAATTACAAAATTTCAAGATTTTCTAAGAATTTCATGAATGTAACAAGATCTTACCATTTGTACGGAGGAAGGGCGCAAAAAAAACGATCGCGACTCTATTTCGCGGTTTTTTTAATAAACTAAATTTTAGTGGCAAATGATAGATGTTGTGATAGATGAGTTGTTTTGCGGATATATAATTTGATAATTTTCAGCAGCGTAGCTAATGAAGTTGCACAAGATATTTTTTCATTATGTAAATCAACTCGCACTTTAAACTTAAAATTTATTTCATTAAACCCAAAAAAATAGCTTTGCATTTTTGTTATACAGTTGCTTATTTTATGTATTTATGCCTGTATTCATAAAAATATTTTAAATTTAATAAAGGATTGAAAACCAAATTTTCTATGAAAATTTTCCTTAATAAACGCTTATTAAATTTTATAATCATTTATGAATATGGGGGCTAAAATATATAGCAAATATAAACAATAAATGTTCCATATATAATGTGTATGGAAATTAAAAAAAAAGAAATTTTTTTGAGGAGCTTTAGAAATTGCATTTGGTGCGGAAACTTTTTTGGCCAAAATGGCCTAAAAAATAATTTTCATTATCAATACTAAATTGCCCATCGCGTGGTGGGTTGAAGAAATTTGGTCCAAAAAAAGTCATAACCCTAATTAAAAAAAAAAAATCAACAAAAAGGTTAAATAAATAAATAAGCCATTTATGATTTCTTTGTGAGGCAAATTTAGACAGTACAGTCTATCTTCTGTCATTGTTGATCTGAGCCATGTTTTTACTCGAGGAAGGGTAGGAAATGATCTCACGCTCGTAGCTTTACTGACGAGCATTGAAACGAAAATCTGAAATATTTTTCTTAGATTTGGGTAGATATCTTCATCCCAATTTATTAAAGCATCTGCAACGTTATCTGATAGAGCAAGCTCAAGTTTAGATCTTAGTAGGTGTTTATCTCTTTTATCAAATATAATCAGCTCATCAGCTAGTTGTGGTTTTAACAGTTTTGTATCTGTATATGACTTGATTACACTTTTAGGTAGAAGTTTAGGTAAGTTCAATACACTTGGGAGATCTACTGGGAAAGTTGTTATGAGATCTTCTAAAATAAATTCAATAAGAGGAATGTAACCTACAACTCGGTAGTAATCTTCAACATTTTGGATGTGATTATTTCGTTCAAATCTTGTCTTTTCGATAGGAACCTCGATTTGAACGCAAATAACTTTAACTTATTTTTAAAAATCGCTTTAAATTGTTCTTCGGCTTTATTTAATTTCTCTTCAAGGTACATTATTAAAGTTTTGATAAGGCTTGATACTTTTTGAAGATCTATAACCTGCTTTGGTAAAATGATGTATATTCCGCAAATAAATTTAAAAGTACTAAGTGAGTTCCTTAACATAAAGGTAGAGATACTACCTTTCCACTCAGATATTTTTCCGAAGCTTCTACTATATGATGTTCACTTGTTGCAAAGAGGCATAATGAAGAGAGTTTGGCTCCCAAATACTTTGCTGAAACAGATTTTTGCTTGGGATGATTATATTTAAAAAATTTTGTCGTTTCTTTAACAAATGATACAACTTTTTATATTAATGGCACTTTAATGCTTTTAGAAATTGAGTTGTTTGATTTATGGGAATATCAAGGCGTTTGTTTAGCATTTGTCGCTTTTCCAGAAATTTTGAACAGCACCATTTTCTGCTAACATCAGAGGTCACTCATCTGCTCCATCTCCTTCACAACATTTGTCAAAGCTTTAAGAACTATTGATGATGGTGCCTTCGCATCAATTGACACATCAACGTCATCAATATCTTTTGAAGCCTCTTCAAATGCGTTTACAACAAAGCCAATAAATTCTTCCCTAAAAACTTTTGTTGTATGTTGAAATATCTTAAAGATATTTTCCCCGACAAATCCGTGCTTACGTCAAAAATTATTGAATAGAATTTTGATTGATATAACACATAAATATATATATAAATATTGGAAACACTAAGGCTTTTTAATAATTCAACCGCACGCATTATCAAGTCACACGTTTAGTCTTTGGATATAGATGGCACCTGCTGGGATTGAATGTAGAATAATAAGTAATTGATAACGGTAAACTAGATGTTTCTTTGCAAATATCTAATAAATAACTATAAGGATTAAGATATGGATGCTTATCGAAAATCGGTAGAGATTTAATAAAAAAAAAATAAAAAAATACTTATTGAAACTTTCGTTAGAGATTCCAGAAAAAAAACCTTGCTGGGATTTCCAAAAATTTTGTACATTAAAAAAAATATTATTATTGGGAATTCTTGTATTATCGAAATTAACAAAATATATTTTTATAATTTAGGGGGGGGGGGGGGAATTTCCTTATTTCCCCCCCCCCCCTGAATCCGCGCCAACACGGCTCATTTTTGTCTTAAACGGTTTGTCAATAAACAAAATTGCCACATGTGGAGTGAGACCAATTCACAGCTGAACTGAAAAGCCCCACTACATAAAAAAAACCCAAAGCTTAGTGCGGTTTACATGCTAGCGGTGTCATTGGACCATATTTTTTAAAAATTGGAATGCTTCGCGTCAAGACCATCCTTGAGGTCCATATGTCAAAAATAATTTTCAAATGTTAATGTCATGTAAATAATTTATGATAGTTTTTACAATTTCTAGTTCTATCGGGCTTAACAAAACACTCTTTTCTAACTTCCAGTCAGAAATTATGGTCTTTGATATATAAACAATGCGCCAATTACTATACCAAATTTCAAAACTAAATGTAATTCTTTTTATGACCAACATTTAAGAACTTAAATTAAAACTAAAATTCAATTACATGACAATTAACTACGTATTTAAATGGCTCATAATTTAATTAGTACAGGATATTGCAAGGTCGCTTAAAAGTGAACTAAATTTTAATTTTTGCTGTTTTCAAATTCGACTGTCTGAGTTTCTGCAAAATGTTTTGTATACAAACAAGTTTTTGTTATTGTTGCTAAATAAAAATGTATCTTGTTGAAATAAATAATAGTTAATTAAACAATTTTTATGTCTACAACATAAAAACTGTTACTGCAAAGCAAAACTAGATAAATTGAAATAAAAAAAAAAACAGTGAAATAACAAGAACAACAAAATTATTAATTTGTGAAAATCACCAACAAAATTGACATACAAACATAAAAAGCAGACAAAAACTATTTCTTACAAAACAATTAATAATAAAAAGGTGTATAAGTAATTTCAGTAATTATTAAGCGACCGATGAATGTTGTTACAGTTGAATACCCTACAGTTGCACAGCAGTGTGTGCAATACTAACATAAAGAAACATTTCTTTTGTAAGTTGGTTTGGAGAATAAAGTTCGGCTCACATACTGAGTTTTACTTACCAGCAATAGCATTTTAGGCTAGATTTCTAAACAAGGAAGCATAAAAAGAAAGGAGTACTTAAACTGACGTGGGGTTACTGAGGTATTTTTGAGATGAAAAAGTAGCAAAAATACACAAGAGTATTGAATTTTTCATTATCTTCTTGAGTGAGTGAAAATAAGAGAAATAATTTTGTTCGCAACGTTTTCAGCTTGCATTGGTTTAATTTTTGTCCGTACACAATTGAACTGGGCTGCCAACTGTTTTAATTTTTCAGCAAAGCTTGAACTGAGCTGCCACCAGGTACCATGGGATTTTTTGCGGATTTTACACATTTTCGTATTTAACCTTTTTTATAATTTACGCTTATTTTTCTTTGTTTCGTATATAAATATAAATAGTAAATATAAAAAATATATCAAAGCTTTTATCTTACTCTTATCAAAAACGAATACGGTGTAAAGGGACCTAATTAAGATAACCATTTTTGTTGAGTGTATTAAATGTACTTAATTAACTTATGTTATTATTCTTGAGTGAGTGTTAAAAAAGAAGAATTTAACAAAAAAGAATCTAAAGCCGTTGACAACACATGCTATTCATGATTTTTTAAAGACAAATATTTTAAGCAAATATGTCTTTCCCAAAAATAAGTAAATATGAAAGACAATATAATAAAGTTTGCGAAAAATAATTCACCGAAGTATTAAATAAATGAGGGATTATGTATTTTGATTGTTGTTTTAAAGGATGGCTAAAACCAATTGCACAGCTCCAAATTTTTATAAATTGGCTCATTCGTCTTCAAAAACAGCGTATTGTTCTGCTTGTAATTCCTCACTTAAATCGCATAAAAAGAATTTTAAAAAAAATTTCGAAACCAGTCGCTACAAACAAAGGCTCCACGAAAAGCCCCCCAATGCTATAACGCCCAGGAAATAACCCCCAAAGAAATAAGCCCCAAAACGAAAACGAAACCACCCCCAATATTAGGAAGTTATTTCATATGAAATAACATCCAATGATGAAAATGAAATAACCCCCAATAAAATAAACCCCATCAGCAACAAAAATGAAATTATGCCCAAAATTCATAAAAAAGTCAGTTTCACCAAGGATTTTATGAAGTCAATATGGACCAATAGCAAAGTCGCAAAATTATTGAAATGAATCGTGTGGAGGCCCGCAGGCGTCTTCTTCATAATAACGATATATTAGGTTCAAAAATATTGCCGCAGTTATTTGACCCGCTCGTATATCCTTGTAGCCCTGCTCTATTTTTGCAGTTCGGGAGACAATTTGCCTTTTACGTTTGGCCTTTACACAACTACCTCCACTGTTTAAATATAATTGTTTTTCACTTAAAGAATATAGAAAATTGCTATTTCTTCGTTTTCCACCAACAATTTCGAATCCCATTTTTTTAAATATTAACATAATGATGTAAAGCGCCCGAACTTCTATGCACAACTGAAAAAATTTTATGTTTTACAACAACTCAACTCAACATGCAAGGCAGATTGTACTCATATGTTGACACTCTTATTCCAAAAAACAGTTAGTTGAATTCTCAAAAAAAAAAGGAAAAAGATCAAACTAAGCAAATGAAATAAACCCCAATTAAAATGAAATAACCCCAAAAAACAAACAGCTTTTAAAATGAAATAACCCCCGAATAAAATATGAAATAACACCCAAATTAAACACGCTATGAAACAAGCCCCAAATTTAAAAAATTTGTTGGGTATTATTTCATTGGAGATTATTTCATAATTTGAAAACCCCAAATGAGGAATGAAATAATTCCCAAAAAAAAAATGAAAAACGGCCCAAAAAAATTGGGAAAAATTTATGGAAAAAATTGGGGAATATTTCATTTCTCGTTTGGGCGTTATTTCATTGGGGGGCTTTTCGTGGAGCCCAATCAAAATAAAATAATTTTTTATTAATCCGATTTCCGTATGACGTGCTAAATTCCCAATATGGCATTATTGATAAATACACTGAAATTTATTGTTGAGGGAACATAAACATTTTTATTTGGGGATTCTTGGGGATTTCTTATTATTTTTAAAATAAATTTTATATTTGGTCAGAAAAAAACACAAAAAAAATAAATTAACTTTTTAATGTTTTGGTTTTTAATTTGGGGATTTTTGGGGATTTTTTTTTAATTTTTTGGGGACAAGGAAAAAAGTACCTGGTAGTACTATTATTATATTATATTATATATTATATGTACTCGTAGAGCATAAAAAAGTACACAGTATACTTGTGGTAAAAGTTTTACATATATGGGTTATTTTGGCGCAATGTTCATTGAAATAAAATCAAATCAAATAAAAAAAATTGGCAAAAAGTAAAAAAATTTTGTCCGGACCAACATTTTATTCGGAAGCTATGGGTGAATTCAGCTGTAGCCCTTTGCATTAATATTATTTTGGCAGGTCCACGATTTCCTAAATACGGCTGTTAATACTGTGATATAGGGTATCATTAGCCAGACATGACCGACTATACTCTATTATTTTTTTAATTCAGTTTTAATTTCCGATTTCAATAAAATGTTTTATTAACATCAATTTCCTTTGTTTTTTCATGCCAGAGGTCGCCCTGCATTATATTTATATTCTCTAATTGTAGGGTTTTGTATGGTCTAATACATTCGCCTTAAATATTTATCAACTTTTTAAATGATTTGATAATTAAATTGTTGGTCATTTAAAATGGTGTACATTCGCTTGTATGTAAATACCTCAAATTAATTGCGTGTATGTGTGTTTGCTGTGATATGGTTGGGTATATGGTAATTCAACAAGACGATTACAATTGTCTTAAGTAGTTCAACTTTTTAATGCACAATGGTCGGAAAGTCAAAAAAGTGGCAAGATTTAATTTTTTGACTTGTTGTTATGCATTTTATAACGTTAAAAAATCGGAATTTATCCATCTTTCAGAAATTTTTATAGCCATTTTAAGGGCGTTTCAAATAAAGCAATATTGCATCAACATTTCATACATAAAATTGGATACAAAAATATAATAGATAAAGTTTTAAAACATTTTTTGTATTTTGCATTAAATCGAATACCAAATTTGCAAAATTGCTGCCGAAGACTTGATAAATTCCAGCAAAAATATTCTTATTGGCTTAAAAGTGACATCGACGCAACTTGCTACCGCTTCCAAAAGAAGTTATTGAACTATCAATGCGTTGATGAAAGGAAAAATATTTTAACCATTGTTATTATGGTTTATTATAGAGGTTTTTTTACTTCAAAATAAATTGTTTTCTCAATCTGACCTACATATTAATTTTATCTATATATATATATAAAAATAAGCTGCAATGTGTTAGTAATTGATATTCTCTGTAATGCGTGAACCTATTTTGTTTCTGCAAAGTTCAAGGGGAAGGCGACGTCAATACCAAGGTTTTTATGTATCAACGGTCTTTAAATGTGTATTGGTTCATGACTTATAGCCATTAGTGAACACTGCATTAATTCCGAAACATGTATTTGTTTTGCATGGAAATTTTTAGAATTTGACTTAATATTATGAAAAACTGAAATGAAATGAAAAATTTAGTCAAACCATTGCTTTAATTTAGCTACTTAGGTATTGTAAATCACATCTTCATAAGTTATATCAATTTAAGTGAACACTGCTTTCATTTCGAAACATGTATTTTTCCGTGCATGAAAATTTTGCAAATTTAAGTTAATATTATGGGAAATTGAAAAGCGTCTTCAGGCATTACAGCCATTTTGTTAGATGGTGGTCGCACAGCACATTCTGCTTTGAAATTGCCATTGGATTACCAATTTAATGAAACTCCCACATGTAACGTTTCAAAAACATCTGAAACGGCAAAATTATTGAAACGTTGCGGTATCGTTATTTGTTATGCTGGGTACACACAGTGCAACCTACATGCAATCTGTTTCAATGCAACCTCAAAATATCAAAGCGTTTTGATGTTGATGCAATCTGTAATGAATGAAAATGAATTTAATTCACTAGATTGCGTAAACGCGTTGCATAGTGTGTACCCAGCATTATGAATGCGAATAAGAAATCTGTTGAAGCATTGGAAAGAACAATGAATGACCTTCGAGGTAATTCAGAGTTGTTTGATGGAGCCTTGATTTTATAGATCGACAGCTGCCAATGAAATTAACGTTTGCTTAAAGTCTTCATGTTTATGGAGATTTGTAAAAACATTGAAACTCACTACTAACGTTCGTGCTCGGTTCCAGAATGATCCATCTGTTGATAAGTTTCCTAAGCAATTGCTGAAAATTGGGAATGGTGCAATGCCTGTTAATGACACTGGATTGTTAACATTGCCACATGATTTTTTCCATTTCGTGCAGTCAAAAAAGGAATTGATTGAGCGTGTGTTCCCTAACATAGCACAAAAATATACATGCTGTACATGGTTGAGTGACAGAGCAATTTTAGCGGCAAAGAACAAAGATGTTAGTGTATTAAATATGGCTATACAATCAAAGATTCCTGGCGAATTGGTTTCGTACAAGTCTGTGGATACTGTTACCAATGTAGAAGATGTTGTGAATTATCCAACAGAGTTTTTGAATTCGTTGGATTTACCAGGATTGCCTCCGCATAATCTCCAATTGAAAGTTGGAGTCACTATTATTTTACTTCGCAATATCAATCAACCCCGTTTGTGTAATGACTAGGGTATTCATTTAACCGGGCTTTTGATTTAATCGGTTAATCGCACGATTAATTAACCGAGGTTTTTGTATAATCGGTTAATAATCGGTTAATTTTGTTATTGATCAGTTAACCGATTAATAAAGTATTTTTTATAAATTAGGTACTTTCAATGAATATAAATGAAAAATTATTTATTATTTGCAGTTTTGTAGTAAAAAATAAACAATAACATAACAACACGTGAACTAAAACGAGCAAAAAAAATAATTTATAACTCTGTTATACATATTTTTTAATTAATACATATTCGGCCATGTTCTATAAATCGAAATCACGTGAAATTAAAATCGATGGAGATTTCAAGTTAAATTTTTTTAAATGAACGTAGCTCTTCCAGATTTCAAAAGGAGTTTTGGTAAAGATATGTGGTCTTCAAAGTATTTGGTAATGAAAAGGAAATATTTGTATCAATTTTAAACACAGGATAGAATTAAAAACTTGTTCAATTTCTATTTCACGTGATTTCGATTTCCAGAACAAGGCCGATTATGTATTTCTTTGGTTTTGATAAATTTTGACTTGTAAAAATTTCTTTCACTTATCGTAGATGTTGGAGAAATCGAAAGCAACCCATAATCAGGGCTGTCAGATATGGCGATTTCTCGCCAAACGTGGCGATTTTGAAACGTGTTTGGCGATGGGATTTTCCGTTTGGCGACTGGCGACTTTTGTGGCGATTTTTGATATCACTGGCGATTTACTTGGCTATTTTTACCATTCATATTATTTCAGCGATTTTGAAATAAAAAATTTGCACTTTTATTTACATAAGCGGAGTTAGCCCTCTCCAGCTAAATATATATAAATATATATATATACATACTTATAGATTTTTGAACAGTTTGTCCTTTTTTGTTATCATTACTAGTTAAAAAAATCTAGCTAATTTTTTTCACATGATTTTTGTTTTATTATAATTTTAAGTGAATTATTCAGTCACTTTTTAATTCCAAGGTTAAAAAACCTGCAGTCGAAAACAAAACCTGTCGAACAAAAAACAAAAATGTGTCTACAATTTTTCGCTTTCTGATTTGGTTTGACAGCGACTATTTACATTAAATGAATTACAAGTAAAAGCAAAAGTTTTTTTTTGACCAATGACAAATGAAAAAATGAAAGAGATGGCAGCTTTTCAACTTCGACTGCAGTTTTTTAAACACTGCTTAAATCTAATAGTACGTAAACAGGTCAAAACAATAGTAATGAAATCGATGAGCCTGAAGTGATCTAATAGACTTGTGTGCTTAATTTTAGTTTTTTTAACTGATTAAATGAACTCCATTTTATGTTATTAAAAAAAAAAAAAAACAGTTACTAACCCTGCCTTTACACATGCAAGTAGTAGCATGCCACTGTTGTATACATATTATCAAAGAAAATTTGTTCGAAATAGTCGAATCTCATGCCATTAACTTTTGTGATTACACATGCCACTGCAAGTTCATTTTCAAAATGTCGTAGAAGCGTCAACTTAAGCAAATTTGTTTACTTCTCAAATTAAAAAAAAAAAGTACCAGAAAACGAAAAAGAGTTACCGAGTTAATCATAGTGCCACATTTTTGGGGAAATTTTTTCATTTATTTATATTAACATTATTTTAACGATATTAATGCTCTATAATTAACAAACTTGCTTTTATTTATGCGCGTTTTTAAAAAATTAATCATAATAATTCTTTATTAAGTTAAAACTTCAATAACAATTTGACAACAATTCAGTAAATGTGAATTAAATTTTTAACAGGGTAACATTGCTTATCGTTTTGACATTTAGTGGCATGCAAGTGCCAAATTTCCACTCGCATGCAATTTCTGCTGCCACTGGAGCTGCCATTGCGAAAAATGTGAGTGTATTAGTAAAAAAGTGTGAGTGTATTGAGTTTTTCGAACTGGCAGTGGCATGTGTAAATGCTAGGTAAACAAAATTTACTTTCGGCGATTTTTTGTATTTTTTCTCAGTTTTTGGCGATTTTTGACTGCAATATTATATCAGCTTTTTTTGTATGCAAAATTTAATTAAAAAAAAAAAAGATTTCGAAAACTGAACAAAATTGACGTTTGGCGATTTTTGGCGATTTACGACATCCGGTTTGGCGATGGAGTTCAAAAAAATCTGACAACCCTGCCCATAATACAGAATATCTAAATTCTGTCTTTTTTTCTGGATTTCTCAAAACATATAAAATCTTCCATTATACCATTTAAATCCTCTTTTATTTTTAACACTTCTAATTGTTTGGGTTAATTCTGTTGTTGCGTTTGCGTCCTGGCAAAGCACAGCACCGAACATTCTGCAAAAAAAGTTATTTTACGAATTCCGTAATTAATGTTTTTGTACTGTATTTTAAAAATGTATTTATAGAAGGAAATATATTGTATAAAAAAATAATTCTAATTGGTGCACTTTGGCAACTTTTTTGGTGACTGTAGAATGAATGTATTTAGAAAAGGGAGTTGCTTTGCAACCTACGTTTTGGAACTCACCTATTGCTTAAAACACAAAAAATATGGTTTAATACTAAAAAAAATTATAATTTTTATTACAACGGTTAATCGGTTAATCGACTGAAATTAACCGGTTTAATCGTTAATCGAAAAAAGCCAATTTTAAATTAACCGATCAGTTAATCGGGAAGTAATTAATCGGTTAACCGATTAACGGTTAACCGAATGAATACCCTAGTAATGACACAAGACTTACTATTAAAAGGTTGATGGCTTATGTAATTGAAGCTACTATTTTAACTGGAAAATTTAAAGGCGAAGATGTATTCATTCCACGCCTCCCAATGACTCCGTCTGATATGCCATTTGAATTCAAACGACTTCAGTTTCCTGTTCGGCTTGGGTTGCGATTACTATTAATAAGGCGCAAAGCTAATCATTAGGAATTTGTGGAGTGAATTTAGAGTATCCAGTTTTCTCACATGGACAGTTGTATGTAGCCTGTTGGCGCGTTGGCAAACCATAGGTTTTGTATATTTACACCGAAAAAAAAGAAATGTTGCGTACCACAGAGCAAAACAATAAAAACAAGTACACTGAAAGAAAAATGCTTCATATATTTAATGAATCATTTTCATAAAAAAGTTTTCCTTGGGTAAATGAAAATTTTCATTGTCTAAATGGAATTTCATAGGTTTGATGAAGTATTTTCGTTAAAATCGCTTCATTAGATTTCGTAATTACGTTCAAAATTTTCATATGAAAACTTAAGTTTGTCCAAGTTAAACAAAAAATTTTAATTGGGAACTTAAAAAAACAATATACAAACATAACTATATTCATAAATTAATACAAAATTATAGTTTCCTTAAAAAAATTTTTAATTGTTATTTAAAAAATGTAAGATTTAATAACTTCATACATCTAATGTTACATGTATGCCATTAAATTTATGAAATCAAAAAATTTTTTTATAAAAGCAACATATTTCAATAATTGCCTTCATAAATTTAAATTTTCATTATGACAATAAAAATGTCATTATAGTAATGAAGCAAAAACTTTCAATCCACTTTCAATCAACGTTGTTATTGTTATTATGGACAATTTAATCTCATATTTACGGTCTTAATTGAGAAAAAAATATAGTTTTTTTATACAAAAACTACACTGCCCCGGTAGACTAGCTGGTAGTGAGCTAGTCTATCAGCACCGAGGTTACATGTTCGAATCCCACCAGAGACAGAAAAAAAATAAAAAATAAAATAAAGTAAAATAAAATAAGAAAAAAGAAAAAAAAATAAATAAAAAAAAAATAAAAAAAAAAAAAAAATTTTTACTTTATTGAAAGTATTCATCCAATGAATAATATTCATGGATCTAATGTAATGTTTCATTAAGTCCTTTTAATGAAATAGGTTTCATTGATCCAACGAAGCGCTGCATAGGTTCCTTTATAATGCAATTTTTCATGGGATTAATGTCATAATTCATTAGTATTGCGAAGAAAATTCTTTCAGTGTAATCACTGATTTAAATGAATTCGAACTGATTTCTTATTTTCTTTTTTGCACTACGAAGTGTGCAGGGGTTCGCTAGTTTCTTATAAAAAATTTATTTTATTTACACTTATGACCAAAACTAAGTTATATTAATTGTTTAAAAAAAAAAAAAAAAAAAAAAAATATATGATTTCCAACCACTGTGCAATGGTTCAAAGTTCTCTGTGGATGTTAAATGGCACGTAAGTATTTAAAAAAAAAAGTTCAAACATGTTTAACTCGAATTGGGGCTTTTTAATTTTAACTTCATGTAATTATTTTCTTGTCTACCTGCCAAAAAAAAAAAGCTGATTTTATTTTGAGGTGTTTGCAACTCAATACAGTTTGTGCTGTCATGATTTATTACAAACAAATAGTAAAATTATCAATCAATCTAAAAACTTAAAATTTTTTATTACGAGTAACATTTTATTCATCTTACAGTACAAAGTAATTAAATTACAATTTAAACAAAATTTTCTAAAGTATTTCTTTGGCACGAAACCTTGACTTGTACCCAATAGTCACTTGTTTTGATTTTTCTTTTATTCAAAAAGGGATTTTTTGTTTTTAAACAAAATTTTAATTTTAAAATTAATTTCTGCAGAGCAATTGTTTTGTTAAAAAAAATTTGGTTTTATTGATAAGTTTTGGTTTTTTTTTTTTTTTTTGTTTATTGTTCTTTTTATTTTTACCATGAACAAGTTCATTAAGAGGTTTTCTTTTTATAGTTTAATTAAATTTTTTGTTTTTATTGTTTTGATTTGACAAGTAGGAGTTACCACAATTACAAAAGATTTTGTAATGAAAAATAATCTTTGACTTTGCTAACAAAAGAAAAAAATAAACAATTTTTAGACAAGAATTTAAAATTGTTGTTTATCACGTTGCAGTATTGTTTAAAAACAAACAAAAGTAAATACACAACTGATAAAAGTTTTATTCTGAAACGTTTAATGGAAAATAAACATCATCTCTTGATTTTTGAAAACAATAAAATGAAACATGAACATGAATTGAAAAATTAACTCCTTAAATCTTTTGGTCAAGGTGATTAGAATTTCGAAATGCTTTATTAAATAAAAATTCAAAGTTAAAGGTTGATCCAGTTCAATCTTTATTAACAAAAATAGCATTGTAAATTAAAGTGGTGTCACGCTAAAGTTCCAAAATTTTGAGTGTCCCTAATTGAAGAACTGATTAAGCAGAATTTTAAAGAACTCCTCATGACTTACTTTTAACGAAATTCATCGTGCCCGCTGACGAAGGACAACAAATAAATATAGTACATCCCAGAAAAGCTGACATATTTTTAAAATCTGTTTTTTGTATATTCGAAAAATAACTTTAAAAAAGGTGGCATGTCATAACGTCCAGTGTCATAACGTCCCTCAAAGAAATGTCATAGCGTCCGCGGACGTTATGACACTTTGCAAAGTGTCATAATGTCCACAACTTAACTTATAATGAAAAATATTAAAATGTGTAAAATTTGTTTTGAAATACCGATAAAATTTCAAATTTGGGATCATAGCCGGCCTTCGGCCGGGCGCAAGGATTTTCTTCTCTATGGTATAACAAACACCGGCTTCGCTAACTAAAGCTTCTCTGCACAGACGGCCTTCGGCCGGGCGCAAGGATTTTCTCCTCTATGGTATAACAAATACCGGCTTCGCTAACTAAAGCTTCTCTGCACAGCCGGCCGTCGGCCAGGCGCAAGGATTTTCTCCTCTATGCTATAACAAACGCCGGCTTCGCTAACTCAAGTTTCTCTGCACAGCCGGCCGTCGGCCGGGCTCAAGGATTTTCTCCTCTATGGTATAACAAATACCGGCTTCGCTAACTAAAGCTTCTCTGCACAGCCGGCCGTCGGCCAGGCGCAAGGATTTTCTCCTCTATGATATAACAAACACCGGCTTCGCTAACTCAAGCTTCTCTGCACAGCCGGACTTCGGCCGGGCGCAAGGATTTTCTCCTCTATAGTATAACAAACACCGGCTTCGCTAACTCAAGATTCTCTGCGCAAGGATTTTCTCCTCTATGGTATAACACCCACCGGCTTCGCTAACTCAAGCTTCTCTGCAAAGCGGGCCTTCGGCCGGGCGCAAGGATTTTCTCCTCTATGGTATAACAAACACCGGCTTCGCTAACTCAAGCTTCTCTGCACAGCCAGCCGTCGGCCGGGCTCAAGAATTTTCTCCTCTATGGTATAACAGACGCCGGCTTCGCTAAGTAAAGCTTCTAAAATCTGCCTTGTTTCCGAGCGAAAGCCGACTATTCAGACTATTCAGTTATACCATAGAGAACAAAATCCTTGCGCCCGACCGAAGGCCGGCTTTGCAGAGAAGCTTGAGTTAGCGAAGCCGGTGGGTGTTATACCATAGAGGAGAAAATCCTTGCGCAGAGAATCTTGAGTTAGCGAAGCCGGTGTTTGTTATACTATAGAGGAGAAAATCCTTGCGCCCGGGCGAAGTCCGGCTGTGCAGAGAAGCTTTAGTTAGCGAAGCCGGTATTTGTTATACCATGCAGAGAAGCAGATAGAGGAGAAAATCCTTGCGCTCAAAAGTGTTTTCGTTATATTTTTAATATATACACCCAGAGAAAAAGCACTAAAACCATTTTTAAAAATTTTTTTACCATATTCTGTTTCATTTAACCAAATCACTGTCACCGACAACCATATTATAGTTAAATTATTTTCTTTAAAAATAGTATTGTTGGTTGGGACCATAATGAAACATGTTTTTCTCGGCGTGTATGCAGATCATTTTTTGTATTTAACTTCTTTAGTAATTATGGACCTAATGAAACTTTTGAAAGTGTCATAATGTCCATTTGCAAAGTGTCATAGTGGCCATGGACGTTATGACGCTTTCAAAAGTGTCATAATGTCCATGGACACTATGACACTTTTTGGAGTGTCATAACGTCCATGGACACTATGACACTGGACGTTATGACATGCCACCTTAAAAAATCGCATTGGAATGATGGCATTTTCACAGAAAAGTCTACTTTTTGTAACGTTACGCCAGCAATCAGTTAAGCTTGTATTTAAGACCCCAGTTTTTGCTTGCAAATGAAAAATTTTTGGAACTGGAACTAAAAGCTGTAAGGAGTCTTATTTTAAATACTCTTTCCACGCCTATTTTATATAAAAAGTATAGTTTTACACACACGTAAATCAAAAATGTGCAAGTTCATGTTTATCGATATTTCAAACGCAGAGAAATATTGTGCAAGTGGACATAAAATTAGGCATGGTGTGGATCAAAAATATATTCCCGTCTACATTTCCATTTTATAAAGTCTTGTTAATTGGGATTATACTTGGAATAACATTTTTAAAAGTATTTTTAAAAAAGTTTTTTACAAAAAGTACCTAGGTACAAAATTTTACCCTTTTTGTCCTACAAATTTGAAATTTTCAAAATCTTTGCTTTTAATGAAAGTGGAAAGAAACCAAGTTTTAAATGTTGAGTCTGTAGATAATAAAATTCCCTTTTCACCCTTTTCGCTATACTCAAATGGTCTTTTTTTTTTGGTTAGCTTATGTAAGGGAGCATAGATTTTGAGTTTGCGCAAAATATTTTGAAAAGGATGTTTACAAAAAGTACCAAAAGTTCGTACATTTACCCGGTTTTTCTCCTGTAAGCTAACTTTTTTCAAAAATATAAGACTAAATTAACCCTTTAAAATTTTGTAGTCTTTAAATTTAAATAAAATGTACCCAAAATTCCATATTTTACCCCATTTTACTCCTTAAAATACCGATTTTAAAATTTACTTTTGTGTGACACGAATTTCGAAATTTTGTTTTTGTTTTAAATGTAAGTTGAACGGACGAGTAAGGCGCTCGTGTTCTATAAACACCACATTAGTATTTTAATTTTATAGTAAAAAAAAATTTATTGAGAATAAAAGCTTTCTCCATTAAAAACCGAATCAAGTTTTTCCTTTGCTTGTCTATTTTCGTTAACATCGGTTCAACCTCTTGAGCTTTGTAAACATAGAAAAACGTTCAGTAGTTTTTAATCAATTAAAAAAATAGTTTGAAAAATATTTCGATTTAGTTAATCTGATAATTGAATCATTTATTAAAAATAAAAAAAAAAATAAAATAAATAGTTCTGGTATTGTGGTTACTTTGTTGAACCGTTTATGGGTTTTAATCCAAATTTTGATATTTTTAATTTGGCTAAAGCTCACCAAATTTAATTTTCATTAAATTATTTTTATAAAAAAATTAATTTTACATGAAATTAATTAAAATTTATTGATAATTTCCCATTCTTGACTGCCGCGGGAGCCGAATCATCATCTCTGCAAATTTTCTACTTTATTAAACATTTATATAATTCCATCAATGCTACTTTACTTTATTGTAGTTTAAGTGTATTTTGCTTTTAAAATATGGTCACTGTGGTCATATGTGGGCAAACTTTACGTTTGTTTGAAAAGTTTATTGTTTACACGATTGTTTGGTATTGCTTGCAAATTTTTCCGCATAAATATGCCGATTCAACTATCGGCAATACTAAGCTTTATACAGTATTTTTGACTTTGCTGCACAATCTCCTTCGCACGATTTTTTGTGCAGATAAATCAAAAATGCATCTATCTTAAATGTATTTAGCAGGGACGCAAATTTGGTTACCTGCTGATAATAACAATGACGTTTAAATAACCTGTAGTCATTTGTTATGCATTTTTATAATGAACAAGGTAACAATAAAGTGGGGAACAGAATAGTCGCTGTAGTACAACGTTAAGAATAGCGCTGCAAGCTGTCAAAAGTTAAAATCGGCAGTTTCAAAGTAGTGTCAATAGAATACGTAGTTGCAGTAGTCGTTGAAGTTGAAGCCAAAATTCGAAATGTTGACCTTTGTTGCGCTACAGAGCATTCGTCAGCTTCAAATACTACTACAACTACTTTGTTCTGTTCCAGGCCTAAGATTTGCTATTCCTTTCATATAATCGTGGTAAAGTTGCTGTAACCACAAACCTTATGCATAAATGCAGGTACATGCAAACAAAATAAATGAATTATAATGATGCGAACTTAACTTGTTTGCAATTTTTATTTTTATAAACAGCTTAAATTGGATATTTATGTGAAAATGTGGCCACCACATTTTTTATGAGTGCAGCTCACTTTGATGTTGATATGGAAATATTATAAAACTGACCAAAAATATGGTAAATATGCAGGTATGTTAAAGGCATGTAAGCAAGAATAGTTACAGAAAATATGTGTTTTGGGCAGTTAAGTCAAAGTGCAGCTAACTTTGATTTTAATAATTTCAAAATGCCAAAAATTTTTGGCATTTATCTCAAATGTGCAGGTATAGAAAGTACACTCAAAAAAGAAATTTGTATGGTACTTTAAACAATAATGACAAAAAAATAATAATTTTGTGAAGTTAAGCCAAAAGTGCACTTAAACAAAACGCAATTAAGTCAAAACTACTGTATTATTTATTGTTCATTTTAAAAGTTGTATCGGGTGATTTTTTAGCTATTATCTTCTTGGCAACACTGGTTTAAACAGCTGACCCACGTTTCGTGTTTTGTTTCACTGTCAAACATCTTCAGTTTGGTCTATAATTTAACCATGAATCGTCTTACAAACGAACAACGCTTGCAAATTATTGAATTTTATTATCAAAATGCGTGCTCTGTTAAGAAAGTTCATTGCGCGCTTCTTGTGTTCAGCGACGAAGCTCATTTTTGGCTCAGTGGGTACGTTAATAAGCAGAATTGCCAAGTTTGGAGTTAAGATCAGCCAGAAGAGCTACCAATTCATCCAGAAAAAGTCACATTTGGTGCGGTTTATGGGCTGGTGGCATCATTGGACCGTACTTCTTCAAAGATGATGCGAATCGTGCCGTACTGTGAATGGTGAGCGCAACCGCGAGATGATATCCAACTTTTTTTTGCCCAAAATGCAAGAGCTTGATTTGCATGACATGTGGTTTCAACAAAACGGTGCCACATGCCACACAGAACGCTTAACAATGGACTTATTGCGAGGCGAGTTCGGTGAATATTTTATTTCACGTTCGGGACCGGTCAATTTGCCGACTAGATCGTGCGATTTTAAAGCTTATGTCTATACACACATGCCCGCTTCAAATGACGCATTGGAAGACAATATTGAAGCCTTTATTCATGAGATACCGGCCGAAATGTTGGAAACAGTATGCCAAAATTGGACTAAGCGGATGGACCATTTGAGGCGCAGTCACGGTCAACATTTGCATGAAATAATCTTCAAACATTAAATTATATGGACCGTACTATCGATTCAAATAAAGATTTCATGCATTTTTCTGAATTTTATGTGTTTTTTTTTAAACTTTCCTATAGCTCTTAAAAAATCACCCATTACATGTTTTTTTCAAAATTCTAAAAACATTATTTTTTTACGCAATTGTAAAACTCCTTCAAAGTGTTCAGCATTAAATCTGTAAAATCTATTAATCTCTTATCTTAAAAGCGATGGGTACATAGTTTTCTTAAGTTTAAAATATGTATTAGGACTATATTTAAAATTGCTTTAAGAAAACACTGCAATAAAAAGTTTACAAGAAGAAATGTCAGTAGGCACAAGATTTTTTGGAACGACTTCATATCAGTTCATCTACATGTATAAAAGTATATCAATTTATTAACTGGCAAATCCTTTTTCTATTGGCAGACAAAACTCTAAGCATTTTATTTAAGTTTTTGGCAATTCCTATTTAAAACGTTTATCTTATTTTGCTTTCGCATCGAACTGGGTGTGTTTCACGAAGTATTTACTTTTTTATTGATTTTGTTTTTGTATTTTGTATTTTGTATTTTGCATTTTAAAATTTTGTGTTAACAAATGAACTATTTTCTATTGTTAAACAATAATTGTTTTGCATTTGTCTTGCATATCAATTGTTTTATTTTGGCTGCATTTATTGTTTAGTTTTGACGTAATTATGATTTATTGGACTTGAAACAAATTGTTTCAGATTTCGAAAAAATTTATATAAATCAATAACAATCAAAGTACCAAAGTGAAAAAAAATATTCATATTAAATCAGTAGATTAAGTGTGCCAATTTGCAGTTTAAAAATTTATGGTATACAACTCTAAAGATAAAATCCAGTATATTTATAAATTTTGTAATAGACCAAATAAAAATCCTTAATTTGAATGTAAAAAAATTTAAAGCAGTTTTCCAAAAAAAATTATAATAAATTTGGTGCCTTTAAATGTTTTAAATACTTAACCTTCCAATAAGTAAATATTAACATTAAATAGTGAGCACAGCCATAATCAATTTAACCACACTTTCGAATTTAATTATTCAGTCAATCTTTAAAAGAGAAATATGCTAAAACTTCCTGAATACAAAATTAATTTAATGTAACATTTCTAAAGAACACCAGCAATGAATACTATACACATTTCATTTTCCATACACCAGAAGTACTTTTTTTATCAAAGTAATCAGGCAGTATTTTTTCCTAATTTAAAAACACGCTTTCGTCTTTTAATTTGCTGTTTGAAAAATCTTCAAGGTGATAACGGTTAAAGGTTTTAATACTAATTATAAATATATTTAAAAAAAAACTGTCAAAATTATGGCATATTAAAACATAATCAAATGTTTGCAAAAACAAATATAGAAATAATTTATTTAATTATTGCTAAATTATAAATAACCACAAATCAAATATCAGAAAGCAACTATTTTGCAGACGTGGTTTGAAGAAACCAGGAAGACAGCAGTTTGGTACGCAAACGTCACATGAATCATATCAAAAATCAAAGAAATTAGCAGTGTGGTGTATAGATACTTGTGTATGTAGGTAAAGATCTAGACACAAACTAATTTAAATATTAAATATCACCTGTGAAATAACATACAATTTATTAAAAACTTAAGCAAAATAAAAAAAAAAAAACAACAGAATTTAAAACGTATAAGAGATACTAAAGACGGACATATTTAAAAACTTTCAAAAACAAAACTGTCATTCTTTTGACATTTTCTGCAACACTGAAATTTTTTGGCGAATTTATGTCAAGTTTAAAAATAATCACAATTGCGTTAATCAAACTTTAAACTCAACTTGTCGCATGTAGTATTTTATTATATAATTCCGCATAAATGACGTACATGCACATGAAAAACAAAAGACTTGGACAACAAACCAGTTTAAGTAATAAGAATAATTTTTAATGTCTGCTGTTAAACAATTATTGTTTACATTATATATTTATCTTCAAAAGCCCAGCTACTCAGATCTCGTTAATGTTTAAAATTAAAAACAAAATACTTTTTTTCTTTGTGCGTTTACAAACATTTGGTCAACAAGTTTTACAGGTTTTTTTTTTAACTTAGTAAAATTGTAACTGAATTTTACGCATTTTACTGTTATAACAAAGTTGTCTCTTAATGCGTTTGCGTGTATGTGTTGTATTTCTTGCAGGAATTAAATTTTTAATTCATGATTTCCAACTGGGGAAAAACATGCAACCAAATGTCATGTGCGTAGTTCATGTTAAACAAGTTAAAAGAGAGAAAAAAAAGAAAGACCTTGTCGTGATAAATGTGGACATAAGTGACAACCAAAGTGCAACAATTAACGACATTTAATTAATCACAGAAATAAACAGGTGTGAGAAAATGCTGGGCAATAAAAAGTGTACAACAAAAACACAAATCGCGCTTAATAGAAAAATAAAGAAAAAACTTGAATTAATGACTCATTTTCAATAAAACAAATAAAATTTATTATATAAATTTTCGTATTATTTGAATGTGCATTAGGGTGGTAACAAGAAATTCTATTAGCTAATATAAGCCAATAGAATAGACAATGCAACTGAGAAAGTTTTAGCTTAATCAAATAACGTTAACACGTGCCTCATTGAGCTAATTTAAGAAAAAACATGAATTTTTCACTAAAATTCGTATTTCGTTTTCTTTATAACCGAAACCGTTCATTCCAGGAACCTGAGTCAAGTCTTGTTTCGTAGGAATTTTAATTCTTATTAATTTTGATATTGATAGTTTTGTTCCTTATACCAAAAGTTAAAGTGATATTTAGCATTAATTAAGGACAAAGAAATTCGAATTTTAGTGAAAAATCACTGTTTTTCCCTAATTTATGCTCAATGAGGCGCGTGTTGGCGTTATCCGATTGGGCTTAAGCTTTGTCAATCGGATTTTCTAGGCTATTGACATATTTTAGAGGGAAGCACCAAAAGATAGCCCCAATGCTGGATTTTCCGTCGGGGAAACCCCCGAATATGTGCCAATAGGATAGAAAATGCGATTGATGAAGTTTCAGCCCAATCGGATAACGCTAACATGTGTCTCATTGAGCATTAATTAAGAAAAACAGCGATGTTTCACTTAAATTCGTATTTCTTTGTCTTTTTAACCGAAACCATTCATTCCAGAAATCTGAGTCGAGTCTTGTTTTATAGGAAAATTTATTCTTATTAATTTTTATTTTATTGTTTTGTTTCTTATACCGATAGATAAAGAGATATTTAGTAGAGTTGTCAACCGATTAAGAATAATTCGATTAATCGATCAAACAAAAACAATCTCTTGTTCGAATAATTTTAAAATGCCGATTTTCGAATAACGAATAAATCGATTAAATTATGTCGATTAATCGAACAATTTTTTTTTTTTTTTAAATATAAATTTATAATAAAAGACATACGAAATAATAGCTTAGAATTTGATTTATGCTCATACGTTTTTAGCGATTTTATACAAAATGTAGGAAAGTTAAAAAATATTGTAGATATAGTCCTGATTGTAATTATTCTCAATGTTTAGTAAGCAAAAACCGTGTTGAGTATTCATAGTATTTCAAAAATGTATTTTATGCTCTTATTAAACAAATCTTTGACCAACAATTGTAACAGCTGTTTTGTTTTTAAATCAAAAAATTTTCAAGAAATGGGATCTTTCACTCTCGGGTGAAAAACTTAGAAATAAAAAAAAGGCTAAAAAATACAGAGCTGTTATTGTATTATACATATATATTTTGTAAATTATATATAACTATGTTCACACTTGAGTTTTTAAACGCGTTTGAGCAAAATGTTGATTAAGTTAATCAGAACCGCTCACATTACATTTGAGATGATAATGATGACAGTTGATTAAAAAAACACAACAAACAAATTTATATTTCTTTAAAAATGGATTCAAATACTTTTACAAAGTTATCAGAAGATTATTTTAAACATATTACAATTGTGAAAATTTTTGAATTATTTAAGGAAAAATAAAAACATTAAAAAGAGATCGTGGTCAGTTGTACACGTGAGGGGTACGTTCATGGTGACCGATTGATTCGATGTGATTAATTAAGTGATTGAGTTGTTATCATGTCAATTTGAAGTGCTTAACAAAGCACTTCAATATATGGTTAATCACCTCGATTTTGATGTGATAAGAACTTAATCACGTTCGAGTTTCTTAAACGCGTTTAAGAACCCAAGTGTGAACATAGTATAAGTGATACAATATTACCATTGAAAACGATGTAGTATAAGATAATCCAACGACATCAAAAAAGGCCGAACTTGTTCCAATGGAAAATAACATTAAGACAGACAGCGGTTGTTATATAGAAGAAATTGTACGCAGAAGTTTGGCTGAAGATGGAAGGTCTGCAACCCCTTTATGGAGTTAAGATGAAAAGTTGTACGCATCAAAAATATAAGAAGTCATAGTGGATTTGAGAAAAAACAAAGAAGAAAATGGAAGATTTTCCATAGTTGTAAACGGACGGATGTATCTTATTTAAAAAATTTAATTTTTTTTTTAAATTTTTTTATTCGTTATTCTCATCGATTAATCGAATAATTTTTCAGATTTGATCGTTGGATCGAACGAACAAAAACAATTATTTGAATTATTCGAACAAAGCTGAAAGGCGAATAATTGACAACTCTAATATTTAGCATTAATTAAGGACAAAGAAATAATCATTTTAGTGGAAAATCGTATTTCTTTGTCCTTATTTAATGCTAAATATCTCTTTATCTATTGGTATAAGGAACAAAACTATTAAAATCAAAATTAATAAGAATAAAATTTCCTATAAAACAAGACTCAACTCAGGTTCCTTGAATGAATGGTTTCGGTTATAAAGATCAAGAAATATGGATTTTAGTGAAAAATCGCTGTTTTTCTTAATTAATGTTTAATTAATGCTTTTATGAGTAAAATTTCAATTTATAAAGATTTATACAATAACTAGCTTAACCCGGTGCGCTTCGCTACACTGGCTTAAGCACTTCTTCAGTTAAGAGATATTTAATATATCGAGCCCTTATAGCAAAAATTATGTAACCAACAAAAATTAAATTTTACAGGAGATGGTTTTTTTTAAATATTATTGATTCAAGTCTAGGGTTTCTTTTGAAATTGCTTTTGCTCTTATTTCGTAACGGTTCTTCCCAGAGATATGAGAATTTGGTAGTTGATGCAAATGATCAAAAATAATCGATTTTTATCAAAAGATAAAAATCTAAGATGTTGTTGGTTATTAGGGATCGATATGCATCCCATGGGAGGTATTTGCCCCCTCCGCCTACCCGTTTTATTTTTATTTTCAAATGTTAAGTATACCATAAGAGTGACTTCTACAAAGTTTGAACATTCTCACTATAACAGTTCTTAAGATATTCATATGGGGGGTAACATTTCCGCCGCTGCTATTTTATTTCAATTTTGGGGTTAAGAAGATCCCACTACCAAAAGTTCAACAAAATGCGTGTTGCGGCTCTTATCAATATTTCTATCTATGAGGGGTACTGCTCCTCCACCGTCTACCCCGCCCATTTCTATATTGAAATTTATAGTTTACCATAATAGTAGCTTTAACCACGTTTGAAGACTCTTCCTTTAATAGTTCTTCAGTTGAGCGATATTTAATATATGCATCCTATGGGAGGTATTTCCTCCCCTGCGCCTACCCGCTTTATTTTTATTTTCAATAGTGTAGTATACCATAAGAGTGACTTCTACAAAGTTTGAACATTCTCACTATAACAGTTCTTAAAATATGCGATAATAAACATTGGCGTCCTATGGGGGGAACCACTTCCCCTGCTGCTATTTTATTTAAATTTTGGGGCTTAGAAGATCCTACTACCAAAACTTCAACAAAATGCGTGCACCCGCTCTTAAGATACGCGATATTTAATATTGGCATCCAATGCGGGTACCAATTCCCCTGCCCCTATCGAAAAAATAAGAAGCCCATTTTATTTTTAGGCCTCACGTGATGTTAATGTAAAAATTTCAGGAAATCGGTTCAGTAGTTTAGGAGTTTATAAGCCAACAAACAAACAAACATTTTTCATTTTTATATTTATAGATAGATAGTCTAATTCCCTCAATATTTTACATAGATTTTGCTTAAGCCAACCTTTGGTTAACATTGAAGCCATGTGCATGTACTTATACACTCAAAAAAAAAATTAACTAAAACTTAGAAAAATTTACTAAAGTTAAGTAAGCAATGGCTGTCGTATGGCGCCAAAGACATTTTATGGACATGTATTTATACTTAGGAATGACTTTATTATACTACTAGAATATCTTGTATCTTCGTGTTATATGTTTTTATTTGAGCTATCGTTTGGTAAGCAATGACGTAAATGTTGTATATACACGCAGAGAAAAAACATGTTTAAACATGGTCACCTCCAACAAAACTATTTTTAAGTAAAATTTTAAAAATATTGTGTTAAATGGTAAATATATAATTGCCATCGACAACCATATTATGGTTAAATAAGTCCTCCATCAAGAAGCCTCAACCATATTATGGTTAACAATAATTTGTTTTTAAATTAAGAATAGTATTTTCCTCTTTTCCAAGAGCAAAATGCTATGGTTGAAAATTAACCATGCTATTATAAGCGTTGAACATAGTTTATTTATTATTAACCATATCATGTTCGGTGGCAGCCATAATATTGTTGTATCCTCCTCCATCAAGGCGGACTAATTTAACCATAATATGGTTGTCGGTGTCAATAATTGAACATAATATGTTTACAATTTTCGTTAAAAATGATTTTGTTGGAGGTGACCATATTTAAACATGTTTTTTTTCTGGGTGTACAGAACATTTAACAATTACCAGACACTAGCAAAATGTACAAAATATTGAGAGAATAAGACTATTAAATAAATCTTTATAAATTAAAATTTGACTCATAGAAGCACATTCGAAAAAATGGTAAAATATTTCATAAAATAATCACAAAAATTTGAAAATGAAATCTCCTTTAGCATGATTTGAAATGGTATGAATAACTCACATAATTTTTTTTTAGTATAAGACTGTCCATTATGTGTTAAGACAAAGAACGAAAATAATGCTGCAGAAAAGCTTCGCGGTATTATCCTGAGAATTTTAAGTATTCGAGAATTTTCAAATAAAAAAAGCTTGTTTAACTCTCTTTACACAAAATGACGTGCATGTTTTTCTTGCTGTCGCAAAACTATGAATTTCACAAGGTACGAGAGTAAATTTATACCGTTTTTCAAATATTTGCATTTATTTTTATTATTTAATATATGTGTATATAGTTTTTAAATTTTGAGTTAATACACTCTTTATGATCAAGTGCGATTTGGAATATCATACTTATTTGAATTATTTTTTAATCATTTTTTACTGTCCGCAGTTCGGTGTCTTGGGCGTTATTCTTTTTTAGTAAGATCCATTACTCAGCTTAATTGTTGAAATAGCATTAACTACGAACAGTTTAATATCCGTAGTGGTTTGCCGTTCTAAATTTTGATTTTTGAAATATTGTTATATTGCAAAAGATTTCTCCTAGCAATCATGGTTTTTATACTAAAAAACGTCTTGAGTGTTATACGAGATTTTATAAATTAATTGCAAATTTTTTTTGTACAATTCAGGATTTTATGTTTAAACGCATCAAAGATTATACATCTCAATTGTTGTAAATTCTACATAAAATTCATATTGTAAAAAAATATGAAATTCTTTCAAAAATGTATTGTGCGTTACATTGACAAAATTGTCAGGATCCACTAACCTTACCTTCTCATATTTTAAATAAATAATTTCTTAAAGTTAAAAAAACAGAACGCAAATTTTAAAGTTAAAATCAACCATATACTTTATAGGCTTTTTACACTGATCAACATCTAACATCTAGAATCAAAGATGTAGAAAATGTGAAACACTCGTTTACATTGCTCACATCTAACATCTACCATCAAACAAAAATGTCACCATTTTTGAAAAAAAAATTTTTTTTTAAATTAAAAATGTTTTTTCTCACAAAAGTGCCAAAATTTAAAAAGAAAACTCAAAAATGTATTTGAAGTTCAATTTGTTTAAAAATATAAAAAATAATTAACAAAAAAACATTGCAATAAAAGATGAAACTTGACAAATGGTAACGCTGCTTTCAAAACAAACTTCTTTTTGTCAGTGATGCCACAATAATAATAGAACTTATTGCCACTTTTCTAGTGATGACACTAAAATAATCGAAAGATGTAGAATGGAATAAAATGAGATAGAAACATCTTTTAAAGATGTTGAAAGATGTTGGTTTTTAGCCCTTTGTATTTCTTATGGAAAGATGTTAGCATCTTCGCAAATGGTGGCAAATTGATGGTAGATGTTAGATGTTGATCAGTGTAAAAAGGCTATTACGGGCTCTTAGATGCAGGGTTTAAAAACGAAAATTTGCGTACAACTTTTCGCTTTTTGGTTTGGTTTGTAGCGACTGTTTATATTTAATGAATCAGAAGTAAAAGCAACATTTTTTTTTGGAAAATAACAAATGATGAAGAGGAAGAAATGGCAGTTTTTCTATTTGACTGCAGTTTTTTAAATGCTGCTTAGATGGATATTTGAAAAGTTTCACACGGAACGACTTCTCAACACTAGTGGTAGATGGTATAAAAATTAAAATAAAAAAATTCATGCAGGTAAGAAAAGCAATTCGAATGAAAATCCAAATCATCCATTCAAATTATTATTGATGAATTTTACTTTAATGCATTGTGAATTAATTGCAAAACTTGCCCTTTTGCCGTTTAATCGCTTGGGTTCTATTAACTGCGAAATCATGTAATTACTTAATACTCATACTTAATTTGTAACTGGTGCTCAAAACCTTTACTTCTTAACATCGCCCCTGATCAGTCACAATGCTATAAAGTATTATGTTTAAGCACCAATTTTGTACCACTCGGTGCAGTAGTTTGAGTAAGAAAGAAAAAGCATTTTAAGATTATTATGCATAGATAAAAGGATTCCATTCATTTCAGACAAACTAAAGCCCAGCTGTTGTAAGCATTTCAGTCAGTTTAGTTTTATTTTAACTTTTTATTGTTGCCTTTTGCAAATAGTCAATGGTAAAACTAAAAAAGAAATGAGAAAAATCAATATTGGATCAAAAACGTGCTCCATGCAAAATGTACATGCATTAAGATATTTTTGTTTTATGAGTTGCCTTGTGGGGTATAATAAGGAGTAAGTAAAACAAAAACTTTTTTAATTGGGAACACTTTTTCTATTTAAATAAATTTAAATCAATTTTGCTACAAAATCATAACATGTTTTTTTTATCGAATTAAAAGGTCACGTAGTTAAAATATGTGTAGTGTTTTGAATAATTCTATTATGAAAACTTACCAAAAGTTTGAGAAACACTGCACCAGTGGCATAAAACAACCACTGCCTTTCCTTATGTATATTTTTGTAAGTGTCACAATGGGTTATCGTTATTATAGTCATGCTTTTTTTAAGCATATAAATGATTTATAAAAGAAAAATTAAATGATGTTATAAGTCCAAAAAAAAAAAATTAAAGCGAGCATTTATTCATAAGCAGGGTTTATCAAACTGAATATTTATATGTGAGTCAAAAGCACTACAATGTATTTCATGAGTATGTTAAAAAAAAGACCAAAACTCACTTCAGTTTTAACTTACTCTAGTTTCTTCATAAATCTTAAAATCCATACCAGTGACATGAATTAGTTGCAAACATAAATCGAATGAAAATATATAAAATTAAATGACATAAAAATATTATCTCTCAGTATAGACAATAAAAATATAAAACACAGTCACACACAGACACACACTTATCTACAAAACATGCAACAGTTGCATATTTTCGGTAAAAAAAACACCTTGTGGTTTTATTGTTGTACGAATACAAATAATTTTAATACCCACCTCAACTACGTAAAGTGAATGAAGGTATATTAAGTTTATCATTCCGTGTGTAACATCAAGGACTATCCATCTAAAACTCTATTAAGAATAAATATGTTCTGGCTCCCTTAATAATTATAAGCCGATTTAGCCCTGTCCGTCTGCCTGGCAGTCTGTAGAAAACATGCACACTTCCATCGACTAAACAGAAAAGAATGGTGTTTGGCATTAAATATTATTTTTATTGTTTGTTGGTTTGACACCACACAAGTCGTGAAGAGTAGAAACCCCGTATCACGTGTATAACCAGGGCGATACTGAGGCGGCTAGAGCCAGCCCGTTGCGTTGAGATATTTTACCAAATTGTCGAGTTTCACCCGCGATATCTCAGAGAGTCATTGTGGAAGGAAATTCCTAAATAATACATGTCGTGTTTAATTGAACATTGGAACGGTCTCCTCAGTTCCACGTTCTTTGCATTAAAAATGAGATCGAGTCTTTAACCGTGCTTACCAATTGTCCAGTGACCAGTGAAACGTCTTTACGAATGAAGTTAAGAAGTCGCTAAGAGCGACTTGTGTCGTATGTGGGTCACGTTACCTTGGTAGCCGTGCAACCATTCAGTTTTGTCAATCTAAAGGCTAGATTACACTATCTCACAAGTCTTACGTATTCCATAATACTTTGTGAGCTAGAAATGTTATGAGTTTTGTTGCGACTCTCAAAAAATCTAATTTAACATGACAGTTTGTGTTCACACCATCACACATACACTAGGGATATAAACATTTGCATTTTTTTGCAAATATCAAAAAGGACCTATCATAGTGAGATAGTGCATAAAAAAAATATGAAGAAATGTGCCTTCCTTTTTTCGCGAGCGTTAAAAAAGGTTCAGCACCGATCGCGATGAAGTTTTAGCTTATGATTTTTTTCAGTTTTACAGGAAATCCATAATTCTAACGTCGAAAGCCATGATGGTCTTTGCATTTCGTGTTTTTTTTATGAAATGGCGATTCCTTGCATTCCAAAAAAAGAAACCAAAAAAACGGTACAAGAGAAGGATACCCACCATAAAAAAAAAAAAAATTATGTTTGGTGTTTTAGAAATTGCATTCGGTGCCGACGGTTTTTGGACCGAAATGACCCCTGATATCGATTTTTAATATCAGTATAACGTTGCCCATACCGTAATTATAGGTTCTTATTTTGGTTATACCCCTAATATACACTTACACATGAAATAAAATGCAACCATGATCCAATGAAAAGTATTATTGTTTTTGACATGTATTAATACAAAGTACAATAGTGTAATCTAGCCTTAAGTATCCTTAGCCATATACAGATAGTGTCTGAAGATTTCGCTTCTGATAGTTGCCAGGGATATTGCAAGTGACACACGCTGCGCAATATTCAAAACGGTTCCAGTCTTGGACAGCCCGTTTGGCTGTTCATTACAGTAATATCTCCAAAATAAGGTCATGTCAGAAAGGCTGCTTTTAGGGATTTGAGAGCCGCCTGGCAATCGTCAAAAATACAAATACTGCCCTTAATGGTCCTGTTATGCAATGGTATACATGTTTCTTTTATCTACAGTAATCCAGCCTGATATGCACTTGCTTCTCCGACAAAACCCAAAAGCCAACACCACAGGTCATCTTTGACACATCAGTGTAAACTCTAATGCAGTATTTACTACCCAGGATTCTCCCTCTCCATTCCCAAAAGAACCCTTGATATTGGAATTTTCAAAATTTCAGATTTTTATAACTTGAAATAACATCATCAAATTTTGTGATGTTCGATCTATAATTTACCATTTTAATAGTCAGCGAAAAGCACTTATATATGACTGAAACAGAAGTCAAAGAAAAGGATGTTTGATGAAATTTGGAATAGAGAGAGATCTGAGATTTTATGAAGTTTATAATCAATTACAGACTCCATATAAAGACCATTTCCGAAAACAAGTAATTCTTGGTGAGAGTGTGCAAGATATTCGGCACAGCTGAATTTATTATTCATACTTGTGTTTGTTTTTCTTTGCTGCAGTGTTGATGGCAACAAATTATTACCAAAACTTGTTGTTGTTGTTTTATTTTTGTTGCTGCCACTGTTGTTACAATAGGTGTGGTATAAAGTATGGTTTGTATTTTAATGTATTGTCTTTCTTTAGATGTTTTTTCTACAGCATTTTTTTCAAGCTGCCGCAACAAATACATATCAAAGAAAAAATTGTTCAAAAAAATACATCGACGAATTGCAATTGTATTCATTCTTTGTATAGATACACTTTATTTGCGTGCAATATCTAAAAATGTTTATCGATCAGTGAGTGTGTGAGTATCTGAGACAACATAAGCCACAAAAAAAAACACAACACACACATACATACATAACTAAATATGTTTGGTAGCTATAGACGTTAATAACGACATTGACAAGGCCATTTACTGCCTGCCAGTATTTTGTATTTACTCAATGCATATGAGATAAAAAGATACCATTCATATTTGTACAAACAAAGAACAAACACATTCACACACATGTAGTAACATGAGTACATGGATACATGGATACGTGTACTGCTGATTCATAGGTATATAATGATTTACATATGTACATTATGGACACGTATAAATTCATACGTAGAGGCGGATTTATATGCAGAGTTTCCTAAAACTAAAACATAATTTTCAATAGCGCTTTTCAAATAGTTTACTGATATTCACCAGCTCAACAAAAAGCTGTTTGTTAACTGGCAGTTGTATAACTTTTTTATATAAAACTAGCATATACCCGCTACTTCATTAGCGTCTACTTTTTCTTCGTGGACATATTTTTATGCCAAAGTTTATTTTTCTAGGTTTGAACATGTTCAAATTCTAGCATTTAACCCGCTATTTAAGTAGAACCAAAAAGCTAAAGAAAAAAAAATCAAATTTTCCGTATTTCCTTTTTTGGGTACTATGTTTTTCCCTCATTAAAGTATCAAAAATTTGAGTATTGTAGTGGCAGCCCATAATTTAGTGCGAATAAATCAATGAATGGAGGAAAATGTTTTGTAAAAAAAGTACCAAACATAGTTACGATTTTCGAAAAAGTACCAAATTCGTATACCGTATACGTATTTTTTTGAGAAGTTTCGAATGTGGTATTAACTTTGTTTCTATGTTAATTGGTTCAAAAGGTAGATGGGGTGGCAAAATAGTACTAAAATTCAGATTTTACCCGATTACTTCCCAATAGGGCCGAATTTAAAAAAAAAGGACACAGAAAAAATTATTTTTCCAATTCAAACAAAAAATTTGTAGAATCAAACAATTTTTTGTCTGAAATCGGTCCTATAAACAAATTCGCATATTCAAACAATTTATTTGCATTTTGTTTATTGAAAAAAAAACACTGAGTTTTTCAAACAAATAATTTAACTGAATCAAACAAAAAGTTTACTGAAATTCATATACTAAATTTCAAAATCAAAAAAAAAACAGGTTTTTGCACAAGCAATGATGCGCACACAAGCAGGCACTGTATTAGAAGATGATGGCAGAGAGAGCAGAGCGGCCGGCTGGCTTTGAGACACATTTTTTTTGTTGGAATAATTTTTGAACGAAGTTCTTTTTTTATACACACAATGTTTTTCGTCATCACTCACTGTTGCTGTATCCTTTCCTTTGCTATTGAAGAAGAAATGTAACCCAAAAACGGCGACAGACCGACTCGATATGTTTTTCGTCATCATTATATTTTTGTATTTGATGTATTTAAGCAAACAGTTTGAAAAAATTGAATACGGGATTTTGGTTTTTTTTTTTAACCAACTTTGAAACCAACCAAAAATTTATTTTGTTTCTTATAATGTTGTTGTTTCTGTTGTTTAAAAAAGAGTGAAACGTTTTTTTACCTGCTATTTTTTTTTTTTTTTTTTTTACTTCAAACCTCTTCATCTTTCTTACTGTTGTACTTTTTTAAAGTGTCCAAAAATAGACTGTATGTGTTTTTTGTTGTTGTTCTTATATTTCACACTAGGAAGTGTTGCTTACGATCAAATAAAAAAATGCAAAAAGACGACAACATTAAAAAGCGTTAAATATTTCATACAAAATTATGAAAACTTGAAACCAATAACTCGTGTATTATATTTTTGAATGGTTGTCAACATTTTTGTTGGTTAAATAAAAATCAAACAAAAATTTTAATTGAATCAGTAAAAAAATTTGTAGAAATTAAAAAAATTTTCAAACAAGCGTTTGTTTGAAAATAATTCGGCAATAATTTTTTCTGTGGACCAGACACCTGGCCGCTTATTTTACTACAGAACAACAATAAGTATTACATTTATTTTGCATCACTTTTAGTTTTGGATATATAAGGTTACCGAATTTTCCAGTTTTTACCTTTTTTTACCCCTTAAACATTAGAATTTCGAAAAATCCCGTCTTAGTGGATCGATTTGGGGAGTGACCAATCGCTAGTCCAAGTTTCTAGGGTCAGCGGTTTGGGCTGGCGATGATGAATGAGTCAGTCACTCACGCAACTATATTTGAAGCACAGGCGCGAATAACGTTTTAAGTTACAAAATAATAATTTTTCAGGATAGCAAAAAAACGTTTTTTGACAGGCAGGATTATTGGTTTTAAAAAACGTTTTTTTCTATTATTAAAAATAATGATAATAAAAACTTTTATGCAAAAGGCTTTTAAAACATTATTCCGCACTGAAAGACCATTTCGGTTACATCATTTTAATAGTAACGTACAACGTTTTGCCACTGGCTGACACTTTGTATGCCATTTTGGAGACGTTAAGGTGATTAATTTTGGGTGATTTGATGTTCAAACTGTGTAAGAGAGTAAAGTAAACGGTTATCTGCTAAAAAACAGTTTTTGCAAAATGTGGCGTTTACAACGTTATTCGCGGCTCCGCTTCATATATAGATTTTATTTAATTCTCGTATAATTAAGTTAAAACTTTAATTTTTTTTTTTCAAAAGAATAAAATATTTAACTCTTTCAGTGAAGTAAATGAGAAAAAAAAAATGTGTACTTAAAAACCAGTAAATCACCATTATTTTCTTGTAGTATTCAACACCGCATTAAAAAATTGTAGGATTGTATGCCTGATCTTTCAGCAGTAGAGTAAGGCTGCAATTTTGAGTGCTGTGGGTATTGTGTTGTTTTTATTAAAGCAGAATTTTAAGAGATTAAACAGATCAGGCAACAAAAATGGTTTTTGTAATTTTTATGATACATCAAGCTTCTTTCACAACGATAACAACAATTTGGTTTTTCCCCCCATTTTTCCAAAAATATTTTATATACAGGCATGTTCTGAAAATCACTTTTTCGCAAAGTGATTTGAAATCACTAAAAAGGTGTGCTGCCCACAAACATTTTTGAAATCTCGTGATTTAAAACCGGTTAACTTACAGCATGACGATTTCAAATCACTTTTTTTGAAATCTATAATAAAATTATCACATACACATTAAATGATCTGTCCTTTATTTGTTTTTGCATTAAAATAAATTATTTTACTCGGGAGAACCTTTAAATTTACAAATTAAGGAAGCCGCTGTATTTTTTACGGACGCTGTTTTAGTTTTGTTTAAATTTTTTGTGATTTACTATTTGTCTGTGGTTGCCCGAGCAAAGAAATTACCGTGATTTCAGAACATGCCTGATATATTCCTTTAGTATTTTGCAGACAAATTTTTTAAAAAATTGCGTCTACTACTTCAGCAACAATTTGTATGCAATTGTAAATGATGTTTTTAATATTTGAATTTGGTTATTCAATGAAAATTTGAACAATATGTTTAAAAAATAATAATAAATATATTACGTATTTATTGTATGCAAAATTTGCAAAGGTCTTCTTGTTTGGAAACATGTGTGCTTTAAAGAAAAAATTGTTGCTTAAGTGTGATCTCCAAGTGAAAATGTTGCTTTTATGGTGAACCTGGCCTTATCCCTTTTAATAATTTGTCCCACGATAAATGCACACAAATCCACCCTCTTTGCTTAGCATAAAACCTTTAAGCACAATTGCTTTTATTAAGGTTTTCTTCAAATTGATTTGCTATACAATTTCAAAAGCTTGGGAATTTTGTGCGAAATTTATAGAACTATTATTATTTTTTTAGTAATTTAACACTTAATAATTTACACATTTTTATATTTATACATAAAAAGATAATAAATAAATATAAATAAATATTAAATCGAAAAAGATATTGGCTGTACAAAACAGTTTTTGTGCTTTTGGCAAAATAGGGTTTTATTTATATAACTTTTTAAGTTGATGTCTTACTAAAGTTAGCAGTGACTTTTTCCACTATTTCTGGCAGTATTTTATTTCATTATTTTCTAAATAGTTCAAACTGCAAAAACAACGTAGACATTTAGTGCCTTTACAGAAAAGAAATGTTTAGTTTTCTGGAGCACGGTGCTTTGGCTTCATATAGTAAATCGGCAAAACTAGAAAATAAATCGTATAAAAATGAAATAGCAAAAGTATCACCTACGTCTAAACTAACAATCATTTTAGGTTTGAGAAAAATTAGCGTAAGGATATGCATACCTCCCATAGATCCTCAATTGAGAAAAACAAAACTTTTAGCTACAGTAGAGAAAAATTAGTATGTATCTTAAAAAAATTAACATTCTAAAGCCGTAGTTAATTTTGTTGTATTTTGTGTAAAGACATTACTTCCTGCCAGGCATCCCTTTTTTAAAATCAAATTTTAGCAGCATTTATAAGCAGAATGCACTAGAAATTATAAAACATTTCTGAAATTATGAGTATCAGCTCTGTTTAAAATGTTGTACAAGGAAACGACTTCTTCCCGTCACAAGGGTATAACATCAAACTTTTGTTAGTCTTAAACATCATTTCTGCAGTATGGAGCCAACTGGTATCAAACAACAGGAGCTTTTTTGGACAGCTAATACACATTAAGTGTTGAACCTTTTAATTCAAACAAATAAAAACATATAATTTTCAACAAACATCCAAGTCAGCTGGTTAAATGCACTTTTAAAACAAAAGACTTAAGACACATGCGAATACCTCAAAATAAATGACATTGTTCATACGACACTTAACAACGTTGAGTTTGTTCGCTTTTTCACAACAAAATGGCCTTGACCTGTTTGCTAAGTGCACCAGTCATCGAAGGGTATGAATTGATTGGATGCTGACAAGTCATTCATTTACTTAATAAACTCTCATGTTGTTAGTGAGAAAATCACTTTGATTCTTATACTTATGTGTTGTTTAAAGTTTTATTAGAATCTTTTAGTTTTTTTTTTTAACAAACTAATAGACAACAACCTTTTACGATCTTCTAACATAATTTAATGATGTATTGGACATAAATTTTAAACGTTTAATAGTTTAACAGTTTAACTTTAACTTAAATTAAAACTAATTAAAACCTTATCTTAGTAACTAAAATATCCACATGACGATTTTTGAGAAGGCGTGCCTTCTGTTTTAACTTCTTTCTTTGTTTTTATTATTTTAGTAAAAGTGTCTTTTAATTTATTGATTCAATAAAAAATCGAATGCAATTGTTGCTTTCAGTGTCTCATTGTCTAGCTGCAATTGTGCCAATTTATTTGATATAGAGCATTGTGATTTCAAAATATTTGTTTTCAGGGGGTTCATGTTGTAAACAAATTTCTTTATTTAGTTTATTTTTCAATTTATTTTTTCTTCTTTGCCAGCGCCCGAAAATGTTTGGCAATGTCTTGTCTACCACCACCAACAAAGTAAAGTAGTGGGTAACTGGGTTATTATGTAAGATTAACGACATAAAAAGAATGGCAAACATTTAATAAAATTAAATGAAGTAAAATGAAATGTGAACGTAAATAAATAAACGCGTTTGAGACATAAAACAAATTTGTTTAATAAAATATTTTGTTTAACATTTTCAATTAATTATTTTTAACCCCGTTTAACTCTTAAAAAACCTAAAAAAAAATTATTAAAAGGAACAAAATATCAAAAGTGAGTTTGATATGAAAAATCCAGTGTTTTGTTTCTTCATAAAGCCTATAAAATCAATTGGCTTTGCACCAGCCATGTGTTTTTATGTGAGTTTTCCAGTAATCTAAAGCACATTTTTTAAAACAAAGTTTTTTTCGACTCTCGATTTACTTACAAGATTGTTTTACCGGCTACTCCTTAATCATGTAAAAGCCCCCTTCGAATAAAAAAAAATCGTATAAAGTGTGTAATTGAGAAAAACCCCTCAATTATTTTCTGTATAATTTTTTATTTCATGTTTTTTCTTAATGTTAAGCAACATAAAATTATTAACCAACTTTTATTAAAATGAAATAAACTTTTTGGTTTTATTTTGCTAACATAAAAGTTTGTTTAAAAAAAAAGTTGAATAGTAAATTTTTGACAGTTGCAGTGACACCCACATCAAACACCTTCAAACTGAAAGAAGTGAAAAATTGCTAAGTTTTGATGTAAAATACATAGAAGAATATGGTTTGGTAATACGATTAGTTAAGCTTTGAGTTATGAAAAATTGTTTTAGATATAAATAAAAATTAACAACATTTTATATACAGGGCTTTTTCTAGCTGCAAGAGAACTTAAAATTATAACACAAGACATAAATATTGTTGGTTTTTAATTTTTTTTTTTTTTTATTAAAATCTGGTAAAAAATGTCATGGTATTTATTTTTTAAATTTTATTTTCGCCATATGCCCGCCGCGGCTACGAGTCACCAGGTCCATTCGATCAGTGCAATTTTTGACTAGTAAGACCAGTAAATCTGGCTTTATGGCATCAATGAATATTAGCTTCGAATGCTGCAAGAGCTGCTGGTTTGTCGACATAAGCAAATGACTTAAGATATGCCTATAAAAAGTAATCCAGAGGCGCTAAATCTCATGAACGAGGGAAAATAAAATGATCACCAATTTGTTTTTGCCATAAATCGATTGATAAGCGCACTGTTCCAAGTTGCGTCGTCTTGTTCGAACCTAATGATGTTGATGCTTAGCTGATTCAATTTAGGAAACAAAAATTCGGTGGCATGTCATAACGTCCAGTGTCATAGTGTCATAACGTCCATCAAAGAAATGTCATAGCGTCCGTGGACGTTATGACACTTTGCAAAGTGTCATAATGTCCACAACTTAACTTAAAATTCAAAATATTAAAATGTGTTTCCGAAGGAAAGCCGACTATGCAGAGAAGCTTTAGTTAGCGAAGCCGGTGTTTGTTATACCATAGAGGCGAAAATCCTTGCGACCGGCCGAAGGCCGGCTGTGCAGAGAAGCTTTAGTTAACGAAGCCGGTGTTTGTTATACCATAGAGGAGAAAACCCTTGCGACCGGCCGAAGGCCGGCTGTGCAGAGAAGCCTTAGTTAGCGAAGCCGGTATTTGTTATACCATAGTGGAGAAAATCCTTGCACCCAAAAGTGTTTCCGTTACATATTTTATATATACACCCAGAGAAATAGCAGCAAAACCATTTTTAAAAAAAATTTTACCATACTATGTTTCATTTAACCAATCATTGTCACCGACAACCATATTATGGTTAAATTAGTTTCTTTAAAAATAGTTTTGTTGGTTGGGACCATAATGAAACATGTTTTTCTCTGCGTGTATGCAGATCATTTTTTTGTATTTAACTTCTTTGGTAATTATGGACCTAATGACACTTTTGGAAGTGTCATAATGTCCATTTGCAAAGTGTCATAGTGTCCATGGACGTTATGACATGCCACCAAAAATTCAGTCAGCATGATTCATAGCACTCGCTATGCACCGTAACGGCAGCTCCCTGCTCATTTCGAAAGAGCGTAAAAACAGCACCAAACAATCCTTTCTAATGGATATAAATCTGATTCGTTAACGGTTTAAAAACTGTCTTCGCTCCAAATATTTTAATTTTGCTAATTGACGTGACAATTAAGCGAAAATGAGATTCATCACTAAATACACTCCCTTGATAAAATCTCCGGGTAGTTTTAAATGAGCCCAATAAGAAAAAATGCGACGCAAACAATGGTTATTTGGCTTTAATTCTTGCACGTGCTGAATTTTATAGGCAAGTTAGCCAAGATTCTTACGTGAAGTTTTCCACGTAGTCGAAGGACAAAGGCTAACAAGTTGGAAACGACGACGAATCGACATTTCGGTGTTTTCTTTATAACTTCGCACTACAGCAGCACATTTCTTTGTCTTTTTGACGGTCTTTTTGAATCGAGAAGATTAAAATTAGTGCAAAAACGATCAAAATCTGCTCGAATTGCTTGCTCATTAGGCCAATTAAGTTGACTGTAAAATAAACGAAGTGCTCTACAAACTTCGCGAACAGACTTTTTTTTTTTTGTTTAAAGAAAATTTACATAATTTGTATGCGTTATTTTACCGTTAAACGATTAATGATGACTTGTCAAACCTTATTGAACAGAAATGTCTATACAGTTTGACATTCACAGGTATCAAACCAAAGTAATCGATATCGATAGTTCTCATGCAGCTAAAAAAACACACATACTATTTAAATGTTTTAAGCAATAAATTAAATGAACAATACAAATGAATTAATCTATTGACGGGCTAATTCCGGCAGTCGTGATCGCGTTCTTTTTCGGTTCGAAATTAAATTTATTTCTTATTCCTTGAGTCGATGCTGAACTAATAGATATTATTCTTGAACTGTTGTAAAGCATTTGTTTGATTTTTCACAACGCAGAAAAAATAATTTAAATTCGTTCAGTATCGACTAAAAGAATAAGAAATAAGATTAATAAGATTGCTTTCGAAACAAAAAATTTCGATCACGCCTCCCAGAATTAGCCCACAGTTTTTTTAAAATATTTTTCTTAACATTTTATCTTATATAACAATTAAGTTTTTCACCAAATACCACATAAAAAGCTCTATCATCTCACCATCAAGAAGATCAATTGGGAACTAAAAAATATATTTTACTTTCTAAAAGCTCATTTCAAATTTTTAAATTAAGCACAATTTAGTTGCAAGACAAGTTCGTGTTAAAACAAAATAAATTGCAAGCTTTGGCCTAAGTAAGTCTGAGCTCATACGCCTCATGTCTTATTGACAAGATTCTTCCTTTTTCTTCTTTGAACATGAATTGGCGTTCAAATGATTCATGTCATGTTGACGACATGTGCTTTTTTGATATTGAAAACAATAACAAAATTAAACAACGAATGAAAAAGCAAAACGTAAAGACAAGTCCATGCATCTGTGTACTCGTTTCTTTTCCCTCGTCCCTTTCGCCTATAAATTAGCAATCATGTCAATAAGACAAGAGCCGTATGAACACAGACTTAGTAAATTTTTTTTGCTTTTCCAAAACTGTTAAACAGATTAAAAAAGTATGTTAACATAGAATGAAAAAATTTAGAATCGGACATATTGGCTATGAAATTAGAAATGTTCTTCTTAAGGAATATGTGGGTGATAGAAGAAAACTAAAGGCAGTCATGTGTTTAGCACATTTAAATCCCCGAACTTTTAATTCTTTTATTTAAAGAAGAATTTCTTTGCAGACCATTTTAATCGACCTTCATTTTACACTTTAAGCTTTTAATTGCTTTCAAATCGACTTTCCGTTAAAAAAAAAAAAACAAAAAATTCCTCAATATGTTTAGTTTTGGCCGTTTTTTAGTCAATTCCCCATTAAACCCACCATTAAAACCTTCCTGTGAAAATAAATTATTTTGTTTTTATTATTAATAAACAAGTGATAAATTGAAATTAAAAACTTGGCTTTTTCCAATATTCTATCTCATACATTCAAAACAAAATTGTTAATATTTAAATGCAAAATGATATCAAATATTGTAAAACAATTAAAACAAAAACAAATATTTCATGCAATCATATTTATTCAAACATATTATTTATCTAACGATAGTCGTGGGAAATTCACCTTTTAATCATACAACATATTCGTATTTAAATTCTAATTCATAATTAATGATGGCGTGTTTAACAACTACATTAACAACAAATAAAAGAGTATAGTAGTCAGTCAATGCCGATCACTTCATAGCCTACACCACAATATTTGCAGAAACATTTTTGAGAGTTATTATACTATATGATACCAAGGACCCTCGAGATAGAGCTTGTGCAGGTTCTGCCATTTTAATAAAAACACGAGTCAAACACTACCTAATGTGTGATCATCGTGAAGATTATCTCCAAGCAACGAACATTTGCGTTGAGGAATTAAATAGAAACCCGCCTAGATTTTCAATATCGGAGGACCAATATTATAAATATTTTAAATCATTAGGGCCGTGTTTCCTAGCCGCTGGCGATTATAATGCTAAACATACCTTCTAGGGGTCGCGACTTATAACACCAAAGGGTCGTGTTTTATTTAACACAATTTCTAGAATGGATTTAAATGTGGTAGCGAGCGGACAACCAACATATTGGCCCACTGATCATCAAAAAATTCCAGATGTCATCGATTTCGACGTGGTTAAAAACATCCCCACAGAAACGACTCATGTTGAAGCTTCCTTAGAATTATCATCCGACCACGCACCTACAGTTGTTACTATATCGAACCCAAATAGAATTGTATTTCCGTCAGGTTACATAGCGACGCCAGCCACACAAATAAATTGGTTAAAATATAAAAAATTTCTCAGTGCCCATTGCACAGAAAATATTCCGCTAAGTACACCGGAGAATGTGGATCTCTCTTTTGTTAACTTTGACTTAAACTAGCTGTTCAACATTCCAGCGTTACCCCCAAAAAAATTAAAAATAATAAAATATATTCTTCAGATGTCGGGCGGCTCTTGACTGAAAAAAGGAGAGTTCGAAGAGAGTGGCAACTTTACAGATCCCCGCAACTTAAGATTTTATTAAAAGAGTGCACAAAAAGGCTAAGAAAGTTACTGCAGAATCAGAAAACGGCTTCTCTAGAAAAATATCTTAAGGAACTTGATGCAACTCCACAATCTGACTACTCATTATGGCGTGCAGCTAGAAATCTAAAAAGGCCAGTTATATATATTTACACCAAATATATCTCACAATAATGCGGTCGAGTTACCACCTGTTGCTGCTAGAGCAGCTATTCCCCTCAGATTTGAGATAAGAGAAATCGAAAAGGCTATTTGTGACTTAAACACTAAGAAGACACCTGGTATTGATAAAATCAGTAATAAAATGCTTTTGGAGCTACCTCGCATAGCAAAGAAAATTATTCTTTTTATTTTTAATGCTATTTTACGCCTTGAATACTATCCTCAAAAATGGAAGGTTTCCTTAGTTACCATGATACCAAAGCCAGGGAAAGATCATACAAAAGTTGAGTCTTATAGGCCTATTAGCTTATTATCAAATATGTCAAAGCTGTTTGAGAAATTATTAGTTTCAAAATCAGTTCGGATTTAGAAGAAAACACAGCACAATCGAACAGACTCATCGAATAGTAAATGTCATAAGAAAAGCATTTGAAGAAAAGAAATATTGCTCAGCACTCTTCATCGATGTTTCGCAAGCTTTTAATAAAGTCTGGCATGAAGGCTTATTACATAAATTGAAGCAACATTTACCAGCAAACACACACAAGCTGCTAAAAAGCTACTTAGTCGGTCGTCAATTTATTATTAAAGAAGGAAATTTCTTAAGTTCACCTCAGCCCATTGCCGCTGGAGTCCCACAAGGCAGCATCCTGGGCCCCCTATTATACTTAATATATACTTCGGACATGCCAACAAGCAACTACACACAAACTTCAACATTTGCAGGCGATACAGCTTTTCTAAGCGTCCACGAAAATCGTTATGAAGCATCGCGTTACTTACAGCATCATATATTTCAACTAGAAATATGGTTAAGACAATGGAGGATAATGGTCAATGAGCAAAAATGCGTACATTTAACATTCACTTTGCGCCGGGAATCTTGTCCCCCTATTACATTCAATAATCAAATAATTCCTCAACATTCGCATGTAAAATATCTTGGTATACATCTGGATCGTCGATTAACGTGGAAATGCCATATAGAGGCAAAATTAACTCAAATGAAACTAAAAGCCATTCAAATTCATTGGCTTATTGGAAGAAATTCTGTCCTTAGTCTCGATTGCAAGCTTCTACTTTACAACTCTATCTTAAAGCCTATCTGGTGCTATGGTATTCAACTATGAGGCACTGCCTCGGCCTCTAATATCGACAAAATTCAAAGGTGCCAAAATAAACTTCTTCGAATAATCACAGCAGCTCCCTGGTATGTTAAAAACTCAAACATTCATAAGGATCTCAATGTGCCATTAGTTAAAACTACGATTACAAAATATGCAATAAAATATTTTAAAAGGCTTGAACAACACCCAAATCCACTAGCTCGAAATATTTTAAATCATGGCGGCCACTCGCTTAAGAAGAAAAGACACTGCAGCACTTACCCAATTAGATGAGCGATAAACATAAGTTTTTTTATGAGCGAAATATATAAGTGAACAGCACCCGTGATGAAGAAAATTTTGTCTGGCACTGGCAGGACATAAAATAACGTATTAGGCTAAGATTTGATTAATTATTTTTAGTTCATATTTAATATATGAAGATTCAATAAAAAAATAATGACAAAAAAAAATTTTTTGAGAGTGTACTGTATTTGGAACCCATGGACAAACATGAAGACGGCAAAAAAAAAAAACTTAAAAAAGAACAATTTATTCATTTATGGAATAAAAATAATAGTTAATAAATGTTTCAAAGAGTTACGTTCGTTGCGTTCTTTTAAACTAATATTTTCTTCAACAAAAACATTTAACTACAATGAACATTGTTTAAGTTTTTAATAAAATTTGTTTTGTATTCCTCAAAAAAATTATTACTTATTCTATTTTTTTATCGTTTGTGCCGTAAATGTCAAGATCCGCTGGATCGATTGACACTTGACTTGGACTTGGACAATCAATTCTGTGGCATTTTGACAAAACATCTTAAGTCGAGATAAGATAGCAAAATTGTTTTTAAAAACACGTTTTTTTTATTTATGGTACGATTTGGCTGAAATTCACAAAATATATTAATTAAATAAAAATAAATTCCTGAGAAAATTTTAAGTCGGAATCAGTTACATAATTATTAATTTTTTATTTTTATTAAGAGAGTCCCGAGCAACGCCTGAACCAAATAGCTAGTTAAGTATATATAGTAAGGGAATTTTATTTTAAAACAATGATAAGCCGGCAGCAGCTGTGGTTTAAGGTCCTGCATGTGTTGCCATTAAAACATTTATTCTTTGTAAATGCAACTGTTAGGGCTTAAAAGCTGTTTATTTATTCCAATTCTTTGGAGAAGTTCCTTATTCCAATCTGTTGCATTTGGAAAAATTACGGGCTTTTAAGACTTTACAGGGAACAATATAAATAATTCCTAGCCTGGTGCACAAGTTCAAAAAAGGAATGGTGGATTTGCTTGCAAAGCTTAATGATAAAAAATGTATTATAAAAGTTCAGAACCTGATGGAAATTAATGTGTAGTTACGAGATTTTGGTTTAAATAATACTTGCACATTACGCTGCTCACAAACATATCAAGAAGGCGTGTCTAATCCGCCCTTAAGTTAGAAGATTGAAACTTGTATTACTTTTTAAAAACTTTGTTAAACAATTGTTTGATTGTCACATTGGGATTTATTTAGGATATAAAAGGGAATAAAAATAACTGTATCAGTGTGTAAAGCTGATCGTTACATCTAACAATTTTTATATGCTTTATGTGTCATAAATGTATTGCTTCAAAGTGGGAACTCGCCATATAAAATTCATGTCTTCCTTACAAACCTGCTTCGTTCGAAGCTCCATTTTTTATTGGGTAACGACTTCAATAAAAATGTATTCAAAAGAAAAATACATTACATCCCTTCATTTTTTAAATATTGCTGGCTATTCTTGAAAACGCGTCGAAAAAGTGAACATTTTTAAAAAAAAAAAATTATTTTTGTTTACCATACATTTCTAAAATGGAATAAACGTGAGAATTTAACGGTAAATTGTGTGAACGATAGAATTACAAACTTTCAGTTTCTCATTACCTATTTATTTTCTGTTTTTAAATTATGTAAAACGCAACGCAAAAGAATTACATTGAAAGCAAAACAAATTCATAAATATTTTGTAATTTTGTTGTTGCTTTCTACAAAAATGCATGTATCGTTTTAATATTTTCAACGCCACAAGTAATGAGGCGTTTGAAATTTTAAAACGCAAAAAGAATTTCTGTAGAAAGCAACAACAAAATTAAAAAATATGTATGACTTTATTTTTGCTTTCAATGTAATTCTTTGGCGTAACGTTGCGAATTATATAATTAGGGCCTATGATTCTTACTACACCATTTCCAATTGTATTTCAGAATTTTCTAACTATATTTCAGAAATTTACAATTTAACTTAAAAAATTTCCAATTGTAACTTCTGAAAGTGTCCAATTGTATTTCAGAAATTTATGTTTTTATAGTTAATACAATTTTTTAAACTGGAAATGGACGATAGCAATTTGTCTGAGACGCCATTTAGTACAAGCATCTACCGTTTACTGATCTAGGGTTACCGGCACATATTCAGGGAACTGAGCGATTTGTACAATTGCTTAACAATGTTTCCCACGTGCCATAGAATGTAATCGAGATGATATTTTGGCAGTTACTATTAAAATCCGCAACAGAATACCACGAATGGATAGCAAAAAAGATATTGTATTTAAATCGCAGCTATAGGCCGAAACGAAATTTATTTACCCCCGGCTTGGCCATTTTTATAAATTATTTATTTTAATCGGTGCCTTTTTTTAAGTTGTGAATTTTCCAAAAAATTCCGTTTTAATAAAAAATAGAATAATAATAAAAATATTTATTTTTTATTTTTTTTTATTTTCAGTTTTTGCTTAAATTTTATTTCATGAAATTTTCGTTTAATTAAGATTTGATTAATCAATTCTATGGCATTTTGACAAAACATCTTAGGTTAAAATTTAAAAGTTATTAGTATTGTGGTTATTTTATTGAACTATTTATGGTTTTTAATCCAAATTTTTTTTTAATATTTTTAATTAGGCTTAAGTTCATTAAATTTAATTTTCATTAAATTATTTTTATGAAGAAAGGAATTTTGCAACATGAAAATTAATTAAAATTTATTGATAATTTTTCATTCTTGACTCAATCTGGGCTCGAACCCAGGTGTTTACGGACAGGTTACCCTGACATGTTTCGATTGCAACCACTCAATCTCTTCAGAGGGCTTGCCGTTTAACACTCGCAGCCATCGGCGACTGCTGTCGTCATTAGTCAAACATCAATCCTTAAACCAAATTGATGATTATTTTGACAAAAACCTCTTAACCAATTATTGATGTACAGATTTGTCTAAAAATGAGCACATATATAGAAAGCTGAGAGAATATTCTTTTATACAAGCCCTCTTTCAGCGATACAGGCCAACTATTCACCAATTTCAAAAAATATTTCCAAAAAAGTATTATTTTTTTCAGATTTTCTGAGCACCAAATTTTCAAGTCAAAAACCGGAAGCTCGATTTTGATTTTCGAACCATGGTTTCTTTAGGAAAAGTTCTTAGAATTTTGCGTAGATAACGATTTTGCTATACGCTTGGTGGGCAAAAAAATTGACCCACCCTAATGTCTATGCCTCCCATAGTTTTTCCGTATCTGCGATTTAAATTTTGCGATTTGCGGGAAAAATTAATTTATTGGCCATTTTTTTGCCAAATGAGCCCAATTTTCTTACTGTTTATTATGGTATAAATAATTTTAAATATACTCTAAAGTTTTTACTTAAATCGGAAAAATCATGAAGGTCGAAAGTGGAATTTGGCATACATATTTGGAATTTTTAGGAGAAAGATAGAAAATATTGCAAATTTGTATGTCGATTTAAATTAAACTGAAAAAAATTAATACGTAGGGAAAAGTCGATGTTTGAAGGGAATTTTCTCCACAAATATGTGTGAAAATTTTGAATACGGGAAACTTAACAAATTGTTAAATTTCTTTGAGTCATCTCTTGCCGTCATTTCAGCTTTGATTTAAACGTAATTTTGCGATAATCACTTTTACAATAATGGAGATCTTTTGAACTTAATTTTACAGAGAAATAGATAATTTGTAAACGAAGGGCATCAAAACGCTTTGGAGTAGGGATGCCAATCCCGAAATCCCGATCCCGAAAATCCCGGGATTTTCGGGATTCAGCAAATCCCGAATCCCGGGATTTAAATTTTGTAATCCCGGGATTTTCGGGATTTAGTTAATCCCGAAATTGTTAACAAAATTTTCTTGCTTTACCTTTTATTATAAAAAGAAATTCATCTTTACATTCCCCCTTGAGAGCATAGGGAACAAAATACTGATCTTTAATATTTACTTGATTATTTCTGTTAATACTGTCATTAAAAACGAAACAAAAAAGTTAAACTTTGTTTGTTTTAAGCATGTCCAACAATTATAAAGAAATTTTAACGAGTAGTGAAGAAAATAATTAAAGAAGAAAATGAATAAAGGAAAAAAATGTCTTTTCAAATGAACAAAACATTCCAATGGTGCACCAAATTCTACATTAAAACTTTACTCTTCACAGGGCTAGAAATATAAAAGTGTTGCACGAGAGTAGGCATAGGAACTACGGCAAGTTATGGAGCGATTATACATAATTAAACACTACACAATTCCTACCACTTTATGTTGGGTATAAAAATGTTTTTTTTTTTAATTAGATTTTTGTGGTTAACTAAATAAATTGATTTTGATAATTAATTTCGAATTAATTAATTACTTAATAAAAATTTGAATAGAATCTTACAAATAAATCAATTAAATACAAGTTTGCTCTATTCAATTACAATATATATAATATTGTTTTAAATTAATTTGGATCAACTGAGGTAATTGAATAAAATATAAATTTTATGGTAATTATTTTTTAGTTGAATCAATTAACAAATTGTTAGAAATCGTACGCTGTTTTTTATTATCATATTTTTAATTAAATCAATCATTAATTAAGAAAAAAATCACAATTTTTAATGTAAGTAATAAATATAACATTATCTTTAACTTTAAAATAACAAATTAATATAAAACTTTTGCTTGTAAACCGCTTTTAATGACTTTTTTTTTTAATAAATATCTATAAAAAGCATTTATCTTCTAATTTTCAAAAACCCCGAATCCCGAAAAATCCCGATATCCCGGAAAATCCCGGGATCCCGTAAAATCCCGGGATCCCGAAAAATCCCGGGATCCCGGGATTTGATTTTTTGAAATCCCGAATCCCGGGATTTGCGAAAACCAGTCCCGATTGGCATCCCTACTTTGGAGTAATGTCCAAGAAGTAAAGAGCGAAATAAACGCATATAAGTTAATTTTACGAGTATAAATGATGCCCTTGTTGTGAGAAAATGGTACCCATACAATTTTCAGATCTCTTTTTGAATGGCAGTTTTTAAATTATTGGTGAGTATATTTCGTCTAATTTTTCAATCGTAAATTATATAATTTTGGACTATTTTAAATCATTTTGTAATTTTCATGTTTTTAATTTTTTCCCGATACAAGCAGCACCATTATGGCTATTCATTATTTGAACATATTTTAGTTTGAACCAAACAAAAGGTATTGGGTTCTCGAAAAGAAAAGAGGAAACCATTTGAGAGACAATAAGGAAAAAGAGGGAATTTTTTTCGGGCTGCGTAAGGACTTTTTCAAAAAGTTTTTAACATCACTGATCAATACCAACCTTTTCCAAGGCAATTATGCCATTAAGCGTTATTTTTGGGATTAATATTTGCGTAGGAGCTATAAAGACAGACTCTAATTAACATTGGTTAGATGATAAGGATTGCAATTAAATGTTTTAGGTTAAAACTTAATCTTATTACGAACATAATAAGATGGTTTATGGGTACAAAGCCTCTTTTCGGATAAGAACTTTGCATAAGGCTTATGTGAAATTATGGAGCCATGCACACCATTTTTAGTAGGCTGTTGGTGACAATTTAAATTTATGCACACAATTGCATTTAATTATCTTCAAAACAGCCAACAAGATTTACATGGACATGGAAACAGCCACCCTGCCAGCCAGCTGGACGGACGGACATCGTGAGATCAATTTAAAAAGTAATTCTCAGTCGAATAAAAAACTAAAAGGAGGATCTCGAATCAATATTTTGTAGTGTGTTACATACATCAGCTCAAACGCATAGCACCCTCTCCTCAATTGTGGTGTGGGTAAAAATAAATACGTAAGTGGCACAAAAAAGTCAACACCCAATTTGCTCATGGAAAATAGAAACGACAAAATTATTTCGCAACTTATTTATATATTCTCGTAGACTATTCGGGGGGAACTTACAATTAACTTGCACTTATTATTTTACTTACACTCTACTTGTTTAATAGAATAACTAAATACTTCATAGCTGGTATTAAAAAAAAAAGAATCATTAAATTGCATATAATACGATAATTGTCTAGTAAACAAGATATCAACAAATAAAAACATTTTGTAAATAAAAATGTATTTAAATGCAACTTGGTAATTGTTTATTATACTAACTCGTTTCCATTAAATAAAATAAATTTCAAATGATTTTTTTGCATAATCATTTTTTTAACTGACTACAAGATTTAAATCAATTTTATTGAGTCTAGAGAAGAAAAAAAATATTTAAAACTACTTTGGATTCATGTGAAAGATCATATTGAAACAATTTGTCGTCTTGGATTTAAAACATGAATCATTTTTTTAATTTCAGTTACTTGAGTTCAGTTTTATTACCGCTGCCGTTTGTAGTTACAATCACAATCACAATCTGTTTTATTTTGTTTTGGTAGTTTCTTTGCGGTTCGCTTCTAATAAGGTGGAGCATTCTCACACATTCTCAGACAATGGTCAGTCGTCAATGTTGCAGTTGTTGGTAATTCATGGATAATTGTTAGGAAAATCAATCTAAATTTAAATTACAGAGTGAATGTGAATGACTGATTGTAAGAATGATCTCTTAAGTTTTTTTGTTTTTTTTTTTTTTATTAGAATTTACATTTTATTTGTGTTTAAGTACAAGGTTATTGGCGGATATTTTGGGTACCTTTAAAAATAAGAACAGTGGTTGGTTTTAACAATTACATGTTAATGTATTTTCAAAAAATAAAAATTTCAAAAACACCATTTAAGGTTCCCTTCAAGGTTTTGTAAGGTAAATACTCTACACATATTATTCAAATTTAATTGTTAATTGTGAAAGTAAAGTTAATTAATAATATAAAGAACAAAGAACAGAAACATTTTTGTAGGAATACCAATGTGGCCAATTTAGCCGTCTTGTGGCTAGATTTGGCCATTTTTTTTTTCTTATCTATCCGTTAAAAAATTATTTTGCGCATTAGTCATTTTTTTAACCATTATGATGTGACGTAGAAGCTTTGTAAATTCATATAGAGAAATGGCTTAAGATCTCGTTACTCTTACGTCAACGTATACGACAAGGCTTATGTCTAAAAGGGTACTCTTACGTAAGCATGACGTTGCGTATGAACCTGATAAAAGTTTAAAATGCTCTCCGTTTTTACGTATCAGTTGTAAAAGAACTTTCTGTTTAATAACAGTGCGAACATTCCCTCGATGTTAACGTTAAAAAATAATTCACTAATTACAATAAAAATTACTGATTTTAACTTTTGTCTCAAAATTTGTACTATCAAAAAAACCAACTACACCCAGCAAAAACTTTACTTACAATCCTACTTTTAATGACTTCAAGAATTCATTACTTTTAAGCTTTATTCGCTACTTTTTGGATAATTAGTTATATATTAAATAATAAGTTTATTTTTATATCTAAAATATACATTACAAAAAAAATTATTGTTATTATACGATTTTAAATAAATATTTAAGTAAATTTGCAGTATATTCTGCTAATATTTGTTAGACATTCGGTAATACTTCATAATTTTAACAATAATTTTGATGTTTAGTCCATGGAAAATCTAAAAATCAATCAAATGTTTGTAACTATATACATAAATGTGTCCCAAAATTACCCTCACAGTATATTTTTGTGATTAGAACACTAGTAGTTATATCGATCTAATGTAAACGATGTATTTTGAACAACATAATATTTACATTACACACATTTGTATTACAGTGTTATGGCCATTTTCTCAATGTACCGACAAACTGTCTGTTACTTAATGCCAACATAAATTTATTGGACCGATAAACTGTCTGTTAACGATTTTGGGTTTCTCAATATACCGACAAAAAACATTGTTTTCAGCTGGCAACGCCACTCAAAATACATGTAAAAGTTGGGAGTCAGCTGATGGAATTTATCTGTACGGCAAATTAAAGGAAAATACATAATTGGCAGATGAGTGCCGGTTAGCTTTGCGATTAAATCGAAGCAAATGAGACATTGAGAAAACCAAATTTCTTTAATGTGCAGTTTTTCGTTGGGAAAAAAGATAATCACCTAACAAGAAAATGGACATTGGAGTTATAAATGATTTTGTGCAGTAAAACACTCCTTATTAAATGATTTCTTACATATCGAAAAATTTGTTATTGTGTACACTTTCGTGCATATTAGAGCAATTTTAATTAGCGTGTTTTAACATTTTTGAATTAATTTGCAATAACTTATTGTTGGCCTCTTTTTATAACTATATATTTTTATAAAAATTTTAAGTATAAAAAAACATATTATTTTTTAGGTTATAATCGGCCAAATTATAAAGGATTAGTTTTGGGACATCTCGAACAAAAATAAGTACTTTTTCTAGTAGAAAATAAAGAGATGCACAAGCACAATAAATATTGCTTACAAGCAATTTCATTGAATTTAGATAGTGTGTGTTTATTACTCTCTCATTACAAAACACATACTTCCAAAAACAATTGTTTTGTTTTACGATCAAAATATAGAAGAATAGAACAAAACTGCACTAGAACAATGCTGAACTAAAATAAAGCTGAATTAGAACAAAGATGAAGTAGAACATTAAAACAGAAATAGAACATTCCAAGCATGTTTGAATGTTTTGATTGTAAACATATACCAAAGAGAATTGCAAAGTGAGAAACATTTTCGTTTTGTAATGAATATGAAAAAGCTTAAAAAAGTTTATATGTAATATTAATTTTTATTTGCAAAAATTTATTGTTTATTATTTACATACATATAAAGGTACTTAGGTCTAATATTTAAATAAAATTAAGAAGAATTCATTATTTTTATAGATATAAAAAATAAAATCTAATGGTATGTTTCACAATTTTTTGGGAAAATTGATAGCAACAAAATATTAATAATTATTTAACTAGAATTAGAAATATTGGTTAAATAAACGTTTAAAGTTTTATATAAAAATAAAACAAGACCTCAAGCTTGATAATTTAGTTATACATACATAATATAATAATAAAGGTCGACTAAAATAAAATATATGTACATTTAGGAAATAATTCAAAAATATCAATTTTTTTATTTTTTTTAATGTTCTAGTGCACTCGATGCTTTTACTATAATTTACCGTTTCTTTATTTCATTGTCTGTTTTTGTGTTGATATTCTGTTTGTTTTGATAATACAAGCACTAACAAAGCAGAAGAGAAAAACTTTTCAAGTTATGCTTGTTTTGTTTTGGTAGAAGTAATGTGTTGTTATGTTTGTTTTGCTATGTATGTTTACAGTGAAATAATATAATTGATAGTTGTGTGAAGTAGAACATAGAACATTAAGAATATTTTGCGCAGCCCTTTAGTAGAAAACTAAGTAGTCGGCTCATCAAATTCTCATTATTTTTCTGCTTATTTTGTAAGCAAAGTTTTTTCTGGGACAATAATAAATATAAAATTTTTAAAATATAAAATATATATAAATTTTCTTTTAAGGAAAAAAGAAAACAACTTTATATTTTAAATGAACGGAAATTCATTCTTTTTTTGTAGTTCGCTTTTTAAACAACGTGCCTAAAAAGTTAAAAAGTAATTTCCATTCTAAAATGACTATATTTTGGTTTAACTTTAACATAACGGAAAACTTTAAGAATAAACTACAAACAGCAAATGTAAAACTTTTTTGAGTGGGCTTTTTATGCAATCATCGTCGCAAATTTTGCTTATTTTATGTTTTATTTTTAACACATTTCAACTTTACATGACACGTTTACATATTTTTATAACTATCAACGACTAAAGTCATGTACGCACTATTTACGTATGCGATGCCAAACAGGTTTTTGCTAGGAACACAACTGGGACGAACGACGAATTTCGCCCTACACGACGAATTTTTTAGTAAAAATTCGCTGAGTAAATTCGTCGTATGAAACACAATAACGACGAATAACTAATTGAGAAAGTTGTTTGCTGTTTGTGCAAAGAGAGAAAAACAGTGTGACCATATATTTTTATTTTTTTTTTATTTTACTTAAAGTTATTTACTAAATAGGGAAAAACAAATGTTTTGCTTAATTTAAAAGCCTCAACACAAACTGCCAAACATAATACTCATAATACTCATACATAAATATATATTAGAGTGCATATAGTTTATTCCTACATTGCTTATTTACTATCCAACTCAATATATTTTATAAAAATCTAATTTAAAAATAATGGCTTAACAGCTCAATCAGTTTTTTCATTAAAACAATTAATCATTTCAACCATTCAGAGAAAACACCTTAACTCAAATTTATGATTGAATTAAACCACTGTGTACACGTTTGTCTTTAGTAATAATCATAAATATATTACGAGTATCTCATATCTAGTGTATGAGTATCTGCTATTAAATCAGCAGCTGTGGTTTTAACTGAAAACTATTAATAATCAACAAACTACTGAAAATGCTTCGTATTCGACTCCACAATGAGTTCTACTCGTGTACGATTTTACTCGTACACGTTTTCATATTGTTTCAGTTGATTTGTTTTCTCGTTGATTCATTTTCTCGTGTTTTTTTATGAAACAATTGAATTTTTCCCACAACCGTCAACACTTTTATTACGTTTATTTTTGTTTACGATTCTAAGATTTTTATTTCTGTAGAAAAAAGGCGGACATTTTTATTTCTATTGTAGTAGTTGTAGGTATTTTTAAGTACGAACTCATATTCAAACTAAAATTTAAAAGAAAAAAAAAAAAATAAAATAAACTCGTAATCGAGTGTTGTGCACTTAAGCTTTTCGTACATTTTGTACGTTCATTCATATAAATTAAGTGAGATTTGCTCAATGTTTTAGAATGTAAATAAATACAGTGAAAGCTCTACTTATGGACTTCGGATGACTTTCGAAGTCCAATGATTTGATAAATTCCATCACAGTCATCTCTCATCAGTGAACAAAATTGTGCCGATGCTCGCTGTCCGCCTGTGGGATACTTTACTGTATATACGCTCTATTAGAAAATCAGCAGCACTAATACGGTTTTTTGATTTAAAGTTGGAGTGCTGAAATTATGTGTGCCTTTTGTGACTTTTCAGTTATTTAATTTTAAAAAAGACGAGATTTACTTTCAGCTCTAGTGCCTCAAGTTTTTCTATTTTTTAAATGAGGAATCAAAAACTGGCGCTAAATTTCGATATCGATATCTATCAAAATTCTTATTTGAGTTCGATCGATATCGAATGCTGTAATTTCACCCCTGAATTTTTGAAGCAAAATTTTTAAGTCATTATCAATTCGACTTTGCTCTGCTACAAAACTTTAATCAATTTTTTTCCTTATTGCAAGGTGGTTGAACACACGTTTAGTAAAAATTAAAAACCAAAAACGTTTTTTTTTCATTCACAATTTAACTATGTATAACAATTGTTATATGTTAAGAACTTTTTTCTAAGTTTTAAATAAACAAAATTGCTTATGACTAATATTTGTTAGTGACTTAACATGAGTTTCGGTTTCGTGTAATTATTTGTTATATGTTCCAAAAGGTTTCATTTTTTTTTTTTTTTTGTTGTACTTCGTTTATGTCTTGATTAAAATCTAATTTGTTTTTGTGTTAAAAGTAAAGGTAAAGTTACAGTTTTGCAAACAAATTTAAAAAATAAAATAAATTCACACTCTTGTTGTTTGTCATGTCATGATATTTTTGTATCCTGTAATGACTACTTAACGCTGCTGCGGCTGCTTTTTTTTGCCAAAACAGACAAATCCGCAAATTGTTAAGGCGTTAGAAACAACACCCACCAATTTTCTTAAATTAAAAGCATTTGGTGCAATTTTCCAAATGTCAATAGGCTATTGGCTATTTGCCATGTATTAGAGTTACTTTTTGCATTGTGCCAGAGTATAATAATAATTTCATTTATGTAAGTAATTGTAACATGAGTAATACAAGTACTAATTATTTGTTTTTATTATTGTCGAGAGGGCGTTTGAGTAACCTTTCTAATTCCATTAATGTTTAATTTTGTTTTAGAAAGAATTAAGATCAATAATTAAATCTTAATCATAAATTTTTTAAAAAGAGGCGAATTGAAACCGTCACTGACATTGAAACATCATCTGGCATTTAAAATAACATAGAAATGTTTGCGTTTAATCATGTAATTGTTGGACGTTTTTTGTTTTTTTTTTTTGTAAAATATTTAGACAAATTGCCTACACGCCCTGGTTATTTGTGGCTTATTTAAAGAGTATGTTTGCAAGAGTAGAACATTTATTTTGTGGTTTTATTGTAATTTTGACATATTTCAAACTCACTTGTCAAATAACACATTTTTCATGCAATTGTAATTTATTTTGCATTTTGTGTTGCAGTAAAAGGGGATATAATAAGTAAATGCATTTTTGTTGTGGCCTATTAAAAGCTTAAATAAACTTTTTTAAAGCCGATCATATTTTAAATTAATCTTTTAAATATAAGGGAGTTTCTGACACTAAATATTAAGCTTTATTCACATTTGTTAAATCAAAATTAATCTTTAATTTAAAGTACGAAAAACAGAAGTAAGGAAGAACAGGTAAAATCAATTAAAATAGATAATCATTCAAAGCAAATTTCGACCTAAATACTAAAGGTTAAATACAATTTGGTTTAAATATTGATGTTTGACTACTGACTGCCAGCAGTCGTCGATGGCTGTGAGTGTTAAACGGCAAACCCCTCTGGAGAGATTGAGTGTTTGCAATCGAAACATGTAAGCGTAACCTGTCCGTGAAAGCCTGTGTTCGGTCCCCGCGGCAGTCAAGAATAAAAAATGATCAATAAATATTAATAATTTTCATGTTGTAAAATTCCTTTCTTCATAAAAATAACACTATGGAACATTTTTGGGATTATTGTCTGGGGGGTGAGAAATTCCAAGTCAGGGTGATGGTACTATTTTGCTAAAACAAACTCAAAAAAATTTAGAATTACAATTTCTTTAATCCATTTATATAACGTTTTTCTTTATAATCAACAGTTTTGCCGGTAAAAATAAATTTGTGGAGAAAAAAAAAATATTTTTTTGCCTAAAAATTAAAATTTCTTTTTTTTAAATTCATAAAAAATTAAAAACGGAAAAAAGGATCAAGTGTTATTAATTTCATGTAAAGTCACATAACCTATAAACAAAATGCGACGTAGATCATAGAAATCGATTAACGCGTTCTGCTTTTATTTACAATTAAGTGAAGGTATCCCATTTTGACAAGAATATTGATATTTGTTTTTATTTAAAAAAGTGTCATTTATCGCCTTTTTTATAAATTTTCCCCAATAACTCCAGACTTCTGGCCATAAACTACTAAAAAAATTAAGTTAACATTTTTATAATTTTTTATTTTTATTTTATTTATTTATTTTTATTTATTTTAATAAATATTGCCTAGACTTTTTCGATGGTGGTTGTTCGGGACTAATGGCATCGCATTCATCGCTATCATCAGTTTCTGAACCACACATAATGTCAATGTGTGACTCCACTGTTGACCCTTCTGCATCTCCTGAAATCTATCATCAAGATCATCATTGTCTTGCCACACAAGCTTACTCCACCAGCAAATTTCCGCAACTATTGCACTCGGCGACTTTTTGCCTCTATATCTGTAAGTTTTTGTTTTATTAAAATGAGTTTGAAAAAATAAAAAATCAGTATTACCTCATTTCAAATGGCATAGCAACTTGATGATAGCGTTCACCTTGTTCATCAGATTCGGTAGCCAATTGTTTGCGGAAGTAGTCCAGATGATGATGTTAATAATGGATTTTCAAGGACATGTGGACACCAATTTCCGAGAATGCTCTTAACATCCTTGCGACAGAAACATCGTAGTTGTTAGAACGATGCTTTCCCAACAAGCCTTCTATTACTTCTTTGATTGCCTGCCATGCATTCAATTCAGCGTCAATCAAAATATTGTTGAATGCGTCACTTTTAATCAGCTTTCATATATCTGGACCATTTAGTACGCCTGATTGGAAAAAATTAATTTGTTAAGATGGAAAATCATGGGAAATGAATGTGATATTATAACTTACCTTCTTTAATTTTACTTTCGCTGAGTCTCGGGTGAATTAGTTTCAAACACAAGAAAACTTCATCTCTTTTGGCGACAGTTTTGATAAAATTCTTAACAATTCCAAGTTTAATATGCAGTGGAGGCAGCAATATCTTCTCCTTCGGCACTAGAGGCTCAAGAATAATATTGGACGTTTGTAACCTGCTGTGCTCTCTGAGTTTCCATCCGTGGCATGCATATTGGTCACCGGAAAATCGTGTGTCCCAATCGCACAAAAAGCACATATATTTTATATAGCCGCTTTGAAGACCGCAAAGCATTGCTACAACTTTTAAATCGCAGCATATGCGCCACATATGTTTGGCGTAGTTAACCATTTTTTAAATATTTTCCAGTGCATCATATGTTTCTTTCGTTTCTGTACTATAGGCGATTGGAACTGAAGGTTTTTTATTGGTCTTATGCAGTAAAACCGCCTTCAAGCTGAGTTTTGAACTGTCAATAAATAATCTCCAGTCATCTGCTTCATATTTTATTTCCATTGCGTCCATCAATTTTCCTACATCCGGGCAATATGCAGAAGTTTTTTCATCATTCACAAGGAATAAACTTTGGAGTGTTGCCTGACGACTTCGATAAGCTGTGACTTTCACACCGGGTGCCAACAAATTGTTTGATTTCAAAATGGAAGCCAACTCTTCCGATTTATGCTGTGTTATTTCCAACTTGGCAACAATTGAATCAAGCTTATTTTGATTTATTAAAATTGGCTCATTGGATACTGATGGCTCATATGGGGGATCATCACGTGCATGATATGTCGGAGCAGTCGTAGAAGAGAAAATATCTGGGCTAGAAGCTTTTGGCACAGGAATGTGGTCCGAATGAGGCAATGGTGTTGCGGCACTTGCAACACCAACGTAATTATACGATTTTCTTATCCTTTTTGCGGCTCCTTTATTCGCACATGCATAGCAATTCAATGAATTGTGACCTTCGCCAGGATTAGCCAAGTCATTGGGATACCGAATGGCATACTTTCACGTCTTCTATTTTTCCAATCCATTAGACGGTTGTAGCAGCTTTTACACACTATATTTGGTACCCAATTTTCGTTCACTATAACATTTTGGTTGAAGTACATCTCGTATGTTTGAACAAAATCAGTACTGAAATTTCCCCTTTTTTTATGTGTTGAGATATATTGACCACAGTAGCAAAAGCTATTTATATCTGGGTTGCACAGTTCCATATTCTGTTCTCTTTTGTTCACTTTTAAAAAACAGGAGAAAAATCACTTTTACTGTTCGCGTTCGTTAGCACTTGTTGAATGACAAAAATCGATAAATGAACACCTATAAATACTACGTATTTTTCAATATTTTACTGACAGGTACGTTCCAAAACATGAGCACTAATAGATGTGGGTGGAATTTCTGTAAAAAAATCATACAGGTAACCAACGGAAAACCCCAAATAATTAAAAGTGCACTTTCCTTTCAATTGTCCACGCACATTTATTACCGCTTATAACTTTGCTACCGCAATCATAAAAATCAAATAACCTTTTGTTTATTACTTTTTTTTTTTGAATTCTAAGAATCATAAAAAAGTCATAAATGTTTTTGCAAAGAATTTTGTGCATATCTCGAGCAAATTTTTGAAATGCATACCTTCGCTTAATTGTTAATAAAAGCGAAACGCGTTCATCGATTTTCATGATTTATGTCTCATTTATTTCATAGGTTATGCGACTTCACGTGAAAGTAATAGAACTTGAAACTTTTTTTACTGTTTTGGATTTTTTATGAATTAAAGATAAAAAATTTAAATTTTTTGGGCAAAAAATATTTTTTTTCTTCATACATTCATTTTTAACTTCGAAAGTGTTGCACATATAGGAAAACGGTATATTGTTATTCTTAATTTTTCTAAATTTGTTTCATCAAAATCGGACAAGTGGTTCTCGAGTTATGTTAAACTACGTTTTTGCCAAAGTGTTACAACTAAGCGAAAAAACATCAAGATAAGGAAAAAATTTAAAATGTCATAAAAAAAAACTGACACATACGAACGCCAAACCCTTTGAGGGTTTTACTATACTCACCTAGTACCATCACCTTGACTTGGAATTTCTCACCCCCCAGATTGGCTGTTGTACTGTGTAATTTAATGAAAATTAAATTTGATGAACTTAAGCCTAATTAAATATATTAAAATTTGGATAAAAAGCCATAAATAGATCAACAAAATAACCAAAATATTAATTATTGTTGAACTAGGGCACGAGTTGAAGTTGTGCTGAAAAAGGTCAACACTAATTGGTAAAGGCATACCTGAAAAAATCGTCAACCTAATACGTGAGTTGTACAGAGATGCAGATTGTAAGGTCCGTTTCAAAGGAAAAGAAAGCCAACCTTTCACAACTCCTAATGGCGTAAGACAGGGTTGTATCCTGTCTCTCACATTATTCATTCTGCTCTTGGATTGTGTAATGGAAGCAACCAACAGGGCGGCCCCTACCAGTATTCGATGGAATATGATGGAATACCTGTATGATAAAGACTATGCAGATGACACATGTTTAATAGCCCACCGCTTTGCGGATATTCAGGAAAAGTTAAAAACACTCTCCGAAAACGCCAAAAAAGTAGGATTGAGAATAAACATCATGAAGACAAAGCTGATGCGTATAGGAACTAACATAACAACACCACTCAGTGTCGGTAATATGATATTTGAAGACGTAGAATCTTTCAATTATCTCGGATGCAAAATTACAAAAAACGGTGGCTCTGTAGCCGATGATGATGACCGCTTTAACAAGGCACGTGTTGCGTTCCTCAAGTTGCAGAAGGTTTGGCGCGCCCACAACTTATCCCAGAGGACCAAATTACGTATATTTAACTGTAGCGTTAAATCGGTACTGCTATATGAAGAGTTCAAAGCTGAACCGAACCAAGTCATTAAATAAAATGCATATATGTATTTCAAAACTGGTGTGAAATTCTTCGCAAAGTTTAACTCTATCGAGTTTTGTAACGGACTAAATCAAAAAGTTTTTCGCTCCTAAGGTAACGGTAATAAACCCAATTCAATGGCTCCAGAAATTAATGACAATTCACTTACTCAAACTCAAAATATTATCGATTTTTCTTTTTTGACTTGGTTCGCTTCAGCTCCCACCATATGGTTGCACTACATGGAGCCTCACAAAATTAACTACACACAAAATACAAACGTTCGTTAGCCGGTGTCTGAGACAGATTTAAAGATTTACTGGCCGAATTGTGTATCCAATGAAACCCTGTGGAATCTGGCACATTGCTGCCCTATTGAAGGTGATATACTAAGACGTAAATGGACATGGATCGGCCATATTCTCAGACGACCATCAACTGATATTGCAAGAGCTGCCCTAGACTGGAATCCTCAAGGTCAGCGCCAGCCTGGTCGACCACGTAATTCCTGGATCCGGACCATCAGAAAAGAATGTGAAACTGCTCGTCTTACTTGGAACGAAATTAACCTACTTGCCAGAGATAGAAATGGATGGAGAGTATTCGTTGAAGCCCTATGTTCTCCGTGAACATTTTTTTAAATATTTAATTAAACGGCAAACCCCTTTGAAGAGATTGAGTGGTTGCAATCGAAACATGTAAGGGTAACCTGTCCGTAAAAGCCTGGGTTCGAGCCCCAGCTGGAGTCAAACAATTAAGAATTATCAGTAACAATTTTAATTCATTTTCATGTTGTAAAATTCCTTTCTTCATAAAAAATAATTTAATGAAAATTAAATTTGATGAACTTAAACCTAATTAAAAACATTAATACTAATTATTTATTTTTAATTTATTTATATTAAAAGTGGCGATGACTTGACATGTGAAAAATTTTATTTTAGTTAAGTAATTTCGAAAACTTATAAAGCTTTCGATTTAATTGATTCAAACCTTGTAAATATTAATATTTCGTCTGACAAAACCCAAATTTAACTAAAATAATCATTTACTTTGGAAGCTTGCATTTAAATTAAAACTTTGAATAATCAAGTACATATTGATAAATTGTCGAGCTTGAGGTCTTTTTAAAAAAATGTTAAATGTTTATTTGAACAAATATTTCGGCACTTCTTTTAATGTCTTCTTCAGGGTTTTTTTCCTTTTCTTATTTTATAAATTTTCAACAATTTGTAACAAATTTAACAATAAAATTATCGATATATGAATACTATTAGTTGACCCCTTCATTCCACGCACACTAATTTTTAATATTTCTCTCAACGCTATCAAAAACAGAACACATCAACTTTATTTTTAAAAATCAATAAATTTTAATCCCCGTAATCATAAACGATTATTAAATTTAACAAACGTTTTTTAAGTAAAATTTGTTTCGTAAACCTTCATTATATTAAAAAAAACACTTTTATTAATACGACAGTTAATTTTTATCAAATTGACTCTTATTAAATTTTCTACAGGGACTCTATTAAAGAACCAATAAAAAATAAATAAAATCACAGCATATTTTATGTATATTCAAAATTGCAGCTTATCGAATTAAAAGTATAGCATAACTTGCGGCTTGCAATGTATAAAAATGTTTGTTTCTTAAGTCATTTGTTGTTTGTACAAAAAAAAATGTTGTTCTTATTATCTGGCTTGCAAACTTTTAATTTCAAAGCAATAAAAGCAATAGATAAATTTAAAAACGAAAATATTTATTAGATGATAAAAATAAACAATTAAAACAAGATCCACCACACTTGCCAAACATTTCGCCTAGTCTTCAAAACACAAATTGTTTTTTCTTAATTTATTTCCGGTGTTTTCTGTTCACTTGCTTTTCTTTTTGTTTTGTTTTTTTTTTTTTTTTTTTGTTTAATAAAGTTTTAATTTTCCTTTCATTAAATAAATATGGAAAATAAAAAAAAATAAAAAGTTTGTTTTGAAAAAAATACTTTTATGTCTGTATATTTAGGCAAGTAAAATAACAAGTTTTAGTTTTTCTTATGCGTTTGTTGGATTGTAGTGTTAAATATTTGTTGATTTAAATGCATCAAAAATTATGCGAACGTGTGTTACATGAACGTTTTGGGTGTTGCGTTGTTATTTTTTAAACGCTTTTAAGTTTAAGTTCAATAACCATTGTACAAATCTTAGCCAGTTAAATGTTTTTGGTAATTTATTGAACAACTTGGCTTGTGTTCAATAAAAAATATGTGCAATAACAAAACTAAAACAATTGGAAACAAGTATAAAATGAAAAAAAAAAAATATTAATAATACAACACTTAAATGTTAATTTTATTAAGGTTTCTACATTAATTGGAGGATTGCCAAGTTAATCTTCTTGTTTGTGAGATTATTTTGTTGGATTGAAATAAATATAACAATTGGCATTTAATTAAAATTATGAATGACGTGAGAAATAAAATTATTTTGTCTGGATGGGCTAATAAATTGAATAAAAAATTTGAAGAATATAAGTATCAGCATAAAATTTTTACTACTCAGCCATTTCGGTACTTATTTCAGTATATATTTCGTTAATTCACAAAATGTTCTAAAGCGCTAAGTACAAAGGTATTATTAAATGCTAAATAGCATTGTTGTGAACAGCCTGTTGTATTTTAATATGATTAATTTGTGGAAACGTGAAAACTATATGGAAAAAATATATAAAAATCAAAATTAGTATGTCGTGAATAAATAAATCGTTTGGTGTTGTTTTCATTACACAAGCGATTGAACGTTTAGTAAAATTTATATGAAAAATACTCAAAAAAAATCTGAATGCTTGTCATATAAATTTTACTCAAAAAACTGAATGCTTTTCATATAAATTTTACGCTCAATTGCACAAGTGATTGAACAAAATTGCAGAAGAAAATTTACTTTTTAATTTGTATTTTAATAGTAAAATTTGAGTGAACTTTAAATTTTTTGTAAAGAAAAGTTTTATTTTATTAAAATATTGATTAAAACGAGTCGAATCTTGGAAAGTATTAACTTAACTTTATCTTCGAGTGTATTCTGTAAAGTAAAGATATTTTTTTTACAGGTTAAATACACGTTACAGATGGAAATCAAGTATTTTCACTTTATTGTTTTCAACAATTATGAAACCCCCAGAGTTTTAAACATTTTGAATTTTATTTATGCCTTTAAATTTCACATTATTTCATTATGTGCATCCACAAAAGAAAATTATTTAATAGTTTACATATCTATAACACTGTAAGACAAATCTTAAGTTGTGAGTTCACCCATAATCAAACTGACCAGATTCTGAACATTAAGCTTAAAAAGAATATACGTATACTTCTAGTTTTCCTTGATCAATTCGTTTCGGGTTGTTAAGAGCAATTCAATTTTTAAGGTGAGTCCTGCAATCTATCACTTGGGGAAGTTGTCCACATTAGTTGACAGAGACGCCAGATTTTTCCACTTAAGTGCTTAGTATTGTTATTAGGTTGATGAATAATCGTGTCGTATAGTGTAATTTGTTATTGGAAAAATATTAACAGGCCATTCATCGATTTTGAACGTTAACGTTTAATAGAAAATAACATTTAAAACAAAAACAAATTTAAGAATTTTGTGTTTATTTTAAATATAAATTTCTATGAAAACGTTGACGTTCGAAATCGTTAAACAAGCAGTAAATGATAATAAGAGAACAATTTATTTATTTCAAAAAAGTATTTCTCTATGACCGCATTTACATCTATGCAATTAACGCCGAGTTTTTTTTCTATTTTCTTTTTTAGTAGTTTCTACGACACTCTTTTTCAAATTTACATTTACATTGCTAACAAACAAAAAGTTGCATGCGAAAGTTGCGGCAAGTTGCGGCGTTAATTGCATAATGTAAATATGGTCTATAAGTTAAATATGGCATTTTCTTGTGTTTTATATATAACGAATATCAACGGCTTCAGTATTCTCAAATTAAGTATTGCAGCAGTGATTAGTTGTAACGAAGTTTTGAATAAAGAAATACCGATGTTGAAACAGAATACAACACTCTGCGTTCATCATCATCTACTTAGTTGGAACAACAACCGATTAATGAAATAGATGAAAATCAAAAAAACAAAACTGAATGAAATCTTACATGTTACTGAAATCTTACATGGCAATATGTGAAAAACAACTGCAAGATGTAAGATTGATATGCTTTATGAACCCATATGCTCCCAAAGGTGATAATGGAGAAAAAAAATCTGTGTATGGGTTACTTTTAAAAAGGTCCATATCAAGCACAGTATTTTGAATATAACAATGTAGAATGATGATGTCAAGGAAGTGTTAATAGTAATTACTTATGTTCACGTCTGAACCTAAGGCTGCGGATTTTCTATCCCTGATTTCTATTTTGAATGATGATGTGCCCTAAGACAAATTGACAACGTGAGGCGCCACACCACTATCATCATGTATTATATTTAACATTTTTCTTAAATTTGTTTGTATTTTTTATTGTTGTAACTTACAAATTTTTAAGTCGAATCGTTGTTTGAAAGCGATCTTAGACGGCTGTATTTTTAATCGTTTTAAAATAATTAAATTTTTTTTTTTTTTTTATTAAATTTTTTATTGGAAATTGTTTGGAAATTTAATACTTTTTAGTAAATTTTGTATTTTTGCAACAAATAAATAGACATTTTATAACGTTTGCAAAACAAGGAAAGAGTTTTTATATGGTTAGAAGTGCTATCTGTTTGTATAAATATCTGTGCCTTTTTTACCTCTTGTTCCAGTTTGGTTCAGAGGTATTGTAGCGCTGAATCCCGAAGCCACTCTATACATTCCATAAACCCAGAAACGTAATCGGCGTTCTCTCTGGACCACTATAAGACGTAATCGCCGTTTTTAACTTATATGACAGATTCTTCCACAATAACATCGGGCTTAATTTGTAAGGGTTTTATTTATAGAGTCCCACCGACTTTGTTTCGACTCCGGTACAAAAAACCTCAACTCCGACTCCATAGCCTTGCAGTTAAGCAATAATTTGATTTTCTTAATAAATCGCGATAAAGCCATAGGAAATAAAGCCATATTGCCTTATTTCTCAATGAATTGAGAAAAGGATTTTCTCCTCTATGGTATAACAAATACCGGCTTCGCTAACTTAAGCTTCTCTGCGTAGTCAGCCTTCGTTAGAAAACAAAGCAGATTTTAGAACCTTTACTTAGTGAAACCGGTACTTGTTATACCAAAAAGAATAAAATTCTTGCGCCCAGCCCAAGACCGACTATGCAGAGAAGCTTTAGTTAGCGAAGCCGGTATTTGTTATACCATGGAGGAGAAAATCCTTGCGCCCAAAAATGTTTTCGTTATATTTTTAATATATACACCCAGAGAAAAAACAACAAAACAAATTTTAAATATATTAGAATTATATTAAAAGAAAAAAATTTAAATGGGAAATAAGGCCATGTATGGCTTTATTTCACTCCTTACAAGGAAATAAAGTCATATGGCCCTGTTGCTTAATGGATTGAGTAATAAGGCCATATGGCTTTATTTCCTATGGCTTTTTTGCACGGCACCTAGGTGCATTGTATATCCGGCAATGTTCTGACAATCGCACGATTTTACATCGCAAAACGCCATATTTATTTTATGGTGTTTTGAAACTCGTACGTTTTGCTTGCGATCTGCAATAGTTTCTTAAAAATATTCTAAGTCCTTTGAGCACACTTTTTCCATTTGAAATCGCCAAACTTGCGATGGTGATTTACAGAACGACTTTTATGCGATTTCAAGTCAGAATCGCAAATTTTAAGCGTTTTGCGATTGTGAGAACATGCCCGATCATTTGACAAATATTATATTGAAGTTTTCTTCGATTTAATTAAATATTTAATTAAATAAAACTAACGACCAATTTCCCCAAGTTCAGTTAACTTACTATTACTTTAACGATATGTTTTTGACATTTTTAAATGATAGTAAATTGTAACTAAACCTAGTGAAATTGGCCGTTCATAAGTTTTGTTTCTATCTCTTATTGAAATAGTTCAAATAGTCTATCCAAACTCTAATAGAGACCTTCTTGAAGTAATTAAAATTATATTTACAAACAAACTCATGAAATTATTTCCGTTTATCACTTATATTTAAAGTTTTTAAGAGGAATATTTTTACTTTAATAGAAAAGCATAATAAAATTACTTTTGTTAGGGGATAATAAATAGCAAAATTTTTTCCCATTTATCTTTGAGCTTAAAATAATCCAATTAGGTTTATGAAATAAAACTTGTGCTTTTTGTCTCCTTTAGAATATTTTAAAGCTCTTCAGTTTTAGCTTAAAAAGGAAGTCCATGGTAAATTCTCTAATAATATATCAAATCATGTGCTTTCTAATTTACTGCCTAGTAAAAAATGAAGCTAACTGATAAGCAGTTTTGTAAGGAAAAATAAGAACAATTCCCCCTTACAAATTGCTTACTAGAGGCATGATTTGTATATGGCGGATTTACTATTTTTTCCTCTCTGCTCAAAAATAATTGTGTAATAAAAATATGTAATTCTTATGTTCGGTAAAACCTTGGGAATGATCGTAAATACATTTAAAAATCATTACCTGCTCGCATGTAAGGGATTAAGAGAAGCCCTTTGAACTTCGTAAGTGAATTGTATTTTCTATGAAATAATTATTTTAATTATTTAGTTACCACCAGCTTACTTTTAAGGAATAATTAAAGTTAATAAATCACATTTCTTTACTTAAATAAAATATTCACTTTAATGGTTTTCGCCCTCTGCTGCTTCTCAGTGGCATATATCAACGCTCATGTACTTTTCTTGCTTCCGGAAACCTTCAAATATGTTACTGGGTGTAGTCTGAATTTTTCCAAATAAATATTTTTAATCCAACAGGTTTGAATCTCAAGTCTTTTGTTTAATACCCACAATATGTGTATCTGTATGAACTTTCATTTCTTTCGACGTTTAATAAATTTCACAACACATTTCGTCATGTTATTTTTTATATAAATTCTTTTTTTACTCATTTTATTATAATAGGAAAATATCAATTTCAATTGCAATGCTTTTGAATGAATAAACGAAAAAATTACACAATAGATTAGTTTTGCTGTAAAAAGACTAAACAAAAAAAAAATTGGGTTAGTAAAAATTATGAGTGCGAAAAGTAAAAATAAAAATAAAATTAAAAAACAATAATTAGCTACAACGTAATCGTTCGTACACAACATTACACAGTTTTAAAAATACAAGAGTTAAGGAATAAATACAGTTGAAACTGATGGTTTCTTCATCATAGTTTCAACTCTACATTCTTCCATTCCATACAGTCAGTCAGACAGACAGTAAAACCGTCAGTCTATTAAACACAAAAGAAAAGTGAAAGAAAATTAAGTATTGGTTAGTTATAAAATCATTAAATTAAATTGAATTCATTCAGTTGTTCGCTCATATTCATAACAAGTAACACATGAACTCGTATTAGTATCGGTATCAGGAACAGTATTAGTATTAGTTTTGGTGTAAGAGACTTACTAAGTATGTAAATAGTAATAAGGTAGGTAGTTGGATAGAATAGATTAGATTAGGTTAATTAGCCAGTTTAATGCTATCACAGAAGTAAATAAAAAAATCAAATAATTAAAACATAAACTAATACACAACAAATAAGTACATTGACATATATAAAAAAAGTTTACTAAATTACATAAAAAAGACAAGTTTAAGTTGACACATGAGGGAAGGAGCATCGCTAGTTTTGTTGCACATTAAAATTGACTTTCTTTTTGGCCTTGAAGTTTGTTTGTTTTTTTTTTTCTTTCTTTTCTGTTTCATTTTCTAAATATATAAAAGTTATTAACAATTTGGCTAAGTATTCATTGTAATGTTAAACATCACAATCAGTTAAAAAAAATTACTTTTTTTGTTCTCATAAAACAGGGCAAATCAGGTTGTAGAGTCAATTAAAGGTTTAAAAAAATTCGCACTTTTTGTTTCTATATTAATTTCTTAAGTAAAATAAATTTAATAATGATGTTCCGAATGTTCTTCGTGGTGATGGACGGGAGCAGTCTTGTGTACAACAGCATTGAAGCCGTTGTGCTTGTCAGCTGTGTAGTCAACGGTACGGATAGAACCATCAGGTTCAACCAAAGAGTATTGACCTAAAAGGAAAAAAAATATTTAATAATGGGTTTTTGTAAAACATTAACTTAACTCAACTTAATAATAAAATTTGTTATTATTATAAACATCATTTAATTTAACAACTATAATAATAACAAATTTTACAAAAACAATTTGATAATTGCAAAACACGTTGCACAAATTACAACTAAAAAACTTGTTAAAAAAAAAACAAACAAAATAATAACAGAAGAAACATGTTGCAATTTTATCTTGAGAGTTTTTGCTTAAACTATTTATATCCTACATCATAATAAATGGGAAGGTGGTAATGCGATTGTGCTAAAGGTAATGACCTACGGATCCCTAGAAATGTGGTACAGATATACACTGACGGGTCTAATATACAGTATAGTGCTTAAAGCTAGTTTACACTATCTCACCAGTCTTACGTGTGCCATAATACTTTGTGAGATAGAAATCTAATGACTTTTGTTGCGACTGTCAAAAAATCTAATATAACATGACAGTTAGAGTTCACACCATCTCACTCACGCGTGAAATAAAATGCAAGCCTGATCCAATGAAAAGTATTATTGTTAAGAAATTTTTCAAAAAAACGGTGAGTCGTATGGAATGTCAAACTTTTTTCATAATACTTGTCATTTTCGTGACGCATTGCTTTCACACTATTACACTTTGTCATATTACTTGCGCTTTTGACATGTATTAATACAAAGTATAATAGTGTAATCTAGCATTTATGGTGTTATGTTCTGGCATTTGCTTCGAGCAGTTCCATTGGAGCGTTTCTATAATCTACACAGCCACGAAGCACATTCATTAGAATGGAATATCTGGCAGGGATATCCACATTTTTACCAAAAGGCCGTCAAAAGATCCCTGGAGAATGTAATTATCACATCGAAAATTATTCAAGTATGCCAGGCATCTCTGAAAGAAAAGGCGAGACATTCAACGGCTATCCTTAAATAGATCCCAGGATACGGAGGCACACATGGTAACTGCATAGCTGGTTCGTTGACGCCTACAGGCACCACCTTAAGCCATCATAGTTTAACATGTACAATAGATGTTCCAGTCTCATGGAGCAAGTCAGAGATGGTTTGATGAAACTACCTGGGGGAAACCAGGAAAATCTAAAAGGCTGCAAAAGAACTCAGTAGGAGTTAAAGCTGTCCAGACGCCAAGAGTCTGGGGCTTCCTTTCAACGACCTTTGCGGAAGTCTTCTCTGTAAACTTCCGGCATTCGGGGACCTAAGACTCAAACTGTTTCTTCATAGGACTCTAAGAGACAAAACTAGTCTCTCTGATACTGATTTTATGTGGATCCACTTTTTCATTGCATCAAAGGGTTGGCTGGGAAGTAATAGTTGCAGATAATTGTAGATGTCTGGGATGCAGTGACGGATGGTAACACAACGGGAACTAATTACTGGAAACATATGAGCTATACTAGATTGCAGCTGCAGCAATTAAAGCTAACCCAAATATACCGATTGAAAGAATATACCTAAGCCTGTATATCTGTTCGTCCGTGTTGTTGGCTGTGCCCTTGTAAATCTTGTATACAAATAACAGGTCGAAGTTGTAAAGATAATTTTATGGCTTATAAGCTTTAACAGGCCTAAAGACATGGCATATTAAAAATTGTAAGAATAGGCTCATGATTCCTTTCTTTTTCCTACAAATGTCCTCACAGAATAGAGTTTTAGTCAATACCTTCTATTTGAGCTCAATTTTGCAGAAAAAAAAAATAGTTTTATGGAAACCGATAAATCTTTAACCAAAGCTCCAAGGAAAGTAACCCTCCCGAAAATCGCTTTTGCTTATCAATTTTTAATCGGTGGTATTGAGAAAACCGTAAATAAAAAATACTTTTATACACTGAAAAAATTCTCCAAAATGTTTCACCAATTAAAGCAATAATCAAAAATTAAATCAGTTTTAATTAAAAATTTAATCAATGGAATTAAACCTTTAATTTTTTTTTTAATCAAGTGAATTAAACGTTTAATTGATACTATTAACTTGTTTACTGGTGCAAATTTAATTAATTTTATAATTAATATCACAAATTATTTTTCTGTGTAACTACTGCTACTGTCATGGTAAAATTTTGTGACAGTAGGCCAGAAAAGTTCAAAAGTCCCGTATAGGGCTTTTCTTGAATATCACATTATAATTAATAAATCTCACTCTTAAATAAAGCTTAAGAGCAAAAAGATCTCAAATACATTCCCTTTTTGAACTTATTTTTCAATATAGGGTACTCTATTCTTGGTCGGGCTTGCTCTTTTTAACCTTCTTACTTCTTTTGTTTAACTTTTTGGCAGTTAAGAAAGTAATTAAGATTAAAAAAAGACTACTATTGCAGTAAGCCGCCACATGTATGTCACACATACATACTGTGGATGAAACACAAATGGGTTCATGTACGACTTATTTAACACAAAGATAATCTTAATCTCTATATTCAGCAAAGCATGGAGCTGTCAACAGACTGCACTAATGTGTGCACTAATTATATTAATATCTCTTGACAATACCAACAAAAGATCTCAAGAAAAGTAGGACTTTTCCATTATTTCTTTTTTTTTATTTAACATTATATATTTTTTTTTTTTTGTCGTCAGACTAAAAATTATTCATGTAGATGAAGAGCTTGCATATCAATTACTTGGAGCTGTGTTTGCTATTTTCTTCAAAAACTCTTTTTTAAAACTATTTAAGATAATAAAAATGTCTTATGTGATCCTACAATTTGTGGAACAAAAAAATAACAATGTTTATATATTTAGGACATTTATGAACAATTCCTAATAACTATAGATGGGAAAATGGTAAATTATTAGGGAAACTTGGTTAAGAATTGGTAAATACTCTGGTATTGGCCCAAAGGATGGGTATAAGCGTTTTGTACACAGTTCGATAAAAATGTATTCTTTAATTTAATCAATATTAGCTTCACTTAACAAACACATACCTTCTGCAAAATTTTAAATCGGTTTATTGTAGTTTTAGTGCCAATTTAACCAGTTTTTTAATATTAATCGACTTTTTTAAAAAACGAAAAGTTATTTAAAATTATTGACAGTTAATAATTGCCATCTAAATTTGTATATTAAAAATACCCAAATATCTTCCCAAAAGAGTATATACCCGGTATTTACCCTGACATCATTTAATACCCAATAGAATCCCATCTATACTAATAACACATTTGATTAAGGTGAAATATCAGATAAAGGATTTATTCCCCTAATATGTTTTCCTAGAAGAATCTCAACCTGCGAATTACAACCGCTGTTGAGCCAAAAAAAGCCCTGGTGTTTGAGTTTTGCTGGATAATGGCGAACTTTGCCTTAAACCGTTTAGTGGGATTAAAATATTACCAAGGACTGTGGCATATAACATACTTTTAAATATAGATAGAAGAAATTGGAAAATTGCAATAAGTGTTTTTACTTTTCTCGCTCTTTGATGCGTTCACATGTATAAATTCGCTTTGAATTTCATGCTTTATTGTATTGTTAACACCCTTCGTCAACAGTATTCTGTTTCATGATATATTTCTGTGTTTTATTTCGCATAATGTGAAACAGGTCTAAGTATTTTTGTTTTATCTATCCATAAATATAAAAAAAAGTTGCATTGTGTTAGTAATTGATGTTCTCGATTTTGTTTCTGCAAAGTTCACGTGGAAGGTGACGTCAATACCAAGGTTTCTATGTATCAAGGGTCTTCAAATGTGTATTGGTTCATGAGTTATAGCCATTTTAGTGAACACTGCATTCATTCCGAAAAATGTATTTTTTTTTGCATGGAAATTATGCGAATTTGACTTAATATTTTGAAAAACTGAAATTCAATTAGTTTTTAAATTCATTACAATTCGATTTTAGTATTTCAGGGTACGTTGGGGATTGTCTGTAGACTGTTAGTGCTAAGTTTGCACGAAATCGGCCCAGGGTTTCCGAAGATATGGCATTTCGATTTGTCTATACATTGCCATACAAACATGAACAAAATGCCCTCCATTTTGAATTCTTTCGAAACGGCTTCACTGATTTTTATGAAATTTTGTTTGCGTATTTGTTAGGTATGAGAATGGATCGTAAAGTATATTTGATATCGCTAAAGGGCGCAAAATAGTGCAAGAGGGGCAAAAGCTTCTCCTTCCTATATCTTCTAAACTAATCAATAATCTTTCTTAAAATTTGGCATGTAGACACTGTAAGAACTGAAAGGCAATAGGAAATAGGGTGTGAAATAGGGCGAGAGGGGTAAAAGTTCCCCCTCCCTATATGTATCTTCTTATATCTTTTTATTATTAAGGGACTGAAATAGAGCAAGAGGAGTAACATCTGAAAGAAATAAGTTATATGGCAAAACAACGTTTGCGGGGTCAGCTAGTAAATAATAAAAAATTATTTAATTTTCCAAATATTTAATTAAATTGCACTTAAATATACTACGCTGTGATTGAAAAACCCAACAAAAAGCTGTTGTAAACACGTTTGTTAAATAGCCCTGAATAAAACAGTTGACGAATCTCTATCTGTCTCTTTCTCTCACTCAGTAAATTCATTGATTTACAATATATACGAAAGAGAAACTCACGCTTTGTAGTATAAAATCGTATTAAGTAAAGCAGAGTTGTACACTTAATACAAAGGGTGAAGGCCGCTTTTGGATTTTTTTAAGAAAAAATATTTTCCTATGGTATTTCGTAAAATATTATGACAAATTTCTTCAATACATATTAGCTAGCTGAAAACTAACTTAACTGTAGTAGAGTAACACAGTGCAACATTTTTGTCATCGAGTGCAAACTCCTTATCGTGTGAAGTTTCTAGAAATACTTCTCATTTAGGTTTTGTTAGTTTTAGCTACTATTCGGACTATATGGTCTCATGTATATTTTGGCTTAAAAGAACATGCTGTTTAGAAAACTGCATCTAGTTTCTATCTAGTTAAAATGTCGAAAAATGCATATTCTGTTTTTTTACCATTTTGGCCCGTAGCTGCCAAACTTTGTAAAACTCAGTAAAGTAATCTTCAAGAAAACACTGCTTTTTACAAAACGCATAACTCTTCAGTACATTCCCAATAAAAAATTTTATCATTTTGCGAAGCACTAAAGGTACATTTAAAAAAATAAGCGCACAATTATGCGCTACGCAATAAGACATACAGAAATGCAGTAAAGTAAGTGAAATAACTCTTAACAATTTCTATAAAAAATAAATCAAATTTCAAGTGCTACGGCATTCCCTTACTACGAAGCAGGTTTGTAAGGGAGAATACTAAAAAATAACTGTAAAAAAACATTCAGTGTGTGAAGCTGTTCGTTACGTCCAACAACTTTTCTATGCGCTGAATAATGCGCTTTATGTGTCAAAAATGTATTGCTTCAAAGTGGGAACTCGTCATATAAAATTCATGTCTTCCGTAAGCGCAATGGTAAGCGAAACTCTTACATTTCTCCCTTACAAACCTGCTTCGCTCGAAGCTCAATTTTTTATTGGGTTATACTACTAGAAATTGCTTGGCCTAAAAGAACATGCTGTTTAGAAAACTGCATCTAGTTTCTTAAAATTGTTAAAATGTCAAAAAATTCATATTCTGTTTCTTTTAACCATTATTAACCCGTAGCTACCAAACTTTGAAAAATTCAGTTAAGTAATCTTCAAGAAAACACTGCTTTTATAAAACTCACAACTCTTCAGTACATTATACTGCTAGAATATGCTTATTCATATTTTCTAGCTGTATTTTACATCGAAAATTCGAGAAATATTTAAAAAATGTTGCAAAAGGCAAAAAAAATAGCAAGATTTCTCAAAAACGACTAAAAGCATTTAAAGACATGGTATTGAATGAACACAACAGTTGCAAAAACAAGTTAAGACAGTATGTTTAAGTCGGCATAACATGTCATAACGCCTTGTTTGAGTTGACATGACATATCAAAGCTGAAAATCTTTTAGAATGATATTTTATGTATACAGATGTCTAGCAAGCACACATTTCTTAAAAATTCCGAACAATTTACTGCTTTAAACAAAAATTTTGCTCAATATCAGAATACTGTTTCAAATGTTTTATGTATTCGATTTCTACAGGATATTTAGGAGAGAGAGGAGCTAAAAAATATTGACCATATCATATAGACCAATAGTTTAATGATTAACTAAGCGATTGCTAAACATGTTATCATGGCTTTCATCATTAATATTAGGTAGCTAAATTGTAAATGATATTTAAGTTAAGGGGCTTAAGACTAACGCTATAATATTTTATTCTTATCCAAATTCTTTAAGTAGCTATTACTGATTTCTTATAAAGGGATCTTTCAGTAGAAATAACATCTTTTGACCCTAAACCTTCTCTATGAAGATTGTTGAGAATCACGTCGTATAGATTCCAATTAGCCATTAAATTGTTTTAATTATCTTCTTTTTCTTCTAACATTTGACACCTATGATAAGCTTACCTTTTACACTATCACCATCACGTGTTTCATGTTGAGATTTCACGTCACCGGTATGGAAATCGTTCACACCATATTTGAAAGCATATTTGGGAGGAGCCTACCAAAAAAAAAAAAAGACACGTACATAGAAGACACATATTAAATCAACAATAGCATCACATTTAACAGAGACAACATAGTTTTAAAGCGTGTTTCTTTTTTGTTAAGGCACACTTACATAATAGTCAACGTGTTCATCTTCATGATGCTCCTCATGGCCATAACTGCTGTGTTCTTCACCCAATGACACACGCTCGATTTGATGACCGTGACCATAATCATGGGCTACTTCGGTTTCGTACCCATGACCATGACCCTCGCTTTCATAATATTGATGTTCCAAAGGATAAGCCAAAGTTAAACACAAAGCCGAAGCGAAAACAACAAACTAAACGAAACGATAGAAATTGTAATTGTAATTTTAAATCGTTTTTTTTAAGGCATAAGATGAGAATAAGAATTTATTTTTAGTTTAGGACAATTATTAAAAACTATATTAAATGTTTTATATTTTAAATTTTAACTTTAAACTTTTTTTATTTTTTGAATTTTTTTTCACAATAAGTTTGTGTCTTAAGTCTTTTGTTTTTTCTTAATTTTTGTTTACTTTTTCAAGTTTTTATTTTTGATGTTTATAAACATTATAAGCACTTGTTTTAACGTTTATATTTTTTCAACTTTCCATTTTTTTAAATCATTTACGTTTTCTTTTTTTTTTAATTTCAGTTGTTCTTTTCTTTGTTTTTTTTTTTTTTTTATTTATATCCTTTCTGTTTTAAACAAAGGCTCACCTTAAGGGCCATTTTTATTGTATAAATTGTTTTATTTCTATATTTAAATAACACAAATTAACTTTAGAGATCAGTGTCTTAAAGCTGATCTTTTCGAAACGTATAAGAAGAAACGTTGTTAACCAAATGAATTTCCACCACGGAATAATATTGTTACAATGAAAATTTGTTGCTTTTATATATTTAGGAAGAAATTGTTCGGTTTATCCATAAAACCAACAAACATCATAGAGTAGTCAGCCAGTAGACGGACACACAGGCAATACTAGGCAACAATATGTGCTGCAGAAGCGGCAGCAGCAGCAACACAAACAAAAGCGTTTATACTCATAGGCAGACAATCATACATATTGAAAGCAAAGAGCAGCAGCAACAACAACAATAACATTTTTGTTTTACAACATTCACAAATGAAGCGCTGCAAAACACCAACAAACAACAATAAAACTATACAAATTCCAAAAACAAAATGCATTCAAAAATAAATAAACTATTTTAAAATCGTTCGTTTTTCTTCTCCACTTAAAAAAACACATACACACACACATACTCGCACTCCATTAATTTTTTGTATTTTTTTTTTTTTTTTTTTTTTTTTGTTATAATTTTTGTAAAATAGTAAGAAAAAGTATCTTACACATGAGCAGACTATATTTTTTGAGAAGGGGGTTGTTGCATATTTCGAACATTTTCTTTTTCGTTGTTCAGTTTTTTTTTTTTTGTGAATTTACAAAATATAAAAACTAACCTCCTTACATACATACATACACACATACATGTTGAATAAAAAATATATCTAAAAACATAAAAACATTATCGTTATATTACACATTGACCACATTTTAGTATATAGAGTGTATATTTTTAAAATGTAGTTTTTTAGGGAATTTTATTGCCACAAAGAAATAGTTGGTTTCTACCAACTCTAAGAGTCTATAAAATTAAGAGTCATTGGTCTACACTTCGATTTGAATTTGTGGTGGTATAATTAATTTATAAGTGATTGGCTTTTTTATGCAAGAATGATCATTTCTAAATTGTTATAAAAAAAAATATATTATTTATAAATATTTATATTGGCAGGCATAACGAGAGATTGTTAAAGATATGACACACTAAGAAAAAGTTGAAAATTTAAAATTAAAGTGTTTGAATTTATTTATCACTGTAATCATTTATATTCATAGGCGATTCAAAAGAAAAACTGTTATATAATTTATTTATGTTTCTACATGTCAATTAACTTTTATTTAAGGAGGCCAATTTGTATAGAAAGATTGCAGTTTACAAAGAATTTATGCAATTTTAGAAAATCGATTTCAGATATGTAAAATGATAATATCACTAAAATTTTTTTCAAAATGAATAAATATTTAAACATCAAAGCATTATCTTATTGTATTACCAGAAGCTCTTGTGAACAGATGTGTTAGGATAAGGGAATTTCACTTATTATATTTCCCGTTTTCCCGGGATTTTTGTTGCGGGATCCCGGGAAATAAAAAGTTCTTCATAGTTTCAGAAAACAGCTATTTTTACTCTAAAATTTAGTTTTATTTTCTCTAAAAATTAGCATCTGTGGATGGGTTGTCGATTTGATCAATTATAAGAAATGTGTACAAACGTAAATCAATGTCTCCTGCGGCATTAAATCTATTAAAAGCAGAATGGGCAGTGCAACAGTTGATAATTAATAAATTTAGTGAAGTGATGAATTGATAAAGAACATAAATTCAAAATAAGATGCAGGCAGTAAATTCTCATTGACCATGGACAAGTCTTAAAAATAGGATATACATAAACATATCGCTCCGTTATTGCAACGTAGTCGTATCTACAAAAAAAAAAATCGAGCTTGGTAATATATCCGGGAAGTGCGGGGAAACCGAAATAAAAAAATAATGAAACTCGTGTAAGTTACTAAAACATACAATTTGAAAAACACATTGTCCTAAAGATTACAGATGGACCTAATGAAAAGAAATAGTTTGTAAGAAGTAGTCCGGATGATGCTATTTTTTGCATCAACCTTGACATTAGAAGCATGCAACAACGGTGCACTTTTAATTATTTGTCCAACCTCGGTAAAAAAAGTAAACGAAATTTGTCGGAAACATGGTAATCAGTAAACAAAATCAGAAAAATACTCTTTGGCGACTCACTAAACGCTTTGAGAGTGTCAGAAAGTAATTTCCTACGCCGTTAAAAAATGTTAATATATTTATTAAAATATTTTATATATTTTATGATTTTACTTTTTGATCTCATATCTTGAGTACCTCAATTGATATGCTTATTTTACCTTGAACTAGATCATCATAATACGGAATTTACTTATAATAGCCAAAGGTAATAATAATTCAAGTTCCGCTTTCAATCTTCAATTAATTTTTGTAGTATTTAAGCATTTATTTTACTTACTTTGTAAACAAGTTCCCTCATGTTTGTTTATAAAAGTTTTTTTCATTAATAAAACCAAGTTTACTTTGTATTATTTGTATGGAGCGGGATCCCGGGATCCCGGGAAATTTAAAAATGTTTCCCGCTTTCCCGGGAATCGAAAAACTCCGGGAAAAAAAAACTCTAGTTAGGATTAATTGGGTACTTGCCTTGCAGGAATAACTCCAAGTTGCACTTAACACTGATGGACACAATGAATTTACCAACGCCCCAACACGATATATAGGCAGCAATTTTAAGGTTGTGATCCATTAGAACCATACGATTGGCCCTCTAACCTCAACTGCTAAAATACAGATCGCTCTTTTGATTAGCAACAGCACGTAGGGAGATCCACAAGAAGACCGAACATTCCTACAATGGGTGGAATCATCACCAAGAGCTGACTTTATTAGATATCCCTTCCCACCATCATGTGTTTAGACTACAGCCACCGCGTGATTGCTGAAGGAGCCACAAAACAAAAACCGAAGCCCCCTGTGCTAATTGTTACTGTGGTTCCAGCAAAGGATCTCTAGTCAGCCGTGATCATCCTTAAAGATTAGAAGAGCGCCAGTATTGCTTTTGAATTCCCAGGTTTCAAATCAATTTTAATATATGTGGAATTTTGACAAAACATTTTAAGTCAAATTTAAAAATTTGAAAAAAAATGTTGGTTATCATACGAATTTTCATTCAAAAAACATTTTTGCTTACGTTTTTAAAATTTTGTATTGCAAACACAATTTTTCTTTAATTCTGGTTTATTTTATTATTTGATAAAATTTCGTTTTTGCCCGACTTTTTTTTAAAACTTTTTTGCTATCTTATCTCGACTTAAAATGTTTTGTTAAAATGCCAAAGATATAAAGGGGAACATGCAACAGGAAGATAAAAAACTACCAGAACATTTTGTATCTTCCTGTGTTTTCAAATATTAAAATAAACATATTTTGAGCTTTCTTAAGCCGGCGATTCACTATCCTATTCAGTCGTAGAAATATGAAAGTGTGACGTACAAATGAAATTGAGTGGCAGATCTTTTTGACAAGTCTATCCGAATTGCAAATATTTTAAAATGTTTATAAAATAAGAGATAAAATGCGATCAAATTTGCATTTTCTTGTAAAGTTGTTGAGTCTATTGTTTTTTCAATGTTGCATAAACTCAAATAAATGCTTTACAACTCTGAAACATTATTTCGGTTCGTTCAGTATCGACTGAAACAATCAAATTGCTTTTGAATCGAAAAAGTATTCGATCACGATTGCCAGAATTAGCCCCCAAATTTTGCAGATATTATTTTTATGCTGGAAAATCAAACCATAATTGTGTACAATTGTTTCATCAAGTTTATTGCTTTCTGATTATGGTCACGTCCAGCCAAATTTTCTGTTCTTGTGTACAATCTACCAACAAATAGTTCACTATTGACAACGCTGTTTACAAGTGTCCGGGAAAAATTCGACACAGAATATTTTTGAATAATAAAAACAAAAACTCAATAAGCTGAATCATTTTTTGTTCTAGAAATATAAAACAAAACAATTAAGAGTGCTTGCCGAATCTTATTAGCCCTTTACGATGGTGGGATAAGAACAGAATTTTATATAAATATCATTATTAAGATATAAATAAATCTTTTTTGTGACCGCCCACTTCTCTAATATCGCCAACATATTGTCGCTTTTGCTCATGCCGTTCTCTAGATATACAACAAAAATAATACAACAAGGAGTTTATGAATAAAATTAGAGGCAGACTTGGTTTTTTGATCATATCTCAGCCACTAAAGCACCGATCTGGCTGAATTTCAATAGAAAACTTTAACGGAGTTTATGTGAAATAAGTGTATAACAACCTTGTCCCTATCAACTCAGAGGTGTTCCGAGAACTCATTTTCGCTACTGGTAAGGATCCATAATATATATACCTTAAATGGTCTTAGATCAATATTAAAGAAATTACAAACCTGTGGTGAAGGGTATAAAGAGAAATCTTACGGGGCCCTCAAGTGCACGACATTATGTAGCGATTGTACGGTTTATTAGACTAGAAAATTCTGAATTTTTGTAAAAATTTCATATATTGTTCTGGTTCCTCTAAAGGGAATCAACTCAAAATTTTAAAAAAGAGATAAAAATCTGTTTTATACCCTCCACCACTAGTGGTAAATGAATGTATACTAAGCTTGTAATGTCGTGCTAATATTCATCTTAGAATCCATAAAAAATATATATACACTCTGGATTCTTAAGTTATTTTAGTGCGTCTGTTCGTCTGATTTTTCTTCCGTGTGTACGTTTATCCGTCAGTTGAAGACACGCTTACTTGCGAAAAACTCAAAAGAAAAGAACAATAATATTGGTTCCAAACTCTTTTTGGTTATCCTACAAAGTTTGGGATTGAAATACAATAAAATTGATTAAGGTGGATAAAAGTTTTGAACCAAAATGTGGAACAACCACCATAAAAAACGTATGATTTTGTTAAAAAAAACAAACTAAATTGTGGCGCAATGTACATATTGATCTAAGATTTTTCATAAACTCGTTCTTTATGACTAGAAATCGTACCAAATAACGCCCCATATAACGCCCACTATCGAAAAACACTTAAGTATGCGTACAATCTAAACGAATAATGCTAATCTAACCAATTTTGGTAAGTTAATAGTAGTCTTCGAAAATAAACACTTAATATCGTTCCTCAGTGTTCGGCTAGGTAAATTTGTGGAACACACAAACGCTGAAGGCAGATTTAGTCTTTACTTTCTGTTCTGTTACGAATCAGCTGATTGGTTTTTTTTACTACAAAACCTATGAAATTGATTAGTTTTTCTGCTCTGTTGCGGTTCAGTTTGTTAAAATCAAAAACATGTTAAGTATTTGTAAGTGACAGCAAAATAAATAATAAAAAATACATATTTATATTGAAACAAATTGTTTTTTGATTTTAAGAATTCATAAAATTTAATTTCTTCAAATTTATGTGCATTAAAGTTATTAAAATAAACATTGGATGGTGCAAAACTAATAAATTTTTCGTAAATGGCTGATAAGTTACTACAGAAAAATTAACTATTACAATTTCGTAACAGAACGGCAACGAACAGAACAGAAACAGAAAGTAAAGACTAACTGATCCTTAATAGTGTTTTTGTAGAAAATCATAAAAAAAAAATAACGTTTCCCTGTTTGTCGTCTTTCGAACACAAAAATAATACGGCTTTTATCCAACTCAACAAAAGATGAGAACATTTAATTCCGTTCGGTTTTTTTTTAAACCACAAACTTCAATGTGTTCGGTTCGGCTCATTAATGTTCGTCGATTTTGGCTGGTAAAATAAAACCAAACATTTTTTACAAAAACAAAATACACATACGGAATAAACAAAAAACCAGCAAAATATTTTTACTCAAACGAAACATATACACAATACACACACAAGCTTTTTGTTTTGTGCACTTCTCTATCAATGTAAAAAAGAAACATTATAGAACATTAAAATGTAATGTTTGTCTACAGTCTCACTACACTCAAAAGAATAACTCAAATCAATCCGAAACGGGATTAATAGTACGGTGAGTACGGATTTTCTTATATCAAGTACCGAAAGATTGATTCAAGTACGTATTTCCAATCGCAAAATACTTGATTTATCCATATTTAATCCCGAATTCGTTCTTGAAATAGTCCGAAAATGAGATTGATTTAATTAAAAATAAGATTGAATCAATCTCAAAATGCGCTTGTTTTAGTGCTGGGATACTATCGATATTTATCGATTGTTCAGATTTCACTATCGATATATCGATATTACTATCGACTGAATGTTTGTACTTGTGCAGGAAAACTTTAATTATTTTTTTATAAGGCTACAGTTCGTTGTTTTTATCACTTTATTGAATGTATGAGACGTATGTATGTATATACGCACGTTATTTAAAATTGCGGTTTTTTAAAAATTGATAAGTACCTTTCTGAAGGAACCGACTGTTACGACTATAAGATATTCCATTGCAACTTTAAAAAATTTTCTTAATTTTAAGCCCAAAAAGGTAATCAATCTAGTGGACTTATCCTCCAATGGTCGTTCATTGTTTTGTCCTATGCTTGCAATTGCATTTGGATTTTCATTTTTTTTTAGCAAATTACAAAAATATTTTACATTTCAGGTCCTATATACACATGTAAAAAATTCGACTTAAAGGCCTTTAATTAGCAGTTAAAAGCACTGCTAAGCAATCCATACCACTTGCCATTCTTGTTGTTTATATGCATTGCTGTAATTCAGCGCGAATTAATAATAGCAAGTAAATATTTGCGGCAAAAAACTGTGTGTGTATAGCTGCTGTTAGATGTCTTCATAGCTGTATTTTAAATAATAAAAATATCGATATTTATATTTTTCCTATCGATATTTTCGATATTTTAAGACTATCGATAATATCGATAGTCTATCGATAGTTTCCCAGCACTAGCTTGTTTCAAGAATTATAAAATTGATTTTATCCGAATTCGTACTTAAAATAATCCGAAAATGAGATTGATTTATGTAATACTTAGAGCGAATCAATCCCATAATGTACTTGATTCAAGTATTATAAAGTTGATTTTATCCCGAATTCGTGCTTGAAAAAACCAAAAAAGAGATTAGAATGAAAAAATTATTATGATTGATTCACTTACCCGTTTTGCACTTTACAGAACGATAAAATACCAACATCATGCCCAATATGGTTTTTACTTTATTAATCTTATGTTCATATTAAACCAAAAATATAAACTAAATGAGAAGCAGGAGTTCAAATTTACTTTTTACCCCTTCGTGGTTCACATGAGTCTGGCCAGACATTTTTTCAATGTGTATAGAAAATCGAAGCATGCCTAAGCCGGTGGGTTAAACATGAAAATAATAAATGTTTTTTTCTTGTTTTGTTGTTTTTACAACTACAACAAACTTTGAAAATACACACGTATGCGCGCATAAATAATGCAATGCTGAGAGATGATACTAATAAGTTTTATGAGATTAAAAACCCTTCAAGAATTGTATACTTATTTCAAGAAATTCTAGGATTGATTTTCGAAAGTTATCTCATTTAGGATTGTTTTGAGTACGTTTTAGTGTTATTCGTACTTGAATTATTGAGTACGACTCGTACCTAAAGTAATCATAAAAAACTAGATTTATCCCGAGTGTTTTTCTTTCTGTGTACAATTGTTCTGTTTTTTAACGAAGAGCAGAACTTTATTTAATGTTCGGTTCTTTCCAAGGCGAATTGACTAGAAGGTGGGGTCAAGTCAACATGTGGTGTTTTTTTTCGGTGGTCGAGTTGTCAAAGATTGTATACAAACTAGTTTTTTATGTAAACAAACCTGTTTTTTTTTACTAGCAATATTTTTGACAACCCGACCACAGAAACATTGTAGTTGGTGAGTTGACCTCACCTTCTAGTCAATTCGCCTTGGGTTCTTTCTAGAAAATAGTTACGAACGGTATTAGATATCGTTCTTGGGTGTGTGAACCGACCGAACACTAAATAATGTACTGCTTATTTTTGAACACTGGCTTATAGACCAAAAATCACATTGTCAAATTTCGTGAATAGCGTTCCATTTACCAAAGGTTCCATACTAAGCCCACTCTGAAATATGTTTTTTTATATGAACTCTTATATCAGAAAGGCAAAACAATAGAGAAATTGAACTAATATTTTTTCTGTGGGTAGATATGACCACTGTTTATCGTTTTTTTTTTTTTTTTTTTTGCCAAAAATTAAAAAGGTGTAACTTTTGAGTTGACTCCTTTTAGACGAACCAATATTCATTTGAAATTATATATATTAGTATTCTATTATAATTTTATATTTTAAAAATTTGAAAGTTTTCAGAAACTTTTACCAACCCTGCACATTGACACAAAATAAATCTTTTTGTAACCCTGTAAAATTTTTTCTCAGAATTTTAGACAAGATTAAAATGATCCAATAATGTCTATTACAAAAAGAACTCCAATTATTTATTGTACAATTTAACGAACCAAATAGCCAAAAGGCTTCTGCAAACTTTTCCAGGTCAATTTAAAGACTTCGTTAACGACAAAAATAACCTTAAATTGAGTTTTGACCAAAATGTTGTGACAACATGGACACGACTTTGCAAACAAAAACCAAACTGTATTTCTAAGCAAAAAAAAAACAAAAAATTATGTTGATTATTGTGTGGGAATAATACTATTACAAAAAAGTTACCGCTTTTAGGCTTGATAAACTTGCAAAAAAAAAATAAATAAATTTAGATTGAATATTTAGATGAAAACGCTTTACAGTAAAATTGAGTCACTAAGTGAAGTTAAACTGTAATTATCTCTAGTTTTTTTTTTCATTTTTGTATTTCACTGTTACAACTTTAAATTGTTAGCCAAGGTCTTGTTTCAAATTGCAACAATTTCTGGTACGCTAAAAAAAAAATAATAATAATTCCACCATGATTACCTAAATTGCATTAAAGACACATAAACAAACGAAAACATGTACGAAAACAACGATAATTGGTTAAATAATTAAATAAAAAGTTTGTCTATATAGATTTAAAATGCACTACTTAACTGACAAACTAATTAATCATTAAAGTCTTTCGTGGTTTATTGCAAACCATTGTGCATGAGAATGTGTGTCTTACAATTATGTCTAAAAACTTGAAATATTTCATATACTTTTACACTAATAATGCACATCAGTGTTGTTTACTAACCCAATATCTCTCTCTATATTTTAATATTTTAGTAATTATTTCGAAATTTAAAACAACAATTGCCTATCAAAAATATTAAGCCCAACTTTAATGGCATAAGTACTTTAACATTAGACCAAATAAAAAGAAACGATCATAACATGCACTTCACTAAATTATGCTTCATTCCAGTGATTCTCAAATTTTTCTTGTATTTTTTTGTTATGAGTAACAAATTTAAAAACTTTTTTTTTTCGTTACATAAAGCAAACATCGGATTGAAATTAACTAGAGATTAAAAGCAGTTAAAATTGATAGCAAAAAGTTATCTTATGCTATGTTCATACTTATGCTATGTTCACACTAGGGGTTTTAAGTTAATTAAAGCATTACATTACTTTTGAGATGATTACGATGACAGTGGATTAATAAATAAAACACGACAAACAAATTTATATTTCTTTAAAGTATAAATAATTGCTAAACATACTTTAATAAAGTTATCAGTAGATTGTTTTAAACATATTTGTGATGAAATTGTGAAAATTTATGAATTATTAAAGGACAAAATAAAAACATTAAAAAGAAATCGTGATCGGTTGTACACGTGAGAATTAAGTTTTTTGTGCCCGATGCTACATTATACTCATTTTGAATTATGTTCAGAGGATTCTATGTGATTAATGAAATGATTTAGTTTTAATCATGTCAATTTGAAGTGATTAATAAATCACTTTATCTCGATTTTGGTGTGATTAGAGTTTAATCACGTTCGAAGTGCTTAAACCCAAGTATAAACACAGCATTACACAGGCCTGTGTAACTAATGGATCTTATTTTAAATATAGGCTGCTTCTGTTATCTCTCGCCCTGTTAACAAAGTCTTTTTAATTAAGAATTCTAAATCGTTAATGTTTTACATTTTTTCTTACATTTTACAATGGTTTTAAAATATTGTTGTTGCTTTGTAAACAAAATATAACTTTGCTTGCTATGTTTATTGTGCTGTCGTAATTAATCCGTTTATGCGTTTGTTTTTGTAGCCGTTGCCGTTGATAGTATAGGTTTATCCGGCTAACATCCGTATTTAACCTGCGGCTAGCAATTTTTGCAACAAATCAATCGCGGCGTCAAATTAGATCGGCTTAGGACTCTGCTGTTTGGTAAACAAACAAAATAAAATTTATTTGTGATTTGCGTCTGAAAAATGGAAAATAGTCAGGTAAGATCAAATTTAATTTATTAATTCATGGATTAGAACTAAAAAATATTTTTATTTTAGGTAAATATTTATTTTTTATATTTGTTTTAAATTAAATTATGAGGGCTTGTTCACAACAGCCGTATTTGTTCATGTTATTATTTTAAGACATATGACTTTATGACACCTTGTGAATCCCCCAATAGTGTAAAATTTTAAAGCTTATCGTTGGTAATGTAATGTAGATTAGCGTATTGACATAAAACTTCTCTAATAAAATTTTTTCAAATTTTGCCACTGAGTTTGAAAAATGTCTCTCCCGAAATGGTATGATATGGTTCCATATTCGTGTAACGCGTATATCAAATGCTCTATTCTTTATAAGGGATGAATGAGCAGGCATAATTAAAGAATTTGTCCTAATTGAGTTGCTAAAAATTAATCTTACTGCTAGATACTCGGGCTTACTAGGGTGACCAATTAATCGAGTTTTCTTTTTGTTCGATTAAACGATTTATCGGTATTTTGCATTATTAACTTATTCGATTAAACGAATTCATTTTTTAAATTAATCGATTAATCGAATAATTTTATATCCAGAAATTTTTTCAATTACAAGATATTTTTTCGATAATTTTAGAAAAAAATAGTACTTGAGTAAATAAACATTCTTTTTTAAATAAACATGTCAATGTAGCTCCAAATTGTTGCTTCACTTTCGGGCACTTAGATTTTAAAAGAGATTCCATCCTCTGCTATGCTTCTGCAAATAATTTCCTCTTGAGAATCGATCGAAGTATCTTGTTTAATTTATTTATTTATTGGATCACTTAAAGCCCCCTTCGATTTTGTTGGTCACTGTGTAAGTGGTAAATTAGTGAAGTTTTTGACGAACATTTACATTTTTGGAAATCGAAATGAAGCGGATTTAAAATCGAGCAAATTTTAAAAACGACCCTGTATTGAAAGTTCATAAAAATATTCTATTTTATCTACTTCATTCTTCAAGTATTTCAATTTCACTTCATTTCGATTTCTAGAACATATCCGATAAATTAATATAAATCTTTGAGTTAACATACCTTTGTCGTTTTTTCTTTTGTGAATGAATCCATTAAATTGTGTCGAAAAATGTAACAAAAATATATGACTGTTTTTTTAATTCCAACGGACACATACATTTGGTGTGTATATTCGACTTAAAACTTAAAAAAAAAATTATACATTTAATAGAAATTATTATTTTATTATTATTATTGGTATAAATTCTTCGATTAATCCTTTAATCGAAATTAGCAATTTTAAACTATTCGAACAATTAGCCGTCTAAAATTCTCCGATTAATCGAACAAGACTTAATCGACTGAACACCCTAGGGCTACCCACTTTATTGTGCTTTTTTTAAAACCTTTTCTTTAGCTTCACTTCGGAAAATCAAATCTTGCAACGTTAATTTAACCGCCTTATGCTCAATGCAAATGGATGAAACTTTGCAGGCATATAAATTCCCGATGACAATACACGAATACATGGGCGTAGCCATGATAACATATAGGGGGAAGGGGCAAAAATTTTTTTTTGGTAAAATGCTTTTTTGACAATACACGAATACAAGGGTGTAGCCAGGATAAAATCTAGGGGGGGCAAAATTTTTTTTTAAATGTTCTTTTTTAAGAAAAGCGTTCCTTAAAAAACTTTTATATTCTTTATATGTATTATATGTTCTAATTATATATAAAACATATACATATACATATACATATACATATATATATATATATATATATATATATATATTATTTTACGGTGACATCCTTTAAAGGATATAAACAAGCATGCCTCTTTCAAAAGTATATTTATCTTTTCAGTGGAAAAAAATAACGTTACCTAACTAGGATTAATTGGAAATAATGCTAACTAAAAAAATAAATGCAATTCGTCTCTTAATGCAATCCGTCTTTGGAATCTACTCCCGCATAATATACAAATAATTAGTAACGCACTGAGCTTTAAATGCATTTAAAATTTTTTGCATGTTAATTTTTTTATTTTTTTTATGATTTTTAATATTATTATTTTGTTAATTTTCAATTTAATCTATTAATTTAATTTTTAATCCAAATTTTTAATATTTTTAATTAGGCTTAAGTTCATTAAATTTAATTTTCATTAAATTATTTTTATGAAGAAAGGAATTTTACAACATGAAAATTAATTAAAGTGGTTGCAATCGAAACATGTCAGGGTAACCTGTCCGTAAACACCTGAGTTCGAGCCCAGATTGAGTCAAGAATGAAAAATTATCAATAAATTTTAATTAATTTTCATGTTGTAAAATTCCTTTCTTCATAAAAATAATTTAATGAAAATTAAATTTAATGAACTTAAGCCTAATTAAAAATATTAAAAATTTGGATTAAAAACCATAAATAGTTCAATAAAATAACCACAATACTAATAATTATTAATTTAATATTTTTTTTCTCTCATTTTAAATTTTTTCTTTTGTTTTAAATTTTATCATTACAAATTATAATTATAAATGTTTCTGCTAAAACAACGTTCTATACTGCAATAAGAGGCTTTAAGTCTTGTGTATACACGCAAAGAAAAATCATTGTTGTGGTAAACATATTCTAAGAGCAACATATTATGATACGATTCATGATTGCAGTCCCCAATTAAGATTATTATTGAATCATATAATGGCTAAATATATTCGTAATATTTCATCATAATATTTTTCCCTTAATCATATTATTATTCTGTTAATCATAATAAGTTAAGAAGGAATCATATCATCGTCATGTAAATCATAATAAGTTAAGAAGCAATCATATTATCATCATGTTAATCATAATAATTTTAGAAGCAATATTATGATACTGTCATAACAATACAAAATAAATTAAAATTTTTATGTATCGATTTTTTATTTTGTGACTTTTTACAAATTTTTCTTGATATAAGTAAAATAGTGGAGTTCAATATTTGTGGTTGAATTTTACTACGATATTTTGCACTATTAATTATTTTAATTTCTTTAAATTTATTATTTTTTATGGTAATTTATCTTGTTTAACCGCTCACATATAAAACAAACGACACAACTGATTAAAAATAATTTTACAAATGGCGCTAGCATAATATTATTAGAGTAAAAATAGTTTGATTGCATCTTAAACATAATATGATAAATGTATAGAAAGTTATCATGTCATGGCTATTAAATATCATGATATGATTTTGGGTAATATAATATGTTAAGAAAGTTATCATAATTAAGTTGTTAGAAAAATTATTATTTTTCGGTCAACAATACTCAAACTTATAATTGCGATAAACATTTATATGTTTACAGTAACTATAATATTGTTAATATTAAATAAAAATAACAATTATTTGTGTACGACACCAATATATTGTTACAATAAACATAGCCGTAACCATGCCCAACCATATTTTTTCTCTGCGTGTAGGAATTGGAAATAAATAAAATAATAACTTATTAAAAAAGTTAGGAATCACCTGCTCTACAAAAATGCATAGACTGACTGGATTAGATGTATGGTATTGTGTAATATTTTCTCTTTTAAAAAACCATGAAACAATCGAAATGAAAAATATGCAGCAACTACACATATAAATGAGTGTGAGAGTGGCCAAAATCAAAAATCATACAAGAACGACTAGAATTAAAAGAGAGCAAAAAAACTTTCGGACTGGAGACTAAAAGTTGGCAGCCCCAACACCAGCCTAGGATGCTGTTGGCCAATCACCTACTCATCTGAAATCCAAGGATTACTGAAACCATCACAAATGAAATACAACGGATTCCCCTGGCGACGACTTTAAGCATTAAGAAACGGACACGATTTGGATCATGGAATGTTCGTACTTTGCTTGATCTAACAAAATTGGATCAGGTTGAGAACGAGATGATGCGATACAATCTTGAATTTTTAGGTCTGTCTGAGACGAGATGGCCAGATAATGGTGAACATAGGACTGCAAGTGGCATGTCTTTAATTTTCTCTGGGAAACCTGCTGATCAGCCCAAATCTAGTGGTGTTGGCTTTCTAATGTCAAAAAATGCCCGTAGAGCATTTATTGAATGGCAACCATTTGGTGATAGGATAATAATGGCCCGATTTAGGACCCGAGTGCGCAATCTTACATGCATACAATGTTATGCTCCCACTGATGTTGCTGAAACCGACGTAAAAAAACGCCTTCTACGACAATCTTTCGAAGGTTTTAGATAATGTAAGCGATGGCGACATCAAACTTGTTTTTGGAGATTTTAATGCACAAGTCGGGAGCGATTATGTTAGCAGAGAAAAAGTCATGGGTAGGCATGGTATGGGTCGCTTAACTGAGAACGGGGTAATGCTCACAGAGCTTTGCAGCAATCACAACCTTGTTATTGGGGGCACCCTGTTTCCTCATAAGGATATCCATAAAGTTACTTGGGTATCCCCTGATCTCGTTACTGTAAATCAAATTGATCACATTGCAATCAGTCGCATGTGGAGAGGTTCCCTTCTCGACGTGCGTAGCTGTAGAGGTGCCGACGTAGGAAGCGATCATCACTTGCTAGTTGGAGAAATACGCCTTAAAATAGTAGCCGTTACAACCAATATCCGAAGCACAAGAAAGGGCAAAATAAACGTTCAAAGACTGTTAGATGTACCGACATCAACAGCATTTACAACTGAAGTTCAAACGAGAAGCGAACTACTGATTAATAATGGATGCCACGACCCTGCACAATACTGGTCGCATGCCAGATCTATATTTTTAGAAACTGGCCAGAAACATCTTGGGTATGTGAAGAGAAGGCATAAACCATGGATATCGAACCACACCTGGGAACTTATTGAAAGCCGTAAACTCTTAAAAAATGCTCGTGATAATGCAAGGACGAGACAAGCGAAATCGGAGTGGCAGGCAAAATATAATGATTCAAACCGCCAGGTAAAGCGCAGTGCACGGGCAGATAAGAGGAAGTGGGTGGATGATCTTGCTGATAAGGCTGAAAATGCAAGTCAAACAATGAGAACAAGAGATCTGTATAAGATAACTAAAACCCTCACAGGCCGTAATACCGTCAACACAAAACCTCTAAAAAACTCAGCTAATGAGCTAGTGCACAATAAGGAAGTCCAGGTCAAAATGTGGGAGGAACATTATAGAGTAATGTTAAGTAGACATTTAACAACTTATAGACCGGATATTTGTAATTGCGCAGACTCTGAACACCGACCAAATAATAACATTAATGTTGAACCACCTAAAATTGAAGAGATTATATCTGCAATCAAATCTTTGAAATACCATAAGGCCCCAGGTCCTGACTTTCTCCCACCTGAACTTCTAAAGGCAGACTGCAGCATCACTGCCAATTTACTTAATCCCCTGATAGAGAACTTTTTGTCTAACAAACATCTCGCCGTAGAACTTAAAGAAGGAATTATAATAAAGATCCCGAAAAAGGGTAATCTGTCTGAACTAAAGAACTGGAGGGGCCTTACACTATTGAATATGACAAACAAAATTATTGCTTACATCCTCAATAAAAGGCTCGCTACTATCATCGAACCACTGCGGCGTAATGAACAGGCAGGGTTCAGGAAAGGTAAATCCTGTATCGATTAGGTTAGCAGCCTGAGAGTTATAGTAGAGCAATCGGTTGAATGGAGATCCCCATTATAACTACTATTTATTGATTTTGAACGAGCGTTCGACACGTTGCAACAACAGGCTATATGGGGCGCTCTTAAATGCAAAGGAGTTCCAGACAATGCAAAGGAGTTCCAGACGCATCTTGCCGTGTTTTACACGAGGGGCTTGTAAGTAACAAATTTCCCGTCGGTAAAGGAGTGAGACAAGGATGTGTGCTCTCCCCGCTTCTTTTTAATATCGTTTTGGATGTTGTAATGACGCAATCAATGAGAGGTGATCGTGGCATAACCTTTGGGTTACAAGGGAGATTGGATGACCTTGACTATGCTGATGTCATATGTCTTTTGTCGCATAGCTACAACGACCTTCAGTCCAAACTCAATCTTCTTGTAGAGTGTGCAGCAAAAGCTGGTCTCAATATCAACATTTCCAAAACGAAATCATTGCGTATTAATGCAAACAACAACGAATCTTTAAAAATTCGGAACCATTCCCTTGATAATGTCGATCATTTCTGTTACCTTGGTAGCATAATTACGTCATCTGGTGGTAGTAAAGAAGATATTGCATACAGAATATCAAAATCAAACCAAGCATTTGGTGCTTTGAAAAAAGTTTGGAGTTCATCCCGTATTACGCTTCGCACGAAGTTGAAATTATTCAACTCAAATGTAAAGTCGGTATTATTATATGGAAGCGAGACATGGAATATCACGGAAAGAGATTCGTATTCTCTTCAAGTCTTTGTCAACCGATGTTTACGTAGAATATTACATGTCTTATGGCTAGACACTATATCAAACAACGATCTATGGCAAAAAACGCAACAAAACCCTGTCACAGTTGACATACGAATGCGAAAGATGAATTGGCTGGGTCATACATTCAGAAAGCCACATGATGACGTCACCAGAAAAGCAATTGAATACAACCCTCAAGGCAGCAGGCGAAGAGGCAGACCAGCAAATACATGGCGACGGCAGGTAGAAGCTGAACTACGCATAGCTGGAAAGAGTTGGAGCGAAGCTAAAAGATTGGCAACAGACAGAGTTCAATGGAAATCATTTGTAATGGCCCTATGTTCCAACTGGGAATTTTAAAGGACTAAAATAAATAATAATAAAAAAACTTTTTTAAATTTAAAATATTTTCTTCAATAAAAACAAGTAAGAAAGTATAGTCGGTCAAGCCCGACCATATGATACCACAGTATTTAAAAACACATCATGCTTATGTGTCCATATAAATATGGATCTATCTATCGTTTAAATTTCATTAAAATCGGTTTGATAGTTTCTGAGAGGAAGAAATTTCCCCCTATCTTCCCTCGTCCTACGATTCGGCCCATTTTATCAAATTATCTCCAAAATTACGACCTGTACTTTGCGCACCAGCCAGCCAGCCAGCCTGTCAGCCGGACGGACATCGTTAGTTCGACTCAGAAAGTTATTCAGAGTCGATCGGTATACTTTAAGGTGGGTCTAGGACCAATATTTTAAGGTGTAACACACATCAGCAGAAATGCATAATACCCTCTCCACTATTGTGGTGTGGTTATAAAAAAATCTACTTGTGTTGTTAAGATAAATTTATATAAAGAAAACAATGAATAAACTTAAAAGCTAATAATAAAATTTAAATTTCATTTAATTAAAGCATAAAAAGACAAATATTTACATTAGATAACGGATAAAGAAATAAATCATATAAGAAATAAGCGTGTCTTTATAAAAAAAATTCTGTAAAAGAAAACTTTTTATAAGAAAAAACCTGGTATAAAAATATTTTGCCATGCACCAAAATAAAAATATTTTTTTTATAAGAAAATTTTTTACACGTGCACACCTGCTTGCACAAATATCCAACTAAGTCCTAATTCACACGTTGCAAGTCTTATTGATCAGCTTGCTACTTTATAACGAGAGTGAAGAGAGGAAAATAAACGTTTCTCTCTCACTCTCTCTCGCCTATAAAGTAGCAAGCTGATCAATAAGACTTGCAACGTGTGAATTGCCACTTAGGGCTAAAAAATCAGAGCAAGTTAAACTCTCTTTTTTGTTTAAAATGTGTTTAAATCAACAAATCTATAAATCACTAAAAATATAAACCATCTTTAAACGCATAAAATTGGACGTTTAAACTGCCAATACAGACCATATGAATTTTATAAGATTTATCGTAGTGCTGCCACATGTTATTTTCTTAACATATAATACATGGGACACTGATTTATAGTTGTTGAGTTTAGACTACATATAAATTCAAGTTTAGTTCAACTAAACCAGCGTTTAAACCATCTGTGAGTCTGTGTTCATACGGCTCATGTCTTATTGACAAGATTGCTACTTTATAGGCGAGAGGGACGAGGAGAAAAGAAACGAGTACACAGATGCATGTACTGTCTTTACGTTTTGCTTTCTTATTCGTTGTTTAATTTTGTTTTTATTTTCAATATCAAATAAAACAAAATAAAAAACATGTCGTCAACATGACATGAATCATTTGAACGCCAATTCATGTTCAAAGAAGAAAAAGGAAGAATCTTGTCAATAAGACATGAGCCGTATGACCTCAGACTGACTTATCAGCCATTAGGGAGTTCATTTGAATGCACGTGTTAAACCACAACTTATTGTTTTCTTATAGTAAGTATGTATAACTTTTAAAAGAAATAAATCTCTTTTTTAAGAGTAAAATCTTTTATAAGAAATAAATTTCTTATAAAATTTAATTGCTTAGTAGAAAAAAACGCTTATAAAAAACATTTTCGTGGCATTTTTTAATTTCGTATATCTGTTACCTTCTGTACTTGAAAAGTTGGAGTTGGGCCCGAACACACCTGTACAAAAAATCTAACTCTATGATTGTGTTAGTAATAAATGCATTCGTGTTGTTGTAGCTTAACACATCGAATTTTGAGAGAAGTTTTTTTAGTTTGTTTGATAGACTTTCTATCAATTCAGATTTTAATCTTGTAAATTAACGCTATAAAAATGTGTTGTAGGCATTTAAAAATTAATTTATTTATGCAGAATTTTAATTTAAGAATGATCGATAAAAAAAACTTTGGAACATAAACCACAATTTTATAAAAAAAAAAAAAAAACTGTAAGCCTGGTTTAACTTTGTTAACCAATCATTCGTTACTCGTGAGTAGTTTTCATTAAAAATGTATAACATACATAAAATATAAATGCTTAATTACATTTGCAATTGTTTTTTTATGGCCAACAGGTGAAAAATCATAACGCAATCTTTTAAACACTTGAAAGAAAATTTTTATTTTGTTCGATTTTTTGGCCCGTTATTCAACTACTGGCTAAAATAAGTAGCAGTTTGTTTTGATGTTGTCTGTCGAAAAAGTCAAAAAGTTTAAAATCCTTAATAATATGGTTTGTTGTCTGTCTCTCAAGTCGTCCATCCAAATAATGTTAGACAGTAGCAGGTGCAAATGTTTTTTTTATTTATTTTTTTTATTGAATTTAACTGTAGCTTGTTTTAAGCAAATCTTGAGAGTTATATGTTTCACTTTTGTTGTTGTTGTTTCTTCTTAGACAAAATTAAAAAAAGCATTAGCATTTACAGTTTTTGCTTCATCATATTCATATACTGCACTTTTTTATCTTTCTTTGACTATTGTGGCCCACACAATTACCCAGTTACCTATTTTTTTTTTTATTTGTTTTTTTTCATCTGAAACTTCACATCTGTTCGTTGGTGGTTGTCTGTGGCAATAAATGGCACAAAAACCAAAACATAAAAGTCACCGCAAATTTAAAAAGACATTATTATTGTATTCGTTGTCATACACGGAAAAAATGTTTGAGTCAAGAGGAAAATAAAAATTTATAACTTAACTAGCGAACCCGTCCTCGCGTTGCCTGGCAATCCAAACGATTTTAAAATTGTCTTATTTTTGTTAAACAAATATATTTTGGGAATTTCAGCCAAATCGTACTATAAATTAAAAAAAAAAATATTATCACGGCAACATCGCCATCTTCCAGGATTAAACTTAAAAGAAACCTGGAACCTGGAGTTTGGTGTAAATCGGTCCAGCGGTTCTTGAGTTTAAGTAACACGAACCCGGAGCAAACGTTGTTATATATCGTGATCTTAAATGCAAACGAACGTTACTACGCAAAAATTGATATTGAGTTTGGATAGATTTTTGTTCGTTTGATAAAATCACATGTTCAACCCAATTTTTAGAGCTCTTGATGACTTTATGAAAGAAATTCAAACGCCAAGAACATCTTGTTATTATTGAATTTGTAAAGTTCTTTGCTTTTCCTTTAAAAAAAATAAAAATGTAGTTACGTCCGTTTGAATTTAAGGTGAAGATATATAAATAAAATAAAAAAAAATCAACACGCAATTCGTTTATACACAACAGTATAAAAAGTGCTTTTTGTTTAATTTGTTTTAAATGTTGACCATATTTTTTCGCTCAGTACATTTATGCTTTTGTTTTAATCATCTGGCCATTGTTAGTTTTTTTGCGAAATATACTAAAACAAGAAAAATGCAATATGTATTCACCCGATGACATGTATGTAGTGCTGGCATTCATGCCATACTATTGTTTATGTTCACATTACACACACAACATATATTTTATTTTACTTTAAACAAGTGCTCGCTCCAACGCTTGTATGTCTCCTAAAAACACATAAAAGGGTCTTTAAGTGCCTCAGTGCATCATGATATGCAACATTCAAAGTCTAACGACACAAACAATTGCAACCGAATTTAAGTGAATGTGTGGGAAACTACTTCAACTTCAACCACTGGAGCCACTCTCACACTATTAAGTAGATGACTGCAGCGGCTACAACAACTACTTCAGGTTTTACTATTTAACAATAATAATTGTATCCTTATATGCTTATTAAATGAAGTAAATTTTTAAAATAACTTAAAACGAAACACGTTAACAAATGTAAAACTGAATACTTGCAAATGTTGATTTATGTTTGGCAATGATCAAATAAAAAAAGTTTTGAAATTTAAATTTGTTCTGTAACATTTTTCAGTCACCAAAAATTGAATTATTTAAAATTGATTTAATTTTTAACTGTCAAATAGATTTATTTCGACAATAAGTAAAACTAAGCAAAAGAAATATTTGTTGACCATCTTTATTTATATTTATCGAATGTACGAGTATGTACTACTAGGGTTTTTGATTTGGTATTTTTTTTATTCCCAGGAGCGTAGCAAATTTTTCATTAATTCCTGGGAAATTTTTTGTGTAGAGTGATGTGAAGGTGGCATGAAATAACCCCACAAAATATAACCCTCCAAAAAAAATAATGAAATAACCCCCCAAAGTGCCGGGCCTTATTTCATATGAAATAAAACCCCAATTTTGAAAATGATATAACCCCCAAAAATAAAATATACGAAACACCGGCTTCGCTTACTTAAGCTTGTCTGCATAGCAGGCCTTCGGCTGGGCAACCAAGCGAATCATTGTGAAATAAAGCCATAATCTATTTTATGGAGGGTTATTTTATTTTTAAATTAATAACGAAAACTTTTTGGGCGCATGGATTTTCTCCTCTAACAAACACCGGCTTCGCTAACTAAAGCATTTCTGCAAGGCCGGCCTTCGGATGGACGAAAGTTTTTTCTCCTCTGAAGTATAACAAATACGGACTCGCTAACTAAAGCTCCTAAAATATGCCTTGAGCCTAAAAACGTTTTTGTTATAAATTTAAAATTTAAATAATCCACCAATTAAAAAAAATTAAATAACAACCCAAACAAAATGAAATAATTCCCAAAAAATCGTTATTGTTGTTCTATGTACAAACTTTTGAGGGGTTATTTCATGCCGCCGAAAAAGACAATTAATTGTGGCCAATCATTATTAATTTTAAGCAAACAAGTGTAATTTATCAGTAAAAGCTGCATATCGTTTTCATTATTTGGTAAGATAAGAAGTCGCTTATCTTGCCGCTTGTTTCAACTTTACAAAAATTTTCAAAGCACCGATCATAAATTAATTCGAAACTTTCAACCTGAAATCGTCCAGATTTAGCTTACAACAAAATAAATGATACTCTTGTTTCATTATGCAAAATCTTTAATTAAGGTTGTGTCGGACAATAAGTCAAAAATTGTATCCTAGTCCCAAAGTTGTCAAAATAGTCTTCAGATTGTTTCCATGTCTTACTTTTTCTTTCCTTCGCCCTCTTATTACCGATTGATTGTTTAAGACCTGAGAAGTCAAATAATATTGAAAACCAGACCATGTCGAGCCAAATGAAAATAAAGTTTAACTCCTCGAACTGCAATACGATCCGTCATTGCGATAAAGGGGCAGTAAGCTACAATTAATGTTACAAAAACTAAAATTTAAGTCAAAAAATTCATGAAAATGTTCCGGAATTTTTTTTTTTCAGACTAGAAACCCTACAAAAACAGGAATTAATTGTTTTACAGGACGTATACGTAATAAAAAATAAAAACTTTTTATAAATTTTATTATTGTTTTTCTTGTTAAAGAAAATGTTGTCAAAATGTGGTCACGGGATTTAGTTTGTCATGCGTTTGTATTTGGAATGTGTTTTTGTGCGTTAAAATTCCATAAAACTTGACATTAAGTCTATAAAACTTTTAACTGTAAAATTAAGACCAGTTTAAGTTGCTATAAATTAGCTAAAAATAAAGAAATGAAATGAAAACCTGGCCAGGGGGAAGGTATTCTAATTGACAGCCGAGAGTAACTTAAGCAGGCTGGGTGCCTAGATGGTAGGTAATGCGAGGGTTGTGGGTTCAATTACCGCGAGAGACTATGTCTGTTGCACTACAACAGGCTGAAGGTCTATGGTGCTGTGGCTCTTTTAAAAAAGTTGGAATATATTTTGCAGCTGTATGTGTAAACCTTACGGACAATTTCAGGCATAATTAACTATAACTGTCAATAAACATTGTTATTATAACTGAATTTAGTAATAATAATCTTCAACACTCCCTGATAAGCACAACTCCGATAAAATGAAACATCTTATTGTTTAGAAAAATTTCAAAAAATTGTTAGATACATCTGACTGTAAAATCTGTTTACGCATTTTTTGGACATTACGTAACACTTTCCACTACTTTTCACACTACCTACATTTTGAATTTAAGTTTAAAACTCAGTATTAAAGTGTAAAAGGGCCTTAAGTAGATTCAACATAATTTCTTTTCGTTTTTGTTTTGTACTTGCAAAAACACACGTACACTAGGGCCATAACTTGTTCACACTTTTTGCGAATATCAAAAACGGCATAGTATAGTCGTGTATAGGGAATGGTAAATGGATACCAAAATCGATTTTCGATTTTTCGATTGACTTTTTTTATTACGGTTTTGAAATCGATTAATCGAACCTCAAAATCGATTTTAAAATCGATTTCAAAATCGTTTAAGATAAATTTGCAAACTCATACCTTATATCACAAAGAGGTATACTCCAGCTTTTTTTTAGAAAACTACTAGATAAATTGAACTGAGATTTTTACAGTGTGTAGATATGACTACTTTTTCTAATTTTCCTGCAAAAAGTGAAAATGTGTACATTTTGAGATCGCCTTTAGAGGAACAAGTACATGTACATTTTACATATTAAAATTGTGTTCTTCTGTAGACAATCAGGCCTGTCACATAAATTAATTCCGATCGAAAGTGGAAGTGATTTCGTATCTTGCTTCACATTAAACGAAATCTCTTTTGATCGGATTTAATTCTGTGACAAGCCTGAATTTATCGATAGTATTTCAAAGGATTATGACAGTAGTTCCTGATCGGTAGCGACTGTTTCTTTGCTAAGTTACTATTAAGTTAGTTTAAAAAAATACGTTTGCATGCCATTGATGCCAGAAAGATTCAGAGACATTTCCTTGTAATTTCGTATTTGTTAGGATAAATGACATACTTTTTGTTTTTTCAATCTGCTTATAACTAGATTTAAATATCGCTCACAGAGCCCTTATATTAAACTTGGAAGTATATTAAGGATACTAATAGGAAAATACGTAAAATTACAACTTTAAACTGGGAAAACTGCATTAGCATACCTACAGACGTATGTACGCACAAAAAAAATACGTTATATTGTGCATGCCCATAATTTATCGATTTAATTAAGATTAAAAATTGCCAAAATTTTGATAAAAATAAAAAAATCTATTTTAAAAGCCCAATAATCGATTTCAGTATAAAATCGCATGCGTAAATTCGATTGCAAAAAATCGAATTGGGGTTGAAGTTCGAAAACAACCATTTTTATCTCACGGAAATTTTTAAAAACATACACCTGATATTTGTATATATTCCTTTACGTATCACTTAAATGTTATTTTGGAATTTATCCACTGCTTTAGATTTAAAAATTTTCCTACGAAAAAAAAACGAACGGAAACAGGTGTTTTCATTACTAAAATATTATTGGCCACTAGGTGGCCCTAATGTATACAGATGCATACATGTTGAAATGGGTCTGTTTAAATGTTTATTGGCTGGTAGAAGAAGAACAAGGGCTTTTTGTTGTTCTCTTAAAATGAAGTCCTTGGATATTGGAATCTATTTAAAATAATTTTTCTTGGATCGTATTTTTTTAACTTAATAGGAAAAGCAATTTGTTATTTTTCTCTGTAGCAGTAAAGTAAAGAAAGAACCGCATACACAGGTGTATATATACAAATTTATTTCAAATCTAAATTTCAAGTGGCCCTATTTCGACCACCGGGCGATTCTAGAACATATAAATAGAGAAAATACTGCTCTGATAATATTGCACCAATAAAACTTTAGGTCATTTGGTCATTGAAATCAAGTTTGTCAAATTCGTTAATTTTAAGACCACAATAAACTGTAGAATTTTTAATATATGTATAATCCAACTGCCTGTTCATCTATTTCCGAACTTACATTTAAAACAAAAACAAATTATACAATATTGTTTTTGTTTTACATATAAGTTAAGCGAACGAAGTGTTCGTTCGAAATCGATGAACAGGCTATTAACTTAACGGTTAAAGGGTCTGTAAAAAATGTGTATGTGTACTCTAATGCCATCCACTTTTATCAAACTGTTTGGAAATATTGTAATTTTTACTTAAACACTTTTTTTTAAAAAATTTCAAAGTTTGACAGAATATCTAACCCCAATATCTTTACAACAAAGGCGAACTTACAACCATAAAAAAAACAAAGCATTTCTTAGACTCCTTCCCCTATAAATGTGCAGAAAAAATAAAAACAAAAATGTTTTCTTGATCGCGATTACAACGCAGTGAAAACTACACAAACTTTGTAGACGATTTTGGTGCAACCAATTAAAATTATAAAGATTGCGTAAATTCATTCAATCACACTTGCATTTCAGTTTTAAGAGATTTGAATTTCTACACAACAATCAAAGTGAAGTGTTTAACATGATTTCAAATTCGAAATTTCATTCGAACATTGAACTTTTTTGGAAATAAAATGTAAATGTTTCTTTAAGAAACATGCCTTTGAACATTTATTGATTGTTCCAATTTTGGTTTCAAACAAGGCATACAGGTTTCGTTAAAGTCCTGGTTAAGTGCAATACTTTGTAAAGTGATCTACAATTTATTTATAAGATTAATGTTGTAGGTATTTATGTATGTATGTATGTATGTATGTATGTATGTATGTATGTATGTATGTATGTATGTATGTATGTGCGTGTGCATAATTTATAACAAAATGATTGTATCTAAGCTTGTACCTGTGTGTAATTGTGGTTAATAGTAATAATAATCTAAACAACATAATTAATTTATAATTATTTAATATCTCTGTAAAAAACTTTTTGTCGTCTGTCGCCTAAATGGATTTCCACACATTGCAAATAGATTTTGTATTTTTGACATATATTTCTTTTTTCGCTTTTTTTTTTTGTTTTTGAGCTGCTGTTGTTCAATATTTTCTATCAGCCAATTCACTTCCTAGCCGCCGTGGCAGTTTAAGATGTGGTTTTTTCTTCTTACTTACAGTTTATTTTTTTTTTAATTTTTAATTTTTGCAATGCGGCTTTTGTTATGGCTGCTGGTTGGTTTTTTTTCTCTTTTGCAGCTTTGTGGCAGCCAGTGAGTGTGTTTGTCTGTCCGTCCGTCCGTCTGTATGTGATTATTTAAGTAAAATACTTGTTTATTTGCCTGATTAATTAACGTTAACATATGGTGAATGTGAATGAGATATCATGCCACATAATATTATTTTAGTCTTAATTTTATTTGTATGTGGTTGTTGCAATTTTAGCTGCTTATTTATATATTATTTTTTCTAAAAAACAAAAAATATCACAACTACTTCCTTGGTATTAGCAAACAATGGCAAACAAATATCTTGTTATGAATATTTTAAATATTGTGTTTAAATTAAAACTAAAACAATTGGCGTCACACAATATATTTGATTAATGAAAGTATAACAATTTAATTGGATTGATATAAAAATAAAGCGTATGAAATATAAATTCCAAGCACACAATGATTTTTGCTAATACACTAAGAATAAAATAATTAAAGTCTAGTTAAAGACATCTAATTTTTTTATAATTTATATGCAGATGTTCTGCCGAGTGTGTAGCAAATTTATGGCCCATGCACACTCATTAACCCAGCAAAGCAAGATTATGTTATATTCCAACAAATTTGGATTTAAGTGATTTTAGGGAGGAGGTTTATATGGGACCTACTATGACAAATTCTGAACTTACCAGTACATAATCTTGCCATGACATTGTGGCTATTATTAAATTTCTCGTCGTTTATATAAATTCCAAAATTTAAAGGAAAGTTATGGCATTAAAATAAATAATTAAATAAGATAGTTTATAGGCACAATTATTATACCGGAAAAAGTTTCTGTGGGAGTCATGTGATATTACGAACAGATTCTCAGCACCTTTAATAACCTTCGTCCTTTTGATAATTGAAACAAATGTACCCAATTTCATCTAATTATATTTCCAATTGTGAACATGGACAAACAATCAGGCAGCAAGCCAGCCGGACGGACAGACATCCTTATATAGTCTAAGAAAGTGATTCTGAGTCGATCGGTTTACTAAATGATGGCTCTGCAACCAATTTTTTTTTTGTGTGTATCTTTTCCGCTATTGGCAACTATCGTAATGTATTTTTTGGCGTTTAAAAATATATTTTTATATTGTTAAAAAATTAAATTTAGTTAAGAATTATTTGTTGATTAATTTAAACATATACTTAAGATAAGTTTCAATTGTAAAATGTATCATGCGTGATAGTGATGTTAAAAAAATAAGTTTGATTTAAAAAAAATAAATGATTATTGCAACTTTTTTCTTCACTCATTTAAGTGCAACTAAAAATGTTGCACTTAATTTTTTCGTGATTAATGCCAATAATTATCCGTTATTGACAAAATTTCATTTTGTTTAGTGTTCTTGGCTTATGCATATCCTTAAAAAAATCAAAAACCATGCACATACAAAGTCACATTTTTTAAATTTAAGTGAGACAATATTTGTATGCAGCTTTTTTGATACAAGTTGAAATTTTGCACTGTTTTAATTGAGTGCAGATTTTTGCATTTAGGCGAACGTTGCTGTACCGTATATGTACTGTATCCATCAGCTGTTCGCTTTTTATTATATGAAAACCAATACAAAAGCTTACCGAAATGCAATATAACGTAGTTGCAACGTACCAATCTGTATAAAATAGAATTTCATGCCGTTGTTACGAGACATTTGTAAGATGGGCGGTTTGTATGTTACATTGAATGCGGGTTATTTTTCTTTTTTTTTTGGTACTTTTTTCAGTATATCTATGAAATTGCGACAAAACAACTTACAATACAACATATTTCCAAATATATAAATATACATATGTTAAGATGTTTTAAATAAACAAATGCATATACACATACAATGGAAATGTGAAACATATAAAAGACTTTAAATGGTATCAAAACCTTGTTTGGTGTATGAACATTTACAATATATGTATGCTAAAATACAAATTCATTTATTGTAAATCTATAATATAAATATTAAATTATTAACATTTTTTACATACACAAAATACTGTTTTAATACTATTAAAATCACGTGGTACCTTTTCTGCACAACGGTTACCACTTGAACATTTTTGATTCCCATCACTGTGTGTTTTATTTTATGAATACTATTGCTTTTTGTTTATGTATGGGAAAACATATGACTCGTTTTTAAACGTTCTATAAGTACACCAACGTACCTACAGTACGGTATGGTACATTACGGGTACAGCAACGTTCGCCTAACTGAGCCTTAATACATAAATGGTTTCTTTAAATTCTTTCTCCGTGCTTTGCATTTCTTCATTCCTTATTTGCATTCTACGTTTCAAGTTACATGCAATACTTTAAATGCGGCACCACTACAAACAACCCTGCAAATAATACGACCAGTCCAAACAAGGGACCAGGGCTAGTCCAAAAGTAACCCATACGTATGGAAAAAAAGCTGGTCTATTTAGCAATACGATGTCCTAGGGGAGGACCATATAACCCACCTTTGGACCACTAAGGAGTAGTTTTGAAACTACTCCATGGTATACTCAAGAGGATTAGTTTTAAAGTCGTTTAAAAGCGAAAGCATGTCGTTAAAAAACGAAGACATGTCGTCTCACTACAAACACTTTTTAACAATAACATGGTCCATGCTTGCATTACATCGGACCAGTCCATGGAGTAGTCCATTTTATCATAATGGATCAGGTGGTCCAATTTTATGTGCAGGGAAGTTAAAATAAAATTTTATTTGTCAAAATCAGCTGAATTGTTCGATCGCTGCTTGTGGCGCTTACTAAAGCAGAGAGTAAACCGCCTCAAGACTTCCAACGCTTTTATGCATGCCACTTGCAACGTAAAACAACACAGATTTTACTATGCTGACAGCTGCGTATGCATCGAAAAGGCATATAATATATGGTGTGGACCTCGAATTAATCGTCATTCATTCAGATACAACAATACTTATCTAGCAAACATTTCAAATTCATAATCATTAACGAAAAATATTTCGTGATAAACAACGCATTAAAAAGATGCAAAGACTTTTATGTTATAAATATTAAAGGAAAAAAAAAGGTAGAAGGTCTTTGAAAGATATAATGATTCTTTTCATTGTCATATGAATAATTTTGAAATGCATTTGATAAGACTTTAAAGCGAATTTAATACACCAGAGATAGTCAATGTCAGACCTATCGAGAAATTTGGATAAACTTTTACATTCTGAACATAAAAAATTATCAAAATAAGTTGAATTCGTTACATTTCTTGAATTAAAAACTGCCATAAGAGTACAAACAAACACAATTTTATAATAAAATTAAATTGTGTTTGCTGGGTAGTACGCTCACAATTTTATTTTACGTTTTGGCTGACTATCCCTGTAGGAAATGTCACTAGTGAATCTTTACTGTTTCATTATTGACGCAGTCACCAGTACTAGTGACTTATTTTACCCAAGACGATCACTTGTACACTAGTAGCCTGTAGCAGACATTGTCCCGAATGAACCATGTTAATAAGAAAGATCTTCTTCATATAAAGTAATATAACCAGATAAAATCAGCCACTACGTGCATAAAATTCAATCACATGACAACTTCAAACGATGATAAAATTGAATTCATCGGTTACATAAAATATTTATTTTTGGAAGTAAAACTCTTTCATAATTTTAAAAACTGTTTTATCTTCTTCTTTATTCAACTATTCGTTATTCGAATGTAAGTCTGCTTTCACACGTTTCATCTTTTAATGCTCAAGTCATGTGTTTTAAGTAGAGAGAAGAAAGAAGAAATGGGGTTGGTACAAAGATGCCTGTACTCGTTCAGTACGCTTTGTGTATTCATTCGTAGGTATATGCACAACGATGACTGCATGTAAATTTTTTCTTTTCTTTTTCTCCTTGATTCGCTTTAAATAAAATTGTTGTTGTTTTGAACATAAAAAAGTTGAAACCGATTGCTATGTGTGATCCAAGGCGAATTCAACAAGATAAACTCTACTCGTCAGCCGTTCATCAGCTGTATCCACGGCGAATTAAAAAAAAGTAGGGAAACGTCAAAATATAACTTTGTTTATCTTTTGCGCCAAAATAACCGAAAAAATTTCTTAGAAAAACTGCGAATAATTAAAGTGAATTTAATAATTTCTTTTATAACCCAAACAAAATTTTCATTTTGTTTTTTAATAATTTTTTGCCTTGTCAGCCGCCTATTAACCCTCTGCGACTGACGTGATACAGTTATCACAATTCTAATGACGTGGTAGACTGCCAGACACCATTTCCGTGGCTAATATTTTCCAAGTTCCGTTTTGTAAACCTAATAAAACCATTTTTGTTTATTGTTTATGAGTATAAGTTATTATTTATATAGTTATTTTGCTAATTCAAAGCGAAAATTCGTGTTGAATGTTATTTATCGGCATGGCATAAATTTTCAGTAAAAAACTTAGACCGAAACTAGAACAGAAAAAAAAATTCAAAAATAAATTTTTTTGAACAAATGCTTTTTATTTTTAATTACTTAGATTTAAATTCATCATTTGGTAACAAAAAAAATTAAATTCTGTGGTTAAAAAAAAATTCATAAACATTTCAATTGGCACATCAAAGCCCATAACTTAAACAAAAAATATTTCATTTCATAATTTATATAGCAAAATTTTAGATTTGGCTGATTTGCACTTAAGTTAATAAGTCATAAGACGTGTGGATCTTGAGATGTGTTGGAATGCTCCATAACAACATAACCAAAAAAAAAAAAAAAAAACAATTTTGCAGACGTGTTGTTTGACAGACACTAAGAAAATATAATATTTTACTGACATGTTGTCCAGCAGACACTATGCAAATATAACAAAAATATTGATGTGATTGTCTCTCAGACACCTACTTTAATATTGATGTGGTTGACTCTCAGAAACTTTTTTGCTTGCACTGGCACGTGTGATTACATCAATAGATCTAAACATAATAACATACGCATGAGTACACAATAAAAAGGTACAGAGAACCCGAGAGTAGATGTTTGGAAACTAACGGTACAAAATACTCTTTTGTGTTTGTTGGTGTCTGCTAGACTACCACATCAGTCGCAGAGGGTTAAAAATACATGGGGCTTTTTGTAGTTGTAGAGTTGCACTTACCTTTTAAAATTCGCCTTGGTATGATCATATTGGCATTTTCCATAGAGGAAAGGGAACTAACATTTAACTTGTCCGGTGACAGTTCTACAGTGATAGGGACCGCTTCGAGTTCTAACACTTTAAATGAAGGGGACTTGTCACTTTAATATGGCGATGTCCTACGAGGGGGTTAATTGGCACCTTTTTGACGCTTTGTAACAGGTCACAGAAACAATCTAAATGGACACATTCAATTTCAGTTAAAATAATGACTGTCGCAAATACTGTCCCAAATGAACCATGTTATTAGGGCGAATCCCCTTCATTTAAAGTAATAGAACCAGGTAGAATCAATCAGTCATTACCCACACAAAATCCAGTTACATGACAAATTGTTTGTCAATTACCTTCTGGAGTAACTACTCTTTTAGCACATTATCACCAGTTAAGTGATATGTTCTGTTTTAACCTATCACAATTCGTTCCTTTTTATTATAAAACTGCTTTCACTTATCACTGGATAAGTGCCTTAAAACCAATTGACACAAATTTCCCGCAGGGTTTAAAAGGGAATTCAAAAGAAGTTGATCATCAAAAGATGATTATATAAATTACTTTTCAAAAATTATTACATGCATATAAAGTTACACTTTATACATTTATAAATTTTTAACAATTCTCTAAAAATATCTCTATTTCTTGCCGCATTAAAAAGATTCGCCGTATTGCGAAAATCTGTCCATTCTTCTATATTTTTTAACCAGGATATCTCCTTTCAGCCCTTGGTACGTCTTCCTCCAGTTTCTAATCGCAAAATCGTTTGTAATAGTTTATAGTTGTTATTTCGCATAATATGTACTAAATACGCAATGTTCTGTTTTTTGATGATAGACACAAGTTCTCTTTCTTGGTTTCTTGTCAGTACTTCGATGTTCGAAACGTACGCAGACCAAGCTGTTTTCAATACCCGTCGGTAGATTCACATTTCAAAGGCTTCCAATCGTTTCAAATCAGCAACTTTAACAGTCCATACTTCTATCGCATAAAATAAAACTGACCATACATAACATTTAATGAGCCGTACTTTTGTCCCAATGTTTATATCATAGTTGGCCAATACTTTTTTATATTTCAAAAAAGCATCTCTTGTCATCTCTATCCGACATCTTATTTCCTGTGTGAAGTCTAACTTATCTTTTATTCAAACCCCGAGGTATTTAAATGTCTCTACTCTCTCGACATTATTATCAGTTAAACTAAAAAATTTGGGTTTTCCAAGTATTATTTTAATATTTAATAAAATTTAAACTTTATTTTTCTTACCGGAAAAATGCATATAGCAAAAATACTAAAAATAAAAAGGTTTGTAATTCTCATTCGCTTTAGAGTTAATTTGTATACAGCCATGTCACAGAGTACAATTCCGTTCGGAAACGGAATTCATTCCGTATTTTGGTGCTTCAGAAAATGACGAAAAAATGTTTCGGAATGAAACCATTTTTGTTTTCATGAACGGTATGCGAGTTGTCTGTATCTGAAAGGCCATAAAACTATCAAAATACACTTTCCATCAATAAACAAATATGTTTTCTTCAATTCCGAACGGAATTGTACTCCGTGACATGGCCCATAATATCCCTGCGGAAAATTTGTGTCAATTGTACCAACAGAAATGGTCCTGGTATTCGTAAAAATGGAATGAGTACAAAAGAACAGGAGAACTAGTCACTTAACTGATATGGGTGATTCCAAAGTGTTGAACGTGGCAGTCGTGCATTAACATTTTAAGCAAAAAATATTTTTACGTTTTCTTAACCCTTAAATTATAGCACTAAGAAAGCACTGTTATATATGCTAAAGTTTATGGAGGGCGCGATTCTAGGTCAAAGATAATGGCAAAAGAAGTAGCGGTTCGAACGTGAAAAAATAGAAGTAGTTTTTGTGGCCTTGTATAAAAAGGCGTAATTCAGCGAAACCTGGCACAAGTTTTTAGTCAAACTACTTTCAGAATAATTAAACTGAATAATGATTTAAATAAAATAAAAATTTACCGTTAATCCGAATAACATATTTCTCTTTGAACTCTTCCTTAGATTACAGACCATGTAAGAAAATTTTTTTGGAATAATTTTGATCAAATATCACCTCTTTTAAGAAAGTTAAATATTAAAGAAAACATACAATAAAACATTCTCAAAAATAAGAAATTTAGTTTGCACAACTTTGCAGTCTGATTGTTCATCTAAGCGAACAAATTTATGAGTAAATTTATAAAATTAGTAAAATCTAAATATTTCTCTATAACAATATCGTAAAATAATCAGTTTTTAATAACTTTTAAATTTTCGGTCACGGTGGACCTTTTGACGGAAATGCCCATATAATAAGTAAGAACAAAAAGTAAAAAATTTATTTTAAAATATATATTTTTGTACTTATTTATACAACTTTTTGAATAAGATTTTTTTAACTTGCAAAATTTTGTTTTTATTAAATTTTTTATGCAAAAAATATAAACAGGGATTTTCAATTTATTTATAAGGGCTGTTTTTATAACAGGCTCAGTGTTCACCGGTGGTGTGGTACATTTCTTTGAGACTATTTAAAAATAGCTTCTTAACATTAGTTCTAGGACTTTTTTTAAAGGAATTTTATTGAAAAAAATACGTTCATTACAAATAAATGTATGACTGGTAAAATGGTAGCTGTTAGGTATCAATTAACTCCCTCCAATGACAACCCCCTGTAAAAGTGATAGTTCCCATTTTTATAAAATGTTAGAACTCGGGCCGGTCTCTATCACCAAAGAACCTATCACGGGACTACTTAAGTGTCAGTTCGCTTCCCTCTAGGAATCTTTAGCTTTTCGTAACTCTTTGGAAAAAATTTTCCTGATGATTTGGCCTAAGCAACCATTTATTTATCAAGAAAAAAAATTGGGAATTTAGCACATCATAACCAAATCTTATTAATGAATATATAAAAAGAAGTGTACACTTTGATGTCACCACTAACTGCAAAAACGGGTAGACCGATTTCAACAAAAACGTTGGGGTACGTTGGGGATAGTCTGTAGATGGTTTATGTAAAGTTTGCATGAAATCGGCCCAGTGGTTCCGGAGATATGGCATTTAGATTTTCCTATGTATATAACCCCATACAAATATCAACAAAATGCGCGCCATTTTGAACTTCTCCGCAACGACTTGAGCGATTTTATGAAATTTTGTATGTGTATTTGTTAGGTATGAGAATAGGTCGTAAAGTATATTTTTACCGCTAGAGGGCGCAAAATATGGCATAAGCTCCCCCTCCCTATATCTTATAAGCTTATCAACCTGTTTTCTTAAAATTTTATATAAAGGCACAGGAAAATAGGGAATAGGGCGTGAAATAGGGCAAATGGAGTAAAAGCTCCCCCTCCCTATATCTGCTTAGCAAATTGACCGATTTTCTTGAAATTTTGCAGGAAAATAGTGTAACATCTGGAAAGAACTATAGCCTAAAATTTTTATTATTTATCGCGTGAAATAGGGCAATAGAGTTAAAAGCTCCTCCTCCCCAACCGGGTTTCTTAAAACTTGGCAGGCAGACACTGTAATATCTGAGAGGAAATAGAGAATAGGGCTTGAGATAGGGCAACAGCAGTAAAAGCTCCCCTTCCCTATATCTTTTAAATTAATGAGCGGGTTTTCTAAAATTTTGGCATGCAGACACTGTAACATCTGAAAGGAAATAGAAAATAGGATGTGAAGTAGGGCAAGAAGGGTAAAAGCTCCCCCTCCCAATATCTTCTTGAAATTTCGCAGCCAAAAAGTGTTGCAGCTGGAAAGTACTATGGCCTATAGTTTTTATTACTTAGGGCGTGAATCAGGAGGGGTAAAAGCCCCTTCTCTATATTTTCTTACTAATCAACCGGTTTTCTTAAAATTTGGCATGCAGACACTGTAACATCTGAAAAAGAAAGGGCATGAAATAGGGCAAGAGGAGTAAAAGCTCCCCCTCCTTATTTCTTTTAAACTAATCAACTGATTTTCTTGAAATTTGGCGGGCAAATAGTGTAACATCTGAAAGAACTAAAGCCTTAAATTTTTGTTATCTTCTTAACTAATCAACCGGTTGTCATAAAATTTGGCATCCAGACACTGTAACATCTGAAAGAAATAAGTTATATGGCAAAACAACGTTTGCCGGGCCAGCTAGTTAATGAATAAAAGGGTTTAGTTTTGATATAATTCTGGGATTTCTGTAAACAAAACCCCATTGCCTTTATTTCAATTTTGTTTTTTTCAAGGAAACTGTATCAACTCACGTACAAAGATTTGGTAGCAAGCGAAATCTTTGTAAATCAACTGGAAATTGCCTCACCCAAAAAGAACTTTCATTCACACAGCGAAACTGTTACAACGATTTTTTTTATTTGTCTGTCTTAATTTATTTAAATTTGTTGGCGGATGTGATAAATGAAATTCGCATTAATAAAACTACTTTTAAATAAATAGTTTTTTTAAGTTTTAAAGTTTCCCAATGTTTTTTATTAAAAGCTGGTTTTTTGAGTTTGACTGCAACAAAATTTTTTTTTTTTTTATTTACTTTTAAATTTTATCAATTTAATTTCTTAGTTTCCGAAAGCAGTTTTTCATTTATAAATATTTTAATAAGGAATTTATTTAGTATAATAAAATAAACGAAATGTACGTTTTAGCAATTGGATTCGTCTTTTTTTTTTTTGTAATTTTTATATGTACGGAAATTTTTATCAATTTAATTTACATACTTTTTGTTTCTAGTTTCTGAATTGAGTTTAACGAAATGTGGCTTATTTCAAAACAAAAAAAGTTGTCACCCTGTAATTTGTGATCAAAAAGAGGCAAGAAAAGGAAAAATGTTAAATCAATAAAGAAAAATGTTTATGGTATCAATAAATCTATATTTTTCCCCTTAAACCGGATATTATGAAATTATCCAGTTTATTTTTTCGTTATTTTTTTCTGTCTATTTTTACCGGCAATTGCATGTTGAATGTCTGTACTAAATTTTATTATGCCAGTTTTTATTCAGTTGTTTCTTTTTTTTTCTTTCTTTCTACTAAAATATTCCAATAAAGAAAATGCTGTTAAGCAGACTTTTTTTTCTTTCTCAAAATTTTATTTTCTTCAATGAAATCAATAAAACTAAAACCAGCTTCACATGTGATGTCAAAATAATAAAAAAAAACCAAAAGTACATGGAGGAAAAATTTTATTATGTAACTAAAAAATATAAAAAAAAATAAGTAAAATTTTTGTGGTTTGTGTAAAGGTTTCGGTCAAGGCTATTAAGATATTTGCTTACAAAATTGTATAAGTTTTTCCTGAAAGTTTTGTCACTTGCTGTTTATGCAAATTGCATATAACAAAAATGTCATTTAATGAGGTTATGGATTATAATAATGAAGTTCATTATCATAATGTCTAGATTCAATTTGGCAAACGTTTTGTGTTTTTTTTATTATTTTTCTTGTTACTTCCACCTACGCCCAGCTTTAAAATTACTTTGTCTCTGGGCTTTATTAATGATGTTATCGAAAACTTTTGGGAAATTGGCCAACATATTTTTAGTGTTCAAGCATACAAGATGAGGTAACCAAAAATTCACCAGCTTTGTGTTTAAAAATTTAATTTAATTTTCAATTTTATATTTTAACCATGTCTAATTGTTTATTTCATAAAGTTTTCAAGAAAGTTGCTTTATAGTTTGTTTATTTTAAGTATTTCATCACAATTAATAGAAATTAATTATAACACTATTTAAAAAGAAAAAAACATTCATTTAACAGTTGAATGTATAAAGCACTCACTCACACATCTAAATGCAATAATTGATTTTTTATTTATTGAAAGTGTGTAAATCAGTGGAATGTTTAATTAAATTTTATGTGAGTATTTTTTTTTTTTTTTTTTTTTTTTTGAAAATTTCAATATAAATGAAAAAAAAGCGTTAATGTTTGTAATTTATTTGAACTGATGTTTAAAAAAGCGTTAAATTGAAAATCAAACCAACAAAAGCCATACTGAAAAACAAAAAACTATTAACAAATTTTACGAATAGTTGCATTATAAAAAATATTATGAAAAATTTCTATATAAAGTTATTATTATTTGTATTTAGAGGCTTTACACATTTCAATAAAAATTTCCTAACAATTAGTACTATTGTCAGATGTAGCGTTTTTTTTTAAGAGATTGAATGGTCTCATGCTGCTCTTTAACGTCGAAACATTTACCTTGAAACTAAAATGGAATTTTTTTGGAAGTTAAAAACAATAAAAACAATACTTTCTTGTTATGGAGATCTAAATTAAGTACTTTTTTTATTTTATCTCTTAAAACAAAAAAGAGACAAAAATATTGTACAGGGTAGCGCAGAATTTCACAGGCCTGTAAAATTTGGAAAAAATCGAAAGCCTGGGACTAGAGCTTACTTTTCTACGATTTCTTTTATTTTTATATATTTTTTTAAGATTTGTTCAATTTTTATAAATATATATATTAAAAATTAAAACAATTCACAAGGTTTCGTTTAAATTCCCAATTCATTGTTGATGGGATAAGCTATTCCTATTTGCATTTCAGTGGTTTCTTAGTACAGATCATCTGGAAACTTCATCCAAAGGTTTTAGAAAAACTAAAGA